>CM050404.1:51580440-52914688 GCA_027580255.1 Therioaphis trifolii
TATTTTTATAAACACGAAAAAAAGAAAGTTATAGTAGATAGAAATGTTATCACTATAACAATAATTAAAGAAATTACAATAATTTTTACTATAACTTCAAAATTAAAAAAACATTTTTATTATAACCTTCAAATACAATTAATTGTACTTAATTGAAGGTGGCAGGTCTAGACATCTAGATTCTAGACCTAGATATATAAATAGTTGTATTTTGCTTTAAAATAAAAATTAAAAAAATTAAGCAAAATGTTAATATGTATATAAATATAAATTAAAATAATCACTTCTATTTGCTTTATTGTACTACTAATTTGTTTTCGAAGCAATCGCCTCCAGTGTCCAGGTGTCACAAGAGATAATAATTTCTTAGGCCTAAAATATCAAAAGTATTATTAACCTACACATTTAAAAGAAGAGAAATATTAATTATTAATGTATTATGTATTAATACTTACATTATTGTAGTTTGTTATGTTTGAATTACTTCAGTAGACGTATACAATGATACAATGTATTATTCTAACCTGATCAAATGTTTACGTATATACGAAATCCGAAATTATTTAATGATTATAGTACGTGACTAATTAAAATGTAGATGTATCATGACAGCATAAGCAGCCTACCTTTAGTATAAGAAACCGATGATTAAATAAGATCACAGAACAATAATATATATAATGTAATAATAAATTTGTAACAAATACTATAAAATGATTTTACAGTATTTGATTGTAACCTAGATTAATCACTATAATCAGTAATTTAAAAATTTTCCATGGTTAAAAAAAAACAATTGAATACTATAATAGCTTAAAATACTGAAGAAAACAATAAACATCGTCCAGTTCGTCATAAACCTTAAATTTAAAAAGTAAAACGCGCCGCGCCACTGCGCCAGCGTATTTCTGTACAAATCCAAAATCAAAATCACAAATGTTATTTTTTTGATTAGCTTTTACTAAAAACTATTATTACTAAGGCCTTATTATAACTGCTATAGTAGTTTTAATTATAATACTTCGGTTATAATTTTCGTTTCATAATTTATTAAACATCATGGCCGAAGACGAGGAAAATATTTAAAGGACGGTAAGATTTGTAATATGTTTTATTAAGACCACGGACGTATGTACCGATCTATATTCTATGTTCGTGATTGAAACTATTAAGATAGATAGTTAAATACCTTCAATTTTGTGCATTTTTTTTTTTAAGTTAAACAACCAAAACTGGTTAGTTAATAGATATTCTTTTTCATCTTCCTAATGTATTTTTTTATTAGTCTAAATCTAAATTACACTTATCTAATTCAAAAACTTGTAAAACATATTTTTTAATTTTATCAACCTACTCAATAGGTACCTATGCATTTAAATGCAATAGTAACAAGATTTGCAAAATACATTTAAACTTATATTTGTATTATTAATTGTTATTAAACGTGTATACCACTCGGTTCTGTGGTGTTTCTTGATAAATACTCCCTAAGAACTACCTAGAAGTTCTCAGTTTTAGTTTTATTTTAATTCATTAAATTTATTTCAATAAATATGGGACTATAACTAAATTATATACAGCAAAATAGGATCCTACAGTTTAAAAACTTCAAAATATAATGTAGGTACTTTAAACTAATTAAAATAGTAACATCCATGAATTCAATATATCTCTTCTTATGTCTAGTGTTATAAAATATTTTAAGTATGAATGAAAGTGCATTAAATTAATATATTTCACTTTTTAGGAATTTTATCATCTGTTGAGTTTCATGATGGAATTCAATTAATTCCACGATCATGGGGAGGAAAAATAAATGGCAAATTAAAATGTAAATATCCTTTTCACATCACCAAGGAAAAAGATATGAAAAAAGCGGTAAAACAATAAATTGACACTACAGGAATCCTGGAAAGTAATTGACATTCTCAAAATTTTGGGTTCAAGTGGTTAGTATAATATAATTTTTCATATTTTATAGATAATAAGAAATTATTATAGACATAGGTATATATATATTTTTATATACTTTTTATGTTAGTTTAATATATACTTGTAATAAGGGATCTCATCTAATATTTGATATAAATCTATAAAGAATTAGGAAAATGAGAAAGCGTATTAAAAAAGGAAAACAAAAATACTTAAGTTACTTTAAAATAATATTTTGACTAAGGTAGTGTACATTTGTTACATACAAGTAGGTATGTCATTATATTATCTTATGAATTATTCTTAATATCAACTTAACATTGAATATCTGTAGGCATATTATTTTCATCAAAATTGAAACACCTATTAACACTAGGTATATAAAGTTCCTAACCTTGGTTTATATAATAAATATATTTACTTTAGTGTACCAATATTATTCTACTGTTTTTATTTTTAACCTAAGGTAAGTAGTATATTACTTAACTTATAACTCAAGTTTTGCTTGTGTAAATTTAATGTTTTAGATTCTTATGAAAGAGGAATTAATAAATTAAAAGATTACGTTCATACAACTTGTCGTCTGTTACACCGGATGATAATCTTACTCAAAAACGAACTCGTAAAAATAGAGCTAAAAAGGTTGAAATATCAAAGTCCTCAATCTGACAGTGACATTTCCATGTGTGATGGTAACTTTTTTTAAACACTTTCGCTGGAGACAACATGGATACAACATTAAGTTTTTTTTTTTTTTATTGTTTACAGAAGAATTAAAAAAAAAACAATCATACTCTTAAAACTATACCTACCATCATATCCACAATGTTCTACAAAACTTGGCTTACAGAGTTCTACCAGTTCTGGTAATTTGTTTAATGTTACATTTTCACAAATTTTGATTAATAATTTAAAATTTTATGTAGTGTGTGTGTGTGTGATTAATATTAACAGTATTGATTTCTGAAATCAGGATTTTCAATAATTTAAACAATACAATTAGTTTAAAAAAATATAATACTACTTATAGTACAAAATATAATTACATTTATTGAGAAATAATGATATAGATGGATTATATGTAAATAAAAAAGTTACAATATAATATATTTTTTTATAGTATAATAATCTAGAAAAATCCATTTATATTGTTTTTCAATGAATTTATTTATATTTTTAAATTGGTTGTTTTTAACATACCTACTTGATATATTTTAATATTATATTTGTATGAATATATTATTTTGAAAAACAAAAATCATGATCACAGTTAAGTGAAAGTTTTTTTCATTAATGTCATATTTTAAGACTAATTTTATTGAATTAGTATTTCTATAAGTAACTATATAGTATATAACAATAATTAATTAGTTATACACTATTCAATTTTAAACAAGTTGCCTTTGAGAGTTCACATGCATAATATTATTTTTAACCTAAACAACTTCTCTGTTTTTAAGTTAAAATAATTATCACCCTTAAACTATTGATTTTATAAAACAATAATTAATAACAAATATTTGATTATTCTATATCAGAATAAAAATAAAAAATAGTTGTTATTTACATAAGTTAAAAATAATCAAAAAATATTGAGGAACATGAAAATTGGCTAAGAAATGAGTATCTGTTGAATAAATGACGTGTATAGGTACATTAATTTTTTTTCTTTTAAGTGTTAAACGGCAATTGTTCTCAGGTAATTCTGAAAATAAAAACAAATCAAATAAAGACTTTCAAAATACTGATAGTGTGGGTAAGCTTATGATTTTTAATTACTCGTTATTATACTATATCACTATATTTTTACTTAGGGTTTATATTTATTAAACAATTAATTTATAATTGATTTGTTATGTATTAGTTTTGTAATTTATAAGAAAGATATATATATTATTGCATGCTCATTTTTATTTCAGAATTGAGTCCTGAAACGGCTGAACTATTTTCTCAATTTTGATTGATCAAAATACTTCAACTCAAAGTGGTTTTCAAAATTCAAAATGACATAGGTGACTTAATTATAAAAATATAACTAATTATAAAATATAAAACTTATATTGGTATCATATATAATTCATATCATAGGTAGGTAAAAAACTTGTTTAGGTCCAATATGAAACAAAATGTTCTCCAAGTCCAGTATTTAAAACTCCAACTAAATTCAAAGTCAAAATATTGGTGAATTTATTTGTTAAGCTAATTTGCTATCCACCAGAATATTTATTGATTGCTTTATTGTAAAAATATTTTTCTCAAGACTTGAGCATTAAATTATTTTCTACAAGCCCTGAAAAAAGAAACTCTTCAACCAAAAATGATCAAAATAATGGTAATTATATGTATTAATTATTTATTTAGCAATTATGTATATGAAATTATTTTATATGAATTTGTATTATTCAATTTAAGCTTTTTAAATCTCTAGTTTAATAGTTTGTTTTATTTTTATTCAGTATCTACTTTATAAAATAATATACATAATAGTTAAAACTTAAAAAAATTTAATTTTTCTTTTGTCCCGAACATATCATTTTCAATAATTCATTATTTGACTACTAATTAATATTTACCTCGTTGATTGTTAGCTAGCTAAGTATATTTAAATGTATAAACTATTTTTTTTTTTTTCAGATAAAAAATCTGTTTACAATGTCAACAAGGCAATAAAATCCACAATCAAATACCTGGTAGTACCTCATTAAAGATTATTAATTGTAATTTTATTAAAAGTATTTAATTTCATTATTTTGAATTTTTTTTGTTCACCAAGAGTTTGCCAAAGTAATCATTAGGAACCAAGCCTTAATCATTGGAAATTAGATAAATTACTGCAATGTAATAACAGCAGCTCTAAACCTACATGTGAAGAAAATACATCATTTTCTATCTAAATTTAATGAATTATTTCCAGCCTTCAAATGAAAGCCAACTAATAATTATACTGAAAAAGAGTTGACTGATAAATATTTTGCAAAGCAACTGGTAAGAATAAACTTAAAAATTTATCATTCAGGAATAAATCAGTTATATGATTTCATATTAATTTTGTATAGCGTGATTGGTTTAAAAACTATGGTGGCCTCAATTATTCCATATTATTGAAAAGGATTTTAGAGCATTCCTTGACAGATCAATTTGGCAGTAAAATAAACTTTACAGGAAATAAAAACGTAAAGAAGACCCAAATAAAATAGGATTTGTGAAATTATATCTCTATCAATTAATAATTGGCAAGTATTATGTTATTATTTTCGTTAAATAAATTGTTATGAGATATAATTCTTATTGTGATTAGTTTTTTTATTTATACTGTTCGGATTTAATTTTAAGAAGATTTTTATTTGAATTTCAACAATTTATAATAAATATTTAATCTTTGGGCTAGTGCTTCATAAAAGGTTGTCTAAATCCTATTCTTAACAATATTTTTATAATCAAAACTATATTTCTAATTCATTGTATTTTGATAGATTATTATAAATAATAATTGATTTAATTTAAAAAATGTGTATGGTGGTGTGTGAATATATTTTAATTCATACTATTAAAATTGTATATAATATTATTTATAGATGTTGTTCAAAAGAAATTACCTGCAACTTCTATCCACTGCATCAACAATCAAATTAGTAGTTGGTTACGCCATTCATTGGAGAGATATTCTAGAAAAACAATGATATAAATTGATATCAATTTTTTATTTTTTAAGTGATTGTACATAATAAAAGGTTACATTCTTTATGTGTTCTGTTTATTGATTCACTATACCTTATCTTAATTTTGAATAAAAATTGACTCAAAATATAATTGTGTTTATCTTGCATTCATATATGCTAACATTTATTTAGTAATTCTTTAATTGACAATGTAGTTAACAACCATTTAGTTAGTAAAATACTTAATAATGAATATTTAGGAGACCATATTTTACTCTAAAATTAATTGAATTATATATAAACAAAAAATAGTAGTTGCTGTTAAAATTTTTTTTAAAAGAACTTGTAAATGATCAATTTCACAATAATATTATATTATTATTCATTTTTAATTTTGCAACTTCATGAAAATGAACTGTATATACATCAACTGATAAAATGAGCAAGTTATTTTAAATAGTCATCTATTTAATGTAAAATTTTAAACATTGTATTTACCATATAGTAGGTAATGTAAGTAGTAACATTCACCAACCGACTCGGTTTAGTGTTAACCAACTCAAGACAATTATAGGAAATTGTAAGTAATTTGGTACATTTTTGATGGGACACTGAATGGACATTTAACTTCCAAACAGGTCTTGTGGCTAGCATTCAAAATTAGAGGGATCTTTCGTGTAGTCTCCAGGGTAACCTCACTTCTGCTCAGGACATCCACAGGTATCCTTAAGGAATCCCTATATAACAACATTGGACAGTAAAGGGACACCCTCAGGAGTCCAAAGCGGGCTCCGAAACAGGATTCCTTGTGGCATGCATTCAAAAACTAGAGGGACACTACACGGAGTCCCTTGGGTATCTCTAATCTCCCACCCAGGACTCCTCTAGGTGTCCTTGTGCTACTAGGGATATTTAAGTCAAAAGTGCTATAATTGTTCTGAAAATGTTGTCCAATATAAAAAGTATGTATTTGATATTGGATAAAATTTTCAAGTTTCTAGCTTCAATAATTTTCGATTTATGACTAAATACCTAAAATCTGAACAGTGAATCTCGTTTACGGCGGATTTTTACCGTTTTTACTCAGTTTTTCGATTGTTATTCTTGATTACTGGAAAAACTGGAGATTTTGGAAAAATGACCTCTCTAAAGTACCATCTCATATCAATTTCGAGTATATAAAGTTGCTGGACGAAACTTTTGGACAAGGATTTCTATACGAAAAAGTGTTTACAGATAAAAAAAATAAAAAAAAATAAACATCATTGTAAAACCATGAGATCCTTCGCTTCACTCAGAATCTAATATACTTAGTTTTTTTTTTTTTTACATTCCTATTTCAAACCAAGAATATTATTAAGATATAAATATTAATTTGCGTAAACTCTCTTATATAGGTACCTAGTTCTTAATATTTGAAAAATAGGGATATTAACATTTAAACCACTAACAGTACTTAAGCTTCACTCGGAATTCAAAACGAACAATCCCGTTTTAAACGGGACATATGGTCACCCTACTCTACTCTACTCTACCACATTTATCAAGCAGTTGGATATTATTTTTTTAGGTTCTTCACAAGTACAAAACATAAAATAGTTGGTTTAAAAAAAACACGCCCCTATTGCTTTATTATTACCTATTATACGTTATTCATATTACTAACTTTGTTATTCAGTAGGTAATTAGAAGTAGGTTATAGATTAACCTACCTTCCTTTCTATAAATATAATATGATCACCTATCCTGCTGTAGATTAATTGTAATAGGTACAAAGCATAAACTTTGATTAACTACTTGTATTAGATACACACCCACCCCTTTTTGGACCAGGAGCAACTGCTCCTTGTAATCTTATAACAAGCCGCCTCTGCTAAAGTACCAATCTCAGTTCAATTTCAAATCTAAATAGTTGCTGGATGAAACTTTTGGACAAGGATTTCTATACAAAAAAGTGTTTACAGAAAAAAAAAACATCATTGTAAAACCATAAGATCCTTCGCTTCACTCAGAATCTAAAAATGTTTCATAATAATTGAGGCGTTCTCCGGACAAAAGGCTCATAGAAGGATAGGCCTTTTTTCCGGAGATTGTTTTAAATTTACCGCCACGTTGTATGTATCTATGGTAAAATTTTCGTTTTGATGTGGCAACACTGTACAGAGTTATGATAGTAAAAAAATATTATTTTTAATTCAAATATCATTAATAATTTTGATACTGTGTGTTTTCGTTGTCGTGCATTATTATTTTAGTGTTCTGTTTTTATTTTTGATTTAATGTATTTAATGTAACTTTATAACATTAAATTACTTTAGTATGGATTCAGTTGAAATGGATGTTAGGGATTATTTGTTGCAATAAAAAAAGAGTAGTATTAACCGCGAAGTGAAAAAAATTAAAAAGCAATCTGGAAAATCGTATACATCAAGATCTGGTCAACAAATCGATGAAAAATCATTTAAGGTTGAACAAAAATGTTAATTTTACAATAAGCATTGTTGGCGCCAAGTAGACGCAGATTTGCAGAAGGAAAAGTGTCTTTGGTTTTATTTTCAGAATAAACCTCAACAAGATGGTTTCATTGGTGAGTGCGTGAAAAAATATGTTGGCAAAACACAACGAAACACAGTAAGTCCAAAAGTTTTGCGTGATAATGTTTGGGAATACATTTTACCGGATAAAGGAATGAGTATTAAAGTTTGTCGTGGAATGATTCAGGCGTTGTTTCAAATTGCTATTAAACGCATTCGTGTTGTACAAAGTAAAGTGTTGGGAGGATTTTCTTTTGAAGAAAATCGAGGCTCACACACAAACAGGCCCCATAAGTTAAAATATGACGTATTGGATCTATTAAAAGCACACTTAACCTCCATCCCGTCTAAGAAAAGTCACTATTCTATTCACAAATCCCAGATGAATTATTTTGAAAATTCCGAACTTAACATTAAAAAACTGTTTCTTTTGTTTCAAGAGTTTTATGAGGAAAATACTGGTGAGAACTTAAAAATGGCCTATAAAACATACTTTAAGTATTTTAAATCTGTAGCGTGCCAGCGAGTATTCGTTGACACGATGTACGTTGCGACGTCGATATGCTGGGTTAAAGGTGATGAATAGAAATAAGTGTAGAAATCGTTGTTAGTGATTAAACTTTTAATTAAATAAATTATAGACACTTGTAAAATTTAGTAAAACAAAGTTAATTTCGTCAGACTGAGTGACGTGAAGTGGCGTTGACTTGAGTAGCTGAATACGTCTGACTGGAAGGCCATTTTCGGGCTGGTTATATAGGCGCTCCTGGCCTTTGTGGTCTGCGATATCGTGGGATCCCGGGGACGCATCTGGCATCCGGCACATGTGGGCTCCGTCGCTGTTGGTCCCATCTGCTTTTCCGCGTGTGATAATCCTATTATTGTTGATTGTGGGAGACTCGCGTGGATGTGCGTCAGAATAGAATTATCTATTTTCCTTTTCACACTGTGACTAATTTTTTATCTAATGTGGTTTTGTGTTTAATGTTTCATGCGTGTGATTAGGTTTTTTACAATTAATAATGCTTTACAATTTTACGTGGGTATAATACTAGTATAGATAATTATAAATGTACGTATGTGCGAGCACATTACAAATCTCTTAATTTTGGCTTCAGTGTTCCAAAAACAGATGTATGTGATTTTTGCACTGAATGTGATCAAAAACTAAAAGTAAATCCTAAAGATTCTTGTCAAGTAGACTACACGATTCATAAGAAAAAAGTTGAGCGTTATATGCAGTCAAAAAACAAAATAATAGAAAGAAGCTTAACGTAATGGTAGTACTTTTTCTTGTTTTTCTCTTGGACTTAAAAGCCGAATTACAATTGCTTAAATATCAGAACTATACATAATATTTTAATGTTTTACTTAATTCAAGTTAGATTGGTATTAAGTTATCAGGACAAATTAATAACTAATTGATTAATGTTGATTTTCGAATTGAATTACTTATGTAGGTAGGTACCTACCAATTAGCTCACCTAACCGTTTTGTTTTTATATCTATAAGTTGAATGCATATTTTGTAATTTTGCAGTGGGTCGTAGAGTATTTCACAAAAGGAAATAAATATTCTGTAATTCCATTCACTTGGATTTTAAACTGAGGTAAAGTTTACTTTACTAAATGGCCAATATCTGGCATAGTAAACACAATGATTACCGAAGCAAGTGATCCAGAGCTAGATTGGCCAACATTTCCTGTGAAAATAGTTTCACAAATTTTCAATAAGTACCTATTACAAACTAACTATTAAATGCTCAAAATACAATTTTATGTTCAAATCAGTAGTCATTTCTTTTTAAAATATAATTAAGTTAGTGAGAAATATAAAATATTTATAATATTATGCAATATAGGCAAATTATGTTTATTAATTAAATTATATTTAATATACTCCTTTGTTGAACAATTTTTTATTTTGAAAATTAAAGATACATTTGAAGATACTAAAGAAAAAGAATTGTTCTTGTCTGCATCAAAATCTGAAAGTCCAGGAAAAAAAAAGTCTTATCCAGCACAAACTGTTGAAGAAAGTGACAGTGGTAAGTCATATGATTTTAATTTTCCAAAATTGGTAAATTATGCATAGGTACATTTTACATATTATCTACTTAGTACTTATTGTTAAAATATACTAATTTTTGCATTACAGCTTGTAGTAGTACACACACAACTCCCATAAAAGTGTTGAAAACCAATCATGTAGTGGACTTACAACAAAGTGGATCTTCAAACTATATTGAACTGCAAAATAACCAATTTTCCCATCAGTTATTGCTCATCAACTGTATTTCTTGTATGTATTAAATTTAGTTATAATTTACTGATGATAACAATTAATATTAATAATATTATATGTTTAGCATCTGTGGACACTTTGCAGTATGATACTAATTGTTATACTGTTAAAAAATATTTGCCTATTCCTTTGTGTGAATTTAACATTCCAAGTATGGATCATTCCATGTCAAGTATGTGTTATATTTGTTATTTAAAACATGCAGTTGTTTAAAATATACGCTTTACAATTATTAGTAAAATAATTTATAATATAGGCAAATTAACAGAAAATGGGGAAGAGTCAATTAATAAGAATGGTGACAATATGATGCAAAATGTATTTAAAAATGTAATTTCTATACTTGCATATGTAAAACGGTTGGACAGCAAGATAGATTCCTTAATTCAAACCAATCAAAATATAAAAAAAAAATTAACTGTAAATAACGCCTTTGAAAAAATATTTCCATTTGAAAATGTAGAATCTGTGGATGATATGGAAAATAAATTAAATTTGGATGAAAACACTTCTGTTCAATTGGTATTTAGATATTATAATAATATTTAAGTTATTAGTATAATTATTTATTTCTTGTTATTTTTATAGACAAATTTCTTGCAAAAAATTGGAGGCACAGATCTTAAAATTTTTATTAAAAGGGTGTTGGAAAGATTATTCACTAATCAACTATCTACAAAATATTCATGGACAGGTTTTAAAGATAACTATGCCCTTAGAAATTTAAAAATCATAAAAATCATGAAAGGTTATTTATTTATAAACAAATAATTAATTTTGTCAATATTATTGTTTACAAAACTCACTATTTTGTATCATTATTAGATGTTGCCATTAGTACTTTTTCCGAAACTAAAGCTAATTTTGAAGCACATACTAAAGATTGGTTCCGTCATGGCTCTCAAAGATATAGCAGAGAACAACAAAAAGAATCTTCATAAGCATTAAATTAAGTATTTATTACATTAAAAGGTATTAATTTATTTTTTTTTTTTGTTAATTATTATTACAAAGAAGAAATTATTTTATTTTATACTTTAATAGATTATGAACAATCTAACATTTGCATTTTAAAATATTCAGAGATGTTTATTTTATTTATTTTTTTAAGGACAATACAATAATGTGCTTTGTTACAATTTTTACATGTTTGTTAATTATTATAATAAAGAAAAAGTGATTATATTATAAATTATGTTTTTGTTATATAACATGATTTGCAGTTATGACTTATTTAAAATATTATTACTTAAAATATCAACATCATCAACATAATATTATACTAATTGTGTTTTTGTCAAAATGTTTGAACTTCGCCTATTTTTAATTATTAACCCATCCATTGCCTAAACAAAATATGCTTCAAATCTAGAACTAAACAAGACACAAGTACTGAATAGGTAGAATAAGATCATTGACCAAAGCAAAGGTGGTTAGGCTATTATCAGTTAAAAAAAAACATGTGATGGTGTTAAAACCAGATTAAAAGGGGAAATTGGATAAGTATAGCTTATACATAAGACAAGAATGGTAAAATTATTTTTAGAAGCAAAGGTCCTCAAGGCTTGTTAACCAAATAGGTATAATGATAAAATAAATAATTACAATTTATAACTGTTAATAAGGTATTTATTTTAATTTTAACATATGTGTTTGTATTCTCTGTTTATATGATAATTAATCTTTGAATTTTAGTTTCGAAAAAAGAAAGCTATACATTCTACAACAAAAAGGCGTTTTTTAAGCTACATTCAAAGTGATATTATATGAAATCAACTATCATTCGATAATCACATTACAAACACTAATGTCAGGTTACAAGAACCTGAAATGAACCCAACAACAGACAATTTAAATGATTTTTCAAATATGGATTTATAAATACCAATTGCATCTAATTCATTATTGCTAGTTTTATTTGATAACTTCTTCAATGTAGATAATTCTGAAGTCATCTTTTAGAAGTAACCAATGTCTGATCTATAGATATATTATATATATATATATATATATATATATATATATATATATATATATATATATAATACAGGGTGTTTCACTCAAATGGTAACACGAAATATCTCTGTTCAGCGACCTCGGATTGAATTTGGGTTTTTTCGAGGAGTTAGGGAATACTAAAATACACATTTTGTGATCATTTTCGAATTTTTAATTATGTTATTTTGCGCATGCGCAATAAAACTTACATTTTTTTAAATAGCAACACCTATTTTCAACACCAGGTTTCGATAGAACTATTTTTTTTAAGCAACTTTGATAAACAAACTTTTTTCATATCTCAGAAATTGACTGAATTACAGCAATCCTAAGTTTAAACAAAAAACATTTTTGTTAAATTTTTCAATGCTCTGTATTTTATCATTTTAATATTATTTTTAATTGGAAGCAAGATAAATGGAATGCATGCGTTTAGAGGTAATTTAAATAAAGTTAAACATTTTATTTTTATAATTAAGTTTAAATTTAATTAAAATTTTTTTTAACATATTATTACAAATAATACAAATCACCTAATAAATTGTTCGAAGTTTTCCCCGTTGTTAAGTAAACATGATTGTAAGCGGCGCTTAACTTCATCTTGAGTTGCCGTTATTTGTTCCTTGGTCAGTTTTGAGCATGCGTCGGTGATTTTTTGTTTTAAATGCTGAAGATTAATTGGTGGGTCAGCATAAACTACAGTTTTTAAATGACTTAAATTTAAAACTTCGGATTGTTGTAATTCAAGCAATTTTTGAGATAGGAAAAAAGTTTGCTTATCAAAGTTGCTTAAAAAAAATAGTTCTATCGAAACCTGGTGTTGAAAATAGGTATTGCTATTTAAAAAAATGTAAGTTTTATTGCGCATGCGCAAAATAATATAATTAAAAATTCGAAAATGATCACAAAATGTGTATTTTAGTATTCCCTAACTCCTCGAAAAAACCCCAATTCAATCCGAGGTCGCTGAACAGAGATATTTCGTGTTACCATTTGAGTGAAACACACTGTATATATATATATACATATAAATATGTATTTATAAAGCATATCATACATCTAAGTAAAAACTAATAATATAATACATGGATGCAGGTTGTTGAATATTTTTAGTAATTTACTAATAGGTAGTAATGTTAACATAAGAAATTAAATATAAAAACCTTACCATCAATTTGCAAAGGAAGAGATTGAGGTTGATTAAAATTATCGGTAGAGCTGGAAGCAGTTGATCTATTAATTAAATTCTTAGTAGAACTCCAAAGGTCATTTTTGCGCAATTTCGTGACAGTTTTATGATATTTTTGATACAACACACCTTTTGGTTTGCGTTTTAAAACATTCAAAAAATAAGTTTCCTATTTCATACAAATAAGTAGGAATAACAATTAATATAAAATTAATTATCAAAATGGATGCTTATTTAAACACACCTTAGCTTCAGATTTAAAATATTTTACTATAGTGTCTGCTATATGTTCAATCAACTTGGGTGAAGCATGAATGTTATGTTCAATTAAATATTCTATAACAACATCTCCTAAAACTTTTCTTAAATTATCTGATAATTGACTCTGCTTTTTATAATATGCTATAATTAAACTTCCTTTTCCAGATTTATTTAAAATATCTTCTATATTTATCTATATAACACACACAAATTACTAAAATGAAACTATTAAGTAGAATTAAAATTTGAAAAACACTTAAAGAGAAGATAAATCTTAGTGGTAAATAATATAATTTAGTGAGAGTAAATAAATTGTATTATGTTTAAAAACCTAGTACCTATACTACTAATTACTATTGAACATTACTAAATGGTACTGCCTATTGTGTGAACCCTTACTACTAATAGTTTGACTTCTAACTAGAGCTCCTTATTTCACGTGTACACGTTTTCACGTGTTCACGTGAAATTAAGGTTCAATTTATACAACCCGTTGCTTAAAATTTCACGTGTATTTATAATTTTGTTCACGTGAATCCGTGAATTATTATATTCACGTGAATCCGTGAATTATTATATTCACGTGAATCCGTGAATTTTTATAATCACGTGAACCGGTCTGTGATTGGTCGGCGGTGTTCGGCGACCGACGGCGCTTGTCGTAGTAGGCAGCTACACAATACATACAATACAATACATAATGCTCACAATACATTTAAAATAGTTAATATTGGGCATAATATTTATCATTCAGTTTTCACGTGAATATACTAATTCACGTATTCACGTGAATATGATTCAAATACGTGTTCACGTGATTAAGCTTTCATTGATTCACGTGTATTAACTTTACGTGATTTATTTTGTTTCATTCACGTGATCACGGTATCCGTGAACACGTACATTCATATTCACGTACAAAAACGAGACCCCTACTTCTAACTGTAACTTTAAATATATTACCTATGTAATTTGAATCTATTTTAAATTCAAATGTCCATATAAAAATAATATGTACCTATAGTATACTAGTAATAATATTTGTATATACCTATCGCATATTCTTTAAATTAAAACAAAAAATAATTTTCTATACTATGAATTCACTGTCCTACCATAATTAAAACATTTAAGTACCTGATCTTTCAAAACCATTGAATTAGTTGAGCTACATTCAGATTCAGAAGACTGAGCTGTTAAAGACGATGGACTACAATCTATATTCTGGTTATACATTGATTGATATAATTAATAATATTATAATTATTATAATGAGTAATTAACATACTTCAAAAGTGTTTTGCCACTTTTTTAAATGATGTTCAAAAATTATTCGCTGTCCATAGTTTTCAGCTGGGCATAACATATTCAAATGATCGGAGTTCATTAGCTTTAAACTTTCAACATTAATACCATGATCTAAAAATATTAATAGGTACACAATTCATTATTGTTTGTAGGTAAATAATATAATACACAATTAAAATAAAATTGTAAGTATTTTACAAGTTAAACTTAGTACATATACTTACTAATAAACACATTAAAAAAACAGTCTCCTTTCAATTCGACCAAAATATCTAATAAAGCTCCTGTTTCTGCATTAAATATTACTGCACTGGAAGTATTTAAGTCATCCAATTCATCAGGATCGATAAACTGCAAATCCGACATAATTTTCTTACAAGTAGCTTCAACTAAAGTGAACTTTTAACGAAAATGTAAAAACAACACTTTTGATAAACAAATCTATTTAACTTAATCACGACCACCAGGCACCAACTACTTTAAGGTGTAATAAAATGTATTATAAACACCAAACGTTTAAAAACTAAAAAACTTGTAAAATGCAATCGAAAATTCGAAAATGCAATAGAAATAGGTAACGCGACACACTATTATATTATAAATAATTGTCACGGCACAGCCGAACAATAATAATTTACTTATGAGTTATGAGTCGCAGGTCGGTACCTACTCGATATACTTGCTAGTTCCTAAATAGTTTACGGTGGTCGGGACTCGGGAGTCACTGTGGTCGGTCGGGAATTCCATCATACAATCTATTTAAAAATCTTAGTTTTAATCACAGATATATAGAATAAACTAAAAAAAAAGAAATTTATTCTATATATCTGTGGTTTTAATGTTGTTTTCATAATATCAAGTATTATTTGTTATCTGTTTCTATTATTTCAATACTGCTTTCCATTAACTATAAATTAGACAAATTCAATGAATCAAGCTGATGGTATACACACAGAATAAATTTCATTTATTCTGTGGTACACACTCATAAAATTAAGTAAATTATTTTCATACATTCATAGAATTATTTCTTTATTTCAACTACTTTTAATAATTGTTTTAATTACATTACATTAAATTAAAACAATGTAAATTCTATGTTTGAATTGATACATGCATATACTCAACCCTTTCAGGCCCAGTGATGCCATATGGCATCACGATATTTATCAATTTTTATTATTTTTATGAAATATCCAATGAGGACAAATGGCATCATTTCTAATGAGAAATTTTGTGTTCTTTTTAATGGTACCACTGTTTTAGTGATAACATTATTTATACATATCTGTGGTAAAACGGTTATATTCTGTTCTTAACAAATATTTTCAATGTGAGCAATCAACAAAATTTTCGTATTGTTAAATTTTCGGTATGTAAATTATATTTTATCATACTTGCATTTACTTTTTGTTATGTAAAATTTATTGAATACCTATGCTTAAAATGCCGATTATTAAATCGTTGCATTTTTATTTTTGTTGTTACGAGACTTTAACTTAATGATTCCATCTGGAATCATTGGGTCTATACAACATGTTATTATTTCTTATAATATTATATTTATTTTTTTAATTGCGTTTTTAGTTCATTTTCGTGATGGCACTTAATGATTTAGAAATCGAAGAGATCTTTCTGACATTGAAGATTTTAATGAACCAGATTATGACGAAGAAACAATTATTATTCAACATATCGCGAAAATGTCTTAATTCATTGATAATAATAATGCCGGCATAGACAAGATGGTAAGTATCATTTAGTTATTAGTAATTTTTATTCTTTACAATATATATTTTTTTAAATTTTAGGACAGAGAACAGTGTTTAATAGGGGGAGATGTATCGTTAACAGCTGATTTAGAAAACATAAATATTGAAGACAATTCTGAAGAATATGTATTAGAAGAAAATTCCAATGCACAGTTACCAGCTAAGTGGATAAAAGGTTCTTGGGAAAATCAAAAATATCCATTCAATGAAAAAATGTCTGATCCTCCTATAGTTCCATTAACACCTATAGAGTACTTTAATTATAAGACTGATAATGTTATATTTTATTGTATATTTACATTTCTAAAAGACTTAAGATGAAATAATAAGATTGATTGTTTTTTTTTAAATATGTTTATATTGTTATAAAATATAATAAAAGTATTATTTTATTGTTTATTTACATTACTAAGATACTTATATACATTGAGATATATTATTTAAGAAGATTGATTGTTATTTTTTGTTTTTATAATTTGATTTTGTTCATTTATTAAAAAAGATTTATTTGTTACTTATTATAAATTGGTGTTTATTAATTATATTAAATTGTTAAATTGTTAAACATAATTTATTGTAAATGTAAGTTGATTTTTGAAACCGTAAAATGTATGTCCTTAAATTCCCAATGATGTCATATGGCATCATGTCTAAAAAACTTAGGGTTTTCATGAAAATGAAAAAAAATAAAAATATTTTCCTTATATTTGAGATCTATATAGTAAAGTAAAAAAAAAAAAAAATTAAATATTGATTGATTTACATGTATTGGGTCTGAAAGGGTTAGTAAAATTAACTATTCTATAGATTTTAATAATTAATATTATTCATTTCTATGATACCAATATAATTAGATTTATTACTTAACATTAAAACAACGTTTTTTTAAAACAGTCTAAAAAAAAATTAATGCCCATTAATGTAATGTCATTCCGGTTCAAGAAAAAAATTACGTTAAAAATTAAAAAAATAAATATTAAAATCGTTTCATGTATACTATGATAAATATTCAAAATAATTTAAGTAAATACTAAATACAGTTTTCAATTAAATTCATTAATTAATCATTAAAAACTAGTTATATAAGAGTGTTTGTGCAAATTAATATAAATATCTTACAAATATAATTGATATCAAAAATAGGAATGTACCTATGAGAGTAATACTAAACATAATATTACATTAATTTTCTACAGCATTTATTAATGATAATTTTTTGTTTGTTTTATTAATCACCTGTTTTATGCATTTAACCAATCTCGGTCTGATATAAATTTACATCGATGACTGTGAAATAGAGGTATACATAATTTTCTATAATCTATAGTTTAAGAAAAATGAATAGTACTAGAAATCACTTTTGTGATATCCGTGTTAATTCTAGAAAATCTCATTTGATAATTTTCGGCTCATTTTTTTTACGTAGCAATATTATTTCACGATTATATTACAGTTTATTGTAAGTTATTAGGTATTCATTTTTTTTTCGTCGAGTTTATTTTTCAACTACAACTAATGGAAACCACTAGTACGTAGTATTTACTGAATAAATTACAATGGTGAAATTTACAATCCAATGACAGCGAAGACGATAGCGAAGACAATAATATACATATATTTCTTTAATGTGATATAATCTCTCGCAAACAAAATCTTCCATCAAAATAATTTACAAATGTTTGAATCAGATTATTGAAATAACTTTTTTTTTTTTTTTTTTTATTAAGAGAAAAGCCTCGATAGCGTGACCATTGGCTTGTTTTTACATCAATGAGACTTAAATTAGATTAAATTAAATTGTACAGTTCAGTATCTTTTAAAAATAAAATTATATTTTGGATGGATTTTTCGTCCGGGCCCAGTGCGTCGTGAAGGTGTTCAGGTATGTTGAATTTTTGGCGTGCCGCTTTTGTGTCTCTGCATTCGGTGATGATATGTTTGATTGAGGTTGGAATTCCGCATGTAAGGCATATTTTTGGTGGCTCTTTTTTCATGAGGTGGCCATGTGTGTGATGCGTATGGCCTATTCTGAGGCGATTGAGTACGACTTCCTCTCTTCTTTTGAGTGACATAGGGTTATTCCATTTTTCGATGGTTCTTTTTATCTCATTTAATTTATTATTCATTTTGAGCCATTCTTTTTGCCAGATATTTTTGATTTGGTTGTATATAATTTTTTTAATATCTTTGTCGGATTTGATATTCCACACAGTTAGTTGGTGTGGGTTATTGGCTTTTTCCTTGGCAAGTAAGTCGGCTCTTTCATTACCGGTTATTCCGCAGTGCCCGGGGATCCATGCGAAGATTAGGTTATCGTTAAATTTATTAGTCAAGTTAATTATTTTATTAGTTATAACATTTTTGTTATTAATATTACTAAGACTAGCTAGAGTGCTCATGGAGTCTGTCAAAATTATGAACTTATTATTATGCATATTGGCATTTATTATATAGGAAAGTGCTTTATATATAGCTAGTGCCTCAGCCGTATATATACTACAGTTATCGGACAACCTTTCAGAGAGTTCGGTTTGTAAGAAAACTGCAGCAACACCCACCCCTTTGTCTGTTTTTGATGCGTCGGTATATATATGTATGTGGTCTGGTAATGTGTTTATTAATTCATAGAATGCATTTTTGTATGTAAGATTTGTGGTTTCTTTTTTGTTGTAAATCGCTATCGACATGTCAAACGAGTATTTTGTCGTTGTCCATGGAGGTTTTACGGGTATTTCTCTCGTCAATATATTTCTTATTTCTAGTTTTAGTTCTCCCTCTTTTTCTTTTATTCTTTTGTACATAGGTTGTGTTAATTTTTTGTTGTTGTTAAAGGTATTTTCGAATCTGCTATTGAATACTGTGGAATACGTTGGTTTGTTCGGGTCGGTTGCTATTCTTACTGCGTATTGCAACATAAGTTGATTTCTCCGATTATTGAGTGGTTGTTCTCCTGTAATGTTGAGTATGCTGTTTATGGGACTACTTCTAAATGCACCAGATGCCATTCTTAGGCCAGCATTATGGATAACGTCAAGCATTGTCAGTGCTGAGTTTCTAGATGTCATATATAAGGGGGATCCGTAGTCCAAAATTGATCTGATTAGTGAATTGTAAATGTTTATTAGGGTTTTAGAGTCTGCTCCCCATTTCGTACCTGACAGTACTTTGATAATGTTTAGTCTTTTTTTGGCTTTGTCTTTTAGCTTTTTTATGTGTGTGGTCCAGGTAAGTTTTTCATCGAAGGTAAGACCAAGTATTTTTAAGTGTCTTGTGTAAGGGATTATTTTGTTGTCCATTTTTAAAGTTGGTTTTTTTTTAATTTTTTTGTGTGAAAATATTATGAACTGAGATTTTTCTGGTGCAAATTTGAATCCTGTATTTTTGCTCCAATCGTTTAACGAGTTGGTGTATTTCTGTAATTCTTTTCCTAAAGTGTCAATACATTTGTGTCGAAAGAAAATATTGCTGTCATCCGCATATATTGTGATTTTTCCAGGGGTGGGTATAAGTTTAGATAAGTCATTTATTGCAATTAGAAATAATTTTACACTTATGGAAGAGCCTTGGGCAATTCCGTTATTCAGGTTATATAAGGATGAATGCTGTCCATCAACAGCAACTTTGAATGTTCGGTCAATAAGGAAATTATGTATGAAATATAAAATGTTACCTTTAACGCCCCAGTCTAGTAAGATTGAAATAATCCGATATCTCCATGTCATATCGTACGCTTTTTGTATATCGAAGCTTACCAGTCCCATGTATTGTTTGCATGCAATTGTTTCACAAATTTCAGTATCAATGTTTACAAGGCAGTCGTAGGTCGATCTGTTTTTCCGAAATCCAAATTGTTCTTCGGCGAGAAATTTATTTTTTTCTAGAAACCAGTTAAGTCGAACGCTGACTATTTTTTCGAATATTTTAC
The DNA here is from genome assembly GCA_027580255.1 of Therioaphis trifolii. Classification (NCBI taxonomy): domain Eukaryota; kingdom Metazoa; phylum Arthropoda; class Insecta; order Hemiptera; family Aphididae; genus Therioaphis; species Therioaphis trifolii. Next base: position 51,601,323 of record CM050404.1, read on the forward strand.
TCATTGTGCATAGTAGCGATATAGGCCTGTATCCTTGTACTGCGAATTTATTTTGGTTAGGTTTATGAATTGGGATAATGGTAGCTTGTTTCCATTTTTTTGGGAACTTGTGTTGTGTCCACATTATATTAAAAATTTTGAGTAATGTAATTTTTCCTATTTCGGGTAGATTTTGTATAAATATGAAGGGGATGTCATCGGGTCCACAACAGTTGCTCTTCTGTTCATTAATAATGTTGTCGAGTTCTTTTCTTGTTATTGTCAAATTTAGGTTTGGTATATCAATATGTTCAACAGTAGTTAGTTCCTTAACGTTTATATTTTGTTTTTCGATTTCGGATTTGTACTTTAAGAAATTTGGATCAAAATTGTTGTCATCGCTTATTTCCTGAAAGTATTCTCCTAGTGCGTTTGCTATTTCTAACGGTTCTGTAATAATGGGTTTATTATTATTAGTTCTGAGTAATTTGATATCCGTAGATTTTTGAACTCCTTTTATTGATTTTACTTTGTTCCACACTATATTTGGGTTTTCTAGGCTGGTAATTGATGACGTGAAGGATTTCCACGAGTTTGTTTTACAATTTTTTATAATGTATTTAGCTTTAGCTCTTTGTTTTTTAAGTTCAATAAGATCGATTATGCTTCTGGTTTTTCTAAATTTATTTAAGGCTTTGTTTTTGATTTTAATTATGTTTTTACATTCTTCTGACCACCAAGGTACAGGCTTTTTGGTTCCGCTGTATTTATTTTTTTTAATTATATTCATTCCAGTGTTATGAATTATTTCTGTAAAGATATCAACTATTTCGTCTATGCTATTATCATCTATTGGAAGGCATTTTTCAAGTTCAGATTGGATTGTATTTGAAAATAATTCCCAATTAGGTTTTTTTAAGTTCCATTTCTCTTTGGTTTTATATAATAAAGTAGAGTCTCTGTTATGGATTTTTATGATAATGGGCCAGTGGTCACTGTTATATAATTCTTGTTCCACCGTCCAATCCAGATTGGTTGATAAATTTGCGGATGAAAAGGATAGGTCTATGGCTGATACTGATCCATTGGTGGTATTAAAGTGCGTAGGGCTTCCGTCGTTAAGTAGTGTGATGTAGTTATGGTCGAGCATTTTTTCTATTTTTTTTCCTCTATTATCAATATGCGTGCTTCCCCATAGAGTGTTATGACTGTTAAAATCACCAGTTAGTATATAGGGGCGTGGTAATTGATTAATTATATTTTCTAGATTTTCGATTTCGAAATCATGTTGGTTTGGAAGATATATGTTACAAATAGTTATTTTTTCTTTTATGTGAACAGTTATTGCTGTTACTTCGAAGTTGGAGGTGATATTAATTTTATCGGAAGGAAAGGATGAGTTTGCGTAGATTGATGCGCCTCCGCTGGCTCTACCTCTGACAGAACGGTTTTTTGAATAACCGATGTAACCTTTAAGTTCTGCGATGTGGTTTTCGGGGAAGTTTGTTTCTTGTAGGCAGATTACTAAGGGAGAGTATTTATGAATTAATCTTTTGAGATCGTCTATTTTTTTGTAGAATCCATTAATATTCCACTGTAGTATATTATTTTGAGCTGTATTTGTTTTGTTTAACTTAATTTTATGCATGCTAATTATTGTGTTTGGTATAGATGAGGGTGTTAGTTGATTATGAGTGTATTTGGTTATATATATGTTTATATATATATATGTAAGATATTGTTATTTTGATAGAGTTAATAGCTAATCGGATGGGTTATCATTGGATAATGAGTGGCCTTCCATATTTAAGGTAGTTGCTATATTGTGTTCTACATTAATTGATTCAAATAGTTTGTTTGATAAGCGTGTTAATCTGTTTTTCAAGCCTTGCGATTTAATTAACGGCCTGATCAACTCAATTGTGTTAAGTAAAGTTTTGATATCTGTTCCGTATTGATTGCAGATATCGATAGGGTCTGAGTTACCTTGTATATTTATTATTATGTTCTTAAGTTGATCGAAATCTATATTTATGTCTTTATTATTATCGAATAGAATTCTAGCAGGTTCAATATGAGTGTTTATATTTTCAATGAGCTTTTCTGTTGAATTTGATCTTATTAATGTTTTGGATTTTTTGATGATTTGATCTTTTTGGATTTTTGTTGCAGTAGCTACAGTAATAGATTGCTTTTTTTCTTCGGTGGTTTTTGTGCCGGTTTTATTAATTACACTAATTGGTTCTTGCGTGACATTGGAAGTGGTGGAGTTTGAAGCCGCTCTTTTAATACCTCCTTTATCGGTTGTTGTCATGGTCTGGTCTATTTCCATTTCTAAATTGTCATTATTAATTAGGTCATTATTTCTTGCATTTTCCGTGAGTGTATTTGAATTTGTGTTATCTATAAAATTAATGAGGTCAGTAGGTTCACTACAATCTTCAATGTTGTCGGTCTGTGATTCAACGCTAAAAGGGCATTTTGAGGCTACATGGCCGGTCATTTTGCAGCTGAAACACGTTACTTGATCGTCGGAGATGAAAATACGGTGATTTGTTCCGTCATAGTTTATGAGTATGGAGCTCGGCATTTTGGGTATATCTTCGGCTTTAACAAATAGTTGTTTTCTAAAACTAAGTATGTGGGTATATCCTTCAAGTTGTATACCGGCTCTGAGGCAGGTGATAGGGCTAGAGGGGATAATATTATGGTGACGTAATGCTTCTAATATGATACTATTGGGGATATTATTATATACATTTGCTAATATGAATCGCTTATCTGGGTTGTATAAGTGGCGAATAAGAATAGATTTATTTTGAATTTCAATTGTCTTATGTTTAGTTATAAGCTCGTTAACTAACTCTTTGGAGTTTAGGAATATGCAAAATCTTTTTTTTGAAATTCTGGATACGGAGATTATATTTTTGGGTTCAACGATGTCCCCAATCTTTTTTATATATTCTATTTGGGACACTTCATCTACTGCATCGAATACAATGGCTTGTTCTTTTTTTGGATATGAGCTGTTTCCTAGTGTTTCGGCGAATGTAATTGTTGGATTAAAGGTGGTGGTGGTAGTTGATGGTTGGAGCTGTTGTTTCTGTTGGTTGGATGCTATCATATTATTTTTGATTGTATTAGTTGTAGCTTTTGAATTTTGAGACGGATTGTCCTTTGATTGTGGAATTTTTGAGGTATTAACCTGTAGTTTGTTAGGAGTTGTTCTAGTAGGTGGGGACATGTGCTTCGGTGAAGCGGAGTTTCCTTGGATAGGAGGGGGCGTACGATGAGTAAAACTCATTTTGTACGGAGGTATTTGAAATTATAATTACGTTATTTAATTCCTTACCTTGGCCCGTACATGTTGGTTTTATTTGTGGAAGAATCTGATAAACCGTCGTGATGTAGATAACGCACTAAACTTTACTATACACGACTGTCGCTATCGGAGTGTGCCACGGGACTGTATTGAAATAACTGTATTCGAATTACAATCAATAAACCATTCAATCATTACGATTTCATTATTTTTTTAACTTGACTATGTTTCTTCAAATACTGCTATACTAATTAATATCTGAAATGTTTAAAAATATTCACTACCCATTAATATGATTTCATTATTGTTTAATGAAACTATAACGTTTGTAATTTAAAAAAAATAATATTCAACTTGTTTTTTCAATAAGATTTAAAGTACCGTCGTCATTTGAGTAAATACGAAATACAGATTTCTTTAGATCGTTATCCCACTGTGATGCATAGTCTTTATTGTTTTTACAATGATGTTTATTTTATATTTTTTTCTGTGAACCTTTTCTCGCGTAGTTAGAGTAGTCCAAAAGTTGCATACAACAACTTCAACGATTGGATATTTCATTTAGATTGTGCTTTAAATAATCGATTTTTCTATCCACTCAAATATTTTTCTGGGTTTACGGAAAAACTGCCGAAAAACCGAGTAAAAACGGTAAAACTTGCCGAAATATTTTCGTAATTTGATGTTAACTTAAGAAGTAATGTTGATAAAAACTTTAAATATTAATGATGTATTATTGGATACTTTACAAAAGTTAAAAAAAAAAAATGAAAATAATTTCAACGAAGTAAATTTAAACAAAGTATTATTTACTATCTTGAAAACACAATTGGTTTCAAATAGAAATGCATAAAAATAATACCAAGTATAGTTTCATATTCTATTTAAAATAATATTATATTCATTTGAGATTTTTTTCGTTTATTTTATTTATTTAAAGAGAGGTGTCTTTGGTGTTTATACGATCTCGATGACATAAAAATGTACGCTACCTACATCGATGACTGTGAAATAAAGGTATACAACGTATTCTATAATCTATGGTTTAATAAGGATGATCAAAACTCTATGTTACTTTTGTACAATCCGTAAAAATCTCATTTGAAAAATTACGGCTCATTTTTCGTATGTGACTGAATTATTTGACGATTAAAATACAGCTTTTCAAAATATATTTTTTTTTCTTCGATGCATTTATTTTTTATAAATAACTGATGGAAATAATTAGTTTTTAGTATTTATTCTATTACGTTTTTATTGCATTTTTTATTACTTTTAGTGAAGACATTGGCAACCCAACAACGGCGAAAACTAGTACTACAGACCCGAAGAGCATCACATAAAGGTTAGATTTAGATTTATTAATTTAATATCTGTTTTAATTGTATTCCATTATAATATTTTTATTCTGATTTAAAACATTTTCACGGATTGATTTTCGGTACATATTTGTTTAATGTGATACCCTAGACTTTTCACAAACATAAGCTTTCATTAAAATAAATTACTTACACTTGTTTTAAATTATTGAAATAAATATGTAATAATTAAATATAATAAACTTTTCTATCATTATGATTCCATTTATTTTGAATCTTGGTTAATTTTTTTCAAATGTGCTTTCTAAAAACTGTTTAACTAAATTACTACCATTTTAATGTAATTTCATCATGGCCTAATAAAAAAAAATACGTTTTTATAATACATTTTTTTGAATTGGGTTATCTATAAGATGATAAAGCTTTGTAGACATTCGAGTAAATACTAAACACAGTTTCCTATGAAATTCATAAAATAGTAATTCCGCTTTAATTTTTAAATTCTAAGTTAAGTGAAGGATCTATTGGTTTTACAATTATGTTGTATTCTTAATTTATTTAAAATTTATGATCACTTTTTCAAGAATGTTGAGAAGTCCAAACGTTTCTTAGAGTGACTCTATAGATAGGATAAAGCATTTCATTTTTTTAATAGTAGTTAAAATTTAATTTTTTACACCTCTTTATTTGTGTGAGAAAAAACTGCCAAAAACTAAGTAAAAGCGGTAGAATTTCCCGTAAACGACACTTTCACTAAATCGATTTTCGTTATTTGATCTTAACTCGCAAAATGATGTTGCCAAAAATTTGGAAAGTTCATTATATGATAAATTGTTACATACTTTACAAAAGCTTCGAAAAAAATTTGAAATTTCGGGCTTAAAATAGAGCTGTAAAATATCTAATTTTTGTTAAGTTTATTACTGACACAATTTTTGATATATGAGTTGGATTCTAAATGTGACATGTCAATCAACAGGGCCTGATGATGCAATGAAGTACTGCGAGGCGTGTCTGGGACACAAGCCGGGAAGAACAAGTGCTTCAAGATAAGGTAAGGTAGTGATATAAGTAGACATTTCCTAAAAACGTATTCTCTTAGAATATTAAATACTCATTTATTCAATAAGTTCGAATATTAAGTTATCTCATTTTGTATGTCATAAATTTCATTGACAATTTGTCTTCTTTAAATTAACTTCAGTTTAATAATTTTGTTTTCGTTTATGTGTGTGTGTGTGTGTGTGTGTGTGTGTGTGTGTGTGTGTGTGTGTGTGTGTGTGTGTGTGTGTGTGTGTGTGTGTGTGTGTGATCACATATCTAAATTTTGGGGATGAGAATTCTTTCTCGGTACATCAATCATGTCTTAAGTGGTGACTTAAATGGATTTATGTTTGGGAGGCAAGTGGAGTTTAGGTATATAAAAATCATTAGTAGGATTGGAGGACCTAGGGTTCATTTGACTTACTGAACGCTCCAAAATTGTCATTCGATATCATTACAGTATACATACTCACGTATTCTTAAGGCTTGTATCTTCCACTGGGATTCGCTACCTATGCAGATGGAATCTGCCTCCAGGCATTTGGAATAGCTGTTCGTAGAAATAGTCCTTCCATAATATTATATTTTACAGTAATGTCTGGTAAATTTTTTTTTTTCATTTGCCAAATGTGCTTTTAAGAGCTCAACTGCCTCATGATAATGTTCTTAGTTATTTCTATCTAATTATATATATATATATATATATATATATATATATATATATATATATATATATATATATATATATTATATACATAATATGTATTTATGTAGGGTATTCTGATAAGTGTTTTAAGTTTTCATAAAATTGTTCATTTAGATATAAATAATGAATTAATACATGCAGAGAAGTCATTGACTATATTCTTTTAAAGTGAGGCTCCTTGAGATGAATGTTTCTTTTATGAAAAATAAGAAATCAATAACTGAAATAGATTAGGGTGACCATAAAAATAAAATAAAAATACGGGACACTTAGTTACTAAAAAAAAAAAAAGAAATTCTAATTTTAACTGAATATATTAAAAAAAAAAAAAAAACAAATTAGATATATGCTGTATAATAGTTTTCAAATACAAATAAAATAAAAATATTAATAAGTATAAAATGTACACAAAAATCCAAAAAAAAATTATTTTGGAGACGATGGCAGGTAAATTTCTTCTTTTAATGTTTTTGTATACTTTTGTGCTGAACTGATTTCATCGAGTAACTTAGTTTCTTTTAATAGAATATTATAAAACTCATTACAAGATAAGTTTATAAAATGTGTTTTTACAATTAAAATTGATTTGATAGTTTCAACCAAAAATCGATTTTTTTCATCTGTCCACAACATATTAATGGTTGAAAATATCCGTTCTACTGCAGCATTTGTACCAGGAATTGCCAAAGAATATTCTACAATTTTTGATATGTTAGTTGTATCAATGTTGTGAGCTTTAGTGTATACAAATATTTCACACCACTTAACTTCTACTTTAGCTGAATTTTTTTGCCATTCGTGAAATCGTGATTTAAAAATTTGTTCTACATGACTGAATTCATCAAATAAATTATCTTCATCTAATTTTATGTTAGAATTATTTCGGTTGTTTTCCATAAGAAATTAAATACATTTTTGAACATTTTCCCAAGTAGGACAGTTTATTAGTTGGACCCAACGAAATATTTTCAACTGGTCAAAGTGGAAACTCCATTTTTCTACGTAAGATAAAAAAGTATTATAAAATAGATCGGTACTTTTTTTGAATGAGTTTTCATTATACATATTATTGTTTTTTAAACCATTTAAAAGCGATAAAATATTTGTTTTAAGGAAGTTGAGATTTTTTCTATTTTTTATTTTTCCAACTAAAATTTCTAATTCCTCTGAAACTTCACAGGCTGATATTTTATCTACTTCTATTTTTGTTACAGTATCATAAACAACCTTTAATTGGCTTTGCAAAAAATGAAACAATACTATAGACATAGGATCATTAAAAAACGATTTTAATATTGTAGGACACTTTTCCTGTTTCTCGAAGTATGATTTTAAGCCCGGGTAAATATCAAAAATTCTTGTTATTGCAGGTAATAAGGATAGGCAACGAGTTTTTTGAAAACAATGAAGAAAAAAACGGGATTAATATGGGACCTACTTGAATATACGGGACAAAATGCTTCCCGTATAACTTTTGTCGGGACAACGGGACACAAAGTGAAAATACGGGACGTATGGTCACCCTAAAATAGATATAAGTTATTGATTTAGATTTTTATTAGATATTACTTGAAGATTGAACAACATCATTACTCGTAATCTCAATTCATTATCATATCTGTCTTCAGACAGACTGTCTTCAGTTAAAGTTTTAACTTATTTTATTTTACATTTTAAAATAATGTCTTGTAAATTAATGATAATGTAGGGGAGACTGTGGTGAGTTGACGAAGTTAAGTATTATCAAAATAAAATAAATTTCAGAAAATAAGTTGCTTATATAACATTATACATGTTATTGATTACTAATATTGATTGTTATCATGATTTGTTAATTAATACAATCGATTCTTCATCTTACCGGCTCGTCAACTTATCACAGTCTCTCCCATATAATTAAATATATTTAGTTGCTTCTGAAGCCATGCCACTGCTTTTCCGGTTCTTTACCCGTCCACTATGCTTTACTACCATCCGCTACTCCTATACCCGGCCTTAATTTAGGTTCTCCTCTTTATCACCTGGCATACACGGGCTTCACATCGTGCGTATTGCCCGTCTGTATGTTTCAGTCGACATAATTTACACTAGCGAAAATAGCTATTAACTTATCCTTTAAATACATACTGTTGCATTTTTACAACATGTTTAAAAATGATAATATATCTTTATATTAGTTCGACGTTGGCTATTTTAGAGTTATTTATCAGTATGTAAACAAATTAATCAATTATTTATATTATCAGTTTTAATTCAAATAATAAATGTTTTAAATAAATGCGTCATGGTTGACGGCAACCGAAGAACTGAACAACGCATACAAAAATAATGCCCACTTCAGCTTATCACTATTTGTCTTATCGCTCACCCTGACATGCAACCCCCTTGGAGCGCAGTTTCAAATTTACGCATAAACATTGAAAAAAAACGTATACTACCATTTATACAATACAAATTAAATAATTAACGTCTGACACCGCCAATACATACAAATAAATAGGTTAAATAAATATATTGAATACAAAAATAACTAAAAATACGTTTTTGTTTTTTAGAAATTTAATTTTCATTTAGGTCTTGTCCGGGTCATGGGCACGCCAATCTTACCGTCCTCTTCTTAAAACCGCCACGCGTGTTGACCTCCACCACTCTTGTCACTCCGTCCCGTCCTGGATATTCTGATATGACTCGCCCTCATGAGCCAATCGAGAGGTGGTACATTTTGTTTCTTTTAGCAATATCACAGTTCCTATCCAGATATCAGCCTTGTCCGGTCTATGCCACTTAGCTTTCAACTTTGTACTATCAAATTCTTCCCATAGTTGCTCTATTTTTTGTTTTCGTAACCTTAAATGTGTTTTATTCTTAATGTTATCTTCGAACATGAATTCTTTTAATGTTGACGACATAATGTTTATAATTTATTATAAATAATGTTTCTTTACTTTTCTATACCGATGTAGTTATGTATTTCATTCAGATATATGACGACTTAAACTTGGATTATTTTTCAAATTATTGATTACGTCCAATAATGGTTAGACAAATGCATGCCTAATGAATTTAAAAAAAAAGTTAAAAAATACTTTAATTAAATTTATGGATAAACGTTTTGTTATTGATTAATATTATTCACTACCGATTCATGATACACATATCCAAATAAACTGTAAATATTCGTTAAAAGATACGATTTTTCCTTATTCCTTACAGCTTATTCGGAGAGCCCCTGGCATGGCATAAAGCTTGTAAGCTCGTACGAATAAACGATGAATAATGCAAATATTTATTAAATGATTAACTCTTTCCTTATTCTGAGAGCCTCTGGCATGGCGTATAGCTTGTAAGCTCGTATGAATAAACGATGAATTAAAATAAATTTAGTTACTTGACGAGATGTTATAGACCGTTGGCTAAAAAATATGATAAAAAATCACTAAGGCATCACGGTGAGTCTGTATGCTTCGAAGGAATGGGTGTTTGAATGTTGTTAAATAAAAAAAATGTACATAAAAAATAATCGTAGAAAAATTAAAAAAAAAGCGTATTTATAAACGTGCACAAACACTGATATCTATGTAAACTGAAATTCGTTTCATGATTTTATTTGATGATTGTTCTCTTCACATAATTCATACATCAGCTTCATTTTGACGCGTTTTCTCCCTGTCTTTAAATATTTATTGTAACGTTGGTTGTTTGTAAAATTTTACGCGTAACCTCAACCAAACTCAACACGAAATGTTCAGCGACTATATCTGACGTACATTGCAGATCTACGTGAATCACGGGGGAAATAGAAATTTCAAAACGTTCCAAGGATTCTAACGATATTTCGTCACTGGCATTAAGATAATTATCTACTCCGGAATGTAAAGATATTATTGGTGTATGTGATCTACAGATTAAGATTATAGGAGTTTAAATATTTAAACATTTTTAACATTTTCTCAAATCTAATGATTTGGGGTATTTTATGTATATTGCACCTATAAAATATAAACATATTTATAACTTTATAAGATTGAATAAAAAACTGGATAAAGAGCTTCCTGAGAGACGTTTGTTAGGACAACGCGACACAACGCTAAAATAAAGGACAAACCTGTAAAAGTTAAGACGCATGGTCACCCTAGGCTAGATGTGACGTCATGTAGACTAGTTTAAACAATATAACATAAATATTCTGAATTTATCAAATGGTGGGAACGTCATAATCTTTCTGTCAACCCCTTTAATTGCAAATTAATCTCATTTATCCAACGAATAAATAAACCTACTAGCACATGTAAAATAAAAAGATTTGAATGACAAACTTCTGCTACAATCAAGGATCTAGGCGTTCTGTAGTCATTCGATTTGTCATTTAATGCTCATATTGATATTATTTATAAAGATAAAAAGTATACGCAGTTATAACGAATAACGATACACACCATGAGAGCATATACCTAATATATTATACTTAAATATCATTTAATATTTTGTTAATTTTACTTTGGTTCATTATTTCAAATGTAAATTATAAGATAAAAAAGAATTAAAAGAAAAATCTACTAAAAAGTTGTAATTATTCATCAGTATAGAGTTAAAGCATTTCTTGTGATGATTTTCAGATAAATTAAGGAAAATATAAGAACCAAAATTACTAGGTCAATTTCCACAAGATAAAATATCTTCTCTTCGATATTTAAAGAAAAATAATTAACTAATAAAGTAATAATTTATAAGTAGGTGATGTTGATAAAGTAATAAAAATAGGTTAGGATCACATAACCTTTTTAAATTTATATACAAATTTAAAGTTTTAATAATTACCCAATCTATATCAAATTATAGAAATAAAAAAAGACAATACATAATCTCCAATAAAAAAAAAAAAAAAAAATTATGTAGGTACATTTATATTGTTAAATTTGAAATTCTTAAATAATATTAAAAATATTCACTGAAGATTATAATAATGAAATTCTACCTAACCAAGGAATACAATATAACAAATAATTAAATGATATTTCATACTGTAGGTATAATACCAAAAATTAGAATACTCTAGGCTAATTTTTATTTTTTAACTATTTATTTGTACACATAGTGTAATTTATATAATTTATTTCAAGTTTACTGATGTTTTAATGAAATTAAATCATATTACAATCTGAATACATTTATTAACATTAAAGTAGGTACGTATAAAAATAAAACATTATTAATCATCAAACCCATTATTAAAAAAATATAACGAATAATATGATAATGAATTGAGATTACGAGTAATGATGTTATGATCAGGTCCATAGATACTCAACTGATTCGCTTTGAGTTTCTGCATGCCATATGGGAGCTCTAGACTTAAGGCGTAATGGTGGATGTTCGAGGATGTCAAGGATGGGGGAGGTGATGCTATACCTTCCCGAGGTCTCCCCCGTGAGTAGTGTATTCCTGGTCTGCTTTCCAAATCGCTCAAACATTTTTCCACTGATCAACCAAGGAATACACGAAACCAAATATCATCAAACCGACAGCCATATATATAAATAAAAGTCTAAATCAATAACTTATATCTATTTCAGTTATTGATTTCTTATTTTTCATAAAAGAAACATTCATCTCAATTCTCAAGGAGCCTCACTTTAAAAGAATATAGTCAATGACTTCTCGGCATGTATTAATTCATTATTTATATTTTTCATCTAAATGAACAATTTTATGAAAACTTAAAACACTTATCAGATATATATATATATATATATATATATATATATATATATATATATATATATAAATATATATATATATATAAATAGATAGAAACAACTAAGAACATTATCATTAAGCAGTTGAGCTCTTAAAAGCACATTTGGCAAATAAGAAAAAAAATTTACAATACATTACTGTAAAATATAATATTATGGAAGGACAATTTCTATGACCAGCTACTCCAAATGCCTGGAGGCAGATTCCATCTGCATAGGTAACGAATCCCAGTGGAAGATACCAGCCTTAGAAATACGTAAGATTGTAGTAGTAATTAAATTGTGTATGGGTTTATAAAAATAAGTCAATCCTTGGGCAAGGAGGAACTTAAACACCAATTTGGAATTCAAAAAATTGCGTTCATTCTATTTAAAACAAATTCATCATTCGCCAACTATAACCTAACACACTTCCTTTAAAGTCAGCTTCTTATTAGGTAGGTCCCCCTCGAGGAACCCACCTTGACGTGGTGAAGAGGTTTCTTCCTTGCCTTAGCTTTCTTAGTTTTCTAGTCATTTTCATTGACAGATTTAATATTTACTCAAAACAAAATTATATTCATTTCATAATATTCAATTTAATTTATTCATCACCCTGAGGATAGGGGATGAGAATACTTCCTCGGTACGCCATGCCTTTCGTAAGAGGCGACTAAAATGGACAATCTTTAGGCAGGTAGGTAGTGGTTAGGTTAATAATACCTTAGCAAAAGAGTAGGGCCTGGTTTTCAATTGGCTGTTTGAATGGCTTTTTAAATTAAATTTCTTCTCAGAATATTAAGCATCCTCACATATCTTCCATTCCTTTTTTTTTTTTAAATAAGTGCAGAAAATTTCTTTGAATTAAATAAATATTTCAATGTATTGTGTTGAATAAAAATTATTATCCCTGGCACACCCGATAATAATTTTTTTTGAACTCTTACATAAAATTACTGTTAAATTAATATAATCTTAAAATTAACTATTGTTTAACTTCAATTTTAACATTAAACTTTTTCTGTAATTTTCAAAAGAATTTGAGTGTTACGCAATTTATTTGTGTTCACACGATTATAATATATTTTTTTTCTGTATGCATAAGATCAAATAGACTTACAATAATCCTAAACAACAAGATATTAACCACCTAGAGAAATTTAAGTTTGTTTCAGGTGAACTTATGGATGGAACGGAAGAGGAGCGGTTCATGGTCGAGTATCAAGAAAGATGAAGAATAGCTGTTCTGTAAGAAGTCAAAGTGTTTAATTGTTTAATTATTAATAATATTATGAATAAATTTCCTCACAATTTCTTTTTTTATATTATAATCGTGTGAAAAACTCAATTTCTTTTGTTATGTTTACATTCTCTTTTAAACATTAGTGTCATTCAACTTAATTTTTATAAACACAATTTAAATTATAAGACAATCTTAGTGCAGGATGGTAGAGGTAATGTTAATTAAACATAAACATGAGTGGAAGGCCTGGGTTTCATTTACCTATTTGAGTGCTTTTATTTTAAATCTCTTATTAGAACATAAATCATTCCTCATATTTTCTAAGGCTGACTTTTTCCACTGGATTTTGCTATCTTTGTAATCAGAACTTTGACAGGGAGTTGGAGAAGAGTGTACTTTGGGTTTCTTCTTCTATTATGAAGTATATAAAAATAATGTTGTCCAATATCTCATCAATTTCAGTTAAATAGACATCAATCACTAAACAGCTCTTATCAGTCATGCAAATTCCTGAAAGAAAAATTAATATATATATAAACAACAGTCTAAAGAGCATTAATAAGAGATAGGTAGGTTGTGGTTAGGTAGATTTCATTAATAATAATATTATTAAATAACATAATAGCATAATAAAAAATTTTAAATAATGTCTAGCCACTATCATTTTTTTCAAAATATACTCTAATAGACTTCTTGCGCTCAACTGCTTAATTGTGTATGGGTTTATAAAAATAAGTCAACCCTTGAGCAAGGAGGAACTTAAACACCAATTTGGAATTCAAAAAAATTGCGTTCATTCTATTTAAAACAAATTCATAATTCGCCAACTATAACCTAACACACTTCCTTTAAAGTCAGCTTCTAATTAGGTAGGTTCCCCGTCGAGGAACCCACCTTGACGTGGTGAGGGGGCTCACAGACCATTTAATGTTTTGTGCCAAGAGGTTTCTTCCTTGCCTTAGCTTTCCTAGTTTTCTAATCATTTTCATTGACAGATTTAATATTTACTCAAAACAAAATTATATTCATTTCTTAATTTTCAATATAATTTATTCATCACCCTGAGGATAGGGGATGAGAATACTTCCTCGGTACGCCATGCCCGTCGTAAGAGGCGACTGAAATGGACAATCTTTAGGCAGGTAGGTAGTGGTTAGGTTAATTATACCGTAGCAAAAGTATAGGACCTGGTTTTCATTTGGATGTTTGAGTTGCTTTTTAAATTAAATTTCTTCTCAGAATATAAAGAATCCTCACATATCTTCCATGCCCGACTTCTTCCACTGGGGTGTGCCACTATTGTAATCGGAACCTTCCGACAGGCAGTGGGAGTAGTCGGTATGAAGAGTTTCCATTTTTTACAAAAGATAAAATGAAGCAATTTTTGTCCCATACTTAAACAATTTTAGTTAAACAGAATTCAAGCACCCAACTGTACCTACTTGTAGTGAAAAGTTCTGAAAAAATAAAAATAAAAATAGATAAACAACATACATGCTCGCATATGTGTTAGGCAGGTAGGTAGTGGTTAGGTAGAATAAACTTTAATTAGAGTTAGGCAAACATTTTTGGTGTTTCGAGTGCTTATTGAATTACATTTTATTTTCAACTGTAAGACATCCCTACATGCACGTACAGAAAATTACACTTAAATTAATATAATATTAAAATTTACTATTGTTTTAGAACTATTTAAACATTAAACTATTTCTGTCATTTCCAAAGAAATTGAGTGTTACGCAATTTATATGTGTTCACACGATTATAATATTTTTTTTTCTGTATGCATAAGATCAAATAGACTTACAATAATCCTAAACAACA
Source organism: Therioaphis trifolii (assembly GCA_027580255.1). NCBI lineage: Eukaryota > Metazoa > Arthropoda > Insecta > Hemiptera > Aphididae > Therioaphis > Therioaphis trifolii. The sequence goes on from CM050404.1 coordinate 51,616,495, forward strand.
AGATATTAACCACCTAGAGAAATTTAAGTTTGTTTCAGGTGAACTTATGGATGGAACGGAAGAGGAGCGGTTCATGGTCGAGTATCAAGAAAGATGAAGAATAGCTGTTCTGTAAGAAGTCAGTGTTTAATTGTTTAATTATTGATAATATTATTAATAAATTTCCTCACAATTTCTTTTTTGTATTATAATCGTGTGAAAAACTCAATTTCTTTTGTTATGTTTACATTCTCTTTTAAACATTAGTGTCATTCAACTTAATTTTTATAAACACAATTTAAATTATAAAACAATCTTAGTGCAGGATGGTAGAGGTAATGTTAATTAAACATAAACATGAGTGGAAGGCCTGGGTTTCATTTACCTATTTGAGTGCTTTTATTTTAAATCTCTTATTAGAACATAAATCATTCCTCATATTTTCTAAGGCTGACTTTTTCCACTGGATTTTGCTATCTTTGTAATCAGAACTTTGACAGGGAGTTGGAGAAGAGTTTACTTTGGGTTTCTTCTTCTATTATGAAGTATATAAAAATAATTTTGTCCAACATCTCATCAATTTCAGTTAAATAGACATCAATCACTCAACAGCTCTTATCAGTCATGTAAATTCCTGAAAGAAAAATTAAAATATATAAACAACGGTCTAAAGAGCATTAATAAGAGATAGGTAGGTTGTGGTTAGGTAGATTTCATTAATAATTATATTATTAAATAACATAATAGCATAATAAAAAATTTTAAATAATGTCTAGCCACTATCATTTTTTTCAAAATATACTCTAATAGACTTCTTGCGCTCAACTGCTTAATTGTGTATGGGTTTATAAAAACAAGTCAATCCTTGGGCGAGGAGGAACTTAAACACCAATTTGGAATTCAAAAAAATTGCGTTCATTCTATTTAAAACAAATTCATAATTCGCCAACTATAACCTAACACACTTCCTTTAAAGTCAGCTTCTAATTAGGTAGGTTCCCCGTCGAGGAACCCACCTTGACGTGGTGAGGGGGCTCACAGACCATTTAATGTTTTGTGCCAAGAGGTTTCTTCCTTGCCTTAGCTTTCCTAGTTTTCTAGTCATTTTCATTGACAGATTTAATATTTACTCAAAACAAAATTATATTCATTTCTTAATTTTCAATATAATTTATTCATCACCCTGAGGATAGGGGATGAGAATACTTCCTCGGTACGCCATGCCCGTCGTAAGAGACGACTGAAATGGACAATCTTTAGGCAGGTAGGTAGTGGTTAGGTTAATTATACCGTAGCAAAAGTATAGGACCTGGTTTTCATTTGGATGTTTGAGTTGCTTTTTAAATTAAATTTCTTCTCAGAATATAAAGAATCCTCACATATCTTCCATGCCCGACTTCTTCCACTGGGGTGTGCCACTATTGTAATCGGAACCTTCCGACAGGCAGTGGGAGCAGTCGGTATGAAGAGTTTCCATTTTTTACAAAAGATACAATGAAACAATTTTTGTCTTATACTTAAACAATTTTAGTTAAACTGAATTCAAGCACCCAACTGTACCTACTTGTAGTGAAAAGTTCTGAAAAAATAAAAATAAAAATAGATAAACAACATACATGCTCGCATATGTGTTAGGCAGGTAGGTAGTGGTTAGGTAGAATAAACTTTAATTAGAGTTAGGCAAACATTTTTGGTGTTTCGAGTGCTTATTGAATTACATTTTATTTTCAACTGTTAGACATCCCTACATGCACGTACAGAAAATTACACTTAAATTAATATAATATTAAAATTTACTATTGTTTTAGAACTATTTAAACATTAAACTATTTCTGTCATTTCCAAAGAAATTGAGTGTTACGCAATTTATATGTGTTCACACGATTATAATATTTTTTTTTCTGTATGCATAAGATCAGAAAATCAAACCTAACCCTTTTGCACAATTTTTTGAAGTTTTTCTCCTGAAAATTTTAATATTTTTAAATTTAATATTAAATTTTTTATATCACATAGTTTTTTTGCGCTGGAGACCCTTTGCACAAATTTTTAATAATTTTCAATTTATTTCATTTTGATTGAAATCACTTAGCCCTCGAGGGCTGGGAAACCACTGTTCAATATATTGTTTGTTTTGTTATGTATTGCATAATAATTAATGAAATTTACCCTTGGCGCTGGGGATCCTTTCGCTCAAATTTTTCATTTTTTTGTATAATTTTCATAATACATAAAATGTAACTTTCCCTTGACTACCGAGAGACCTCTGCTCAAATTATTGATTTTCAAAATATTCTTTGCAATGATTAAAGTCACTTAATTTTCCATTACTGAAGTATTTCTCCTGAAAGTTTTAATATTTTAAATTTAGTATTCAATTTTTTATATCTCATAGTTCGTTGGCGCTTGGGACCCTCTGCACACGTTTTTAATTATTTTCAATTCACTTCATAATGATTAAAATCACTTGGCCCTCGAGGGCTGGGAATCCTCTGCTCAAATTGTTCAATATTTAAATAATTTTACCATAACTAACATAATTTTGTCCCTTGGGCGTGGGGAACCTCTGCCCAAATTTTTTTCGTCTGTAATGTATTTCATAATAATTCAAGCAATTTGCCCTCAGCGCTGGGGATCCTTTTTAAATTTTGGAATTTTTTTTTGTTATAAGTAAAATAACCTGGCCCTCGGGCGCCGGGGAACCCCTGCTAAAATTTTTAATTTTTTGAACAATTTTCATAATAAATAAAATATGACTTTCCCTTGGCCACCGATAGACCTCTGCTCAAATTTTTCAATTTTTCAATTATTTAAACATAACTAAAATGACTTGGCCCTTGGACGTGGGGAACCTCTGCTCAAATTTTTTTTCATTTGTTATGTATTTCATAATAATTAAAAACAATTTTCCCTCGAACACCAGGTAAACTCTACTCAAATTTTTAATGATTTGAACTTTACAAAGCAATTCTTTATATAACTTATTTTGTGGGCACCAGGACCCTTTGCACAAATTTTTAATATTTTTCAAATTATTTCATTTTGATTGAAAACACTTGGCCCTCGAGGGCTGGAAAACCTCTGTTCAAAATTTTTCTTGTTTTGTAATATATTTCATGATAATTTATACAATTTGCTCTCGGCTCTGGGGACACTTTTGCACAAATTTTTAATTTTTTTCATTGTAATTAAAATCTCTTGGCCCTCGGGCCCCGGGTAACCTCTGCTCAAATTTTTAATTTTTTGAAATCACAGGACTATTCTTTGTATAACTTAGCACTCGGGTTTTTCATTGACAGATTTAATATTTACTCAAAACAAAATTATATTCATTTCTTAATTTTCAATATAATTTATTCATCACCCTGAGGATAGGGGATGAGAATACTTCCTCGGTACGCCATGCCCGTCGTAAGAGGCGACTGAAATGGACAATCTTTAGGCAGGTAGGTAGTGGTTAGGTTAATTATACCGTAGCATAAGTATAGGACCTGGTTTTCATTTGGATGTTTGAGTTGCTTTTTAAATTAAATTTCTTCTCAGAATATAAAGAATCCTCACATATCTTCCATGCCCGACTTCTTCCACTGGGGTGTGCCACTATTGTAATCGGAACCTTCCGACAGGCAGTGGGAGCAGTCGGTATGAAGAGTTTCCATTTTTTACAAAAGATACAATGAAACAATTTTTGTCTTATACTTAAACAATTTTAGTTAAACTGAATTCAAGCACCCAACTGTACCTACTTGTAGTGAAAAGTTCTGATAAAGTAAAAATAAAAATAGATAAACAACATACATGCTCGCATATGTGTTAGGCAGGTAGGTAGTGGTTAGGTAGAATAAACTTTAAATAGAGTTAGGCAAACATTTTTGGTGTTTCGAGTGCTAATTGAATTACATTTTATATTCAACTGTTAGACATCCCTACATGCACGTACAGAAAATTACACTTAAATTAATATAATATTAAAATTTACTATTGTTTTAGAACTATTTAAACATTAAACTATTTCTGTAATTTCCAAAGAAATTGAGTGTTACGCAATTTATATGTGTTCACACGATTATAATATTTTTTTTTCTGTATGCATAAGATCAGAAAATCAAACCTAACCCTTTTGCACAATTTTTTGAAGTTTTTCTCCTGAAAATTTTAATATTTTTAAATTCAATATTAAATTTTTTATATCACATAGTTCATTGGCGCTGGAGACCCTTTGCACAATTTTTAATAATTTTCAATTAATTTCATAATGATTCAAATCACTTGGCCCTCGAGGACTGGGACACCTCTGTTCAAATTTTGTTCTTTCGTAATGTATTTCATAATAATTAAAGCGATTTGCCCTCAGCGCTGGGGATCCTTTTTAAATTTTGGAATTTTTTTTTGTTATAAGTAAAATAACTTGGCCCTCGGGCGCCGGGGAACCCCTGCTCAAATTTTTAATTTTTTGAACAATTTTCATACTAAATAAAATACAACTTTCCCTTGACCACCGATAGGCCTCTGCTCAAATTGTCCAATTTTTAAATCATTTTACCATAACTAAAATGACATGGCCCTTGGGCGTGGGGAACATCCGCTCAAATTTTTTTTCATTTGTAATGTATTTCATAATAATTAAAGCAATTTGCCCTCAGCGCTGGGGACCCTTAGCACAAATTTTTAATAATTTTCAATTTATTTCATTTTGATTGAAATCACTTAGCCCTCGAGGGCTGGGAAACCACTGTTCAATTTATTGTTTGTTTTCTTATGTATTGCGTAATAATTAACGAAATTTACCCTTGGCGCTGGGGATCCTTTCGCTCAAATTTTTCATTTTTTTGTATAATTTTCATAATACATAAAATGTAACTTTCCCTTGGCCACCGATAGACCTCTGCTCAAATTTTTCAATTTTTCAATTATTTAAACATAACTAAAATGACTTGGCCCATGGACGTGGGGAACCTCTGCTCATATTTTTTTTCATTTGTTATGTTTTTCATAATAATTAAAAACAATTTTCCCTCGAACCCCCGGTAAACTCTACTCAAATTTTTAATGATTTGAACTTTACAAAGCAATTCTTTATATCACTTATTTTGTGGGCACCAGGACCCTTTGCACAAATTTTTAATATTTTTCAAATTATTTCATTTTGATTGAAAACACTTGGCCCTCGAGGGCTGGAAAACCTCTGTTCAAAATTTTTCTTGTTTTGTAATATATTTCATGATAATTTATACAATTTGCTCTCGGCTCTGGGGACCCTTTTGCACAAATTTTTAATTTTTTTCATTGTAATTAAAATCTCTTGGCCCTCGGGCCCCGGGTAACCTCTGCTCAAATTTTTAATTTTTTGAAATCACAGGACTATTCTTTGTATAACTTAGCACTCGGGCACTGGGGACCCTTTGCAAAAATTTTTAATTTTTTGGAATTTTTTTTTTTTGTAATAAATAAAATGACTTGGCCTTCGGGCGCCGGGGAACCCCTGCTCAAATTTTTCATTTTTTTGTATAAATTGCATGACTCCCTTGACCACCGGGAGACCTCTGCTCAAATTTTTGATTTTCAAAATATTCTTTGCAATGATTAAAGTCACTTAATTTTCCATTACTGAAGTATTTCTCCTGAAATTTTTAATATTTTAAATTTAGTATTCAATTTTTTATATCTCATAGTTCGTTGGCGCTTGGGACCCTCTGCACACGTTTTCAATAATTTTCAATTCATTTGATAATGATTAAAATCACTTGGCCCTCGAGGGCTGGGAACCCTCTGCTCAAATAGTTCAATTTTTAAATTATTTTATCATTACTTAAATGACTTGGCCGTTTGTCGTGGAGAACTTCTGCTCTAATTTTTTTTCATTTGTAATGTACTTCATAATAATTAAAGCAATTTGGCTTCAGTGCTGGGGACCCTGTTGCAAAAATTTTTAATTTTTTTGGAATTTTTTTTTTTGTTATAAATAAAATAACTTTGCCCTTGGGCGCCGGGGAACGCCTGCTCTAATTTTTCATTTTTTTGTATAATTTTCATAATACATAAAATGTAACTTTCCCTTGACCACGGGGAATCCTCTGCTCAAATTGTTCAATTTTTAAATAATTTTACCATAACTAACATAATTTATTCCCTTGGGCGTGGGGAACCTCTGCCCAAATTTTTTTCGTTTGTAATTTATTTCATAATAATTAAAGCAATTGGCCCTCAGCGCTGGGGACCCTTTTGCACAATTTTTTGAAGTTTTTCTCCTGAAAATTTTAATATTTTTAAATTTAATATTAAATTTTTTATATCACATAGTTTTTTGGCGCTGGAGACCCTTTGCACAAATTTTTAATAATTTTCAATTTATTTCATTTTGATTGAAATCACTTAGCCCTCGAGGGCTGGGAAACCACTGTTCAATTTATTGTTTGTTTTGTTATGTATTGCATAATAATTAATGAAATTTACCCTTGGCGCTGGGGATCCTTTCGCTCAAATTTTTCATTTTTTTGTATAATTTTCATAATACATAAAATGTAACTTTCCCTTGACTACCGAGAGACCTCTGCTCAAATTATTGATTTTCAAAATATTCTTTGCAATGATTAAAGTCACTTAATTTTCCATTACTGAAGTATTTCTCCTGAAAGTTTTAATATTTTAAATTTAGTATTCAATTTTTTATATCTCATAGTTCGTTGGCGCTTGGGACCCTCTGCACACGTTTTTAATTATTTTCAATTCACTTCATAATGATTAAAATCACTTGGCCCTCGAGGGCTGGGAATCCTCTGCTCAAATTGTTCAATATTTAAATAATTTTACCATAACTAACATAATTTTGTCCCTTGGGCGTGGGGAACCTCTGCCCAAATTTTTTTCGTCTGTAATGTATTTCATAATAATTCAAGCAATTTGCCCTCAGCGCTGGGGATCCTTTTTAAATTTTGGAATTTTTTTTTGTTATAAGTAAAATAACCTGGCCCTCGGGCGCCGGGGAACCCCTGCTCAAATTTTTAATTTTTTGAACAATTTTCATAATAAATAAAATATGACTTTCCCTTGGCCACCGATAGACCTCTGCTCAAATTTTTCAATTTTTCAATTATTTAAACATAACTAAAATGACTTGGCCCTTGGACGTGGGGAACCTCTGCTCAAATTTTTTTTCATTTGTTATGTATTTCATAATAATTAAAAACAATTTTCCCTCGAACACCAGGTAAACTCTACTCAAATTTTTAATGATTTGAACTTTACAAAGCAATTCTTTATATAACTTATTTTGTGGGCACCAGGACCCTTTGCACAAATTTTTAATATTTTTCAAATTATTTCATTTTGATTGAAAACACTTGGCCCTCGAGGGCTGGAAAACCTCTGTTCAAAATTTTTCTTGTTTTGTAATATATTTCATGATAATTTATACAATTTGCTCTCGGCTCTGGGGACACTTTTGCACAAATTTTTAATTTTTTTCATTGTAATTAAAATCTCTTGGCCCTCGGGCCCCGGGTAACCTCTGCTCAAATTTTTAATTTTTTGAAATCACAGGACTATTCTTTGTATAACTTAGCACTCGGGTTTTTCATTGACAGATTTAATATTTTCTCAAAACAAAATTATATTCATTTCTTAATTTTCAATATAATTTATTCATCACCCTGAGGATAGGGGATGAGAATACTTCCTCGGTACGCCATGCCCGTCGTAAGAGGCGACTGAAATGGACAATCTTTAGGCAGGTAGGTAGTGGTTAGGTTAATTATACCGTAGCAAAAGTATAGGACCTGGTTTTCATTTGGATGTTTGAGTTGCTTTTTAAATTAAATTTCTTCTCAGAATATAAAGAATCCTCACATATCTTCCATGCCCGACTTCTTCCACTGGGGTGTGCCACTATTGTAATCGGAACCTTCCGACAGGCAGTGGGAGCAGTCGGTATGAAGAGTTTCCATTTTTTACAAAAGATACAATGAAACAATTTTTGTCTTATACTTAAACAATTTTAGTTAAACAGAATTCAAGCACCCAACTGTACCTACTTGTAGTGAAAAGTTCTGATAAAGTAAAACTAAAAATAGATAAACAACATACATGCTCGCATATGTGTTAGGCAGGTAGGTAGTGGTTAGGTAGAATAAACTTTAAATAGAGTTAGGCAAACATTTTTGGTGTTTCGAGTGCTAATTGAATTACATTTTATATTCAACTGTTAGACATCCCTACATGCACGTACAGAAAATTACACTTAAATTAATATAATATTAAAATTTACTATTGTTTTAGAACTATTTAAACATTAAACTATTTCTGTCATTTCCAAAGAAATTGAGTGTTACGCAATTTATATGTGTTCACACGATTATAATATTTTTTTTTCTGTATGCATAAGATCAGAAAATCAAACCTAACCCTTTTGCACAATTTTTTGAAGTTTTTCTCCTGAAAATTTTAATATTTTTAAATTCAATATTAAATTTTTTATATCACATAGTTCATTGGCGCTGGAGACCCTTTGCACAATTTTTAATAATTTTCAATTAATTTCATAATGATTCAAATCACTTGGCCCTCGAGGACTGGGACACCTCTGTTCAAATTTTGTTCTTTCGTAATGTATTTCATAATAATTAAAGCGATTTGCCCTCAGCGCTGGGGATCCTTTTTAAATTTTGGAATTTTTTTTTGTTATAAGTAAAATAACTTGGCCCTCGGGCGCCGGGGAACCCCTGCTCAAATTTTTAATTTTTTGAACAATTTTCATACTAAATAAAATATAACTTTCCCTTGACCACCGATAGGCCTCTGCTCAAATTGTCCAATTTTTAAATCATTTTACCATAACTAAAATGACATGGCCCTTGGGCGTGGGGAACATCCGCTCAAATTTTTTTTCATTTGTAATGTATTTCATAATAATTAAAGCAATTTGCCCTCAGCGCTGGGGACCCTTAGCACAAATTTTTAATAATTTTCAATTTATTTCATTTTGATTGAAATCACTTAGCCCTCGAGGGCTGGGAAACCACTGTTCAATTTATTGTTTGTTTTCTTATGTATTGCGTAATAATTAACGAAATTTACCCTTGGCGCTGGGGATCCTTTCGCTCAAATTTTTCATTTTTTTGTATAATTTTCATAATACATAAAATGTAACTTTCCCTTGGCCACCGATAGACCTCTGCTCAAATTTTTCAATTTTTCAATTATTTAAACATAACTAAAATGACTTGGCCCATGGACGTGGGGAACCTCTGCTCATATTTTTTTTCATTTGTTATGTTTTTCATAATAATTAAAAACAATTTTCCCTCGAACCCCCGGTAAACTCTACTCAAATTTTTAATGATTTGAACTTTACAAAGCAATTCTTTATATCACTTATTTTGTGGGCACCAGGACCCTTTGCACAAATTTTTAATATTTTTCAAATTATTTCATTTTGATTGAAAACACTTGGCCCTCGAGGGCTGGAAAACCTCTGTTCAAAATTTTTCTTGTTTTGTAATATATTTCATGATAATTTATACAATTTGCTCTCGGCTCTGGGGACCCTTTTGCACAAATTTTTAATTTTTTTCATTGTAATTAAAATCTCTTGGCCCTCGGGCCCCGGGTAACCTCTGCTCAAATTTTTAATTTTTTGAAATCACAGGACTATTCTTTGTATAACTTAGCACTCGGGCACTGGGGACCCTTTGCAAAAATTTTTAATTTTTTGGAATTTTTTTTTTTTTGTAATAAATAAAATGACTTGGCCTTCGGGCGCCGGGGAACCCCTGCTCAAATTTCTCATTTTTTTGTATAAATTGCATGACTCCCTTGACCACCGGGAGACCTCTGCTCAAATTTTTGATTTTCAAAATATTCTTTGCAATGATTTAAGTCACTTAATTTTCCATTACTGAAGTATTTCTCCTGAAATTTTTAATATTTTAAATTTAGTATTCAATTTTTTATATCTCATAGTTCGTTGGCGCTTGGGACCCTCTGCACACGTTTTCAATAATTTTCAATTCATTTGATAATGATTAAAATCACTTGGCCCTCGAGGGCTGGGAACCCTCTGCTCAAATAGTTCAATTTTTAAATTATTTTATCATTACTTAAATGACTTGGCCGTTTGTCGTGAAGAACTTCTGCTCTAATTTTTTTTCATTTGTAATGTACTTCATAATAATTAAAGCAATTTGGCTTCAGTGCTGGGGACCCTGTTGCAAAAATTTTTAATTTCTTTGGAATTTTTTTTTTTGTTATAAATAAAATAACTTTGCCCTTGGGCGCCGGGGAACGCCTGCTCTAATTTTTCATTTTTTTGTATAATTTTCATAATACATAAATTGTAACTTTCCCTTGACCACGGGGAATCCTCTGCTCAAATTGTTCAATTTTTAAATAATTTTACCATAACTAACATAATTTATTTCCTTGGGCGTGGGGAACCTCTGCCCAAATTTTTTTCGTTTGTAATTTATTTCATAATAATTAAAGCAATTGGCCCTCAGCGCTGGGGACCCTTTTGCACAATTTTTTGAAGTTTTTCTCCTGAAAATTTTAATATTTTTAAATTTAATATTAAATTTTTTATATCACATAGTTTTTTTGCGCTGGAGACCCTTTGCACAAATTTTTAATAATTTTCAATTTATTTCATTTTGATTGAAATCACTTAGCCCTCGAGGGCTGGGAAACCACTGTTCAATATATTGTTTGTTTTGTTATGTATTGCATAATAATTAATGAAATTTACCCTTGGCGCTGGGGATCCTTTCGCTCAAATTTTTCATTTTTTTGTATAATTTTCATAATACATAAAATGTAACTTTCCCTTGACTACCGAGAGACCTCTGCTCAAATTATTGATTTTCAAAATATTCTTTGCAATGATTAAAGTCACTTAATTTTCCATTACTGAAGTATTTCTCCTGAAAGTTTTAATATTTTAAATTTAGTATTCAATTTTTTATATCTCATAGTTCGTTGGCGCTTGGGACCCTCTGCACACGTTTTTAATTATTTTCAATTCACTTCATAATGATTAAAATCACTTGGCCCTCGAGGGCTGGGAATCCTCTGCTCAAATTGTTCAATATTTAAATAATTTTACCATAACTAACATAATTTTGTCCCTTGGGCGTGGGGAACCTCTGCCCAAATTTTTTTCGTCTGTAATGTATTTCATAATAATTCAAGCAATTTGCCCTCAGCGCTGGGGATCCTTTTTAAATTTTGGAATTTTTTTTTGTTATAAGTAAAATAACCTGGCCCTCGGGCGCCGGGGAACCCCTGCTCAAATTTTTAATTTTTTGAACAATTTTCATAATAAATAAAATATGACTTTCCCTTGGCCACCGATAGACCTCTGCTCAAATTTTTCAATTTTTCAATTATTTAAACATAACTTAAATGACTTGGCCCTTGGACGTGGGAAACCTCTGCTCAAATTTTTTTTCATTTGTTATGTATTTCATAATAATTAAAAACAATTTTCCCTCGAACACCAGGTAAACTCTACTCAAATTTTTAATGATTTGAACTTTACAAAGCAATTCTTTATATAACTTATTTTGTGGGCACCAGGACCCTTTGCACAAATTTTTAATATTTTTCAAATTATTTCATTTTGATTGAAAACACTTGGCCCTCGAGGGCTGGAAAACCTCTGTTCAAAATTTTTCTTGTTTTGTAATATATTTCATGATAATTTATACAATTTGCTCTCGGCTCTGGGGACACTTTTGCACAAATTTTTAATTTTTTTCATTGTAATTAAAATCTCTTGGCCCTCGGGCCCCGGGTAACCTCTGCTCAAATTTTTAATTTTTTGAAATCACAGGACTATTCTTTGTATAACTTAGCACTCGGGTTTTTCATTGACAGATTTAATATTTTCTCAAAACAAAATTATATTCATTTCTTAATTTTCAATATAATTTATTCATCACCCTGAGGATAGGGGATGAGAATACTTCCTCGGTACGCCATGCCCGTCGTAAGAGGCGACTGAAATGGACAATCTTTAGGCAGGTAGGTAGTGGTTAGGTTAATTATACCGTAGCAAAAGTATAGGACCTGGTTTTCATTTGGATGTTTGAGTTGCTTTTTAAATTAAATTTCTTCTCAGAATATAAAGAATCCTCACATATCTTCCATGCCCGACTTCTTCCACTGGGGTGTGCCACTATTGTAATCGGAACCTTCCGACAGGCAGTGGGAGCAGTCGGTATGAAGAGTTTCCATTTTTTACAAAAGATACAATGAAACAATTTTTGTCTTATACTTAAACAATTTTAGTTAAACAGAATTCAAGCACCCAACTGTACCTACTTGTAGTGAAAAGTTCTGATAAAGTAAAACTAAAAATAGATAAACAACATACATGCTCGCATATGTGTTAGGCAGGTAGGTAGTGGTTAGGTAGAATAAACTTTAAATAGAGTTAGGCAAACATTTTTGGTGTTTCGAGTGCTAATTGAATTACATTTTATATTCAACTGTTAGACATCCCTACATGCACGTACAGAAAATTACACTTAAATTAATATAATATTAAAATTTACTATTGTTTTAGAACTATTTAAACATTAAACTATTTCTGTCATTTCCAAAGAAATTGAGTGTTACGCAATTTATATGTGTTCACACGATTATAATATTTTTTTTTCTGTATGCATAAGATCAGAAAATCAAACCTAACCCTTTTGCACAATTTTTTGAAGTTTTTCTCCTGAAAATTTTAATATTTTTAAATTCAATATTAAATTTTTTATATCACATAGTTCATTGGCGCTGGAGACCCTTTGCACAATTTTTAATAATTTTCAATTAATTTCATAATGATTCAAATCACTTGGCCCTCGAGGACTGGGACACCTCTGTTCAAATTTTGTTCTTTCGTAATGTATTTCATAATAATTAAAGCGATTTGCCCTCAGCGCTGGGGATCCTTTTTAAATTTTGGAATTTTTTTTTGTTATAAGTAAAATAACTTGGCCCTCGGGCGCCGGGGAACCCCTGCTCAAATTTTTAATTTTTTGAACAATTTTCATACTAAATAAAATATAACTTTCCCTTGACCACCGATAGGCCTCTGCTCAAATTGTCCAATTTTTAAATCATTTTACCATAACTAAAATGACATGGCCCTTGGGCGTGGGGAACATCCGCTCAAATTTTTTTTCATTTGTAATGTATTTCATAATAATTAAAGCAATTTGCCCTCAGCGCTGGGGACCCTTAGCACAAATTTTTAATAATTTTCAATTTATTTCATTTTGATTGAAATCACTTAGCCCTCGAGGGCTGGGAAACCACTGTTCAATTTATTGTTTGTTTTCTTATGTATTGCGTAATAATTAACGAAATTTACCCTTGGCGCTGGGGATCCTTTCGCTCAAATTTTTCATTTTTTTGTATAATTTTCATAATACATAAAATGTAACTTTCCCTTGGCCACCGATAGACCTCTGCTCAAATTTTTCAATTTTTCAATTATTTAAACATAACTAAAATGACTTGGCCCATGGACGTGGGGAACCTCTGCTCATATTTTTTTTCATTTGTTATGTTTTTCATAATAATTAAAAACAATTTTCCCTCGAACCCCCGGTAAACTCTACTCAAATTTTTAATGATTTGAACTTTACAAAGCAATTCTTTATATCACTTATTTTGTGGGCACCAGGACCCTTTGCACAAATTTTTAATATTTTTCAAATTATTTCATTTTGATTGAAAACACTTGGCCCTCGAGGGCTGGAAAACCTCTGTTCAAAATTTTTCTTGTTTTGTAATATATTTCATGATAATTTATACAATTTGCTCTCGGCTCTGGGGACCCTTTTGCACAAATTTTTAATTTTTTTCATTGTAATTAAAATCTCTTGGCCCTCGGGCCCCGGGTAACCTCTGCTCAAATTTTTAATTTTTTGAAATCACAGGACTATTCTTTGTATAACTTAGCACTCGGGCACTGGGGACCCTTTGCAAAAATTTTTAATTTTTTGGAATTTTTTTTTTTTGTAATAAATAAAATGACTTGGCCTTCGGGCGCCGGGGAACCCCTGCTCAAATTTTTCATTTTTTTGTATAAATTGCATGACTCCCTTGACCACCGGGAGACCTCTGCTCAAATTTTTGATTTTCAAAATATTCTTTGCAATGATTAAAGTCACTTAATTTTCCATTACTGAAGTATTTCTCCTGAAATTTTTAATATTTTAAATTTAGTATTCAATTTTTTATATCTCATAGTTCGTTGGCGCTTGGGACCCTCTGCACACGTTTTCAATAATTTTCAATTCATTTGATAATGATTAAAATCACTTGGCCCTCGAGGGCTGGGAACCCTCTGCTCAAATAGTTCAATTTTTAAATTATTTTATCATTACTTAAATGACTTGGCCGTTTGTCGTGAAGAACTTCTGCTCTAATTTTTTTTCATTTGTAATGTACTTCATAATAATTAAAGCAATTTGGCTTCAGTGCTGGGGACCCTGTTGCAAAAATTTTTAATTTCTTTGGAATTTTTTTTTTTGTTATAAATAAAATAACTTTGCCCTTGGGCGCCGGGGAACGCCTGCTCTAATTTTTCATTTTTTTGTATAATTTTCATAATACATAAATTGTAACTTCCTTAAATTAATATAATATTAAAATTTACTATTGTTTTAGAACTATTTAAACATTAAACTATTTCTGTCATTTCCAAAGAAATTGAGTGTTACGCAATTTATATGTGTTCACACGATTATAATATTTTTTTTTCTGTATGCATAAGATCAGAAAATCAAACCTAACCCTTTTGCACAATTTTTTGAAGTTTTTCTCCTGAAAATTTTAATATTTTTAAATTCAATATTAAATTTTTTATATCACATAGTTCTTTGGCGCTGGAGATCCTTTGCACAAATTTTTAATAATTTTCAATTAATTTTATAATGATTCAAATCACTTGGCCCTCGAGGACTGGGACACCTCTGTTCAAATTTTGTTCTTTCGTAATGTATTTCATAATAATTAAAGCGATTTGCCCTCAGCGCTGGGGATCCTTTTTAAATTTTGGAATTTTTTTTTGTTATAAGTAAAATAACTTGGCCCTCGGGCGCCGGGGAACCCCTGCTCAAATTTTTAATTTTTTGAACAATTTTCATACTAAATAAAATATAACTTTCCCTTGACCACCGATAGGCCTCTGCTCAAATTGTCCAATTTTTAAATCATTTTACCATAACTAAAATGACATGGCCCTTGGGCGTGGGGAACATCCGCTCAAATTTTTTTTCATTTGTAATGTATTTCATAATAATTAAAGCAATTTGCCCTCAGCGCTGGGGACCCTTAGCACAAATTTTTAATAATTTTCAATTTATTTCATTTTGATTGAAATCACTTAGCCCTCGAGGGCTGGGAAACCACTGTTCAATTTATTGTTTGTTTTCTTATGTATTGCGTAATAATTAACGAAATTTACCCTTGGCGCTGGGGATCCTTTCGCTCAAATTTTTCATTTTTTTGTATAATTTTCATAATACATAAAATGTAACTTTCCCTTGGCCACCGATAGACCTCTGCTCAAATTTTTCAATTTTTCAATTATTTAAACATAACTAAAATGACTTGGCCCATGGACGTGGGGAACCTCTGCTCATATTTTTTTTCATTTGTTATGTTTTTCATAATAATTAAAAACAATTTTCCCTCGAACCCCCGGTAAACTCTACTCAAATTTTTAAAGATTTGAACTTTACAAAGCAATTCTTTATATCACTTATTTTGTGGGCACCAGGACCCTTTGCACAAATTTTTAATATTTTTCAAATTATTTCATTTTGATTGAAAACACTTGGCCCTCGAGGGCTGGAAAACCTCTGTTCAAAATTTTTCTTGTTTTGTAATATATTTCATGATAATTTATACAATTTGCTCTCGGCTCTGGGGACCCTTTTGCACAAATTTTTAATTTTTTTCATTGTAATTAAAATCTCTTGGCCCTCGGGCCCCGGGTAACCTCTGCTCAAATTTTTAATTTTTTGAAATCACAGGACTATTCTTTGTATAACTTAGCACTCGGGCACTGGGGACCCTTTGCAAAAATTTTTAATTTTTTGGAATTTTTTTTTTTTTGTAATAAATAAAATGACTTGGCCTTCGGGCGCCGGGGAACCCCTGCTCAAATTTTTCATTTTTTTGTAAAAATTGCATGACTCCCTTGACCACCGGGAGACCTCTGCTCAAATTTTTGATTTTCAAAATATTCTTTGCAATGATTAAAGTCACTTAATTTTCCATTACTGAAGTATTTCTCCTGAAATTTTACATATTTTAAATTTAGTATTCAATTTTTTATATCTCATAGTTCGTTGGCGCTTGGGACCCTCTGCACACGTTTTCAATAATTTTCAATTCATTTGATAATGATTAAAATCACTTGGCCCTCGAGGGCTGGGAACCCTCTGCTCAAATAGTTCAATTTTTAAATTATTTTATCATTACTTAAATGACTTGGCCGTTTGTCGTGGAGAACTTCTGCTCTAATTTTTTTTCATTTGTAATGTACTTCATAATAATTAAAGCAATTTGGCTTCAGTGCTGGGGACCCTGTTGCAAAAATTTTTAATTTTTTTGGAATTTTTTTTTTTGTTATAAATAAAATAACTTTGCCCTTGGGAGCCGGGGAACGCCTGCTCTAATTTTTCATTTTTTTGTATAATTTTCATAATACATAAAATGTAACTTTCCCTTGACCACGGGGAATCCTCTGCTCAAATTGTTCAATTTTTAAATAATTTTACCATAACTAACATAATTTATTCCCTTGGGCGTGGGGAACCTCTGCCCAAATTTTTTTCGTTTGTAATTTATTTCATAATAATTAAAAACAATTTTCCCTCGAACACCAGGTAAACTCTACTCAAATTTTTAATGATTTCAACTTTACAAAGCAATTCTTTATATAACTTATTTTGTGGGCACCAGGACCCTTTGCACAAATTTTTAATATTTTTCAAATTATTTCATTTTGATTGAAAACACTTGGCCCTCGAGGGCTGGAAAACCTCTGTTCAAAATGTTTCTTGTTTTGTAATATATTTCATGATAATTTATACAATTTGCTCTCGGCTCTGGGGACACTTTTGCACAAATTTTTAATTTTTTTCATTGTAATTAAAATCTCTTGGCCCTCGGGCCCCGGGTAACCTCTGCTCAAATTTTTCATTTTTTTGTATAATTTGCATGACTCCCCTGACCACCGGGAGACCTCTGCTCAAATTTTTGATTTTCAAAATATTCTTTGCAATGATTAAAGTCACTTAATTTTCCATTACTGAAGTATTTCTCCTGAAATTTTTAATATTTTAAACTTAGTATTCAATTTTTATATCTCATAGTTCGTTGGCACTTGGGACCCTCTGCACACGTTTTTAATAATTTTCACTTCACTTCATAATGATTAAAATCACTTGGCCCTCGAGGACTGGGAATCCTCTGCTCAAATTGTTCAATATTTAAATAATTTTACCATAACTAACATAATTTTGTCCCTTGGGCGTGGGGAACCTCTGCCCAAATTTTTTTCGTCTGTAATGTATTTCATAATAATTCAAGCAATTTGCCCTCAGCGCTGGGGATCCTTTTTAAATTTTGGAATTTTTTTTTGTTATAAGTAAAATAACCTGGCCCTCGGGCGCCGGGGAACCCCTGCTCAAATTTTTAATTTTTTGAACAATTTTCATAATAAATAAAATATAACTTTCCCTTGGCCACCGATAGACCTCTGCTCAAATTTTTCAATTTTTCAATTATTTAAACATAACTAAAATGACTTGGCCCTTGGACGTGGGGAACCTCTGCTCAAATTTTTTTTCATTTGTTATGTATTTCATAATAATTAAAAACAATTTTCCGTCGAACCCCAGGTAAACTCTACTCAAATTTTTAATGATTTGAAATTTACAAAGCAATTCTTTATATTACTTATTTTGTGGGCACCAGGACCCTTTGCACAAATTTTTAATATTTTTCAAATTATTTCATTTTGATTGAAAACACTTGGCCCTCGAGGGCTGGAAAACCTCTGTTCAAAATTTTTCTTGTTTTGTAATATATTTCATGATAATTTATACAATTTGCTCTCGGCTCTGGGGACCC
Organism: Therioaphis trifolii; assembly: GCA_027580255.1. Lineage (NCBI taxonomy): Eukaryota > Metazoa > Arthropoda > Insecta > Hemiptera > Aphididae > Therioaphis > Therioaphis trifolii. The sequence goes on from CM050404.1 coordinate 51,634,612, forward strand.
TTTTGCACAAATTTTTAATTTTTTTCATTGTAATTAAAATCTCTTGGCCCTCGGGCCCCGGGTAACCTCTGCTCAAATTTTTAATTTTTTGAAATCACAGGACTATTCTTTGTATAACATAGCACTCGGGCACTGGGGACCCTTTGCTAAAATTTTTAATTTATTTCTTACATTTTCATAATAAATAAAACGTAACTTTCCCTTGAACACCGGGAGAGCTCTGCTTAAATTTTTGATTTTCAAAATATTTTTTGCAATGATTAACGTCACTTATTTTTCCATTACTGAAGTATTTCTCCTGAAATTTTTAATATTTTAAATTTAGTATTCAATTTTTTATATCTCATAGTTCGTTGGCGCTTGGGACCCTCTGCACACGTTTTCAATAATTTTCAATTCATTTGATAATGATTAAAATCACTTGGCCCTCGAGGGCTGGGAACCCTCTGCTCAAATAGTTCAATTTTTAAATTATTTTATCATTACTTAAATGACTTGGCCGTTTGTCGTGGAGAACTTCTGCTCTAATTTTTTTTCATTTGTAATGTACTTCATAATAATTAAAGCAATTTGGCTTCAGTGCTGGGGACCCTGTTGCAAAAATTTTTAATTTTTTTGGAATTTTTTTTTTTTGTTATAAATAAAATAACTTTGCCCTTGGGCGCCGGGGAACGCCTGCTCTAATTTTTCATTTTTTTGTATAATTTTCATAATACATAAAATGTAACTTTCCCTTGACCACGGGGAATCCTCTGCTCAAATTGTTCAATTTTTAAATAATTTTACCATAACTAACATAATTTATTCCCTTGGGCGTGGGGAACCTCTGCCCAAATTTTTTTCGTTTGTAATTTATTTCATAATAATTAAAGCAATTGGCCCTCAGCGCTGGGGACCCTTTTGCACAATTTTTTGAAGTTTTTCTCCTGAAAATTTTAATATTTTTAAATTTAATATTAAATTTTTTATATCACACAGTTTTTTGGCGCTGGAGACCCTTTGCACAAATTTTTAATAATTTTCAATTTATTTCATTTTGATTGAAATCACTTAGCCCTCGAGGGCTGGGAAACCACTGTTTAATTTATTGTTTGTTTTGTTATGTATTGCGTAATAATTAATGAAATTTACCCTTGGCGCTGGGGATCCTTTCGCTCAAATTTTTCATTTTTTTGTATAATTTTCATAATACATAAAATGTAACTTTCCCTTGACTACCGAGAGACCTCTGCTCAAATTTTTGATTTTCAAAATATTCTTTGCAATGATTAAAGTCACTTAATTTTCCATTACTGAAGTATTTCTCCTGAAATTTTTAATATTTTAAATTTAGTATTCAATTTTTTATATCTCATAGTTCGTTGGCGCTTGGGACCCTCTGCACACGTTTTTAATAATTTTCAATTCACTTCATAATGATTAAAATCACTTGGCCCTCGAGGGCTGGGAATCCTCTGCTCAAATTGTTCAATATTTAAATAATTTTACCATAACTAACATAATTTTGTCCCTTGGACGTGGGGAACCTCTGCTCAAATTTTTTTTCATTTGTTATGTATTTCATAATAATTAAAAACAATTTTCCCTCGAACCCCAGGTAAACTCTACTCAAATTTTTAATGATTTGAAATTTACAAAGCAATTCTTTATATCACTTATTTTGGTGGGCACCAGGACCCTTTGCACAAATTTTTAATATTTTTCAAATTATATCATTTTGATTGAAAACACTTGGCCCTCGAGGGCTGGAAAACATCTGTTCAAAATTTTTCTTGTTTTGTAATATATTTCATGATAATTTATACAATTTGCTCTCGGCTCTGGGGACCCTTTTGCACAAATTTTTAATTTTTTTCATTGTAATTAAAATCTCTTGGCCCTCGGGCCCCGGGAATCCTCTGCTCAAATTGTTAAATTTTTAAATAATTTTACCGTAACTAACATAATTTAGTCTCTTGGGCGTGGTGAACCTCTGCCCAAATTTTTTTCGTTTGTAATGTATTTCATAATAATTAAAGCAATTTGCCCTCAGCGCTGGTTATTTCAGCGCCTGTATTTCATAATAATTAAAAACAATTTTCCGTCGAACCCTTACTAACTTAGCACTCGGGCACTGGGGACCCTTTGCAAAAATTTTTAATTTTTTGGAATTTTTTTTTTTTTGTAATAAATAAAATGACTTGGCCTTCGGGCGCCGGGGAACCCCTGCTCAAATTTTTCAATTTTTTTGTATAATTTGCATGACTCCCTTGACCACCGGGAGACCTCTGCTCAAATTTTTGATTTTCAAAATATTCTTTGCAATGATTAAAGTCACTTAATTTTCCACTACTTCAATTTTTTATATCTCATAGTTCGTTGGCGCTTGGGACCCTCTGCACACGTTTTCAATAATTTTCAATTCATTTGATAATGATTAAAATCACTTGGCCCTCGAGGGCTGGGAACCCTCTGCTCAAATATTTCAATTTTTAAATTATTTTATCATTACTAAAATGACTTGGCCGTTTGTCGTGGAGAACTTCTGCTCTAATTTTTTTTCATTTGTAATGTACTTCATAATAATTAAAGCAATTTGGATTCAGTGCTGGGGACCCTGTTGCAAAAATTTTTAATTTTTTTGGAATTTTTTTTTTGTTATAAATAAAATACCTTTGCCCTTGGGCGCCGGGGAACGCCTGCTCAAATTTTTCATTTTTTTGTATAATTTTCATAATACATAAAATGTAACTTTCCCTTGACCACGGGGAATCCTCTGCTCAAATTGTTCAATTTTTAAATAATTTTACCATAACTAACATAATTTAGTCTCTTGGGCGTGGTGAACCTCTGCCCAAATTTTTTTCGTTTGTAATGTATTTCATAATAATTAAAGCAATTTGCCCTCAGCGCTGGGGATCCTTTTGCACAATTTTTTGAAGTTTTTCTCCTGAAAATTTTAATATTTTTAAATTTAATATTCAATTTTTTATATCACATAGTTCTTTGGCGCTGGGGACCCATTGCACACATTTTTAATAATTTTCAATTAATTTCATAATGATTCAAATCACTTGGCCCTCGAGGACTGGGACACCTCTGCTCAAATTTTGTTCTTTCGTAATGTATTTCATAATAATTAAAGCAATTTGCCCCCAGCGCTGGGGATCCTTTAAAAATTTTGGAATTTTTTTTTGATATAAGTGAAATAACCTGGCCCTCGGGCGCAGGGGAATCCCTGCTAAAATTTTTTATTTCTTGAATAATTTTCATAATAAATAAAATACACTTTTCGCTTGTCCACCGGTAGACCTCTGCTCAAATCGTCATAACTAAAATGACATGGCCCTTGGGCCTGGGGAACTTCTGCTCAAATTTTTTTTTCATTTTTAATGTATTTCATAATAATTAAAGCAATTTGCCCTCAGCGCTGGGGACCCTTAGCACAAATTTTTAATTTTTTTCAATTTTTTTCATTATGATTAAAAACACTTTTCCCTCGGGCCCCACGTAAACTCTACTCAATCTTTTAATCATTTGAAATTTACAAAACAATTCTTTTTATCACTTATTTTGTGGTCACCAAGACCCTTTGCACAAATTTTTAATAATTTTCAAATTTTTTCATTTTATTTGAAATCACTTGGCCCTCGAGGGCTGGAAAACCTCTGTTCAAATTTTTTTTTGTTTTGTAATATATTGCATTATATTTAATGCAATTTGATCTTTTCGCTGGGGACCCTTTCGCAAACATTTTTAATTTTCTTCATTATTATTAATATCACTTGGCCCTCGGGCCCCAGGTAACCTCTGATCAAATTTTTAATTTTTTGAAATCACAGGACTATTCTTTGTATAACATAGCACTCGGGCACTGGGGACCCTTTGCTAAAATTTTTAATTTATTTCTTACATTTTCATAATAAATGAAACGTAACTTTCCCTTGAACACCGAGAGAGCTCTGCTTAAATTTTTGATTTTCAAAATATTTTTTGCAATGATTAAAGTCACTTATTTTTCCATTACTGAAGTATTTCTCCTGAAATTTTTAATATTTTAAATTTAGTATTCAATTTTTTATATCTCATAGTTCGTTGGCGCTTGGGACCCTCTGCACACGTTTTTAATTATTTTCAATTCACTTCATAATGATTAAAATCACTTGGCCCTCGAGGGCTGGGAATCCTCTGCTCAAATTGTTCAATATTTAAATAATTTTACCATAACTAACATAATTTATTCCCTTGGGCGTGGGGAACCTCTGCCCAAATTTTTTTCGTTTGTAATGTATTTCATAATAATTAAAGCAATTTTCCCTCAGCGCTGGGGACCCTTTTAAATTTTTGAAATTATTTTTTTGTTATAAGTAATATAACTTGGCCCTCGGGCGCCGGGGAACCCCTGCTCAAATTTTTAATTTTTGATATTTACAAAACAATTCATTATATCACTTGTTTTATGGGCACCAGGATCCTTTGCACAAATTTTTAATAATTTTCAAATTATTTCATTTTGATTGAAATCACTTGGCCCTCGAGGGCTGGGAAACCTCTGTTCAAATTTCTTTTTGTTTTGTAATATATTGCATTATAATTAATGCAATTTGATCTTTGCGCTGAGGACTTCACTTGGCACTCGGGTCCCAGGTAACCTCTGCTCAAATTTTTAATTTTTTGAAATCACAAAACTATTCTTTGTATAACTTAGCACTCGGGCACTGGGGACCCTCTGCAAAAATTTTTGATTTTTCGGTTTTTTTTTTTTTTGTAATAAGTAAAACAACTTGGCCCTCCGGCGCCGGGGAGCCCCTGCTCAAATTTTTCGTATTTTTGTATAATTTTCATAATATATAAAATGTAACTTTCCCTCGACCACCGGGAGACCTCTGCTCAAATTTTTGATTTTCAAAATATTCTTTACAATGTTTAAAGTCACTTAGTTTTCCATTACTGATGTATCTCTTTCAATTTTTAATTTTTTAAATTTATTATTCAATTTGTTATATCACATAGTTCTTTGGCTTTGGGGACCCTTTGCACTCATTTTTAATAATTTTCAATTAATTTCATAATGATTCAAATCACTTGGCCCTCGAGGACTGGGAATTCTCTGCTCAAATGTTTGTCTTTTGTAAAGTATTTCATAATAATTAAAGCAATTTGCCCTCAGCGCTGGGGACCCTTTTTAATTTTTGGAATTATTTTTTTATTATAAGTAATATAACTTGGCCCTCGGGCGCCGGGTAACCCCTGCTCAAATTTTTAATTTTTTGAATAATTTTCATCATAAATAAAACACAACTTTCTCTTGACCACCGGTAGACCTCTGCTCAAATGGTATCAGGTCACATCCCCGTCTCAATTTCCCCGTCAGACATTTCCCCGTCCTCATTTCCCCGTCGGATATTTCCCCGTCTGTTTAATTTCACCGTCTGACATTTCCCCGTCCAATTTTTTTTTTAACAAAACATTTAATGTAGAATTTTAAACATTAAAATTTTATACGGTACATTCTTATACTTTTTATGTAATCTAAAGCCATAATAAATAATATATAAACAAAAAAAAAAACAAAAAAATGACTACAACTTTTAAAAAGTAAAATTAAAATATAAAATATGTAATAGGTATATAAAACTCTATAAAATTAGCGGACACGTATTTTATAGATACGACGATTGTCGAAAGACTGTTCGTGTATAATTCTAATACCATTACACTAGTACCTATGTACTCACCTACCTACCTAGTACCTTTCATGAATGTTGCCTTATCTAAATATGTTTTCGTATATTCCGGAGTCAGATAGCCTTATCCAATATGAGTGCCGGTTGTGACTTACTCATACAATGAGAGTATATCAATAGGTAATAAAATTTATATTTATTTATACTGATAAAACATAATTAATAACTTAAATTTGTTACAAATTTTATATTTTATAATTTGAAAGTGAATTGGACGGGGAAATGTCAGACGGTGAAATTAAAAAGACGGGGAAATGTCCGACGGGGAAACGAAGACGGGGAAATGTCCGACGGGGAAATTTCAGACGGGGATATGACCATAAATCGCTCAAATTGTTCAATTTTTAAATTATTTTACCATAACTTAAATGACTTGGCCGTTTGTCGTGGGGAACTTCTGCTCTAATTTTTTTTCATTTTTAGTATATTTCATAATAATTAAAGCAATTTGGTTTCAGTGCTGGGGACCCTTGTGCACAAATTTTTAATTTTTTTCAATTTTTTTTCTCTTAATTAAAATAACTTTGCCTACGGTTGCCGGGGAGCCCCTGCTCAATTTTTTTTTTGTAATTTATTTCATAATAATTAAAGCAATTTGTCCGCGGCGCTGGGGAACTTTTGCACAAATTTTTAATTTACAAAATATTAATTTGATTAAAGTCACTTAATTATCCAGTTCTGAATTATTTCTCCTGAAATTTTTAATATTTTTAAATTTATTAATCAATTTTTTTTATTACATAGTTCTTTGGCGCTGGGGACCCTTTGAACAAATTTTTAATTTTTTGGAATATGTTTTGTAATGAATCAAATCGATTGGCCCTTGGGCGCCAGGGAACCCATGCTTAAATTTTTAATTTTTTGAAATTAACAAAACAGTTTTTTATATCACTTATTTTATGGGCACCAAGTTCCTTTGCGTAAATTTATAATAATTTTCAATTCATTTCATTTTGTTTGAAATCACCGGGCCGCCGAAGGCTGAGAAACCTCTGTTCAAATTTTTTTTTTTGATTTGTCATCAAAGGCGCAATTTCAATAAAAAAACTGAGGGTGCTTATGCTCTGCATTTTCTGTAAATTAAAATTAAATTATAACTATGAGGCATTAATATCTTTTTCGAGCGAAAATGTTTATAACAATTTAACATCTTTATTTTTAAAAATAAATACAATAGTCAGTAAGTATTACAATTTACAGGAACAAGAATTATTTATAAGTTTATACTAGATTTATACGTCTGTCTTTTTCTGCAAATGAGTCAATTACTTTATTTACATTAATTCATTTTGTCAAATCTTTTTCTATATATAGAATTGACAAATCCGTTAATCTGTCCTGGTCTTTTGAAACTCTATACCATGACTTTAAATTGCGTTAAGCAGAAAACGATCGTTCGCATGTTGCAGTACTAATTGGTAGTGTGAGTGCCACCTAAAATTGATACATTCTTCATTACTATTTTATAATTTATTTTAGCTTTAATAAAGTAAAAAAAAGGGTTGATAAATTACTTGTAATAACTTGTATACATTTGGATATACATTTTCTTCTACTATACTTTTTAAGTGTATCAAATCAAAATCTTTGTTTATCTGTTTTAAACAATTTTTCACAACCATCATTTCTGCTTTGAGTGATCCAGTTTTAATATTAAATAAACCCTGGAATTGTATAAAAGGTAATGCAATGTTATAAACGTACAATATTGATAGCTAGGAATTTATTTTTACTTTAAAATGGTTAATAAATGGTTGACTTTCATCAAAATTGATCAAGAAAAAGTTATCTACAGCAGAAGCCAATATCAAACTCTCATCCAAAAATTGTTTCATTTTCATAAATTATTACAGTATCAAGTATAACAAAATATACTTGATTTTTCCAATATTGTTCAACAGAATCATCAAGACATTCATTTTCAGCAGATGTTGATGTAGTTAGATAAAATTCTTTCAAGCTGTGTGTTTCTTTTCTTATTCTTTTGGAATCTAAAAATACAAGAGTAATGGTAAAAATGTGTGCAATTCTATGATGACAGTAGGCATTATTACAAATCTTAAACATTTCATTAACTAAATACTTTTCAAAGGTACTTCCATAGAAATGTCATGGTTGTTAGCAAACTCTTTTATTTTTCTCCATAATACCAAAAATGAATCATCATTTCTTTTTTTTTTTTAAAGTCTAAATCACAGCTTTAATAATTCCGGGCGCTTTCCCTAGAGTTGCAGTTTTTTGTTGCAATTTATTGCTCAGTACATCAATTACAATCAATTATATCAATACATCATGAAAAACAAATGAGTTCACAATAAACAGTCCTTTAGTTATAGTTGAATAAATACCTAAAAAAAAGAACAATACAAATTATTCATTATTCAGTGTTTATAGTTTATACACCAACAATTAATATTTATTTTTTAATATTTAATTAAGATGTTTAAATAATTAATACATTTTATACTTTACCAATAGCTTGACTGACATTCCTGTCCGAATTGGCGTCAATTTCTTCATTTAATACTTATAGAATTGCTGTAAAATTATTTAAAACCACATCACAGTTTTTGTACATGCAAACCCAACGTGTGTCAGATAAATGGGTCATAGATATATTTTTAAGTCCCAAATCATTTTGTATGTTTTTCAGCTTAATATTTTTTGAAGGAAATGAAAAATAGATATGTATTGATTCCAATGGATTAAATAAACTCCTTGCACTCTAAATAAATAAAATTATAATAAACAATTATAATTAAATTTGCTTTTTTAAATTATAAAAAAATGAATACCGTTATATATTTGCACATGTCAACCACAACCAAGTTCAATCGATGAGCCATACAATGAGTAAAAATCGCTGTGGTTACAAAATATACAATTTGCATTACAACAGGAAATAAATTATTTTAAATTTATAAAAAAATAATGATATTCACCTTAACAACATAAACTGATACAATGAACTCTGAATCAATTGATTTTATAAGCATATTGGCTTCTATAGCAGTTTCTGATGAATCTTTCCAGTCTGAAATTAATTCTAAGGTTTCTAATACAAAATCAAATAATTCCACAAAATCATTTACAGCATCTTAGCACTGTACCCATCTTGTAGTCTTTTAAGGCTTTTTATTTTTATATCAGTATTGCTATTTTCAATACAAGATAATAACACATTATGGCGTTTCGGTGTATTGATGAAAATATATAATTTCTCTACAATGCCCAAACAGTTTCTAATGGGTTGTATGTTACACGCAGTTGATACAGCCAAATTCAATGAGTGGGCTGCACAATGTACACATGTCGCTTTAGGAAAAATAGTTCTAATGTGTGTTTGAGCACCATTGAACTGGCCTGACATATTTTTAGCGTCATCATATCCTTGGCCATAAAGGAAATTGCAGTTTATTCCACATTCAGTTAATCCTAAAGTATAAAATCTTAGTAAAGTATTCTAAAGTATAAAATATTTTATTTATTAGTTGCCACTTAAAATAGACTCCGCTAGATTTTTTCCAGTTAGGCTATTTACAGGTATAATTTTTAGAAAATTTTCTTTAATATTATATTTTGAATCAACATATCTCACACATAATGCTAACTGTTCGATAACTGCTATGTCAGTGGTTTCATCAGCCAACACAGTAAAACAACGAGAGTTATTTACTTCATTTACTATTTCTTTTAAAATTATTTCTCCACATGCTGAAATTATTTCATTTTGAACTTGAGGTGTGATATATTTGTTTCTTCCTTGTTCTTCTAAATGATGTTTTGAATAATCATCACCTTCACTCCGATACTTAAGTATAGCTCTAAAATTACCTAGATTGGTTGTTTGGTTGTTGCTGTCTATTTAAAAATTGAATAGATGTATTTTAGTATTTATTAAAAAAATATATATACAATTTGATAAACATCATAAAATACTAACTTCCAGAATCCCTGTGGCCTCGCAAAGCTATTTCTTGATGACCACACAAGATCACACAATGAATAATTGGGATAAGCTTTTTTCTATTTGATTTGATTTGTTCAACTCTAATTAAAATTATATAAAATAAAGTAAGTTATTATGTTTAAAAATAATATTGCATATTAGGTACATAATTATTAACTCAGTAATAACATTAGTAAATCAGTACCAACCTTTCTAAATCTAACTGATTAATGATTGATAATTTTTGTTTAGAATAAACACTAAGAAAATGGTTAGAGTCCATGACACAATATCCATGATATAGCTTCTTAGAATGTTCACGAAAAATCTAAAATACAATCATAGCAATTTAATAAGATATACTGTAAACATTAAAAAAGTTCTTAATTATAAAAACCTGCTTAGCATTTTTCCATTCATCTAAGGCCCTAACAGCAAGTTGACCTAACGGCTGATTATTTACACCACCAGACTTTGCAAAAAACAGTAAAAAATTTACAAAAAGCACCCATTTTCAACTCAGAATATGTTAGCCATTCAAATTCAGTCAGCCATTTGTATTGAAATCTTAGGCCACGGTTTTTGTTTTTATCAGTTATCGGAAAACTATAATTTGGCGGTGGTACCCAATACATTTGTAAGAACCTGTGAAATATGAATAAATAAAAAAATATCTTCAACAGCTAAATTTTTAAATTAACCAAGTATTATGAAAAATTTAAATTAATGTATAGTAGCAAGTACCATAGTATAGGTTACTTACAAGATATTTATCTTCATCAGCCAAAGCATGTTTATGAACAAATAAATCTATATCATTTTGATGGTACTGAGCATGGCTACTTAAGCATTGAATCTTAAAATTTAAGAAGAATAAAGCATGTGTTTTAGTATATACACGTAATTATTGTTATAGAAAAAAAACTAAGTATATTTATTTTCAAAACAGTCATATTGATATTTACAAGCATTTAAAATAAGAAATTACAATTTAAAAAAATTATACTTTAAACAATGTTTAGTAATAGTATGATACAAGTGCAAAAATTACAAATACAATAACAAATTTTAGACAAAAAATGTAATACAATATAATAATACATTATAACATACCTACCTACAAAAATTACAATTTTAATAATAATTAACCTCCGATGTAATTTTTTTTGTTTTAATCTTATTACAAACTCATTAGGGAACATGGGAATTTCATACAAATGAATAGGGGTATCATTAAAATAATATATTGGTTTGAAAACATAATCATCAGTCATAGATTTACTTATTTTATAGCTTTCCAAATGATTTTTATAATTGATAACATTCATTTTTTGACAAAAAAAATAAATAGTATTTTTATTTAAACATACAATTTTATGTAATATATAAACAATCAGTTCATCGCTTGAATCATAATTGGTTAATATAAAATTAATCTTATATACAGTATTACAATATGAAATTTTATCAAAGCATAATGAGTTATGCAATAAAACTGCATCACCTAAGTATAAATTACTAAATATATCAAAATATGTACATGTATTAGCTATAGTTCCTTTACTTAATGGAGTATATGAATTATAAAAATTAATATCGAAACTGCACATTAATTCAGAAAATTGAATGGAAAATTTTGTAGCAAGAGATAGAGGAACATTTAATCTTGAATTAATATTTTTAGTGTACCATTTTAATTATCTATGTTTAGATTCAAGAGTGTATGTCCATAGATATTTTAAAGGTCCTGATTTCTTAATTACTGTACAATAGTGAGTCAAAAAATGGTGTTTGGGTTTAAGTGTGTCATTGAACAGTTACTAAAACGATGTTAAGCCCCAAATTATCAAATATAATCAAACCTAATGAAAAATATACATTTCTTTTTTTACCATTTATATTTAATTCTAGTCCACTATTGTTTAATTCGTTAATATTTTTATTTTTATTTTTTTTATTTTATATATATTTTACGCCAATCGGCAGTTAACAATAGTACATATTATGTAGGTAGTAACAATTAAATTAAAAATTAACATTAATAAAGTATAAGAACTCTATAACAACAACTAGAGCGTACAAATAACAAAAGCAGCCTTAGAACGCAGACAAAACAACTAGGGCACATTTAGGTTAGCGACTCTTAGCATTCTGTGAAGTGGATGATTGTAACCATAGGCAGTAGAGTGGTGGAGAATATAAAACTGGTCTAGGTTTCGTGTTCCACGGTTAGGAACTTTGAATGGAATTTCAGCAAGTAAATTAGGTGCGTCGAGAGTACCATTTAGAAGGGAAGTTAAAAAGTGTACATCTATATCGGTGCGGCAAGAAGAGAGAGAAGGGATATTAAACATATTACGTAGTTGGACATAGTCATGGGGGGACACATCAGTTTTAGTCACAAATGCTAAGTAGCTTAGGAATTGATTTTGTACCTGCTCTAGCTTATGCTGGTGTTGTGCAAGGTATGGGTGCCATACCACAACTCCATACTCGAGAATTGATCGTACTAACGTATAGTAGAGGGAACGAAGACAGTTCACTGATGTGAAATGTTTTGTGTTGCGTTTAATAAATCCAAGAACCTTAAGAGCACGTGCTACTATGGTATCAATGTGTTGGTTAAATAAAAGAGAAGAAGTATAAAGGATACCGATAATATTTTTAATTAATTCATTAAATGTTCTTTCGTTTCCAATAAATTTTACATCTTTAGAATTAAAAATAGCAGCAATAAAAATATTGTTTAAATTTGAACGCAAATAATGGGGGGCTGTAGGAAATGAATAATATACCCCTAAAACTGAAGAGGCATGAGAACTCAAAGCATTGTTGATCTCAAAGTCGTCAAAGTAAAGAAAATATGGTATGACAAGCTTATTACCATATAATAATGTTTTTTGTTGCCATAAATTAGAATTGATAAAATAAGAATTCTTAAAATTTGTGGTTATGTGATTGTGATTATTTAAAAACGCATCTAATACACCAGGCAGTTCAAAATATTTCCTAAATTGGGATTTTAGTGGTAGTATTACGCATTTTATTTTTTTCTCATCAATAATATTTGTACAGTTCAAAATAATATTTTCAACAGTGTTGTTTAAGGTTATTGCTTTAGGTTGTTCATAGAAATTATTTGTTTCCAAATGTTTTAAAAATTTATACTCTGTATCAATATTATGAAAAGGATTGTTACAAAATTCAGAAATTGTGTTAAGTGATTCTTTTATTTGAGGTAAAGTGCAATTTTTTAAACTAATGTTTTTAATTTTAGCAGCAATAATATAAGTTATGAAATGAACTATATCTTTTTGTAATTCAGTAGCTTCTTTTTTAGAAAAGTTCACTTTACTGTAATATTGTAATGAGAATTTGAGCGCAGAATCTTATAACAAGCTTAAATTTACAGATTGTTCATCAATACTTTTATCATCTTCAGAAACGTTAATTTTATCAAATGAATTGTAATTCATAGGTACATCACTATCACTTGTATTTATAAATGATTCAGAATAAACTGGAAGAATATTTTGACTTTCATTCTTCATATGTTTTGAAAAAGACCGAAAAGCAGAAAATTGTTGTTTAAAATTAGGGAAACAGCATTGATAAATACTGTTAGATTTAAGCGAATGTACAGCTTTTAAGTGAACAAATAATTGTTCTAATTCAGTTACTGCACACTGTCGAACAAAACAAAAATAATTCATAATTTATTTTAATATTATTACCTACCTACATTAATATATTATTATACATTTAAAATTTATGTTTTTTTAATTAATCTCTCATATCTGAAATTAGAAACATTAAAGAAGCATTTTTTATATCATTGTTTAAGTCAATTTTATAGATATATTTTTGAACAAATGTCCACACTAACTCACACTTATATGGGTACTTTAAATTAAATACATGTATAATTTTAAAACAAGTATCTATAGCTTTAACAATATTAGTAAATTTGTAGTAGATGTTAAAATAATATACATAACTCTTTAATGCTTACATACTCAGTTCCTACAATACAAACTATTGGTTTCAAGGTTTGCCTTAAACTGTAGCAGTTATCAATTTTTTTTTTGAATTTGATTATATAATTCATTAACAGTGTGTGTATATAACAAGAATGATTTTTGAGCATCCACTATTGATGTTTTGGCAAGACGTCTTCTTCCTGTTACCTTGTCGATTTGATAAGACTTTGAAGTTGGAACAAGAATAGAATTTAGAAGAACTAATATTAGAACATTTTTAGAATCTGAAACATATTATTTAACTATTTTAATTTTATTTAAGTAGGTATAAGAAATGAATTAATAATTAGTAAACCAAATAATTCATAATTATTTCAAACTTTTTAAAACATAATATATTTATTTACCTAAGTCAACATCATTTTCAGATAACAACTGTAGTAATTGTTTACTGTAACTATTTTTAATATTGTTCTTCATTAAAGGTTCAATTTTAACCAAAACGTTAGTCCATTCACCAAAAAGAATATTACATTTTCCAGGATTCAAATATTCAAAATCAATATCAATCAGAAATTTGTTATGCTAATTTATTGATATGGCACTAGGTAGATAATAGGAATAAAATAATGCAAGTGATTAGTATATTACCAGTTGATGCCCAAATGAATATGGGTTATTAATATGGGTACCTATATAAGGTATTATGTGAATCATATGTTTAGATTGTATACACCATGTCTTTTGTACTTTTTTTTTTTTATCTTTTTTTTTTTATTGGTATAAAATAATAATTACAATGTATATCAAATTATGTACATTAAGTAATTTGTATAATACAGTTTTACTATAGACGGAATTAACAGAATGGGAGGGCACTCAGTAGTGCCACCCGACAGTTTACTTTAATAGATATCTAGGCCAGGTCCGATTTAATCTTCTCAATGGGTTGTCAGGATTTTCGAGGGAAGAAAGACGATTAATTAGCGGGTTTGTATGTTGAATTAGTTTGGAATGGAATGAAAATAAGTGTGAATTTTTGTACTTAAATAAGAAAAATGTTGTTTCTTTTTGAACTTGGTAACCCCATTATTCTACTGAAAAACCCACTCCCACAGACTAAAATGAAAATGGTATAAACTGTAGAGATCTATTAAACTAATTAAATATATTTAATTAATTTATATAGGTGTTATAAATGGGTTGCTCCCTCGCCATCAATTTATGTCATTTTAATTATAAAATTCAAAATTTGCTCATTGTCATAATTAGTATTCTGTATAGATTATTAATACTTATTTTAAATAAATACAAAAATAAAGTTAACTATTATATAATATTAGGTATACATTATTAGTATCCACTATGAAATTTTTTATTTTAAATGTTAATAGATTTTTTTACTTAGTTTTATTTTATCATCTTTTTATCATCAACACAATTTTTTTTAAAATGGTATAGGTAATGATAAAAATGAACTACCTGAAATTATGTCAAATTGCTTTAATTTAACCACAAAATTAATCATTTGTTTTTTTATAATAATAGTTTAAAAAAACCCACGAGAAGGATATCATTTTCACTAATTTATTTCTAAGTCATAACCTACTAATCGATACTCAACCCTGAAAATAAAAAAAATAACTAAATTTAAGAATTTATATTTTAAATTCATCTCAATACCCTTATTATTTATAAATTTATAATATTTAGGAGAATTATTTAACTATGATTCACTTTTAACTACATAAAAGTAAATCATATTAACAAAATGCATTTTTTCCTTATAATTTGATATTCTTACTTGAACATGTAAACTGAGATCTAGATGGACGATCATAGGAAATTGAAACTATAGGTTCCTTGACTGCTGGTGGCAATGTTATATTATGTTCATTAACTGTTGACTGTCGATCAGCAATTCCATGTGTACTTTCCTAAATACATAAATGCATATATATGGGAATTCACAAGGTAAATCGACGTATAATAATATAATTATAGGCAATATACCTACATGATGTAAATGTATGTCTACCAGCTCTTGGTCTAGTTGTTGAGGTTGTATTATGTTATATCCATAGTCTATTTGTTGTTGATTAGCTTTTTCCATTTCCTTCTCCTAAAAATATTTTTATAAACACGAAAAAAAGAAAGTTATAGTAGATAGAAATGTTATCACTATAACAATAATTAAAGAAATTACAATAATTTTTACTATAACTTCAAAATTAAAAAAAGCCGGTAAGACAATGGTGGTGGAAGTTCGTCCATCGTCGCTCCGCTCCTCGGACAAGATTATGGTGATGAGTAGAGATACAGGAGTTGGGTGGGATACACGAGATGTATTGATAGATTAGGCATTATAGGATAGATTAGGACATTATTTTATATTATAAAAAAAAAACGATTCTGAACGAAGATGAATTGTCAGTGAATAATATGTTTATAGTAAATCGCTTGAATTTTTGTAAAAATTACAGTTTCAGACGCCCGTTAAAATTTTTTCATTGAACCGATCGTGAGATTTTTTATACTTTTTGCAAGCAAAACTTATGAACAACCTTGTAATACATTTTCATTTCTTAACTTTGAGTAGAACATTTTTTATACATTTTCAACTACGACATAATTTGTGATTTCGACAAATTTTGTCGATTTTTGAACTTCAACTGCTTATAAAAAAAAATTGTGCCTATGTATTTTTATAATTTTTGAATGGGAGTTAGAACAACTTATGTGGACCCTTCTATTAAATTTTCAAGTATTTCGTCCGAGCTACATTTTTTTTATCAACATTTATAAAAAAAAAAATAAAAAAAATCGAATATTTCAAATGCCTATAAATTGATTAAAAATGAGTGAAATCTTTTGAAAATAAAATTATATAAAGAAAATGCCAATATAAACAACTGATAAAATTTTCAAGTTTCTACAACTTATACTTTTTGAAAAAAAAACAAATAGCAATAATCGTTTGAGGCTAAACCGTTGTTTAACGTGTTTTTGTAAAAATTTAAATTTCAAACACTCATAAAATTTTTTTGTCTGAATCCGGTAGAGTTTTTTTTGCAGATAATTGAAGAAAAACTAATGAAAAACCTTGTACCAAATTTTCAAAACTTAGTTATAAAAGAAAAAAATTTTACGATTTTTCAACAACAAAATTATTTGCAAATTTTCGCAATTTTTACATATTTCGTATAAATTGGAACTTTGAGCACTTATAAAAAAAAATTGTGACTTACGATTTTGGATTTTTTTTTATCAGTTATGGAACAACTTATAAGAAACCTTGTATTAAATTTTCAAGATTTTCTGGCAAAAAAAAAAAATTTTATCGTTATTTTAAAAAAAATACTTAAAAAAATTGAAAATTTCAATTGTCTATAATTAGCTCAATAAAAGTCAAAATACTTTGAAAATTTAACGGTGTATAGAGAACGCTAATCTAAACATTTGGTGAAAATTTCAAGTATTTACATCGATTAGTTTTTGAGTTATAGCAAAATAAAAAATTTGATTTTGTCGAAAACTGGTTTTGCGTAAAATATACCGTTTTTCCCTCATTTTTTAAGGGTTTTTCCCGGCGCGTTAAAAAAATATTGAAAATTTTTAACTTTTGACCCCCCAAAGTACCAACTAGATTCACTTTCCTTTCAGAAAAGTTGCTATATAAGGCAATCGAAGCATTTTTACTGCCCCAAATCGTGTCGACAGACACAAAAATAAATAAAAAAAAAAAAAAAAAAAAAAAAAAAAAAAAACACATCATTGTAAAATCAATACATTCTTCACTCCGTTCAGAATCTAAAAAACATTTTTATTATAACCTTCAAATACAATTAATTGTACTTAATTGAAGGTGGCAGGTCTAGACATCTAGATTCTAGACCTAGATATATAAATAGTTGTATTTTGCTTTAAAATAAAAATTAAAAAAATTAAGCAAAATGTTAATATGTATATAAATATAAATTAAAATAATCACTTCTATTTGCTTTATTGTACTACTAATTTGTTTTCGAAGCAATCGCCTCCAGTGTCCAGGTGTCACAAGAGATAATAATTTCTTAGGCCTAAAATATCAAAAGTATTATTAACCTACACATTTAAAAGAAGAGAAATATTAATTATTAATGTATTATGTATTAATACTTACATTATTGTAGTTCGTTATGTTTGAATTACTTCAGTAGACGTATACAATTAACAATATTATTCTAAACCTATCAAATATTTACTATAACGAAATCCAAATTATGTTAATTATTTATAGTACGTGACTAATTAAAATGTATATGTATCATAAAAGCATAAGCAGCCTACTCTTTATATAATAAACATGATTAAATAAATCACAGAACAATAATATATATAATGTAATAATATAATTGTAACAAATACTATAAAATGATTTTACAGTATTTGATTGTAACTAGATTAATCACTATAATCAGTAATTTAAAATTTTCCATGGTTAAAAAAAAACAATTGAATACTATTAATAGCTTAAAATAACTGAAGAAAACAATAAACATCGTCCAGTCGTCATAAGTTCATAACCTTAAATTTTAAAAGTTAAAACGCGCCACTGCGCCAGCGTATTTCTGTACAAATCCAAAATCAAAATCACAAATGTTATTTTTTTGATTAGCTTTTAGTAAAAACTATTATTACTAAGGCCTTATTATAACTGCTATAGTAGTTTTAATTATAATACTTCGGTTATAATTTTCGTTTCATAATTTATTAAACATCATGGCCGAAGACGAGAATATATTTAAAGGACGGTAAGATTTGTAATATGTTTTATTAAGACCACGGACGTTTGTACCGATCTATATTCTATGTTCGTGATTGAAACTATTAAGATAGATAGTAAATACCTTCAATTTTGTGCATTTTTTTTTTTAAGTTAAACAACCAAAACTGGTTAGTTAATAGATATTCTTTTTCATCTTCCTAATGTATTTTTTTATTAGTCTAAAATCTAAATTAACTTATCTAATTCAAAAACTTGTAAAACATATTTTTAATTTTATCAATGTACCTACTCAATAGGTACCTATGCATTTAAATGCAATAGTAACAAGATTTGCAAAATACATTTAAAACTTAAATTTTTATTGTTAATTGTTATTAAACGTGTATACCACTCGGTTCTGTGGTGTTTCTTGATAAATACTTACCTAAGAACTAGAAGTTCTCAGTTCTAGTTTTATTTTAATTCATTAATATTTATTTCAATAAATATGGGACTATAACTAAATTATATACAGCAAAATAGGATCCTACAGTTTAAAAACTTCAAAATATAATGTAGGTACTTTTAAACTAATTAAAATAGTGACATCCATGAATTCAATATATCTCTTCTTATGTCTAGTGTTATAAAATATTTTAAGTATGAATGAAAGTGCATTAAATTAATATATTTCACTTTTTAGGAATTTTATCATTGTTGAGTTTCATGATGGAATTCAATTAATTCCACGATCATGGGGAGGAAAAATAAATGGCAAATTAAAATGTAAATATCCTTTTCACATCACCAAGAAAAAGATACGAAAAAAGCGGTAAAACAATTAATTGACCCACAGGAATCCTGGAAAGTAATTGACATTCTCAAAATTTTGGGTTCAAGTGGTTAGTATAATATAATTTTTTAATATTTTATAGATAATAGGAAATTATTATAGACATAGGTATATATACGATATATATATCGTATATATATATATTTATATATATACTTGTAAAATAGGAACTCCTCTACTATTTGATATAAATCTATCAAAAATAATGAAAATGAGAAAGCATGTTAAAAAAATAAAACAAAAATACTTAAGTATCTTTAAAATAATATTTTGACTAAGGTAGTATACATTTGTTATATAAAAGTAGGTATATCATTATATTTTCTTATGAATTATTTTTAAATTTAAATTAACATTGAATAACAGTAGGCATATTATTTTCATCAAAAATTGAAACACCTATTAACACTAGGTATATAAAGTTCCTAACCTTGTTTATATAATAAATATATTTACTTTAGTGTACCAATATTATTCTACTGTATTTTATTATTAACCTTAAGGTAAGTAGTATAATACTTAACTTATAAACTCAAGTTTTGCTTGTGTAAATTTAATGTTTTAGATTCTTATGAAAGAGGAATTAATAAATTAAAAGATTTAGTTCAATACAACTTGTCGTCTGTTACAACGGATGATAATCTTACTCAAAAACAAACTCGTAAAAATAGAGCTAAAAAGTTGAAATATCAAAGTCCTCAATCTGACAGTGACATTTCCATGTGTGATGGTAACTTTTTTTAAACACTTTCGCTGGATACAACATTAAGTTTTTTTCTTTTTTTATTGTTTACAGAAGAATTAAAAAAAAATCAATCATACTCTTAAAACTATACCTACCATCATATCCACAATGTTCTACAAAACTTGGCTTACAGAGTTCTACCAGTTCTGGTAATTTGTTTAATGTTACATTTTCACAAATTTTGATTAATAATTTAAAATTTTATGTAGTGTGTGTGTGTGTGATTAATATTAACAGTAATTGATTTTCTGAAACCAGGATTTTTCAATAATTTAAACAATACAATTGTTTAAAAAAATATAATACTATTATATTACAAAATATAAATTACATTTATTGAGAAATAATGATATAGATGGATTATATGTAAATAAAAAAGTTACAATATAATATATTTTTTTATAGTATAATAATCTAGAAAAATCCATTTATATTGTTTTTCAATGAATTTAATTTATATTTTTAAATTGGTTGTTTTTACATACCTACTTGATATATTTTAATATTATATTTGTATGAATATATTATTTTGAAAAACAAAAATCATGATCACAGTTAAGTTAAAGCTTTTTTCATTAATGTCATATTTTAAGACAAATTTTATTGTATTAGTATTTCTATAAGTACCTATATAGTATATAACAATAATTAATTAGTTATACACTATTCAATTTTAAACAAGTTGCCTTTGAGAGTTCACGTGCAAAATATTATTTTTAACCTAAACAACTTCTCTGTTTTTAAGTTAAAAATAATTATCACCCTTAAACTATTGATTTTATAAAACAATAATTAATAAAAAATAATTGATTATTCTATATCAGAATGAAAATCAAAAATAGTAGTTGTTATTTACATAAGTTAAAAATTATCAAAAAATATTAAGGAACATGAAAATTGGCTAAGAAATGAGTATCTGTTGAATAAATGACGTGTATAGGTACATTAATGGTTTTTTCTTTTAGGTGCTAAACGGCAATTGTTCTCAGGTAATTCTGAAAATAAAAACAAATCAAATAAAGACTTTCAAAATACTGATAGTATGGGTAAGCTTATGATTTTTAATTACTTGTTATTATACAATATCACTATATTTTTACTTAGTATTATATTTATTAAACAATTAATTTATAATTGATTTGTTATGTATTATGTTTTGTAATTTATAAGAAAGATATATATATATATATTATTGCATGCTCATTTTTATTTCAGAATTGAGTCCTGAACTATTTTCTCAAATTTTGATTGATCAAAATACTTCAACTCAAAGTGGTTTTCAAAATTCAAATGACATAGGTGACTTAATTATAAAAATATAACTAATTATAAAATATAAAACTCATTTTGGATCATATATAAAGTCATATCATATGTAGGTATAAAAACTTGTTTAGGTCAATATGAAACAAAATGTTCTCCAAGTCCAGTATTTAAAACTCCTACTAAATTTCAAAGTCAAAATATTGGTGAATTTATTTGTTAAGCTAATTTTTCTATCCACTAAATATTTATTAATTACTTTATTGTAAAAATATTTTTCAGACTTGAGCATTAAATTATTTTCTACAAGCCCTGAAAAAAGAAACTCTTCAACCAAAAATGATCAAAATTATGGTAATTATATGTATTAATTATGTATATTAAATTATTTTATATGAATTTGTATTATTCAATTTAAGCTGTTTAAAATCTCGAGTTTAATAGTTTGTTTTATTTTTATTCAAGTACCTACTTTATAAAATAATATACATATAGTTAAAACTTAAAAAAATTTAATTTTTCTTTTGTCCCGAACATATCATTTTCAATAATTCAATTATTTGACTACTAATTAATATTTACCTCGTTGATTGTTAGCTAGTAAGTATATTTTAATGTATAACTATTTTTTTTTTCAGATAAAAATTGTGTTACAATGTCAACAAGCAATAAAATCCACAATCAAATACCTGGTAAGTACCTAATTAAAGATTATTAATTTGTAATTTTATTAAAAGTATTTAATTTCATTATTTTGAATTTTTTTTTGTTCACAAGAGTTTGCCAAAGTAATCATTAGGAACCAAGCCTTAATAATTGGAAAATTAGATGAATTACTGCAATGTAATAACAGCAACTCTAAACCTACATGTGAAGAAAATACATCATTTTTATCTAAATTTAATGAATTATTTCCAGCTTCAAATGAAAGCCAACTAATAATTATAGAAAAAGAGTTAACTGATAAATATTTTGCAAAGCAACTGGTAAGAATAAACTTAAAATTTATCATTTTGGAATAATCAGTTATATGATTTCATATTAATTTTGTATAGCGTGATCGGTTTAAAAACTATGGTGGCCTCAATTATTCCATATTATTGAAAAGGATTTTAGAGCATTCCTTGACAGATCAATTTGGCAGTAAAATAAACTTTACAGGAAAAAAAAACGTAAAGAAGACCCAAATAAAATAGGATTTGTGAAATTATATCTCTATCAATTAATAATTGGCAAGTATTATGTTATTATTTTCGTTAAATAAATTGTTATGAGATATAATTCTTATTGTGATTAGTTTTTTTATTTATACTGTTCGGATTTAATTTTAAGAAGATTTTTATTGAATTTCAACAATTTATAATAAATATTTAATCTTTGGGCTAGTGCTTCATAAAAAGGTTGTCTAAATCCTATTCTTAACAATATTTTTATAATCAAAACTATATTTCTAATTCGTTGTATTTTGATAGATTATTATTAATAATAAATGATTTAATTTAAAAAAATGTGTATGGTGGTGTGTGAATATATTTTAATTCATACTATTAAAATTGTATATAATATTATTTATAGATGTTGTTCAAAAGAAATTTCCTGCAACTTCTATCGACTGCATCAACAATCAAATTAGTAGTTGGTTACGCCATTCATTGGAGAGATATTCTAGAAAAACAATGATATAAATTGATATCAATTTTTTATTTTTTAAGTGATTGTACATAATAAAAGGTTACATTCTTTATGTGTTCTGTTTTATTGATTCAACTATACCTTATCTTAATTTTGAATAAAAATTGACTCAAAATATAATTGTGTTTATCTTGCATTCATATATGCTAACATTTATTTAGTAATTCTTTAATTGACAATGTAGTTAACAACCATTTAGTTAGTAAAATACTTAATAATGAATATTTAGGAGACCATATTTTACTCTAAAATTAATTGAATTATATATAAACAAAAAATAGTAGTTGCTGTTAAAATTTTTTAAAAATGAACTTGTAAATGATCAATTTCACTATAATATTATATTATTATTCATTTTTAATTTTGCCAACTTCACGAAAATGAACTGTACTTACATTAACTGATAAAATGAGCGAGTTATTTTAAATAGTCATCTATTTAATGTAAAATTTTAAACATTGTATTTACCATATAGTAGGTAATGTAAGTAGTAACATTCACCAACCGACTCGGTTTAGTGTTAACCAACTCAAGACAATATAGGAAATTGTAAGTAATTTGGTACATTTTTGATGGGACACTGAATGGACATTTAACTTCCAAACAGGTCTTGTGGCTAGCATTCAAAATTAGAGGGATCTTTCGTGTAGTCTCCAGGGTAACCTCACTCCTGCTCAGGACATCCACAGGTATCCTTAAGGAATCCCTGTATAACAACATTGGACAGTAAAGGGACACCCTCAGGAGTCCAAAGCGGGACTCCCAAACAGGATTCCTTGTGGCATGCATTCAAAAACTAGAGGGACACTACACGGAGTCCCTTGGGTATCCCTAATCTCCCACCCAGGACTTCTCCAGGTATCCTCTTGGTGTCCTTGTGCTACTAGGGTACCTGTGAAATCCCGTAATCCCCCTCTCTGTCTACCGCGCGGCGAACCGTATTGTCGTATTGTGTAATTATTTGTATTAAATAAATTTATTTCAATAAATGCAATTATAAATACAATTTTAAAAAATAAGAATGTTCTGGTTAAAAAATAAGCAATACACGAATTAATAATCTGTTTATAAATAACTAAAGTAACAATTACTATTATTAGTTACTAATAGACAATTAGATTTAGATGGTCGACGAACGATTGACGAACGATTTTCGTTTATAATAAGTGAATATTTGAAATATTTGTATTTTATACGTGATATAAATTTTAATAATTTTAACAAAATGGACCAACATACATGCAAGATGCTGACAATATTGATTATTTCCATTTACGGTTTAAGTAAGTACAAAAGAAATTTGTATTATATATCTTAGAAAGGAGTATCCGAAAGTACTTAGTTGTAGGGTGGTTTTAATACGCAAATTGTTTCAATTAATTGGCGATTTTCTTTTTTTTTTTTTTTTCGCTGTTGAATCGCTCTTCATCCTCCTTCTGCCCAAGGATCGACTCCACCATCCTACCAAACGCCAGCCTCTGGTTCGCCGCCGACGCCTCGACACATTGTCTTCTTTCTGCATCATCGGGGAGGAGATCCTGCTCCGGCCCCAAGATGTTCTCGAGGACATCTTCCAGCCGTAGTTGCCGTCCTAAGCACCGCTCCATCTCCCGCCTTATTTCCGCCCAGTATGGACAATCGAACAGGGTGTGTTCGACCGAATCCTCCGGTTCTTCAAAATGGTTGCAGTGGGAATCAATCGCTCTCCTCCTTCTCCATAAATAGTGCTGGAAGCATCCGTGACCCGATAGAGCTTGGGCCATATGGAATGATATGTTACCAAGCTTCGACTGGTTCTCCCACCTCCGGATGTCCGGGATGAACCTCCTCGTCCACGCTGCCTTAGTCGTGTGGTCCAAGAGCTCCTGCCATTCACGCAGTGTCGCCTCACGCTCCTGCCTCCTGATGACAGCCACCGTCGTGGCTTCCCGCTTACGCTCCTCAATTCTGCGTCTTTCATCGGCCAGAAGATGAGCTGGAGGTATCCTATCCAGGACCAGCGCCGCCATATCCGACACGGTTCGGTAGCACCTCGCAACCCGAATAGCGGCGCCTCTTTGTGCCTGACTGAGGGCTGTCCTATTCCGGGCAGTCTTCGCCACCGCCAGTGCCCATACCGGCGAAGCATACAATAATTTGCTGTGGACCACCGACAAGAGCAGTCGTTTTCTGCACGCTGAAGGCCCCTGGACGTTCGGCATTAACCTCCCAAGAGCGGACACCGTTCGCCTGGCCGCAGCCGTCACCCACCTAATGTGGGCACCAAAGTGCAGTCTCGTGTCTAACTGAACCCCATCGAGAGGTACCTCATCGAGGGCTTCGCCGGAATTTGCTGACCAACTTAGGAGAAATTAGGGTTCCGATATGCCCGCTTCCTGGTCAGAACAATGGCTTCGATTTCTGGGGTGCCACCTGCAACCCATTCTCTTGCATCCACTTGTTTACTTAATCCAGAGCTGCGTTGCCTCAGTCCTCCAAGAGATCTGCATCTGGTGCCGTGATGACCATCGCAATGTCGTCTGCGAATCCCACCAGCTTCACTGCCTCGGGGAACTCCTGCCGCAGGAGATCGTCATAGAACACGTTCCATAGGCACGGCCCAATGACCGAGCCATGTGGAACACCACATGATACCTCCATCCTGTGTGGACCTTCACCTACTCCATCTACAATTAAGTTTCGGCCACCCAAGTATGGCCGTAGAAGGCGTATCAGGTACCCAGAGAACCTTCGTCTTTGCAGTGCCGCATCGATACGTAGCCAAGGTGCTGAATTGAAAGCGTTTTTCACGTCAAGGGCCACAGCTGCACACAATTGCTTCTTCCGTGCTGGGCCTCTGTCCGCCTTCTCCGCTTGCTCTATAACGCACTTAATCGCGTCGCCGGTCGATTTTCCCTGGCGGAAGCCAAATTGGTAGTCGCTGAGGCTACTATTGGCATCCAGATGGATGTTCAATCTACCCAATACTAGTCTCTCAAATAGCTTGCCAACTCCATCCAGCAGCGAAAGAGGCCTGTAGCTTGAAGGCTCAGCCCGAGGTTTTGCACTTCCCTTGTACAATAGTACCAGCCTCGCTACCTATTGGGCGATTACCTAGGAAAGATAGTATCGAACGCTCTGAAACCGGGCTAAGCATAAATAAACAGGTTTTTAGGGGTTCTTAGATTCAGTACGTGCCGTTCGCAATTATATTTGTATGATGAAAAAGGTGCATTGTCACATGTACTATATAGTTGAAAGTAATGTTTTATTTGTAGATTGTGTCAAAACAGCTATCATTCAGTATGCCGTGTTAAATTCATCCATCAACATGGTTAAGTGGTTAGATATCTTTCTGTATGCCGTCATCGACATGGTTAAGTGGGCTGGATGCCACTTGGATCCTTTAATCGTACTGCTGATTAGCTGTATGCAGTGGCTCATCGCAATATTCTTGGGATTTCTCATAATAACCCTAATTGATTACTCATTCAAGACCGTTTTACTCGACAATTACATACGGATCAGGAACTGCAAAATGGAATTGAATGAGTGAGTTTATACATGTTTGTTATTACTTAATCACGAACGATTGTACTACCTACTTAAGTAAGACGGGAGATTTTAAAATTTTTTTTGTTTTTAAGAAACATGCAGGGTACCTATAGCTAAAATAGGTGTATTCCTCCGTCAACTCAGACTGAAGTATGGCACACCTCTTTTCTTGGGAACGACATAGAGAGAATAATAGAGAACAGTTTGGGAATTAATGCATTTAACACGATAAAATACATAGGTAAAACACGCTAGACACACGGAGTCCCACAAGTAATGGAGTATAGAATTCCGGGATCTGGGTGTCTTCTATAGTACCGAATGTCATATTATCCGACTGTGGTTTAATAATTGAGAGCTTTTTTTTAGTTAAATAAAAAGTAAAATAAAGACTTTGTTGGAAATCCCCGACCCACGAATAATTCTCGACGGTTTAAACAAGGATCACTACGGGTGGTAATGTAAAACTCTTCGAGATTCTGGTGTATTGAGGTGTCTGTTCTCATATTATCAGACAGTGGTTAGATTCACGGGGTTTTGTAGCTTCAACTGTGGAGAAGCAGCCTTGTATTAATTTATAAATTTCATACACGATTAGAGAAAAAATTCAGCAAGCTAATGATTCAGCTAATGATCAGCAACTAATGATTCATGAAGAACCAACTGAACAAATGTATTTTGCATGTATTATTTATGTATTTTACATGTGTTTAGAACAATTGAAACTGAATACAGAAGTACTATCCAGTATCGTAACGGAGATTTAGAACTGTATAGAACTGATTAATAGAAATTGTTCAACATTGGAACAATTCAAAAATACGATACTAGACAATGTCATGGAGAATCAACGATATCAAATTGAGCAGGAAGACAAACGTATGGATATTAATATAGAACTGACCGAACAAAGTTATTTATTGATGAGACAATTTAAATGTACTGCAGATAAATTAAAAACCCAAAAGTAATTAATCGACAAAAAAGTATTTCTGTCGTTTTAAAACACTAACATCAAACATTTTTACAGGCAACAAAATACGTTATTACCAAGCCATAAAAATCACTACGTAATTAATGCACTCCAAAAACCTGCAACGCAACGAGTATGGAGTGTTAAGGACAAACGAAACGCGATTGAAACTATTAGTGAATCAAATCACATTTCAATACCTATGTCGTTCTAAAGTGACTCAATGCGTACTCAAAACGCATTTAAAATTTGAAGATACGTATACCGTATATTTTATTTAACGGATAGGTTTTAATGTTTTAAATCGAAATCGAGTAGGCATGCTTATAAAAAGCATTTTTCACATTTTAATTTTCCTTATTAGGCTAAAAGTTTAAGAGATTCAGACGTTTTACGTTAGTAATGGCGAGGGGTAAGGGTCCTCGCTAAGCCATTCAGCCACTTCTTCACTGCTCATAACTGAATATGGTTAGGGGAGAGCGGGGTAGGTTGACGCTGTTAATGTTTAATGAGCTATTTTTCCAAAAGTTTTAATTTTTAAGACCTAAAATTTAGTACACATATTAATAATGATACTAAAAATCATTATGAAAAATTTGATGACTTAAAATTAACATGTGTTGGATGTTTTTTAGTTTTTTTTTTATGATTTGGGCAAATTGCCCTGTGTCAGGGGTAAATTGGTTTTGTACTGGGGCAAGTTGGCCTTTATTATTTCAAAGTTTAATTTTCGAATTTAAAATGTGTAATAATTCATAAAACAAGTTAGGCAGATAAAAAACAACTCACTTATATAATATAAACAAATTAAACTTATTTAACATTTCTTTTAAAATATCAAAAATTAATTTCTTAATGATTATAAACAATAAATATTGAATAATAATCACTTTTGAGTCAATTTAAATCAAAATAAAAAATAAAAAACAACTTGTATAAAATACAATTAGAAATATTTAGTAGATAACAGTTAAAATATAACACAAAATCACTCTTAAGTCAATTTAAATAAAATAAAAATAAAAACCAACTTGTATATAATATAATTAGAAATGTTTAGTAGATAACTCTTATAATATAATACTTAATCAGTAATCATTATTAATTCAATTTAAATAAAATAAAATAAAAAACAACTTGTATATAATATTAATATAATTAGGAATACCTTAAGTAGGAAACAGTTAAAATATAGGTAATAAGTTATTAATAAATATTATTAATATAAATATTAACTAATAACCACTCTTTGGTCAATTTAAATAAAAATAATAAAAACAACTTGTGTATAATATAATTAGAAATATTTAGTAGGTAACAGTTAAAATTTAAAAACAATCTATTTTTTTTTTTATAGGTAACTACTTACAAAACTCACATGTAAAGTTTGAATAGTCATCTAGACCTGCACACATTTCGTGACCTCATCTTGAACATTTGATACAACAAACCCATTTTTTCCCATTCACATCATTTTTGTAGGGTTCTGTCCAGTACATGCATTCTTCTTCTCCAGAATCTTCATCATCTGTATTGACATAAGGGGGTTCTTCATCAGATGATGATTTGGTAGAGATTTTCTGGGATACACACTTGGTTTTGAATAATTTTTTTCTAACCACATTTTTTTTCTTAGTAGCTTTCTCCTGTTTAATTGTTTTTTTATCATTCTTAATTTTTTTCTTTGGTTTTTTGCTTGAACTAAATCTTCTTTTAATTTTTTCTTCTGCTCTAAATGCATTTTTACTGGAGAACTTATTAAAACCATAGATGGCAATTTACTTCTAACTCTTTTATTTACTTTAATAGGCGCTAAAGAAACTTCTGGAATCTTAAATGTGGCAGTTGGTGATACAATATTTGGTACAATATTATTGTCAAAATTTGAACTTCCATCTATAGAAACTGTATTTAAAGTTACAATGTTTGGTAAAATTTGATTATTTTGGGGGGTTTGATTATCTATATAATCTGTATTATCCGATAAAATTGTATTTTCTTCATTTAAAGATTTATTAGTAGTAACCGCTGCTGCATACTCTTCATCGAGAAAAATGTGAGAATTGAAAGGCTCAATCCTTACTTGGTTTAGCATGTTTAATGAAATGTTCTAAATATCATTTGTCATCCAGCCACTTTCATGTGCGATTCCGTGACTTCCAGGTGGACAAATATATTCACTAAATCAGGACGTAAATGTTTACGTGGAAATATAAAAAATGGTGGCACATAATTACTACTCATTGTGTTAATTGCACATACAACTGTAATACTTTTACCACGTTCAGCTGATACAACTCTTGCAACTCGTTTCACACCTATAGGTGATATCACCTTAGGTTGTTTATTAGGGACTGTTGATAACCCGGATTCATCAACATTGAAAATTTGATGAGGTTGATAATGTTTTTCCAATAGAATTTCTCTTAAAGCATCAAAAAATTTGTTTACATTTACTTTATTGAAACACATATGACGACCCACTGAAGTAGGTATCTTCAGGAGTTCTAAAGCTAAATCCAAATTCTTGCATAAATTTATAGCACCAATCTTCTCCTGCCATTTTTGTATTATTGTTTAAACGGCCATAGCCATTTTCCTCCAAAAACGAGATACTGTTTTCCTCCACTGTCCATTTTCCTCAAAAAAAAAAAAAAATAATAATTTTGACCATTTTCCTCCAATAAATAAAATAATAAAATCGTCATTTGTTATCAGAATAAATAATAACAGAAGAATAACAATAAATTAGTTAATAATATAATATGTAAAATAATTCAGATTTTCACTTATATGCTAAGAAATATTTATAACTATCACGAATTATTAAAGGTTTTCCTCGAGAACTTTCAATAAACGTCGCTTTTTCAGACATGTTAAAAATTTTCTAAACTTTAAAACACACTATAGGCAAAAGTAAAATGTATATACGTATATGACCGTATGTTGAATACGTACGTACCTTTATTAGGCTTAATCAAAGTTACAATCGACTGTTATAAACTGCGTGTGCTGTCGGGCACTTGGACTAGCGTTTTTCCCTAGCCGATAAGAATTTAATCAACAGATACGCGCAAAATTTGATCCTAGCCATACTCTATTTTTATAATACGAAACGCAACACTACAACACTGACTAAAATATTGGAGGAAAATAGACATAATTTTAGTCAAAAATAATGTGGAGGAAAATGGAAACCAACCTTTTTTGTTTTTGGCGGAAAATGGACAGTGGAGGAAAACGGTATCTCTATTTTGGAAGAAAATGGTCCCGCCCGTTTAAACAGTGGTCAATACTGTTGGTAACTGCAAAATTATAAACCAGTTTTTGTAACTTTACTTTGGTTAGACCAAATGCTCTTCTTTCAATTTCACCAATATATTTTTTCAGCGCCTCTAATTGTTCTATTGAGAATCTACTGCGAAATCGACCTCCATGAACTGTCATAGATTCATTCTACAATTAAGAAAAATTAAATAATTTAATGTTTTTCAGTTATTACAAATTTACAAATATTTTTGCCTTTAACTTTTTCTTTACACGCAACATTGTTTCAGGTATTTCAAATTGTTTGCACTAACAATACATGACATTTCTTTTTGGATACAAGCATCCACTGCTTTAATCATGTTTTAACCAGACCATGACCTTTTTGTGGTTTTTTTAATATAATTTCTGACCATTTTCAACAAAATTCAACGAATGTACAACTAAGAATATGATCAAGGTTGTAACTTATAAGTGATCAATTTAAAGTAAAAGAAAACGATTATAAATGTTAAAAAATGTAATTAAAAACTACTTTATATATAAATAGGTAGGTACTATAACACTCAATACAAATGTATTGAATAGGTAACATTTAGGTTGTGTTTATCCATATAAATATCTAAACAAATGTATTAGGTATAAACAATTGATAAATTAAAATTATGTGCTATTTCGTACACAATTAATAGTTCAAAATTTCACATAAGCGTTTAGTTTGGACAGATAATAAATTCGGCATCTTGCCCCAGTCAGCTTGCCCCAAACGATAATTCTATAAAAAGTATGTTTTATTTTTATTAAAACAAAACATATCTTAGTTATAAAACATTTAAAAGAAAGCTAAGAATATGCATTACAAATAATGATTATGAAAAAAAGTTTGAACACTTCTTTTTCGTAAATCCTTATTTTCGAACAGCACTAAGTGATATCACAGATTAAATGAAATTTCATTTATTCTGTGGTGCTATCACAGTTATTCTGTGGTACTATCAAATATGAAATTAAAGTCAATAAATTATCTGATAACAAGTTGTTTATTAAAAATATGAGTTAGCAAATGAAGCTTGGTTTGTTTTTGTTTGCTTAAAAACATTAATTATTATTGATTAATATCACGTTTAAAAAAAATGTTAATATTTTTTTAAACTTAAGTAATAATTATGAAAAGTTGATGCATAATTATTTTTCGGCCACCGGTGTATTCTTTCACATTAGTATTAAAGTATGCTTGTTCAGTAATATCAAGCATGTATTCAAGTAAGTCAAGTAAATATAATATTTATTAGCACTTGATTATAATATAAATATTTAAATATTATATATTATGATGGTTAATGACCTACAGTGCCACATAGAGGAAGAATCAGTTCTCCCAATTTGGGAGTTGTGATTCTCTCAATACTTTTTGAACTTACTGGTTATATCCAGATTAATTGACCTAACTTTTTTATTATTATTTCGATATAGGTTCATAAAGATATTTTCTATATTTTTCACCTCTTTAATAGTATTATTTATTTTATTATTCAAGTACTTACAATATTACCTTTCAAATATGATCATATTTTTATAATATTTGGCGTGGTACATTTTTTCTTATTAAATCAATAAGTTTTTATTTTTCATACATTTTCTAAAAACTTTTCAATGTATATTTACTACTTAATAATCATATTATTTATCATATTGACATGTAGGGTTTTGATGAATTAATATTTTAAACTTCTCATATTAATACATTTTGAATTTATTATTATTGAAAAATATTCTAATTATTATTGAACCATTTTTAGCTTGAATGCAAAGGATACATTGGTGACCAGAATAAGTTACATTCATTATGACTGAAAAAATAGAAACACCAGTAATCAATAATTTATTATTTCAAAGTCCAAGTGAGTCCAAACATGTTGAAATGGTTGAACGCGAAGATGAAGCAATTCTTCCTAAAGAATATATTTGTAATAACTGTAAGATTGTTTATTACAAACGTTCAAAAATAGTAAGGCATTTAACATTTTCTTATTGTAAGAAGAAACCTTTAGCTAATGATAAATTAGTTCCTATGATTAAAAAATTACCTAGTTTATCAAAAAATAAA
The DNA here is from genome assembly GCA_027580255.1 of Therioaphis trifolii. Classification (NCBI taxonomy): domain Eukaryota; kingdom Metazoa; phylum Arthropoda; class Insecta; order Hemiptera; family Aphididae; genus Therioaphis; species Therioaphis trifolii. The sequence continues at coordinate 51,667,448 of CM050404.1, forward strand.
CAATCAAATTTTAGATTTAAACTTTATCAATGCGAACATTGTTCTAAATGTTTTCTGAATAAGACAAAGTTAACCCAACATACTCGTACACATAGTGGAGAAAAACCATTTGAGTGTGAAATTTGTCATAAAAGCTTTTCCAATTCTTACAGTTTGAAGAGTCATGGAAAAACCCACTCTGGTGAAAAACCTTATAACTGTGATATTTGTCAAAAGGCTTTTGCTCATTCTCATATTTTAATAAATCATAAGAGAACACATTCTGGGGAGAAACCATTTAAATGTGAATTTTGTCAAAAGTGTTTTGCCACGTCTGGGACTCTGATTGCACATAAACGTACGCACACAGGTGAACAACCTTATAAATGTGATTTTTGCCAAAAAACATTTTCTTTATCTAGCAGTTTGAGTTCACATAGAAGAACACACACAGGAGATAGACCTCACAAGTGCAATTTTTGTCCAAAAGCATTTGCAAAAAGTGGTGACTTAGAGAGACATAAACGCATTCACACTGGTGTTAAACCGTTTCATTGTGATGTTTGCGAAAAATCGTTTACACAATCATCGGGTCTAATCATACACAAAAGAATTCACACAGGCGAAAGGCCATTTGTATGTGATACATGTGAAAGGTCATTTACTAATTCAGCTAGTTTGATTGCACACAAACGAACCCATACAGGAGAAACACCCCATATGCCTCTACGTGTACTCAATATACAACATGTGTCTCCTAGTCAAAACACCATGTACAAAAACACGTTCGCTGAAATACCAACGACGTCTACAACAGGTATATGGGATACTAATATTCCAACACCATCAATTGGAGGTTTTAGTTATAGTTGGTCTAACTGGTTTCAAAGTGAAATAGATTCTAGTAATTCTAAAGATATACAACATAGTGCTGGTGAAGATTCGACTCCATTTATGCAGGCTGCAATTAATGAAAGCGAAAATATGAATGATAAAAATATACTAAATGGAATGAATACAGCTTCAGTCAATAATGTTGTACCTATCAAAAGACCTGAAGGTCGTTGGTTAGAGTGTGATGTGTGTCACAAAATGTTCCCTTATTCATCCAGACATAAATTAATTGAACACAAACGTACACATACTCGAGAAAAACCATTTAAATGTCCTATATGTCAAAAATCTTTTTCTTTATCTAGTACTTTAATTGTTCATAAAAGAATGCATACTGGAGAAAGACCATTCAAATGTGATGTATGCCCTAAAGCATTTGCTCAAAAGTCAAAGTTGAACATACATAAAAGAATTCACACAGGTGTAAAACCATTTCATTGTGATTTATGTCTGAAAACTTTTTCTCATTCTTCAAATCTAACGGACCATAAGAAAACTCACACTCAAGAAAAATCGTATAAATGTGACATTTGCTTCAAATTATTTACGCATGCTAATAGTTTGCGAAAGCATAAAGTGTTACACACTGGGTACAAACCGTATATATGTGAAATTTGTCAAAAGGCGTTTGCCAAAAAGGCGAGTTTAGATCGTCATAAGGGTACACACAACGGCGTACCTCAATGGATAAAACCATATACAGACATTGCAAAAGAAAAGCAAATGAATAATACTGAGAAACCATTCAAGTGTCATGTTTGTTTTAAATCATTTGCTTCTGTAAATGGAATGACTCGACACACAGCTAAACATAATGGACAAGACCAATTTCAGTGTAATGTGTGTCATAAGACTTTCACAGGCTTTTCAGTTTTGGCTAGACATAAGCGAATACATACAGGAGAAAAACCATTTCAGTGTGATTACTGTCCTAAGGCTTTTGCTTATTCTTCAATTCTAGTAACCCATAAACGCACACATACAGGAGAAAAACCATATCAGTGTGATCTTTGTCCTAAATCATACACACAATCATCCAGTTTGATAGTTCATAAGCGAACCCATTGGAGTCAACCACCAATCAACACAAATGAACAACCAATGATTTTACCACTTACTGAATCAAATACAACTCAATATGAGTTGCCTAGTACATCAACTACTGATGATTATAGTGATAACTGGCCTGGTTGGTATCCTACTGAACCCGATATGTCTCTTGTTACTAATGAACTTCCACAAATTTTACAAAACCCCACCGAAGAATCCATGGAAATTTCAGTGGATCCTGTAACTATTCACGATCCTAAAGATCAAACTGTGAAAATAGATGTAAAAACTGTGCCACAAAAGTTTAAGTGCGCTAAGTGTAAAGAATCTTTTGATGAAAGTTCTCTTTTGTTGAAGCATATTAGAAAAATGCACAGACCAAATGCAGTTTCAGTAAAAAAGACTGAGGAAACCACCATCAAATATCCTATTGTAAAACGCAAGAAGAAACGGGGTGAACGCCAGCTATTAGTATGTGATATTTGTGAAAGACCGTTCAATGACTCATATAAGTTGAAAGTTCACAGGCGAACTCATACCCGTGAAAAACCATTCAAATGTGATGTTTGTGAGAAGTCGTTTATTGATAAGTGTAATTTAAAAGAACATCAGAAAATACACACTGGTGAGAAACTTTTCGAATGTGATATTTGTCATAAAACATTTTTACAGCTGGGCACATTGACTACGCACAGGCGTACACATACCGGGGAAAAACCTTATAACTGTGATATCTGTTTGATGCCATTCGCTTTACTGAGTAGCATGAAGACACATATACGGCGAGCGCATACCGGTGAAAAACCTCATAAATGTGATTTCTGTCAAAAAGCATTTGTCAAGCGCAATGATATGATACGACACCGAAGGACACATACTGGTGAACGTCCGTTTGTGTGTGACATATGTCAACAATCTTTCACCCAATCATACGTATTGGTTTTACATAAAAGAAATCACCATTCAGTCAATAAGCCTCACACTGGAAATCATGATGAACAGCTTGTACCAAAATGCACTATACCCAAAGAAAAGCCATTCAAGTGTGATATTTGCCTTAAATCGTTTGCCAGCCAGTCAACATTGAATACGCACAAACGAATACATACAGGTGAAAAACCATTTCATTGTGACATTTGTCAGAAATCATTTACCCAGTCATCTGGTCTCATAACTCATAAAGCTAATCATCATTCTGTAGACAAATCATTTGAACAAAATATCATCTTAGAACATTTCGTCGACACTAACAATATGTATACGCACAGGAGACCTCAGTATGCTGGCGATAGACCATGTGAATGTGGTGTTTGTCAGTCATCTTTTAGTCAACCTTCCTTAATGAATGCACATTTTAATCAGCCTATGATGCTCGATAGGAACATGTATTATGCATAGATGATGTATAATGTATAGTATTTTATATTTTATACCTATTTTTGTTAAACATATATACCATATACCTACACACGTATATATATGTATAATATAATATATATATTTAAAGTTATTTTATATTAACAAAAATGTCTATTTTATTATTTTCAATCCATTTTGTATTATAATATGTATTATTTCTCTATACTTAATCATTGACTGTGGTGTATATCATAAAAACAATCTTAAATGAAAATATTACAAACAAGTACACAAATCGGAAAAATTTATTTATCTTAAAATGAGTACAATATTAATAATAATAATGAACAATATCATGATGTGTGTCATCAACAAATGAATGTTGGGTTCAACACCCAGGTATTATAAGTGCTTTGTCATTTTGAAACGCAATATAATATGTTTTGCATTCTCATGGCTTACTTTTATTTAGGGAATCTAACATCGTCACTCTTAAATCTTTATTCGGAATATACATTAAAATTGTTCTGTTTATTGGCCTCATACCTAACCTAACAATGATACACTTGAGTTTACATTACAAACTTGAAATGAATTAATAACAACCAAATAATCACTAAATCAGGAGAGTCAATGAGATGATAAACATATTAATTGGTAGTTAATGGTTATTTAAATGTATCATGTTTACTTATTTCAAAAATCATGATGCACAATATATTTACAATACAATTAAAATATTAAAACATATTTTATTAAACAATCAAATGATTAAAACGATCTTCATTATAATCATTATTTCTTTAATTTTTATTTGAACTGACTAAACTGAATAAATTAGTTCACACCGATAAATTAAATCGGTTCAAATATGAAAATAATGAAAAAATTATTTAAATTAACTCATTATGTGTATTTAATATTGTATTTACTAGATATTTTTGTTGGCAACTTATATTTGTATATTTGATTTAAATATTTGATGAGTACATAGAATACAATTTTTGCTCTTTGTACTAAAATGGCATACCTCGTTTAGCATAACATAATTGTAGCTGCGCCAAGCTATGTAAAATTATTTGTACTAAATAAATACACCACATTAAATACCAACAATTATAAATACTTCTATATTAATGATGAAATTACTTAGCCCCTTTTTGATATCACAACTTTTGTAATTTGAGTGATTTTTTTTTTACTTAGGGATGTTTTTACATGGAGTGTCTTTGATGAGATATATTTAATAATGATATATTCATATAATGAATTGGTTATCTTACTTTTATTATGAGAATTGGGTATATATGGTATAATTATAAAAATAGCCAGAATTTCAAACAACAAATTTAATAATAGAAAAGGTCTAACTATGTAGAGGCACAGAACAAGAAATTTCTTATAGACTGGTATTATTGGGAGAGGTAAGAAAACAATGAGTCGGTTGTCAGGTTAACATCAGCACTCAGAGTGTTAAGTAGATAATTTTAAATTTAAATTTTATTAAAAACATTTAAAATAATTAAACATATGATTTGTATATGGTCAACACAAGAAAATTAAAATCATTAAGATTATAGAGATTCAAGCTTAGAAGATCTAAAAATATGAATCCTATAAATAATTGAAAATGTATTAATTACTGTAATATTTTATGACAGTTATTTTCTCATCAAATCAAAAATTGGTATTTTGAAATAGGAGACTGCCCTGAGAAATCTAGGACACTTTAATGAAAATTGGCCATATTCCAGAACCAAATATAGGATGTTGGTAGCCCTAAATAAGTGTAATACGTAACTGACATTCAGTGAGTTAGTTTCATGGTATCATACAAACATTTTTAATAATTCCTAAATTTTATTGTTGACAAAATAAAACTATGAGGACCGACTTTCTTAACTTTTATGTATTTATAATAATGCATTTTTTTTTTTCTTTTTATAGTGTGCTCCTTTAAAACAATTTTTATTTTAATTACTAACCATTTTTCTTCACATACATAAAATTTCAAACATTTTCCAAATATTTAGATCACAAATGCATTTTTTTCTTATTTCAAGGTTCTAAAACCTGAGTTATATATGTTCTGACATATGAACCCACACATCACTCATACAAAATACTCATCATTTGTTAATAAAAACATTGTTAACTTGTCCAAAAATGTATTTCTAATTTCCTAATAAGTAATTATTGATAGAGATTAATGATTTTTGTATACATAATAGTTAATGTAGTTTAATTTATATAAATACTTAACTAAAAAAATATCTAATTTAATTACAATTGGAATATTTGTAAGTGTATGGTGTATAGTATCGTTGTATAGGCACAAATATATAATTAATATTACCAAATTCAAGCGCTCGTAAGTTATATTTTTATAAAAAGAAAATAATAATAATAATAATAATAAATAAATAATAACTATTTAAAATCACAAAATTAACATTAGGGAGAAAAATATGTTTTTTTTTTTTTTTTAATATAATAATATTAAACAATATATTTAACACTAAATTCAGGAGAAAAATACTTGTGAGATATTGAATTTTTAGTGCCTAGTTAAGTTAAATTCTGTACTTAAGTGACCAAGATTGCACGATAATGATAAAGTCAAAGTACGAGAGAGATGATTCATGAGAACAGGGATTTATTTTGTAGCTGCCTCACGTTCCTCCCGTGAACGTTTTTCTTCGTTAGCCAAACGAGTTTCTTCCTCCAAAATCTCATCAAAGTTTTGCATAGAGTTGGATCGAGATGCCACTTTTGTCTATAAATTAAAATGTAAGGTAATTAAATACTTCATAGCCATATCAATTATATTTTAAATAATAATAAAACTAATACCTTGACGTTTTCCAAAGCTGAGCCCACTTTTTCTTCAAAAGAACGGAATGATTCAGAATTTTTGATTTGGCCAAGCTTGGTAGTAAGACCACTTCCAAAACCTCCAAAAATTGTTGTAGCTTTTTCTGCAGTTGTCTTTACTACAGACTCAGTTTTTTGATAACTATTACAAATAATTTTAGGTCAAAATATAAATAATAATTATTGCTAACAGATAAAACTCAGTAGAATAATTTGATCATACTATATGTTAGTTGAGATTAATTAATTATTTTTTAATTATCTAAATTATAAATGTGTAAATAGGCATATTAGAGATAAAGTTATCAAATAATTAAAAGAACAGTCATAACATTAGACAAACCTATCACATTCGACAAAATATATGGAATAATTAATCTTTAAAAAAGTAAGTTTATCAAAGCTAAAACAAAAAGAGTATGTGTTATTATAGGAAAATTATTAACATAATACTTTAAAACTGGGTTGAGAATTATAAAATAAGATGACAAAAACATTAAACTTTCCAAACACCAATATTACAAACATAAGGGCTTAAAAAATAGAAAATAAACTGAGCTTGATGGACCTAGCATTCTTATAAAAATTGAAAATAAACAATAAATACCATGAGATAAGTGTTCAACAAATTAAAATAAAATCTTGAGTTGGATCATTATTTATATTTTAAGTTTTATTTTTATTTTTATAAATAAGAATCAAATTTGCAATTGTATTTCAAACATATAAAATACATACACAAACAAAATAGTTATAGGCAACAATACAAAGGGATCAATCTTAATACAATGTGCATATCTCAAATAGATTAAATTCTAAAACATCCATGTATATATTCATGCGCTACAGAAACCAAGCAGACTTACATAGGCGTTTCGGCGACCGCTGTTCCAAACTGCTTAACCTTGCCTTCTACATTTTGATAACTAAGTATTTTTACAAAAATAATAACTAATTAGAAGATAAAGCTAAAGTGCAAATAAGATACATTTACAAGCAATTTAATGAATAATAGAATCAATGTTAACAATGCAAATATTTTTCTCTTCACTATTCTAAAGTACATGCATAAATATACACGTAGATTTTATATACCAGTGTTTAAGAACCATGTTCCTGGTTGGGGTTCGCATGTCGTCTGAATCTGGTAAAGAAAAGTTGAATCTGGTAAAGAAAATACAATATAGTCATTGCCAAATCATGTCACAAATTATCACAAAATACAATAATGTAGTTCAAATTTGGTTACTAAAATTAATTTGTGCGATTCAAAAATTTTAAAATAAAATAATTTATTACATATTGATGAAATACAAATACATATTTATATTTATTTTAAATAAAAATGTAATTTCATAAATTCATAAATAAATATGATGATCATTATAATAATTTGAAAAGTCAACTAATCAGAATATTTCGTTAAACATCATTCATCCAAATAATTTTATAACTCAGATAACTACAAAATATTTATATATAATTGAAGTTATTTCAAAATTTAAGTTTAAAAAAAAATGCATCTAATGTAATATAATTTTAACAAATATTATATTGTAATAAGTATTTAATATCATTCAAATTACAATGTTTTCATAATTTTATCACAAATTAAAATCTAAAATGTTCTTATTTTATTGTTTTACTAATACTGAATCCAAAAAAAAAAAAATTGAATCGCACTAATTTAGAAGCTGTGTTGATGATGACTTTTATTTTGGCTGTTAAGAAAACACTGATATATAAAAAAAACGTTTCGATTTGAAATGCTTGTCTTTATACATAAGACTTACATAGGTGCGTCAACAACAGCTTTTCCAATTTGTGAAAATTTTTCTTCTACATTTTGATAACTAAATAAAAATAAAAATAATAATAGAAAAATAGAAAACAATTTAAATACAAATAATAAAAAAGAAAAACCCAAAGCTAGCAAAATAAAAATAAAATCATACGCTGGAGAAAATATTACAGATCACCAGACTTACACATTAGACTCTTTAACATTTCGTAAGCTCTGCGACACATCTTCACTTATCTCTTGCCAAACAGTATAACCGAGCTTGCGTCTAAGTTCTTGGGACGCTTTTACCTTGGAACCAAGTACTTCACGTAATGTCTTGATTTCTTCTTCAACCTTGTTCAATTCTTGTTGCCATTCTTCTTTTTGTTTCTCCTGTTCTTCGAGGCTGAGACCTTGCAATTCGTTGATTCCCGAATCTGGAGACATAATTACGGGGGGTTCTTCACCTGAAAATAAATTTGTAAAACATTTTAAAAATATGTTTAGTTTAGGAACAAATTTAGCTATTTGAAAAAAAATGCTGTTCAAAAAGTTATCTTCACATAGTTAAGATGATTTCAAACAGGAGGACACAAAAATTAAATGGTTCATTGTAATATTTAATTTGACATAATGCACATTAATGTTATACTTTGACTTATTAAACATTAATTATTGTTTAATGTTGATTACAAATAATAGATCAAATATATTTTTTAGAGTTTGGTGGACATATTATCATGAAACAGGTAAAATCAATAATAATTATTTTTATTAATGAATAACTTAATATTATAAGGCAATTTCGTTTTCATCCACAAGCATAAGACACATTGGTCGGTCACATTCAATGCAGCACAAAATAAAGTAATTTTAATCAACTCTGTAATCATCTCAAACTGTAAAACAAGTATATGAAGCTGTTTAATAGATACTAAGTAATGGAGTATCGACATTAGAGAATGAAGACGAACCAACAAAAAAGTCTAACTTAATGTGTGCTCATACAGCATCGATCAATCATTGCCATTAATCATCGAATCTGTGAATCGGCTTAATAAACAGTATGTTTTAGAGACGAGCAAAAGTTTGATAACCCATGTTTTTTCATATTAATTTTCACACGTACTAGGTATATAGTATATATATATGTAAATGTATTACATGATATACAATCAATTCAATTAAAAATAGAAAACAAAGTTTACTCTGAGCACTAGGGCGCCAATAAATACATTTTACTTTAATTCATTAATAAATTTAATTGTTTGAATGAAGTGCACGCAACACATAATATGTATTTTTAAAGTATAGTATACCCATTACCTTTAAACTGTTATTAGGTATTGGCTGTGAAATTGGTTATAAAGGTAGCTACACACGTAACTGCAAGCTTGTCAATCATGCAGATACAATCTTTTTCAAGCATGCTTGAGCGTCTGTATGATAATATTTTGTGCAAGCGTTGTGATTGTACAAGCGGAATGAAGATTGATGACGTTTTCAACTGCATGCTTGCACAATGCACAAGTCGCAGTGGTACAAGCAAATCTGAACGTGTGCACGCACGTCTTACAGCTAATCAGACCAATTACTGTTTGTAACCACAACCATTCGCACAATCAGTAACAAAGTAAAAATTTTGTGTTTTAATCAAAGGTGTTACAAGGGACAAAAGGTTTGAATACCTAAGTTTCTTCATTCGTTCGTAGGTAATTGTACCAATCTCGTAGATATACTTTTGATTCGTTTAATAAATTGATACGAGAAAAAGTTTTTCTTTTCATCAACCAGTCTTTACACCACATAGCACGTTTTTTCTTAAATTTTTTCTTTTGTACAATCATATAGCAAAAGCATCTAGAGCGAGAGCGTCATCGTCCGAACTCGACATGTTTGCAACTCAAACTGATTTTGCTTTTTAAGTATGCTTGTGCCATATGGTGACAAAGAAAAATTATGCATGCTTGTACAAAAATATTGTTTCTGCATGATTGACAAGCTTGCAGTTACGTGTGTGATCACCTTAAGTTTATTACAATGGTACGCGAATTCAAAAATTATATGAAAACACGGCATTACACAAAGTAAAAATATGTATACCACCATAACACATCCCCAGTGATCGAGTACCCAACTATGTAAAGAATGAAAATAAAAACAATAGTACTAATGTTGTATGGTATGACGATTACATCGTATGGTTAGCAAATATCACCTTTAGAATTTTACTCGAGTAATTAAAAAAATACGTTAACATGCAACTATGTAGTACACTATTATAGTACTGACTACTGATGTTACTGGCTATATTTAATAGTAGATAAAACAATATTTTCTATAAACGAGCGATTATCGTCATTACCACATGGCACATATCGTACATATCACTATGATAATACATTGACTATAAAATGGAAATTTTGTTTTTGACGAAGATAAACATGAGCTTACTAGTACAATCAATCATTCATAACATGATTGAAGACGGGACAACATACAAGGGCGATTATTTTAACTCGATTAGTCAATATTTTCTTAACGCCAGAAATAAGCCCGTATAACTTAAGTTTTAAGTTAACAAATTACCTTAAAAAATCCATAAAGAAAAAAAAATAAGGTGATTCGATAACTTATACAAAACTTTATTCTTTAGTAAGTTTTTAAAATGAACAACACTACAATAACAATGTTGTGGTTACTCCAATGATGACCAAACAAACTAAAACATCTAATATTGTTTAGTCTTGCGTACATATACATACGCTAATAACACATAATTTACCAAAATTTTCAATATTTCTATCCCTGCATGATACAGCAAAATAAAACATATATATATATATATATATATATAATATCATTCAAACAGTACAAATATATACCTATTGGGGATGTAAATTGTAGTACAAAAAGTTCTCCCAAAGAAAATATTAAATTAAGAAGAGTGCCGAAGTCTCGTCAACTTAATCTGGTTCAACATGCTCATATAGTTGTTATGTAAAACACTTCCATTATTTAAAAATTCTAATATTAAGACATGCATTTGTTAAAAATGATGAAATTAGTAAAAACATTTGTATCTTTTGAAAATCTTGTTGTATACTACAGAGTAGTTAATACATACGTCATACAGAGATATGAAGTTGCATAGATGTGTGAGTAAATAACTTCCAAATGAAATAAAATCTACATTATTTGAGATTTTGAGATTTTTAAGTTAATAACCTATATGGAGCAAAAGAATCATTCATTATTTGTAAAAGATTTGTAAAAGAATCATTTATGTTTCATAAATGGATTAATAAAAATAGTTTTACATTTTAAACATTCAAAACCATATAAACATAACTACATGTTTCTTTTATCATGATTGTATTGATTGGTATAAACTATAAACACAAACTACATTGTTATTCTAATATTCAAATTCAAGTTAACTTTTATACAAATCAGAGTAGGTGTATTACCAAAATTTGTTATGCAACATGGAAATTGTTTTTAAACATTGGCCATGTATTCAGATAACTTCAGCAAAAATATCTCAACAAGCACAACTATCATGAAACTCTGATATCTACAGTGACAGTGATTCAAGCTTAAATGAGTTATATAATGGATTACCTATTATCCTATACCTACATACCTATTATCTTATGAAATTATGATTCATGCACAACACTGAAATTTTTGGCTTATTAGCTCATTGCAACTTAGTATTTTCTGATAATAGGAAAATTTAAAAAAATAATATTGTAATGTATCAGTATCAAAAACAATACAATTATAACACTACAATACACATCGCTTGCACAAAAGAAGCATTAATCCCTGTAAAATCATTAATTTGTAAGAAGATTTCTGTAGAAATTAATACCTACATATTTATGCTGAAGTTTACTATAACATAATATACCACGTGGTAATGAAATTAAAAATTACCATAAAACAAAACTTTCTATTAAAAAAATATGTGCCTAATATAAGTTCAAAATATATTCTTTCTAATTATTAATATTTCATATTGTTGATACTTGATAGTATAATTGTTCTGTAGTATAACACCAGTACACCACAACTATCGATATGAGTTTAGAGATTAAACATTAAACCATACATATTTTCAACAGTGGAAAATTCGTAAAAAATAATATCAATAATAAATGTATGATAATGTATACTAATCTATGATAATATCTTATAAGTTACAACATATGATCACGAACGATCGTTATTTTATTAATAATATACAAATAACAATCAGTTGTTTTCGAATAGTGTCACGTGTGCATTATAACTCGATATTATTATGTCTATACATGGCACTAACCTAATTGAACTTGGTATGGCATTCATGCGAATTAGTCAATATAAACGTAATTTAAATCATGTCCTTGATTTCTTTCAAAAAAAAATAATAATATAACGATGAAGTTTGTAAAACTCAATAGTATGTAAATTGCACATGTACACATATCATTATTCTTGCAAATCACATGATATTATGATATCAGATATATATATATTATTAAGTGTACAACTATAATAGTATGTACATTGTACGGTACTTTTTGTGCCGTGTGTCCGACGTCCGTGTCGTGAAGAATACCAAAAAGCCGCAGTGGCCGATTGCGATTTGCGAGGAAACCGTCCCCCCTCCAGAATACTTTTAAATGGATCATGATTGTCCTGATTCCGAGTACTCGACGGAAAAAACCGTCTTCGAACGGTTTATTTGAAAAAAAAAAAAAATCGGTCATTTTAACCTGTGATTCGATTAATATCAGTGATATGAGAATGTTATCAGTGATAACACCGATTATTATTTTTATTGCCGTCAGACCGTGAAGAGAGAGGTTAGGAGCGATTTGCGAAAATTCCGAGTAAATGAGAGCTTCGGTCATTTATTTCTCTTCGTGAAATGACGTTTTTCTAGTATACACTCGCTGGTCGGAAGACGCTAGACGTACACCGATCGGAGGGACTGGGAACACATAGAGCCCGTGATATTTACCCACCGGAAAGCGACGGACACAGCAGCAGGTCTAAACACTAAATAGTGCGCGTCTACGAGATGAGAAGACAGAGGAGACTGCAGAGTGCAGAAAAATACGGACAGACGGACGGCTTCGAGAGGGAAATGCGAGCGACGACACGACGCGACGCGCACGTTAAAAAAAAAAAACGAAAGCGTGTGATGAACCACACCGCGGTCTCCGACCTTTTTTCTTGACGATCCTCGCCAGCTTCTGGTAGCTCTTGTGTTCCTTGATTCTGTCCAAGAACTTGGTCTTGCCGACGGCGGCGGCGGCGGCAGGTCGCGACGAGTCACCGGATGCTGTCCTCACCAGCGGCGGCATGTCGTCGTCGTCCACCACCCCGTCGTCCGGGTCGGACACGTCCTCGTCGACGATCACGAACGTGCTACCCAGCGTCGCGTCGTCCGGGTCGAAACTCGGCGTCTCCGTGGCCATGTAAGCGGTCTCCTCGTCGTCGTACTCCAGCGACGGCAGATCCACATCGTGTATGAGCGTCGCGTCGCGAGCCATCGGGGCGACCGGTTCGTCCGTAGCCGGAACCGCTGGATCGGTCGCTTTGCCTCTGCGGTCGGTGGCCACGATGATAATTCGCGAGTGCGGCCGGATATCGTTTTGTGGCCACTACGCCTTATACACCGCCGACGACGGTCTGTGTTTCACAGCGGTCGCCGCCGCCGCAGTCGTCGACGGTGGTGCGGATGCATTTTCGTATTTTCGTTTCGGCAAAAATGGAACGGCGGAAAAACAAATGACGCCGTCGTCGTCGACGGAGACGAAATCGGACGGAGAAGAACACGCTACGACGAATAAGTAGTCCGCGATCAGGGGCGCGCGCGCGCTCGAATCACGACCGAACGCGTTCCACGATCGTACGTCACCGACGGAACACTGTCGCGGCATGGGCGGCGGAGCACACCGAACCGGTCATCGTCTCGCCGCCGCGTTCACATATTTTTCGTCGTCGCTCTTCTCGGATCTCCGTCTCTCGCTCTTTCTCACTCGCCCGGTCACGCTCGCTCTCGGTGTCCCCACCCGAGCAAGAAAAGACCGACATTACTACCAACCGAAACCCGCCGGCGTACGGTACGCGGACGAGACTCGTGGCCGCGTTATAATCATGTGAACTCCCGACTCGCGTGGCACCACCGAACACGGGATGACATCCGACGTCCGACACATTGCGTCCAACGCGTCTCGCGATAGGATTTTATCGGGTTTCTGATTGTTTTTCTTTCCCTTGATTTTTTTTTTTTTTTTTGCTTTGCGCACAATGTTTCCGGACAGTCTAGGGCGACCGTCGTATATCAAATTATAATATAGCGGACACCTGTCATCGGGAAACGGAATACCACCGCGTTCGACTTGACGGGCTACGACTCTCAACCCAAATCGTGTGACCGGGACACGATATTGATTTTTACACGGAATAACATTACGAATAATTCGCGCGTAAACTAGGAGGGTTAAGACGCATGGATGTTATTATGACGTTGGCGCGTATAATTTACAACTCTAAGTTTAATAAACAATATTCTATTATTTCATCTGTTCAGTTTTGAACAGAATAATTATTTACGATAAATATGCAACGACTGGTGAGGATTATAAAATGCCTACATTTTGTTAAAACAAAATTAACATCTTAACATGCAGGTATTACACATTTCGTAAAAAATGAAGTGGAATAATTTTAGATGCAATATTTATTCTCAATATTTTAACTGAAAATTCCAGAGAAGTTTGTTTGTTTTTTTAATTATAAAACTGTTATCAGTGTCATTATTTTAAAACGTATCAATGTAATTTACTTATAATACGTACGTAATATCAACAAGCCATACAGAAAGCATAAATGTAGGTATTCTGTTTTCTTAAAAAAAAAAAAAACTAAAAATTACAAATAAATTTAATATAAATTCATCGATTCTTAATTAGTTTTTTGTTATTTTGGTTACTATAATTATTTTGAATGAGCTCGTGGAGCTTCATCTTATGTAGTTATGTGTACTAAAAATATTTAACTATAGTAAATAAATTAATAAACTAATATAATAATCTATCTCAACATCATCATCCACATACCACCATAAAGATTCATTAGTCGAACATAATTTCTTACTTAATTACGTTTGAAATCCTAGATTAATTTTTCAATTGATAATTAAATACACATTAACCATAATAATATGAATACATTTTAAAGTGAAATTTCATAGATTAACAATAAATTAATTTATGACGAAAAATGTAGTAGTAATATAGTTTATAGTTTATACATGATTATAATATACCTACCTACTACCAATTTAATGTTTTTAATTTTTGTGCACTCTATCACCATAAATTATCTAAATAAAAATATATTACGAGTATACGTACGTATATCAAGTGCGCAATATATTACGGACGTCATACTTTTGTAAATAACGATAAATAATAAATAAAACGATATATCTATAAAAGTTATTATATTTAAACATTTCAATTATTATACTTGGCATTATCTAATGTATATTATACTATTTACACGTCACACATATAAACGTCAACAATTAACTCGTAAAGTATGAAACATTTAAGACAATATTTTAGTATTTAATTTTAATAGATACTGCAGTTGTTCAGTTAATAAGTACACACAATTAATAATACAAATATAGGTACAAACATTTTTTTAATTAGGTGTTTATACCTTATTTATTGAAATTTATTTTGTTTTAGGTTATTATTTATAAAAATTAAAATTTGAAACAAAACAAGAAATATATTGGTTTTACAATTATATTTTCTACATAGTTGCATGAATAGTTATGAATGAGACCATTATGTTATAAAGTATACAAACAAGAAAAAAAGTTGTATAAAGAATTACTCTATGACATAATCCTGAATAGATTTGATGTATCATGTAAAGATTTATCAGATGTTAATTTACAGGGGTTATTCCTCAATGATTTTCATGAAATCTATTTTAATTATTTCGGTGTAATCAACTATTTCAAAACTTGACTTCATGATTCAAGAAAGTTAAATTTTATGATTTTCATTAAAAAAAAAAAATAATAATGATAAAATAAAAATATTAACTAATACTTTATGGACATTTATTAAATCAACTTTATAGAAATGAAGCATTCTTATTATTTTGGTTAACTATAAGAATTAATGTATAATATATAATATGCATAATCCATAAACTTGAAATAAATAAATTCATAAAAAAGTTTATCGTAAGTGACTCAGAGTGTAATTTTCGTTAAAGCTTCATTAAAAATGTGTTTTTTATAACATATTATATACGAAGAATACAAATAAAAATATCTCCAAATCATATTAAATGAAAAGTATATAATCAATAAAAACGGGATTAAATAATTTTAGAAACTAACTACATAATTTTAACACGTTGTAGTTGTCTTATAATTTAAACAATGTAGGTATGATTTTTCAACGATGCATAAAATATAAATGTGCAACCACCATATTATATATTTATATCTACGTATGATATAATATTTCCTTCAAGATAACTTTGTGTAGAATCGTATTTTATTTTGCAATACGCATCTAATAACATTAATCAGGGTAGAATAATTTTATTTACCTTCAAGCAGTGGCGTATGACTTTAAGGGATTAAAGATTAAAGAGGAACTGTGATCCGAATATAAGAGAAATATAATTATAATACATTTACATCTGTAAAATACCTTATAATGCCTACCTATACTAATAAACATTTTGTTCACAAAATATTTAAATCCAAGTATATATATAAATATATATATTAATAATAATAATTAATGCAGGAAATCTCAAAATTTAGAGTTTGGATATAAATAACCAGTGACCAGAAATAATTAAATACATACTAACAAATATTAACAAAAAATTATAATTACTAAACTAGAAAATAAATTTTAGTGTCTTTACTTAAGTTTTTTGATGTTAATTATAATCAGAATATTTTCTTGCTGAATTCAAAATCAAAAAACTAACTTAAAAATAAACGTATGAGATGAATATCTTTGATCATAAAAGAGGACAGTGAACAGTGGTTGAAATAAATAAAGTAACTAATATACCTATTAAAGTCAGGACCGTATTTAAGTAGTGGTATGGAGGGGCAATACCCCCTGTCATCTGTATGGAGGAGGCAATATTTAGAGGTGATTAAAAAAAATTAATACATTTTCTTAAATTTTCTTCTTATATTCCACCATTAAGCATGCATTCAGAATAAGTACATCGTTTTCAAAAACCTCAATACAAATATTTGATTCATATAATTATTGTTATATTGATTCATTACAATGGTTATAAATAGAAAATGGACCTTGGTAAGTTATAAAAACCATATAGTCAACTAGGACCATTTATGATAACACATGAATAATACACATAGTATTAACTGTAAAGATGTAATGAAATGAGGAAAATTATTCATAAGTGAAACGAGTGGTTTTTCATTGCATGATTAAAAATATGTGTGTTGCTCTCTTTGGATTTTTTTTCTATCATACATATTTTGTTGGTATGTTGGGAAAGAGGGTGGCTAAATATTGTTTCCCTCGAGCGAAAAAAATTAAATACCACCCTGTTTATAGTAGTTAGATATTATTATTTATTATTTTATAGAATTTTATAGAGTATTAAGGCATATTATTGATGAGTAATAATATTTAAAACTATTATTTTTTAATAGAAACTATTTTACACTAAAGTGATGTTAAGTGTTAATAAGAATTGAAGAAAATAAAAGTAATATATCGTAGCCCTTGAGCAAAAAGTGACTAAGTGTTTTTTTAAAGTTTTGCGTAATGTCAGTTTTAAAGTTGAGTACTTCTTTAAAAATCGCGAATTTATCCAATGTTTATGAACTTGGTACCAATGAAACTGCAATAGTATACTTGGTTACTTATTATATTTATTTATTTATTTATTATAGTTACTTATTCACTTGGTCACTTTTTGCATGAGAGCAACAATATCAATATGCACATTTGTGTTTTGATTATATTAATGGAATATAATATTCAGTAATAACTAATCATAGTATCAAACATTTTCTTTGAACAGTAAAATATTATAAATTATGTCCTATACAGAATTGGAAAAGATGAAACATTTTTTAAGCCAAATATCTTTATGATTTAGAAGATGACAAATTTACATTTTAAGGTAATAGCAGTAATATTTATTTATAGATGATAAAGACATACAATTAAGTCCAATAGGAAATTTATTTAATCAAAATTTTACCAACAATAACTATATTTATATTAGATAATTACAATAAAAAAAATAGTTAAATTTTAATACATATTCATCATTCATGTAGAACGTATATTTATTAATAAAGTTATACTAAATTGATTTGATCATAATAACTTACAATTGATATACTAAGTTAATGTATAATATACATTTGAAATGTAAAAATTATATTATAAATTGTTTTAAATAGATTATAATTATACTTGAAACACAAAATAATAAAACGAAATGTGCTAATTTGTATAATTTTTAAAATCATGACCTTTATATTTGTATAGATTCTAATCAATAGTCATAAATACTTCATAGTCAATGTACAAAATATGTTCTTTAAATGCTTTAAACAGTTTTAAATTTGGAAATAAATCAACATAATTTGAAGAACATATTTTCTAGACAACTGTGGTAATTTATACTATTTAAAAATAAAGTGCCTATTTCAAATTTAATGTAAATTTAAAATAATATTTATCTAATATCTGAAATGTATAACAAAATTACTTAACAAATAACGATGAATTATTGAGAGTATTTTCTATGAATTAAATAAATTCTGTAATATTAATATTCTATGCTTGGGTATGCTTGGGATACCTTAAATTTTCAAAGTATAATGATATTAATACCTATAAATCATAATAATTAATATTATTAGCCATTCCCATAGTTAATTTTATAATATGTTGGTTTTATTTTATTGAATGTAAAATACATTTTTATGAAAATAATCAATTCAATCAAACATTTCAATAAACTTTTAATAACTGTTTTCAAATACAAACTCAATTATTCCCAGATATGTATATATTAGTAGTTTTGATTAATTTAATAAATTTAGGTACATATTTTTTTAATTTTAAGACGATATACATTTTATAGAAAATATTACTTATCAGTTACCACCTATATTTGAATCAAATCACTTTTCTTTAATTAATTAATTTTTAACATCATTAGATGATTTTCATAAATAACTATGTATATTTATACTGTAGCAATTTTTATAAATACAAATAAAAAAAATACAATTTATATATTAAATAAAATTTGTAAATATACATTAATTTTCAAAAGAAATATTTACTTTGATCAATGTTTACTCCATACATTTTCAAAATACAAACTTTTTGATGTTAAGCAATGTATGTACTAACTAATATATGTCACAGCATTTATGAATAATAATTGTTATATGATGCATAAATATGTTTGTATAAGATAATATTTCTTAACCGAAGTTTATGCTTCAATAACAATGATTTAAACAGATGTCAAAAGTAGATAATAATTGTTTGTATTAATCAATTATTATAGATATTATACATACCAATTGGATAGTAAAAATCAAATAGAATAGTAAAAACCTCACTGGATATAAAATCTTTTAAGATAAAAAAAAAGAGTGTACATATTAGTGTATTTATATATATTGTTAAACAATATTGGTTATTGAAATATATTATTACCTGAATGTTCATACCAAGTTAAAAATATATCATGAATAAATTTATACACTTACCCACTGTGAGAGTACTCATTTTAAGACGATCCAATTCAATATGAAAAGATAAATTTACAAAATGTCCACTATAGACACAAACAATATACTTAAAAAGTTTGAAGTCCAAATATAAGCGATTTTTCGCGTTGGCTTATCATTTATCAATGACGTCGGTGTTTTCTTCTGGGGCAACAACAGATAAAAAATATATAATAACCACAGTGTGACCAACCAAAAAGAGTTCTACCTCATTTAAAATTGATTAATTATTTGTAAGCAATAAATAATAATGTAGATACTCCAAAGGCCAAAAACATCTTTTAGATAAGTAATTTTGAGTTTTTCTTGTCCTATTAGCTATTTTGCTTTGACCATTATATTTCTTTTTTAAATATTGCTATATTACATCTTATGCATTAATGTAAACTTTTAATTATACGATCAGAGACGAATTAAGGGTCAGAGTCGCCCAGGAGCAATATATATTTGATAGGAAATTTCTTATCAAGAAGTCGTTAAAAACCATAGACCTTTTACCTTTTTAGTAAAAGGTCTATGTTAAAAACTTAAAACAGTACCAAAAAAAGTACCTTATAACAGGTATGTAATATGTATTTCATGTAATATTGTATGAATAAATATTAAACAATTAAAAAAATAAATAAATTTGGTACCTTATATCATTACGTAAATAACTACTACAAGTTTAAAACCTTAAATTTTTTATATTTTATATATATTCATATAATAGGCGCAGGTATGTATATTTTGATAAAAATAAGACGATATAAAGCGTAGTCACCGACGCGGCACGGGATATCGATTAGACAAAACTACAGAAGTCGTTTATTTATAACAGAATTTTGCAAAATTGTATGTAAACTGTGGTTAATACCATTATCTCCACGGTTATACTCAGGGTTGGACTAGGCCACCGGGGCGTGCCCCGGTGGGCCGCTGATGTTTTGGTTAAATAAGGACTCTTAGAATGTTTTTGTTTTTAATTTATTACGTCTACCTTATACTTTATAATATAAATAAGGAATATCATACTGTAACGTGACGTCACTAACGGTATGCGGCGACTCGGATTTCGAAAACTCGTAGTTTTATGTTACAAATATTGAGATGTACCTATTATGATTTTATATTATAATATGTGTTAGATATCCAGATGTGCACGTGTGCGAGATGCGCGATGTATTTCTTTTGCTAAAGCGATTCCGTTCACGGTGGGTCACGCGCAGTGGCGTAACAAAAAAATTTTGGCCCCCCCGCAAAAATAAAAAATGGGCCCCTAAAATATTGTTTAGGTTTGGTATATTAGTTTAAAAACATTAATCTGATCTAGGTAAATTACTTATTTTAATTAAAATTGTGTTATGATATGATAAAATATGATATTTATATAGTAAGTAGTACACAATTATTACTTAATAACTAAATTGTATTGAATTATTTTATTTAAATTTCTGCGATCTTCTATCATTTTTTTGGGCAAACTTGTCAACTAAAATGTTTATATCTAAACTGCGCATCCTCTCGTTGTCAATACTCAATACACTTAAATCTGATAAACGTTGTTGTCCCATAGTACTTCTTAAATAACTCTTAATTAGTTTTGATTTAGAAAACGAACGTTCTGCTGTAAGCTGATGTTACTGGTATAGTGAGAAATAATTTTAAAACGGTGGCTACTTCCGGAACACTTGGTAACATGCAATTATTTTGAATAATCAATAATTCAGCTAATTCTTTGACTCTAGAAACTTCTTTTATATTTTTAAATAGCACCCTCCTGAATGAAAGTATTTGTTGTACAAATGATAAATACAAATCATTTGAATACTGTTCCTCTAAATTTTTAGCAAAATGGGTCAGTTCTGTATCTGAATATAATACTAAATTTTTGAGAAAAATAAATTTAAACTTATTCACAATATTATTCATACTCATAAAACGTGTACGAAGTTGTGAAATTATAATGTCTATATTTGTGTAAAATACATTGATTTTGAAATTATTTTCGGGATCAGTTAATCGTTGGTCAGTACAAAGTTCGTCAAAAAATTTTTTTGATTGTCTGTTCCTTTTTTTCGAAAACGATGTATTTATGCCCCATTTTTCTGCAATCGTGATTGCTTCAGATTTTATAACTGAAACCAGAAAAATAAAACGCAAATTTAATGACTTAGAGTTAAATGAAAGAGAAACAAGTGAAACTATTGTGAAGCTACAATGCTATCAATCTTTAGATTCTATTTTTTCGAGTATAAAATGGAGATTTGAAAAACTGTCTAATATATCTTCAAATTTTTCATTTTTGTGTGGTCGAAATTTATCGTCTATGGAAATTGATGATATCAAAAAATGGTCTGATGATTTAGCGTTGTTATACAGTGTTGATTTAAATTATGGTGAGTTATTTACTGAAGTTCAAAGTTTCAAGTTTCAAGCTTCTACATTAATATCATCATTTAAAACTGCAACCTCTTATGACTTTTTAAAATTCATACATCATCATTCTCTACAAGATGTATACCCACATTTGGAAGTAGCATTAAGAATTGTTTTAACAATGCCCGTTATTACAGCTTCTCGCGAGAGAAGTTTTAGCAAATTAAAACTTATAAAAAACTATCTTCGTTCCACCATGGGTCAAGAACGTCTATCAAATTTAGCTATACTTTCAATTGAATAATAAATTGCATCTAAGACGGACTACACTTCAATTATTATCGAAGAATTTGTTCCAAAAAAGCCAGAAAAGTCAATATTTTTCAATTATGTATGTGATACTAAATTATGCTTAATTTGCAGTATTAATTTTATTTTATTTTACATTTTTTTCATATAATTTTTGGTTATGTTGCTCTGTATTTTATAATTTGTCATTTAGTCATACCAAAGTAGGTAATACAAATATAAATTAATTGTGTTATTACATATTATTTTTATTATGAATTTGAAACATTCTTAAAATTTTGTAATTCCAACTATTAAAATAATAAACTTGAACTTTCAATTAAACATTGATTATGATCATAGAATATAGATGGATTAATTAACATTGTTTTTATTAGGGGAGGGGGCGCAAATTGTTGTTTTGCCAGAAGCGCCGCTATGGGTCAGCCCGGCCCTGTAAATACCAAAGTGATGATGCATGATATAGTTTATGTTAATATAACAAACTTATCTCCTTTATATATTTACTAGTTGATTACTATCATATTCATATAGTGATATTATTATACACATCAATATCTAATACGTATAAATAAAAATGATAACCATTTAAAACACAATTAGAAATATAGAACTAAATTTTTTTTTAAATATAATTTTTTTTAACCAAGTAATAATTAAAGTTATAAAATATTAAAGTAACGAAATTATTAGAGTTTTTAAAATTTTTTTTTGATTTAAGTAAAACCATTATTAAGTGATTACTTTTTTTTTGGAAATTGCTATACCTAAATTTCTATTATTGAATGAATAGCTTACGTCTGTGGCGTATATAGGGGGGGGCTAGTGGGCTACAGCCCTCCCCGAAATCTTTCAAAATACTTTGAAATTAACTTTAAACGTTTGTTATATTTTAATGGTGCTTTATGTTTATTTAGAATTTCATCCAAACGAAATAAAGCGATTAATCGAGACAAATTTTATTGCGTTTTTCAAATCGTTTTGGGACATACTGTAAATTAAATGTACGAGATAGAAACGTAGATAGAAACCTACTGTATCTTCTATATCTTTTTAGTCATTCTAGATAGCAATAGTAATTTAACTCTGTCCATAGTAGACCCTCCCGAAAATATTTTCTATATACGCCACATGGCTTACGTGATATGAACAAATAAAGCGTAGAGCATCAGAGTAGTGTCAATACACTTGAGCGTGGTTCTGCTTTCAGCTAATCTAAACTGATATCATAATATATAAGTTATGCCTTGTTTAGTTTTCTCGGTTTTCAAGTTTTTAGCCATCAGCCTATGCTATATTATTGTTCTATTAAATTAAAATAATTAATAAATACACGTGTGTTTATAAAATATGAATAGGTAATATATAGATGTTTACTTGTATACTATACAATATACATCTTATGTAACAAATCAAATATGAATCTGATTTGTTTAAAAATATATCAAACCAATTAAAATATAATAATATTATACTTCTATGAGAATGAGCACTCAGTAAATTAAGTTGCCTAAATTGAACAATTTAAGGAAAAATTAAATAAGATATTTTAGTATTTTTTTTAAGAGATATTTAGTTAATACTTAATTCATATGCAAATATGCAATATATATATATTGCGCAATCATTATTTATTCATATAATTATTGTTTCAGCAACAGAAAATATAGTTCACCGAATTTAACTCAAAATAGTTTCCAACTGAAAAGATTTAGCATTATTTTCAAATTCAAAGTTATAATTTAATGCTGATTTTTTACCTAAAATAATGTTTTACCCACTTCAATTGGAAAATTCTGAGTACTACGCGTCTACGCCAAAGATCATTCCTGTTTCATAAAATGGTATAATAACTTATTGAAATTTCGGCCATAGCCATTTTCCTCCAAAAAAAAAATAATAATAATAATTTTGACCATTTTCCTCCACTTTCCATTTTCCTCCAATAAATAAAATAATAAAAACGCCATTCGTTATCAGAATAAATAATAAGAGAAGAATAACAATAAATTAGTTAATAATATAATATGTAAAATAATTCAGATGTTGACTTATATGCTAAGAAATATTTATAACAATCACGAATTATCAAAGGCTTTCCTCGAGAACTTTTAATAAACGTTGCTTTTTAAGACATGTTAAAAATTAAAATTTTCTTAACTTTAAAACACACTATAGGCAAAAGTAAAATGTATATACGTATATGACCGTATGTTGTATATGTACGTATCTTTATTAGGCTTAATCAAAGTTACAATCGACTGTTATAAACTGCGTGTGCTGTCGGACACTTGGAATAGCGTTTTTCCCTAGCCGATAAGAAGGCGACCAGAATTTAATCAACAGATACGCGCAAAATGTGAGCCTAGCCATACTCTGTTTTTATAATACGAAACGCAACACTACAACACTGACTAAAATATTGGAGGAAAATAGACATAATTTTAGTCAAAAATAATGTGGAGGAAAATGGAAACCAACCTTTTTTGTTTTTGGCGGAAAATGGACAGTGGAGGAAAACGGTATCTTGTTTTTGGAGGAAAATGGTCCCGCTCGAAATTTCACATAATTTTTTTAGCATAACACTCACAGCATAATACGATAATGCGTGGGTTGGGTTCTATGTTTTTTCTTAGAATTCGGAGATATTTCTTAATATAAAAAAAGTGTATATATTGAATAAATTGAATTGGCTTTACTGAGCAAATATACTTATTTTTTAAAAGTGTTTACAGTTTTACGAGATCTATGATTGAGTTTTGATAAGGAGAAAACCCTTAAGAAGTTGATCAACTATTGTGTTGAAAAGTAAGTGCCCGAAAATTAAATCTGTCAACACATCTATTTACAATGTTTCCAGATGACTGATGACTGATGAGGTCGTGGTTTAGTCGGCTTGCTGATATATTGACTTATTGATATAAGTAACATTAAATAAATTTAAAACATAGACATAATAATAAATAAAAGTGTATTTTAATAAGTTATAACTTCATAAATTATTAAGTTATTAAGTAGGTTTTTGGTATATTTTAATTTTTTTTAAATACGGAAATAAAGAAAGAAATTCTAATGAAACTTTGAAATTGATTATGATACAGCATAATCAGCAATTTTTTTTTTCAAGTACATAAACCATTGAGTGTTTTAATGTTTACATACGATTATTATTTTTTTCCTAGTATGTTGATAAATTATATGAATCAACTGTACAGTCGTACAGAGTGCTTATTGTTCCAGAAAAATGATGTAGCTAGCAATAAATATTCCTACATAGTAGTAAAACTAATTATGTACAATTAATTGTTTTAAAACGTTACGTAATTATTTATGTGCAAAACATTCAGATTACACAAATACTAATTGTGCACTAAAAAGTTTGTAATTGCATATTTGCATATTGCATTTTTATTCCAGATGTTTATAAGAAAAATTTTACAATAAACGTTTTTATTGGGACGCTTTTATAATTCCTTATATAATAAATTAAATAAATATGACGGAGTTTTGGAAAAAACTTACAATAGCGTAAATGCTATAAAAAAAATTTGATTATAGTAGGAAATCATAGAAATGAAATGTACATGACAAAAAAATCAAAATTTTTTTACATCACTATGTTATTCATAAATCATTGATAATACTACTAAAACGTTATACTATAATGTAGGTATCTACATTACTCTTGGTTCTATTGTAAATATTATAAAGTATAACAATTATTTTTGTTTTAAATGAATACTTCACTGTATTCTTATTAATCATAATTTTTAAAGTATAGATATAGTAAAAAAACGTGAACAAAGGTTATTTTACCTATAACTTATGTAATTAAATTTTATTTGAACACTAAACTGATAATACAAAATGATTATCAACACATTATCAAAGACTATAATAACCGTATGTGCGTTGATTACGATGTGTGTGTGTATGTGTGTGTGAGTGTGGTGTGTGTGTGTGTGTGTGTGTGTGTGTGTGTGTGTGTGTGTGTGTGTGTGTGTGTGTAGATGTGTTTTACGAATGTATATTATATTAATACATGATAGTGATACACATCAATGTAATTATATTTGGTTCGATGGAATCATCGAGTAACCTACTCCTTATTACCTTTTATACGATTACAACAATACAATTTACAGTTGCTCAGAGAATTAAAATTGTTCGTTTTATAGTAATGTATGGTTTCGTTTTTGCCGTCTACGTAGTCACTGGTGCGACCGTCACAAGCAATGATGTACATATATTATGAAAGTGGTTTTTGTTCATGCGACGCATAAGTGCACATACTCCCTACGATCAGGGTACGGGGGAGTGCTTAGTATCATCAAGTTATAAATTTGTACCCCAGTTTTATTTTGAGCTAAAAATTGTTTATTCATATTTATTATTCATTATATAAATCATTTATAAGTTCTTTTTCTATATGATATTATGATCATTTTAAAATGTCATTGTTACTATTCTAACAATATATTGATGTACTACCGAGTACCTTTATTGTACATAAATATAACAGGTATAATAATAGTTTAATAGAAAAAAAAGTTTTATACATTTCATATTGTCAAGGAAAATATCCAGTGTTGTTTATGTATTACGTAATTAAAGATTTTTATTTATACAATCGTGTGTTATTATTTTGACTTTCGAGCTTCTTTTATGCTGTAATTTATAATACTATATTGAAGTTACAATTGTTATGTTTGAGTGTTATGCGTTTGGGTGAATTACTTTTTTACTCGTTTAATAAAAGCAACGAGTTTTAGTGAGTTTCTTACTATGTATTTAAGCGAGTATGACACAATATAAAATATCAAAAAGTGACATAGTAAAGATTAAGATAAAATATTATATTTATTATTTACTTAAACATAATAATAGTTATAAATTTATAATTTAACAAATTATTATTATATGAACAAACACTAATTTCGTTTGAAAAAAATACTTGAAAACAAGGTGAAGCAAGTATATTTTGGATGACATATACAATTTTAGAGTAGTTACATAAAGTGAATGTTGTTAAATTTTCTAGAGAAAAATGTTAAAAAAATACAATTTTCATACTAAATTTTTAATAAAAAAATGAATAATAATTTGAATAATATTTTAACGAGACTTATAAAAAAAAACAGTCCATTTTTTAATCATATACCCGTGGAGTTCATAGACATCTCTAAGTCTATAAAAAAATAATAGAGAAAATTAACTGATAAAATAATTCCCAAACTACAAACACACAATATTTTAAAATCACTCGCTAAAACATTTAACAATTTTTATAAACTCGCCTAAACGCAAACTGTCCGTTGTTTTTACTAATTGTATTGGTGGTGTGGAAGGTGTGGGAGTCATTATCGTTATAACATAATATTACTAATAATATATGCTATTATATGATTAATAATCATGATATATATGCTTGATTATGATATAGTATAATGATTATAATAATATTTTGTAATGGATTTAATAAATCATTTTAAGTTGATCATACATTTATTTATTTAGTTTCATTATTGCTATATAGTTAAATTAGTGTGCAGGTTTGTATTTAAAGAGGACGCTATACAATATGCATACATGTGATGTTTCGTTTTATCAACGTACCTGTATCATAACAAAATTTTAGTTCAGCCGAACCGCCTTTGTGACTTGTGTAATGTATTATTAGTTATTACTAATAAGTAATAACTAATAAGCTTATTATATTAAGAATAATATTTGCTGTTGCCTTCGGTTTTTCGTGATATATCAATTTTGATATGATTGATATTTTGATAATATTACGAAACTGTTAAATTGCAGTTCACTGTGGTAATTCGCTTAAAAATTCAAATATTGTGAAGAATCGACGTAGGATAGCGTGTTACGTCTTTATAATTAAGTTTGATAATAGTTCAATTCAATTTACTCTAACATGAAATTTAACAACACAAAATTAGCTCTGTTGAACACAAATTCTCTTCTCTAGCTATTATTCGTATTACATTACATCAGTATTTTAGATTCTGAGTGAAGCGAAGGATCTTATGGTTTTACAATGATGTTTATTTTTATTTTTTTTTTCTGTTAACACTTTTTCGTATAGAAATCCTTGTCCAAATGTTTCGTCCAGCACCTTTTTAGATTCGAAATTGAACTGAGATGGTACTTTAGAGAGGTCATTTTTCCAAAATCTCCATAGTTTTTCCAGTAATCAAGAATAACGATCGAAAAACTGAGTAAAAACGGTAAAATCGGTAAAAATCCGCCGTAAACGAGATTTTCACTGTTCAGATTTTAGGTATTTAGTCATAATCATAAATCGAAAAGTATTGAAGCTAGAAACTTGAAAATTTTATCCAATATCAAATACATACTTTTTTATATTTGACAACATTTTCAGAACAATTATAGCACTTTTGACTTAAATATAGAACTTTTAATTTACCAAATTGTTTGAAAGTTTTTATGAAATATAATTTTAAATATTTGACAAAAAGTTCTGAAAATTTAATATGACCTTACTCATATACCTACCTAATTATCCTAACAAAAATTCAAAAATCGTGACTCAGGATTTTTTTTTATACACACTTTAATAAATTATTATACGATTTTTTACGATGTTGTCCGATTTCTTTTAAGTTTATTTCTAATGAAATATTGAGTATTTGTTAGAAAGTTCTGAAATTTTAATACAAGTTTACTCTTATACTAAACTTTCAATAGTAAATAAACTATCAATACCGAAAAAATATCAATAATCGTGACTCAAGATTTTTTTTCCAAGCATTTAAAAAATTATACAAATAACCGTAAAATACGTAAACAGTATTTAAATAATAATATATTATATTACACTGAAGCTTTGCTCAGGATCGTTTTATACTAAAGAAATGAGTCATCATTTCTTTAAAACTTAATACATTCATCACCAATATCTTGTCCGAGGACCGAAGGGACGAAGGACGAACTTGTACCACCATTATCTCACTTACCAGCTTTTTTTTATTTTCAATTTTAGATTCTGAGTGAAACGAAGAATGCATTGTTTTTACAATAGGTGTTTTATTTTTGTATGTACTTTATCACTTTCTCGGGTGGCGACGATGTCTAAAAATGCATTTATGACATTGCGATTCGCTAATATACCGCTCACCCAATTTCAAACTTTCTTTTCATTTTACCAACTTTTTTCTTGAATTAATTTATAATTATGATTTGTAATTTTGTACTGTTGCTATGGGTGATTTACCAAATGATTTGGGTAGTTGTGATTTATTAACTTTATTGTTGTTTATTAATATTATTAGCATTTTAGTATTTATATTATTCAAGACATAATACATTTAAAAGTTATAATACAACTAAACTTTTTAACTTTTTGTAATATTCATAAAAAAAAAAAATTCTTACATAGTTAAATTTTACACAAATACAAATAAGTAATATTTATTTTTCAAGTTTTATATCATGTTACTGTACTTATCGTATTTCGTAAATCAAAACAATACAGCCTATTTAACTTAGTGGCGTGTCTCAGCATTGTGTTTATGGATGGGCCACTATATTAAGTTCAAATATTGATTTTACCTCCTATTCATCCTATTTTTTAAACTAATTATATTTTATATTTTAATTTTGAATGACTAATTTTTATATTTTTATAAAAAAGGATAGCTTACCTTTTAATAGATCATAATAAATATGATATCGTCGTTTCCCCTTCATGCCACCTCAATACTACAAATGAATACGACTAAAAATAACATTACTTTTGCAGCATATAATATTAGAATCATACCACTATAAATTTTGATTGAAATACCTAATCGAAAAATTATTTCCTTTTTCGTAACAATTCATAATTCATATTTTCATTGAGCACCGGTCTTACACGGGTCCAGTGCTGTAAGATGTGGGTGGGCACATGCCCACTTTTTGTCGTATCATGCCGACTTTTTGTCGTATCATGGATAATATTATCATATAATTTTAAATATTGTAGGTATAAATGCGACGATAGATTATGAAGTGACCACCTTAAATTTTCGAAATATATATTTTATGTGTAGCCGATAGTTATATAATAATATTAAAAAATCATAGAAAAAAAAACATTTAAAAATTGATCAAGTAAGTGATCCTTAAATAACACGTGGGCCGCCTGTTTACGCATTATAATAGTAGGCTAGTATCCTCTCAAGACGACCCTGGCTAACCCCTCCTCCCCCCATTTTAATATTCTGACCAGACTCCTGTCTTACCCATATGTTTAACTAATAGTATAGAAAATTTTCCGAAATTTGTATTCTTGATTTTTTTTTTATACATGATTGAAGTTAGAACGTTAACAAAAATCAAAAAATTATACGTAAATCAGCGATATTTTTCAATAAAAAGCTTATAAAATTTGAAATAATTAAGCCGGTAAAAATTGTCTTTCACGAATATATTCGATACACATATTCCTATCTACGGTTCGAGTTTTTTAAACGTTAATTCAATAAATTATTTTTACACGCATTTGAAGTTGGAATTAAGGCTGAAATAACTTTTTTTTCGAAAAATGGCACATTTATTTTTATTTTTATATTATTCAATTTGTAAATTTTGGTTATATGATCTGAAATTTGTATACAAGCTTCTTTATAAGTAGCTTTAGCTGAAAACATTATTTACATTTATGGTGTAGCTTATCAATTAAAAATAATTTAAACTTCGTCAAACATTAATAGTTTTATGTACCAATTAAAATTGTTTATTAAAATAATAATTTACCGTCTACTTTTCGTATAAGAATTATTAGAAAATGGATAATCAATAAATTCCCTCTAGGGTATAAAAAAATTCTCGGTATCTACCTACCTATATAACTATACGGCATACTGAATTATAACCTATATGTGCTATGTACATTGTACAGTGTGCAGTATATACTTTACACAGGCTTCTTTTTTTTATCGGGATTTCTGATGTATACTTC
This sequence comes from Therioaphis trifolii, assembly GCA_027580255.1. Lineage (NCBI taxonomy): Eukaryota > Metazoa > Arthropoda > Insecta > Hemiptera > Aphididae > Therioaphis > Therioaphis trifolii. The sequence continues at coordinate 51,698,885 of CM050404.1, forward strand.
TCCGAAAATCGGAAAAACATTCAAAATAAATTTTGTGCGTTGAGAAGTATAAGTATTAATACATATCAGATGTTTTTGTACAATCTGATTGTGTTATGTACCTACCTGCAATCACGATAGTTAAGACAGTTATTCTGCTTATGGCCAATTTCTAAGAAAATTTGGATGAATAGGTAGTTTTCTTTCATTCTAGATAATCTATATTATAGATGTATAACCTTAATAGCTACTCGATAGTAGATAGACACGATCTTTAAATTAAAATAATTGAAATAATGTTATTAATAAATTACCAATCAGTAATAAATCTTTAATGCATCCATATGAAATAATTATTATAATTATAAATGGAGTGCACTAGTAGGTACACAAGTACTTACAGAAGGCTGTACAAAAGCAATTTTAACTAATTTTGTACCTGACGATCAGATTTGATGTATAAATTTCGATCATTTTCAACTATATCATCAAAATAATTTTTAATGAGAAGTTCTGTTTTGTATGAATTACCTAAACATAATAGCTTCGTTTTTTACGTTCCACTTAGAATTAAAAGCGAATACGTAAATTACATAATTATACTGATGAGTAGGGCAGAGGACTTGCATCGTTTGTATATTTGTTTTGCACGGTTACAAAAATGTCAGAGTACGAAACAAATACATTTCATGCATTTACAAAGCTATTTTTGAAATTTTATTTTGCATATAAATGCATATTTCGAGTAATTCTTGTTTTCAGGGCATATCTTAAATTTTTACACGCTATTTAATACTTTTAGAGGCATATTTAAACTTAATTCAATTTTTTTTCACAAAGACGTTTTTATTTCAAACAATACAGTCAAAATGTTTGGATAAATATATTTTTACTTTTAAGTTTTGTTCCAACGTCGTACACCATACATCAGCACCACAGTGAACCGTGTGCCTACATCGTTAACATGGATATTTTTGTTTAGTGTCAGAAGAAGAATTATAAAATTAACAAAAAGTTAATCATTAGAAATAAAAGTTACGGCTTGATTAGGAAAATTAAGAGAATTGTGTATTTTATTTATTTGGCGACGGTATAAAATATATTTAAATTAAGTAGTCATTTTAACTTACTGTAAAGCCTATTAACTTCTCTTGAGAAGTTATTATAATAGGTCTGAAAATCGAAATAGGTAATTTTGTGTTTTCTTTACGTTTCAAGACCTCGACAATCGTTAACAAGTATTTTTAGAGTGATGTCTGTGTGTGTGTGTGTGTGTGTGTGTGTGTGTGTGTGTGTGTGTGTGTGTGTGTGTGTACGTATGTATGTAGACATATTTTGGCTTTCGATTCCTCAATAACTAGTGGACAGAATTTTCTAATGACCATATCAATCAATACGCCACGTCATGACTTAGATCTGAAAGGAGTCTGGAAAAAATCGGTCCAGCGGTTTGTTTTTTATCTGTAAAAAACTGACTTTTTTATGCACGCAATATAAATTTCATATATAATTTCAAGTCTCGAAGGGTAGTAAGGGGTTTTCGAGGGTGCTGATTTCGAATCTTTTTTCAGTTTTTCAAAATTAAAGATGGCGGGCCCAATATGACGTCATTTTTTTTGTAAAAATTCTTTAAATTCGATAGAATTTCGTTCTGAGAGGGATTTCAGGTACATGATTATAAATAATGTTTATTTTTTAATTTTTTTTTTTTTAATTTTTGACTCCAATTGATAGTTATTACAATTGAAATATTTTTGTAATTCTATTATTATTAATAATTGTCGATGAATATTTATCGATAGTGAATAAATAAATAAATTAAACTCTACTATCCCTCTTACAGTAATAGAATAATTCTTCTCAAGAGAAGTTGCTTGTACGGTACTTGCTGCCGAACCGGTTATTTTATTTATTTTACTAATACTTCTAAATTAAATCGCAAAAAAAAAAAATTTAGGTGAATATTTTAAGTGCATATTATAGGGTTTTTAAGTGCATACGTGCTTGCATATTTAGTGCTTTTTTAGAGCTACAAGTCCTCTGCCCTACTGATGACTTACATAATATACACTAATAATTTATTATAAATTACCATTTATGGTTTAGATACCATTAAGCTAAATGCTTCTATTAAAAAATATAATAATTTCAGTTAATTAGTCCTTTAAGTATTTAATAGTTTGGTTTTTTATTGCTTAAAAAATATACCTAAGTTATAATTTATGACCATGAATGTGGGTAGACTTATGAGTCAGGTGTGGCTAAATTTAACCAACTACTCACCTTCACGCAAAGATCACACCTCTTAAAAATTTGAGATTTTTTTTTAATAAATTTCAAGAATTATCTCTTGTTGGTCATTGGAATATTATGTAAACGACTGCATCGGAATAGCATGCCCCCCGCCCCTCGAAAATGTCCAAATTGCATACCGACTCTTATCATGATCTAGTCGAATGGCATGCCCTGTCTCAATGAGATCTGTTTGAATCACATATTGTATCTAATTAAATTTGAGTAGCATTCTTTCTTCCCACATTTTTAAAATTAAGACTAGCAGTAAAAACCTTGATTGTTATACTGTACCTGGTGTGGTTAAAAATGTAAACATAATATTACATTTTCGGCGAAAAATTAAAATTAAAATTGTTCATCTTTATGAATAAAATAGTTAAAGTATCTTGAACAATTTCTTTTATTTTTCCTGATGAAGGTCCGCGCACACTGCCACGGTGCGGTTGCGGTGGCCGTAAAATAGATCCCATGTAAAGCATAGTCGACGCGCACACTGCAACGCGGTGGCGGTGGCGGTAAGAATATCGCAGCGCGGTGAAACCAAATATCGCGTCCGGACCTATTTTCACCGCCACCGCGACGCGGTAAATCTAAGATAAGATTCAACACTGCTTATAGCATATACAAATAATAGAATATACAAGTAATAGTATATACAAATAGTATATACGTCCAACGACGTATTTAGAATTTTGTCAAGGGGGAGATATATATTGGCAAACATATAATTTCTTCTCTTTTTTGCTCAACTTAGTTTTGTTCAAAAGTTTCATCTTGCAACTCTACAGATCGGAAATTTGATGTAGATAGTACTTTGAGGGTCTTTTAAGCTCTGATCTCAATAATTTTTCTCAGTTTTTCCAGGCGAGCGGAAAAATAGCCTAAAATGGACTTAAAACGGCGGAATTTACCGTAACGACTTTCATTGAAATTACTTATGTAATTTTGTCATTACTTCAAAAATAAACTGTTTTTACGTAAATTTTTAACTTTAAATATTTATTTAAAGAATTCTTCCAACCAAACGGTATATTTTAATTCTGAAGCTTAGATCAGAACTATTTAACTAAAGAAATGATCAATCATTTTTTTCAAATTTAGTACACTCACCCCATTTACTCGTCCGAGGAGCGATGAATACCCCATGGGCGAAGTACGTACTTTTTATACATAATATTATACATTATGACTATAACACAAAGTCTGATTTTCTGTTTTTCAAACTAAGTTCATCTATGACTTCATCCGATAAAATCTCAATATTTTGATGGCACGGCAATAGTGCCAGTCCATTCAGTCTATTCTAACAAAAAAATTAATGTGTCTATAGTTATATAATATTTCAATGGTTATTAGTAGGGCTAGGGACTTCGTGCTCTAAAAAACCTTAAGATATGCATGCATTTATGCCCTTAAAAATTATCATATATGCTATTAAAATATGCATTGAAATATTCTTTTAAATATGATCTAAAAAAATTCGTATTTTCTGTTAAAGCGCTAAAAAAAAAAAATACAAATTTATGTAGGTACACTATTATTTTCATTTCTTCTAACACAGTAACACAGTAAAATGTTTCTGAGTACTAACTTTAACTTCACAAAGTTTATAAAATAGTACTGGTTGATCAATTAAAAACATAGAATTTATACTTAAGGCATTTTTGGTTTAATTTAAAAAAAAAACTACCAAGTTTAGAATATTATACATATTACTAGACGAAAACACATACAATACGTACATATGAACTATATTTACGTATAAGAAAACACACACGATACGAATAGACGAATTGACATAAACTTTTTTATATTAGGCGTATACCTTATCGGCCGATTTCGTTTTTTACAGCACACAAATAATTGGGAAAACATACGATATAGATTATTTAATATTTTAAATTTAATCATATTTATATATTTTTTTCTGGTTTCTAGAACATATTCATTTAACATTTTGTATAGAACTTAATATATAAAACATTATTCTCTGCCAAGTATTGTTTTAATTTTAATAAAATATATACAATATGCTCTTATAATACTAATATAACAAAATAGGCTCTTATAAGGAAAAAATAGCTGAATATGCAAAATATGCAAAATAAAAATGACTGCTTTAAATTCCTAGTACAATGAAATAAATTTCCATATCACTTAGCTATTTTTTAAATGATTATTGAAAAACATGCAAACTCCTATAAGTCCCTAGCCCTAGTTATTAGTAAACGGTGAAACATATCCCTCTGTTCTAAAATAAAATCACTGATTAATTACCTATCTAAAAGTAAGTATACAGGTGCGTAAATAAAACACATTTGAAATACATTTATCATAATGTATTTAAAATGAGAATTATTAATTATTTTTTTATTAAACTTACAATTGAAAAGTCAAGTTGTAATATAATTTTATTGGAAACATATTCTAAATTTTGTAGAAAAATGATATATATCTACATCTACATAACAAATATAGATATTACCTAGTATTACTAGGCTAGTAAGATGAAATATTATTTATTTACTGACACCTATCCTGTCTCTTATTTATTTGGTACAAGTCATTACTTACTTATTCGGTCACTCGAATAAGTTGTGAACATGGGATTTTAAAATTAAAATATATCATATATGGGTGAATCGTATAGATGAGCCATTTAAACAATTTTCGCACAATGCCTAAATCTATTGGGAAACTTGGATTATTTTCATTTAAATTTGAAACCAATATGAAAACAGTTTCCCAGAATAGAACATGAAGGAAAATCAATTAATAATATTATTATATTAACTAGTTAATTTTTCGAAAAAGAGGAAAACCCTATGATAAAAAAGCTGGTAAGTGAGATGATGGTGGTACAAGTTCGTCCTTCGTCCCTTCGGTCCTTGGACAAGATATTGGTGATGAATGTATTAAGTTTTAAAGAAATGATGACTGATTTCTTTAGTATAAAACGATCCTGAGCAAAGCTTCAGTGTAATATAATATAATATTATTATTTAAATAGTGTTTACGTATTTTACGGTTATTTGTATAATTTTTTAAATGCTTGGAAAAAAAATCTTGAGTCACAATTATTGATACTTTTTCGGTATTGATAGTTTAGTATAAGAGTAAACTTGTATTAAAATTTCAGAACTTTCTAACAAATACTCAATATTTCATTAGAAATAAACTTAAAATAAATCAGACAATATCGTAAAAAATCGTATAATAATTTATTAAAGTGTGTATAAAAAAAAATCCTGACTAACGATTTTTGAACTTTTGTTAGGATAATTAGGTAGGTATATGAGTAAGGTCATATTAAATTTCCAGAACTTTTTGTCAAATATTTAAAATTATATTACATAAAAACTTTCAAACAATTTGGTAAATTAAAAGTTCTATATTTAAGTCAAAAGTGCTATAATTGTTCTGAAAATGTTGTTCAATATAAAAAAGTATGTATTTGACATTGGATAAAATTTTCAAGTTTCTAGCTTCAATACTTTTCGATTTATGATTATGACTAAATACCTAAAATCTGAACAGTGAAAATCTCGTTTACGGCGGGTTTTTACCGATTTTACCGTTTTTACTCAGTTTTTCGATCGTTATTCTTGATTACTGGAAAAATTATGGAGGTTTTGGAAAAATGACCTCTCTAAAGTTCCATCTCAGGTCAATTTGGAATCTAAAAAGTTGCTGGACGAAACATTTGGACAAGGATTTCTATACGAAAAAGTGTTTACAGAAAAAAAAAAAAAATAAAAAAAAAAATAAACATCATTGTAAAACCATAAGATCCTTCGCTTCACTCAGAATCTAAAATTGGTACGATTTTCCAGTTTTAAGCAAAAAAGAAAAGGACGTATCATCGAATCGTGGGATATTCTTCTCCCCAAGGAAAAGATAATGGCGATGAGTAATGAGTATATTGAATTTCAAAGAAACGATTTTATATCCAGCTAAGCATTTTTTCAGTTGAACGATTCTGAGCAATGCTTCAGTATTAAAATATACAGTTTATATATTTTACCATAGTTAGTCTAACTGTTGAAAGGTTCTTGTATGACAAAGAAGACATTTTTATCAACTAAAAGATTCAAAACATGTTTTTCTACCAGTATTCAAAGTCTTAGTATGTTTGGATGGAGCAATTTTTTAATCAACATTTAAAGCTAATTTTTCTTATAAAAAGTTTATTCCGTAAAAATCGTATAATCATTTACTTATAGACGCTTATAAAAAAATCCTGAGTCATGATTTTTGAAATTTTTCAGTATTGTTAATTAAATGTATGAGTATGATCACATCAAATTTTCAGAACTTTTTGTCAAATATTAAAAATGTTATTAGAGTAAATTAAAAAAACAAGGTATTTTCAAACTTCTATTTTTAGTCCAAAAGTTTTTGAAACTTTTGTTAAGTATGTAATACCTAGTATATTAATATATATTAAAAATGTCTTGTGCCTAGCAATATCACTTTCTGAGTCATAACAGAATAATTATTAAAATCGATCAAATAAATGTGTCATTAATAACAAATTTTTCTGTTTTTACTAGGTTTTTCGACAGTTTTTCATCACGCCTAGAAAATTATTGAGAAGAGAGAAAAATGGACCCTTAAAGCACCATCTACATGCGATTTCCAATCTATAGAATGTATGTTGGATGAAACTTTTGGACAAAGTTAAATGTACTAATAAGTGTTTTCAGAAAAAAAACAGATATCATTGTAAAACCAATAGATCATCCTTCACTTCACTTAGAATCTAAAATTTCTGGTATAATGATAAGAATAATTCATGTCAATTTAATAATATTCGTAAAAATGTTCCATTTTGCCATTCCAGCTAACGTATAAAAAAATGATGGCGACCGATTAATACGACATGTAAAAATATAGTTGAGGTTACTTATAAAGAAGCTTGTATACAAAGTTCAGATCTTAAAACGAAAAAAAAAATGAAACATATTTAAGAAAAATCTGTAAGAGTTATATTGAAATATTATCATTGTTTTCAAGAACGAGTTTATCGATTATATTTTACTACCAGTATTTTGGTAATGTATTAACAAGTGAGAAGTAACAACTAGGTTTCGAAACCTATTTTGAATGACAAAATGAACAAAATATTAGTAAGGATTTTTAATCCGGAAAATGTATTTGGTCATTGGTTTACCGATGATTTGGGTGTTTTAAATATCAAACGATACACATCGTTTAACTGAAATGTTTTGGATTATTATTTGTAACGTTTTAAAATTGAGTACAATAGGTTACGAATGTTATGACAAAATTATTTACAGTCATGTGCCGCGAATTAATCGAACGACTGTATACGTTTAATTTATGCCGGACACGATGACGGCCACTGTATATCTGTGCGTGCACGCCTACGTGTCTTAGTCTCATGGTATGCGCTGTATAATGAATAAAATATCAATGATAATAATTTATGCATAATAAAAATGTCAAATCGAAAAATCCGCTCGTCACAATATTCATTACACGTCCGACGAAAACGAGTCTTTCGCGATTAGTTTACGAACCCGCATTAAACCGTTTCATTCAAACGTACACGAAATTAAATTAATCCGCGCTTAGATTTTATACGCTACGCTGAGTATAGTCACTGTACCTATCTGCGGCGGTGTAGAATTTTACTTCGTCGATGCCGAGTGCTGACGCTGTTAGATTCTGAAATGTCTTACGAGCATTTCCTTGGTTAGGAACGTTAGGAACTCGCACTTATAATGTACCATACTTAAAAAACTACCAATATTATAGTGTGTAAATATCTAGAGACGTGCATTACTATCGGACAAGGTGCATACAGCCCTCGAGACTGGTAACATTCTACATTTATACACACATTGTTATATTTATCATTATTAGTGAAGACTTTTAAAACAACATAGAAATAAACGTGACCTCTATACAGGCCTTAAAGCATAACATTGGAAGGCGCGGTTAGGTTACTGAGTACATTATTTGGTCAACGATGGCCGAAAAATGTAAAAATAATCGGCACGGATCATGACACGAACGTATCGCCACACAGATGCCAGCAGGTCGTTTTGACTTAGAAATCATGAATCATTATTATAGACTATAGTCTATAGTACACGTTGGTTTCATAACGAATCGTCGCACGACGCGGTAAATTTCCCCAGCGCGTCTTCCGAGTTCCGACGTAAATAACTCGCGAGATAATGAAAAATGCGCGCACGAACGCTACGAACAATAAATAAATGTCTTCACTGTGTGGCCCGAAATTGGCGCGCGAGATATCGCTTGTCTCTATGTACAGCTCCACCGAGTGTACAGATTTCATATCGAATCACACCTACTTCGGTGATTTCGTATCATCATAATTCATAACATATCACTTACGAGTTACGGGCACGTTAAATTGTATTATGGCAGTAATATTCGACTTGGTTTTTTTTTTTTTTTAATTTCATTCGGTTTTGAAAATTTCAAGTAATAAGCAATGTTGCTACCGCGATTTCCTCGCATAGAACAATAATTTTATTAAACCGTGCGTTCCACCGGTAAAACAACAATACGTCGTTTTTACCTTATTTTTACTCGACAACACTGAACACACTGGACCGCGCGAGTACGACATGATGGATATCAATATGATATCATAGACATTAGACCCGTCTTATTAGTTATTTTATTACTTTTGAATTTTGTTAACAGAATGGATGTGCTAAAAATAACCGTTCAACAGAAACCTCGCAGGTGCTTGCACGGTGTATATTATTAATAATAAAATTATTATCGTCTTTGTGAAAAAACGAATGTAATTACGAAGGTTATTCCGAGGATTTTGGTTCGTGTGCTACAACAACCCTCCGACCATCTACGAACGCTATGACGACGGACGGACAAAACAAACCGGTCCGGTGCGGGTGAACCGTTACTGTTTTTATACGGAATCTAGAAAGCTGTTTCATTGTTGTTCTTTTCGCTCTTTTCAAAATTCAAACGTTGTGTGTGTGTCCGGTCGCCGCCGCCGCGCCGATCGCAGCCTCCCATTGGCCGACCGGCCTGCGTTGTACCACACCTACCCGCCCGTCTACCCCACCGCGCACCGCTCGTACACATGTTCACTGCCGAGTTTCGAATGTAACCGACAATCCGACGTTCTCCTGAATTAGTGAATTATTGTGATAAAAATTCGTTTCGTCGTTGCCGCCGCGCAATGTTCTGCGCGCGATCGTCCTCAGTCCGTTGTCGTCGTCTTATCGTTTTCGTTTCCGCGTAAATAGATGCGATAGGGTAGAGTAGAAATAGCGTTTTTTTTTTTTTTAAATTATTTTATTCTAAATTTTACACACGGTAACGTAGAATACAGATGAACGCCATTCGAATGTCCGTGTACAGCAGCAGCCGCCGTCGTCGCCGTAGTGATCTCGCGTCTGACGTCCGTGGTCAGTGACAATCACTAAATCGTCAGATGTCGACGCGTAATATTTGAAACACGTTCCGCCTTTGTAGTTTTAGATGTACACATTGTAATTAAGACGTGCGAAAAACTACGAACACAGGTAAAGTACCTACGTACACCGATTAAACCACCAACCTATGCTTATAACCATCTATTAACGACGTTAATCACGCGCGAATGAGTCGAGTCGAAGCAGCGCCCGTACAGCAGCCGCTGCCGTGTTCACACTGGCGTAATGACAATATTTAATAATCGTCGTAATTAAATCGCTAATCGGTACGACGCGTCGTCGTCAACACGGGGCGGCTCGCGACGTGCCGACATGACCGGTCGCGTATCTATGCAAATGTAAATAATAATGTATGCGTGCACGTACCAATTGCCCGTGTACGTACACGGTTTCACGACACGCTTTGATCTCCGACCTGCGCGGTAGACGCGTACTGTGCATCGAATAACATTAACCCTTTACGTCATATTGGAGAAGGCGCGCGCCGAGCCTACGATGATCCGTTCGAAACAATGTCGCTCGTTGCCCACGTCGTTTATCGTAATGAAATAGCTGACCGCGCGAAAACCCACCGACTACGGTCTTTTTGATCGTTGACGATTGTACGGCTAGTGATCCAAGTTTATCGTAGAACGCTGTGTATTTGCATGGACGTTCTTAGGCTTATAGGTTTAGTTGATGTTAACGTTTTGTTTTCTTCAGCTGTCCAAAACTCCCCAATAAACTGTTAAACTGGACCATTAGACATTTTCTCTAATACACATTTAATTTTTGGTTTTTTCATAATCTTTCTGTGATCTGATCATCATCAAAAGTTTATATGAATAATTTAAATATTGATTTTTAGTACTTACACAATATTTAAACTTATGATTATTTTATTATTATTTGATCGTGTTAGGTAGGTATTCAAGTAATTTGGTTATTGATATGGACTACTTAATACATTTTTTTTTTTATATGAAAATCTTTACTCACATAATGCAAGTACTTTATTAGACTTTAATAAGTTGAAATTTCTTATTAAATTTTGTTGATTTATCATAGGTATTAAGTACATATAATATGAGTTTTTAAATCTATCTCGAGTCATGTGTAGTTTATTGTAGTTTAATAGATTCCTATATTTATTATCTACGTAGAAGTACTAGGTATTTAAATAATGTAAGTTTAACGTAGGTATTTTACAATACCATTTTAGTTACATTTTTGCTTACTCTTAAAAAAGTATTAGGTAGATATTTAGCTACCTCTATCTACTTATATTATTATGTTCAAGTATAGGGTTCAATTTTTTTTTTAACATTAACTTAAATTGTTTTTTTGAATCTACAAAATATTGTGTCTACATCATTTTTAAAGTTAATATTATACCTATTTAATTTAATCTTATTAAATTTTTTTTTGTGCTATATTATTAAACAATAAAAACTAACATATATTTTGGTTACGATTATAACCGAATGATACTTTTTAATAGTTCAGGTGATCATAGAGTTTGACCTTTATATTAGTGTTATATATTTGTGTATAAAGAATTGAATGAAATAATTATAACTGAAATAACTGATAATTAGGTATCCCAAACTGTTTGATTAAACTGAATTATGTTTTGTTTTTTTTTTTTTTTTATGGGAGAATGAGATAAAATGGAATTAACAACATTTATGTATGTAGATGAACTTACATGTATATTATTCACATGTTCTTATGAATACCGTCCTTCAATGATACGAACATTTTTTTAACTATATTCAAATTTGTCTCACTATATATTTTGCCTTGTATTTTGCTAACATATTTTAGTTAATTTACCTAGGTTTTTAATTTGCAATCATTTGTATTTGAAAAAAGATATATCATAAATAGATGAATGGTAAGAATTTACAAGTTATCATACCTTTGAAGTTTTTTTTATCTAAGTTGATTATTTATTTTTTAATGAATGACCTAATCTTGATAGCTTAACAATTTACTTCCTAGAACTAATAATTTTATATAGATATATTAAATTCAATGTTAAACAGTTAAAATGAAATGTAGAGATTTAATTTACCTGTAGTTTTTTTTCTTTTTTTTTTACTTCATGGTTCTAGAAACTATTATTTATGGAAATCGATTAGAAAAATGGATTGTTTATCACTTCTACAATATTGATACATACAGCTACCTACTTAGTTATTTTCGGTTATTTTCCTATATGTAGACCAATAAATAAAAATACCTAATATTTTCAAAATTTGATTTGACAAAAACTGACATGAAACATAATTAATTTTAATTCAATATTATTGTGTTAAAATGTATATTTTAATTTTGATTAATTATAATTTTTCTTTTTAGGTAATTAAAATATCATGATGGCAGAAGACATATCGGGAAAAGAATCACCTAGTTACAAAATGTACAAGTCTTTAATGACTACTTCAACACCTCTCAGAAGTATGAACGACAGTGGTTACAATACTCCGAGTTCTATTCTATCTAATGCTTCAACTAATCTCAATCAGATATCTGAAGTATCGCCTCAAGTATCGCTATCCTTTGATCACACACCATCTAATCTTGGTGTTTTTCAACTGTCTTCCAACTCTCAAAATTTTACTCGAGGCCATAATGAAAGTAAATTAGGAGATATTACTAATAAAACTTATTCTGATGTTAATTTTTCATTATCACCATATCAAGAACTTTCTCCTACAAAAAAATTTAAATCGTCTTTGGATGTACGGATGCGTTTTCATATAAATAAATATCCAGATGATGATGAAAATCATTTCATAAAAAGGAAACACTCTGAAAAAAATTCTATTCCACAAGAACATATAATTCTCCAACAACAATGTATTTCTATGGAAGGCCGAGAAACCGTTGACATTATGCATTGTTTAACAAGGGTTCCACATGTTGTAGAAAAAATATTTTTATTTTTATCTGATAATGATGTTATATCAGCATCAATGGTATCTAAAACTTGGTGTAATATTGTGAAAAATTCACCTGTAGCTCAGAAAAAGAAAAATATGTATTTTAAATTGTCCAAAGAAAATCGAGGAGGACACGAAGGTCGTGATCGTTCATCTTTTAATAACAAAGGGTGCTTGGCTAATATCAGTAACGTTATGCGATCTCCATCCAAACGAGATTTACCTCAAAGAAGTCCACCTGTCAGTCCGAGTAAATTTAGAATCCATTTATATCAAAAAGTAAGTAAAAAAAAACTATTAAATTTTTTTTTTCTTATTTCACAGTAGGTACACTATAAATAATTAGATAAATTTATTATAAAAGGTTTAAATTTTACAATAAAAGTTACTTTTTAACAAAAATAATTCTTTTGGTATAATTTATTCTTAATTATACCTAATGTACTAATTTTTCATAATTAATGTTCTTGTGTATAACCTCTCAATTATAGAATCATGTTATTATTAAATATTATTTATGAATATTTATTTTCTAGGAAGCCAAAAAGTTGAGTTCAAATGAACAACTAGTAAGATGTCCACGATGTTCAAGGCCAGCTTCGTGGGCACCTTCTCAATCAACCCGTGCAGAGTGTAAAGGGCTTCATTGCAAATTTATATTTTGTACAGATTGCCGATGTGAATATTCCAACAGTAATGAACATTCATGTTTATTGTCTATGCCGATATCATCATATAATCGTCGTCTAATGACATCCAATTTAAATAAAAGGAAACATAACTTACGAAGACTGTGTAAATAATTTAGGATTTGAGCCGCCGTACATTACATCTAAAAATTGTTTTTTTTTTTTTTTTTTTTTTTGTAAAGGTAAATTAATTTAAAACTGCCAATCATCATTTTTTTATGGCGGTTATTATTATGTTTTTTTTAATGGAAAATATCTTCTAACCATTTTGGTTATTTTATAAAGTTAACTTGTTTATAATTATATGTATTTATAAATTATTTTTTTTTTAATTTTAATCCTACAACCATTTAATTTTTTTCATGTTTTATATTATTTTTTCAAGTCGATAATAATCGAATATTTTTTTGCTCAAAATATGTATTTATTTGTATAAAAAATTTAAAAAAAGTGAATGAAAAGATTAACTAGGTGTAAGTTTTTAATTAAAGTTAAACTCGACTGAATTTAAAAGAATAATGTTACCAATGGCTAAATTGTCATAAAATGTTTGTCTATACTATTAAGAACATTATTTTGTTAAAAACTCACATGTACAAATTCGAAGAGGGTTAGCTCTCTAATTTATCTTTAGTATTTAGTTTTTATCAATATTTATATATATTTTTTTTAATAACAGATCTACTTAATTTTTGTTTATTTATTTGTATTAAATTAGGTATATTATATTTTTGTCCGTGATTTTTAATGACAATATAATATTTGTATATTCTCATTACTTATATTTAAAACATTTATAATGCTACGGGTAAAATCATTATAATTTTCATGACCTGTGAATCTCATTTTGTCTAATTTTAATTTTATATTATTTTTTTTATGCAAGCTGTCAAATAGTATTCTAATTGAATTGAATATTTTTGATTTATGAATTAAAGAATACCTTCGTTATTTTTAATTATACTTAAAAAAAACATTCCTCTGCTCAAATTATTTTATACTGTGTATTTTATGTATAGTACTTAAATTAAAAGTGAAATTTTTTTTTTTATTATTAAGATTTACTTGAATATATTTTTATAACAATCAATATTATATATTGTAAAAAAAAAAAAATGTAATAAAGTTAACTCATTTTTTTTACAAAATTAAATTGGTGTGCTATTGTTTTATTTTTTTACAAGTATTTCTAAGTATTGCATAGATATTATTGTATTAATAAAAAATAACATTTATTAGGAACTTGATACCTAATAGAGAATTTACTTAAATGTTTATAAAATACTTAAATATTGAATTTTGAGATACTAAGATATGGTTGCTTTGCATTTCTCTTTGATTGATTCAATACATAGAAATACAAAATTCTATTTTACTTAAAAAAAAAAAAAAAATGTAAAATAATAATTAGATTTTTCTATTTCTATTTTATTTACAATTGATTGATTTTATTATCCTATTTTAAATTACTGTACATAATACATATTATCCATCAACAGACTTTTATCGCATAGTAATAAATTAAAGAAAACATACATTAATAGTTGTGTGTAACATGGTAAAAATATGTTAATAATATATATCTAATCACACTTATACATACTTATTTTGTGTATGTTTGTATATTTATTCATATCCTGGGCCTTATATGTTTGATTATCCTCCATGTGTAAACAAACTACTTCTGATCACATCATTTTCGTATGATTTTTGTAATGAGCAAATGTTTCAGAATAAATTTAGCCATTCAATTTGTTTGGTGTATTTTGACAATCTTGGCTGTAATTTGTACTTCATTCGAAAGTTTCACGTTATTGCATCATTTTGTTCATCTGGCGTATCCCAGAAGATATTTAGGTATCTGGTATGTGTAGTGAGGTATAGACATGATTACAGACATCCTAGTAATAAAAATTATTTTAAGTATTAGTATAAAAATGGAAGTAAGATAACTACTTTGTAAATGACTGTTGTTTATTGTGATTTATCTTGTTATTGTGTGCCACCTATTGTGTTATTCATATAGTCAGTCTTTTTAATTGTTTTTATCATTATAGGTGGAAATGGTGGCATGTGTATTACACAATTTTCGATAAATGAGATTTAAATTAACAGTTATTAAAACATAATTACAGAACAGTATATTAAGATTAAATAAACTGTGGATTAAATCTTTTCAGAATTTGATAAAATTTTAATTTTTAAACTGTTTAACAATTAATTATTTATTGAAAGATAGTGTACATATAACAATTATTATAATTTTAAAACAAAATGAAAGCAATATTTTTGCTTTTTAGTTCAGTAATTTAAATAATGATGATTAAACATCAAATAGATATATGTATAAAATTCATTATTTATCATAAAAAAAAAATGAATCATTTTTTTATGTGGTTAGTAATTAATTTTATATGCATTTTAGCATTTTAAGAAATTTGTTGGTGTAATATTGCCTTTATTATTTAAATTTCTTTTAAAGTATTTTGTATTCAGTCATTATTATTCGGTTTATTTGTCTAACTTATGTTACCTAATTTTTAATATTTATTTAAGTTGAAGTGATATAAATTTTAATAGTTAATTTTTCAGGCATTCTTTACAGTAGTTTCATACCATTTAAGTATATAACTAATTTGTATTTAAAAGTTTCATTACTATTATTTGGTCGGAAAGAAGTATTCAATTTAATAACATCAATCATAAATAGGCACTTGTTATTTTCTTTTTTATTTTGTACTAAATATGACTTAAATAATCCCACTCACCAATAAATAAAAGATTGTGGTAGATGAATATACACTGATAGCAGTACAGATGAGACCATCACCTTATCATTTTCACTCTTAGAAATAGTAAAAAATAAATATTATTTTCTTTCTTTTGTTAAGTTGTTAAGAAGCGTGTTTTGTATAGCGATTAGTATAGCGTTAGTTTTAAAGTATAACCCTGTGTTTTGTTGACTGGCGTATAAGGCACTATAGCAGGCACCCAATAATATTTTATAGATAATAGAGAAACATACGATGCAGTGAACCCATTGTATAACCATGCACTCCAACTAATCCGTGCTCCAGCATCTATACGAGATTCAATTTCTTGACATAAAATTTTACGATCATGTGAACGGCCTGATCGAAGATCACAAATCATACGTTTTTTACACTCTGCGTCACATGTTGGTCTTGTTGGTGAGTTTTTCCAGTAATGCCTGTGGAAATTGGTTGTACAAATTTTTATCAACACTTAATTATTATTATTTTAGATATAAATTTAATATTACTTATAATATAGATCAAATGATGCTTGATCTTCAGCCAAATTATTTACGAATACATCCCAGTCCTCTGGCCTTAATGATGGCAAATTGTAAGCAGCTTGTGTTGAATATAATTTTTGCCAGATAGGATAATCATATAAATTAGCTTCTTTTAAATTCATTACCCACGTTTCGTGGTCCAGCACAGCCTAACGTACATAAACAACTATTATTGTTTTTCTTGGTAATGTGATTTAAATTGGTATACCCTGGTTGAATGTTCTCTATCACCATCTACATAATATATTCTGTAGCCTGGATTCAGGTCATAATATGGAGTGACTGAAGGACCTACATATGCTATGCTTACTGGTCTGCCAAGGTTCTGTGTGTCATAGAATAGTTCAAATTCATCAAAATGTGTATGGCCAAAGAATTGAGCAGTAATTGTGCTTTCATATCTATTAGAAAAAAATATTCATGCGGTAGATTCATTGTAGTTCAATTTTTAATTTAATAAAATCAATTTTTTTTAAGGCAAGTTCTATTTAAATAATAATAATAAAAAAAAAACAGTTAAAATTTGAGAGGAAAAACACATAAAACACCGCTCGTGTACACCTCTTAATGACATAAGTGCTACATTATTATTTTCCAAGGAATTAATTATGTTTAGTTGGTAGCCTAAATTCAAAAGACGGTATGAGGGATAAATTGCCCATTTTGTCGCATTTTTTTAATAGGTATTATAGAATTTTATTACTGTGCATTTAATTTTATTAGATACTGGTAATTATACAATATGCACATTATAGATTGGAAAAAAAAATGTACTTGTTCAGAATATTCTATACAAATCATTCATTTGATATGTTAATTACAATTGCTGATACTTTAAAGTTTAAAGTATAGCTATTGTAACTAGATCTGATGAAAAATAGAACAATATATTATTTGTAAAAATTATGATATGTAGGTAATAGGTTATTTAGGTTTAATAAATTTAAAAAATATGCATAATTGAAAGAAAAAATTGATACTGATATAGGTACTAAAAAAGTAATTTAACAACTTTTAGGAAGTATATTTTTTTAGTTAAATCACACTGCAGAGAAATAGTAGAGAACAATCATTTAATAATTGAGAAGTGTGATGATAAATAATTTTTGACTTTATCCTGTAAATTGTCTTCATTAATTTTTCAGTACATTTTAAAATATTTTAAATTTTTAGTTAGATCATTTTATAATATGCCATTATTAGTATTTTATAAACATTATCTCTATCTGTTTTAAGATAGATATATTTTAGTTCTATTGAAGTACTTAACTATAAATGTATAAATATTAATTTATGTTCATGTTTTATACATAATGTAAATGACTACACTATTTTAGTTGATTGATTCTAAAATCTGTGCCAAGTTCAAGGAAAATTAATTCTGAATTTATAAAATTAAATATTTAGATTTTATAATATACCTACCTAATATTAGATTTGTTTCATTTTCTAAACAAAAATATTTTTATGACGAAAATGTATTGTAAATTGAGAATGAAGTTAAAATTTTTTTTTTATTTAATTTAGCATTATATAAATTATAATTCTAGTTATTTTTCTTGTCTAACAGTTTTTATTATTATTGCAAATTTATCTAATATCATAAACTTAATCAAGTATATTTCAATATTTGCGTCTGATCATAATAGAATATGGATTGTATGCCATTGCAGATTTAACTCTGATAGTATGTTAAATTAAAAAAAAAAAAACTGAGCATTGTTTAATTTTTTTTGTGCTAAAAAATTGTCTAGTAATATTATTTTAAAACCACGTGATGATCATTATCTTATTTTAACACGTTCAATGCTTTAATACACTTTAAATAACAATGCCTACTAAAATAATAAGCATTTATTTAGACAATCATTAGATATTCATCAAAGAAAAATTCAAACAGTATATTCTTTTAAAACAAAAAATAAATTTATAACCACATAAATTAAAAGATTGTGTTTTATAACATTTCCATTCAATGTTTTAGTAGGTACTTTTTAGAGCACATAAATACCCATTTTCAATTCTTTAATAAATGTATAAAAAACTCACCTAGAAATAATAGCATAATAGTTTCGACTCCAAACTTTTAAACAATCTGGATGCCCTGGTGGAATATGTCCTAAAACATGAACTTTTTCTCCATTAAATTCAGCATTTTGCAATTCGTATATAAACCACTGAAGTTCTTTGACTGGATCAGTACTATTAATTAATAGCCACCAATTTTTGTTATTGCAGTAATTCATATTTAATGATATTATTCGGAATCCAGGGCGGACTAATACACTATAGAAAGCTCCTCTTTTGATTGTTCTGCTGACAGAACCCGGCAACCAACGTCGCCATTGGGTGTCTAATTCACTGTATAACCAGTCGATGGCATATTCAGGTTTGTTTACCAAAGAAGATGGAGGGAAGCTAAAAATGTGATTAGTTTAAATATTATTTTTAAAATAAATAAAGAGTGATACTGATGTATCGATGGGGTACCTATTCACAGGCACAGCTTCATGATTTCCAAGTGCTGGGAATATGGGAATCCCTGGGAACATTTTGATTAACTGTGCAACAGTTTCTTTTAATATGCTTAAGTTTTCTTCTTTTGTCTGATTCCAAATATCGTGTGCTGGTAAATCACCCGTCCATATAATATAATCAATATCCTTAAATATAACATACATATTTTAATGGTTTGTTACTTATTTTTTAATTTACTTTATTGTTTACTGTGTGTGTAGAAACTATGTGTTGAAGCATGTTGTCGATAGTTCGTTTGGGAGTATCACACTTTCTATAGTCACCCCATCTTCCTGCTCTGCTTTGAGGATTGAGTGCTGGGCCATTTGTCAAACGACAGCACAAAGGTTCATTACAATCAGCATTTGTTCCTTCTTCGTAGTAAGGATCAAAATGAGTGTCAGATAAATGAAGAACCTTGAACTGAGGAACTGGTTCCTGTAATTTTTTTAAAATGTATAAACACTTTACTAATATAGTATAAAGATTGGAAATTAAAAATATTTCTAATTCATTTTAATTTTATGACATACAATTTTAATTGGAACTCAGATAATATTGGATTAACAATAATTTACCTATTTGTTGAATAAAAACAACCATTCAAAAAAATTAGATTCTTTTAAAGTTCTAATTTTAGTCAAAAGAAGTCAACATTGTTTCATAAAAATGGTTTATGTGTATCTACACAAAATTTTAAAGCCTTAACTTAATATGTGTATGATTAGTTATTTAAACATTCAATAAACAAATCTTTTATTTTTATTTTTTTTTTTTTTTTACAGTAAAATTGAAAAAGTTGGTAAATGATATACTTGAACAACTACAAGAAACTTTTTCTAGTAGTTGTTCAAATTATTTTTATTTGAGAATCATTTTAATTTGATAAATAAAAATGGTAAATATAAAATATTTTTAAATGTGATAAGTTACTTTACCATATAAAATATTATTTTTAACACATTTACTAAAATTTCAAAATTGCTCTTTATGGAATAAATGTCATACAATAATAATAATTGGGGATGCAATATTTAATAAATATTACTTTTAATATTTTAGCCTCAATTATAGTGGGTTTGGGAACAGGAGGGAAAACTACATCCCACTCATGTGTTGGGTTGTATACATCACCACAGGCGTCACCAATTACAAAACTGCAGATTTCTTCAGGTCCAATGTTGACTCTCTGTAGAACATAAACTACTTCACCCTGAAATTTAATATGGATAGAACCATGTGCTTTTCAAAACAATTGAAAATGACTTACGCTAAATAGTTCAGTAATACCCTCACAGACACGCGGTGTCTGTAATTTAAAACTTGTGCAGAACTGGTAAGTGATTTTTGCTATGTCATCGCTCGTTTTGCCAGTTTTTATGTAGTGTTGTAGTAGACCAGCGCCTGCTCTACAGGCAGTACACGACATTTTTGACATAACGCTGGTCTCTACCTCACCCATTACTTGATTTAAATTGAGCAATTGTAATGCTTTGTCCACAAATCGAGGTAACGCAGCCCGCGAAGCTCGACTGTCTTCTTTACTACTTTTTCCATCAACGTTATACAAATACTTCGTATAATTTGCCTGTAATAAAAAAAGAAGTTAATTTAGTTCACTAATAAGTACCTATATGATGAAGATATTTAATATTTGAAAATTACTTTGATTGGCATTATTCTATACGTACACAATTATAAGTTAGGTAATAAATATATTCAAATGCTCTAATATAAATTTTATAACGATGATTAACTTAATTATTGAATAATCTATAGATAATTAGGTTATTATACAATTAGTTAGGATACATTAAAAGTTTAAATATTAGAGTGGATTTATTAAAAAAGGAGTAAACCATTTAAAAACGAATTCACGTTTAAGATAAATTAATAAAAACATAATTATTTAAAAATTATACTCTCTTTCAAGAAGTATGGTTGACTTGCACGTGCACGGAATTGTTGTGGTAAAAGGCGATCATATTAATTAATAATCATATTATAAACTTGTTAGTCGGCAATAATCATTCGTACACACAACATACAAACACTAAATTATATTGCCTATACTGTACTCCTTAAAAACGGTCCGTTTGAATAAATTACTTTTAAGATTTGGAACTGTCTTAATGTCTCGTTTTCCATTTTTCCGATGTCTGAGGCATTGTAAACACCAGTTTGGTTGATGATAAGCAACGGCTGATGATCGGTATCGGAGCTTAATAAAATGACATCTTCCCATAGAGACATGTTGTGAGTGGTCCATTGTGGCGCTTGTGGTTTTTCTAATGGGATTCCTGGAATAAATTCAAAAAATATTAAATTTTCGTACAGTTTTATTGTTATATGTAACAACAGAAGAATCATTATTGTTGATGTTCAATTTTTCATAATTTTTATTGTTACCTACATTAACCATTGATCTATTTAAATAAGTTCAGAGATTCGAATTTATATCAGCAACCCTATTTTATTTTTACCCTTGACATGACTTTATTTTGTTAAATAAAACAATTTCAACACGCAAATCAATCCATTATTTATTGATTTACTGATCATTTGTATATTTGTATAAGTTCAATATGCTATTGCCGAAACTGGTCTAAATTATGTAATAATATACCTATGATTTTGAATTTTTTTATAGTAGACTAGTAGCCCATTCATAATGATATTCTGTGTACATAATTATTTAATGTTAATTCTTTCCATAGAGAATATATAAAATATATTTAACGATAATAAATAAATAATTGAATATTATGGGTAATTATAGGTGTATTCGAAGGTATATTGTAATACACAAATATAAATATATGTAAGGAAAATTATTTTTGAGTTTATAATCTATATATTAATGATTTGTGAATTTTAATACCTGACGTATTTGGGACTAAAAACCTATAGTATAGTACTGTAGGATACCTGTTAATTATAGTTAAATGTAAAAGTTGGATTGTTATGGAATTATATTTTATAATTCTAATTGCTGGGGAAAATATTGAACTAAAATATTTAAAGAAAATTCTATTGATATTTCCGAAAAATCTTATAATTAGAAGACAATGTTAGAAGTAGGAAGGTTATCATATTTACAATAATACGAACACATTTTGTAAATTTATAATGAAGTTCTTATTTGTAATTTTGTATGGATTGTTTTTATTTTTATTTTGTCTCATACAAAATATTTTACATAAATATAAGAAAGTCCGACTTTATATTCATTGGTCGGAAGGATTTGTTGTTATTTTTGTTTCAATGAAATGAAAACAGTTTAATGTTTATACGAAAAAAAATTATACGCTGGTTAATTTTTAAAGCTGTCTTAAACTATTAATTCACACAATTTATTTTTCGTTGAAAGATGAAAAATTTCTGCAAAGTGGTTTGACTTTTAGGTTTGTTCATGAAATTCTAAATGTCTAGTTATTGTTTATGCGATTTCCATTTTGAACTGGAACTGATAGATGTACCTATGTTTGCGCAACAGCTTGTATAACAGAACCACCAGTTTTGGAGCAAGCTCTGAACTCCAACTACCCGCCCATCACCCTCACGTCTGTGAAATTGCTCTCTTCTCACAAGGACGGTAGATCACATGGCGTTAAGTTGCGTGACATGACCACATGACTAGATACACCGCTTGACACACAAGCATGACACCTCGACACTCCTTAGGTGGGGATCATGTAACTATGAAACTAACGAAATTATGTGCCACGACGAGTCCGACCTCAATAAGCTTGTACAACAGTAATTTTTCCGTTGATGTTTTATATTTACTCAGGCTCATATACATCTACATAAACTCATTTTTCAAAAATTTTCCTAAAAATATTGCTGTCCCCGAACTACCCTTTGAATACGGCTCTGGCCCATTAACCATATGGAAAAAAGTATTTTTTTGCTATTAAAATAATTATTAGAATATGATGCATACTAAACTGACATCACTTAAGGGCGAATTCTATGAAAACACACTAACGAGACTTTTCGTAAGATATTACTTATATACGAGTATGTAGTTAAATATATATTAATCTTAAGACTAATATTTTTAGAATTAATAATTAGACCGCGTAGTTCGCCGCTTAAATAAACGATTTTACTCCTTGATTATTTTTTTCATTATTTACTATTGGTAATTATTATTAATTTACCTTCTGTGAAGACTGCATATACAGTAATGAACGTTATTATCTGACGTAGCCATGTCGTTTGCAGCCTGAACAGCATAATATGTTGAAAATCTATCGACAAAAATACATTTATTATTAGTTTTTTAAGTTTTATAATTCAATTTCAAATTGTATCATAAATATGAAAAAATTGATATAATAATAGTATTTTTTCTATATAAAATTGCATTGGTAAATTATTTTAGATTTCAAAATTTTTTATAGTTAATAATAGCAATGATGTAGATCCTATGGCTTGCCTGTAACACATTTCATAGGTACTTTATGGGAAGGGTGGGTGCGGATCAAAGAGTGGTAGTTAAATTGTAAAATGATTTAAGCAATTTAAAGCATTAATTTGTGGGCATTAAAATCTTTCAACTGTATATAAATTATAAAGCATGTATTTAATTAGTCCATTTAACTGCTATTAACTAATTTTTGTGATGAAATAAACCATTTTACAAGATAAGGTGTGTTAATGTGTACCTAGAAATGGTACATTTCTATGTCGAGTTATAGGTATTTCTGTCGACATCGGTGATACTGTTTAATGGTAATAGTACTTGGATGTTCCACTTTATAACCTTCATCATTATTTTTAAAAAACATTTTTTCTATAAATTGTAATTCGAAATAATTAAATTGCAATCCAACATATTCTCAAATTTATGTGAAACATTAGTCATTTACTAGGTAGGTTATTTACTACATGTAGTAGGTAACTTTGTAATGGATTAAGTTTTCCTGCGAAGATCTCTGATTAGAAATTCGATCGTTTGATATGTTTAATATACCAACCACCTACCAATAGATAGGAAATTGAAGATTAAACAGGAAAATCGACGTTCCATACCAAGAAGATATTGGTCAGTGAAGAACATATTGCTGATATATTGAATTAACTAACTAATTTGTAGTATTATTTATAATCTTAAATTACAGATTCTAAATCTGTATACATATGAAAATATGTATGTATGATAATAATTAGTGATTTGAAGATTCTCGTTTATTCCATTTACATTGATTTATTAGAACACTTTCAAAGTGTCTTTAAATATTATCTAAACGTACCTCCTCACACCTACGTATATTAAAAAGTACGTACTTCGCCCAAGGAGAATTCTTCGCTCCTAGGACAAGTTAATGGGAATGGGTGTATTAAATTTTAAAGAAATGATTGATAATTTCTTCAGTTAAACAATTCTGAGCAAAGCTTCAGAATTTAAATATACTGTTTATATTTTTTTTCACAATTTTTCGTCTATTTGTAGGTAGTTTTTTTTTCAAAATCATAATTTTTTTTCGTTTGAAAAAAATCCGATTTTTTTCATGATAAGATTCAACACTTTTTGTTCTATCTGCATTCAAAGTTTTATAATGTTTGGATTGGCTAATTTCTTCAAATAAATTGTTAAAATTTAAAATTGACGTAAAAACAGACTGTTACGTAATAATCGTATAATAATTTACTTAAACGCTTATAGAAAAAAAATCATGAATCACGATTTTTGAAAGTTTTTCTGTATCGTTAGAGAAGTGTATAAGTAAGGTTATATTACATTTTCATCAAATATTTAAACATTTTTTAGGGATACGACGTTAAACTTAAAAAAATAAGGTATTTTCAAGTTTGTATCCGCCTAAGGCTCAATAGCAACATTTTTGGTAATTTAGTTTTAAGTTGTATTGATTAAATTAATAATAGTTTTGGATATTAAAGACAAATTCGTGATTTTTTTATGAAATGATTTTTGAAGAATTTTATATTTACTTAAACGTAATGTAATACTCTAACGTGAATGCTCATTTTCACCAATATACTAAAAATATTCAATTCTAATCAATTTAAATTTTGTAAATTATTTAACATTACGTTGATGAGCAATATGTTTTGTATATTTTATATTTTTGAAAAAATTTTGTGTAGTACCTAACTGACTGGCTGAAATATTTTAAAACTAATAATAGTGTAAGTATAACATTTCTATAATCAAAAGAAAAATATCAATCATCAAATGAAAAACAAATAATTATGAACTTTATATTATTTTATCAATAAATAAGTGCTTTTGTGAATATTTAATTGCTTGAAAATTTGTTTCATTAGAAAACATATCATTTATATTTCTAACGGATATGATTTACATAAAATTAATGTGTTTAAATCGTAGACTCTTAATTAACTTAAACATTTCGATAGAATTATTACATTTAGATTCATAGTGAAGCAAAAAATTAATGTATTGTTTTATCATGATGTTTTATTTTTAAATTTTGTTTTATCTTGAGAAAATTCTGGTAGTAATCTTTGTCCATAATATTTGAATTTAGTTCAAACATTTCATTTAGTTTTACTTCAAAAATATGATTTTTTTTCTTTTCTCAATATTTTTTTTTCAATATTGAGACGAATTTTGGTATAAATACCAAAAAAATTAATATAATATTATTCATGTATTCAGTTAAAGATACCGAAAAATCTCAAGAATTATCATTCGAGATAGTTTTTGATAAGCGTTTAAGTTCAATTGACAATCTTGTATTATTGCACTAAAGTTTTGTTCAGAATCATATTATTAATGAAATTATTTTTATCGTTTTTGTAAAATCTAATATGCACCTTCAATATTTTGTCCAAGAAGCAAAGAAACCCATAGTGAAGAGGATATTCGGTTTTTGTTGTGAATATAATATAATAAAAGATGATGAATTGATTATTTTGATAAACTTTCTTACAATTAAAAAAAAAAAAAAAAAAAAAAATGCTAACGGAGAATTATATTTTTATTGAAGTATTTGGATAAAAAGAAGAATATATATATATATATATATATATATATATATATTTTTTTTATTGTATAAGGTGCCAACAGACATGAATATTGTTAGGTAGAGAATTTTGTATGACAAATAGAATTCTGATATGCTAATTGACACTGTGTTCGTTTTGTGCCACATGCTATATGTGTCGCCCAGGTTATCAGTATTGATATAACCGGCAGACAAAATCGCTTTCTATTTGTTAAAATATGCTTTTATTTGGATGATTCCTAATGTTATTTTTAATTAACTGATTATTAAATTAATAATAATAGGTGTCCCTATAATACAAAATAATAATAACAATTGATATTTTTGGATTTTAACTGGAAACTGATGAAGTGGTTTTTGAAAAGAATGTATTGGTTTTCAATGTTAAATCATGAACAAAATTATAGTTTTAACTTAGAAGTTACGGATAAAAGGAAAAAAAAAAGAAAAACAGGACGAAACATAAAAATGAGAGGGAATAGATTTTTCATAGTATAAGGGAATGTCGAAAGAAAGAAAAATGATAAGATAGTCAAGAATATAGACGAAGTAAGTTAGAAGGATATTAGGAAAGAGGTCGGCCAAAGAAAAAGAACCTAGGCGTTATTAGAAGAAAAGTTATGTTTAATTGTATGAGGGCATGTTTTGAAATGGAGTTAATGAAGAAATGGTGACATATAAGGATATTCGGAGGTTTATATAAAATTTGCTTACTTATCACCTGCTCGTCATTGTGATAAAGCTATAAAGAATCAATATATTTATTATTTTGTAATACATCAATAATAAAGAGGAAGAATTATTAGCATTACAAGATTCCCAGAGATAATCAACCGTGAATAAAAAAAATGTATATCTTATAATATTACTGAAATATAATGCAATCGCTCGAATTTTATAGTTGTGATTCAATATAAACTAATTAATAAATTATTTTATAGTCCATCCTTCGAACTAGAAATAAATTTTAAAATAATTAAATGTCAGTGACATTTTAATTTAATACAATATTCAATAATACAACTGAATCTAGAATAGCAGGAATTTATACTTGCATATACCTAAGTGTATTATATTTGTTTAAAATTTATATGATGCAATAAGTACTGTATGTGCATAATAAATATGGTCTAGAAAAGTTAATACAACAAAACAAGATGATACATATTGTAATTTGTAGCTACGCAGTAACGCACGAGCTGCCGTTAAGTAGAATCAATAACAGTTTTTATTTATTTATTTAAACTCTAATAATACGTAGAATATTAGAAGTCAAGGCGAAATCAATAAAATATTGAATTTTTTGGTAGAAAAGGTCAAATAATAAATTTACTGCGCACGAAACGTATTTAAATAATATAGGGTTGGGCAGTAACTTCGATTCAAGTATCTGAAATACCTACGTATCTTAGACACTATAAAATTTTGTATTTTATATCACGATACAGTTTTGGATAGTATCAATTATGTAATGCAAGTATCTTGAACTTTGATGCTTTTGTATTTCATAATCGATTATTTCATACACTGTTATTTATCAAAAGATACTCGATAAAATTAAAAAGTACTTCAGTACTTCAAAATATTCATTTGTTTTCCTAAATAAAAAACTAACTACTATTAATATATATATATATATATATATATATATGTACATATGTACACCCCCCCCCCCACACACATACACACACAGGGATATTAGTTGTACTATTTTAGCCTGACAATTTAAATTTTAACTATTTGATACAAAAAAATGTAATAATAATCTTTTAGCATAATTTTCTAGTAGCTTATACGTTTGTAGATTTCACTGGTTAGCTACATTTTGATTTAAGTAGCTTTTCCTTACCTATATAAAGAGTGTATACATATGATTATACATATATTATATATATATAAACATATATATTTCTAAATAATATATAGTTAAATCACACATAAAATTGATTAATGATTATAGTTTATTTAAATCAGTTACATATCTATTATACACATCATGCATTTATTATGATTATTATTTATATAATAGTTTTTAATTTCTGGTCACACACTATATTATAATTTCCCAGTACGTATTACGTCGTGTCGTTCAGTAGTAGTCAAATTACAATGAATAAAAATAATGACAAGTTGTTAGTTTTTTCACAACACAGTTCACTATTTTTCCATAAATATACTTCCATATATATAGCTAATAATATTATGTTATATATATTTACATTCAGAGAGGCGTAGACATCAAAATCATATTGTAATATCTGTATAAAACATAAAACCTATCATATTTCTGAGACTTCCGCTAGCATAAAATTTGGCAGATACATATTCTGATATATTGTACTAAATGAATCTAAAAATTTCAACAATAAGAAACAAAAATAAAATGTGAGTCAATGAGATTGATTTTAACATGAAAAACTCTGTATTCAAGTTCAAAGTAATTTTACAATTGAAATAAATTTCTTAAGGTCAAAATAAAGTAAAAAAAAATTAGATCTTATGCAAAGTTCTTGAGTGCTCTAATGTGGAGATGATTCCATTTACCATAAATAAAATAGCGTAAATACTATTTGTGAAATATTCGCTTACTATACTTTGTATATATTATACCTATATAAATAAATAAATAAATATATATATATATATATATATATATATAATCATATGTATACACTCTTTAAATAGGTCAGGAAAAGCTACTTAAATCAAAATGTAGCCAACCAGTGAAACCTATACAAACGTATAAACTACTAGAAAATCATGATAAAATATAGGTAATCAATATAAAATTATTATTATATTTTTTTTTATCGAATTGTTAAAATTGAAATTGTCGAGCTAAAATAGTACAACTAATATCCCTGTGTGTGTGTGTTTTACGAATATATATATTAATACACGATAGTGATACAAATCAATGAAATTATATTTGGTTCGATGGAATCATCGAGTAGCCTACTCCTTATTACCTTTTTTACGATTACAACAGTACAATTTACAGTAGCTCAGAGAATTATGGTAATGTATGGCTTCGTTTTTGCAGTCTACGTAGTCACTGGTGCGACCGTCACAAGCAATGATGTACATATCATATTATGAAAGTGGTTTTTGTTCATGCGACGCATAAGCGCATATACTCCCCACGATCAGGGTACGGGGGAGTGCTTAGTATCATCAAGTTATAAATTTGTACCCCAGTTTTATTTTGAGTTAAAAATTGTTTATTCATATTTATTATTCATTATTAAAATCATTTATAAGTTCTTTTTCTATATGATATTATGATCATTTTAATATGTTATTGTTACTATTCTAACATATTGATGCACTACCTAGTAACTTTATTGTATATAAATATAACAGGTATAATAATAATTTAATAAAAAAAAAAAGATTTATAAATTTTATATTGTTAAGGAAAATATCCAGTGTTGGTTATGTATTATGTAATTAAAGATTTTTATTTATACAATCGTATAGTATTATTTTGACTTTCAAGCTTCTTTAATGCTGTAATTTATAATATTATATTGAAATTACAATTGTTATGTTTGAGTGTTATGCGTTTGGGTGAATTACTTTTTTACTCGTACAATAGAAGCAACGAGTTTTAGTGAGTTTCTTATAACGTATGGTATTTAAGCGAATATGACACAATATAAAATATCAAAAAATGACATAGTAAAGATTAAGATAAAATATTATATTTACTTAAACTTAATAATAGTTATAAATTTATAATTTAACATTTTATTATTATATGAACAAACACTAATTTCGTTTGAAAAAAATACTTGAAAACAAGGTGAAACAAGTATATTTTGGATGACATATACAATTTTAGAGTAGTTACATAAAGTGAATGTTGTTAAATTTTCTAGAAAAAATGTTAAAAAAATACAATTTTCATACTTAATTTTTAATAAAAAAATGAATAATAATTTGAATAATATTTTAACGAGACTTATAAAAAAAAACAGTCCATTTTTTAATCATATACCCGTGGAGTTCATAGACATCTCTAAGTCTATAAAAAAATAATAGAGAAAATTAACTGATAAAATACTTCCCAAACTACAAACACACAATATTTTAAAATCACTCGCTAAAACACTTAACAATATTTATTAACTCGCCTAAACACAAACTGTCAAGGTGGATCTCACAACGTGACGTTTCCCATACGGATCTCACATAGTAATATTCGCGCGTGCCCGCTCGCGCGTGTGTATATATATATAGTAGTTAGTTTTTTATTTAGGAAAACAAATGAATATTTTGAAGTACCTACTGAAGTACTTTTTAATTGTATCGAGTATCTTTTGTGAAATAACAGTGTATGAAATAATCGATCATGAAATACAAAAGCATCGAAGTTCAAGATACTTGCATTACTTACTTGACACTATCCAAAACTGTATCGTGATATAAAATAAAAAATGTATATATAATATATATTTATAATTTGTAACCGTCATGCAAAAAGTGACCTAGAGTTATAATATGATAAAATAGTCCCTTATAGACTTTCTGAAAGTTACAGCTGTAAAAAAAAAAATAGCATAAAAAATCAAAAAATATATTAAACTGAAAAGGTTGTTCTTTTGTAAAGGTTGTGGTTTTGCAGACCATTGTGAATATTCAATAGCAGTTTACCAACAACGTTAAAATTTCACTTAGAGACTTTTTGCTTGATGGTGACGATATATATATATATATATATATATATATATATATATATATATATATATATATATATATATATATATATTTGTTGATCGTGGTTTAAGTCTAAATTTTGATTTATCATTAGTATTACAGACTATTAACACTAAAATCGCATTTTAATCGATCTCCTGACGTACACAGTAAAATAAATGTACAATTAAAAAAAAAAAAAAACATTCATGCCACTTATAGAATAAATATTTAGAAAAATAATTACTAACTATGTTATTTAATCTCATGATAATTTGAATCTTTAATAATTAGGTATAGGTAGGTACAATTTTCTGATGAAAACATGACAAGACTACCAAGACTTATATACACATATTTATTATTTTACAGCTCACATGATATTTTTTACTATAATATTGTTTCAAACTTAATACCTGAAAACCTATGAAAAAATTGATTTCCAAAAGCTCAATG
The DNA here is from genome assembly GCA_027580255.1 of Therioaphis trifolii. Lineage (NCBI taxonomy): Eukaryota > Metazoa > Arthropoda > Insecta > Hemiptera > Aphididae > Therioaphis > Therioaphis trifolii. Next base: position 51,730,229 of record CM050404.1, read on the forward strand.
AATCCCGCTGGTTTTGTTTGTTTGTCTTATTTTGATAATGAACACCGAAGCTTAGATGTTTATCGATTTAGAATCGAATTCCTTCGAAAAAATTAGATAGTTATTCATAAATATAAATAATGCATTTAAATGAAGAATAATAGGCATGAAAAACCATTTCAGTGCCTAATTAGCATTTAACTTATGACTTATTTAATATTATGACTTCTCGTTACGAAATTAAATATCATACTTATGCTTTTAAGCCTTTCCTTGATTATTGTAAATATATTTTATCAATTTATATTTATAAAGGACAATAAAAATCGTACTTTTAAATTAAAATATTGTTTTGATATTAGTAGTCAAGGCCCTAGATCCCGTTAGGAAAAAGTACCGTCTTTTAACGTGAGCCAGTGACTCAATGTCAGAGGTTCTTATAAGTTAATATAAATAACATTTATTAAATATGTACCACTCGTGTGTAATTGTTTAAAAAAAATGCAGGAAATGTGTAATTTTCCCACGATGATACAGACATTTATTTAACTTCTACTCGTTAGTACATTGTGCCTTGATAAAAAAATATTATTTCAAACGTTTATTTTATAACTTATCCTAAATGACGTTCAAGTAGTATGGTTTATGTTATTTAATAATCATTGAATAGCTAAGGGGTCGGTTCTCGCTAGCATCATGAACGCTCATGCGTGTAGTGCATTTTTCTATACTATGTATACTTGATTGTATTGTCTGCTTGTGTAAACGTAATGGTGCAAGGTTTTTTTTGTTTATCACCCAATACAATGCGAAATACTAGTTAACGTTTATTTATATGTACCTACAAATCGTTATTAATGGGTTTGTAATTTGTTCTATAGTATTGGTGTATATGACCAGACTAGCTACAATAACCTAAATGAGTTAGGAGGTTGTATATTCTATCTGTCTAAATATGACTTTTCAATTTTCTCCTGTTATTATTATGACACGTGTGTAAACATGTATGTTTCTCTTTTCTATGACACTAATCATTCAAAATCGAAAACAAACAACAATCCGTAATGATCTCGTCGGCTTTATTTTATACATGCAATCCCGATAAAACTAACATTTTTCACGTTTTTCGAGTTTCACTCTTTCATTATAATTATTTGATATACGAGTGTATTACTGGCGAGGCATAATATTATTATCAATAAGAGTGAACATTTTCTTTTCTTTTGACCTGTTGTGAGTGTCTAAAAAAATGTGAAAGTTTGGTAGGTACTTTATTTAAATTGAAAACTAATCATCAGAAATTATCAATTTTCAATTCATCTAGTGTTATTAATTGAAAATATAAATATCTGAAACATTTTTTTTGTTTTATGTTGTTAAAAATATCTGTTCAATCAATGGATTATTTCCAATATTAATAGCAAAATAAAGAAAATTTAGTCTAGTATTCGCGTGCATTCCACAGATTGTAACATAAACACTTGTGATAATGAAAATGATAATAGTACATTTTAACACTTGATGTTGTATAGATGAGGTGTCATTTTTGAGGTCAAGGATATTACCTACAATAGGATAAGAAAAAGTAATGCATTGTATTGTGTACGCACTTGCGAGATCATAAATTATATAAAAATATACTTGCATTTACCCATACTCTTTTCTTTGTATGTACCACAACAACTTAGAATCAAAGAATACACGTATAATTTATTGATTATAGCTGAAAAGTTTATCAATAGTTGAATACCTATATGATTTTAAAATTACGTTGGTGATTTAAATTTTAAATTATATTGGTTCACTACATATTTCATACAAAACATTATTAGTATAAATTTCGATACACAAACTATAAGAATTTATTACGTATACGTATTTTACTTATTAAGATTTACATAAACAAATAGATAGGTATTTAATTAAAAAAAAAAAATTATTAAGTTATGATTCAATTAATTTGCAAGTGGTATGTAATAAATATATATTACGCGTTAAATGTTTAAATGATGTAGCTATTATAAATGTATATTTATGCACGGAATAAAGCATAACTATTGTGAAAATGTCTTTTCAAAAAACTTTTTTAATCAATAAGAAATCTTATCTCAAGTTTAATTTGGTTCTACCGATTAATTGAATACTAAATAAAATTTAAGTTAAATATAGCGTCGTAGTTCATAATTTCTAACTGTTTGAAAAAATACATAATCACTAAAAATTGTAAAAGAAAGGAAGAATTAATTTTTTTCTACATTGAATATTTTTGAGTAAATGAAGCTTAGATTAGACATATTTTTCAAATAAAATAATTAATAGTCGCTTTGCTATTTATATAAATATTGCACTAAGGTGAATAAAAAAATTAAATACCATAAGAGGCTATTTTAGATACGTATATATAGCGTATATAGTAAAGCGAAAGATATATTGATTTTATAATGATATTAATTTTATTTTTTTGCCTGTGACATTTTTGTGGTAATAGAATTTGTTGGAAAGTTACGATAAACCTCAGTATAGATCTTAAATTATATGAAGTATATGAAATTGTTTGCTCTGTATGCATTTGATAGACCTTTTTTCTCTATTTATAAAAATTTAAATTTATATTATATACATATATATTTATATCGTTGAAATCTTATAGAGAGTAAAAATATATCCAATGTAAGAGCTAGATGCTTGTTTATTGGGTCTTTTTGTTCTTAAATGAAATTATATTTTTTTGGACAAAGATATATTCATCAAGTTTAAAGGATTATCATCGGCGTAAGTAAATTGTGCGACTCACATGTTATATAATTAAATTAAAACTTTTTTTTACAAAAAAAAAAGCAATTTTAATCTTCAAAAATACATCAGAAAAATCGACCTTGGTCCATCTGTAATATTAATATATTATGTGTAGTAAATGTATTACATTGGCGCTAAGCTATAATCGTCTAGACTGAATCTAATCAACTGAACGTTCTCCTTTAGACATCAATAATATACGTTTATAACGGTTAATGTGTATTTAATAATATACGGTTCATTTGACCAAATAACCTTTTGAAAACTTGATCAGGGTCACATATACATGGATATAGTAATGGGTGCCCGGTGCACGCACTTTCTGGTCCAATTACAACAGATTCGTTACTCTCAAGTATATATTTACCAATACAGTCTAAACTGCTTACGTGCTTATAACATTTTATACATCTACAATTTTTTTGAGAACTATTTAGATAGTTTATTTGATTGTATAATTTTTTTTATCAAATATTACATCAAATAATTTTATAAATTGATACAAGTTTATATTTAGTAACAATATCTGTAAGTGGTAAAGTTTAATATAACATTTTTGATTCTCTTAAATCAACCAGCAAAGAAACTATACAGATGATGTATTTTTAGATTTTTTTTTAGGTGATCGAATAAAAACATCATAATAGTTGTTATATATTAATTATTACGAGTATAATGGAATGATTAAAATTATGTAGGAAAATTAAATATATTTACCTATATGTATAATAATAGAAAAAATATCTTTTATAATAGTCGATTATTTTCTTGTTTTCTACATGAATAGAATTAGAATGCAAAACAATTAAATTTGTTTCATATTTAATACATGAAATTGTATGATAAGAAATCTACTGTATCTCGTGTCCCTTCCGGTGTCCCGCAAGGAAGGCATTTATCACCTATATTTTCTCTATTTGTTAATGGTATTAAATCTTCTATTCCTGATAGTAAATTCCCTATGCTTGCGGATGATTTAAAAATTTTTAGAAGAATTGATTCGTTTGCTACGAGTAACTGTTAGATTAATGATCTAACAGTTTAAGATGAGTTAAATACTCTTGTGTTATGGTTTAAGTCTATTGGATTACAATTTAACATTGACAAATGTAAGTCTATGTCTTTTATAAGGAGTCGTTCACCTATAGTAAACACATACTCAATAAATGGCGTAAGTATTGATATGGTCACTACTAAAAAAGATCTAGATGCAATTTTCTGTTCTGACCTCAATTTTCACATTCATATAGAGTCAGTATGCTGTAGAGCGTTCAAGACTATAGGTTTTGTAATCCGAACATCGAAGAACTTTAAGCTGAATTCCTCTCTCAAAACGCTGTATTGTTCCCTGGTAAGATCCTTAATAGAATATACATTCGTTCTTTGGGATCCCTACACGAAAACTGTCACTCACATATAGGGCAGGTTCAGAGGCGTTCCTTAACATCTATCGCCAATATTTTAGGAATACAGCATATTAAGCATGATTACCTTCCTGTCTCTAATAATCTGGACTGATTTCCTCGGTTGATAGACGTATGACTGCAAATCTGGTGTTTTTGAGTAAGCTAATTAATGGTTATATTGATGCTCCCTCCTTACTCTCCCAAGTTAACTTTAGAGTTCCACTTCGTTTTTCTAGATCATCTTTTCCTTTTGTAATTCCTTTCCATCATACTATGGTAAGAACAACCCAATTGATCGAATGATGCGTTTGGCCAATGAGCACCCTACCTTATTTAGTCTATAATATTATATTTAATATGTGTTTTGTTAATTATTAATTACTTTATGTCGTCAAAATGTTAAGATGTTATACGTTAGTTATTTTAACCGAATTTTTATTTACTTTCTGTTGCCATGTATTGGATTATTAAATTTGTGAAATTGTGATTATTTAAATATCTGTATAATGTACTATTGCACTTTTGGGCCTTGTGCCCGTTATATAATAATAAATAAATAAATAATAATATTTTTTTAACAGACGATTATAAGAGGTTAGATAAAAATTGATTTAAATTTAAAAAATAAAGGCGCTTTGTTGTCCTAACTAAACCAACACTACCTATGACTCGAAATGTCACTGAATTAATTCATTTTACTGTCAAATGACAAATATGAAATAATGTACAAATTACTATTATGTTTATAATTTCTCATTTTTCGAAAATATCAATAAATGTTTGATTTTTTTTTTTTTTTTTAGTGAAAAGGAAATGGGTACTAATTATTATTATTTTAGCATAAAGTATATACCTACTTTGTGAATTTGAAGTTATGATTAAATCGGATATGTAGGTACTTTTAAAATATTAAAATATAAATTAAGTGTATGTTTTCTTTTTTATAACAATAAAAAAAAAAAAAAATAAAAAATTATAAATAGTAATAGTACGTACCTCACAAATAAAACTAATCCATTTCGTATATTGTTAAGTATTCAAATGCATACACGGTGTAAGAATCGCACTATTTGTAATTGATACCGATTTATCTCTAGCACTAAAGATAAATTTAGTAATATTCATATAATATTATTTGTGACCAGTTTTCATAAAATCGTTATTTTTCATAATACTTAGTTTAAATTGTATATTTAATAGAGTTAAAGAGTAGATTTTTATTTTACATTATGCATTGATGAACTCACTATAAATACTATTCAGGATTAATGGGCCCTTGATGTCCATTTAAATAACAACGTATAATATTTTCTTCGACTGCATTATTTATAGATAATAAAATGAGATAATTAACTTTATTACACCAAATGGTCTGATAAATAATAGAGTGCTCCGTTTTTTGTATCAGTTTTATATGATATAGAATTTAAAGTCTATATCAATTTATTACGATAACAATCATTATCGTGGGGTGGAAAATGCCCTTTTCACATGTTATCACTTATCTTACAATTTAATTGGATAAGTTTCGGTTGATAATTTTAACGATCTCATTCTTTAACATGCGTAGTTAGTTAAATAGTCTCATCTTAGATATGTCTATATACGTATATATAATATATATATTTTAACTTATAATATATAATATATAGGCATCGTATATTTTTTCGTAGAAAAACACTTGGTACCATGTTTAATTAATGACAGCATATATGAATTATAATAATTATATTATATTTTTGAAATAGTAAATTATAGACTTATTATTAAATAATAAATGTAATTTGTACTGTATTACTTATTTCTATTTTAGTACCTAATTGTATTTAAATAATACCCTGTTCTATCCGTCCTAAAAAGCACCAGGAACAAATGTGTAGAACTAATGAATCAATTTTTATTTTACAAGGTCATTTGTTAAACGAGGAAATAATATAATCTGACGATAAGTGTTTGTCATACGATAAATAAATAAATCAAGTATAGTTTATTTTATAAGTTATTTTTAAGTTAAAATAAAAAATATTTCTATGTTACTTTATATTAATTTGTTTTTTAACTATACATATCTGCCGAATAAATAAATTGTAACAAAGTCATAACGGTATAAACAAAAACTTATTTCATTACATTGAAAAGCATACATTTTGCCGAAATATAGTCTCTACGTAATTTATAATATATATTCATAAATATTTAATGCAATTGAAATAAATTATTACAAGTTATATCGGAACAAGAATTTGAATACCATTGGTTTAAATACTTTATTGTCACCGTAGGATCATAAATGTACACTATTGAATGAGAAATTCGACAAAAAAGTGTTCCTTGAATGCATAATATATAGATTACCTACTGTGTAATTTTGTTTGTTAAACATCGGATGAAATGAATAGGCACGAAGTACTGCATTACTTGGAGGGCATTGTATGTATATTTTTTACCATATTTTCTCCGTTAGTTGACATCCATTTGTTTTGTGAATATTATGTTAATCAATGTAATATTTGAGTACACGTGCACGAGTGAAAGTAAGTTACAATGATAATGGAATCTTACACAATTTATTGAAATTAAAAATGAATATTATCCGTATTTTTTTTTTATTAGGTACCTTTTTAAAATTTATGAAAAATCAGGTACCTACTTTTTTTACAGAAAATTAGGGGAATTGATTGTGTTCCATTTTAGATACCTATTCATAATTTTGAATATCAAAACACAATTGATGATAAAAATATTGTATACACACATGCAAAAAATAATTTCTGTATTATAACTGTAAAATAATTTATTTTTTTAAAATTATCTTATTTTAAAATATTTGAGGATTGATAAAAATAAAATAATACAAAAACAAAATAATAACTCAAATGATACGATCTTCGAATAATGTATATAATATGTTAGAAATAAAAGGGGAAAATTATTTTGGTCTTCAATAAATATAAAAACACATCCAATTTTTTGTTGTTGTTTTAAGTATGGATTTGTTTTTGATGTATTCAGATAAGCATATTAAGGAAATATTTAACATTTAACTGGTGACCGGTTTCACGTCGTTGACAGTGGTAAACCTTTTTAAAATTATGAAGGACGGGCTGTAGAGGACACCGTCCATTTCTTATCTTTACATTTTAAAATCAATGCACCGATAATATTTACGAAACAACGGAATAATTTAAGGGAGATGTTAGCAACTTAGGTAATGTTTGGAATTTTTCAAATACCGTAAACATTATAAACAAGTCACCTAAACTGACTAAGAAGAATAACAATTATTTCGTGGTGAAATCAGCCTGGAAGTCGGTGTGGAATAAAATATTTTAAAACGTTTTCGGGGGTAATAATGTAGGTTTTTATCTTATCTATTGCGTTTAACTAGAAAAACGAATTAAAAAAAAAACATATTATTCTTGAGCGGTGAGTTAATATTAAGAATTAAACATAAATGATAAGATATCAAGAGTATATTTTTTTTTTTTTATTAATTTTTGTTATTTGTGATTCTACTTTACAATTACTAATTAGTATGTTATTAAGGTTAACTTGTGGGAAAAATATGTTTTTCATTACGCATATATGCCAGATTGAGATAACAAATAACGTGAGTAAAAACTAAAATTATTTTTCTTACTTGAAATTATAACGTAATGAAGAGTGAAAACTACAATATATGTTAGCTATAAAAATGTAAGTAGGCGCAAGTGTAAACAATTATGATTATACTGATACTCAGTAATAATAAACTTAGTATATTATTGACCAGTTTTATCTTAGAGCGTACAAGCGTACAACCCTTGTGACATTGCATTTCATTAATATTTTAAGATAAGACATATTGTTAATATACAACACTAATTATTTTTAATTAATTTTCTATACCGTTTTTTTTTTAAATTCATATAATCTAAACAAAGTATAAGGCTTTTAGTATTAATATAATACGTTTGATTATGTTAGAATTATAGACATAACGTATATAATATGATATTTTATTTAGTGTTTTTCAGTAGTAAGTATCTGTTATAATTTATGTAATGTTAATGATACTGAAAAGAAGAAAAAGGTAAGAACTTACCAAAAACACATACTCAAGATATTTAATTGTTAACATTTGACACATTTGAATAAGACTTATTCAAATGTGTCTTGTAAAATAATACTTAGTCTTGTAAAATAATAGTTAAACAAAATAAATATATTTTGCACATTTATATGCTATATCATTTTAAGATTTATGATTATTAGTAACGCATTTATATTTTATAAATATATATTTATTTTTTCATGTTCAGTTTTGTCTATTGTGATTTAAATTATTAATAAATGTATGAAAAATATAACAAAGTATTATGATTTTTTACGGCAAATGAAATACAACAGTTATTTTTTGACACTAGTAGGATTACAAACTGATAGTTATTTGTCAAGCGTGGAATTACGAAATAGGACAGTACTCCTTAAAGTATATCAAGTGATCAATTATATTATGTTTTCAGAATATACTAAATATGAATGTATAATAGAAATTGTTAAGGAAATATCTGTCAGAGGTCGAGGATATTCATAAAAAATATTTTGAGTACAAAATGCCATTTTCAGCCAAAAATACTCATGCATATAATTTTTAAATTTATGAACATTGAAGCATTAGTATACAAATTGTTAAAAATACGTAATTATTACAGATTATTACCTTTTTAAAGTACTTTTGTGATAAAATTAAATGAAATGTTTTTTTTGTTTTATTCTAATATGTAATGATTACTAGAGGTTTGTTAGTACTGTAAAAAATTAATTTGTTGTGTTACATAGGTAGATGTGGGGGAACTTGGGTGGCTAAATACCTCCCCACCAGAACGTTACCAAGCCTTCCCGGAATGTTTTCACTTCTTTACTATACTTGTAGTATTAAATAATTGCGTAAAAAATCAAAATTAAAAAAAAAATTTGCTAAACTTTTTTGTAAAAATGTATTTTTACCATCATATATTAAATGTACGTTTTTCAGCTTCATCAATTATTATCAAAATCGATTACAAATACGTACGTTTATCCATAATTAAATTAATTTTACGTAATTTTTTTGTCAAAACAATAACTAGTGCGTAATTTGTATGTTTTTGTATAATTTATGATATTTTTATAGTATAATTACTAATTTTTATAAATCAGAAATTGTTGTGGCAAAGTATATTAATCTTGATATAGAAATAGTATATTTTAGTCTATTACATGATGAACAAAATATAACTTAAAATAATAAGTACATGAAAAAGAATTAATCAACAAATATTTATCGAATTATGTTACAGAAGTTATTTTAAGTATCTTTAAAATACTAACCATATAAGTATCTTTACTTGTGAACGGAGTTTTTCGGCCTATCGTCGAATAAAAATCTAGTTTTCAATTTCTATGTTCCAAGTGAACCACTCACGTACATTTAAATTTTATGTATTGAAAAAATTGTATCTTAATGTATTAATATCGATAGAATTATTGATAAATTTGCAGAAAATAATCCATTTATTACGATAAAATAAGAAACAGTTGATATCAATTGTTTATTGATTTATTCATTTTATTAATATACTAATTACTAATGTGTAAAATAAAAATGTCAAGCCCTTCCCCCATATGGTATGACCAAATATCCGCCTACGTTGTGTTAATGATAAGTTTTTCTTTTTTTAACAATTGTTTATAAACTAAACAAATTGATAGTATGGTAATTTTTCCTAATACTTCTATTACCGCAATTTCAGTTAAAAATAATAATGCAATGTAGATTTACTTATTTTGAGACTGCACTTACTTAATTCATGATTCAATGAGACTCCCCATGTGAAACATCTGCGACAATTTCATACAACTATTCCAATAGAAAAAATATCAACCGGTTGATTCGGTCATGTAGCGGACCACCGAGACTAGGTCAAGGTTACATTACTAACAAACCTCTTGTGATCATTACATATTAGAATTGGAATAAAACAAAAAAAAAAACATTTCATTTAATTTTATCACAAAAGTACTTTAAAAAGGTAATAATCTGTAATAATTACGTATTTTTAACAATTTGTATACTAATGCTTCAATGTTCATAAATTTAAAAATTATATGCATGGATATTTTTGGCTGAAAATGGAATTTTGTACTCAAAATATTTTTTATGAATATCCTCGACCTCTGGCAGATATTTCCTTAACGATTTCTATTATACACTCATATTTAGTATATTCTGAAACCATAATATAATTGATCACTTGATATACTTTAAGGAGTACTGTCCTATTTCGTAATTCCACGCTTGACAAATAACTATCAGTTTGTAATCCTACTAAAGTCAAAAAATAACTGATGTATATAATTTGCCGTAAAAAATCATACTACTTTGTTATATTTTTGATACATTTATTAATAATTTAATTCTAAAATATTAAAAATATTTTGATTTCATCAATTATTAAGTATCGATACGAATTAACTACTATCCGCAATAAATCGTACTGATACTACTTATAAACATGCTAGACTAATCACTATCCCTGATATATGTAATTTGTTAATTGAAAATGCTTTTAAAATACTATAAATGTAATCTATAAAATATCAAAACTGTAAAAGTATATACTTACTAAATGTGAATTAAAAAACTTTATATGTGTGTGTAAACATTTAATAAAAATATTATTAAAATCAAGTGATAAAAAAAATGTAAAAATAGCGTTCAAAAGAAAATATCGGGTGATTAAAATTTTTTCTCGATAGATTTATAACTCTTTAATAGTAATTAACGGCTTAGCTATATTATTTGCACCTAAGATTTTGTCATTCAATACGTTTTTAATGTCACTTCTATCGTTTTGTCAGGTATGATATACGTGAGTGCTTATGCAGGAAAAAAACACTGTTATCGTTTCATATTGAAATAATAATAATAATGATGAGCTTTGAGTACGTTTTAATTGTTTGAAAAAGTATAAAATGGTTCAAATATTTAATGTTCTCGCTATACAATTTTTACGACCCATACTAATTTATCACTTTCTGGCTATATGCTAAATTTATTACAATGTGTCATATATTATACAAATTATATTTTCTGGTACCCTACAGATATTGTCGTTTGACCAAATATATTATTTCACTACGTATAATATATACGTGACTAGTATGAGTCGGGATTAACCTACTTGGAAATGACACTCACCACCAATCAACAACCAAACGTTTTGACGTGCTACTCTCACCACATACACACACACACACACACACACACACACACACACACACACACACACACACACACACACACACACACACACACACACACACACACACACACACACACACACACACACGTGCACCGCGACCGACTACTATCAATCTACACCCAGACGAAAATCATAACTAACCGCATCATCTGCCTTGCGAATGAGATGGATCGAAGAAAAAACAACTTTCGCTCACATTTGATCACTAATCGCGGTGTGTATATACTCATGATATGTTGTCAGAAGCGAAAAAAGACTGATTCGTGAATAGATATCCAGAAAAACGAATCAAACTATTAAAACGTGGAAATCAATTGAAAAACTGTGAATAAAACATGAAATAGGTTTATAAATTGAATAAATATATCCGGAAAATTGTCAGCTACAGCTTTCATTTTCATAGAATTTCGATCGAAATATTATAGGTAGCACGAATTTAGAATTATTTTTCAGATGGGGTTTGAAGGTAAAAAAAATATTTACATGAATAAAAAAAAAGTCAGAGAATCAGTGTTTTAATTTTTTCAACTTACAATTTTGGGAGGGGTTACCCTTAAACCCTTAAACCCCCTTTTGTATACACCCCTGATAATAAGAAGCTATTTATTGATACGTTGATTTTTTTTATGATTAAAATGTAAATTTTGTGATGTAAAATAATAGTGTATTATGTATGTAATTATTTAGATGCCATAATTTAATGAGGATGATTTTTATATTTGTAAATTTTAAAATACGAATACCATGTATGTCCGTTTAATGATCTACAACTTGTTCCAATAGAAACTCATATTAAGTAATTTAAAGTTGCATTAGAAAATAGGGCGTAGAAATAGATATAAATATTATTTATCAAAGTCAAATTCATAATTTAATAGTATATTAAGTATACATATTGATAATTATTTATGCCAAACTCGTATTTATATTTTTTGAACTTATTTTAAATTTTAAGCACATTATTTATTTGATACAGTCATTCTTTCAAATGACATATCATTATTAAATATTTATTTTACATTATTTAATTAATAGTATTTTGTACGATAAACTTTTTGTAAATATCGTTATAACGCTATTATTTTTATACTATTGAAATTACAAATTCATCTAAAATCTTGTTGTTGAATTAGTTATTTTAGTAAGTATGATAATAATTATTTGATTTATTTTTTAAATATATTGCTTATAACAAATATGATATGGCTAATACTTAACAGCCAAATAATTTTATTTATCGTGTATTGTTAGATTAAGAATTAAAATATGTAGATTTGCTTGTTTACGGTTAATAGACAATTTAACAGAATTTTAAAATGATCAACATACCACGACAATATTGTAGTTATAAAACAGAATTTTAGTCGTTATAAATAAATACAATTTATGTTATGAAAATTAGGGACTGAAATAATGGAAATTAATATCTTCATAAGGTATTTTTCTTTAGTAGCTTTTTTAATAAAATGTTGTCAAAGAAAAATGTTGGATATTTGTATAGTTGTTTAAACAATTAAGAAATTATAAAACTGTCAAAGTATAGCGAAATAATATTAAGGATGATATTCTATAAAAATACTAATAGGAAATATTTTCTTCGTTAATTTTGGTTACAGGCGTTAAATTCTATTGTTAACGTAAGTCTACCATTAGAGAAGATATACAATTTTAAACATAAATATTTCGATCGAAACTCTATCGTAGTGAATAACAATGAATATCGTTAATTCCCACAAAAATGTCAATAGGTGGTCTTATAATTACACCGACTTAATGATATTTACCATTATGTTGTATTGTTATGCGAGATGTAGGTACATGTAGCTACAATACTGTTACGAAAAAAAAAAATTGAACCATTTGGTGGGCGCATTACATCAATTAATGACTTAGTAGGTATTGATGATGTATACACTTGTGCATTTGTGTTTGTGTGTGTTTAAGTTTACAATATTGACAAAAACCCGTTTCACTCGGACGTACACCTATCCGTTTAAAAGCGGGTTAGCATTTCATTATGAAAATTAAATTCCAGTCATGATCGAGGTGACGAGACTAATAATGTTAATAATAATAATATATTATTATTATATTTACTGGAGTTTTTAAGACTGAACGAAGTGCTGGACTCAATACTATTTTAAAATTAAAAAAAAAAAAAAAAAATCAAATAACAAATTCTGGAATTCGGAAATATGGGGCATTGGGGCACATTATGTAATAACATATACGTATATTGAATTTTAAAACGATGTTCGTGTAGCAGGTAGGTTATACATATTATTATTGGCACACCACACACTTTTGACCGCCGCGATCTCTCGTCCGCTAGCGTTCGAAGACATGCAAAAGTATAGGGCGGACCAAATGTTAACGGATCCAAATGATTTCACTTCCGTTCCCGGAACTTTAATATACATAAAAAAATAAAAAATGCGTTTACAATGGTCGCATGTACGCGTACGTACTTACGACTTGGATTCGTCTGAGTGAAAGCGATGTTAGCGTGTGTGTGAGTGCGTATGTCGATAAAATGTATATGATTTATTAATTTCTTTTTTTTTCATACTCACGTGCGAGCCACTTATTTCGTGTTCAAAATAACCACCGCATGAATCGGCGACAGGCGCGTTTCTTTTGTTTTATATCCTATGCTTTTCGTCGCCGTAATTTGGTTTTTCGACGGGAAAAATTCTCGTTCTACTGCACCGGAGTCGGCATACCGTTGCGTTGCGGGGAGAGAAAATTTGCGTCTTTTCCGGCTAAAAACTCACGGTTCACCACCACTCAATGTCCGAAACTCCGAAAACACTAAATTTATTCGATGAAAAAAGATATAACAGTTTTAACAACGATCACACGTGGTAAATCTTAAAAAATGTTTGAGGGGAAGAAAAAAATCAAAATCGAGTGTTGTAGCGCCGTCGGTTTGTCGAAACAAAAATATTTTTAGGACAAAAATCGTATTCCCGATCGTGTGGTTACGAACGACGCGACGGCGGCGACGGCAGCTACGCATGAACGAGAAAGTATCACAGTGGACGAATACCGACTGCTACAGTGAATTTTCTTATACCGTTCGCTTACGAGAACGAGGGACTACATATATATATGATAAATAGCACAGTGCTGCCACGCATCGGACGACGCCGTTAACGGACGGCTCTGCGCGAGTGTCCGCGGCTTTAATTTTTTACTCCATAATATTATTATTATTTATTAATATAATATTTTCTGTCGTTAAATAAATATGTATTTATTTTTTTCATTGTCTCCGTATCATTATTGTAGTGCCGTTTAATCGATCGTTTTTGTGTTGTCATTAGAGCGCGTGTGATACATACGTACGTATACGTACGCAGTTTTTACACAGATCGACTCCGAAAATCGTAGATACCTATATAATGTTTAGAACATAATTATTGTTCAAAATTTGAAAGTTTATTAAAAATGCTTGCTGTTTAATACCTATTTACTCTTGCGCTATTGTTTTCTGTCTTAATATTGGTGTATAGTTTAAGGTTGTTATTTTAAAGAAAATTTTCAACAATTATGGCGTATCCAGTATATTTATTTTTTTATATCACAAGCATTGTTTTTTCCTTTTATTTTATTTTTTTCGATTGAGTTCTGAAAACTGTAATTACACGTGCTATTATCTTTTAACTGAGTATTATTACATTATCGGTCTGAAAGATCACGCGCTTTAAAACACATTAATCAATATTGTCATGAATCATCATGGGTATGTCATATGCATAGTAGCCAATAAATACCTATTAATTCAATCCATTAACTAATTAATAAACGTGATTAATTTGTAATTAATCTATCGATTGAAATAGGTACAGCTTTTTATCGATTATCGTGATGATATTTTGCTTTTATTATTGATATGTTTTGTCTTTTGGTTGTCTGATAGTGGTGATTATTAGTATTGTTTTTTTTAAATTGAGTTGATAATGATACGAATCATTTTGATTAAAAATTATTCACTTCTCTTTTACTTGATACATTTAACTGTTATGATAATGCATTCCTGTCAATCGATGTAATGACAATTTTTTGTGACAAAATGTCCGCATCAAAATGATAACATCTGTTTTTTGAACATGTCATATTATGTTAGTACATTTTTTATGTTTAAGTATAGATTATTAAAGCGTCATAGATGTGTTAATATCCATTTATTAATTAAATGTTGGAAATCATTGTATTTTAAAAATAATTTCTATATTCTATTCTGTAATTAGTGCCTTCAAGGCTTGAAGTTAAAACAGGATTATTAAATCTGAGTTGAGAGTTTTAATATTACAATTGACTTTCATTTCCAATTTTTTGTAAAAAGTTTTTTTTTCCAAATTATATTTTTAATATAGTGATTTCGAAATCTAAAAGATGCATTATACATTTTTTTCTATAATTATAATCAATTGAAAAAAGTTTGTATGTGAATTGTATAAAAAAATAATTCATTTATATATTTATTTATAATTTAGCTCAAGATACATTTTATTTTAGGTGATATTACTAAGGATCTTATTGATGTATATATTTAATAAATGGTTTTGTGAATGTGAAATGGGTGATCTTGTTATTATTTATTTATTTTAAGACTGATGATAATAATAATATCATATAAATAGATTTTGATGATCTCGACTTTTTTTCAACATAATATCGATTTTGAATAATTTATTTTGAATGTATCTAAAATAATTAAATTAGGTTTATTGTTAGTTAAAATAACATCATTGTCTATCTGTGTAGTTTATGGCTGATAATTAATTTACTTCTATTAATTTAATAAAATCAATAAAGTTTTAAGTATTATTATCGTATTTGTATAGGATGTTTTTGCGTTTTGATGAGTTTTTTTAAATTGATAATGTATTTGGGTGGTTAGGCGTAATGTGCTAAAGTGAATTTTGAATGAACATTATTTTCATGTGTTTGGCAATATTTTATACAATTAATTTTTCTGTCTTGTTAGAATAAGCTTAGAACTATCGGTAAATACCAAGGGTATAATAATATTAACATATTAATTTTATCACTATCACGAATTAGATTTAATTAGCAAGGTTTTTACTTTTATTAATTTTTTTGTCTCAATGAAAGACATTAAAGCAAAACCATTACAAATTACAATTAGATAAATTAATGCACGTTTACAGTTAGGTATGGATTTTAATTTACAGGATAATTAAATTAGGAAGCTAGCAGAGTTGATGTAATTAATAAGTGAATGGATGATAGGAGTGGAGAGTTAAAGAGAAGCTTCGTATAGGGATTAATTTGGTTTAAACTTAACTGTTTTCAATAATAAATATAAAAAAAAAGTAGGTACTTTATACCATGGAGTAATCTTCGTTCCTCGAGCAAGATAATGGTAGAGGATGTAATGAATTTAAAAAAAAAAAACGATAAATCATTTCTTTAGTTAAAAGAGTTAAAGGATTCTGAGCAAAGCTTCGGAATTAAAAAAAATACCTTTCATATATTTTACCATTTTTCATCTAACTATCGATTTTTTTTTTTTCAAAATTATCTTAAGTTTTCTGTTTGACCAAGAGACATTTTTTTTTAACCAAAAGATTCAAAATGTATTGCTTTATCTGTACTCAAAATTATACTATGGTAGAATGAACCTATTTCTTCAAATAAATATTTAAGGTTGAAAACTGATGTATAAACAGTTTATTACGTAAATGTCGTATACAAATGTACTTACATGCTTATAAAAAAATCCTGAGTAACTTTTTTAAAATTTTTAGTGTTATTAGTGGAGTGTATAAGTAAATTCATGCTGAATTTTCAAAAGTTATTTTTAAATATTTAAAACTTTTTTAGGGATAAATTAAAAAACATGCAAGGTATTTTCGAAGTTCTATTTTTAGCTCAAAATTTAACAAATTTTTTTGAAATTTTTCTAAAGAATGAGTAAACATATTAAATTACTAAAAATTTCAAATTGTTACAACATTACTTTTAGAGTTATGACCAAATTACTAAATTTGATTCAAAGAAATTATCGTTTATGGCGAATTTTGCCGTTTTTACTCGGTTTATCGGCAGTTTTTCCTCTCGCCTGGAAAAACTATCAAGAAAATCGAAAAACGATTTCTTATTTTTATTATTAAAACATTTCAGATCGATGGAGAATTCTAAGTGAAATCTCAGAAAATAAATTTTGTCACTCAAGCCCATTGTTAAATATTCACTCAAACACATCATAGAAAATTATTTCAAATTCATTGCAATTTTTGTGAGTAAAATATAAATTCACCTAAACATATTGTTGCTATTTGCATATTCAATACTTTTGGTAAAAATTAGGTATATATCAAATTTAAAATATAGTAATACAAAATATACCTATTTTAAGGTCTCCCTAATTAATTAACTAAAATATAATGGTTTTTCAAAATTACCGTTGATGGTTTTTATGTGTAGGTACCTAATATATATAATTAGCTGCAATAAACTAAATACAAATATAAATATTGATGGTTATTAATTATCATTAACAGGCTGTTTATATCAAATATAACATAGAAACGATGTAAAAACTATGTAATAAAAAAAAAAACTGTTTTATGACGTACATTAGTACGCAGTTGGTACTTTTTTTTATAAATTTCTTTTTATATTTAATTTTGTTTATTTTTAAGCTTAGAAGGGATATAATTTAATTACCGTTCAGTTATAAAAAATAAAAATGCAAAAAATTGACATCATTGTAAAATTAAAAAAAAAATCATTGTAAAAACGATATTTTGATTCACTCAGAATCTAAATACTATAGCTATTAATATTAATCATTGGTAATCATAAAATGTGTATCAATATTTATTTCAAATAAAATTTATACAGCATCCTAGAATAAAATCCTGAAAACAAGAGTTTACTTTCATAAACACGTTTTTTTTTTTTTTTTTTTTTTGGTCACTCATTATTCCGTTCAACTTATACCCATTATTTTATTAAATAACATTTAGTTATAATTAATAGTTTACAGGGAATTTTTACGATTACCTTAATAATATTTAATAAGTTTGGTTGTCTGGGTTCTATCATATTTAATTATTTGAATGTAGGTAGATAAAATATTATATAGTTCCCCATATACCCTATTTTAATTTTACTAATTATTTTTGTTCATTAAAATTATGAATTAGATAATATGAACAATTTACAAAGTCGCTTAGATTTTGAACATGATCATAAACAATTTTTTTAAATTCAGCTTTCAATGTACAGAGCGCGACTCGTCATCTTTACTCTTTCGGCCAGATACCCGTTTCGCCCATGGAATTTTCAGTCAGTTTAAAATTAAATTAGCAATGGATTTAATTAAATATTATGCGCGATTATTATTATTTGAGTTTCATTTAGAGTTACCTTATATAGTTGAAGATATGGATTATCAGAAACATTTATTACATGGTCATAATCTTTTAAATACACCGATAATCAATTTTTATCAAATATGTATACATTGAACGTTTACAAGATGGATATGGAAAACTAAAAAACTACAATATTATTACAGTTCTTTGTATTATACAAGGTACCTACTACTATTCCCACCCAATGTACGTAATATTATGTAAATACTAAACATTTTTTCAGTAATACGTAATTTCTTTATAGATATTAGATATTATTTATTATTATTAGATATTATTTATTTATAGATTGATGTAGTATAATATTTATAGTGAGATTTTAGAACCTCGTGAGTATTTTAAACAATGTTTTATCATTAATTTGGTATGTAGTTGATAACTTGATTAAGCATCTACATAAAATTGTATACTTGAACTAATTCAGTAGTATATATGTTCGAATGTGGCGGTATTGTAGTTAATCTTCAACATTTTGAATGTTGAGGAATAGAAAATTTTCTACATAGATGCTTTTATACGTCACGCCATTACCATTAGTGTCAAATTATGTCTAGTATCGAGATTCGAGTTTTTGCATTTAATTGTACTTACCTATAAACGAGTCACATTGCTGTTATTATTTCAGATATTGTATTGCTTGAAAAAAGTGAAATTCAATTTTAATAGCAATGTTTAATTTTTCTAGAATGAGTTAAAGTACGAAGTTAAATACGTTAAAAAACGAGAAAAAGTACCTTGAAAATTCACCGTGTCATTTGAGTTTAAGTATATTCAAATTTTAGAACGTTTTACCAATATTTTTTTTACCTACATATGGAGTCAATAAAAATTAACACAAAATGATTAATTAAGAGCCGCCTTTCACAGGTAAAGAAATCAATAACCATTTTTTTAGTTTTTAAATGCTTTTTATTATCTAGGTATTAATGTCGATGAGTAATACGGGCCCATGATCCATGAAAAAAATTCAAAACAGAATAATATTTTCTTGTATATTCATGTACGTTATATATATTTATATGTAGTCTGGTGTTTGATGAATTTTAAAAATGGCAATCATCAAATACGCCCCTGTATACATCTAGGATCTAAGATACAATTATAAAATATTAATTAAAGTCATTTGAAAAATATGAAGATTCTGTTTTTGAATTTTTTGTTTATTTATGCGAGTTTTTTTTTTTAATGAAAAAGGATGTATGTTAAGATTTAGAGAAACATTTCCCGATAAAATGTATTATAATTTTAATGTGATTTCAATATTTCAATGCATTGATGACAGTAAATTAACTAACGTTTTTGTTTTATGTAAATTACAAATAATATGAGTATAATAAAATATACTCTGTAATTATATTATTATTATTTATTCTTATCTAACAAAATAATTAGTAGTAATAGATAGTAATTGATGTCATTTAATTCTTAACATCATGCTGATAAATGAAGACTATAAAAACTAAATCGAATGTTTTTTTGATCATTTATCCTATTAATATAGATAAATTTTACGTCTTAGTATAAATATGTATAAGAAACCACGCCATGTGTTGATAAATAAAGATAAGATATAAAATTATAAAATATTGACCTTATTAAGTGATATTATAAGTTCAAGCATTAATAATCAGATAAATAAATAGGGACCATATGATTGATGTGCAAACATAAAAAAAATAAATAAAATAGAAGTAGAAGTCGAAATAATATAATACGGACTAGTGAGTCATTATTTAATAAAGATAGTGTGATATGCATTTCATTTTATTTTGTTTTTTACCGAAAGCAAATTATTTAAATAATTTTAACACATAGGTAAATGTATTGAGATTCATGTAGGCTTGACGAATTTTATAAACTACTAAGTTGGTAAGTGAAAAAAAATATTTGTATCAAATGGTTACAAGGAATAAAAAAAACTCTTAAGTATCTAATAAGTATTAACATTATTGCTGTTTATAGTTATTCAAAACGTTAAAAATTAACTACTTATCATTCAAATGATTTACATGAATTTTGTTAAAAATATAAAATATATTTATGAAGAATACTCTGGTTTTAAGATTATTGAATCAAAAAGGATAAAAGAGAATTATTTCTTCATGTGCTCGTTACAGTGACTTGAAATAAACTTTGAAAACGATTTTGAAACTTGATTAATACAATAGAACTTGGTTATCTCGAACTTCTTTAACTCGAAATCGTGGATACCTCGAACTTTTACACAGGTCCCTAGAATTTCCTATTGAAACAATGTAAAAAAATCTTGTTTAACTCGAATATTATCGTGGTTAACTCGAAGTTTTGAGTTATATTAATATTATAAAATTGTGATACTTCCCCCATTTATCTATAATATTTATCTATCTATATCAAATAAGCTCTTTACTCATTAGTCAGCTTTAAATAAAATAGAAAAAAACATCACAAACGCTACAATTAAAACAAAAATAAATGCCTTTTTAAAATAATTTTCTAACTTGATTTTTGTTTATACATACTACATAAATACATATATATAGTTCATAAATAAATACATAGTAAATATTTTTTATTGCATTACTTTGTTTATAATAAATATATATCAATGGAAAAAATTTTAATTTGGGTATCTCGAATTCTTGGATAACTCGAACTTTTTTCCCGGTCCCTTCAACTTCGAGTTAACCAAGTTTGACATAGGTTTATGATATTGAAGAAAAATGATGAACAAAACAAATTATGTTATTCATTCTTTAGCTTTGGGATATGGGATTATTAATTTTGTTGACGCAAATAAATCGATAATAGTTTGCATTATTTTTTTGATTCTATCATACAACAGTATATATATATATATATATATATATATATATATATATATATATATATATATATATATATATATATATATATAAATATATACTGTACTTTATTATTATATAGTCATGAAACGTGTCAATAGAAACTAACTGAATAAGTTATGAACCCTCAAGTTTTTATAAAAGACTTTTGTTATATAAACTGATAGAATAACGGGAGTTTCGATAAATAACTACACAGTACCTATTATTATTTATTATAATATAATATAACTATAAATTGTGATTGTATCACGAAGGTTCGATACATTTCAATTTAAAAGATAATATCAACATCAAATCGTTAAACCTTTGAGATACATTTGTCAATCCTTAACATTTTCTGACGTAACATCTGGTAATATTTTTAGGTATAAATCATAATACTCTTGACTGCAGCCCGATGCATCTGATTTAAAAACCGATCACCTTTTTTTTGACCCTTCGTAGTTTTATAAATTAATACCACAAACCAAATCGGTAAGCCGAAATTTTTTTGATTTGAAATGAACAATTTATTGGTTTTACAATGATGTATGTTTTTTTTTTAAATTTATTTTTATTTAAAAGCATGAACATTTAAGAACACTTAATTCCTAAGTTTAAAAAACAGTGTTAAAAAAATTTCAAAAATCGACTGTCAGCATTTATTTTTTCACGTGTTTGAAAAAAAAATGTTGACGAAAATCAATTACACGTAGGTATATTAGAGATACTTTTCAATAACAAGATTATACAATTTGGACCTATTAATGAACTAAAGCTATTTAAGCTAAAGCTAAAAAAATATTTTTTGGATATAATCCTACATCATGCTCGTATACTGTTTGACTACGTATGTAAGGATAATAGATTTAACATTAGTAAATATTATCAGACGTCAAATTATGATGACACCTCGATATTGTACACAATTGTACATTTAGATGGAGGAATATTTTTTGACACTAAACATATGTCGGCTTTACTATGCTCAAAAGTACCACCTGGCACCTAAAGTATGTTGTAATGTATATTACTATAAATTACAACGATCACCAAATTTACGGCTAATTGATCGACTAATATTTAACAAAATATGCATTATATAACGTGACTCATTGCAATTTGAAAATTATGATTAAATGCGAAAATGAGAATTTTTTTATCAATATTTATCTATTATATATTAATATAATTATATTTAAATGAAAAATCTATTTCAGCTATTTTGATTTTTTTGATTTTTACATTCTTTAAATTTTCTTAAATGATAAATCTAAACTCCCATCTACTTAACTTATACGTTATAACTTAATATAACATAAGATAATATTTTAAAATAATTATGAAAATTTCAAGTTTCTAGCAACATTAATTTTGTAGCAATGACGAAATTACTAGAGTCAATTTAATGAATTTAATTGAATTTTGCCATTTTTGGTCTATTTTAGGCTTTTTGCCGGTCACCTGAATAAACCCTCAAAGACCGTCTAGATAAACCGTCGACATCAAATTTCCGACCAATCGAGTTGCTTGATGAAACTTTTGGACAAAGTTGAGTTGAGAAAAAAGTGTCTTCAGAAAAAAAAAATGAAAAAATAAACATCATTGTAAAATCGCTTCACTCAGAATCTAAAAAAATTTAACAAATTATTAGCATATATCTTTTATATTAAAACATTTAATTTAAGCTAAGAATTTTACAGTTTTACAATGACGTAGGTTAAAAATAGAACTTGAAAATACTTTGTTTTTTTTAAAGTTTATCCCTAGTAAATTTTTAAATATTTGATGAAAATATAATATGACTTTACTTATACAATTCTCTAACGATCTTGAAAAAATTTCCAAAATCGTGACTCTAGATTTTTTTTATGAGCGTTTATGTATACATATTATGATACGATTTTTAGGTAATAATCTGTTTTTACGTCAATTCTCAACTTTAACAAATTATTTAGAGAAATTGATCGATCCAAACATAATGAAACTTTAAATATAGATAGAACAAGTTGTTTTGAATATTTAAAAAAAATTGTCTCCTTTATCAAACATAAAAAATTAAGTTAGTAAAAAAAAAAAATCTTTCAAAAATTATACAGAAATTGACGAAGTAGGTATATGAATAGTATATTTTTAATATTTGATGAGAACGTCTGAAAATTTAATATGAACTTACTAATATAGTTCACTAAAGATACTTAAAAAATTTTAAAAATCGTGACAAAGGATTTATTTTTATAAGTATTTTAATAAATTATTATACAATTATTACATAATAAACGGTTTTTACTTCAACTTTCAACTTTAAATATTGATTTAAATATTTTTCTTTGTTTGATTTAATGCATGTTGTTTAAAATGATCGTTTAATATTTGACCACAGTTATAGTTATATTTTTTTATATTAGCTATTTTGACGTTGCTGTTTTAGAAATAGTTAATTAGTTGATTTGAGATATCGTGTGTAACGTAGACTACTGGAAGTTCTACTCAATTACAAGCTAATGTTTGACTAATTCCTTATACATTTTTATTTCGTGAGCTTCAAAAGTTCTAATCTGATAATTAATAAAAATCCATTACGAGTTATGATATTGTAAAATTAAATTAAGTCTTCTGTCGACAATTGGCTTCATTTATATTTGCTCGAGGACTTAAAATGTTCTGATTTTCCTTACTACATAACGGTCTTCTTAATTTTGAAAAAATAAAATAATATAATTAAATTTTAATTTTTTTTGTTAGTAAATAAATAATTACTACAACGTATTATGATTAGGCGTATACAATTTGTTCACATCAAATTGCTTTAATGGTTATACATTTTTGAAGGCATTAAAAAATGTAATAATCATCGCAGCAAATGACACTATTATGTAGAAGAATATAACCTCAATAGTATTTTGGTACAACGTCACAGTAGTTACCTATAATATTGTCTGTGATGTAAAATTGTCATGGTTGTTAAACTGTTAAATAAACACAATTATCCTTAATAACAAATATAATATTAAAATTCTTTGACATAGGTAGATGCATAAAATTCATCGTTTTGCTTAATTTGTATAGAAATGTCAATCCCTACATTAATTTTATCGTGATGACTATTAAATCATTGTGTATTAACATTTGTGATTGAAAGAGTTTAATGAACATAGAATAATTATGTCTGTTTATTTTTATGTTATTTTTTAACGAATGTTACCTTCACATAAATATTGATATGATAGTGTCGT
The DNA here is from genome assembly GCA_027580255.1 of Therioaphis trifolii. Lineage (NCBI taxonomy): Eukaryota > Metazoa > Arthropoda > Insecta > Hemiptera > Aphididae > Therioaphis > Therioaphis trifolii. Next base: position 51,755,169 of record CM050404.1, read on the forward strand.
AAAATGTGTTCCTTTTAAGTTGATTGTTATCGACAAAATCGTAATTAGTTGATAACTATGAATAAATGATAAATATTTTACCTTTATTTATTATTCAATTTCATACTTTTCAAACTCTTGGGTTGTTAGTGGAAAATGATAATGAATATCATAATAAATTATTAGTTTCGAAAGTTAAATAATATTAAAATCAAACTACAAACACATTTATTGTACCTATACAATTTATCTAAATTGTTAGTAGTTATTTTCATTTTATAATCAAAATAGCCATAAAAAAAATGTTTTTCAATTATTAAAAAAAGAGACTATTAGTTTTTTAAATTTATTTATCTATTATTTGTGACTTTTTAACATGCAAATATTTTTTTTATAATATGCTAAATTTGTTTTTAATTAGCAATAAGTTTTTCTAATAATGTTTTACGTTATACATTTCCCACATATATAGTGCTCCAAGTTATTTTATACCAACTTTAAGAACAAGCTCAAGTTGAGCCATTTTCAAATGCGAATTTCAAAAAGTTCTTACAGCGTCTATCTAAGTTAATCATAATTTTAATGCAAAACTAAATGTAGCATACGTTTAATCGCTATCCAAACCCTCAATTCCTATATACTAATCAATTTTCAAGATTTTTGACGTGAATTTTCACCGCCTGAAAATTTTAAAAACTTTGTGGCGTATCTAAATAGAAATTTTTTGAGATGAACAATTGAATGGAAAAACTATTAATTTATTATAATTTAGTTTCGTATTGAAATTTATATTAAATGAGATAGCCATCGTAAGTATATTTTAAAAACTCGCATTTGCAAAACATAGTTTAAGTTTCTGATTCCATTTTTAATAATCCAAAGATATATTTAAATTTTTTTCGGAAAAAAGCTGGAGCGTTTTGTTTTTATTCATATAATGAATATATTTTATAATATTTATAAATTATAATTATAATGAAATAACATTAGATAACCGCAGATTTTATTGTAGCTGGTTAGCTATAGATATATCAACGTTACGGTTATATTCAAAGATAGGATACCTAAATACATAATTTTAGTGCTAAAAGTACAAAATATTCAAAATTTATCTGCCAAAATACAAAAGTCGTATTTTATATAATTAATTGTATACTGTATGTGAAAACACCTCTCTATTAAGCAAAATTGCAATTTATAATTTCATTGAGGAATCAACTTTGGAAAAATGGTACATCTTCATAAATTGCACCAATGAGTCATGAATACGTTCTCATATAAATGAAATTTTGAATTAACAATGTTTATATGTGACTTTTGATGCACATCATTCATTAAAAAAAAGAAAAAGAAGAGAAAAAGCCAGACATACTTTGAACCAAGGATATAATGAAGATTAGTGCACTGAATTTTAAAGAAACTATAAATCATTTTTACAGTTAAAGGAAAAGACTCTGAGCTAAAATTCAGTGTAAAAATACTGTTCAAATGTTTAACTAATTTTAGTCTAATTTTTATTAGGTTTTTTTTATCAAAACAGTTAAAAAAACACTCTGAATAAAAGAGAAATTTTTTTACGAAAAGATTTAAAAGATATTGTTCTATTTGTATCCAAAGGTTCATAAAAAATGGATTGTCTAATAATTTTTTATATACATTTTAAGTTGAAAATTGATAATCGTGATCTATCGAATGGCTGGAGGAAACTTTTGGACAAAGATAACTGCCCCAGAGGTGTCTTCAGAGTTGTAGAAAAAAATAAACATTTTTATAAAACCAACAGATATTTCGCTGTACCCAGAATCTAAAATGTATAAAATCAACATTATTTTAAATGTTAATTACAATCAAAAGTAGGTATACAATAATATAATGGATTTCTTGAGTTATGGTTTTTTCATATTTTTTTTATTATTAATACTTATTTGATTCTCTCTTGGATTGAAATTATATTTTTTTAAATAATTTTAGGTTTATTGCATTTTAAAATATATTATTTATATATGTACGTAGAATATTAATTGTATTAATCGAGTAGTAATGTTACATGAACACGTACGTAGTACACTTGAGGTAGGTATACATCAATAAGTGGTATATTTGCTACTACAAAAATAACATCGTTGCCTATACGAGTTTGAATTTTAATATTTAATGTAATAGTACCGTAGGTAAGCTCTTATTCTGGTTTGAATTGTCTTTGAGATACCTACGATAGTTCTTCACTTTCAAATTTACTTTAATGCCGAACCATTGACTCACCTATACATTCTGACCCACTTGCGACTGCTGTTTTACAACTATTTTTTAAGCGGATAACATATTTATATTTATATATACAAGGTGTCCTAGGCCCCAAAATGAGAAATAAAATCTTGAGATTCAAAACTTAAATTTGTCTTGACAATATTACGGCTATAGAATTAGGTAAAAAAAAAAAAAAAAAACAGAAAAATATTGAATAGAACAGAAGTTATTGCATTTGTCAAATCATCCTGGTATACCAAGTGTATGTCTATATAATACAGTTTTAAAACGTGTTTTGGAAATGGTGTTAGTCGGTTTTATTTGGTTATGGTCTTTGAAGTTGCATAGTTTTCGAATTCAATTGTAGTTGCGTTAAAATCATAATATTAACTTAAATATTATGACATTACTTTTTTATTTATTTTTTATATTATTTATTCTTATATTATTCTAGATTACTGTTTAGTAACTGTTAAAACAATTGAACAATTCTTTAATATTTTAACACAATAAAACCATATAATTACCTATATAATAATATATTGTGTTACACCATCACAATAGAAAATTGATTTTGGATTTTAATTTTTCGTATAATAGTTTGCAATCTTTAATTTTAACACACCTCTCATCTAACAGAATATGCAGGCTATACATTATAAAATCATTGACATTGAGATTATACGAAAATAGCGCTTGATTTGTAAATTATATTTCATCAGTAATTATTACGTAGGTATAACACATTTTAATTCCTGACCTCTGAATACGGCATATTTTATTTACCTGTTTGTGTGTAAAGTGAACATATTATTCGTATTTCCTGAATGATTCATTTTTTATCAAAACTATTGACCATGAAAAATAAATGTTTACTATCGTGTTAAATTAAAAAAGTACCAAAATGTTTGGAGGTTTAAATTAATTTCATAGATTAAACATTAAATATGAAATTATTTGCGATTGTAATTTAGAATTTAAACTTTGTTTAAATATATTTAAAAAAAATATTTTTAGATCACGTTTTTAATCACAAAGCCCGAAAATGTAAAATGAGGCTAGTAATTTTAACTATATTTGAAAGTGTTAGGAAAATTAAGTTTCACTTACTAAATTATATACTTTTAAATATTGTTTGAAACTTAAAATAAACTTGCTTTATAATGATGCTTTTTTTTCATATGTGTTTATATTGGATAAAAAGTAAGTAATTGAGTTTTAGTGATTAATATGACTTAACGAATCTAGGGAGTACTGTTATCGGAAAATTAAGTTTGAAATATAAGGATATATATTGTATAGATAAAATAATATACATTTATTGTTTAATACCTCCATTCAAACATGTTGCGTATGTAGGTACACACCTCAGATTAAAATTACTTTTATTTGATATTTACTTACCTGTGATTCAAAAATCAATGACTGACACTGAATTCACTGTATTTTCATTCATTATCCTTCAAATGATTTATTATTTCAATGTATCGACTGTAGTTATAAAGGATATATTGGTTATTAAATTATTTTTAAATACCTGGAAGTGAAGAAACTTGGGTTGGTATTGTAGAAACATATTTAAAAAATTTATGTTTCGTGATTCTTGACGTTTTTAAAATGTTTTGTTAGTATTTAAAATAAAAAAATGAAGCATTTTACAATAAATGTTAATGAATCAAGGTAAAAATAAAATATTGACATTGATACACTGCCCCCCATCGGACCCACTCCAGTGAGAGTGAAGTCCACACACGAGAGAATTCTCTTCTTAAAAGAAGGGGGTAACAAGTGCCACACTTCTTCCCCTCCAAAGGTGAAAAGATATCGACAAAGACCTGACGGCCGTTTCGAAAAAAATATAAGATAACAAAAAATGATATTTTAAAATCCGTGACTCTATATTAAGAATCACTTAATTCATTTATGTAATTTATGTAAGAATAAATATGTCCCTTAAATGCCACATAATTAAATAATTTTCTTCATCGATAGAAATAATTTGATTTATTCTGATCATATTATTTGTATTGTCCTATCTACCAATGCACAAAAACATAGAGATAAATTCTATTATATTTCCATGAATGCATAGTAAACTAAGACTTTTTTTACATCCCAATGTTTCACTATGGTTTTTATTTTTTCTGTTTTTATCGTTGTTTAAATTGTTATTAACTTTAATGTTCAATGTACAACGTATTATGTACATAATGTTTGTACAGTAAATAGGTTTGAAAATAGGAGTATTTGCATGTCGCGGAATAACATAAGTGAAGGCACCCAGCAGTGACACCCAGCGTGAATGGTTGGAAAAATTAACACTTAAACGAGTATTGTTAACAGTAAATCCAGTGTTTAAGAAGTATAATACGAGTATAGTAGTCATTAAATTTTTACACAAATATTAAATACTTACTAATAAACAATAACATCACTTTAAAAAAGATTTTCGTACAAGTCAATATTTGTCTCATTGACACAATTTTTCAGATAAGGTTTGGGTTGATTTTATCATTACTCGGTGAGTTCTTTTTGGTAATAATCAATAATTGATTAATATTTTTACTGATACAGTGAAGTGAATATAATATTGCATTGACTGGATATACGAGTCCAAATGAAACACTTTAACATATTTATTTATAATCGAAACTGTCGGCATATTTTATCGTGTAGACCAGTGGCTCCCAAACTATTTTGGTTCACGCATCCCTAAAACTAAAAATAAACAATCGCGCCTCCCACGAATAAATAAATCCAGCAACGCAATAGATCGAAAATTCGATATTGATGGTACTTTGTGGGTTCATCAAGCTCTTGTCTCAATAGTTTTAAAATATAATATAATTATTAATAATATATATATATATATATATATATTCATATATTTATGTTTTTATGTTGGTAATAAGACGAGGAATAATTAATTAGGAAATGACAGATGAAATTAAAAAAAATGTCAACGGAACGTAGTATTCTCAAGCGGTTACCCATCTAAGTACTAACTATACGTCCGACGTTCTTTACTTCAGTGATCGGACAAGAACTAGTGATTTCAACGTGGAATGGTTTTTGGCAAAGTCCTATTGAAAATTACAAATTAAAATTAACATCAAGTTAGGAATTTAAATTAATTACTTATTGCTTATCTGTATAAGTAGTGATCGGAACTATAAAACAATTGAATATTCAATAACTCATCGAAAACTAACGACTAAAGTGAACAAAAATTATTCAACTCAAATGATTTTTGTAACATTAGTATAACATAAATACTAATTATAGAATAAATATGTGTAGAGATTTATTAAGAAAAATGATTACACTAAAAAAATAGGTAGGATTTTCAATTATTTAACCTTGATTAACTACGATTTTGAATGTGTGTGATCTAGGAAAGTAAAATAAAAGTGATAAAATATTAAAGTCACCCAATATTGGCTTAGATTTTACCACCTAACATTTTTAATTATGATTAGATTATCCACTGAATTAGATAAGTATCGTAATACATAGATTTTATTGGAACTTTATTTAATTTTCCTGGAAAATATAAAAAAATACTACAATATTATACAGTCGACTCTTGATAATCCAAACCTTCAATAACTCGAAACCTTTGGTAATTCGAAGTAAATACTCGGTCTCTTGAAAATCACGCGGTAATTCGATCAAAAACAATGCGTTTAAGTACACTCGCTAATTCAAAATTAAATTTTAGGAAAACTGGCCAAAAATACATTAAACGTTGATGAAGACAATGAGACTACACAAGCCCTCTACCTCTTGTGACTTTAAAAGAAGCCAGCGCACCCTTGGACAAATTACGAAACTTTTCGCTCCACTCAGAAGTAACTGTTGAGATTTTTGATGCTTTATTTACTATAGAAAATACTATTGAAAAAATGAAGCTAAATTCAATGAAGCAGAAAACCATTACAGAATTCTTCAAAAAATAATAACCATTTATAATAATAATTTAATTTAAATAGTATAATTATCATATATATATATATAGTTTAATTTAAAATTTAAAAACAATAAATATATACGTAATAAATAAATAAATAAATAAATAAATAAATAAATAAATAAATAAATAAATAAATAAATAAATAAATAAATAAATAAATAAATAAATAAATAAATAAATAAATAAATATATATATATATATATATATATATATATATATATATATATATATATGTAAAATAATAAAAAACAAAATTTTTTTCTTAACTCTCTATAATTCGAATTTTTATTTTACCCTCTCGTTATTTCGAACTACTCAACAATTCGAACTCTCGGCAATTCGAAGTTTTACAACAGTCCCGTCAACTTCGAATTATTGAGAGTCGACTGTAAATACTTTTGTTTTTAAAATTGTATGTAATTTGGCATTGAAACATTAGTTAATTTTATAGAAAATTGATAAACCACTCTAATAAAAACAAGAAATTCCCACGATTATATTTTAGCTTCAATACATCTAAACTGTACAGCGGGGATCTTAAAATGAGTTCCAAAACAGGTAATCAGTTAATTTTTTTATTTATTAAATTTTATTCTGCCATGTTTATCAATATTTATTTCTTGGTATTGTTGGTATACGGCAACAGGTATTAAACTAGTCTCAAGTCTTTAAGGTTTTACTTTAAAGTTTAAGGCCTATAAAGTGTTCAGAGTTCGCTAAAAGACCAAGCACCGCGCCAGTGCCAGTTAGCGGTAATTGATTTGTCGTGTGCTATGACACGTTGTATTACAATGAGTGTCCATTAGTCGGTAGGACATGTCCGCCGACTTGGCAACTGGCAGGCTGTGGTGACTCATGGATAAATATAAAGGAGATATTGAAAATGTCAATTGAAATTTTCAAGCATATTTATTATAATCGTATTATGTAAGTGTTGATAAAATGTTAAGTTCTGGAGATCACATTTTAAATTTTAATACATTCAAACTATTTGACTCTGTCAAAAAAAAAAAAAAAACAATTTAAAAGCAAAAACAACTAATATACGTAATATAAAGCCTGACGATGATAATTATTATTAATTTTGTTATTATATATTACTTGAAAACCAATAATAGTAATCATTATTCACTATTGTATTTTGTATAGTTAAGTAGTTTTTAGTACATACGATTTATTTGAATAGCTTCTCGAACAATTGAGATAGGCACAAAATTACCTATTATATTAACTAACTCAAACAAACGAACATTATCATATTATATTTTCTTTATACATCACAAGCGGAATTATTCTGCTTCACACGCAACATTCTTGGCTGGTGTATAATTTATAACAATATCACATATTTTATATTATTAAATCGATTCGTATATACATTGGTTTTTTATTATTATTAAACCATTTAAAGTCTAGTCATGTAATATATAATAGCTAGTATAATATCGTTAATAATTTGATAAGCAGATAAATATCTTAATCTTGATGCTGTAAAATTTTACTTGCATGGTATGTAATTGTTAATATAGATGATAATGTACACACTGAAGTAATAATTTCATAATTAATTGTATTTAAAAACAATTGAGCTTTTGAAGACGATACCATGTTGTCTCATTTTGATATGATTATTAAGGCAAATTATCACTATTCGAAAAAGTGTTACAGAGCAAAAAATAAAAAATGAACATCATTGTAAAACTGTAAGATCTTTTGCTTCGCTCAGAATCTAAAAAACAATATTATTTTCAGTTTACTTAAAGCATTCTTACGTATTCAAATTTTGAATGGATAGTATTTTTTTACAAGTAGGTCGTGTTTTTTAAACTAGGGAGATGTAGTTTCAAAGTCTTTTCTAATAAGTTGCCACTACTGCTAAGGCTAAGTGTAATTGTATATTTAGATAATTTTTTATTAATTAGCTATTTAAAGTTTGATTCAACTCAGTTGATATTGATTCAATCGATTGAAAAATAACATGCACTATTTCCACGTGAAATGTCTATTAGTGATTTTACGCATTTGTAAAATTAATATTATTCATTGTTTTAGTCACAAAACTGTTACAGTAACATAGTTATCAACGCAGTCAATAGATTCCTCCTTAAATATACCGTCGACTGTCAGGCGTGTACATAGTGTTGCGTGATAGCTCGATTTACGGCTACCTGTTTTTTCTTTTTACTTTTCGTGCTTTTTCTATGGCGTTGAGTGATTAAAAAATGTATAATACTTAATGATACTGTAATTTATCAATTATTAAAATGAATAACCGTTCATTAATGCATTTTCGGAGTAAAATATTTCTCGAAATATTACGCACAAAATGTTTTGAGTGACAAACACTAATAGGAAATAGAAAATAAGAAAAATTAAATTATGTCCATCGCATTATTTTACAACTATGTGGTTATTGGAGTTTTATGCAGATTTGGGTTGTTGAGTTTTATATTATACAGTTGACTATATTTTAATGCCGTATCACAGAGCTGATCCATGGGTTCTCGTGTAAAACCGTAATACTCAATAAAAACATTAAGGATCTAATGCCTAATGATTAATAACTTTTTTGATTTTGTCTGATTTTCTAATTTTACTAATAAAACTAAACCTGTGAGATGTTTGTCGCATTTTGTAGATTTTAGTAATTTCATGTGTACTTATTATATATAGAGTTAACTATTCGACATTTTACTACCATACTATAATTGAGTAGACTTCAGCCGGACCGGAAGCAGGAAAAATGTTTATCATAGCTGACCCATTAGATCACGCATTTGTTGATAGCCGTGAATTAATTTCAGTAACGTAGATATTTTTAATGAATACCGTGTAATCTCACTTCATTCGTAATATTATCTACTCTTATTTTTATCTGTTATTTAATATTTCGAATGACTTGTACTTTGTTTTTCACGCATTCTTACATTAAATGCCATGGCTCACAGTATACGCTTCAAATAATTTAATAATATTTTGTTTTCTTACCGAGATTATGATGAATAACTATTATTGTTTGTATCTTACGTGGTTTATAGTGATTATTACAGTGGTGCTTGGCCAACGCACCAACGATGGTTTACTTAGGTGAGTGATATCATGTTTTACCCATAGGCACAAATAGTATTAGATTTTTTGGGAAGGGGGAAGATGAAGCCCTCTAGCTACTCGATAAGGCATTTGTGGAAATAATAATCACCTAAAAATTTTTCGCCACCACACTTGCTTCCTATTATAACACATCACACATAAATATAGTACTTAATAACAATAAAACTTGCTATACATTTTTTCTAATGTACTATTTCATCTACTTCTGTATTTATAGATTGAAACGCGTTTTTTTATAGCCAATAAATTATACCCCATATTATGAGGTTAAATGTACACTAATATTATAAATGATATACTAATATGTAAAATACCTCTTTTTAACGAAAAATTGTTTGTATTCTGTATTCCGAATGTACCTATACGTATGCATTACTATTAAAAAAAAAAAGTTTACCTATTCTAATTGTTTTTTTATACTTCTTATTTTTAAATTAAAATGTGAAAAATATCTTTTTTAGGATAGAAAATAATATAATATATTATTATAAATTTGTTCATGCTAATATTTTTATGAAGTAGCAAATAAAGCTATAAAATAAACAAATCAATTTGGCAATTTACAGAAGTCAAAGTATTGGCATTAACAATTTATTTGGTAAATATAATTAAGTAGTTATTGAAAAGTTATTTGTTAATATGTGCTGAATTACTTTGATTTAGATATACATACATTAAAATAAACAAAATAACACGTATCGTATTTTTTTGATCAAATCGAGGCCTAATAACAAAAAAAAAAAAAAAGAAGTTTATAAAATATTCTACAAAATACGTTCAATAAATAGAAAACAATGAAAAATGTTCGGAGAGCAAGTGACATTTTTTAAGGGGGCTTAGCCTCCAAAGCCTCTCCCTATTTGTGCCTATGGTTTTACCGCAAACCCTAATAAAAAGATCGCCATGGTTTTTAGGGTAAAACTATACAAATCAGACAACGCTCGTAATTATAATAGTACAGATTATAGAAACGAAAAGAATAGGAAAGTTAGAGGAATAGATGATTTCGATGGTCAATCACAAAATCATAGTAGAATTTATGCCATGCCGTTGAAAAATTACATGAATGTAAATATTTTTTACGCATTCATTCTGACTGATTACTTTTTATGTAGATTTTATTTTCCAGGAATCATATTACGGACATGTAGGTATCGGAACCCCACCACAAATCTTTAAAGTGAAGTTTTATACGACCGTATCGGATCTTTGGATTCCATCACGAACTTGTAAAATACTACATCACGAATCATGTCGTAAGTCGATTTATTTTTTTGTTTCTTATACACAATAAACCCGGAATCATCAATCTTTTTTTACGAAGGGCCAAAATTTTTGGGGGAAAGCCGGAATAATAGAGAGGCAATGAGGATAGAGAAGTATCATTAAGAATCATTTCAAGAGAACAACACCAAAATAAATAGTCATTATTTTACAATTTAAATTTTATTGAAAAATTGAAAATAAAAATATTCGTGTTCTGAATGTATATTCTATATTTTCAAAAAATCAATCAGCTTGGTGGGTTTGTTTAAAAAATTTCACGGGCCGTAGATTGTTGACCTTCGCTCAAGACAGCAAGAGTTTGTTAAGTAAACGTCTAAAGGTATTTTTATATATATTTAAAAAATTTTAGATAACACATACAACGCAGCTAATTCAACTACTTATCAAGATAATGAAAGAGGAATGATCAAGAACCGAAGAGTACGAGGTTTCTTAGCTACTGACACAGTTACTGTTGGTATATGTTGCGGTTAAACTATATGTGCTTCAATAGAATATTGAAATTATAAATAGATTTTTACTAACTCTTTGTAGTTAAATGGAATGACTATTTATAATCAAACATTTGGTGAAGCCCACAGTGTAATATCCATTCCTGGTCCTGGTGGTGACGTGTATGACGGATATTTTGGTTTAGGGTATAAAAACGCTACTGACTACGGAGTGGTTCCACCATTTTACAATATGATTTATCAGGGCATTATAAAGAGTCCAGTGTTTTCATTTTATTTTCCTAAGTAATAACATTGCATGATTTTTTTTCACATCTCCCTAATAGTGTCTCTTGAATTTCGATTTTAGAGATCAATATGGTCTACAAGCCGGTGAAATTATATTTGGTGGATCTGACCCAGAAAAATATACTGGGCCCTTTACTTACGTGCCCGTTAACATCAAGTATAATAGCTGGCAATTTAATCTCGACAAGTAAGTATTTCTCTATTGTTACAATAATAATCATTACGAAGGGGTTTTTATTTTTTATCGTACAGGGTTTTGGTTGGCAACCGGGTAATTACGAGTGGCATCCAGCAAGCGATTGCTTCAGTTGGTAATTTTCCTATCAGTGGACCAACTCAGCAAGTTCAACAAATTCACGACCTTCTTGGCGTTTCTAGAACACATGATCATAGTGTATGAGCATTTTTCACCTATATTCTGCTTATGGTTAAGTTTAGGCTTATATTTAATTAAAAAAAAGCTGGTAAGATGATTGTAGTGAAAGTTCGTCCTTTGTCACTTTGGTCTTCAAATATGATAATGGTGGTGGATGTAGTGAACCTAGGAAGAGCCATATTTATAATTGGAGAACGATTAGTGTCATATGATATTATTATAAATCATTGTTTTTGGAAAACGATTCTGAGCAAATCAAAATAGTAATAATTTTATTATAAACAAAATAAATGTTTGAAAATATAAAAAGCACCATAATAAACTATGATGAAGTTTTAAAGTTTCAAATAAAAAAAAGTTCGGGAATAATGACAAGAATAATTCATGTCAATTTAATGATATTCGTAAACATTCTCCATTTTGCAGTATTTAGAATTTAGTTTCTTCTAGCTTGTATTAAAGAAATTATCGCAACCGATTAATATGAAAATATAAATATAGCGAAAGCTACTTTAACAAAAAATTGTATGAAAATTGCAGATCTTATTATTTAAATTATCAGATATATATTCAGATAATATAATTAATATATTATAATGGAAATTTAATGGAATAAAAATAAAAATAAATCAGATATTTTCGTAAAATTAGTTATTTAAGCCATAATTCCTAATTTAAAAGCGTGTAAAAAAATAATATATTGAGTTAATCTTTATGAAGCTTGAATCATTGATACTAATATATGTGTTGAATCTATTGGCGAAAGAAAATTTGAAGTGGATTAATAATATAAAATGTTATAATTTTTTTATTGAAAATATCGCTAATTTAGTGTAGGTAGGTATTTAATGAATGATTTTCGTTAAAATTATAATTTTAACGCGTATAACAAAAATCCCGAATAAAGAATTTTGTAATTTTTTTCAGTTGTGTTAGTTAATTATAGGAGTGAGATGATATTACATTTTCAGGATATTATATTAAATATTAATCATTATATTGGATAAAAACTTTAAAAAAAAAATATATATTTTGAATTATAGTTTAATTTTTATATAAAAGAGCCGACAAATTGACTGATTTTTTGAAACATTTGTCACAGTTATATAAGTGTGTTGGTAATGTTTTTTGAAAATTTTGAGTGTTTAGCACCCTGATTTTTGGGTGTATGGCTAAATTAAAAAATTTTACTTTCAAAAAAAGATATATTTTAAATTATAGTTTAATTTTTAATATAAAAGAGCCGAAAAATTGTCTGATTTTTTGAAACATTTGTCACAGTTATATAAGTGTATTGGCAATGTTTTTTGAAAATTTTGATTGTTTAGCACCCTAATTTTTGGATTTATGGCTAAATTAAAAAATTAATTTGATGAAAATCTTGTAATATATTTGGTGTGCATTTACCTGTCTCATCTTACCCCATGGTGTGGGTAAGATGGGACAAATTCCGTTTTTTTTTTTACTTGATTTTTTCGATTTCAATATAATATTTAAATATTTTAAAGTGAACAGTTTTAAATGTAGTGAACATTGACTTGTAAATGGTACATAAATTGAGAATTTTTCTGAAAAATTCAATATACTACAGCAAGTTAAACACTAGGTGTCTCGTCTTGCCCCAGGTTCCCCTACTAAAAAACTACTAAAAAATTTGAAAGCATTTTTGACATTAAAATACATTGGAAGAATAGCAGTGGTCGATGGGTACGCATAATGCAAAAATTAATGAATGTTTTACTATAATTTTATAAAATTTTTAAAATTTAAGAGCTTAGATTTTGTTTGTGATCAAAAATACTATGCAGCTTACATACTTAATCATGGTATTCATTTTATACTATTTTTTATTTTATTACTGTTTTAGATTGCATGTGATAAAGTTGATAGTTTACCTGTGATATCTTTTGTATTTGGCAACGCAACATTTAATCTTAATGGAAAAGAATACATAATTACATCAAAGGTATAACTTCGTATACATATTTAATATTTATTAATGAAGGTCATTGTTTTTCTTTTTTGATTTTTATTAACTTTTCAAATGTATTTTATATTAAAGGTTTCTGGTCATAAAAGTATTAGGTGCATATCTGGGTTTATGGATCATTCTTACTATACACGAGACGGTCCACTGTGGATCTTGGGTGATATATTCATTAATCGCTATTACACCGAGTTTGATAGAGGAAATAATAGGATTGGTTTTGCCAAAAGTAAAAAAGTAATCAAAATAAACAGTTAGTTTGGTTGTATGTGAGAAACTGAATTATTTTTAATGTGTGTATGAATAAAAAAAAATGTTCATGGAAAATCAAGATAACTTAACAATTTTATGTTTAAAAATGTATTTTTTCACTGTGTATTTGAATTATTACTTATGTATTCGAAAAAAAGAAAAAATTAAAATTAAAAAAATGTAACGATGAATAAATAATATAAACAATAAAATAATTGCTATCGCAAAAATTGTAATTTATTATTTTGTATATGGTGTTCGAATATTGTCATTGCTTAACTAGCAAATTCTAAAATGAGAAGTCCAGTATAATTGTTTTAAAATACCTACCTATGATTGTTTATCCTGCAGAAGAATGGAGTTAAATATGCTTGATGCTTATGAAATCGCATGATTTTTAAAAGTACATTAGCGCTACCTTTAAGATACCATTTTAGTGCATATTTTATTGAGTGAATAATGTTTTCATAAAATCAAAAATTACCTAATTTAACTATCCTAGTTCCTAAGGTCATTTATTTATTTGTCCCATGTGATAATTATGAAGTTAATTTCCATGTGTAGCAAATGTTTTCAATATTTAGGAATATATAAATGTACCTCTTCGTTTTTATTATTATTTTTATTTTTTACATTGTGCAATTTATAGCTAAAGACTAGAAATGTTAAGTGTAGTGCTAAGTGCCATTTAAATTTATGAGTATGATTCTATTAAATTTTCATAAGTTTTTCTCCAATCTGGCAAAATTTATTAGAGATAAAATTTAGAGAAATATAGTTTTATCAAAGTCCTATTTTTAGCCAAAAAGTTGTGAAATGTTTTTGAAACTTTTGTAAAGCATAAAGTAATATGCAATTAATTTAATAAATGGTAAAAATTTCAAGTTTCTTGGTACATTATTTTCTGAGTTATGAGTAATTAACTAAAATTGATTTTACCGTTTTTATTTGGTTTATCGGTAGTTTTTCCTCATGCCTAGAAAAACTATTGAGAGGAAAAAAATGTGCCTTTAAAAAACCATACAAATGTGATTTCCGATCTAAAGAGTTGCCGGATGAAACTTTTGGACAAAGTTAAGTTGCGTAAAAAGAATCTCCAGAAAAAAAAGGATAAAAAAATACGTACTTCGCCTTATGAGATTTTCTTCGATATTCGGACGAGTTATTGAGGATGAGTGTATGGGTGTATTTAATTTTAAAGAAATGATAGATCATATTTTTAGTAAAAGTTTTTGTCAAATATTTTAAACTTTACTAGGGATAAACTTTTAAAGAACAAGGTATTTTCAATTTCAATTTTTAGCCCAATAGCTGTCAAATTTATTTGAAATTTCTTTAGAGAATGAAGTGATACGTCAATAGTGTATGGTGAAAATTGTAAGTTTTAGCAACACTACTCTTGGAGAAATAACGAAATTACTTAGGTCAATATGAAAGTGTCATTTACGGTGATCTTCGCCGTTTTTGGTCCATTTTAGGCTGTTTTTCCGCTGGCCTGGAAAAAGTATTGAGATGAGTGCTTAATATACTCTCAAAGTACCATTCACATCAAATTTCAGATCTATAGAGTAGCTGGATGAAACTTTTGGACTAAGTTATGTTGATTAAAAAAAAATAAAAAAATCAACATTATTGTAAAACCATAAGATCCTCTGTTTCAACCAGAATCTAAAATGACAAACGGTAGTTGTTGACAATGGTACCATATCGATATTACATGCAAGTTGCTTATCATGGCAATTTATTAAAATAAGGTACGATTAAATATGGTTTATAACACAAATTACAAAATATAACTATGTAGCTTTTATGATCAAATATAATTTTCAATTCAGTACTATTTGATTCAACAGGTAATTAATATATTATAATTAATAGAAAAAATATAGTAATAATAGTAAAATATTTTTAAATAAAGGTATGATAAATAATTATTTATACTTAAATAATAATTAAAGACAGAAACTGTATTTTTACAATAATTATTCATAAAGATAATTTTTGTTGTAATATAACATCTGTATTAATGATTAAACTTATTATGATTTAACATTTTTTACAAATTATAGTAATTATAAACTTTGTATACTTCACCTAACATGGCTTTGGATTCTATAGAAACCCTAGGAGTTATATAGATTGCCCAGAGATTATTTAAAACAATATTAAAACGTAATGCATTGTCAACTTTCATCAGAAATTCTATAATTCTAATATAGAATACCAATATCCAACACTTTGCCGGTAATTTGTATAATGGCTGACTACAAAATTACAAGATATTGCAAATTTATTCTCTTTTTTTCTCTATTACTTGGCTCGAATGTATTCCACAGTATTTATTATTTTTACTACGATACATGATTAAAAAAAAAATATTTTATTTCATTTTTATAAAGAAAATCTTTACCTACATAATGGGTAATCCATTAGTATTAATTGTTTTATCTTTATGTTTAACATCATTATTCATTACCATGCTGATCGTGCCAGTAAGTTCAATTTTGATTTTATAAGACATTTGTATAACTTTTTCTATAAATGTTTGATATGCTTTCCATTTTTTAATCATACTTTCATACGCATTTTATCCAAGTTTATGTCATAAATACTGTTGTATGTGAAATATAGGAAGCTGACGATGATATTGAAATTATGACAGTCGATTCTTTAGATAGACATAACTTTTACAGAAAAAGACACAACGTATCTAATCTTATAATCAATGACGAGGTATGTAATCTCAAATAAATCTAAACTTTAAAAAAATAACTAGTTACATTTAAAAATTACTATATGTATGTATAATTAATTCGATTTATTTAAAATAATATTGTTGTACCTAAAAAAAAAAAAAAAAAACAAATAAAATAAAACAAATATATAAATAAATAAATAAATAAATAAATAAATAAATAAATAAATAAATAAATAAATATATATATATATATATATATATACAAATTAGAAGGATGTAAATAAAGAAATAAAGGTGAGGCAAAACCGTACTGTAAGTACGGTAGAATTTAAACAAATTTGAAAAAATTGAAAATAGAATTCATGATAATATTATAAATATCACTAATATTTCACATTTCCATAGTATTGACGCATTCAAAAATAAAATCCAAAGAAAGAAACCAGCAAAACTCGCATTGAAAGCACTTATTTGCCTTATAGATGGAGTAAAACAGTATTTGCCTAAGGGGAAATGTAAGACAATTTCAAAGGGTTTGATGATTTTATGATCTAACATAGTAGCGAAATAATTAGTAGTACACAGTACCACAGTAAAGTAGTCATACATTTTCATTGGATAGGGAAATATATATATACATACATACAGCGTGATTCACTAAGCGTGCTCACCTCCTTTATTGGTCGCAAAAATGCAAAAATTTGAATTTTTTTTTTTGGAATGTTCAAGTTACCATAAGAGCTATGTTTTCCACTACTTTTTTTTTCGTATATCCTTTAGTGTATCCTGTGGGCATACAAACTTTTTTTTTTCAAATAGAAACTCCATTTTTTACCTCGGAAATTTGTTCAAGACACTTTTCTTTAAATTTTGATATATTGAAACCAAAATTCGGACAAATAGTTTATGAATTATTCGTATTATGTATTAAGGACACCTTTAATAACATGTAACCATCCTTACGATATTGTTGGTGGTTTTACTAAAACATTCAAAACATATTGTTCCATCTGTATCTAATGTTTCATGATGATTGGACGGACAAATTTTTTAATTTACAATTCTAAGTCTAAAACTGATATAATTCAGTCTTCCGTAAAAGTCGTATGATAATTTACTTAAACGCTTATCAAAAAAATCCTTATTAACGATTTCTGAACATTTTTCAGTATCGTTAGTTAAGTGTATTAGTATGATCATATTACATTTTCAAAATGTTTTGTGAAAATATCAAAAATGTAAATAGAGATAAATTTTAAAATAATATATTTACAAAGTTCTATTTTTAGCCAAAAAGTTGAAAAATTGTTTTGTGACTTTCGTAAAGTATTTATCAATATGCCATTAATATATGGTGCAAAATATAAATTTCTAGCAACATTAATTTCCGAGATACGACCAAATTCCTTTAAATCGATTTAGTGAAAGTGTCATTTACGAAAAATTGTATAGTTTTTTCTCGGTTTTTCTGTAGTGTTTCCTCAAGTCTGGAAAAACTATTTAGAGGAAAGAAAAATGACTTATTTGAAGTACAATCAACGTGAAAATTTCGATTTTTAAAGTTGCTGGATGGAACTTTTAGATCACTCTTACTACCTAAAAAAGTGTTAATAGAAAAAAAAAAAAAATGAAATAATCATCATTGTAAATACAGTAGATCGTATGCTTCACTGAGAATCGAAAACTCGTAATAATATGGTACTCAAGTGACTACTTCGAGGGTATTCTGAATGAATACGTTTTTACCTCAGGCGGGTTCAAATTAACATCAATCAACCATAAATTATAAATATTGTTTTTTGAAATGATATAAAAAATAGCCTCTACTTATTTTTTTGAAATATGAGTTTTTGTTGGTATAAAATAAAATAAGAAGGTATTAATTTAAATTTCAAAAATCTCAAAAATTTAATGATTATGCACATTTTGTGATAATGGGTATTTGAGCAGGATATTTTAGAATAAATACGGTTAATGATTATAAATTTCGGTAACCATAAGATTATAGAAGAAAATGAATTAAATAATTTTTTTTACCTCTACTGGCTCTACTCAATGTTCAAAAAACCTTATACGGTTTTGTCTCTCGTACGGCATTACTCCGCTTTTTCTTATATGTATATATATATATAATATGCATACATACGTATTTTAAATCTCCATTTTCTTAAAATGATACTTAATTTTTATATTATTAAATGCTAGATCAGTAAAGTTAGTCAAGATTGGGCCAACGAGTTGGCGAAAAAAAACAAGTTTATGCATCGTCCTAATGGAATATACGGGGAAAATTTGTATTGGTGCACCTCAACCAAAAAAGATAATCGTCCATACGGAAATATGGCAGTAGATGCATTTTACGACGAAATTAAGTACTTCGACTTTTATGGTTCAGAGGAAAAAATGACGGCTTCAAAAAAAGCTTGTAATATACTATATATATACATATATTGTTTTAATTGAATAATTACCTAATGTACATGTCTGCATAATGCACGGTTTTCGAATTTCTTAGATATCTTACTTATTTTTATAATAGGTAAAGATAATTAATATAAATTGTTATTTCTCCAAAATTGGAAATTTGAATACAATCATTTCAATTTTTACTGATTCCCGGACTAAATCAATAAAATATATTTATTTTCTATATTTTAACATTACATCATTGAATTGTAATTAATAAATATTTGATTTAATAGTGAATAATACATTTATAAATCATTTAGTGTTTTATTATTCAAATTTAATATAAAAAGTTAACATGGTGTTATGCTCATATTTATATTTATGAAATTGAAAATAGTTTTACACTTAATTTAAATTAAATCAATAGCAATTCAAATTAATATTATTATGTTTTTATTACAGTTCACTTGACTCAAGTTCTTTGGAAAGGTAGTAAAGAGCTCGGCCAAGCTGCGAGCAGAAGTCTTAAAACTGGTAATGTATATGTAGTCTGTAATTACGACCCAAGAGGAAATCACTTGAGAAAATTTAAGAAAAATGTATTTCCACCCAATAATACTTGATCTTTGATGTTAATGTAACAATAATAAATAAGTTTGTTTTTAGAAGTGTTGTATAGTTCTTGTAGTAAATAAAATATATACATCGACATTTTTTTAAACGATTTGAACAAAATGAAATCATCAAGTTATGGAAAAATAAATTTTATTTTATATAGTTAATTATTAAAATATACTTATTTATTTTAAAAATGTTAGGAAAAATAACGAGAACTATTATTATTTTTATTCTAGTATCATTGTATTAGCAAAATGAATTTTGAGGATAAAGACATTGTACTACGTATAGGATTTAAGTTGTAAAATATCCATAGTAATTAAGTTTTTTTAAATTAATGATTAAGCAATTAATGTTTCAATCTCATTGACATTCTACGATGACAAGATAACGACACAATCTAAGTTATAAACCATTTGAGAACTCCGTGAAAACAACAGATTACAGTATGTATTTTGTCAATTATCTAATACTTGACGAAATGTTCACTTGAAGTTATCTATTGTATTACATTTAAAAATAAAAGGCCAGACATATTTCGCACAGTGGGTATTCACAATAGCAGATTATTTGCTTCTCGTAGAAGAGAATGGGTATGGGTGTATTGAATTTCAAAGGAACTATAGACCATTTCTTTAGTTCACGATTCTGAGCAAAGGTACTATATACCAGAGTTGGGCATTAGTCGAATAAAAAATTATTCGATTGATTATTTGAATAAAAAATTATTCTTTATTAATTTATTTTCCATTTGGTTATTGTAGATTATTTTTATTCATCATTGAAATTTTTACAATTATTCGTTATTCATTATTCAACGAGTTATTCTAGATTTTTAGATTCTGAGTGAAGTGAAGGATCTTATGGTTTTACAATGATGTTTATTTTTTTTTTTATTTTAGATTCTAAGTGAAGTGAAGGATCTTATGGTTTTTTTATTTTTTTTTTTTATTTTTTTTTTCTGTAAACACTTTTTCGTATAGAAATCCTTGTCCAAAAGTTTCGTCCAGCCACTTTTTAGATTCGAAATTGAACTGAGATGGTACTTTAGAGAGGTCATTTTTCCAAAATCTCCATAGTTTTTCCAGTAATCAAGAATAACGATCGAAAAACTGAGTAAAAACGGTAAAATCGGTAAAAATCCGCCGTAAACGAGATTTTCACTGTTCAGATTTTAGGTATTTAGTCATAAATCGAAAAGTATTGAAGCTAGAAACTTGAAAATTTTATCCAATATCAAATACATACTTTTTTATATTGGACAACATTTTCAGAACAATTATAGCACTTTTGACTTAAATATAGAACTTTTAATTTACCAAATTGTTTAAAAGTTTTTATGTAATATAATTTTAAATATTTGACAAAAAGTTCTGAAAATTTAATATGACCTTACTCATATACCTACCTAATTATCCTAACAAAAGTTCAAAAATCGTTAGTCAGGATTTTTTTTTATACACACTTTAATAAATTATTATACGATTTTTTTCGATATTGTCTGATTTCTTTTAAAGTTATTTCTAATGAGTTATAATTGTTATAACAATTGAAGTTTAAATGAGTTATATCTAATTGAATATTTTATGAGGGTTTAGTTACAAAAAAACTCACCAAAAATTATACAAATAACCGTAAAATACGTAAACAGTATTTAAATAATAATACATTATATTACACTGAAGCTTTGCTCAGAATCGTTTTATACTAAAGAAATGAGTCATCATTTCTTTAAAACTTAATACATTCATCACCAATATCTTGTCCGAGGACCGAAGGGACGAAGGACGAACTTGTACCACCATTATCTCACTTACCAGCTTTTTTTAATTACAAAATATACATTGTGCAATACCCTTAGTACAATTAAATTTTTTTTATTCATTATTCATTATTCATTATTCAATTACTCGTTATTCATTATTCTTCATATTCATATTTATCTCAAATGATTTGTAGATAACTTAAAATACTAACTTAATTAAAAATTGAAACCGGTATGTTTCTTTTAGATTCTGAGTGAAGCGAAGGATCTTATGGTTTTACAATGATGTTTAATTTTTTTCTTTTTTTTTTTTCTGTAAACACTTTTTCGTATAGAAATCCTTGTCCAAAAGTTTCGTCCAGCAACTTTTTAGATTCGAAATTGAACTGAGATGGTACTTTAGGGAAGTCATTTTTCCAAAATCTCCATAGTTTTTCCAGTAATCAAGAATAACGATCGAAAAACTGAGTAAAAACGGTAAAATCGGTAAAAATCCGCCGTAAACGAGATTTTCACTGTTCAGATTTTAGGTATTTAGTCATAAATCGAAAAGTATTGAAGCTAGAAACTTGAAAATTTTATCCAATATCAAATACATACTTTTTTATATTGGACAACATGTTCAGAACAATTATAGCACTTTTGACTTAAATATAGAACTTTTAATTTACCAAATTGTTTGAAAGTTTTTATGTAATATAATTTTAAATATTTGACAAAAAGTTCTGAGAATTTTTATTTTGTGTTAAGCCTTTATCACAAGCTTTGGACATATTACAAGGAGATAAAAATGTATTTTACGGTATGGTTTTTCCCACACTATTATGCTTGCAACGAAAATTAATGGTTATTAACAGTGAACAATTATTGATGTATTGTAAATTAATTCGAAAAAGTCTTCTAGATAGCATCGAAAAAAGATTTTCTAATATTTTAAGTTTTAATACGGTTGAAGCTGATAGTGCAGCTATTGCCGCTTTTTCTCACCCAAAGTTCAAAAATAAGTGGTTAAATTGTATTCATACATCATATTCTCGTGATAAACTTTTATCAATATTTAAAAAAGCAGTAACAGCTGAATCCATATCAACTAGTGAAGAAATTGTTGTAATTGAAGAAGATCACTCTGATTTTTATGACTTTGGTCCAGCATTACAAAATGACACAACAGAAACATCTACGTCGGCTGAGATTGAAGTACGTATAAGAAATTAAATGTTTTAATTGAAAAATTAATTTAACTACGGTTTTAAGGTATTAAAGTATTTTGAAGTTCCACGTCAACGTCTTGAATGTTTGAACTCATATCCTACAGTGAAAAATATTTTCCTTCGATATAATACTCCTGTGGCATCTTCAGCTCCGGTAGAGAGACTATTCTCTTTCGCGACGATGACAAATTTACCAAAGTCAAATAGATTATCGGATGATTTATTTCAGTATAAAGTTGTATTAAAATCAAATTTAAATAATCAATTGCAAAATGAAAACTAAAAATTAAAATTAATTATTATTTACTATTTTTATTATTGTCATGATTATTGTTATTGTTATTATTATTATTATTATTTTCTTTGTTATATAACATATTAATTGAGTTTTATTGTATAATGTTAAAGACTAACTAAACGTGTAAAATATTAATGGTATGTAAAATTAAATATAAATGTAATATTTAGATGGATGGCGATTTGTTCAACAATGTCATCACTGACATTCTTGATAGGCATAATTATTTCTATAGAGAAAATCACAACGTATCTAATTTAAAAATCAATTTAAACGTACGTATGTTATTAAATTAGTTTAGATTACTTAAATGAATCTATTCATAGTAAAAACCTATACCCAATGCAACTAAAAAGGTGGTAAATGTCATTTTTTTTTTCGTTATATATTAAGTAGTGTTAAGTTAAATCATTTTTATCAGTTTTTTTATACTTATGGATAATAATTAATTTGTCATGATTTATTTATTTATGAAGTTGAATAAAATTAGTCAAAACTGGGCCAATAAACTGACGGAAACTGATAATGCATTTCATCGCCCTAATAATGATTATGGAGAACATATTTATATCGTTATGTCAAAACATGAAATAAGAGAATTAGGCGTTAAGGCCGTGGACTACTGGTATAGTGAAATGAAATACTTCAATTTTAAACATACAGAAAGAGAGATGTCCGTGTCGAAAAATGCTTGTAATGCGTCAATATTAAAACATTTTAATTAAATTTATTTCGGAAAACGGAAGTGGTTATTTATTTAGGGGTTACGTTATTCAATGTGTATTAAGTACACATTGAATATATTGATATTATATATTTGAAAGTCTGATAGAATATATATTGTAAGATGTGGGGTTTGTAAAATGCATTTTCTGAGTTTATCATTTCACGACTTAGTTTTATCTATTTATTCTTTCAAAATATTGTAAAACGAATAACTATCTACAGAATTGCTTGTTGTTCGATTTTTTCAACGTCAAATAAATCGAAAATTTTTACTATGAAACTTCATAAATATAAAAAAATTCAATTGAAGTGGTCAACCATACACCATTAAAAAAAATTAAGTAACTGGTCATCTCACAGGAAAAGAGCCAAAAAAAAAAAAAAAAAGGCGAAATCGGAACTGTTAAGATTTCGGAAAATGTCGATTCATTTTTTTTTTATCATGCAATTTAATTTTGCCACTTTCTTTAATCTTAAGTATATTTTTTTGGAAACTTTATTTTTAAACCTCTCTATACTATCTTTCAATATACCTTTTTGAGAAATTCAGAATTATGTATTTTTAAAATTCTACAACTTTAATTAGGGTTCTAAAATTTCATGAAATTTATTTTCTTGAAATATTTCGTGAAATATTTCATGAAAGTTTCATGAAATATTTCATGTACACGAAAAATTAAAATTTTCCCAAAATAAAAAAAAAGCGTTGTTTTCCTATTAATACATATTAGAGCTATTCAGCTATATTATGTAATAAAGATGAGAAAACACGTTTTAATTAGGTGGTATATCTATTCTATTCTATGAAAACATTGAAAACGTAAATAATTTTTAAGCACAAATGACAAAGTGCCCAATGCCTATGTTGTTTTATGTTACTTTTAGTTCTATAGTGTTTAATTTTTTACTAAATTTATAATGTATAAATAAAGGTGATACCTAAATATAGCCTGAACCAAATTATATACACTTATACAGTTATACTTATACATAAAACATACTTACTATTCATTTTTAACCCTTGCATTTGTGAATGTTATCTTTACATTTATTTTTTACAAAACAATATTATTTATCTATTACAGATTTTACTTTTTTTTTCTCAAAATTATTTATGAAATGATATTATCTCTAAATAAGTACAACAAATTCAATATTAGACAGGTATCTCATTTGTAACTAGACACTTAAGATTACTTTTGCAAATTACAATTTACAACATAAGACAAGAAAAAATAAATAAATAATCATTACGAAATAACGAACTATTATCAAGTAAATAAAATTCTTCTAGCTCCAAAAATCATTAATAGTTACAACCACGGTCTTAGAAGATATCTTGTAAGACCGTGGTTACAACCTAAAATTTATAAAGCTCAATATGTTTTATTATTTGGTATCTGGTATGAAACATGGAGCCTTCACAATACGCCGTGTCGCATAGATTTTTATAAATTCAGTGCGTAGGTAACAAAATAATTATTAGTTTATATTATGGTCAAACTGTAGGTCTATAATCAAGGAATGATAGAATCTGATTGATAACATTTCACTAATACATATCATATTATTATTTACCAACATCATGTCATGTATTTAAAAAAAAATTTATATTTCATAATTTCATTGAAATATTTCAAGATGAGTGAAATTTTCAATTTTGAAATATTTCAATTGAAATATTTAAAATAAAATATTTCAAATTAAGAACCCTAATTGTAATACTAGTGTATCTTATTTTATGATTTTAATACAAGACCGTAAGTCTATGAGCTCAATTTGGATTTCATTTCATAATTTTTTTTAAATTTAATCAATTTAATAGTGTTATTTTTTTTAAATATTCATTCCGTTATGAATGTTTAAATTTCCAGTAGACTTAGCTTTTTTACACAAGTCATAATTTCAACTTAAGTTAAAAAAAAATATGACCACATTAAAATTTTTTTTGTATTTTTAAAACTTAAAATGTTTTTATATACTTACTTTTAGTTAAAATAATATCCACGTAAATAATTAACACTAATTTATACATTCATAGTGCACTTTACACAAGTCATTTGGAGAAGCAGTAAAGAACTTGGTGTTGGTGTATGCAAAAATCCTAAATCTCGTAAAATATAATATGTAGTTAGTAATTACGATCCACCTGGAAATTTCCAATTTCAATTTAAAAAAAAAATGTATTGCCATCCAGTAATTTGGAACCTGTAACGTTGGTGTAATACTGTCTGTATGCAATTTGTTTCTGTAATATAAGTGATGTGTTCGAAGAGATTTCACCTCAAGAGATCATAACAAAATAACGAAATAGTTTACAGTACTATAGTTTAAATTCATTTTTTTTTATTTCACATTACTTATAGTTATTCAATAAAGATATATTTACTCTAATAAGGCTTTTATAGTTATGTCAATACAAAAGATACAAGGTTTGAGAGTAAGATAATTAGTCTCTATTTTTTATAATTGTTCCCATAGTTGAACAATATCGCAAATACCAAAATGTTAGCGTGTGATATTGTACTCGTTGTATAAGAAAATAACGCTATCACATTAATACAATAATTATTTTAAACAAATTACACGACAATGGTCTATGAGTTAAAATCATACATCATAAATATACATGTACATCAATATATCGGTCCAAACTACGGTTCGACTTTTCTTACATACACATAACTATACAAATACAATCATTAATACAGTATATAGGAACTAAAGTCTAGACAGATTTTAATTTTCGTCACCTCAGCGAATGCCTATATAAAATGTCTACATTTTTAGTTAATTATTTATTTTGAGTTTCACCAACTGATATCGCAGAGTAGGTAAAATGAAAAAAAAAACAGTTTTTCGTATTATCATTTTCATCATACCGTTCGTAATATCAAGTGGTCCCACAGTTTCACGTATCCACAAATGACGCGATAATGTATACAATACAATTTATGATATTTTTAGACATCAAAAAAGAATACAAAATTGGGCACGACCAACATATAACTTCACAATACAAAAAAGCGAGTGAATTAGAAAATATTTATACATATCTATAAGTATATAACAAATATTAAAATGGGTTAACATGGTAGGGTGTAGTTGATTTGATTACATTGTAGATTATTGTACTAGATTCGTCGTTTCAACGTTGTATTACACGTGGAGGAGGGGGCATGAAAATAACTATTAGTTTTTCGGTCTGGTTGAATTCATGAGCTAATTCAATTTTTTAAATAAGTTTTATATAATCATAAAATAAATCTATTTTTACATAATACGCTAATTCTCTACCCTATTAAATAATTAATGTATTTGGCTCATCAATGTGTTAAAAAAATTCTAATAATTTTATAACATCATGATTCATCGACTATTTGTTTAGAAAAATGTGATCTTGTTTTTTTTTATTTCGAAATATGCCCGTGTGCGCGTATTACGAGATTTACAGTACTTAAATTTACGTTCATACATCTATTACAGTCTGGTGTACCATTAAAAACAGAAGTTGAATAATTCTTACAGAAAAATAACGATTTTCCAAGTGTACAAAATGTCTAGGCGTTTTAATATTAAAGCACTAACGTAATTGTCTTCATAACAGCAATAGAAAAACAATATAGTCTTCTATAAATCGTGTGTATACTGCTTAGGTGTACGTAGAAAAATAAGTATAGCATCCACTGTTTATATGATATTTGAAATTCGGAACGAATGAAACGCAACACTGTTCTTACCAGGTAGATTGTTTTATCACGAGACTATTGTATGTATTGTTAAACAGTTTACTGAACTGCGAGACTAAAATATTTTATTCACATGGCGATTCAGGCACATTGTCAACTGACCGCCTTTTTGATATGATCATGTCGTTGTGATATGCGGGTCGTCGTAGTCGGAAAATAAAACGTACCGCGATAGAACAAGAAAACGCCTGCGCTCGGTGACATTAAGAGCCGTCACAGTTGCGCGCACGCCTCAGTGGCGCAACTAGGAGGAGGGGTGCAAAAAGGTTTTTAGTACTTCCAAGTTACAATTAAGCACCCCTTGTTTTTTATATCTAAATTTTATTATTTATTGAAATACCACGAATTTTATGTTTTTAAATCATCGAAAATTTCCTGAATAAATGTATAATTATTTGGTCGTAAGTCATATAATTCATTATAATTCATTCCATATTTGGATATTCCTATAACTGTTGGACGATTAACGATAAGGTATACATTATGGAGAAATATATTGCCTACGACCTATTTTTAGCCAATAGGTAATAGGTCGCATACAATTCCAGTAAGCTTTGCTACATGTGAGCGAAGTTTTTCGACAATGCGGCGGATAAAAAACTGGCTAAGATCAAAGCATGCTTCAGCAAAGGTTTACTAATTTATCTTTGCTGAATATTGAAAAAGATTTATTAAATCAGCTAAATACTGAAACTATTTTGAATAAATACTGCATGAAATGTATGATGTCTTATAATTATTTATTAACAAGATTATGAAATTAAAATGTACCAATATGTTATTGATATTGTAGTAGAAAAATAGTATATTATTAATTTCTTTTCTTTTATTTATGTGAAGTGTGTTAATATGTATTTTAAAGTTTTGATTTATCGATTATTGTAGGTTTGGGTGCAGGGGGGTGTGGAGGGCTTTGCTCCCCACAACTCTGTGATAGCACCCCGCGTTTTAGAGGTTTAGTTGCGCCACTGACGGGCGTCGCCGCCGTCTGTAAGACCGATTATTTTGAAAAGAGAAAAAAAGAGCAAAATTAACCCGGAGGTCGAATTGATATGTGTTTTTACGTTGTGTTTACGCGCTCGTCGTATCATGCGAAAAGGTCAAACGGAGTTGAAATCGGACAGATAGGTCTGGTGTGTGATGAGAAGGCGGGGATTTTTTTTTTATTACTTTAAAACGGACGAAAACGGTATTGCAGTCGTCTGCGATACCTCAGTACAGCACGTCGTCTCGGTCCTGCCAACGATGCCTCGTAAACGACTAAACGTTCGCGCGATGAGTCGACCCGATATGATATTTTGAAACCCTGTTCGTCGATGATCCCGTGCAGATCGTGGTCGTGTCTCGGACGACTCTGGTACCCCGTGGTATACATACGCTCATAATCGTTTTATCCTACTATATTTTACCCTAGTTCCGCAAGTCTTAATACCTAACCGAACGCGCTAATAATATACATAATATACGTGTTCTCCTCGGAGATTTTTTTTTAACACCTATTATTCCTACGACTTAACATAAGACCTATTTATAATATATATGCGTATTTTTTTTGGCACATCGTAATATCGTTTTGATTTCCCTCGTGCCGGTGCCGCTCTTAGACGATGAAAGAATAAATGCGAGAGGAGAACAGGAAAATCGAAAAACAAAGCACAGTCGACCGCCGTATAGCAACACAGACATGAAAAACGAACAGGTCACGCGGTGGTAGACGGCGAACCGTCGGTTATAGGTACTACAGTTTTTTCGTCACGCCCGCACCCAAAGTATAATTTTCGACGCGAATGAATGTGAAACCGTTTGCTATGGTTTATTTAATAGTGGTTTACGGACCCGGGGCGGAAAACAATACTTTATGGCCCGCGAAAAACAAGTGCCCAAAGAGGATTAATATGTACACGTATACGTGATTTACGTTTTATGACGATTTATGGTCGACGGGCTCTACTGAACTGTTCTTGCCGTGGCAATACTGGTATCCGAGTTTTTCCCGTGCTGTTATATGAAAAAATTTGGTATGTTCAAGCGCCTGTTACAACGGCTAGAACAGGCCATGTAATAGTGTCGGACACGGACGTTGTTTACCACACGTAAAGTCTTTGATTTGTCACATGGGATTCTACCTAAACTTTAAGCATAACGTCTACGTCATGACATTTTTTTTTTACTTTCAATGTTCTTAAGTTCTGTACAATAGGTACTTGTAGTTTTGTTATTACTTAATTTCGAATAATTAATCGAAACAGAAAACGAATATATAAATTGTGGTTTTATGGTGGTATTGTACTACAGAGTCACCGATTTGTTTTGGTCAAACTATAAATGTATAAAGGAAAATGTAAATTTAAAATTAAAATCATGCCGATAATATTATAAATAATTATTATATCGATAAAATCAAGTCACAAGTGCGGTCTACTTATGTTAAATCTATGACTTCAGCACATTTCGTGGTAAATAACCCATTCGAAATGACGGCTACTTTTACGGTAAATACGAATCGCGGGACACGTGGCAGCAACCTTATATACCTACGAATGCGGGCAGGGCCTTTAACGTAAAAAGGTCAACACTGACATCAAGGCTGTAATTCATATATTATGTAGACGGGTCAACAGGGATCAGCGCTCATCGCAAGGCCGTCGGTTAAGTGTACGTGTTCAGACTGTTAGACCAGATGCGCGGGCGCGTGCGTGCGAGTGTGTGTGCGTGCGAGTGTGCGTGTGTGTGTGTGTGTGTGTGTGTGTGTGTGTGTGTGTGTGTGTGTGTGTGTGTGTGTGTGTGATACTCGACGGGGTAGTGATTTGTAATATACGTATATATAGGCACTGCGAACCGACCGCATCATTTTGACGTTCCCTCGTTTACCCGGGGCAGCGTTGGAGCCTCGACCTAATACTAATTATAGTGCAGCGATAGTGCCATTACCCCGTTTGTCTACAGTTTCCACGTTTAACCCGGAATCGGCACATATTTTAAACATTACTATATTTCGTAATAATTACTGTACAGCTGAGTACGGGAGTGTTTGTCGTTTATCCGAGTAGAACGTACAACATCAAAGGCATTCGATAATAATACTGAAGAACATTTCTTAATAGCCGACAGGCATTGCCTAATAATTTTTTCTCATTTTCTATTGAAATGCGCTTGTGAGGGAGAAAGGGCGAGGAAAATGTCGTATCTAAAATGCTGTCGACCAAAACCAGCAAATCCAATTGGACAATCGAACGTTGCGACGTTCGTTCTATGACCGCATACAGTATCGCAAACGATCCGTCTTCGGATTGACCTGTCCTTTTACGTCTTTTCATATTTCTGTGTTACCCATAAATCCCGCGCATGCTTACACACACACACACACACACACACACACACGTATGCGACGTCGTAAAAACGCACGGGAGGATGATCGGGCCGCGTTCGAACGAATAGTCGCGAAAAATAGACGCGTGAGTAGTTTGAAAATTGCCTAAAAACGTACGGTGACGCGCGCACGGAGGTTTTATCAACAGGAGCCGGTGATTATAAAAAGTTTCGTTGGCGTCGTTCGAATATTCGTTTCTAGTGGATATTTTCGAATCGTTCGATTGACAGTTTCGCCTGTATTCCAGTCTACCGTACGACCTTTCAACCGCCCAGGACGTGCACCACGCTCAGGCGCAGTCCGTGACGTTGGTATACACCAGTGGTCTTCAACCTTTTTGTACTCGCGACCCACTTTTTAAGCCTACATTTTTCGCGACCCACGTAAGATTTATGAAAAATCTAAAATTGCTTGACACTATTAAAACTGAATAAATAAAAATTACATTGTAGCAGTTGGGATATTTTTATAAAAATAATTTAACAAACACCTTATATAATTTTATAAATTAAATTTTTATTTTAAAAAGACTGATCGCGACCCGATTTTAAAGCTTACGCGACCCAAAAACGGGTCCCGACCCACCGGTCGAAGACCACTGGTACACACGATGGCGGGACACACATTGTACATGTACGTATCATACACTCATGCGTGCGTGCGATTACGACTCGACGTGCTCTGTCCGACAATAACGAACGGGACCGTCGTCGTCGTCGTCGTCGTCGTGTTAGCGCGCGGCGGTCGACGGCGCTCGGGTGATGTTTTTAAAGAAAAGAATGGAAGGGGGGGGGAACTGTTCGAAGTGTTTTGTCGGACGGATGTGGAAACAACCGAGAAGAGAACGTGCAGCGGTGCCCGTGCGTTCACAGCCACTTGTTGCGAGCGTTGTTGCTCTTCCGCTTGCCCCACATCAGGTTGTATCATACGATCGTGCCCTGCAAGTGTTCCTGCGACGAATGCGGCGACAGGGCCGGCGACGGCGACGGCTGCGGGTGGTGAAACGACGGCGCCGTCACCACGCTCGTGTTGCTGGACATGCCGGGCGACGACACCTCTTCCGGCGGCGTCACCTCCAGCCCGATGCTGCCGTTCAACGCGATCTTGATGGCGCTGCCGGTCATCTCGCTCGGGTGAAACTGCGGACAGACGGACACGGGGGCCGACGATGAGTGACGCTTCGTTGTGCGGTGGTCGCGACTGGTCGGGCGGGTAGTGGAGCGTGGACGGGTGGTGGTCGGTGGTGAGGTAGGTTAGCGGCGGGGCGGGTGGCGGACGTGGTGGTGGCTGACGGTGATGGTGGAGATGACGGTGTGGTGGTGGTGATGATGATGATGGCAGTGTTGGCGATGGGGACGGGGACGAGGGCAGTGTTGAATTCAGATGTTTTTATTCCAAGAGTGCTTTAAGATATGGAATCAATATCGTACAAATTCAACGACTTTACTGTAGGCGTATTATACGCGTGTATAAACCTAAAGATAACTGTAGTTTAACTTATAACTAAGCTTAGGTTGTTACTTTTCGAACTGTAAAAAGTGAATCAAATAGAGGAATTCAAATGATGATTAACGGGTACAAAATAAGACATCGCATATTTTGTAGAATCAACGTAAATTTGTTGATATCAAATTGCGATTTCTGATTATATCGTAATATTATTATTATTATTGACGTAATCGTACAAATGTACAAAGACCAGTCGAATCGATTGTGTTATATTATGATTAATTATTAATTTACCCATATTTGACTGGGGTCGGGGAGTCAAACAAAAATCCAGAGGGGCAACAGCCCTCCCTGAAGTATACCTGAATTCAACACTGGAGGAGGGTGCTGTGGACGGTCGGGGTCGAGATGGGGATCGGAACGTGCGGTGTACGTCAAACAACTACGACGGTAATAACATTGTCATAACACACTGCAGTTCTCAACACACACCGACGTCATGACGTGATAATGCGATTGCATCACGACGGCGTTTCGACACGATAATATATACGATAATTATTATTATTGTAATGTACACGATGATAGTGTGATGGTCGTAATATTTCGTACGACTATATACACATGTATATAATATTATAATATTATGTCTACGGAACGATATTCGTTCGCTAAGTATATTACACAGTTGATCTATAGATGAACGCAGATGTATGAGGTGACACTGTACAGGCGGTATTTTTTTAATTTTTTTTTTTTTTGATAACCCGCCGTCTACGTATTGTCGTTGAGTATAAATTTCATATAAAGACGATGTTCCGGAAAAATGTTTTCGAGGACATGTGATCTGACGTTTTAAATTTAAAAATATTATTTGAACATTTCTGACGACCAAGAATTGAACAATGATCCGGGTTGTACCTATTCTTTTGTACGGGAAACATTGTGCAAATGCCAAATTATGTAGAGTAGTATTGTATTTACGAATGAAAAATATGATTTCTCGGTTACTCATAGGTATTTCATGGTTTGTTTGTTTGTTTGATATATATATATATATATATATATATATATATATATATAGAATCGACGAGAAAATATCCTAAACTCGATTTTAATGATTTATATTATGTGTAATTTATACTTCAACCGTAATAAAATTCAGAATGCGTCTCTAGCACTAGTTTCGTCCAGTTAGTAAAATAGACTATTCGATTAAATGACAAAACTGGCGGTTTATATCGATAGGTTTTTCGTGAAAATCGTCAATGTATAAAATTTTTACCAACATTAAATGCAATACACTATCTAATGAGATATAATACGCATGCGTCGGCAGGGATGGAATCTAACGATTCCGTTCCGGCCCAGGTAGTACTAGTAAAGTATTTGATGACAAGTAAAATTGATTATGAACCGTTTGATTGTGGATACCAACATTTCTCGTACGTCCGAGAGTTAAAAAAAAAAATTAGTAATCAATAGTAAAATACAGATAGGTATTTTTATTTTATTTTTTATGTCCACATTCAATTTTATAATACATAGAGAATGAGTAAAGATTTGAATCGAACTAAAAACAATGTGCAGATTATGAAAACAGGTCTATAAATGAATAATTGTCGAATATAACACATCGTAAGTTTTAAAAATATAATTGTTAAATATTATGTGCAATGCCTATATTTTATGACTATAAAACGTTATGTGGATTTATTCGGTTCGGCATAAAAAGAATAATAATAATTAAACATTTTGATGATTTTAATTTATATAACATTAACGGTATTATAATGATAAATGTATAGTGAACCCTAGGTGCTGTTCACAGATCACAGCCCGCTGATGACGAGTTATCGCAGTATTGCACAGCGTATAATACACATGGGCGGAAAAAAAACCGTGTAAACGAAGTGGTGGATATATCAGAGCACGCACTACGTGCAAATTGTAGATAATTTGGTTCGAATAATATTTGAATCCACGGGACGGTTAAATGATAAAAATTAAAATTATAAAACAAACGGATCCGAATGGTTCAATACGCGACGACGGTCGGCACCGGAGTTGACGTGACGTTCGAACCGTAATATCACAATAATAACAACAGCATTGATACCGATGATGTAACACGTTCGAAAATGCCCGTGCTCGTTGTTGACGTGAAAACGAACAAAATTTGAAAAAAAAAAAATCAAAACCATAAATTCATTGATATAACACGTTATAACTCCGTTTGGTCAGACGGCCGCGAGTCCACCCGTGCCGGCGGCGTTCTAGAGTGCAATTTCTATATGATTCTAATGCCAAGCCTATGTGCAATTGTACAGACATAATGTAGAAATAATTATTACATTCGTTCGTATTATAAAATATAATATGCGTGTGGGTGTGTGTGTGTGTGTGTGTGTGTGTGTGTGTGTGTGTGTGTGTGTGTGTGTGTGTGTGTGTGTGTGTGTGTGTGTGTGTGTGTGTGTGTGTGTGTGTGTGTGAATATGTATATATATACATAATGTATCGATAAAATTAAATAAATCGAGGCTAGCTGAAATAACTACAAAGTTACCTCAGACCGCCTTCGCGCAGTGACGATATTTCTCATTGATCGAGCGCTTAGGCTTACTTGCATGCTGGGTCTACGTTCGTGGGCGACAGACCCCATGGGAAAGTGCGACACGCCCAGCTCTTCTAAGCTGCTCTTCCGGTTGTTAATGGTGAGCCCTTGCCGGAGCGAGTTGGACCGGCGCAACAGTATGTCGTCGACCACCCGCAGCGAGTTGGACCGGGCGCGCAGCGCGCCGCCCACAGTCGGGCTGTCCGGCAGCGACAGGCTGTTCGCCTTGGTGGTGACCAGCGGCGGTGGCCGGGTCATGAACGGCGGGAACGCCATGGTGGACCCGCGCCTGGAGCCGAAGCCACCGCCCAGCTGTCCGATTGTCGAGTTGAAACTGATGTTCGACTTCCGGCGGCTGTTGTGCCGCTCGAACGTCTTCTGGGCCGAGAACGGGCTGGGCCGGAGGATGTATCTGCGACGAGAGAAAAAAAAATGAAACAATGTGGATTTGAGATCGACGGCGGACGGACGCGCATTCGTCTCTGTCTCGTCGGATTATTGTGGACGGGGTGAAACTCAGGGACCGGAGACGGACGAGAGCCATGGCGTGATTCTCGTGCGTGCATCAAAGTGCTGTCGAAACATTTCAAATCGTACGTGTCGTATAACCAAAATTTTGTAACCTGCGTGTTGAGTAATGAGTATGTAACACGACTCGATGAAGTGTAAAGGCACCTAAACTCGAAAACGATTAATGTATCTGACGTCACAAATGATTTTTCTTCGGGATTTCGAAAATTGTACGAAAAGACCACGAGGCGTTTTCGAAAACAGAATTCCGTTCAAACTTCCGTCGTCGTATCTATGTGTTTACGAAAAAGTGGTTTCGCAAATATTTTGCGATTTCACTCGTATTCAATTCGGTTAGGTTAGGGTGGGTTCTCCCAGAGCAGTGCCAAAGAGAAACACCGACTTCAGTGGTGGCTACAGAGTTTGGAGGTAAGGTACAAAATGGTTGCGACAGGCTCAAGAGTCAAGAGGTCACTAATGCTATATGCACATGAAAAGGTGAAAGGTACACATCTTACACGATATCACCCTCTTCAAGTTTGAGGTCGCAACTGGGGTTGATGATGACGTACGATAGGCTGCTGCGTTTCTCGCTGACGTCTTCGTGATCCACGGCGGGTAAGTTCAAACTGTCCATCCGGGACCTGACCAGATTCACTATTTCCGCCCGTTCGATCAGATTATCGTGATTGTCACGAGCGTCGTCGTGCATGTTTATCGAAAACTGCGCAAACATATTTCAATCGAATAAAATTTTCATTTGAAACAAAATCGTAATTAAAAATTATTTTTATAATAATATGTGACGTTCTATAACATAATGCTAAATCGCGTTCAGCCCTACAGCAATGCGTGATTTAAATTTATTTCTGGCGGTACTATTAATTCATTTCGGTACGAAATATCGTCATAGATACGCCGTTTAAAAAAATTTTTTCATTAAGCTTTGCGTTAATCGTGAAATGCCTCAAAGGCGTCTTGTTGCAGCTATGCTTGGCAGAGAGTATTACTTGTTTGTCGAGTGGAGTTAAAAGAGTTTGTGTTCTTACGTCAATATACAGAAAGCGACGAGATAATAGACTTTTTTATATTTAAATAAATATTAAATTGTTAATAGATACATTATAATATATTATTCAAATTAATTATATTTGAAATTTACCTCCACTGATAGGATTTTATAATCTGTCAAATATACAAATATACGAATGTTAATTTAATAATAAATCACTTATTGTTATTATTTGATGTATTACAGATGAATAATAAAAAAAGAAATAGATAAAGAAAAAGATGGGAGACGGAGTGGCCGAGTGGAACCAGGCATCACTGCTGACGCACACTGTCGCCGGTTCAAACCTCGGTCACGGGCGGCTCCCTCTCTCTGGGCAGGTGACTGTCTAGAGAGAGTGGCCGCCATCTCCCCTGTGCAGAAGGCAACGGGAAACCACTGCACAGTACAAACCCTTCCCTAGTAACACCTTCTTCTAGGTGCAAACCAACCCTCGGGTTGTTGACCCTAAGAAGAAGAAAGAAAAAGAAAAAAGAAAAAGTCATGAAAAATTACATTCATTGAATTTATTTTCGTGTATACAAGTTTAAATTCTATCTCGGAAGTTAACGTTCACTTTGTTGAGGAAACTCGACTCGCCTGTCTTTACATACGAATTATAAGCTAACAACACAGTTCCGACGTTCACAAAGGCATGATGATTACTAATCAGCAAACATCTATTATTCTATCATTCCAAACATCCGAGCACTAGGTATTTTAAAATAAGTCTATTGTCACGCCACGCCTTATACTTTATATTTATGTTCTGCAGATAAAGCCGTTGTACACATTTTGATTAAATGTTATTCATTCAAACAAACGAGTAGATCTATCAGTATGGCGAATTTTCAATTCATCTGCTTATGATTCTACGAGTTTTTCACAATTGAAATGTTGGTATCCACACGGAGTGAATTTGTGTGTTTTTCAATACATTTAGTTGGGAAGAAAATAGTGATCTGAAGAAGTGATCAATAGTAAGTAAACATATAGCGTTCTTAATCTTATAATTAAAATAAAAATTTTAATTTAGATGAAAAATTGACAATTTTGGGTACCTATAATTATTTTTATACATTTTTTTATATTACAGTTATGATTTCGAATATTAAATGTTAAAATATTAGATATACAAGATAATGTGGATAATAATATAATTTAATAACGGTCGAAAATTGGAAATCACAATATTTCGGTTATGGCGAAAATTTAAAAAATGTTCCTCAAACATTTCGATGAATTGAAATAATTAATTCAAACCCATTGTTTGAGTGTCATTATTTTTATCTCTGATTTATTGACTTCGAACAATAACACAACACTATCCTCCGGCTATAGATTACCGCAATACCTGGTTTCTGTATCCTGTCACATTTTGTAATTTAATTATTAGTATGAAAAAATAAAAATAAAACACACAAAACTAGTATTGTTTATTGTTATAATTAATTTAACTGTCAAAATGTTTAATAACTCATACTATTTATTGTATATTAATGGTCACCTATTTTTTTTCAAGGATAACGCGAAAAATTAAACTCACCATAAACAAGTCTTGATTGTAATAGCTCAGTGTTGTACATTATGTGTTAATTACGTCCATTTTAGTTTTATGCTTAATTTTATTTTCTAATATAAATATTAATTGTTTACATTATACATCGTTAAATTAACTAAGTGCTTGAAACTAAATTGTTAAATATTAAGTGCAACCTATGTATAAAGCATATCCGAGACTGTCAGAAAAAATTAATTCAAATTTCCAAGTGCAATTATATTATTATTAGTATTACAATGTGCATCTAATGGGCTTAAAATGACTTTCGCAAGCAGTGCTTAATTATTATGATATATGTTAATGGCATGCATTATACTAGATCGGTAAACACTCTAAATTATTGACTTCTATAATATAAATATTTTGACATTCTTTGGAAAATCTATTCTAAGAGTTCTTAAAAGTAAAACTACTTTTCAATAACTCACAAATGTATGAGGTATGAGAAAATATATTGTATTTTTCCAACTTTTTAATAGCCTTTTTAGTTTTTATTTTTAGAAGGAGTAATATGGACATTATAATGTATCGTTTTACTATGTATATGTAAATGGTATTGTTGTAATTAAGTATGTTTTTTTTAATATGACTATGTGGATAAATGCACATGAATATGTAAATAGGTTCTATTTTATCATGTCAAGACTTTTTTCTTTGTATTTTCTTAAAATTCGAGTTTGTTTCAATTTTTTTTTTCATAGTTTGTTTTACGTGTTATACACTTGGTTTTTTGATTGGTGAATGTAGCATATTTTATATTTTTAATTGAAAATATATAGAAAAATAATTACTCGTTCTATTGGTAAGTAGTATAAATGTGTCATTGATGAGGTATTTATAGGTGTATTATATTTATTTTAATTTCAACTCTTATTTTATTTTTCACAATGGCTTATTTTAGATTTGTTTTTTGGAAAACTAAAATTATTTAAAAATAAAATGTGAAATTGAAATCTTGAATTTTTATCGGAAAATGAGAAAAAATAGTAAATAATCAAAACACGTGTTGTAACTAATGCATGTCAATATTCCAAGAATATTTTAAAAGGTTTTTCGCCGTTTTTTTAAGGCTTTGTTAATTGCTATTTACTAAGTACTCACTACAGAATTTTGGTTCCTGTGGCAATGAGGCAGACAGTTAGTCGGTATGGGCATGTAAGCTTCTTGGTCTGAACCCTATTTAGCGAGCAATACGAGTTTCAAACCGTTTTAGTATAAAAGCATTAATTATATAAATATTATTATTGATTTTTTTTTTTTTTAGTTAGTTTCATACCTCAGATACTTTATCGCAGTCTGTACCACATGCATCCTGTAAGTTACAGAAGAATAAATGGGTTGTTAGAAAGTTGAAAGTTTTAACGTGTACATTGGTTTGCATTCAGTGAAGAAGTTAGTTTAAAGATCAAACGAATTATGAGAATGTCTATAACTAGTATTGACTGAATAAAGTGCACTCACCGGCGGTGATTCAATGTTCGACAAATCTTGAGTTCTGTAAATACCTAAAGGTATTTCACAAGTTGTTGAACAAAGTTTTTGGTAAAGACGTCCGTAAGTTCGTATCCACATATCTTCTTTAGTAATTTTCATCTATAGGAATGATGTGTGTGTTTACATTCAATTAAGTACACACATTTTTCTACTAAGTACTACGTGTAAATAACTATAACACATACGTTATACGTATGTATATAAATATAAATAAATAAATAAATAAATAAATAAATAAATGTATATATATATATATATATATATATATATATATATATATATATATATATATATATATATATATATATATATTATGATGGTGCGTCTCAAAAGTTACAAATCACTTTAAGTATCTATGTGGCAAATAAATATACAAGAAAATTTAAATTTAATCTTATTTTTAAAAATCAAGAAATTCATTTAGGATGAATTTAGATTTGAAAATTTTAAGATGGCTATTTTTTCATATCATAACTCATGCCATGAAAAATAAAAAATGAATGAATTGATGAAAATTGAAAAAGGGATAACGTTTAGTTTTAAATTTCACGCGTGTAATAGTTATGTTAGAAATAAATATTTTTTGTTTAAATTAATCTTGATTATAATGTATTTTATTATGACGATCCACAAAAATAGGTATAATTATCAATGAAGTTAACCATAAATTAAAGATAAGTAACATTTTGGAAACAGAAAAAATTAATATTATACAAGTCTAAAATTATTTATTTTTTACATTTTAGTAATAAAACATTTTAATTTGACGAAACAGGACTCTTATAAAGTTTGAACATACTGTACATACTGCGTTATAAACGTTTGTGATCGAAATTATTGCATATTATAATACATATATATATATATATATATATATATATATATATATATATATATATATATATATATATATATATAAATGTGAAAATGAAATCTCTGTCACGCATATTCACTGAAACTACTCATCCGGCTATCTTGATTTTTTTTAAATGAAAAAGTACATCGCAGAACAGGTTTTAGTCTTAATTTCAATTCTCAAGTCAACTTAGAGGGAAAAATAATTATTAAAATAATAATTGCTGTACATCCCTATTTATAAGGCCATGAAAATTCTCTGGCGCAGTAGCATTTGAATACGAATTAGTACGTATTGTATTGAGTTCAAACCACGGTTCTGGTGGCTCAACTTTTCGAATGATTTAAACATTTTTTTTTCATCCAATTTTTCGGATTTCTTGCGTACATCACGAACCAGGTTTTAAGTTC
Source organism: Therioaphis trifolii (assembly GCA_027580255.1). Lineage (NCBI taxonomy): Eukaryota > Metazoa > Arthropoda > Insecta > Hemiptera > Aphididae > Therioaphis > Therioaphis trifolii. The sequence continues at coordinate 51,795,911 of CM050404.1, forward strand.
AATTTTAGTTCTATAAATTTATTGAGTAATTATTTCTTTATCAATTTTTATTTTTCAATATCATACACCGTAGCGTGAAAAAAACAGCCGTTGAGACGTGTGCTCTCCTACTGACAGGTTCCCTACTTTCGACCAGCTACTGCCACCGTGTCTTATCAATTTGACGATAGATAATGATAGGTCACCTGGCTGGTGCTAATAATGCTGAACGCTTTTCACGAACTCTTTTGGACAATGGAAACGGAGCTTTCCAGAATAATGTCCACAGTACGGTACAGGGAGATTCTTCGTTTGTAATTTCGGTTAGTGAACAAAATTATTTAATCAACAATGTTTATCATCAAATCTCTCAAATTTCTTATAAATTCAATGAATGGTTTCGTGAACGTATGATTCTGGTCCTTTAAAATGACGCTGTCAACACCATTAACGAAAAAGGTTCTTTCTATGTTCGAAGCTGATAGAAAAAACTATATTTCTATTGATACACTAACTTATCAAGATCAAGCTGTAGATATTGTTATCGAACTCCTTAATTCTTTAAATCCATCAAGTCTACTATCACACAAATTTGATTTAAAAATAGGTCCACCAATTGTTCTTATACGACATTTGAATGCCCCCAAATTTTACAATGGAACCAGATTGAAAATTTTATCTTGGAACAATAATATTATCAAAACCAAAATACTTTACGGGTGGTCAGAGTGGTCAAATCGTATACATTCAAAGAATACCCATGATGACAAATGAATATATATTCGAATTCTAACATGTACATTTCCCCATTAAACTTTGTTTTGCAATAAAAATTAATAAAGCACAAGGACAGATAATGAAAAATGGAGGAATTGACAACACAGATCCTTGCTTTACTCACAGTCAATTTTATGTTGCTTGCACTCACGTTAGATCAGAAAAAACTTATAAATGTATGCCCCTGAACAAAAACTAATAATATTGTTTATAGAGAAATTTTAGAAAATCAGTAGTTATGTATTACTTCTTTAGAAAATACTTTAGCAAAATCATTCAACCGACATTCACCTGGGTTCTGTAGTTTTATGAGAAAATATCAATTGACCACAGCTTTGTAGCTAAAAAAGCTAAAAACTTTAACCATGCTAGGAAGAGAAATTTGTTGCCAGTTCTAAGTCTGGGTTAAAATACAATACTGGGTAACTCGGCTAGCACACACACACACACACACACACACACGCACACACACACACACACACACACACACACACACACACACACACACACACACACACACACACACAAACTTATATTTGTATATTATAATTAGCGTTTATTTAAAACTGATCATTAATAATGATTTATTCACCAGAATTCTAAATAAGACATCAATGACTGAGCTGAAAAATGCATACTGAAAAAATATGTATTAAAATAACCAAGTCATTAGGTTATACTTACTGATGTCAAGAAGCCAGAACCAGGAGCCTGGTCTACGCCCAACAATAATCTTACAAAAGTGATCACATAATCTTTTACGAATGCTTGATACAATAGTGTATCCAACATACTGGCGCTGAATACGGAACCAGCAGCAAACGGTAGTCGGAACATATACGATATATGTGAACCCCTTTCTTTTTCATGCTATTCAAGAAAAAAATGGTCATTATCGTTAAACTACAGGTAAAATAATGATAAAATTGTAAATTCAAAATTAACTTTATATTTTATAATGTTAATAAAATCTATGATAGTATAATAATTATTCAATCAGATATTATTTATAGAAAAAAATAATAGAGCATGTATTTATAAAGATTAAATGTAACAAAATAAAATGATAGGCATATTATAATTCACGGTAAATCCATGAAAATTGTATGCAATAGATAATTAAACAAATAAATACAAATATTACATTATTTGCGTTTATTTTCAGCGTAAGATATTTTTGATAATTTTGTGTTTGGTTATTGTTTATTACCAACGCTTGATAATGTTCCGATTACACATGTTATGATTTTATTTATTTGTTGATTAGGTAAGTTACGAGAAAGAAGTATTATTTATTTTTTCAAAGTTTTTGTTAGGTATACGAATTTCTTCTTTGATTTGGTTATTGCAGTTTTGGTACGAGCTTGGTTATGTGACGTTTAATTATATGGTGGATGATAATTGGATTATTGCATGTATTGCAAATGGGTGTATGGAAATGAATGGAATTAGCAAGATATTAGTATACGTAAATAAAAATATGCCGATGTTTTTGACTGGCGACGGCGTAGACGCATTAAACTATAAGCTATTTAATTTAATTTTAACTTTGTAAATATGATAAAAAAATATATAAATTGACTATAGCCACTTACTATTACTATATGAGTACATATAAAATTAGTCAACAGAAAATATGATTTTTCCGTGTAGAGCACGTATTAAATGCGATTTTTGCACTATCCTGGTATTGTATTTATGTATCTAAATAAATAAATAATATCCTAGCGTGGTTTTAAAAATTACATTCTTTGAATATTAGTAACATTTTCACTATAAATGATGGGGTACTATTGAAATGTTTTGTAAAATATTATATTACCATGTTTGTTTTATTTTTAGTTTTATTATCGTAATTAATACAAACTGAATGTTATTTTGCTTACATAAAATTTCAGTAATTCTTATGAAATGCTTTATGAATATTTATAGTGTTGATTCCATAATAAAATGCATTCTATTATCATACGAATGTTAGCATTGATTAATTATTACGTCTATGATCTATATCTATAAAAATTATCTAACTTATCTTACTTACTTTTTCCATTTTAGATAAGTGCAACGCATATGTATCCTGTGCTCTAAATTGCATAAATCTCATGTTGGATGATTGAGATAACTCAGTTATGCTACGTATGTTAGGAAAAAACCTATATTTTGAAAAACACGAAAGCAAACATGTAATGATACATACATTTTAAAAACCACAATAAATTGTACAATAAAAAAAAGTTTTCTGATTAAGTTCTAAACTGCGTATGTAAATATAACAAACTGTTGAAATACTCGGGAAAAGTTTCTGAAGTACATATGACATGGAAAATTAGTTAGAAGTAGTAAAGAGGGTGCCTCTAAAGAGAAAATGCTTACTTAAACATAGTTTGGACGGCAACAATGGTATTACAGTCTGCTAATGTTTCCTCCTCGGCTGAATTTGATAGTTCTTTGTTTACTACGACTACATTTTCTGCTAACAATATTCCAGCTCTCAAAAGATCATCCAAACTGAAATCCAAATTTCATTTTATTATAATCCATATTAAGATGGATTATATTAAGTCATTATTTTAAATTATAAGTGAAGACGAAAAGTAAATTATAATAGTGCTGAAATGATTCTCTTCCTCTTACAACAAAAAACCTAGAAAAACAACTATACTCTTGATGATTTTTAGAATGTAATAAACGATCTAAAAATTTTTAAATTGAAAATGACGATAAATTTGCTCAATTGAACTACGAAAACAAAGTACAAAGAGTTTAATGATTTTTATAGTTCCTTTGTATTGAAATTGTATTTATAAAAATTTGATTTGAAAAATATCGGTTGAAAATGATTCACTAAATCTAAGTTGCAATCATTTTTTACTACAAACATAATCAATTAATTTTTCTCCTGACTGCATTAATATTAATAAAATTGCATATTGTTTATTTATTAATAAATAAATTATAATCATTGAAATAAGTATTTCAATTTTTTCATTTTCGAAATCACATTTAGTAATTGTATATTTGTATGAATAATTTTGTTTTACTAACACTTTCAGGGTACATTTTCTTTATGATGTATACATTTATCTAATATATTTGATCAAATAGGTGTAATAGTATGTTTGTTTATCAATAATTCATCGAGCTGTCAGTTTATACATGTATTGATATCCTGTCAGTATCAGAAATAACAAACGTGCTGTATATTATTAGAATAATAAGTTTTATTAAAATCATATTTTTTCACAGCATTTCAATGTGTTGGTAAATATTATATTGTATACGCGTATATATTGAATGGCCATGCAAATTGTAGAATATGTAAAATAATGATGCATGTGTTCAGCAACGGAACGATAGTATTAGAACAAAATCATACAATTCAAATAGTATTCTTAATTAAACCATATTTCTACACATAGAATGTATAAATTACGTATTTCTTAACATTAGAAGTTTCGTTTCAAATTAAATGTATATCTACAATTATTAATTTGTTCGATTTATTGTTTTTGAAGTCTTACCAGTCTATAGATCCCAACATCCAATACACGAGCGGGAAATATGAAATGGCATCTAGAAACGCAATGTCCGGACGCCGTTCTAATAAGATGATGATCGGGTTAAGTGAAGTTTTCGTATGAAAATGTGCTCTCAGTGGTATGATAAAGTTGTAAATTCCATTGGACGCGTAATCGGCAGCTAAAATTATGGTCTTATTTTGCCAGTTGTAATCATTGGCGTTCCGGTAAGCACAATGCTCACACACCTATTAAATATTGATTACAATAGAATTTATTTAAATACTTAAATAGATACTATGAATATCAGTAGTTTTTAATTTTTTTTTGTTTGTGGACCATTTAAAAATATGAAAAATAACCACGGTTCCTTAGATAAAGAAAAAATGTATTATTATTTGACCTATGTACATTAAATCACAACTAATTCGAGAGTAAAATTAATGAATTATTAGCATTTGTTCAAATAATATTTAATTTAGTATAAGCTAAAACGTTATAATTAGCATAACCTGACTCGTCGAAAAATTAAAAGTTAAAAAAAAAATAGAGCCACTTTATTAATCTCAGAGTATTCATATATGGACCCCTTAGGGTTTCACGAGGGGTTTCATGAGTCACATGTTAGGTTAGGTCGAAATGCTTGGGTATTTTACCACAGGAAATAAGATTGGCTCAACATTTTTATTTAAATTTAGTGGGAAATCAAAAATACTAGTAATTGACATAATTTACTTGAATTTATGAGTAGCTAATTATTTTTATAATAGCGTTTTTTCAACTACTTAAAAAATTTATGAAATCTTATGTATTCAATTACATAATATATCAGTATACGCACTACATTCTACGAACTATTTAGTGTATTATCATAATATAATATATTTCCTATGATTATATTATATGTTATAGATTAACGTTTTACAAAATATTTTTTATTTTTAAATGAGTTTTAAATTTAAAAATGTTATCCGGGCCGAATGTAGCCCGCCGGCGAACAAACGTCCATAGATTCTATGGCATAGATGCTATTTCAAGTACAATCAATTGTTGCGCTCATATGCATTCATATAGTTACAAAACAATTTGTTATTGAAACAAGTGTGACACGACAAACTTTGAAATATTTCAAAGTGGAATATCAAGCATGTTTGAAAAAAATATTCAAAATAATTTAGCCTACGCCATAAACAGCCGATTACGTAAAATTTGATGATATATACTCGTATTTCAACGTCACATTATGCGTATAATGACCAGTGGCGTGGCGAATATAGGTTCAAAACGGGCAATTTCCCGTGGCAAATTTTGAGGAGGTACCCCCTCAGGGTGCCTCAGCACCAATATGTTAGTGGAGCAACTTCGATGTATAGTGTATACTTTATTTTCAATAATGCCAGATAATACGGGATGCTTTGAGCAAACTATAATTCGCAGAGTTAATAATAATTTTCAGGTTTCTTTATTTTTATTTAGTATTCAGTAAAAAATAAAAATTTGTAAAACATTTGGTTATTCTAAAACTTATTGCATAATATTTAAAAATATAAATATTTGTATAGTTTGATACTTATTTTTTATTTTTCAAAATTTAGTTATTTTCAAAGAAAAGTCTTATGTATTATAATCTTATACATTAAATAGACAATTATAAAAATATGGTTCTTGTATCTGCCATGTATTTTAATTATTTTAAAAATTATAACAAATTGTAAATGTAATTACAGTGAAGTTAATCAATAAACATATAAATTTAATACATTTTGCTTTATTAAAATGTATGTACTGAGTGTCAAGACAATGCAAAAAAAAAAAACTCTTATAACCAACCCAAAAACATATCCTTATGCAGTTATAAAACTTTGTAGGTATTTAATATAAATGTCAAATAAAACTGATAATAACTTTTTTATTTTTGTAATTTTTTAACTAACTAACTTGCTTTGATACATTTAGTATCTCTTAAATTGTGTAAATCTTGAAAAAAGGTTTTAGGGGGGGGGTCGAAAGTTATGTATTTGCCCGTGGCTAGGTATCGCCACGCCACTGATAACGACTATTATTTATATTACGTGTCATACAAAAGTAATAATATTTACCTGAGCAAGCTGTAGGCAACACAGTGGTTTTTTTTCTTTTAATAAATAACACAACGTGGGACTGACACCTATGTACGGTGATACTGGTGGGAATCCTTTGACTATTCTATATAAATAAAAAAAAAGATGAATACAATAAAAAAATAAAATACAAAAAAAAAATAATAACAATGTGTAAATAAAAAATAACACGTTTAAAATGTATGACGTATTTGCTGACTAATTTTTAAACAAAACGGCATCACGTTGCATAAACACACTTGCCTGGTCCATTCAGCATTGCAAACAGGCTGTGTATATATGTCTTCCTCCCCATCCGCTGTGACGCGGAATCTGAGTTTATAACAAACATGCCAAAAGATCAAAACAAAACAAAAAAAAAAAAAAAAAAAAAAAATTCAAAATAATTTACAAATAAAATTGTCATGCATATGATTACTTTATCATTGATTATTTATTTGAGTAAAAAAAAAAAAACAAAATAATAATAATAATAATAAAATAGTGCTGCGACAGCCAATATGTACCTAATATAAAAGTTCATTTTCATTATTTTCTCAATAATATAGTATACTCCACATTTTTATTTATTTTTTTTGTCTTGTTAAATTTGACGTATGTATTTGATAAATGCCATGTGAAAAATAAAGTATTGTTGAAATAAAAAGTTAATAATTTTGAGTATTTTTTTTTTCGTAGAAAACTGTTCTATATTGATTTTTTAATAATATTTAAATTGTTATTGTTATTCACTTACACACACACACACACACACACACACACACACACACACACACACACACACACACACACACACACACACACACACACACACACACACACACACAAAATAAAAAAAATTCTCCTTTTATACAACATGTTATACAATGTATTTTTTTTGACGTGTTAATGGAAAAATAAAATACAATGGCACCATTATTTAACGCTTTGTATTTACGTGTAAACACATAATGTACAACCCTATACTTAGGTTAATATAATAGTGATGTAGTATGAACAAGATGTCTGTAATGTATTTATAATTAATAAATTATTAAAATTATTTTTGAAGGTAAATAAAATCAGGAGACTTTGGTGATGGAATTAATATTATATACTTAACATATTAAAATGTAATTCTTATTTATTAAATATTTAATTTGAGAATTTATGAAAAAAGGGTAAAATGTAAAGACATTATTTATCGTGATATTTTTTCAAAACTAGACATTCTATTTATAAAAAAAAAAAATGTATATTTTATTGATTTTAAGGTTTGATGCTTATTATAAATAGGAACTATTTTTTATTTTTTATTATAATGTTAAATTAGTTACCTGATAATTAGCCGTCATATACATCTATAGGATGACAAAATGAAATTATACTTTTAAACTAATTATATAGTATACATAAGTTGTATTTTTTACTATGCATAATCAGTTTTTATTGTGTTATCATTCCTATTTTCATAAATTTTTAATTATTTTCTTAAAAAAAATGTTTATTTGTTATTTGTATCTTAGAATTTAAGCATCACATAAAAATATCAATACCTAAAGTTTAATATAAAAGTTGGTTAATAAAATAAGAACAACAAATCTTAAAAATCACTATCATTTTATACTGATACTTTTTGTTATCACTTTATTCTTTACAAGTCTCTCTACAATGAGTTTAAAAAAAAGACGCCAAAAGGACAATAATTAACCGAGAAATAAATAGGTATAGCACTTTATATAATAACAGTTTATGTATATTTTACTATATAATGTTTCGTTTTTATTTTTTGTTTTAATAGAACTTCAAAGAAGGTATTTTACATTTCTTTTGTTTAAAAAGTTTAAAAGGAACAAATATTTTGACTTCAATTTCTTCTATTTTTTATTTTAAAACTTTTGGAACTCTTTATATTTTACTGTCAAAAATAAGAAAAATATAGATAAGGATTTTGTAGTTGATGTTTTTCGATGGAATCATCAAAATTTTTTCACACGGAAGTTATAGCACCGAGATAATGTTAATGGTTTCTAATTTTTTAAACTTGCATACTTTTGTGCTTTTTGTTTCATTATCGTGTTCAGATAACAGTTTTAAAAGCGTAAGTTTATACTCAAATCGATCAAAACATTAAATATATATTACATCGTATCAACATATTGTCTTAATAAAGGTAGTAAATGAAAAAACACGAATAGGGCATGGTCAGTAATGTTATAAATTGTTCCATATAAACAAAGAAATAAACACAGCACGCATTCTAACAACCACACAGAATCAAAAAAATAACGGATATATTCGTGATTTATCTCTTCTATCCTTACGCAATTTTTTCACTCGGCGATCTCCACGGCACTTCGTCTTCAAGCTCATCCTCACTCTCGTCACCTTCTTCTTCCGGATGAGGTACAGATATGTTTAACGACGAGCCAGTCATGGTTTCAGCTACGGGTAAAATACTCGGACGACGACTTCCTAAACACAGCAGAAAAGTTTGACATTTCCTCCAGGGATTCGCCTTGAAATCATTGAAAATTACCTCTCCTTTGACCTAATACTTCGGGACTCAATAAATTCGGATTCATATCCACTGGCTTGGGGATACTTAAGTGATTACCAACGATTGTCGGTTCTTCCGTTTGTTTGTTTTGTAACGTGTAAGTTTCTCTGATGGTTTTTTGAACATCGACTGGCTTGTCTTAAAACGCAGTAAACTAACGTTAAAACACTGTGACTACGCTCCATAGACAAATATACGACTCACCGTTACTTAACACGGTATCAAGCTGTTTTGACGGTGCGGTGCCGTTATTCGACAAAACGAACGATGAATTTTCTTCTTTATTGACGCTGATATAATAGCATATATCAGATTTTTTCATTATATGCCTAGGTCCGGGGTTTAATAGTATGGTGTCTTCGTAGAATTCTGGTAAGTCAGCCGGCCGTACGCCCACTAACGAAACACCGAATCTAAAAAAAAAGAATAATTGTTAAATGCGTTCAAGAAGGTTTATATTATTATGTTATTTGTGATAATTTACTTTCGATGTGAATGAAAACTCGCGTATGTGAAGCTCTTGCCTTCGTATTCACCAAAAAATCTACTATCGCCCAAAAGTATGTGGTAGATTTCATTTCCCGAACATCTACCATACAGCCTATGCCATTCTTCGGGTGAAGTCTGACCTTCCCTATTCACACATCGCAGAAACATGATTATTAAGCACATAAACATATTTACATAGTACACACATATTTATTTTTGTTAAATCTATATTAAAAACAATTTTTTGTTTTATTGGATTATTGACAAGTAAAAATGTGTATTATTTTGGATTATGAGTGAAGCAAAGAGATCTAATGAAAGCAAAGAGATATAATGAAGTTTTTTCCTTTTTATTCTGGAGACCTTATTTGGTATATTTAACTTAGTCCAAAAGTTTCACCCATCAACTCAATAGACCACAAATCGTATATAAATGGTTCTTTTAGAGCTCATTTTTTTTCTTCTCAATAGTTTTTTTAGACACTTAAGTTATTTAATCATAACTCCAAAAATAATTTTATTTGAAATTTGAGATTTTTACCGTTATTAAAATATATTTACATAGGTACTCGATAAAAGTTTCACACAAATTTGATACATTTTCTGTTAAAAATTGAACTTAAAATAAACCTCTTCTTTTGAAAGTTTATTTATAATAACATTTTTAGTATTTGATAAGAATTCTGAAAAGGTAATATGATCTAACTGATCTACTTAAATAAATGATTATGAAAAATCTCAATTATTGTTAGCCAGCATTTTTTTTAAGCGTTCAACTAAATTTTTATACGATTTTCACGGAATCGATTGTTTTTACATCGATTTTTAAATTTAAATATTTATAAAAATATATTGGTCCATTAAATCATTACGAAAATTTGGATACCGATAGAACAACATGTTTTGAATTTTTTTGTAAAAAAAAAAAATCTTTTCTTTGTTTATACAAAATATTTTTAAACGGTTTTGATAAAAAAGAAACCTACTGTCGGTTAGACTAAAAATGGTAAAATATGTAAAAATGGTATATTTTTACGCTGAAACATAGCTCAGAATCGCCTAACTAAAAAAATTATTTGTCTTTCTTTAAAATTCAATACACCCATCAACATTATTTTGTCCGAGGAGTGGGATATATCCGGCCATTTTAAGCTACAATTTTTTAAAATCATATTAATAATAATACTAACTGTCCTCTACTTGTATGTAGTAGGAGAGTAACTAGAGTTGAAGCTCCAGGACAAGTGCAATTGTTAGCGAGAAGAGCGTACTTGAGCTCATCTTCACAGACAACAAACTCAGCAAATTTCACGTGCAGTTTGTTTTCTGGTCGGAATATTTGAACGTACTGAGGAACAGTTGGTGCGTAATCTTTGACAGCCCACGAACGTAATATTGTGTGTTCGTCCTATTAATAACAATTAGTTATTTAAATTTGAAAGTTTAAATTATAAAACTAATATAAAATTACCGCCGCGGCTTTGTCAGCATAGTTTCTAGCAGCCAAAACAAAACAGGCCTTAGCGTCACTCATTCGAGCTCTAGAAAGGTCTCCATCTTTCAAACAAGACCCTTGAATATAAATTACTCTTTGTGCCCAGATTGGTACTTGGAGAATCATTCTCATAGTAGTGTCTAGTTCCATTGGCGATAATAGAACCACAAAATAATCCTAAAATAAAATTTACTAATTATAATTGATAATACGAAATGTTATTAGAAAAACATTTATACGACTAAATACATTAATGATGACGCGTAAGGTCAGTAATGAGGAGCGTTTAGCGGATTTAATACACATTATGGCTAATATTGATTTTAATGGTTTTGTCGTCAACACGGTGTGTCGTTTGAGGGGTCAGAAAAACAAATTACTCAACAAGATACTCTGACCGTAACAAACGCTGTAACTGTCAGTTTACCGTAACTGCGTATTCAAAGCCGTTCGCGATCAACACTGAATTTACATGTACAGCAAAATGTATAACCGTTTATCACTATCAGACGCAATTGTTCAAAATGTGTGATTAGGTAATAATAATAATAATTATTGTTAAGGTGCGTTATTTTGCGTGTATAATAGTTATTATACACGCAAACGCGCATCAATGTGAATACGTAGAAAATCAAAGTACGTGATTTATTATAAGCTCGGTAGTCACGAGTTGATTAAATGTTCGACGTGATAATTTAAAACCATATAGAGTTTTAGAGAATATTTTTGACGTCTGACGCAGCAGTAGCAGCAGCAGCAGCCACCGTGGCGAACCCGGAACGTCAATTAAAAACGGCGCCTTCAAATATCGCAAATACACTGTGCACTAACTTGAAGCAGCGGATGTGCGTAAAATTCATTAAGGAAATCCATAATCGTGTCGGCTTGGAGCGTAGTGCTGCAGACGACGACGTGCTTTTCGGAATGTGCCCGGTGCGACGAATAGGAGCCGCCGAGTTTCTGCCTTTCCATCCATGTGAACGCCAGCTGCTCGAACTGAAAACGAAATACGGTACGAGCAACGGATGGTGAGTGAATATTATCATTATTATCTTTATTATTATAGTTATTATTATTATTGAAGTTATTATTATTTTTATTATTATTGTTATTATTAGGCGGCGATGGGTGGTCGGATAAACCGTGCGGGAGTGACGCGTCGTGTAGGTACCTGAGTCGGGAGTACGATGAGCGCTATGCAAATCATGACGACCATGTACAGCTGGGATGGCCAGATGTCCGGCACGAAATCGCCGTAACCGACGGTGGAAAAGGTGACCACCACGTAGTACGTGGCCTGGAACAGGCTCAGGTGACGGTGGCCGGCTCGCTGGAAGTGCTGTATGCCACACACGCTGCGGTAAAAATAAAAATAAATGCGATTTGGAGATTTATGTATAACACAAATCTGTGGATTGGGGCTAAAACAGACAATCTAACTTTTTGGCCAAATCGAAGTGTGTATACAATTTAATAAGCGTTTTATCGTGTTAAAATAATGTGATTTCTAGTACCAATGGTAGCTGAGACACGAGGGATCATGTTACGAACATAATTAATTCATTTTAATTTCAAAATAGCCAATCTCACTTCAGTCTTTTGGCCGGAATAAATGAAAATAAGATTGTCACGACCATTCTAAAACTATTTGAAAAAGCTCAAATTAATAAATTGTAAAATAAAATGTCTACAAATATTTTTAATTGAACAGTCTTTTAACTTCTTCTACTGTTAAGAATCGCAATAAGTGAGATTGGCACTTTCAGACCCAGGCCACAGAAACAATACGCCGTGCATTATTGTCATGTGACATTTCATTGACGCGACAACACTACCTGGTGAACACCAAGCACAGCAGCGTGGCGGAAAGTATCATCAGCTGCTGGGACAGGGCCGATTGGGATTTTTGCATAGCACGGTGAAGATCATTCTGGAACATCATGTAAAACGTTTATGTAGAATAATTAAAACAACACTCGTTTGTGACGAGCTATGTGTATAATATATATGGACTCATTGATTGTATTCACTGACAAACATATTTTCTAGAGACTTTTTTGCTAGCCAACAGTTTAGAAACACTGGTATGAATAGATTGATCAACGCAGGCTTGAAAATCTGTAAAAAAAAAAAAAAAAAAAATCAATGGCACACAATCATCAGATCGACCAATAGCGGCACTACGTTATTTTATCCGAACAATGATGACGGATCGTCAAAAAAACGTATACTAACTGTGAAAACAAAGGGTACGGTGGTGATCAACTCCAAGAGGAAATGGAATGATAGGAGTTGCTGCATCACGTTTCCCTGAAACAAACGAAATAACCATTTACGCGTGATTTATCATCGTATACGTATATTCATTTGAACCGTTGCCATTAGAGTAACTGAACACCACGTCGTATGGGTACATTACAGTTCTACGTAGGAAATTCTCACGAGTAAGGATAAAAAAACCTATTTTTGTGCTTTATATATTGTATTTAACAATTTTTTTCTGAGTATCCTGTTTTGTATTTTAAACATTTTTTCACGTCTAATATACACCATTTATTATGATTATGGCGTCGGTGTGTAATCGCCTTGATTTGGGTAGTTATATTGTTTTATTGACGTATACAGAGTATATACTGTCTTCATAGTTACATAAATAATCAATATCGATGTGTAAAAGACTAAAAATGTAGGTCATTCCGTCTTGCATGTTATACCATATACGTATATTGATGTAAAATACCATAATAATTTAAATAAACTGTACATTTTTATTTTATTATAATCATATCTGTTTCGTCCAACGTACATACGCATACTGGATAAGTGCATTCCTCGTATTATGACTCACGTCTGTGTGAAACACTAAGTGCTGATATAGTCTATTCTCACGTTTTGAGTGGTATAAGGCCCTTTTCTGTACATACTGTGGCTGAGTAACGAAAATTGCCGTTAATAGCGCGGCCCGAAAGACAGGCGAGGTGACGGAAGATGGCGTCAGGTCTTCAAGACTATCTGAATAATACGAATAACGCCTGGGTGGCATTCGAAATGAGTAGAATCAGACCACTTTTCATGGATTACCTACCACTTACTCTACCCTTCTATATCGCAATTTTTTTCTTTAAAAAAGCTCTCTGCTAGGAATACTTAATATTATTTCCGTTTGAAAAATATTAACGGATCACCGTTTGAATTTTGATAGAAATTGATTTTGGGAGCAGAGTGTTTTTATTCTTTTATCGTCAATCTGAAGTTGATTTTAATTTAAGGTCGTGGAGGAATATCATCACACATGTTTATATTCTATAAACTACCTATATATTTGACACTTTTAAACTTGGTTTTACAAATATTAAAAAAAATTACCTTTATCACACGCATGCGAGATTAAGTAAATACTGGTATTATGTGATAAATATAAGTACAGGTGTATAAACAACGTGTTTAATAAATATAAAAACGATTGATTCCTTTTATATATATCAATTTTGAATTATATCGTATACATAATATAAAAGCAAATTTAAAATTGATTAACTGACTTTATAATAAAACAGAAATATTGCCATGTACCTTTACCTTATAAAACATGTCACTTACAATAATATATTACTGTACTGTATTAAACAGATTGTACATAAGACGTATACTTTACAAGTCATGTAATATTCAAGTTGTTCAGGGTTTTTTTTTCACTATACATTTTGATACTTTGTAAGTATACTCAAAATAAATTAAGATATGATGTGTCAAATAAGACAGTTTTAAAATTAATATTATATTAAGTGGATAGGATAGTTTATTTTATTTTTGAACGTATATTTTAACATTATTATCTTGTGACCTACAAGCTTATCTTACTTCTTGTTACATTTTTTTTTTTTACGAAATCAATATCGAAGGAAAAAAATGTATTAACTCTTTATACGTGCAAAATAGCAGAATATTGAATTATGGAATTTCACACATAATATATTAATAGTTTTAGTATAATAATGAATCAATGAAGATGAGATTCAAAAAATGCATAAAGATGACTAATATTTTAACAGGGCATAGACACTCTATTGTCATTATATTATGTTGCAGTTACCATATACATAAATAATATAACACTTCAACGGAAAGAGGAAAACATTAATATTAATAATATTTATTTACGGACATACATAACTGATGGCATATATCACTGAATACATTTTTAAAACAAAGTACCTACATTAAGATCTGCACACCAAAAAATTTGATACTTACTATTTCTTGAAATGTTTATATTTTCAAGGTTATTTTAACTTAATCTATATTTTATAAAATATATTATGCAATCGTATTAAATAAATTATTTAAAAATTAACTTTTAGTAGCACTAAGAGTGCTTAATTTGAAAATTGATTTAAATTTGAGAATTACTTCAATATTTACTGTCTCAACATATTTCATGTTTTTAGAAAATTACTAATTTTACATATTTATAAGTGATAAATCTGTGACTTTGTTTTTTAAATATACAATTAGTATGTATCATTGTAAAAAGGAATAAATTAATATTCCTAGAGATTCAATCATTTAGAATTTGATTGAATTATAAAAAAATTTTTTTAATAAAACGTCTATTAGGAAAAGGTTAATATTGAACATAATTTAAATTTAATATAAGTCGCCTTCGTTGATTTACTAGAATCTATTTCCATATTTCATTATGTTTTTTTTTAAATACGGTTTTTTTAGCCAACTCTAATCGACCAATAACAAAAAAATATCACTAGTGAAAAAAAATAGCTAATGAAAAACATAGATTTTCTTCACTTTTTGCTTTCTTTTACACAATATTATTATTATTATTATTTAAAATTTTAAATCACATTGCATTCAGTGAAAATAATTATAAGTGTAGGGATAAAAATTTATTAAGTTTATTTATTCTTCTTTACTAGGTATAGACTATAGTTACTCCAGAGTAGAATTGTGTAGTAACTTTAAAAAGTGAATTTGGGATTTTTGATTTGAATATTTATGGGGGGGGGGGGGTTATTCATATTTTATTCTCTACTTTCTTCAATATGGAGTTAAACTTAATCATTTTTTTAATTTTTTTTTTTAATTTTTTTAATTTTTTTTATTGTTATTTTTTTTATATAATAATATACAATGTTTTGTGCCGAGGTGAGTGAAGTTAAACGAGTACTCAACACACGGTATATTTATTCTGTCTGGCTTTTATTATGTTTAAGGACACTACAACATTGTTACACGAGGTAGCTTACGAAGATCGTAGATTAAATAATGTAAATTACTCAATAATTCACTAATAACACGCATGGATGCAGTTGACTATGTGAAAATATTACTATAAAAAGTTTATGTAGATGATTTTATATTTCGAATATTTCTCTTTTTTTTCGTGCCTGTATTCATGAAATACCGTGGAAAAGACGATACTGAATTACAATATTTATGACAAAAATGTTTTATTTAACATTATTATAATTTGTATTGGTATTTATAAATTTAAAATAAAAAACTTTGTACGGAAACACAAATGTATAATTTGATTTCAAAAATATAATTTAATTTTTTACTTGAGCGATGAAAGTTTTTTTTAATTAAAGGATAATTCCCAATCGCTCAGTGTATTACACGTGGTATACAAATTTAACACGGTGAACATTTTACGCAATCATGCAAAGCTGATAGAAGTACCTAGTGGATAAATGTATTGGTAATAAATACAATATTGATATATGAGATATTTTGAAATTATGAATATTTAAACATTGTATTCTACAAGTTTCTAGAGATAAGCGAGTTGCTCTGATTATTACCCTAGACCTAGCACGTATTAAGAATTATATCTTGGAGTTCAAAAAAATTTTAGCACGTATATTTAAAAAATATATCTCAGTATATTTGACTATATCAGTGTTTTAGTTTCTCAAACTTATAATTTCAGGGGTTGGTTTACGCCTTAACTCTTTCTTTGTGCACAGCCTTGTGTTCGGTATTTGACACATTAATTTGAGATTTAATCAAAAAATCTTTAATGGACCCGTTCTTTTGTTTAAAACGTAGTGTACCAGCTGTCAAGACATATTATGCCAAGTCAAAATGAATTAAGTAATTATTAACTCCTGCGAGAAGAGCTAGTTAATTCACGGTTATCGATAAAATATTTCGCAGCATCTACTCGAACGTTTGAACACGATAACAATATCATTATATACAGACATACAGTAACGCACTTCGAATCTTTACAGTTGAAATTTAATATTCGAATGCTATTAACAATTATGCATATATTATTATTCAATTACCGACAGTATAATATAACAATTTAGTTACTATATAAGAGGTGTTCGATATATTGAACGGAACAAAAACCAATGTATTTTATATGTATAAATTATCTGAATATTAATTATTTTTATATTTTATGTTTATCGAGTAAATAAGTAGTTTATTTTCACTCTTAACAAATAGAAGAAGTGTTGTACATTTTGATTCTGAGTGAAGCGAAGAATCTTATGGTTTTACAATGATGTTTATTATTTTTTTTTTTTTTTTTTTCTGTAAACACTTTTTCGTATAGAAATCCTTGTCCAAAAGTTTCGTCCAGCAACTTTTTAGATTTGAAATTGAACTGAGATGGTACTTTAAGGAGGTCATTTTTCAAAAATCTCCATAGTTTTTCCAGTAATCAAGAATAACGATCGAAAAACTGAGTAAAAACGGTAAAATCGGTAAAAATCCGCCGTAAACGAGATTTTCACTGTTCAGATTTTAGGTATTTAGTCATAAATCGAAAAGTATTGAAGCTAGAAACTTGAAAATTTTATCCAATATCAAATACATACTTTTTTATATTGGACAACATTTTCAGAACAATTATAGCACTTTTGACTTAAATATAGAACTTTTAATTTACCAAATTGTTAGAAAGTTTTTATGTAATATAATTTTAAATATTTGACAAAAAGTTCTCAAAATTTAATATGACCTTACTCATATACCTACCTAATTATCCAAACAAAAATTCAAAAATCGTGACCCAGGATTTTTTTTTACACACACTTTAATAAATTATTATAACTCACCAAAAATTATACAAATAACCGTAAAATACGTAAACAGTATTTAAATAATAATATATTATATTACACTGAAGCTTTGTTCAGAATCGTTTTATACTAAAGAAATGAATCATAATTTCTTTAAAACTTAATACATTCATCACCAATATCTTGTCCGAGGACCGAAGTGACGAAGGACGAACTTGTACCACCATCACACATATTAAGTACCTATTCATATTCTACACCATCAATATATTAAAATGACAAAATCACATGTGTATTTTTGTCGTGGAATTCAATACTGTACTTTATAAAGAATATTTGAACATGGAATTTGAAAGATATTTTTTAATAATAATTAATTGTTTTCTTTTTACCATATCATAAATTGAGAAAAAATATAAGTTATTAAAAAAAAAAAAAAATAATAATAATAATAATAAAAATAAAATGTTAACATTTAGTTGTGTGGAAGAAAAATAATTTTATCTAATGAATACAGTTGATTTTTGATTTGTGCAGATCGAGAAACTGAAAAGAGTTATACTCCAATACCCTATATCGGACGCCTTTTGAAATCACCTCTGTTATTGTCATGACAATCGACATATTTAAGAGTTTTAGTTATCTATAGCAGAGTTTCTGTCACTCGACAATAAGATAGTAACTTTTACTCGACGTTTTGAATGACTGCAGATATATAAATATACATATCATAATATCATATATTTATATATAATGTAGACCGGGGTTGGTTGTTACCCCGAGTGAGTTTGCATCGGGTAAGTTTAAACAGTAGAGGTATTTTGTTTCTCCAATAATTGTAATAACACTATTGTGTTGGCTGTAAAGAAAAAAATCTGTAACTATGATAACTATGTATTTTTTGGTAATATCCAATATATAATATATTTTATTTATGTCAAGAATTTTCAAAGTTTTTTACGAAGTTTTACGAACATTTTCTTCTTGAATCACAACATTTCTGTGTTAAGTAATATTATTTTGATACTGAATATTTGTTAATTATGTAGTACTGCACTAAATAATAATATATAATTTTAGTAAAATGTAATAGTATTTATATCTTTTCTAATAAATACATTTTCCTAAAAAAAAATATCGTACAGGGCAAGTATTATTCACTTATTTATTTTGTTTGAAATTTGCCACTATATTTATTTTCACTATCCACTTTTACTAAAATCGTCCAACATAATTTGGTTTAATAACAGGCAGACAAATACCAGTTAATTTTTTCATAACTATTATTTTCTTAAAAGTTTGAATCGGTTATGTTTTGAAAAAATATAAAATATAAAATAATAAAAAAAAAAATAATGAAAATTAAGTACGTCAAAATTATGATAACTAACCCCTCTCTCCTACAGTATTTTCATTAAAATCAGTAAAATTAATGTGGTGTGATGTGACTAAAGTATAATTCAATAACAAGTAGCATTTTATGCAAAGAAGTGCAAGTCTCAAAAATCGTGTTCCGTTTTAATTTTTATCACATTTTTTTCGGTGATGATTAAAGCTCGGATTTATATGTATTAAATAATGAGAATGCGTATTTTCATATTAGGTAAAATGTATTTATATTTATATAAAATGTTATAAAAATTTTATATTATATTAGTATTGATTAATATTATTATTATTCATTTATGTTATTTTAATTAATTTTGTTTACTATAAATTATTGTTTTCATGACCTGTGATGGGATCCGACATGGTGAGACATTGCACTATAGACAAATTACAAAAATTAACTTTACCTACACACCACATAAAGGTCGATTGACCGAATTCAATTAACAATAAATGTAAAAATATAGTATCACATAACCATTAACGAACATGTATTATTAAATAATCGTCATTTGAGATAATATAACTCGAACCCATGTCGACTATAGATCTAATTATTGGTATTATTTTAAATCAAATGTTCGATTATAAAGTATATAAATATGAACACATGTGACGTATGAAAACATTTGAAATTATTGCGGGAAAACAGCAAATTATTTAAAAATATATTATGTAGAAATATTATGTTAGATAAAACTTTAAAGGTAAGCCAATTTTGTAAAGGATAGTTTGAATCAAATTTTACATTTATCAAAGTTGATAAATAATAATTTTTCTTTATAAAAGATGTATAATTTACATATAAATTCGAGCTCTAGTGATAAAATTACTATAATTTAAAAAATTGTATAAAATAAAAAAAAGGTATGTTTTTAGAATTCACGTGAAAAATAAAATTTTCCTGGCTAATAATCGAGTTTTAATATTTGACATTAATATTAAATACTCAAAATCTTCTTTAAGAATGTTGATTGTAGCTTTACTCATCTATAGAGATTAAGGAAAATTGATACGGGGCTAGGTAGAAATTCATGTTTATTTGTATGGCATCTCTCTGTAATATAGGGTATATAGGGTGTTTCAAAAGAGAAACGTTCGTCGTTTGAGACGTTTTTACATTTTACTCTGAATATCCAGCAAACGCGCGAGTTCGATTGATCCGAATCGATGACTACAGTACACACTTTATCGGCCGTGATAATTTATTCATAATATCGTAGAGAAACCGATTACGTTGTGTGTAGGCTTCACGGCAATCGCAACGTAAACATCGTGACATTATAATATAGTTATATACCTCTACATATATGTGGAATGTGGATATATATATACAAGAGGAACGAATAAAGCGTTTTATGTGTACACACCCGCATGACGGCAGATGAAACCAGCCGACGTATTGAGTACTTTGCATCACTGTTTCATAAAATATCCAAACAGGGTCGAAATAATATAAGGTTCGGTCGCACCACACGAATATATTTTTGATACTCGCACGCAGAGCACGAGGAGTGCACGACTTTAATAGTACTATAGTAGTGACAATATAATATTTTTATTAATTCGGACCGACTTACTCGTGAGCAGTTCGGTCATACGCCGCGGCGCCGGGCCCCGGTGACTGTCGTTTATCACACGATTATTCGCGGATAAAACGATTTACGTGGTGTTGCGTAGACATTTGCACGGCGTAGGGGTCAAGGGGTTGATTTCGTTTAAAAAAAATAAAAAAGTATGTATTTTTGATATTGGATAAAATTTTCAAGTTTCTAGCTTCAATACTTTTCGATTTATGACTAAATACCTAAAATCTGAACAGTGAAAATCTCGTTTACGGCGGATTTTTACCGATTTTACCGTTTTTAATCAGTTTTTAGATCGTTATTCTTGATTACTGGAAAAACTATGGAGATTTTGGAAAAAAGACCTCTCTAAAGTACCATCTCAGTTCAATTTCGAATCTAAAAAGTTGCTGGACGAAACTTTTGGACAAGGATTTCTATACGAAAAAGTGTTTACAGAAAAAAAAAAAAATAATAAAAAAAAAATAAACATCATTGTAAAACCATAAGATCCTTCGCTTCACTCAGAATCTAAAATAATAAATAAAAAAAACAAACATCATTGTAAAACCATAAGATCCTTCGCTTCACTCAGAATCTAAAATTGGTACGATTTTCCAGTTTTAAGCAAAAAAGAAAAGGACGTATCATCGTATCGTGGGATATTCTTCACCCCAAAGAAAAGATAATGGCGATGAGTATATTGAATTTCAAAGAAACGATTTTATATCCAGCTAAGCATTTTTTCAGTTGAACGATTCTGAGCAATGTTTCAGTATTAAAATATACAGTTTATATATTTTACCATAGTTAGTCTAACTGTTGAAAGGTTCTTGTATGACAAGGAAGACATTTTTATCAACTAAAAGATTCAAAACATGTTTTTCTACCAGTATTCAAAGTCTTAGTATGTTTGGATGGAGCAATTTTTTAATGAACATTTAAAGCTAATTTTTAAAAATAAACATCATTGTAAAACCATAAGATCCTTCGCTTCACTCAGAATCTAAAAGGTATACGAGTAAGTAAGTACACCTACTGTACGTGAAAATCGTGGTATGCATACGCATGCCCTCACATTCTGGAAATGACGCGGCCCTGTCGTCTGTACCGAAATTACAAGTCACGAGATATTACTATCACTGTTACTGTAATTATCATTACCGTCGTCATACGTTTCGTGCGTCGCCCGGGCCGGGGTATAATATTATTATGTATTATTATCGTTATTATGACGTACTGGAGCGACACAACACGTCCGCGCGCGGCCACATCACAGCACCGACCGCGCTCTGCGACGACCGTCGGACAAGGGACACCGACGATACGACGATATTAATAATATTACCGTCGATGTGGGGCGATAAGAGAACGGGGGCGGCTGGGGGACGGCAGTCCGTGAGCGGTGTCCGGAGTTGCCGACGAACATAGTTAGGTGCGCCTACCCGGCACCGAAGATGACCCGTTCTGGTCGTGGCGAGCGCCGCTCCGTGACATTATCGTGACCCGACGCGCAGCTGCGGGCGAATTTAATTTTCTCGGAAATTAATCGTACGAGTGCCGCGGGATCAATGTGAATTTAATTACTGTCCGATGCGCGTGGCGATACACGCCGGCTAATGTGACGGGCTCTCGGCGGGGCCCGGAGAAGATTATCGTTTTATTTCTTTTTTTTTTCCGCTTTTTTTCCGCCGTTTTCCTGATCCGATTTCACACGGTCTGCCGTGTCGCGCACGTATTATCGTCGAGATTTATTCAGCACTCCGCGAACACACAAAAGCGGGTCGTCGCCGTCGTCGACGTCGTTGTTTGAAAATTGCGCATTGTTTCGAATGCGTCTGCCATCACTCTTATACACCTGCATGTTTTTATTTTTATTTTTTTTTACTTTTGATTATTGTTTCCATTATCCGCGAACGCGCATATTTATTATTTAAGCTTTAATGCCTCTCTGCAATGATCTATTCTCGTCCATCCACGCACTTTTCACCACACTGTATTATTGATAACCTCGACGAGTCAAATTACTGTATATACTGATATACCGCGATGATTCCTTTATCATATTATACAAGGTGCTGTATCACGAACATACACTCCGTGCGATTTAACCCTGTATGATTTGTAGAAATGATTTTTTTTTTCATTTACAATTTAAAACACTAACAGAGTTAAATTTTTAAGAAAACAATAATCATTATTATTTTTTATCAGTGTGGTTTTTAAGATTTTAAATTCTCTTAAATAGTTACCATGGTTGATAAAATCGTACTATAAAAAATAATACGATGTTTTAAAAATGTTGATATTTTAATTTTCGATTTTGAGTGAAATGAAGAATACATTGGTTTTATAATTACGAATATGTTTTTTCATTCTTTTTCTGTTTTTTAATATATGTTATTATATTTTTTGATGGAAATAGTGACCAAAAAGTTTCGTTCAGAACTATTGAGATCACACGTTTCATCTAAATGAAACTTTAAACAGTTTATTTTCCTCTATTTCCGATAGTTTTCTAAGCATGATGAAAAATTACCTGAAAATTGAGTAAAAACGGTAAAATTTGCTCAAGACAAGATTTTCATGAAATCCATTTTTCACATTTAGCGAAAATATTGGTACTAAATACTCAAAATTACACCAAACATCAATAAAATGTTGTACAGACAATAAACATTTGATTATTCTTAGACTATAATTGAATTATGTAAATTATTTGAAATATCTTATTTTTTGAAAGTTTTTATTTCATGCAACTTTAAATCCTTCATATAAAAGCTTAAAATTTCATTATTATCTTACGCATAATATGCTTGGCTTACAGTTCTGAAAAAATTCTTTTATCAATAGCCATGGTTATTTTTATTTGCATTTAAAGTTAGAACGTTGACAAAAATAATTATTTACAGAACGTAAATTTGTAATATTTTCAATATTAACAAATAACCTTATAAAATTCGAAATTTTTAATTTGCTAAAAATATGTTTTCACCGGTAGATTAATTCAATAAATTATTTTTTTAAACGCATTTTAATTTGGATTTACGTCTTCAGTGTATGACTTTTTGAATGTAAAATGTCATATTTATTTTATTTTTCATACCATTTTAAAATTTTGGTTGGGTTAGATCTGAAATTTGTCTACTTTATCTTCGTGATTTTTAAGTTTTAAGTTTTTTTAAAATCATAACCATTATTTATTACATGTTACATTTTTTTTTTAGAAGTTTTCTGATTTAAATTATTATTAAAGTTTAATGCAGTATAGTAATGTTTGAATATTTTTGTGAGGACTTCTGCGACTTAAAACGCTTATATCTTTCAAACTATTTGTCAAGATTTAAAAACATTAAGACCGAATTTTCTGAAAACACTATTTTCTATCGTTACATCAAAAATATCATGTTCCAATAGTGATTACTGATCACCATTTAAGAAGTCGAAAAACTTAAAAAATAACTTTGATACAAAAATTAAGAGGGATAATATTTTTCATAAAAATGTAATTGTATAAGTTTTTTAAATTTAACTTGAAAATGTGTAATATTTATTTTCAAATTAATAGTTGAGTTACTACTACTGAGTGGCTGAGAGGTTTGAACTTGTTTATTTGTGATGTGTGGACGGTTGAGTGTGTGTATTATGTCTAAATTTTCTAATGGTTTTTTTATGTGTAATAAATACCATCTTAATATGTATTACCTTCTTAGTCTAACTGATTAACTCTAATGCGTAGAGTACGTTGTAATGTGTGTGTGGAACGTTTACAAATGTTTTCAAATTAAAAAATTATACAGGATTAAAAATGGGGTGAGCAGGCTTATAAAATCACACTGTATATTATACACCTAGTAAAAAATATTTGTATTTAAGTGAAAAGAATTGAGAATAAATGAAACATGGCTTCTTGTAAACTAAATTAAATTATAATGCAAAAGTTTCTATAAAAGGTTCATATGCGTGTAAATAAATACACATTTTGAGTATGTAAGAATCAAACATTTTAAGCGGTTCAATTTCACAGTTACGTTGTTTTATGAAGTTACTACTTACAACAACGTAAAGAAGCTGCTCAGCGATTTAACTTAATAAACAAAATTTATACATTTTAAAGTTTCACATTTATGTACCTTTACTACTTTTACATTAAACTTTTCTTCATACACTACTACACTTGCGTAGTATCGATATATCTTTACCCTCGGAATTATGGCTACAATTTGAGGTTATCTTACTGAAACTTACTCATTTAGCGTGAAATTCTCGATTAATGTATTTTTCAACATATTTTTATCATTACGATAATTATTGAACACTTCATTATTTATAATAGATAGGTGATAATAAATATAGCTGAGCCATTCAAATTTTTTTTTTTTAAATGTATCGTAAGTACAATAAAAAGTCTCTCAATATCAATCAGTATTATATGCAAATTTTAATGAGACATAATAATTTATACTCGTGGATAACTTTTTTTTAAAATATGTATAAATACATTTTTTTTTCTTAAGAGTTTAAGGTATACATTTATAAATATTTAAAGTTTAGAGTAACATAATTGTGTTATAGGTATAGGGTTCAAAATAGATTTAACATGTTTGAAAATATTTGTGTACACTACTATAAAATATTATACGAGATTATTTTCAACCATTATAACTAAATTTATATTTTATAAATAAATAAGACGACTAAATGCAAAAGTCTCTATTTATAATTACATTCAAATAATTCATTATTAAAATATAAATGGAAGCAAAAAGTGGATTTAATTTGTTTTTATTTTAAATTTACTGCGGTAGCAGTCAACTTTCTTCGCTGGACGATTTTAAATTCACCTTCAATAATTCTATCTGATAAAAGTGGTTTTAATGTTGTTGTTTATTAATAGCGAGATATAGCGCGAGACACATAACATCACTTAAAGGTAGTTTAATAGACATTTCAAGATTGTAACGTAGTATAAAAGTAATGCATATTTTTTGATTTATAAGTGCATAATTTATTATTGATTTTTCGTCTTGTTCATAAATATGTTTTCGTGTTGAGTAAAGTACAATTCACTAGTTTTTAGGTTCAGTATAATATGCTTTAAGTAATATTACATTTTCTAAATTGTTCTTTCTTATAATGCTAATAAATCACTCCCATACATTTTTATAAGACATTTTTCATTAATGTCTATACAAAGTTGATTTGCTTATGTCTGAATTTGAATTTTATGAAATAAAAGTTTTTGATTGAACATTTTTCATATGATATACATATTCTTATCATAACACAATTATCTTATTTTATCTGAGAGTTTTATAGATAATAACACGTTGAGTGAACATGATCGGTCGATCGTATTTCATTTTAAAATAAACTAAATCATACACATAACAAACAAATGTGTTAAGCAGCCATTTAAATTCGTTAAATCAGTGTAATTTCTCTACATAAAAATAACTTTTTTTTTCTATATCCGGATAGGTTAGAGTTTTATGTACTACTTTCAATTCTAAGAAACTAAAATTAAATAACACAATCTTTTGAACACTATAAGTAAGTTGGTGTCATTTTATTATCAAACCATTCAACTGTTGTATCGATTTTTATTACGATTATACGAAATGTCATTTTATAAACAAATATTTTATTTTTAAATGTCGATAGATTTTAATCAGTATTAAGTACAAGCTGTGGAGTCTTTATAATTGCTGGATCGTGAATATTAATATTTGTATGTATCTTCGAGTGTGTTGCTGGGTGTATTCTTGATTTATAAGTGTTTTGTTTGGAGGCCGGGATGACAGAGATGGTCAGTGGAAAGTATGTTTGAAGCTTTACCAACACACGGGGCGGATGTAATGCGAAAAGATTTCGTTGGAGTGTCTTAAGACGCTTTATAGTACAAATAATTTTTATTTGACCTATCGAGTATGTTACTAAGATTTCAACGTGAATCTGGTAACATTTTTTTAACCATACAATAATATAGATATGTTTTGGTGAAAATAAAATCCAATAACAATAATATTCTTTATAAATGATTTTTCTAGTAAAATATTAATTTTTCAAGTATACAGGATTGTTCTACGAGGTTTTGATACTTGCGATATCTCTTAAAATAATGAAAATACTATAACACTGTTTTAATATACTTGTTTGCAACCATCCTAAGAGAAGTCGTAACTAGGGAAGTAAGGGTTACTGTGCAGTGGTTTCTCGTTGCCTTCTGCACAGGGGGAGATGGCGGCCGCTCTCTCTAGACTGTCGCCTGCCCAGAGAGAGAGAAAGAGAGAGAGCCGCCCGTGACCGAGGTTTAGACCGGCGACAGTGTGAGTCAGCAATGACGCCTAATTCCACTCGGCCACTTTGTCTCCCTATATGATATTTATCAATAATATGAGGTGAAAATTTTAAGTTTCTAGCAACATGATTTTTGGAGTTATGGCAAATTTAAGAAAGTCGATTTAATAAAAATGTCGTTTACGGACAATTTCGCCATTTTGGGTCCATTTTAGGCTGCTTTTCTGCTCATCTGAAAAAACGTTTGAGATGAAGACTTCATAAACCTCCAAAGTACCATCTACATTAAATTTTCGATCTATAGAGTTGCTGATTGAAACTTTTACACAAAGTTAAGTAAAAAGTGTCTTCAGAAAAAAAAAAATAAAAAATAAATGAACATCGTTGTAAAACCATAAGATCCTTTCGCTTCACTCAAAATCTAAAAGTTGAAACGTCAAAACGTTAAAAAAAAAAAAATTAATAAATAAATAAAATTAATAAATGGGTTCTTTGAATTTTTTTGGAAGAAATTCAAAGAAAAAGTTAATTTTATCATTTGTTTACTGAAAAATTCAAATCAATTACAATATGGAGTATTTTTAGTCTTTATTCCTCTGAGTCTACTAAAAAAAAAAAAAAGTATTAGATCATTTTCATTATCATGAAATATCGCAAGGATCAAATCCTCGAGATTCTGTATGTACGAATATCACATAATTTAAACCATACTAGTAAAAAGCCATTAATTGAATTTCTAAGACTGATGGTAAAACAAATTATAATATATTTTAGTTCTATTAATTATTTTAAATTTGTCTGGAAATGATAACGCAATATTTTAATAAATAATAGTCCAAACTTTATAGTTTGTGATTTGTAGATAAGTTTTTTCATTCTTACACTTTCTTGAAATGCGTTATCTGTGGTTTATTAACGACGTTTTTATAATTTGAATCATTTAAACCAACATATATATTTGTGTTTTCAAATTTTAGTGTATATTCGTACTAGGCTTTGTAGGTGCTTGAATCAATGTATTAAATAAAAATGAAATATCAAAGTTTCTTGAATTTTTGTAAAAATATGATTTGTTTGTAATTATATTAAAATATTAATCGTTGTTTAGTAGCATATAAACGCCAAAATGTCGTAAAATATAAAATAATACGTGCCATACTTTTATTTTATTTTTTTGTGAGAAGTCAATATTATTGAGTAATATTATTTAGTGTATTTGTACTGTAAGGGGGTCATCACGTAAAATGTCAAATTCTTGATATTTACAAAAATATTTTTAGGACTTTCTGGATTTTTTTCTGAATTTCGTCATAGTTTTAGTCCTCGGGCATTCTGTGGGTATCGTTTCAAAATAATAGCATACTATTTTTATTACAAAATGGCAAATGCCCATAGTAGTGAATGATCATATTGTATCCCTGTGGGTGTAATTCTAGATTTTACAACGAGTAAACATTCTTACTAGTAGATCGCATTTCAAATAGACATTTCGATGAATGGTTTGAAAGTAATTCCAGATTTATCCAGTCCTAAGCATATGAAAATACAAACAAACAATTGAGGTTAAGAACTATCAAGTTTTACAACCATTGCGTATTTTTACTCATTGAAGTGGGTTTTTATTCTGACTTTTAATGACCTAGTTTTTTTAAAACATTTCTTGTATTTTATGCATCAAAACTAACTTCCTGAAATTTTATGTTAAATATTTGAACTGTTAAACACGGTATAATATGTATTCTTATTTATTCACTTTTTTTTTTTTTTTTTAACATTTTCTGTTTGGATTCATTGTGCGATTTTGTTTTGATGTGAAACATTATGCATATTTTTAAATTTAATTTAATTTCAATTTGTTGTTTTTATTAATATGTTTGCATTATTAAATAGTGAATATTTAGAATATAATTATTTGTTTTCAATAAAAATAACATGTGCTGATACGAAAAGAAAAAAGAAACGCGAATAGGAAATAAAATATTTAATTAAAAACTGGTGTGTGCCAGATCGCACACGATAGAAGTGAAACTTGTATTCGATTTCGGGACGTGACAGGGATAAAGAAAATTTAATTACACAAAACATAATAAGTACATAAAACAAAATTCTTTGTTATGCACAAATTTCTATAATTTGGCAATTGATTGATAGAATGATATGTGTTTGAGGTATCTGAAATATGATACAAATACTCGAGAATCTAAGTTTTTATATTTTTTTTTAATTGTGAATAATGTTTAGTTTACTTTCCAACTTTATTAATAGGGTTCGAAATTTATATCATATATTTACATATTTCTCAGAAAGCTGCATTATTGAAAATTTGATTTGCTACGAATTCATTTCATAATACATTCAATAAAAATACAAAACTCTATTTAACGTATTTTTGCATATTTTACAACATTCATATTTAAACATATTAATGGATATAATAATTATAAATCAACAAAAAATTTGGAATTATTGAACATTAGTATTTTAATTTTAATTTTCATGTTTTTCCTTAAGATACATTTTTTTCTAGATTTCGCTCCTCATTATCATCTTTTTCAAAAACAAAATTTTACTTATATAATGAGCAAAACATAAAAAAAAATACATCAAAATTAATTATTTATTTACTTAGTGACATCCATGTACTTGTTTCAAGTTACATAGTTTTTTTTTAAATCCACTTCAAATGATACAGGGTATAATCTTTAAACTGAAGCTGCATTCTCTTTATTTCTGTACTTATTTTTGATAAATATGTATGAAGAATTATTATAGATAATATAGATACTATAGTAAACTATCTATATTATGGACGAGAGCTACGCTAAACAGTGCACTGTCGCTGATCTTATCACGTATGTTTGATTCCCCCTGGATAAGTTGGGAGAAGCTCGATTAAGCCACGCCAGTGAGTATTTTTCGGTCCATAAATCCGATTTACGCTATCACGCTTACAGTAGTTTCATTTTGAAAATAGCAATTGGGCAGGTTTCAGAGTTGAAAATTAAATAATGTTTACTGTTTTACGCATTCTTGGAAATAATTAATTGACCAATTGGGTCATATGAATTAAACAATTAGTTGATAATTTTATTCGTTCAAACTGAGTTGAAAAAAGTAAGTTTAATACATGCTTAATTATAGTAATTCTGTAAATTATGTTTAAATCTAAATATGTATCTGAATTCATACGTCTATGACGACATGATGTGTTTGTACTTGAAATAATTTTTCTATTCAATATAATAAAACATTTTTTATTTTTTTTCATAACCGTTGAATAGCCTTTCATGATTATAATAGCTAAGTATTGTAATAATATTTAATAATTTAAAAACTAAATGTCACAATTTGTATTTATGGAAAATTTTTGTGGATACCTACGTCAATGCATTGTTTGTATGTCCGTTCAATATTTACGTGTTTATAAAATTTATAATTTATAATAATTTCTTAACCAAACACAGTCATTCAAACATAATAGGTAGTAAACATAAAACCACAACTCCATAATTTAATTTTCTTTTTCAATTTAACCATCGAAAATCATTCAAAATATAAGTTATGAAAAATGATTGTAACTGAAAATTGTATAATATCAATATTCAATAAAAATGTAAAACAATTATTAAAAGCATAAGAAAAATAGATTTATCACATAATATCACATATGTTATTGAAAATTTTTATCGTCTGTAGAAAGTATTATTTTTAAATCATAATATGTAAATTTTTGTTTGTAAAAATTAAGTTATTATAATTATTATGTTAGTAAGCTATTATTAAAATTATTATAGTTATTAAGTACTTTAATAGTAAGTATTAAAGTATCTACAGTGGAACCTCTGAATACCGGACACCCTCGGTCGCCAAAATATTGTCCGTTATTTAGAGGTGTCCGTTATTCAGAGGGAAAAATAACAGAGGTGAATATTTCCACGTCCCCATAGAATCGTCCGCTATTTGTAGGTGTCCGCTATTTAGAGGTGTCCGTTAAGAGAGGTTTCACTGTATATCTATTCAATATATAGGTACGTACCTATAAACTTATTTTAGTAATGTTATGCTCATATCGATATATAGATATTAAAAACTTATAGACGGTACATTGATAATATAAATGTATGAAATGAACCAAAGAACCGAAAGAACCGAAGATTCAAAAATATTCAACAACACCGTAGAATTATTAAAATACAACTGATAATAACTGATACGAAATACGCAAATACCCAATATCCAGAATTCATTCAGTGATACCCATTGAACCAAGACAAAAATATTTGACGTACGACCAGGTCGGGTTTTATTGATCCGGATCTTTTGGTTCATATCAATGACCCGTTCGTTCGCGAACGACTCATCACTAACGGGGACGCCGCCGTCGGTACCGCAACCGGTGTGGGTGGACGGCGGTCGCGTAGGCTCTGACAACGGCAGCGGCGACTGAGTGGCGCTCAGGACGCGGGTGGTGATGTGGCCACCCCGGCGGCCGCATAGAGCGGTGTGGACGTAGGCGGCTACGGCCACGAACGACCGCGCCCGCAGTGCACCGGCCGACCAAGCTGACGGTATAGCGACTAGCAGTCAAGGTACCGGCGCAAGTGCATGGTCGAGCGGCGTGGGTGGAGGTGGAGGGGGTGGTCGGTGGCGGCAGCGATGGAAGTAGCACCGTGCCACGCCGTACCACTTACTAGACGTCAGGGTGGCCCCGATCACCGTGACCCTCACAACGTCTTCAGGAAACGGCCACTGGTGGTGTCGAGTGGTCACGGAACAAGCACCGGGTCCGTGCTCCACGAGCTGTCTGCGGTCGTGTCGGCGACGACGGTTCGTCGCTCGCCTTATCGCGGCATCACCAAACAGCCCCTTCGTGACAAGACTGCTCGCGGTGAGTGGACAAAATACAGATAACTTTGGCATGTGGTGAATAAAAATATCCATACGTATACGTTGTACTATAATGATTTATGTGTTGTGTATTTATTATGAAATTTGTTGATATGTAAAAAATAAATACGTTCTTCGCCCCCTGAGATATTTTTCGTTCCTCGGACAAGTTATAGGGGATGCGCGTTTTGAATTTTTAAGAAATGACAGATAATTTCTTCTGTTAAACGATTCTGAGTAAAGCTTCAGAATTAAAGAATACCGTTAATATATTTTAACGTTTATCGTTTAATTATAGGTAGGTTATTTTTAAAAATTTTATAGTTTTTTTTTTTTTTTGACAAAGAACCCTTTTCTTTAATCAAACGATTTAAAACTGCACACTCTATACGTATTCACCGTTTCATTATGATCGGATTGATCAATTTCTTCATTTAAATTCTTGAAGTTTAAAATGGACTTAAAAACAGAATTTATGTTTATTAAATCACTTCAGAACTTGTAATTAGTAGTTAAACCCTTGAGGTTTTCCTGTGTACTCGTATTCGTCATGTTTTGAACGAACGTATGTATCCATTAATGTGTATTAGAATACATCAACGAAATAAAAAAATTGATTACTTGCAACGTAATATAAAGTAACTGTGAAATGTGTACGGTAACTAAGTAGAATATCATGTAACATGTTTTCTTAAAAGATTTGTTTGTAGTGTAATATATTCTTACAAATAATGTAATATCCACCATGAAAATCAATAAACCATCTTCTTCTGATTAAATAAAGACCACTACCGATGGGTTCAACGTCAAACATAGATATTAAACGCCGTAAACAATCTTTGGTGTATTTTATTAACATCAATAAATCTAGCGAATCGTATCGTATACGTAACGGTAAAAATAATGATTGTGTGTATATTGTATATTATCATATAATCATCGGAAAAAATTGATTTTTCGATTTTTTGAAGTCACGATTGAAGAAAAGGAGTTTCTCTATCTTTTGCAGCCTTTCAAACTATCTCTATGTCCTTGTATCTATGTATTTATTTATTGATTTATTGATTTACGGAATAAATCCATTTACAATAGTTATATATATATATAGACATATGATTTCCAATAATTTAATGATAATATAATATAGATATAGTACAAGATATTACAAAATATCTAAAAACTTATAATTTATCTTATAATTTAATTGAATTAACATTGAACAGTTATAACGATTAGCTAAAGATTATTTTAACGATACATACAATATACTTACATTAATAGGTACAGCTTTAAATATAGTACACAAGAAAGAGGTAAAGAAAAAATTAAATAGAAGTATATTATTTTAAATAACCTATACATTAAATGTTGACTTGATATCATAAATATAACAAGAAAACAAATCCAATTGTATGGAATTTGCGTTTGACATTAGTGAATTTATCGGGGAGTAAGAAGTAAGAGTAAGAATAATATATTTTTTAAAGTAAATAAATCTTTATTTCTTGTAAGTTGAGTTTTTACTTTAAAATTTAGTTTTTCTAATATTTCTTGGCATTCAATTGTATTATTTAATAATTTCAAGAAAAAATAAAAGATAGATATTTTCTTCGATTTCTTAAAGTAGGCATATTAAAAAATCCTGATACTCCTTCATAACCAGAGAGCGAAAGACGATCAACATTGCATTTGAATGCTAAAAAACGCAAAAAAGAATTTTGAATAGAAAACGTTTGATTTAGAATTATGGAACTTAGAGAACAATTAAGGGCAGCCATATTCTAGCTCGGAACGTACAATAGAAAAGTAGATTTTTTTTTTATGGCGAAATGATTATTAAAGTTAGAACAGTTTCGTTTTAATTAACCTAACTTTTATACTTTTTGCTTTCCATTTCTGTCTATGTTTATGTTCTGTATGCAATGTAGATGGTGTATAATGACTTGGACGGAACCGGTCTGCAGTGCCGCTACGTAGGTTCTTATCATAGGTGAAGCCAGAAGTTCCATTCAGAGTATGGATAGTATTAATCGGCCCACAACCCACAGTTAAGTATTTCTTTGATAATGAGTATTAAGTATTTCATGTATAATGTGTCAGTTTTTTAAAAATAAATATTTATATATTGTGAGATTCAAAATTTGTAATTTTTTTTTTATCTGATAGTAAATGTTACACTGCAAAAAATTAGAAACATTAATTACTTAAACATAACTGCGCAAAAAATAAGAGGTCGCTGATGAATACAACGCACTATCATTTTTTTAATCTTATGTACACAGTATATATATATATATATATATACATAGTACGAAATAGGTTCAAAATATAAACTACGAAATTTCATAAATATCCTTTTCATACAATTTAGCTACGGTTTGATTAGCACATGGTAAAATTAGAAAATTAAAACATTTAAAATTTTTGATTTATAATACAGACCATTAAGACCTCAAATTTATCAAAAATTAAATTTTTTTATAAAAATTATTCAAATGATACTAAATTAATATTTTAAAGTCTTTGGACCACGACGCGTGAGAAGTAAATTAAAAGACTGGCTTAACAGGTAATAAAGAATCAGATACACCATAGATACTTAAATAATATATTATATTGATATCAATAAAAAGTATTTTAAATTTTGTTGATTGCTAACATAATGATCTACTGTTTTTAAACATAGGTAAAGAAGTTATTTTTTGAGTTGGGTTTTAAGTCGACAGACGCCAAGTCTTGAATATTGGATGATTAC
Source organism: Therioaphis trifolii (assembly GCA_027580255.1). Taxonomy (NCBI): domain Eukaryota; kingdom Metazoa; phylum Arthropoda; class Insecta; order Hemiptera; family Aphididae; genus Therioaphis; species Therioaphis trifolii. The sequence continues at coordinate 51,830,779 of CM050404.1, forward strand.
ATGAAATATTTATCGGTCGAATAGGGCATAATTTATCTGCGCGAATTTATCTTCTCGTATGTTTAATTATTGCAGGCAGAGATTTTTAGGTTAAAATAACAATTTTATGGAATAATATGTTTTTCTTTATTACGTGAAAAATACGTTGCACATTATCTAACACTTGATTTAAAATTTGACAGTTTTTAAATTTAAAATTATCTCTGCAACATCAACACTTAACTCTATGTGAATCGAACATATTTGAAATTTTAACGTTTATTTTCGTATTGTATTTTGATTTTTGTTACTATTTAACTATTTAAAAACAATAACTTTCCTAAATCATATTCATAGTTATTTAAACATTTTTCACACATTAAGATTAATATTTTTACCTACCTATTTCAAAACTTCATTTTTTTCTCACACGAAAATTTGTAGGAATAAATTCATATTTTTTGTGTGTGCAACGGCTAGGTCATTTGAACTGCAAGTAAACAATTTTAAATGTTCGGGAATGCGTTTCATCGGGTTATAATGGATACGTATTTAATTAAAATATTCGTATGTAAAAGTTTTATATAACCAGACTTGCATTTTACATGAAATAAAAGGAATACAAAATAACCTGAACATGAGAGTATAGCTAAAAATGAAAAAAATATAGCCTTTTATGTATTTATATAGATATCTGTAATGTGTGTCCATGTCCAGATGTATATGTGTATACAAGTCCAATATGAAGAACTCTAAATACTATGGTTTGATTATTATTGCATATCATAAACACACAATATCACTAATGCTACTTATTATATTTAATTTTTAGAAATGTAGGTAAGTATATTTTTTGTTCAGGAACTATTGTTTCTGTTGTACAATTTTATTTTATGAAATTTCGTTTTAGAAATCTGATCTTCAAAAATATTTACGTTCATCGATTTACACTTTACAGCGACACTGTGATGATTTCAAGTGTATTCAATTGCTTAGCAATGAATTACGAGGAACCATATTGTTATTATTACTGTTTGTTTATAGCTGTTAACTATTATCCACGATACATATTTTATACACCTATTTGACAAATGGACATTAATTTTATGTCATTATGTATAAGATATTCTATTAAAAATCATCATTCAATAGCAACATTTGATAGTGATTATTATGTTTTATCAAGTTCAGTGACTCATACAATTATATAATGCATATATATTTTTTCATCTATTTTCAATATTGTAGAGAAATTGGGTAAAAGCTAGATGAGTTATATTTTATATCTTTTTTAATTTAGAATCGCATACAGCTCCAATCATTTTTATTAATAAAAATGTCAATATAATAAGTGTCATATGCACAAACGGAAATCGCCGTGACATATCGAATGTAAAAAATCTATGAATATAGAAAAAAATGTATATTTTATTCTAATGTTTTATTATACAATAAATGATGGGGCCCGGTGAAAGTATTACCACGGCGATGCTCGCCTGGTTCTCGGTTCAAAAAAAAAATTACCATATTACGAAATGTATGTTTGATTTATTATATTTGTAATTTATTATTTCAAAAGCTGTGAATTCGACACACACTTAATCAGTTAACGTACAACTTAACTAGTTATTACATTTTTATAGAAAATTTTTTTATTAATTTCTATTTATAAATGGACTAAATGTAAAAATCAAACATTTTACGAATAATTAAACCAAGGTGAATAATATTTTGAAATCATTCTAAACCTAATATTGTTTAAGACATGATTATTTTACCAACAACTTGTCTTAAGGTTTACATACTCTAAAAACGAATTAAAAAATAATTCACTAAGCTCTACTCAGAATCGTTAACTGGTCCTAATAAATTAATTTATTGATTTATCATCACTTTAAAAGTAATATCAAACAATAATATGATGTTTTAAAAGAGATAATCATAAAATTGATCTAAGGTACAATGTACACTCACCGCTCAAGGCAAACTACAACCACCATTATCTTACTAGCTTTTTGACTAATTTTTTGAACAATGTAACTATTATACTCGATTGAGAAAAAAAATATTACTACGAAGCCACGTTCAAAGATTGTGAGGGTAACTTGACTCTTGAGTTTTGTCGACTTTCATTTTGAGATCACTAGTGGTATGTTTCATGAATTAGAAGTAAGTTTTAGTCAAGAGTGTGGTAAATTTGTAGTAGCAGATAGAAAGGAAAGTAATTATATTTTTTGTTTCAAACATATTTTTTAGTTTTGAATGTTAACACTTATTAAATTCGTAATATTTACGAATATTTTAATTTCGTATTATTTAGTCATATACTCGTACATACGGATTACATTATAAAATGCCTTTTATGCCATTAAATGTATATTTTACATGCAGGCGTTTTTAATAATCTTGAAAAAAAAACAAAGAACTTTTATAAACTACATAAAAACATATATTTCATTGTTTTATCACAATGTACAAGTCGTCTTTTTAAGTGCATCGTGAATGGAACAAGCTTTTTTGTAATAAATAAAATATAACCAATTATACGGTGAGTTCATTTTTATAGTTATGTTTTTTCTTAAATTATATGACGACGTATTAGATAGATTATAATTAATGCTTTACTTGGTTACTAAGTGTACTATATTCTAGCCAAGCAGAGCAATTGTAAACAAAATTTAGTATTTACAATTAAAAACTAATCAAATTAAAACTTTCTTGGAGTCTTAATTTGTTTTCATAAATTTTATTTCATATTATTGCAGCTAAGATTTGAATTCAAAAGATACTCATGTCAAGTTTTTAGATCGTTTCAAATTAACAGTATTTGATACATTTAAATATGGTGCAATCATTAACGGAAAGTTATATATTGCCGCCATGGACTCTAAAATCACAATATTTAATTATATCAAACCAACTAACTTTATCTTATAAGTCAGTTTAAAGTTTATTGTTCATTAAAATCCAGTTGTTTTTTTATAACTCCAAACCAAGATACGGCAAAAAAAATATGCATAAAAAGAGTTATAAGCTATGTAATAAATAATTTTTGAAAAAAATTCCATCAAGATTGTAAAAATAATATACTTTAATGACAAAAAATAAGACTGTAATATTTTGAAATGCACAATTTCAAAAGTTCATAAAAGTATTTTTTATTTTTAGTAAAAATAAATTAAAAATCTTTTATATCACGTTTTGCAAAATATATTATTCTTGTTTCCCTTATAATCCAGTATGTTTTTACACAATGCTACCGTACTCTTTTACACTATACCATATACTATACAGTTCCTACTTCTGTTTCATTGTAACAAAACCATTTAATAAATATATTCTATATTTGAGTTCTCAATTTAATTTAAAAATAATCTAAAATCAGTTAATTGAAACAAATTAATTTAGTCTTAAGACCTTGTGAATTATACTTTTCTGTAATACTATTTTAGTACTTTGAACTCGTATCAGTTAGTAAAATAATTAATAATAATCTATTGTGAATCAAAAGTTTTATATAAATAAATTTCATCAGTATTCATTTTTCATAAATAGCGTTTGCTTTAAAGTGATATAAAAATTAATAAACTGCATTAGCCCAACCAAAAACATTGAAAAAATTAAAATTGTATACATATTTACACCAAGCTATACATTTTGAAACGCATATTTTCTTATTTTAATAAAACGTATGTATTTTTGTTCTATAACGATTAAAAAACTCTGTAGAAAATGACGTAAAATATTCCTTATGTTCATGCATAAAACATGTTATAAACTTTTATGTATAGAATTAAAATTGAACAATTCAAGAAGTCTTAAGTATGGGTTTTGTCTAAAACCATGAATGAATAATATCACAAATATATTTATTTTAATACTGAATAACTATTTCACATTATGTATACTTAAAATGTTAACTAGATATTAAAAAAAGAAAAATCACACTTTGAATAGCTGTGAAACTTTTTGTATGATAAATACTCGTATTATAATTACAAGACATTTAAAACTTGGTGTTTATTTATATTTGCATTTATTGAAGTGTACGAAGCTGTTTTAAGATTTATCTTATTTACATAAATTTAATGACCCTTAGTATGAAAATAAAATCTATTTCTTCTAAAATTATATGTATAGAATTCAAAAGTTTTCATTTGCAAAAAAAAGTATCAATAATTGTATTCCTTTCTATAGTTTATTTGAATTGCCATTAATCGCATGACTTATTAAAATATTTATTAGCAGTATCAATACTTAATTATTTGTAATAATGAACATTTATTCAACTACCAAATATTTACTTAGATTTTCTATAAGATTCGCCACGTTAATATCATCGAATTGTGTAATAGTAAGTTCATTGTGAACATACATATGTCCTAATATCTAACTAGTATCTTGTTTCAATATTTTGAAGGTAAAAAACCTGGTACCACTTTAAAAAGTAATGATTAGCAATTTTACAGGACAAACAATATATTTTGAATTTTTAGAGACTAAATCCTCTCCCTTCCTCTTAATTAACATCTGGATCAACATCATGGATCATGATAAAATAATAAGACAGTGAAAATCGATTGTTGATATCACTGTTCTTAGAATGTTGATAAATTTGAAAATACTTGTTTCCTTATGTAGGTAACTTAATGAAATACTTAAACTACGAAATCAATCAATTTTATAATCAAAACCAGAGTTCTGTGAAGCTCAGAGCTATTCAAAGTTTTATTTAAAAAATATCTAAATTTCAGTGTACAAATGAGGACAGTTCTTGCTTAAGTAATCGAATAACTAGACGGAAGAACCATATGAAAATTATTATGAAGCTCAATAAAACATAATGTATTTGCTCATGGTTAAAGTAAGTTAAAACCTCAATATTTTTTTATAACTTTACATAATATGTATACGTTATTAAAGTTATCGCTGTAAAAAAAAAAAAAACATAAGTTTCATTAATAATTTTACAATCTGAATGACCAAATTATGAGTTGATTTTTTTCAGGAAACCACATATTATTTATCGATTGAAATAAATCAATAAATTTAAAATATCGAACAAGATATAAATGATGAATTGCATTAAACTTCAAATTAATTTTTAGTATTTAAATTATATACCTAGATAGTATAAAAAATAATTATTTTATTCAAAAAACATAGAATAATTCTAATATTATGTCTGGAATATTCAAAATTCTTAAATAAGTATTAAGTAATGATATTTTTCAAATTTTTAATTCAATGTGCACTGTTATATCTATTTATTTAACTTATAAATTCTTTCTTTCTTGTGTGTCAAAAGTTAATATGACAATTATTTTTTATTCATAATTTGTTTTCTTTTAAATTTAATTGTATTAATTATTTATTGTTTGTTTATTAGATTTAAGATTGTTAAATGAGTTTTGGAATTATTAAAGTTTTTGTGAACATTTTATGAATATAAATGGTTAGTATAAAGTAGTAGTATAACATTTTATTAGTTATTTTTACTATAAAAGAAATTTGCCTAATGAGACTTTAAATAATGTTAACCAAGTATTATATTTAATCCTAATTAACTAATACTATATTTGTTCAATTTAATTTATAAAATTATGTGTTGAGACATAATTTCATTTATTTTTAATTACTTTAAAACTATTTTATTCTCAGTTTAAACATAACTATTTAAATTTGATTACAAAAGTATTTTTTTCAGATAACATTTTGATTTTTATTTATGAGGTAGAACGTATACACGTTCTATAATATTGAATTAAAAGGAAACAAAAATAATCTTATAAACTTATGTTGCGATATTATGTTGAATTCGATTTCATAATAATTATAATTATCACAAAGGCAGATATTTGGTTACATCTGTGGGGGAGCTTGACTTTCTATCTCACCAATTAACATAAGAAACGTTTTTAAGCAACGAGCTTCAGTTACAACAAATTTAGAGTAGTAACACTGCTAGTAACGGTGGACCATTTAGTAAAGTAAAGCAAAGGAATGAAAACATTCCGAGAGAGCTTGACAGCGTTCTGGGGGAGCTTAAGCCACCTTAGCCCCCCAAATATCCATCTATGATTTATCGGCTTACCCCAAGGTTTCCGAACCTATTTTTCAAAATTAAAAAAAAAACGCTTTTTAAATATATTGACCATTGTAGTTTTTCGATGTTATTTGTAATTATCTAAAAAGGAAAATTGAAATCAAGTTGTTTAAAGTACAATTTATGTACAGTTTTTCACTCAAGGAAATATATTGACGTTGAATACCATTTTAAAATGTTTTTGCGGCTTTAAAAAGTGTTCTACATAGGGCACGTCAGTTTCAGAACACATTTCTGAAAGGTAATGTAATTTATGGTAATAGGTATAAATCAAATTTGAGTTATGATAAAATGTGGTACATAGATATGATTAAAGTAATAATAGTTTTTCAAAAAAAATCAGTGAACATACTTTTATAATCTTAGTGAAAAAATGAATCATATCTAAGTATATAATATTTACGTGATAAACAAAAATCATTTAACATATTTAATAATCAAAATAATGTATTATATGTTGAATAAAAAAAAAATTAAGTTGACTTTTAAATAGATATTATTGTAAATAACATAATATTGTAGGTATATGATATTATTTTATAGATAACACTTCTATGACATTAAATACATTCTAAGAAAACTCTTTGTTTCATTATGTTTTGATACGTTTTATTCAGTATTTATCATTAAAGTTATTTGTAAATCATACAACTATTAGATTTCAATGTTTTATAAAATAAAAATTAATGTAAAGTCCACTATCTCATAAACTTTCTATCTAACGTATATGAAGTAGTTAGTTATGAGTGTGCAATTCAATTTTCTATTGCCTATTAAAATGTATTAATAATAATATTTGTTTTAGAGAATAACTTTTTCATGAGATTAAAATCTAGACTTATATTGTGGTATACAAACATTACAAACCATACATAAAGTGACAATTATACATGGATAAGTATCAAGTATAATGTTTTACAGCTACTCAACTGTGTGCTGAATTCTAAAAAAGTGCGCATCAGTAATTAGATGTATTTTTAATATTATTTATAACAATTGTTACGTCTTGTTATAGGTTTTATGAAATTTACATTTTTGGAATGTATGTTTTTGGAAATATGTTTAAATGGCACTTTAATGTATATTATTATATTATGAATTTATATATTGATACAATAAATTTATGCACAGCAAAAATGGTCGTACATTTTATAAAATCTTTTAATATTGGTAGTAAAAGAATTTTTGTTTTACGCCTAATACTTATTAAATTAAAATAAATTAAGCACTGGCGCGCGTAATGTATACTTAGGTATTTTATGTTATTGCATTCTGTATGCATCATGTTGCGTTAATTTCCCTAGAAAATTGTTGGATTTATGGTACAATCGATTTAATGCGTGAACTCATTACAAAGATACGTAAATCCTCTTATTCCAAATATTATTGCTTCCATCTTCATTACTGACATTAGAGTTGATTTTCAAAAAATGAACAAAGTGTATACGTATGACTTAATCATTTACACGGTCAACGTTATTGCCATGTGATAAGCTACTAATCGTTATGAAATTCAATGTGTATACATTTTTTTTTAATTTTATAAAAAATAAATAATTTTACGTTACCATGAGCAATACATGGGCAGAACAGTGGTTTATAACGATTCTACAGGAAGGTCGAAGGTTGCCAAATTGTCTTTAATAATGTAATAATCACGTTGTAAATGATCGCAGTATCAAATGACATACTTATTTTCGATGATCGGTCAAGTGAAATCGAAAAAAATAAATAAACTTAAATTTTTTTTTGGCCTTAAGCTGGGTTCTTACGTGCGCATGTCTCATCTGCAATATACGCCAATTCCATAGTCTAGGCTTTCCTGCGACCCGTCTGTAATAACAAACATACTCGAGACTCGAGTTTGGAACTGAGCCACGCGTCATTAGAATCACGGGCTTAAAGACTGAAAACAGTTTAAGTGATTTACTATCTGAAACTCAATGTACCGACGTACCATTGCTCACGCGAGTATTGAACATGTATGTATCTGTCATGTTATATTATATCCTACCATATTGTAATCTATTCTTTTTTTCTATTTCTGAGATTTGTCACCATGTGTTGGGGTACTTTTCCTTTCATGATATTATTGAGATTTGGGGTTATGTATGATAAAACAATGAAAAATATGAATTCTGTACTAGAAAATATGCAACGTAAAATAAATTATTAAAATTCAATTCAATTCTAAATATTAATTCAAGACTTACCTTCGTGTCACTCGAAATACAACCAATTATTTATATATACTTTACGTATATGGCGTATATTATAACCTACACGACGTGATAGGTAGTAATAACTTACTGTGTCATAAACGATATCATACACACGCTTCTAAGCTTAATTTAAACTATTTTTCTTTCTGCGCCCATCATGGCAAAAGCGAGATATGTAATTTCGATAACATACATTTTACTATCCCGCCATCTCCAATAAGATTGCTTAAATATTAAACCTTTACTCTCCTTCAAATTTCTACCCTTATTGTCTTCTCACATAACCTATCCTCCTTTTTATTAAAAAAATAAATTGCCTTTTTCTATCTGTGAATCTAGGTCTATATTTAAACTATTTGATTTTGTAAATTTTGTCTTATGATTAAGTTGCATAATTTTATAATATTGGTAAGTTACTATGCACTTTGTGTTATAATGTGATTTTTAATAAATAAATAAAATCATTACTATAGTAAACGTTACAATAATAATAATAATAATAACTGTGGTGATATTATCCATGAAATTAAATGTTATTATTAATTTCAAAAATTTGAATTTATACATATTTTTTAATCCAACACCTTATATTATATTATATAATATTCAATAATCACGACTTAAAAGATACCTACGTTGTAAACTCATATTATATTATAACGTGTACCATTTATATACAACTGAACCGAAGCCTTTACGATTGAAGATAATTTATCAATGTCGACTTTCGGGAAACAACACTGTACGCTGGTGTGTATCTTCAAAATCATAATAGTATCTATTCGTCTATAGTTACTACTTATTACTGATTAGAATGTTTACCTTGTATCCGATGTACGTGAGCAGTAACGATTCGCATAGTGCGAAAATCGCCAGTCCACATTGAATCACCCATAGGCAGAACGATCGTTTCACCCACTGGATCGCATCCCAATTGATTATCGGTCTCGCCTGAAACGCCTCGTCCGTCAGGTTTCCACTCCATTCGAATTCGGTTTTGTTTCCCACTTTGCACCCGTAACTGTGTAAAAGTAAAATGCAAACGTATACTATGGCACGTATTCTACGATGAAAACGGCACGGTTTCAGACGATGATGACCACAGGAAAATTGTAATTTTTTTGTAACTGAAGTTTATTGTAGATCATTTGAAATATAGTTTGACACTTACCATGTCGCCGACGTGGGATCTTGATCGAGTACAACACGGACGATGTATAAAACGCATGTAAGTAGTTTGAAAAATAGATTTGCAATACGAATACGGAGACCTAGAACAACGTCGATAATGGAATAATATATTAGATGTGCATTCAATAATCTATGACAGGAGCGGTCGGCAAAAAGAGACTCGTGAGCCACACTAAAAAATAAAAAATATATAAGAGTTTAAACAACCCGGGAAAATAAAACAATATGGACGCGTAATAGATATTTCTGGTGAGAGTGGTACGGCTGCTGTATAGAAAATAATGATCGAAGAGATATGTTAAATAATTCCAAGCATTGAAACTGCGATGAATACATCGCAATTACAATGATAATAGTGGAAACACTTATTTAAAGACGGATAAATTACAATGTTTGTGATTATTTTGTTTATAAATTCTACTTATTTATTTAAGAAGTTAATTTATGTAAGATTCAAAAGATTTTTTTCATGATATTACGATTCAATCTTAAAATTATTTAACGGAAATTAAAAGATTAGTTCCTAACGTTTATTGAGTAACGTGTATACATATATTGAATACAAATATATGTATACTTAGGAATAATCTTTTTTGTTCAAAAGTACAAAAGTCAGTTCTGAATTTAAATTTTAGAGACCATGTGAAGAACAAATATGTTTTTCGATTCTAAAAAATTTAAAAACAAATAAACGTAATTACATATATTTTACAGTAGATTCTAAATAATAAAATGAAAAATTTTAAATTTAATTGTGATGACGTAAATATTGAACTATGTTCAATCAATATTATTGATTTTAACAAAAAAAATTGTATTTTTGTATACTTACTTGAGCGTTGATTTTTAATAAAATATATTTGTAAACGTTCTTTGAATGTATTTTCATTTACGTAATATTCCACTCGTACCCTGTAAATCAAAATAAATTGTATATATATATATATATATATATTATAGTAGTTTCTTATATTTTATTAAATATCATCAGACATAGGAAATTTGTTTTGTAGACAATACGAATTATTAATCCTAAAAAAACAAAGCTCGCTTATCTTTTTCTCTCATAATCAACGGATAAATATTAAACCCGAATAAGAAGAGACAATGCATTAAAAATGAATTTTTGAACACGTGTTTTTGTCAGATGTTTGAATTGTTTTAACAAGACTTTGAATGACGTATGAACATTATATGTATAACACTCAACAAAGTTCAAAAGTTTTCGCTCCATCTAATTAAAATAATACAAAATATGTAATTATGAAACATGAAGAAATGGCAAAAAATATCAAAATAATATTATAATATTAAAATATAAATACAACTTATTCATTGTTCTAGTAAAAATGCTGTACAATAGTAATTATATTATAATTATTAATAGCAAATTTTCATTTGTTATGATAATTCAAATCAAATAAATAAATAAATTATGAAGTTATAATTATCAGATAGAGATATGACCTGATAATATTTATAATGTAATAATAGGGTATTAAATGATTCATAATTTTTCTGAAACTAAATAAAAATCATAAAAATCATTTCATTAATTAAAATGAAAAACTGAAACGTGAACATTTTCAGAAAAATTCTTTCAAATTTTTAAAAAATATTTCTATAAAAAGTTATTTTTTAAAATTTCTTCATGGAAAATTTAAATTAATTAAAATTTGAAGTATTTGTAGTTCTTATCACAATGAATTTTCCAAAAGGAAAACATGATTCGATTTTCTTCATTATTTCGGAGATTTTATATGGATCAAATTCGAAGACAGTATGTGGTAAAATTTTTAAAACAGAATAAGTAGGTACATCATTTTTTACATAGTTTTTGTAAATACTTCTTTTCAATAAGCATTGTTAAGTGTACGTCTTGTATAATTATACATTTTAAAAAAAAAGGCTCTTGAAAAACTACACTTGGTCAATTTTAAGTAAAAAGTAAGAGACACCAAAATAAATAATGGTAATTAATATGGACATTGTTGGCCATTATTAAATTTATTGCATAGTATTCAAATTTTGTTACGTTAGCTTTATTTAAGGAAATGCAGTTATAATTGGTATTTATTATTGCCATTTAGAAATTAATTTCATCATGAAATATTTTCGTTTCAATAAGAATATTGTAGATATTAAAGCAAATAATTGACGAAATTTTCAAAATGATTAAATTTGATGATGTGAATCATGAAAAATTCCAGTGAAAAGCTATCATCGGAGTTTTGGGTAACATAATAAAATATAAAATGTAAACGATAACCATGGTATTAGTATGGTTTTTGTTGAAATCAATTAAAATTTTAATACCTAGTTTTATAATAATCACAGTTGTATTGATAATTCAAATATACATTTTATTTTCATTTCACGATCTAATACTTTACACATTATATTTTCTTTTGAATTTCCATGTAAAACACAAACACTTTAAGGTTTTTACACAATGTATTACCAACACCCTGAATAAATTCAATATTTTTTAGGACTTCATTTCATTAAGAATTTTCGAAATTGTAAAAAAATAAGAATTTACCTTCAAAGGAAGGCTTATTTTTATCATGTATTTAGCTTATACATACAAAGAATATATTTATTTTTCCAGTTTTTACAATCCTTTACCCGGTGCCTGAGAACTTCTTTATAGCTAATCATTTTTCAGATGGATATATTTACTTATGTAAATATTATTACATAGAATTTTTTCTAGCATTCATTCTGTTTCTAAAATAACAATAAATGCAAAATGTTAATAGGATACAATTCAAAGTGTGCAAATTACATATGCAATTATATTCACTACAGTCTGCAGTTTTATTTTTTTACACGAAACTTAATTTAGGAATTTTATGCTTTACATTACATACTTTATTCATTCTAATAAATATATTAAGTGAACAAATCCAAACAGCATTTAGGTGAGGGTACATTTTGAGCGGTTTGTGACATGGACTAGGAATGTGAATTTAAGTATTTTTGTTTTTGAAATAATGATATGAAATATATTATTCCAAAACGATTTGAAGAATTACTTAATTCAGTAAAATTATTTAAATGCAGTGCCTAATGAATATTATGAAATTTACCTTGGAAACGAGGTATATGGAAATGTCTTTAATAATAAATAAACACTTGATTTCATAAAAAAGGTAAAAAAAGGTAAAAGGTAAAAGGTCTAGTAAATTTTACTGCATTTTTTAAAAAATGCTAGGTCATTCCTGAAGTTTTAATTGATTTTTATATAGCCAGAATAACTTAATATAATGATGATCGACATGACCAAATAGTTCTTGGAAAAGATTCTTTTCCAAGAAATAATTGTTATACAAATATAAATATATTAAATATTTTTATTTAAAATCAATATGCTTTTTACTGCAGTGACAAAGTTATTTAACTTTCTTGAATTTTTAAAATATAAGTTTAAGAGAAATAAATTGGTATAGATGAAAAAATTTGAAAAAAATGTTATTAAAATAATATAAACTAAAACATAAAAACTAATTATAAAAATATATACCTACTTATTTTACTTTCCGGGAAATTAATTTAAAATGTGTTTTTTATGTGTTACATTATTATAGAGTCTTATATATAGACAAATAAAAAAAAAAAAGATTAATTATTCAAGATTTGAAATATTTAAGCAACTTATATTTGTGTGTTTTCATACATATTAAAAGAAAAAACATCTAATTAAGTGCATCGTTATTTAACCATATGAAACGGAATTGTTTAAAATTAAATTTTTTACACTTAATTTGAAAATGATTTACATTTACTTGGGTAATGACACTAGAAAGTATTACATCAGTACACAAATCTACAAGTTATTATAATTAAGTATTAAGGTTATTTATTTGAATAACTTAGGTTTTGCGTGCACTGACCAAATTATATTTATATTATTTTATTGCTTGTTCAATTTACAAAACTTAGAAATCGCATTCGAGTGAGTAATCGTTTTTAAGCGTACCAACAACAACATTTCATACAAAAATTGTCAACTCAAAAATGTGACGTACTCGTACGACAAAAATGTATCAGTATAATATACTAATTAGACGTTTTATGTATTATTAATTATTTAACACATAGTTATTTCTCGTACTTATTTATTGTATTAATATAATATTTATATTAATTATTTTTTAAATTCATTTACATTATACGAGAACAAATTGGTTATGCTTTTATAATTGTTGTATCAGTGAATTATTAGAATGATTCGCATAGACTATCTCTATGAGTATGATTACTCTAAAATAACAGATTATGTGAAATTATGGTTATAAGTAATTATGGCGGTTTATCTTGTAACCGATTTTTGTTACGGTATTACCGAGTAATACAGAGAAATAATTTTATTCAAGAATTACACACTAAGCTGAAAACCTGTACAGTAAACCATTACATTGAAAATTCAAAACAGTCATAATAAGTTATAGAGAAATTATAATTACGCAAATAAATAATTTAATAATTAATAACTCAAAATATTATATATGATTTATTAGTATTTGTTAATAATATTAAATCATAATTTTGTCGTTTCGAGTATAATATTGGTTCTGGACTAAAAATGGATTGAAATTCGAAAAATTAATTCAATAGATTTGACATTTTGAATTGATGATAAAGAAAAAAAAATAATAAAAAAAAACTACCCATATTTAATTCTTTTCAATAAATCACATTTTATTTAACCTCCTTTAAACAAATAATTCTTTACCACTCCAGAAGAAAGTATTTTATACGACCCCTAAACATCATTTTATTATTTTGTTTACCTTGTAAATTTATTCTAGGACTTCAAATGATTTAATTCTGTCACGTATTATTCATATAATACGTATACATCTTAATTCTCACAAACGAATTAGGTAAATTATATTTTTATTTCTGAAAATATTATTAAAAATCTTTATTAATTACCTGCAAATTTGTACAACCTGGTGAATTAAGTTTATGTTCAAATAATTAAGGTAAAAAAAAAAAAAAAAAATAATAGTTGTTGAGAAATAAAATAAATCATCTTAAGCTTAAGTTATAGATTTAGTACCTACTTATAATTATTGACGGTAAACAGGATAATTTTTGCGTTAAAAATATCGAGAAATAAAATAGCTAAGAATGGCTTTGTCTGAGAATAAAGGACGGACAGTGAATATTATATAATAGAGGTCAATCAAAGTTAGAGAGTTTGCTATGACAAGACTTGTCATAGTGTAATAAGAGAGTGATTTATGACATTTGACATGAGCTTGCCCCGTGCAAAATTTATAATTAATGAATGCACATTTTATTAACTTGAAATGCAATAATAACTAGATAAGGAAATGAATGATTAATAATCAAACATTTGACCAGGTTCAGAGGAAGAAATAATAATTATAAGAAAAATGAAACAACTTCTGAATATTGGAAAAAACTATAGTAGCAATAATATATAGTCAAATAATTAAAACAGGTGCGTTCTTAGAATTTTTTGTTGTGGGGTGATATAATCATTTATTGCTAAACGAGGTAAGAGGTTACATCCCCCTTACCTAAACCAAATAACATATACTAAATGACGGTATCTAATAGATAATATAATACTGATAGAATCACAAACGTTCCGATCCCTGTTTATCACAGTATTCTTATCACGGCAAGATTAGGAAAAAATACTAAATAGTAAGCTACCGTTTTGGCGAGTGAGCTACCGAGTGGTTATTCGTGCGAAGAATTCTAGAAATAGGCTGATATCATCGAAACACTCTGAAAGTTAATTCATATAAATGGTCCTAAAAACTATTAATTTATACTTATATTAAACATACCATACCACTATTTATATTGTTTAGGCATATCAGTAAATTGACCTGTTAAAGGAACAATTTTTTTTGTTTTGAAAAAAAGAAATAAAATAATGTTACTTTTTTCATTTTGTTAAAATTTACACATTACAGATTGCAAAATTTCAGAGTAACATTTAAGATTCAATATAGCTGATTGTAAAACGAAAACAATGATAAGATGTAATAGTTTTATTTTTATCATATTATAGTTTGTAATCTGTACGCCAATTGTTATTGTGAAAAATAATAACAAGTCAAATAATAATTTACCGAGTATTTCTGAATATCAATAAAGCATTAGAATACTTCTATTATAATATACATTTTGGACTAAAACAAAGGTCATGGAGGGATCTATTCCCTATATCTGCTCCCATGAGAATGCCTATTTTTATTAATCCACATAAATCTATTAAGTACGTATATTTGAATACTTTTATAAGCATATAAGAATACGAAAAGTGATAATCGGTGGCTTATTAAATAAAAATAGTGCCACAAACAATGTTATCGTATCGATTTAATTTTTCAGCTAATCAGCATGATATTGATTTAACCGAGGTACGCTCAAATTTGAAAAATACAGGTGTTTAAAGAAAAACATAAGTGCTAAGTTTTCTAGAAATGCAGAGTAAATATAAATGTAAATCTCTGAAAAACAGAGATATTGGATGTCAAACTGTTGGATGTGAATCTTAAATTCGATACATAGGTATTGATCGAGAGATCCTGAAATGATAACCCATGATAAACCAATGCATTACTCATTACTAAATGTTTAACATTTCATCAGTATAAAGTGTACTCGTAGCTGGATGACAAAGTAAAAAGAACCATGAAACATTTCAAAATGTTTTATGAAAAGAATTATATGCATGTACATTAATGTGTGTGTGTGTGTGTTTAGCAGCAGTTTTAAATATAGAAGATGAAACTACGTTCAAATTTATGTATCGAACTTTTTTCGAATATACAAATAGTACAAACATGAGTTCGTGTTATTATAATAGCTGTACTTACGTACAATATCCGTGTTTTTCAGACGTGTACATTTTTTAATCTATAGGATTTTTTAATAAATGTGTATATCTCTGACAAACCATGTTATGCTATATAAGTTTTTCAATTTTGCGTTAAGAGTATCTAATAATAATTTAAGAACAAAAAAAAAGAACCTATTGACAGTGTTGAATGTCAATTATGTATTTAAACTCTGTCTGTTGTTTGAAATTCAGAAAAATAGATTATAGATAAATAATAAAACAAACAATTCACAGGGTGAATATAAAGGGTGATGTAAAGAAACACATATATTTAGTAATGTTTTCGAATAAACACGATCGTTGACAATTATGTTCTTAAAACACCGGGGTTTTAATGCGTTTCCAATCACCAAAAGTGTTTCAAAATCACCTTCCATATTAACACACAACATAACTGTAATTCGTTCTTTACTTATTTTTCCACCGCTGCAGTTCTCACCTTTGAGACACATTGTTTTATTGGGTAAAGCACGAAAAAATAAGCCAGTTTCATCTAAATTAAAAATATTTTTTGGAACAAATCCTTCACATGTTTCGACTAATTTTCGTCTAATTTATTATTAATTCGAACTACTTTCTCCACAGATAGCTTCATAAGCAATGTTGTGACGTTTGTGAAATTTTTCTAGCCATCCATTAGACGCTTTAAAATTAGTTCTATCCAAAGTTTTAGCAGTTTCTATAGCTTTTTCATGTATGAGAGGACCAGAGATGGGCAAATTTTTAGCACGGACGCGGCAGAACCATACACATGGTCTATTTCAAAGCCCTTACCTTCAATAAAATTCTTTTTTGTCTCTCCATTCACGTTTTCATCACACCATTTACGCAGTAGATCTACCCGGGACTTGAGTATGATTCCGATTTGAGTTTTACCAACTTTAAATTGAGTCGCTAATTCACAAACACTTTGTTTTTTTGCATCATAAAATTTCATTATGTCGATTTTATTTTTCAACGTCAAAAGCGACTGTACCGGAGCCATAATAAATACGATACTAACGGACAATGCTATTGATATCAGTACCTATGCCATAACATCACTATCGTTCGTATAGGTTCTTATTTAATTTTGTAATTTTTCATACCTTATCGTATTCATTAAATTACGATTTAGATAAATGTCTTTATCGGTAAAATAGAAATACTTACACATAATATCACATTTTGTATTGTATACCTACACAATAAGTTCGTATTTCTTGGACAGCGGTCCGTTATTTAGATATATTTAAACAGTTCGGAATACCTAAACCTGTCCGCTATTTAGAGGAGCATTATCTATTTTTTTCAACGGGACTATGCCGGGACCGGAAATGTTGTCCGTTATTGAGAGGTGTCCGCTAATAAGAGGTGTCCGTTAAGAGAGTTTTCACTGTATAATACATACTATTATATGCAATTACTCATGACTCATCCATCTCGAGTATTTATGTCATATGATATTAAATTCGAAAAATGTATTCAAAACTGTGTATAAATGTTACAGAAAAACCAACCAGGAAGTTAAAAAATAATAGTTCATACCTCTCAAGAAGTTTGAAATACAAATATTATAAGTTTTTATTTATTTAAACTTTATATTTAATGATTAGTCTCAAAAATCACGTACAAAAAATAATTTTATGATGAAATAATTAAATTTGTTTAGTATTCGTTTCAATCCATTATCGTTATTACAATATATTAGTCAAATGCCTTAAAACAAAACATTAATTGATGAGCAAACCTATCTACTCGAGAGTTATGTGGTGGCAACCAAAGAGTAGATCAAATTAGTATTTCTGTGAATAAATGTTGACCTTATTATTACTTGACATTTTTATTATGGAGAAACATCGACTTGGCTGATGAATATCTATGTCAGTACACGGAAATATTTTTAGGAAGGGAATTTAGGTTATAATGAATAATTTTACGTGAATTAAACAAAAATACATCAGTTTATCAGTAGCAATTTTTTTATTTATTTTTTTTATTTTATCTGTCTAATACAGAAATGGAAAACATATTTATTATTTTATCATCCATCCTACAAAATATAACGTAGAAATAATTATACGTAATATCTAGAAGCAAATTGAAAACTAGCATTGGAAATGAAAAATTTTAAAACAGTAAGTTTAAAACCATATTTTAATTTTGAATGAATATAAGGAAAAATAAATTGTAAAATAAAATATGACAGGATAAATTGTTAATCATTTCTAAAAAGTATTTTAAGAAGAATTGTTATAAGGAGTCGAACGTAATTACAAAATCCAATAATATCACTAATAATTGTTGTCGAGGTACTAGGTAACATCTTTTTTTATCGCAAGTTCATTATATCCATAAACCAAATTCATTATTCACATAATCATCATTCATCATATAATATTCATAAAACCTTTTTAACCAAATGTATGAATAAAATAGGGTAGTAAAATAAAATAATAAGGTAACTTCAAAATTAATGGTTTTTGTAAAATAAAATTTCTGTTTTATTCGAAACCGGACCAAAATGGAAAAAAATATTTGAAGTCGATCGTTTGAATTTCAATTTTCCCAGTACTTATTTGAAATACTATTGTTACTTTATTTTTATACTAAAGTCAAACTATTATTTTTTTCTATAATTTTTTTCGTTTTGCATTCTTTTGGTACCTCCTTTTGGCTTTTTGCTTATACGTTTACGAAAAATTCTGTTTCTTTGCTGTTTTTTAATGCAAACTGTATCTATTTACATTTTACATTTCTATAGTGCCGGTTATGTTTTATGTATTTGGTGATACAATACGAATAAGATCATTTTTTCCATCACATGGTTTTTATATTATAATGTATGGTCACTGCATTAAAAATAAAAATGTATTTTATAATTGTAATAAATGTCATGTTTTATGTAAACAACGAAATATTTTTAGATTCTGAATGAAGCAAAGAATTGATTGGTATCACAATCATAGGTTTTTTCTGAAAACGACTTTTCACAAACTTAACTTTGTCCAAATTTTTCATCCAGTAACTCTATAGATTGAAAATTGCCAGTATATGGTATTAAGATTTATATATATATATATATATTTTTTTTTTAATTAGTTTTTTGAGACACAAAGAAAAACTGCCGAAAAACCGAATGAAAACGGTAAACTTTGCTGTAAATAACACTTTTAATATATCAATTTTAGTTATATTTTGTCACAATGCCAAAAGTTAATGTTGCTAGAAACTTAGTATTTTCACAACATATTAATGAGACATAGTTATAAACATGACAAAAGATTCAAAAATTTTGTGCTGAAAATGAAACTTTAAAATTTGTTTTTTTTAATTTATCTATTTAGTACAATTTTTAATAGGTATTTAACTAAACATTTTGAAACTTTAATATGACCTTACTCATATATTTAAATTACGATACTGAACAAATCTCAAAATCTATTAGTTAAGAATTTTATATAATTTTATACTTATTTTATAATAAATGTGTTAAGAGTTTAGTTATTATTTCACGATTTTTACGAAATTGATTGTTTTTACATACATTTTCAGCTTAAAATGTGTGTAAAAAATGATTGGACCATCTGACTATCATTATCATTATTAAAAAAATGATTGGAAATCCTGACAATCATTATCAGGACTAAGATTTTTACGCCAATAAAAAACAGGAAATATTGGTTTTTTTCTTATTATATGCAAGTATAATATGCAATTTTGTTTTTTTTAATACACACAAAAATATATGGATAAAAAAAAATGAATGCATTTAAATAAATCAGTGATTGACTAACTGTCTTAATATAACATTATAAAAATTAAAAATAATTTATTTATTTTCACATGTATATTTACCATTTTGTCGATAAATTTATAATTCACATTCAATAATGGAAATACATGTGTTACGTATTTAATATCGGGGATTGGATCGTAGTATTGATTTGTATTGGCTTAAGCTTCTTTCAACGCCACAATGCCACATTGGCACATATTTTAATATAGAGGAATCTTGGATTTAAGATTGATACATTGAGTGTTCTATCATTGGATAGTTTCCCTCATCATGTCCTATCCAAAGCTATGTATATCAAACCCATTTGCTTGTTATATAAAATTATACAGATTGTAAATATTCTATTAAAAAAAAAAAAAAGATTGATACATATTATGTACTTTTATGAATTGTGTTTATCTTTCTCCGTGAAACTATTCACTATTTTGTAGCATATTTTACCATAGGACTGTATTTATAAAACTTAAATTTATCTTTGACCAAAAACCAAGTTATATACTTTGATCAGTTTAATTTTATCGACATAAATACATTAAATATGATCAAACTAAATATGTTATAACATGCATTATACTAAATATATGTAAACAAAATAAAAATAGTGTCATTTTCATCAGAATAATATAAATTGTGAACATTACTCACTAAAACTCTACCTGGAAGTACGAAAAAAATGATGCCGTTGCATATAAATCCAAGCCTTGATTATTATGAATTTGCAAATAGAAATAATACAATAAAATAAAAAATAGTAATAGAATAAGATGTTTCGAATCTTTTGAAAAACATAATTTTGCCGTTGTTTCAAAACAATTGTTATAAGGTTTATAAGGTAAGGACGAAAAAAAACGTACAGGCAATTAAACTAAAAACGTTCAAATATATGAATAGTACATTTTTTACTGAAGATTTTCCCAGAATCGTTCAACTAAAAAAATGATTTATTGTTTCATTAAAATTAAATTCACCATTATCTTTTCCTTCGAGTGAAAAATACTTCATGGAATGAAGAACGTCCTTTTTTATCATGACTTTTACTTTAAAATAATATTTGATTCATTAAATAATTTATTTAGATTGATAATTTAATCAGAAGCTCACATTACAGAAGTTTCCTGGATTTAATTCATCGTTAAGTATACACAAGATATATATATATTTTTTTTAATTTAATAGAATATAACTCAACAGTATTAGTATGTCTAGTATCGTATTAATATGGAGTAAGTATTTCGACAAAACCTTCTAATTTTCATCATTATTCTAAAATAAAATGCAAATAAAACTAGATATGATAACTTGCATAAAATAACTCAGATGAAATGTTTTACTAAAATTTTGATTTAGAAAAATTCTAAAGAAAAATACATTTTTTAAAACGCAGCATGCCAATTTGTCGTGCAACATAATAAGTACCATTTAAATGTTTTTTTTTACTCGGAACATTCAAATTCCGGTAAATTTTTTATAAAACGGTGATTAGAGATATCCTCTATAGCAGTGGTTTTCAAACTTTTGTACTCGCGACCCACTTTTTAAGCCTACATTTTTCGCGACCCACGTAAGATTTATAAAAAATCTAAAATTGCTTAATAATATTAAAACTGAATAAATAAAAATTACATTGTAGTAGTTGGAATATTTTTATAAAAATAATTTAATAAATACCTTATATAATTTTATAAATTAATTTTTATTTTAAAAAGACTAATCGCGACCCAATTTTAAAGCTTACGCGACCCAAAAATGGGTCCCGACCCACCGGTTGAAGACCACTGCTCTATAGTTATGTTGGTTTCATCGAGCCTTGGTAATTTGCATAACATATATAAATATCATTAAGGTGATTGAAATTGGGCATTAATGATATTTTTGAGAGAATGAATTTTAGTTTGTTGAAATGTGGTTTTATTTGTTTTAATTTGATTTGGATAAATCTAAAATCTGTTACTGTAACATATAGGTAGTTACAATAAGAAGATGAATAGAAATTTGATTTAAAATAACTTCTCTCCACATTATGTAAACTTCATTTATAGATATGATATATTCAAAATGATGTCAGACTCTGGACGTAATATTGTTGCACTACAGTTTTATTATCAGTTTGTTGTTTGTTAATTTTTAAATAAAAATGGGCTTTCATGTTTCGTTTAAAACTTGTATAATTTTGAATGAAAATTGGAAGTTTGACCAATTTTTTTAAAATATTCAATTCATTTTTTACGTACGAATTTTCATTATTAAATTACATATTTGAATATCATTCTTTAATTAATCAAAATGTTAATATATTTCAGTGGTATGATTCAATATATATATAAATAAATAAATAAATAAATAAATAAATAAATAAATAAATAAATAAATAAATATATATATATATATATATATATATATATATATATATATATATATATTTATAAATTTGATGCTGCCTTTTATTCGATTTTATTAGTATGACTAATCTTAACCACCTCCAACGTACATTATATATAATATTTATGTTTTTATATACATTTTTATATTAATCTTTCAAATACCAATACAACATTGTAACATTTTATTTGTTTTTAAAATGTTTATATTAAAAAATATATTGAACGGGCAATAAATCTGAGAAATATAATGGTAATTTATTCTGTGCACATAAATAAAAAGTGTGTTGGTGGTTACATTAATAGTATTATTCAATTCATACTTTGGTAAAGATGCATACACATCAATGAATTGTGTTTAAGACAAAAATATTGCTATAAAATATAGATTTAAAATTGCTGGTCAGAGTGAAATATGAGAAGTTGTATAAACAGTTTGATATAATATATTATATTAATACATTCGAATATTTTACCACAGTAAAATTAAGTCAAATATTAAATGTTAGTGTGTGTGTGCGTGTGTGTGTGTGCGTGTGTATGTGTGTGTGTGTGTGTGTGTGTGTGTGTGTGTGTGTGTGTGTGTGTGTGTGTGTGTGTGTGTGTGTGTGTGTGTGTGTGTGTGTGTGTGTGTGTGTGTGTGTGTGTGTGTATTATGATAATATGTACATCAAAATACTGACACCCTTAGTACACTAGTATTAATGACAGTAAAAATTAAGTTTGTGTAAATCGATCTCCTCAATTATTTGCTTAATAGCTGATAATGTATCATCAAATATACTAAAATCACCTAATGTGGCAATGGTTTGTTTGGTTATTATATCTATTGAATAATAGTTCTGTATATGAAAATTTAGAAAATAGTCATAATTGTTTTAAAAAAGAAATAATAAACCTAAGAATGTATTGCTTTCTATACCGAATACAATTGTTTAAAATAGTTTAGTGTATTTCATTTTTCCACGAAACAAAAATAATAGAAAATGAATTAATTAATTAAATTTTTGTTTACTGTAGACTGTAAAGTTATGTATGATGCAAATGGACTGGCTGATATTTAGATAAGTCATAATATCGTACACATAATGCATTTATCTATGGATATAGAGGGTTTATTTCCAAGTGTTACTGACATGTCATCACGAAGTTCACACAACAGTGGATTGGTAATTCTCGAATGTGAGTGCATTAACTAGTACGAGAAATGCATTTCAATGAAGTTCAACGGAAATAATTTTCGTTATCTAAAACAATAGCTAAATAAAAAATTAAAATATTTCAATGAATATTTGAGTGTTATTAATTAATATTCAAGTGGTCAGTAGAATAATTCATATTGATGATTTAATGAATCGAAAAGTAATGCATTATAATATTGATGATCTTTAATTTTGATTTTTAAAGAATGAAGGCAGAACTATATGCTTCGGATGAACTTAAAAAAAATTATTTTTACTTAAATACGAAAAGTTATTCTCGACTTGATGATTTCATTTTACAAATGATAAATTCAATATTATACTTATTAAACTTAATCAACATTTACATGCATCATATATGTATGCCTAATAGTTAGTGCACGTGTTTACTAATCGTATTAACTATCATACGAGTAACATTTTTAATTTAAAAAGATTCAATTTATAAACATTATTATAATTTATCATAAAAAATATAGTGTTAACACAAGCAATTGAAAAATATAGCTTTTCCTAAGTTGTATAACTGTACCAATGTATTACATATCAAATCGTATATTTTGATACTTATAGTTTAAATTGATTGTACAATGCAATAATATCTTTTGAAGGGGTAGCATAATATTTTTGAAAAACACTTTAAACCTTATCTATGGAGGTATTTACTCAGGAGTTTAAAATCCTTCAAAATATGTTTAGTTACTTCTGATATATGTATTTGAAAGGAGCCGAATATGTACGCAATTGTTCAGGGTCCCATTAAATAAAATACGAATCGAAAATATGTATTTATTATAATATGAGCTGTGTTGGAACTTATGATAAAGGAAGCCGACATAATATTGTTGTTACCATTCGTCGGAGAATCTATAATGTTCAGGTTTTGGTGTTTAGCTCTGTTATAAATGTTTTATAGCTATAGATAATTGTTGTTGTGAAATTTTATCACTCTATCAATTCCAAATGTAGTGTCTAGTGTTGAAATACACAAGTCAATATAATATGAAAATTAGTAAAAGTTTGATCTATTTTTCATATTCAAATGACATGCATATTTAAAATTTAATAATATAAACATTTATCGATTTACCTGTTGAAAATTAATTCTTATATTTTAGTTTACACATCATAATAAATTTCATAGAATGTAACTGTATAGTACAAACGTAAGTTATCACTTATTCACCTTCATAGTGTTTAATGTTTATAATAACTTGGTTATTTCAATAGCCCTTGTTTCAATGAAAAACGATGTGCATTTCACTGTAATATGGAAGGTACAGATATGTAGGTACAGTGTATTTTTCTTTTGTTTTAGACTTTGTTTTGTTTAATCCTTGTGGTTTGCATCTGCAGTATTGGTTCAAAATCAATAATATATTGTTAAGTAAAAGAAAGTCGCGTAATGTTATTTGATTCTCTTGTTCAGTCATGGGTCACGATTGACCGGAAACATCAATATAATAAAGATGTACCAACCCACTGAGGTGGTAGGTAGTGTTATAGACGGAAATCAATTTCGATCGGCAAGCCGGTACCAGACAGTTTCTTTTTTTCTTCCCTGATAACTATTACAGAAAAAACTCGGCACATTTATTGCTCGAAGTAGATTAATGGCTAGAGGCTAATAGGATAAAGTCTTAAACATTTCCTTTGGGGTGTGTGTATATGTATGCGCTTTATAAATTTGCCCCTGGCCGCTTTTGACGGTGACGTTCGTTTCAAACGTTTAACCGACTGACATTTCTTATGGAAAACTCGGAAATATCATTACGTGCATTTAATCGCAGGTGACATGGTCCAATGTAGTTATCGTAAATCGTATATATTTTCTCTTATGATTCCGTTGTGAATCTCTGAACAGTTTTCAGCTATAGACTTGATTTCATTGATTATTCGGTAGCGCGTTATGTTATTTGATTATAAATGTATTTCTCGCTTCGAATTCACATATTTATATGGTGTCTTGCTAGACCGCTAACTTCAATTGAAATGAAGGGTAACTCTATGAATTTAGAAATTGCTATAATATTTGTTTTAATATTTTAATAGATATTGTACAGGCTCGGTTGTAGTATAAATAAAATATTATAGTTAAAATTGAGAAATACTGCATCAAATGGAATATTGTTATGTAAATATGATGTTGTGTATGCAACGTTTTAGACATAAGTTAACACGGATTTGAAAATATATAGTTTCTTTCATATTTAGTTTGAAAATTAGAAACATGTATTTACAAAACATTGTTTTCTTAAGACTTTTTTTACGTTGAAGGACCTAAAATGTTAAGTGCCCATATCAGCACGAATGTTTAGTAGGTACCACAGTGATTAAGGATTGTTGAGTGTACATTTATTTTACAAATAACAATACGGTTGATGAACTCAAACATTTTAATTGGCATGGTGCTGAAAACTTTCAAAGAATAAAAGAGTGTTTATATAGGTAAAAAGAATCGTGTTTCCCGATAAAAGTTGATCTAGAGCCATGAATTCCATTAGATTCGAGATTAATGTAATTCCCTATAGACATGGATTAGAGCACTTTGGCGACGATCCATTCCACTAAGATGTCAACGTCAAAGTATATTTCATGTCAGTTTAATTATTGGAATTTCGGTATTAATATCGCAATATGTATTTTGTACATGACACAGGCAGTGTTCTGAAATTCAAGCAATATAATGCTATGTGTTATGTGTGTATTGCGTAGTCGTTGAATACGTAAAATAAGCTTTCCATTGTTTGGCTGTTTGCCATGTTTAACTTGAACAATGTTTTTTTATTTAATTTTTTGAATATTAATCAACACTATAATTATAAAATCTAAAATAGTTTTTGTATAGGTTTAAAATATTTAATCAAATATGTTCAGTATGATAATAATTCATAATTCATTCATTTATTAAAAACTTTATATATACAGTAGATACAATTTCTTATCAAGATTCTTACATTTAGTTAGAATAATGACATAAAAACAATCACCTATTTCATAATTTCAACTTTTAGAAACGGATTAAAATTTACGGAATTGATAGATTTAGCTATAAACTTATGTGCATACTGGAATCAATTAAAACTATTAACACTAAAACATTTGCAGTTGAAATACTCAGGATTTTTAATCAATTATTACTAAACTTATAACTAACTAAACCGTTTAATTTGTAAAAATAATTTAAAAGAATACAATTTATTTAGGATTGTTTATTATTATTTTTAATATATTATTCACTGAAATAAAATACAAAAAGAATATATGGACTTTTTCAATGAGATGATATATATATTTTTTTATCTTGTCTGTTGTTATTTTTTGAGTAGAAAAAGTACTCCAAAGACCAAAACTTTTAAGTACTCTTGTCTTTTGAATGGCCTTACGGAACTTTTGGAATTCTCCTCAGATATTTTCAGAAAATCGAGAAAAACTATTTTCACTGATAAAAACAAAAAAAATTTAGTTTTGAAATTTTTACTAATTTCAAAACTATAAAATATGAAATAACTTATTAAGCAGTATAAAAATGAGTGCTTTAAAATTGTATCATTTCTTTAATAATATATTAGTCAAAAATATATTTTATTGTGTGCTTAATTGAAGACTTTTTTATTTTACTGGTGATCTCAAATAAAATCAAAATAAGTTATAAGTATTCTAAACTATGGGAAAAAATGGTAACATTTTAAGTTCACATGTTTTTAAAGAAACTGATTTAGTTGAAGAAAATAGACTTAGATGTTTCAAGTCGCTTTTTTGTAATATTGTATAAGTGTAAGTACCTATATGCAATAATAGGTGAGGAAAATTTTTCAATTTTTTTCGAATAAAATAATTAAGTTTTACTAAAAATATCTAAAAATTGAAGACAAGTTTGTTCGTGCGTTATATTTACCATCACATGAAAATTTAAACAAACATTTTTATGCGTTCAAATATTTGAATTAAAATAAAATGATTCATATGTTTAAATATTATAGTGACACTATCTAAATAATATTTTTATTTTAGTGACGAGCAATTACATTTTTAATTATGTCATTTTTACAGTTGTTTCAATGCGATTTTATTCTGGTATAGACATTCATATTAAATTCGTGATTTTCTTCAATATAGTTTTTAATTTGTATACGTGTTTCTCATTTTAAATCCCATTCAGAATATTTTACTCTATAAGTGTCTAAGATCAACTCAAAACAGTTTTTCAAATACATCGATTTATCATGGATTAAAATCATACATAAAATAACGATACATATTTATCATAATCCCAATCTGCCATAGTAGTATAATAAGGCGAGATAAATTAATCAATCCAGTGGTTGAATGGTCAAACATTTTAAAGGGTAACTTGAGCAGATCTGACGACCACGATACATTGGTGCCATAGTACTTACATATCGATGGCCGTGTGGTGATAGAATATATTTGAGTAATATTAGAGTAATTGGACGGCCGGAGCGCAATCATATGGATGCACGAGCAAGCTGCGTTCTCTCGGTGAACACACTATAGTATTCTGATGTTGTAAATATATTTATGTTTGGTTATATCAATTAATTTGAATTCAAAGCACAGCAGTCTCACAAAATGAGCAAAATTTAAATTACCTTTTTGTATAGCGATATTATTGTAAAAAAGAGATGAATGATTTTTAGCTGCATTGTACATATTTTTATTTCGTTCGTACAATTAATAAAATTATGGTATTTAAATTTACATAAAAACTTACCATTTTCAATTGAAATACTGCCAGCTCTGTTATTTTAAACACATGTTGTACAAAATAATGGTTCGAGTACAACATTTTATAATGTATTAATTCACGTGGATTAGTGAAAGACGTGTCAAAGTTCATTCCGGTATTTCCTAAACTTCTTTCATCGTTCATTTCACACCTCGGCATTCACGGACATGCTTTTACGTTGATGTAGAGATCGTAGTCACGAATGCACTTAATTAAAACTATTTCTTTCATCGTGAAACTCTCCAGAATTCACGCAGTACTACTAAGAGTTTTCACATATTTTCTTTTACCAACTAAATTCACTTTTTCATGATACACAACAACAAATCCATACAATGGCACTAGTTTTAATAAATCAGTTGGTCATTTAAAGACCTTCAAAAATAAAAAATAATCATAATCCAAATTAAAACCCGATTCTGTTACTTTAAAAGTTCTCATTGAGTTCTATATTCAGTGGTGAGACTTGAGAAAGTCTTACAGTAGACACAAATTGACGAGCATTAAGTTTGTTATACTGTATTATATAAATGTATTGTTAGTGAAATTTTCAGAATCGTTCTCTGTTAGTCTGTTTTTAAAAATAAAAATAATATAGATGGGTTATTTGGATAATGTATACTGGACCAATTTTTTTAGTAACATGTGTGTAACTTATGACTAAACTTGCAAAATAAATAACTAGTGTAAAGGGTAGAATAATAAATCAATTATTTTATGATAATATTATGAAGTGTCACGTGTCTGTTATTGTAATAATTATTACATACATACGTGACGTCTAAGTTTGTATTGTATTTGAATTTAACACGTTAATTTTAGTAAAATAGTATGCCAGTACTGAGTTAATTGTTATTCTTTATTTTAACTTTGACGGTTTAATTGTATCTAGTCGTGTAATATTAATAGTTTGAGTAGAAAATATTCAATTTAATACTAGGTTTTTAACAATTTTCAATTATTATCATTTTCGTATTACATATTTTTTTCTCTTATATTTATGTCGATACGGCCGTGTGTTTTTGTTGAGTTCTTTTCAAGTTTGGAGGGGTAGATGTGTGACATTTGTTATCCCCTTCTCTTAAGAAGAGAACTCTCACGTGTGTGGGCTTCATTCCCAGTGGAGTGAGTTCGGTGGGAGGCAGTGTAGTGCAACCAAAACGATGGCCGGGGGAGAGAGAGACTACTGAATTTATTCTGCAGAATGTTTTTTGCACTGAGCCAGGTTCGAACTGATGATGACTGCGCGCGTCATAGCCAACTGTGTGACTACTACACTATGCTATGTAAAATAGCTATCTTAAAATGTTTCGAAAAAATTAAAATAAGAAGTATTTTTTTGAATATTATTTACATAAAAATTTAAATTAATTAAAACATGTTTTACTTGTAGTCGTTAGCCAAGTGAGTTAAAAAAAAAAAATAAAAATAAAAACAAAATGCTAGTACTTTTATTATCTCAAGAGATATCGTAAAGATCAAATCCTTGTGGGATACCATGTATTGATAAAATAAAGTACCTACCTATAAGGTTTAAATAAATAAATCTGTTTAGACTGTATTCGTTAGACTTATTAATTTAATCATACAATTCTTGATAGTTTAATAATATTTAACATAGTTCACATACTTGAGTAAATATTTATATTTAAATAATTTTATGCAAACAATGGATTTATAAAAAAAAATCTATAGATGTTAAAAAAACCACATATTAATAATTTACGGATTTTACGCTAGAAAATTGTTAAATTAGGTACACCTTTAAAATTAAAATGATTTTCATGCAAGTAAAAATAAATAATCTTTAAATGTATAAGTAACATAACTACATAAGTTAAAAAATATGAAATATATACTAACCTAAGAGAATACTAATAATATGATAATCCTAAAGGAAATAACTTTCAATTTTAATTGACTTTTTGTAATATATTTCAGTCTATTAATTTTCTTATTAGTATTCAAATAGCATGAGTGGCTTATCATCTTCATGAAAACATTCCATCGAATTAACAAAATAATTGTTCATTATCTTTTGGTGATTATTATTTATAAGTATACGAGTATAAGCGTTTATTATTACGTTTTTAGTAGACTTTACTTCAGAGCATTTGAATTTAATAAATATTGATCATTTTATAGATGATATACATACAAAATTTATGATTTTTGAATCGCAATAGTTCAATCAGAACAATAAAACTAAGATTATTTTAATATTTATAGTTATGCTTGGTTAAATTAGTACGATACCTCATGTTCTTTTGTCTATTTATTCAAAGCCCTATTGTTGTTTACTAATTGTTTTTTCTACTCGAGTAATGACTTTTGTTGTTTTTACTTTTTCTCTAGATATTAGTAAATATGGCTTAATATTATATATTTACTTGGTATCGGTGTAAGTGATTTATACAATTTATTTTAAATTTTAAGTAAAATAAAATGTCAGTTGGTCATACAGTTATGTTTTTTTTTGTCTGAAGGTACTTTTTTGGGTATTGAACTTTGTACAAAAGTTATGTTTAGACCATCGTTAAACAAAAACATTCTATGTATACTTTAAAATGGTAATTTTTTTTACTCTCAAAAGTTTTTTCCAATATTTTGAAAAAATGTCGAAAAGTTGAATCGATGAAATGTGTAGTAAACAAGATTGTCATACCATTAATTTTGGTTACTTAGTTATAAATTCCAAAAATTGTTTCTAGATACTTGAAATTTTTACCATATATTAAAATTACTCTTATAAAAACTTATCTAAAGTTTCAAATAAATTTTACTAATTTTGGATTAAAAATAGAACTTTAAAAACATTTCGTTTTTTAATGTTTTTATTTCGTAACATTTTTTATTCTTGATATTATGAACATTTAGTATTATCTTACTCAAACTTTTTTTTTATTAATATAACTTAAATATGTATTTAAAATCTGTAATATTTTATAAAGATTATGTAAATTTGATATATTTGATGTAAATATATGTTACGGTAAATGATGTTAAATGGAAATTAACGTAATTCACCGGTTATTAACGTTATTTACCAAATACACAGGTAATTATCGTTATAAACCGAATAATCACATCAATGACCAAACACACAGGTAATTGTTGTTATAGAACAGATATGCACGTGAATCTCAAATACCTACTACAATTTAAAAAAAAAATGCATTATTATTTTTTATTTGTTTTAACAATTTGTACTCCCATGACATTTACTATTAGTACATAATTTTTCAGCCCAACGGCAGGCACAACGTTTATTATTACAACCAGTCTTGCAATGGCAACGCTGGTATAGGCCCAGTGTCCACCTCATCTGTAGCCGATAAAGTTTTATTGATTTACCCAATTAGTACCACAATTAGTTTAGCGATCACTTGATCATTGCTCGTTAGACATTATTTTAAAATAAAATCAACATTTCCCAAATCATACGGTTATTAACGTTATTCACTAGAAAATAACGATAATTCCCACATTCATAGGTAAATAACGTAAATAACCGGCGAATAACGTTAATTTCCGATATAACATAATTTACCGTAACATATACATACACACAGAAAATGCTGGAGGCTTGAATAAAAGGGGTGTTCATTGGGACGATTTCAAACTGGTTTTTACACACTTAACAAAAGATACTGTAAAGACTTAATTGATGATCGGCGAATTTGAAGTACTTAATGACAGAATTGTTTTCATCTATAAGAATTAAAATTCGTATATAATACACTGTAGTTTTAATCAGAATCGTTTTGGTAAAAGAATGTTTTATTGTTTCTTTACAATCCAATACACTGACCACTAATTTATCTTATGATATAATATATGTAATACCTTGCTGTTTTGTCTGATGAACGAGTAATATGCGTGATGATACATACATTATCAATAATCTTTTACTAGTAGTGATTTCAAATGTTTATTATGTTTTTGAAAATCCTAAACACTGAATAGTCATAATTTAATGCATACATTTTAAATTGAACAGTGAAAAAAAAATAGTTTCATATTTATTAATTTATGTGCAGAGGTTTGTATTCATTATTCATTCAAATGATTTGTAACTCATATATCTATGTTTTGTTTAAAATATATTGTTCCCGAAAAATCATCAAATGAAAGCGCCAAATGGTTGCAATTTATGAAACATTTAATGGTATCGTTAATATGGTAATACATTCGATTTTATATTCGGTTTAAATTATTGTTTTATTAGGGCGGTGGCAAAGAAAAACATGGTTAGTACCTATGTATTTTTTTTTTTTTTTTTTTTTTTTTTTTTTTTATTTATTAGATTTTGTTTTACAATTAATCTCAACAATTAAAATTAAAAGGGAGGGTGACATTAATTGGGATGGATATTAATTTAAATAAGTAAGCCGGAATGGTTGAATAAAGATAAAATTGGAAGTATTAGGTTTGGCTGAGGTGAAGATAGAATGTGCTGGATATTGAAAGGTAATTTGAGGGAGTTGAAAAGAGAAATTAGATCGGAACGCTTCAGGGCTAGTTTTGGGCAATCAAAAAGGATGTGCGAGATATTGCAAATACCTATGTCATTATTGAGTAGTCATTATTGAGGTAACACATTATTATGTAATACACTATAGTATAATTCACGAATTATTACAATTATTTTTTTCTGTAAAAGGGATAGAGTTGATCACGTTTACAGGAAAAAAAAAACGCTTTTTGATAATAAAATATACTACCAAACGGATAACTAATTTGTGAACGATAAATTTCCGATAGAAAATTATGCCCCGTTTGATATTTAGAGTGTAACGGTGTAACGGAATGGTAAATAAAATCAACATTAAAATGAATAATAGTATTAATTACTGACGTTTTAATGGTATTCTGAATAATAAGAAGGTAACCCTACCCAGAAATTTCTTTATTTCACTCGAAAATTTATTTCCACTACTCATAAAACATACACATTATTTCTTCTATACTTACCTTAAAACAAGGTCATTCAATAAAGTACTTGATTCAAAAGAAATTTACAAACTGTTATTTATAAACAACGAGCAAAATAAAATTGTATTCACTCCAGTGTATCGTATTTTAAATACTTATATTGTGTAAATATTAAATTATTTTACTCAAATATTTAACTTGACAATATTTGAACGTATTTATATTTTATAACTTCTCAAATATTTTTCAAGTTTTATACGAAAGTTTAGAATTGAATTATTATTTTTTGTAATACGATTTTTATAATACTATACGTTGACTGTAATTTGTTGATGACTTTAAATAATTAAATGGTTAATAAATTAAATGGATCAAGTGAAATATTTGATCGTGTTTAATGTTTTAAAACAGTTTGGATAGCTATACGTACGTATAATATTATAAGTGGAAATATTGAAATATTGCAGAATGTATATTATTTTGCATTATATTTTACATAGCAATAAATGTATTTGATTATTATACAATCGTTCCACGTGGTATATTTATAATTTAATCCGATTTACTAAAAAAACTTCATTCTTTCAATACTCGAGAAAACATAGAACATTTACCTCAAGTTGAATCGATTTAAATTATATAGTTCGATTATTTATTTTGTTTCTGTAGAAGTAAAGTTGATTCTACTACGATCAGCAAGAATACATTATTAATGAATGCTTTCTGTTTTTATATTGTTTACTTTATTAAACAATCGGTAAAATACGAATTTACTTGTTTAAATAATCAATAACTTAAGATAGAGAGGAAATCACCATAAATAAGAAGAGTGGATTGTAAATGTTTTTTTCCTTTTTTTTTTTTTTTAGTACTATATTCAGTTATTTCTGTAATGTTTTATAATATGGAAAAACATAAATCTCAATTTTGACTGGGTAAAGTAACAATACGCATTATATAGGTTTTAAAATTAATTATTATTTTTGATTGCATGATTAATTTTAAATTACATATTATAATATATAATACTATTATCATTATTATTTTTAATATGCGTTGTGGTATTTTTATAGCACATGTATGGCGTGATTACCAAACGAAAAATATGAATTAGCTAATCCGTAGTTTTAATAAATTTACTAAATAGCTATGCAATTAGTGTATACACTGAAATAAAGCCAAACGTGTGTGACACGGATAGGTTTTTGTATAGACGTTTTACCTTTCAAGCAATATTTTACTAGTTTAGTGTAGTTCACTTTAAGCAATACAATTAAAACGCAGTTTCTGTTTTCTACAGCATTGAATAAAAGAAAAACGATAAATAATTTATAATAATATCTTACGACTTTATATGATTCGCTAAAAAGATTATTAAATATAGGCATAAACGTACCAAATGTATAATTTAATTTGTTAAAAATTTTATTTAAAACAATTAACAAGTCAACATATTATTGTATATAAAAATATTTGTCATTATTTTTAACTGAGTGTTTTTACTCTTTATTTAATCCAATTAAATGTTAACTTCAAGTTGGGATATCATTGTAAAAGTTATTCGACAGTAGTTTAGTGAATTCAAGATTAAGTAAATTGGTTTAAACCAACTAAAATTTTATAGAAAAATGATAATTTATTGTTTCAAAAGATTTTATTAATTCCTTGAATGATAATTTATTCGATATAATTTCGCCATTGTGACCCGCCGTGTTTTCGAATCTTTATTAAACTTGAGTTTTATGCAGGACGATCACTGCAGGAATCATGTGGATTTTCATTGATTTTTCCGAAAAATAAATCCTATTAATTTTTGTAAAATTTAGCTCCGTTTATGATTTTGATTTAACTTAGGTTTGGTAAGTAAATATGCATATTATGATAATACACAGTACAGATTACAGTGAATCTTCTATAATTTATTATTATACTTTCCAAAATTCGGTTGTTTATAATCAATAATTTATTTGTCCAGCATTAAATATTAGATCCAGGGGCTTGATGGTAAATTACTTTTAAAACAATTAGCACATTCTTATCATACCTTTTTTAAATCTATTGTCTGCTTCTCTTTTGGTACTACGCCACCAAGTTAATACCTGTCCTTTCAATCGCTGTTAAATCCCTATCAAATTTTCATCAATATGTTATAAAATCAAACAAACTTCAATTTTACGAGCAGCCTTATGGCTCTCTAATAAATCTTCTCTCTCGTTCAAATTGAAAACCAGTTCTTACACTTTTCTTCTAACAAACGTAAAACTGTGTCTAATCACATGGTCAATAAAATATTTTCTAATGACCTTAATCTTAACTTTCCTAATTCTATAAGCATCTATATCGAAGGTTCAGTGTCACCTTTATGAGCCGATTACTGTTTCTATGGGCGAATGTAAGTTCCTACACGAGAGTAGCAGGTACACAAAATACATACGTTAGTTCCTACACGACGAAAAAAGGTACATATGTAAGTTCCTACACGATAAAAACCAGGTACGTATGTTAGTTCCTACACGGCGGAAAAAGGTACGTATGTAAATTCCTACACGGTAAAAACCAGGTACGTAACATATGTTAGTTACTGCGGAAAGGGTTAAATATGTATATTATACACAATTAAATATGTATATACGAATTTAAAAAACAAATATATTATGATGATTAAAAAATTTAATAAAAAAAGTAGGTAATGAAAAGTCGTAAATATTGTGTATGTCAAATAATATAGATTATACGATATTTTATCTTTCACTCTACGTCGAGTCAGGTTACTATTATCAGCATGTAGCTTGTCGCATTTTCCCGTTATTTTGTATACGTTTTGCTTTAAATGAAGTATATTAATTTAATGTATATTAGTAAGCTACGGCTGGACATATTATTATTAAAACGATACGTCTGTGTATAATATACATATTTAACCCTTTCCGCAGTGTAGGAACTATCATACGTACCTGGTTTTTACCATGTAGGAACTTACATACGTACCTTTTTCCGCCGTGTAGGAACTAACATACGTACCTGTTTTTTACTGTGTAGGAACTTACATAATATGTCTGTGTAGGAACTAACGTATGTTAGTAATTACCGTATTCCCCGTTTCTATATACTTGAATTACACGTTTCTTTGACAAACAATCTACTCCTCAACTTTTCCTATATGACATAGTGTATGCTGTTTTCGAAGCCTCTTGCTTATCTTTTATTTAGCCTCCGACGATTATTTAATAATATCTGATTCCATGTCTTGCTTGCAATCCCTTGTATCTAATATATTTAATTCTAAATTATCTTCTCTCGTTCTTCATATAAAATCCTGTATTAATTACTTTAATCAGTCAAATTGCTCAGTTCAACTTATATGGGCTCCTAGTCGTGTTGGTATATATGGTAATGAAATGGCTGATAAGCTAGCTAAATCTACATTAAATAAAATTTTACCACCTTTAGTGAAATTACTTTGGACCGATTTTATCCCAATCTTACGTCGCCACATAATGAATCTTTGGTTCTACGAGTATTACTGGAATAACTTGCCAGCCAACTTTGTAACTAAGCGCAAAATAATTGTCTCCGATATATCCAATACATTTTTGGTTCAACAACCTAGGTCTACCTAGATCTACTATTAGCCTTTTCAATTGACTCCGCGTAGGTCATTCACTTCTACCTGATCATGCCTGTAAACTTGGATTGAATGATTCTCCTCTTTGAACGTTACATTTAATTGAACGTGTCTGCAACATCTCGCATTTACACTTAGACTGTCTTTCTTTACACACCAAACGTATAATCTTGCTCAGTGATTTGAAATTTATTAAAATTTCCTCCAACCTCTTTCCTATACTTAACATCAAATGTGTTGAGGCCATCAAAAATATAATTAGCGTAGCAATGGAAGCGGGTTTGTTTATTTAATTCTATATTATTAATGTAATAAATTGTTTTTATTTTTGTTTTTATTCTTTTTTCTTTTATACTGTTATATAACTGTTGAGCTGTCATAGTCACTGACTAAAAGTAAATACAACAAAAACAGCCAATAATATTCAATCTTATCTCAACTGTTTTTTTCTTTTTTAGATCTAAATCCACCAAATGTGTTAAATATTTCGGAAGAAATACATTTTTTTCATTTGGAAAATTATTAATAATTATTCTGTTGTTATAACTTAAATAGTTGTCATTTTCAGTATCTATGTTACGATACAGAGAGATGACATTAAAAAAAAATATTTCACATTGAACCCTATATGAGTCTATTACGTTTTACGTAATAATTATCTGCTTAATGTTTTCGTTTCTAACATTAGAACCAAAAGCGGTTTAATTTGTTTTATAACATTCATGTTTGTATTTTATGACAACGATAAAACATGGAATTTTAAACAAACAAACAAACTTGTTATACAACAATGAGTATAAAGAGTAAATTTAACGATTAACGTTAAATAATAACTAATATTTTAATGCATGTACCTATCAGAGTTTTTACTGTTCAAAATTATAAAAGTATGTGGCATATAATAATCATATGAACGGTACATTACGTTTCACGAAACCAGTAAACGAAACTTGAAAATTCATACTTTAAAATACCATTATACGATTTTATCATACGGATTTTTACGTGGATAAATAATTTAAATATCAGTCAAAATACGCTACGTTAATACATTGCATGATAATAATCCTTCATATTAAGCGATATAGCCGGCATATACGTTATCCAGTAGTTTTTTTTTATTGAACATTTAGTTAATTAATAATTTTTATATTTTCATATGATAAAATGAAAATAACCATGCCATGATCATTATTTTATGATAGTATTCTGCGGAATACTTGTAGACTAACCATTTTTAAGAAAAAAAAAAAGATTAAAGATTATTCGGAATAAAAATAATAAATAAGTTAAATAGAAAAAGTTACAAGAGCGTTAATATTTGTTGGAGACCTCGCAAAGTGTTCACATTATTTTCCCATGTGTTTGATTAATTCGTAATCGAATAACTCAATATGTTAAAAACGTCTATGTACCTAGTGTTTGATCCACCTGCTTAAGTGTGTTATGTTGAAACAAGTTTTCAATGACATTGTTTGTGTTTGAATAACACTTTACGATCTTATTTTGTATACCCTAGTTCTAACTTTTTAATACAAATGCATATGTATAGTTTTATGGAGGCAAAAAAAAAATACCTATCGAATTCTGTGAGATGAATGGCATTAAACACAAAATATAATTAAATTTAGATTTTTTAAGTGTTCGATTAATTAAAAAAAAGAAAACAATACAATAAACATTAATTATAATTTTTGTTGTTTTTTTTTTTTTTTTTTGATTTTAGACACATGCTATATTCGTACAACACTTGTCGTCCTATATTCATGGTCTATTTTTTCTGTATAATGTTTTTCTTTTTACAAAATTCATTTTAATCATTTGGCAACGTCAAACACCATACAAACAAACAAACAAACACACACACACATACACACACGCACGCACGCACTCACGCACGCACGCACGCACGCACTAACTGTAGTGTATACATAAAGTTATCGATTTTGTTAAACAGCCA
Organism: Therioaphis trifolii; assembly: GCA_027580255.1. NCBI lineage: Eukaryota > Metazoa > Arthropoda > Insecta > Hemiptera > Aphididae > Therioaphis > Therioaphis trifolii. The sequence continues at coordinate 51,869,797 of CM050404.1, forward strand.
TGAAGCGGTCGTCGTACGAAGAATGTATTTTACCTTTATATACATTGTACAGGTATGTCTGTTATGATTAATGTATTATGAAAATGCATTTTCAACATCAAATAAATTATAGGAAGAAGACGATTTGAAAATCATTTATAAGATCAATTTGCGAGCACGCTGCACGCTGGTTTAGGCAACATTGTATGGTATTTATTATTACAGTAATCACGTGGCGCTGAGCTAAGGTTTATAAATGCGGTAGACTCACGAGACTTAACCTGATACTTGTACGATTTCGGTTTGATTGGTCTGTGTATGGTTCACATCGTTAAGTTTGCCGTACCTATCTAAATCGAAACGAACAATGCCCGCGCAGCTCTAAACGACCAAATTTTTATTTTCTCTCCCTGCGTTTTTCTCTATTCTCCCGTTTTTCCATTATTACGTGTCCGGCGTACATAAACCGCGGTGCAGGTGTATATACCGGTTTATTGTGGTTTCGTGACTTTTGCAACGTCCTTCCCACGTTTCCGATGCGTTTCCGTTATGTTTCCCTCGTCCGTGCCGCGATACTCAATCACACCCCACACAGCGGATGGACAGCGGGCGGTGGAGTAAAATGCTTTAATTGCTTTTGGCTCGATGGTAATGGTATTCGACCAGTAAGAGTGGTATTATACAACGGCGGTCATACGAACACCGATTATACCCCATCACCCGCGAGCCCGTCCTCTGTTCGTTAACTGTGTCAGAATTTTCGAATTATTTTCAAATACGGTTTGTCGGATTTTCAATCTCATTATCCATTTATCTAATTGGTAAATTCTAAATTAGTACAGTTATCAAATTGTCTGGAAAAAATCATTAATACATGTGGACGGATTGAGGAATATTAAAATGCGAATGATTGTACGTCAGAAGAAAAAAAAACGACCAACTTATTTGTAGGGCAAATGAATCCATCATCAAACCTATTATAAATGTATTTTTATTCCGTGTATCTCGACTCACGAGAAAAACAATTATTCACACCAAGCATGTGTATAAATATATATACTTATACATATTAAATTGTATGGTGTCCTCAAGAAGCAACATTGTAATGAATAATACAATTTTAATTTTTACATTTTCAATATGAACTCGGTATAGTTCTTTCATATAAACTCTTTACCTGGTCTGAATACAGACTAGTCTTGATGTTTTATTTCGTTTATCTTAGGTCGTTAAAACAACCTGCAATTTTTGTAGTTGCTTATAATGATTGTAAAGTAATTTGTATTTTTACTACTTCAAAAATATTTAATGAAGTTTCAAAATGTGTTAACGTTGAAAATCCTAAATTATTCCACAAATATCATGTTTTTTATTTATTTTTTTCAATAGATCTTAAAATAAATTTTTTAAATGTATTCTAATAATATAATAAACTCTGAGAGAAAATAATTATTTCGGATTTTTTTGTTACTCGTAAGACAACTATGATATTGAACATTCTCTGATAAATTCAAAGGCTTTTAATTTTATTGTGACTAACTTAATCACTTTTTTTGTACTGATAATACTAGCTTTTTCAAAGTATTATATTTATATGAAATAATGAAGCATTATCTGCAGGGTAATTTTAAAATATTCATATCAAATTTAAAATATTTATGTTGTATAAGTTTTGTATTATATCTTATTAAATATCCGTAATTTATTGTACTGTATATACATATAGTATTGCCACTTCACTTCAATTATTTCTTTAGCTATGCAATTTTTTATTATTTTTATCATTGATGACACCGTTGCACTGATTTTAAATAGGTTATGAGCTTATGATATCAAATTAACGTCCCCAAATTTCCAATTAACCCCTTTCCAAAGAAAAAATGGTTAGGTTAGAAATTAAATGGTCTACTAAATGGAGAAATAAAATAAAGCTAACAAGTCAATACTTGATATTCATTTAAAGTCGGTAGCTAGTGAAAAATCTTATATAATGGCATATAATAAATAAGATAGACTTAAGCACTAGGAACCTTTATATAAAATCAGAAAGAAGAACATCATTTATCAGATTACGGCGTACAACATCATTCCTAAATTCTAAACTATCCATCAATGTTGATCTAATAATACGCTTGATCGTGTTAAGGTAAATTATTAGAAGGAGTTAGGACAAACGATGTAAAAACATGAAAATGCACAAAACTAGATTAAACCAAAATCATTTCCAAAATGTTTACAAATTAGTATTTACATACATCTACAATATGAAATATAAATTGTTATGAATCTCACCCTTCATGTGTGAAGACATTTATATACTATGAATAAAATAGTTTCACTACATTTGCAAACATTTTACTCTGAATAAGATACTCGTATTTACACATCTTCAAGGAAATTTGAATACAAATCCTCGTCAAAAAAATTCCCGGAAAAATCATAGCCAATGTATGTTTGGGAAAAAAATGCAAGAATATTTTTTTAAATTACATAGAAATGTGTACAGTTGCTACCTAAGTCTAATACCAGACAATATAAAGTTAGAATTGTCATTCTGTTATTTTTGAGTTATATGACACGATAAAACTATTGCTTAGGTGCTGATATATATATATATATATATATATATATATATATATATCAATTTACTTATATTTTTCTATTTAAAATGCATTGCGGATTTTTAACCCTAGATTCATTATTAATACCCATTAATCTCATTAAAAAAAAAGAAGCGAAATGATCCCGACAACTATCTTTACCAGCATCCGTATACACAAACAATAAGTGTGTCTTTCCAGTGTATGTCTTAATAAAATGTCGTAAGGGAAAATAAATAACAAAATCACTAATTACTTGTCCATACACTAAATATTCATGTAATTGATAATTAATGTTCAAATAAAAATTACACATCAGAATGGCATGCATAATTTTATTAGTATTTCTCCTCTATAAATACATTAAACTCGCGAGTTTCTGATTATTTTAATATGGAAAAAAAGAAAAAAAGCTGGTTAGAAATTGTTGGTGGAAATTCATCCATCGTCCCTTTAGTCATCGGACAGAATATTGGTGCTGGGAAAAACTAAGATGAGTCACTTTTACGATTAGTGAACAATACGTGCTGTTAGTACGATATTATTTTAAATGTATGATAAATCATTGTTTTCGGATTATAAATCTGAGCGAAACTCAAGTTATAATTTTAGTATTAATAAACTAAATATTCGAAAAAATGAAAAACCTTATGATAAATAGTGAATACAATTTTCAAGTTTTAACCAAAAAAAGTCCCGAAATAAGTTTATGAATAATTCATGACGATATAATAATATCCGTAAAAACGCGTCATACTATCGTGTTTCGACCATTCTAGCATAATATGCTTTTATATATATATATATATATATATATATATATATATATATATATATATATATATATATATATATATATATATATATATTATATTTAAAAAAAAAATTAACACGAAAGATTCATATGTAAATACAAATAAAAATAAATGTAGTTATAAAGTAGCTTGTATAAAAATATCAGTTTTTATATCCAAAAAATAGAAATTTTTGGAATCAAAATAAAATAAAATAAGACATTTTACGTAAAATGAGTTATTTGAGATGTTAAGATATTCCAACTTGAAACATGAGTGAAAAAAATATTTTATTAAACTGATCTTTATGAAACTAAAACCATAGACATAACTACATAATTTAAATCTAATAGCGAAAAATTTATATATATATATATATATATATAATAATATTCTAAATTTGATAAGCTTTTTACGAAAAAATATCGCTTGTTTACGTGTAATTAATGATTTTTGTCAAAATTCTAACTTAAACGCATTAAAAAAAAATAAATAGATTCTGACCAACAATATTTAATACTGTTAGTTAAGTCGATTAAGATGGTTACATTAATTTTTAAGGTTTTTATATCAAATATTTCAAATTGTATTAGATAAAAACTTTCGGAAAAAAATATTTCCAGTAATTTAAAAGTTGTATTTATAGCCCTATCAAATTTTTTTGAAACTTTTGCCAAGTTAATAGAGAATATTGTTAAATTTGGTGAATATTTTGAGTGTTTTATAGCTAAATTAAAAAAATAGATTGATGAAAATGTATACATACAGACACTTTTACCATTTATATTCAACTTTTAGATAGGTTTTCCGTATACTTGAAATAACTATTGACAATAGAAAAAAATGTCCTTCTTAATGTGCTAACTAGAAAAAAATTTTGATCAATAAAGAGGCTTTATGAAACGTTTGAATCATTTTCAACCACCACATCAATGTAAAACCAATAAATTCTTTGTTTCACTGAGAATTTTAACTACATCATTGAAAACCAATACATTAATTATTTGCTACACTCAGTATGTAAAAGAGAATATTATTAAATACTATTTTTAATTTGACATTAAAATATGTGGATGAAATCAATTATTACTTCAACCTTCACGTATGAAGAAATACATTGTGTAATACCAACAGTGTGTTTTCACAAAAATAGCAATCGTTTTACTATAAATTCACTGAGATAAATTTGCTTTAACACTATCAATAATAATAATAATAATAATAATAATAATAATAATAAACACAATAATACATTTAAATTTGTCAATATCATATTTTTTTAAAACTATATCAATGTGGTACAATATGTTCGCTTACCATATCTATGCTGTGTTAAATTTGTCATGATTAATAATAAAATCTTCGATTTTAGTATAAAATGTGTACTTCGTTTAAGTAGATATCCATTATCCACATAATTATTGCCATTTTTGTATTCTGTGAGTGTATAATTAAACCGAATTTTCTTAAAAAGTTTGAATTTTCTGTCAAATAATTACTATAAAACATTGAAAATTATTTTCAGTGACATCTAACCATATTTATTCAAAATTAGTTTTTACAGGTAAAAACAATTTACAATTTGTGACATCTTGAATCACATTTATTTAAAACGATTCAATATTATATAATAAATGTCGAAAAATAATAAGAAATATTAAAACCGTATACTGAATATCTATTTTATATTTGTTAAGATTCTAAATAAAGTACGTCTACATCACGTTTTCGATTAATAAAAGTGGTCCAAAAGTTTTGTCCAGCTACATTATGTATTAGAAAGTTCTTTTCTTTTTATTGATGCTTTTCAGAGATACATTTTTGACACAGTAAGTATAGTTTTCCAATGAAATGGGAAAATGTTTACAATTCGATTTAGATGGTGACATACCAACAACTAGATAGCAGGTTTCTTTTTGTTATTATTTAAACCTACGATGTCGAGTTTTAAGAAATGAAAATTGTGTACAAGCCTACTCATATGTAGGTTTTTTAAAATTAATATTTATTATTATTTGAAAATCGGTTAAGTAAAAGTATAATAATATAATCACTTTTACTAGGGTTGCCAACTAATGAAAGTTTTAAAACCGGACACCATTTTAATTCTTAACACTAACCCATAAATTACAATATCATAAAGCATTATAGAATTGATATATACCAATATAAAAATAAATATGATGATACGCGCGTTTGTTTATTTATTTATTTTTAACGAAAACGGGACAAGTTTATGTACTATGTATCGTACGTGTGTCGCATGGCTATACAATTGGTGAGAATATGTTAACGCATCTTGTAAAAATTTAAATAATTATAATATTATTTTAAATAAAACAATATTATTTAATGGAATGTTCAAAAACCGGACGGTTGGTAACCCTAACTTTTACACTAAAATTATAGAAAAATTGATCATTTTCACAAATAATTAATTAATTAAATTACTATGTATTATTCTTTGGTTGTTTCAAAATTAATACTACAAACGAATTATAAATTTTACTCCAAAAATATAGTTGCAAAATTATTTTTTTGAGATTCTCATTGGATTATTTTTACAATGCGATGATTTATCATTATTCTTAAGTTTAAAATGATATTATCTAGCACTGATGATCAGGTGAACCCAATCATAGAAATGGTCATAATCAAAAGGCTACACACTCACCATCTAAATTCTTGTTTGACAAGCCACGTGATGAAGAATAAACTTCCATAATCATTATCTTTAGATTTGTTTTTTATTACTTTTATTAGTTTGAAAATGATTTAAATAAATAATAATTCTCAATATTTTTTTAAAATGTTGCTTGTATTAAGACAAGTGAGCACTATATGACCTACTTACAGGATGGAATAAAAGTAATATTAGTTGAGAATTATTATTTGATTATAATAAATAATTATTTTTTAATATTAACTTGTAAGATTTTAATTGAACATTTTATAGATATTTCCTGAAAGAAGAAAAATTACGTTGCATCATTAATATATTATTTTTATCATTCTGTAAAACAAAAATATTATTTATTGATATTGAAACTATTTATAAAATTTTGAAATTATTTTCTTATAAGTTCATTAGATATAGTATTTATGTTATTGTGTTATTGGTGTATAATATCAAAATTAAAAAAAATCTTAAGTATAGTAAATGAAGAGTACAATTTTTAATTACCAAAAGATAATTCAGAAAAAACCATCGAAGTTTCTGAATAATCACTATATTTTACTGGTATTTATTCATTAATTATTTGAGTTAACTCTTGATTTTCAGAAGATTTCTTTGATGGATTCTGTATTTATACAGTGGTTTTAAATATTTAACAATCCTTAAGGAATTTTGGCTTGGCTTCAAAAACTATTAAGTTAATTAATTTGATTATGAGCATATATCTAATTTCAAAAATTTCCTCAGATTTTCATATAATTTTCTTTCATGATCAATGATATAAAAGAGAGTGTCATAATTTTAATAGCGATGATAAGAACGAAAAAAATGTTCTCTTGAAAATGGTCTGACAGATCACACAAGACAATAAAGTATGTGCCGATTATAAAAGAAATCAAAAACATTTTGGTACAGTTCTTTTCTGAACAGGGTTCCTCACGAAGGATTACGAAGGTAGCGAACGATAACGACTTACGTCATTTAGAATTGAAGAAAATGAAATGACCTCGCAGTGGAGTGCACCAGAAATCATTTTAGATGTCTCTGAAATCTTATAACAAATACAAAATTGACTAGCTGAAAACAAAACTATTAACTTATCATTTATATACTTAAAAATATTTTATGATATTACTTGTGTTTTAAAATGCATGTACATCATATTATTTACAATGAATATTTAGCCATTAATTTAAACTCTACATTTTTTGGATACACTTGATAGATTTTTGACACTATCAAGTTATTGATTCAACAATTATTAGAACTATAAGATTATTAACTCTGTATTTTTTTTTACATTTACTGTTTTGTTTCATGAATTAAAATAAAAAATCACACATTTATCATACTTTAAAATATAATAAAAATATTGCTTTATTGCGTATAAAAACGAGACAAAAATCAAATGATTTCAGCTGATAATGTTTAGTTTTGTGAATAATTACTTTTTAACATACATGCACACACACACACACACACATATATATATATATATATATATATATATATATATATATATATATATATATATATATATATATATATACATTTATATAATAATTTTTTATTAATGTATTAAGGCTAGTAAGCTTATAAAATAACAATATCTAAGGTGAAGTCATTTTAAAGTCTCCATCAAAATAAATAGCTATGTTAATTGTAGTTAGAACTTTATGAATGAACTGAGGTCATACGCAAAATCTTCAGTTGAGATCATTGAACGAATTATTATTTATTGATTCGAGATTACGAACCGATTTAAAGGAAAAATTCGAATAACGTTAGCTAGATACGCGCACATTTATAAAACTTTCACGGTTTCTTCGATACAGAAACCCTAGTTTCAATTTGAATAGCTAGATTATTTTTTCATTCTAGTGTTATTGCATAACTTGATTGGTTTCTTTATAAGACGCGTCATAGGAGCTTGGTAATTTTAACAATTACCTATTGTTGCAATCAAATGCAATTAAGAACGCGTGAAAAAAAAATGATTTCAAAATTACAACGTTTGTTTTTTCCCAAATATCAAACTCTTGTTTATAAATGGTTTTGTATTTTAATAATACATGTTGGTTTATATGAAAAATTACATAATATTTATGTAAAAATTGACGTTATAATCTGTTAAATCAATTCAAAATATTAATTTTAATTTAACTAAAATAAATTAATAAAGTAAACCTTTTTTAATACATTATTTTATTGTCATTAATAAATTATTAATATGTTATTATAGCGTTATAATATTTCATATAAAATATGCGCACACGCCCAAAGTTATATTATATTAAAATATAAATTATTTGTCGAACACAGATTTTCTGGGAACAAATGGTGTATTATAAAATTAAATGAGATTAAATTAAAAATCAACTTTTTAGGACTTTAGATTCTAAGTGAAGCGAAGTATATATTGGTTTCTTAATGATGTTTATTTTATCTTTCTTTTTTCACCCTTTATTTTTTTAAACATTTTTTAATACACATACATTTTTCATTCAAAAAACTGCCCGAAAAACGAGTGAAAACGGTTGAGTTTGCCGTAAAGGACACTTTTATTAAATCAATTTTAGTTGATTTTAGTCATGACTCTAAAAGTAATGTTTCTAGAAGCTTGGAATTTTCACTATGATATACACACATACATATATGATATATTGTTATATACTTTACGAAAGTAAAAAAGCAAATTATATGCTAAAAATAGAACATTAAACATTCTTTCATTCATTTTTAAGTTTATTTCTAGTAAAACGTTTAATATTTGACAAAAAATTTTGAAAATTGACTATAATTTTACTCATATACTTAAATATTGATATGGAAGAAAACTCAAAAATCGAGATACAACGTTTATTTTAATAAGTATTTCAATAAATTATCGAACAATTTCTACGAAACAGACTGTTTTTACATTAATTTAAAATTTCAAAAGGTGTATGAAAAAATTACAGATCCATCAAATCATTATGAACCGTTGGTATTTGAATACTGATGTAACAATATATTTTGAATCTTTTAGTTATAGAAAAAAAAAATCTCTTTGGTTTAGAATTTTTTTTTTAAACGACACAAAAAATACCTTTAGTCAACCAAATAAATAACGGTAAAATACATAAATGATATGAATGATGAAACTTTCCTTAAAATTGTTTAACTAAATAATTGATTTATCATTTCTTTAAAGTCCAATACATCTATCACCATAATATTGTCCGTGGAGTGAAGAATACCTCGTGATGCGAAGTATGTCTTTTTTCCTATACTTTTTTGTAGTAAACAGATGTGAAATTTCTACTTTATATAATTATTTTTAAATATATACTATGATAATAATTGTTGAAAGTTTATAACAATGTTATTTGAAATAAAAAATAAAAAATCTGCTTCTCAAATAGAAACAGATTTTTTACGTTTATGGTTAAAAAAAGAAAGTTATGAATTGAAAATTTATAATTTAATTTGACATTCTTTCACTAAACTTAATTATTTATATTTTTTTACACATATTTATAGTATTGATGTATTAAGTTTATTTCTTTCAAAATATTACATTTTCCCTTTAAAATACAAAAGTTATGGCAATTCAACTATGGTTAGAACACAAGTGATTGATGTAGTGTTCAATAATTTATTGATCAGTCTCAAAATATGGTTTACATATTTTTGATTTAAGTTAGTAAAAGAAGATTGCTTTACAACTGGCCCTACCTTTTTGTATGTTGATAAAAACTAACGAAGACTTGATCATATGAACTTGATGGAACAGTGGTTTGACGACTTATCTTCCTAAAAGACATGTTTTAGAAAACTAACAAATACATTATTAAAATTAAAGATGAAAACACTAAACATTGTTGGTGACTCATATCTATACTGAAAGAGGTTAATTTTTATTTAGGCACCAGCTTGCTTGAACAATGCATTGTAAATGTATATTCTCTCAAATAATTCCACTGAATAGAGGATGTTCAACATATATTAATTTAAAATACATACATTATTAAGACTAGACATGTTGATACCTTTTGATAATTGTCATTCAACGTTATACGTTGAGTATATTATATTATGTAATTTTCTGTAATTTTCTATTCGAATTTTATATCTAGGATTGTCAAAATTTTTAGATCCCTTTATATATACGAAAACTACAAACGCCAAATGAAAAAGGGTACAAAGTCCAGCCATATTTTAAGTCACAAAACGCGTTAAAGAATAATAATTCTTAAAGGAAATTTAATTTGTGTACATACATGCATAATAAAATCACCATGTTTCAAATTCGAATTGTATTTGAAACATTTGAATAAAATATCATACACTTATTTTAAACCACTTCACGTTTAATAATAATTGTTGAATAGATTTGTTTGTTTAAATGCAATACAAGCTTTATGGTTTATATTATCATATTATATTGTTTTGGTAAGTAATACGCGTTTAAAATGTCATTTACCAGGATTAATAACATTTTGCAAGATCAGTTCATTTAAAAACACGTACATGTATGTAATCGTCATGGTGACTTTTGTGTAATATTTTCTGACTTAAAACGTTTAACATTTATTAATTGAGCCCTAATGAACCTATAGAAATTGTGGAACCAACAAATCCACTAACATAATTAATCAAACCATTCATAAAGATCGATTCCCGTTAGAGTCTCGCAATACGTTTGGAACAAATTTATGTTAACAATAATGGTTGAAAAAAAACATGTATCAAATAGATCAAAAATGTTGTGTATTCTTTGACACGCATAGAGAGCCGCCGTTTCTTGTCAGTACGTGATCTAAAGCCGAAGCATTTTCTGCACGTATATATATATATATATATATATATATACTATTTTACGTCTGGTCGTTGCCACTCACCGTTTCATTTGCCGTGAGTAGAATTTTTGTCACAGTCATGGTGGTGTCCATCGGGCTTACGCATTTTCCACGATTCGGACTTTGGGTTGAAACGTGGGCATTCATTAAACCAGATGGAGAGTAATAAATCACAAATTTCCCGTATTAGGTGGGAGGAGAAAAAATTAAAAGCAAAGAGATTTCAGGTAAAACGAACCGGCTGGCGGATGAGCATGAATACAGAGATGGGCAAGAAGACTAATGAAACTATTTCGGAATTAATGGGCAAAAAATAAAAATTTAATATATTGAACACGATTACGGAAACAACGCCGGGACAGCCTCTGTTAAGAAGAGAATATAAATCGCTTCTGGCATGACACGTTTCAAGAAATTTGCATATATACGGCTATTATTATTACGGCCCGTGAATTTATGTACATAGGTTTTTCGAGAACGCGTCAGAATAAATAGGCGTACATCGACTCATAAGTCATAATATACTTACATAAAATGGATCTGAGAGAAATTTCAAAATTGGTCTAGTAATGGTTATTGTTTTGTGTAGGTCTAGTGTAAACTTTATACTTTCATCACACACACACACACACACACACACACACACACACACACACACACACACACACACACACACACACACACACACACACACACACACACACAGGCGCGCGCGCACACACACACACACACACACACACACACACACACACACACACACACACACACACACACACACACACAATAATAACAATAATAATAATAATAATAAATATAATAAATAATTAAATGACTAATGCCAAGATATTTGATTCAAATTAAGTCAGTTTTAAAGGAAATGTAGTCTTTTGAGCCGTAATTTCAACTCAAAACGCATTGAAGAATTCTTAATTTAGCTAATCTTCTTGAATTTAGAAAGTTAGAAACAAATCTGACGAATATTTTGATGAATAAAAATGAGTACTAGATTATTTAGACCATAATATTTTATTAGAAATTATTCAAAAATCTCTTTTTATATAAAAAGAAATATTTTCGTTTAAACGTTTTCTTTAAACGGCCAGGAAAAAATCTGATATACAATTATCGAGATTTTTTAAAATTGATTGTAAAATATATGAGCAAGGTAGATGCTATTAAAATTTTGAATTTTCAGATCTATATACTTAGAATTTAAAATTGTATGAGATAAAGATTTTGAAAAACAAGGTATTTTTATCAGTATTTATAAAATTTAATATTTTGCCCAAATGGGATCAATTCGAAATTCAATTCCGAAACATTTATTAGTCTAAATAAAGGTAACTGTATATTGACAGTTGGTAAAGTTTTTCTCGCTATTAATTCTGGAAATTTGATTAAATCGCTGACTTTTGATTTCAATAAAATATCGTTTATAGAATATTTGATTGGTTTTACTCTGCAATTTTGATTTTGCGGTAGTTTTTCCAACGTAAGGAAAAATGATCAAGAATAGAAAAAAATGACCTGTTTAAAATACCAAACAGTTAAAGTTTTATTTATTGAGAGAGTAAATACAACTTTTTGAACTCGGCTACCAGAAAAAGTATAAACAGTAATAAAATAAAAAAATGAACATCACTGTTAATTCAATATTTACTTTTCTTCAATTAGAATCTAAAAATTTATAATATAAAATAATTTATATATTTATATATATATTTTTTTTTTAAATAAAAAAAAAAGATGATTTAACGGTTATAGTTAACTATATATTCTGTAAGAAATAAAAGTATAAGGAAAAATTAAAAAAGAAATAATTTTACGCTCAGTGCTAGCTGATAATTTTTAAATCATTCATACCCACAGGTAACTATCAGAATAAACTAGAATCATTTTCATTATTTCCCAATACATTTCTTGTTATTAATGTGTTTAATAACATACGAGTAAATGTTGACATTTCATAGATTATTTTAATATGATAAAATTATAAACTAGCACAGTTTTAGTAGAGTTACATTTATATTTACGTCAACGAAACATGTTTATCGAATTATACTATAATGCATTTTAAAATATTATTAAATCTTGTCAAAAATTAATCTTAATATTTAAATGTATCACTCTTATGTCTGATATTAATAGTACTGAATGATAATTGTTTTATATGTCATAATGTTTTGAGAATAAAAGATAGCAGATGACAAATTTTACTTTTAAAACTCTAATAAAAATTGTTTGAAATATTTCGTTATAGATGCGTTAAATTATCTTACGTTCAAATAAATCGTTTTTATAAATCGATCAATGAGAGCCTTACGTTGATTAATATTGATAATAACAACAATTATGATCTAATGCACCGTGATGTAGATTCAAATTTGCATAGTTACTTATAGTTTCGTATTGATACGCCTTATTTCAAAAAAATCCAAGAAAACTAGTTAATAGTTTAAACTTGAACATATCTAAGAATGAAATTTCATTTGCACAATCAAGGTCTTTTGAAACAATAATGCGAACATTTTTGTTCAATAGGAACCCGCTTACAGCGTTCAACGATTAATTTTAGAAATTCATGAGTAAATATTAAAATGCATGTATATGTATTAAATAAAAAATGTCTCACTTTATAAAAAACTATGTATATAATAAAACAATGCATATGAAATGTAATTATTAAGTTATACTAAATTATAGATATATTTTAATATACTCCAATAAACAATTTAAAGTATTTTCTATCATGTATTTGAAGAATTAAAAATTGACAAGTTAACTATCAATACGATGTGATTTTGAAAAGTCGAGCGTGGATAACGATGTTTGAAATAAAATAATCATTGCTATATTTTTAAATACAATGTTAGCAATGACGATTACAAATGAATAACGGTGACGTCGGTTAATTATGGTAATTATACTAATGATGGTGTTAACGATAGACGATAAAAAAAAATATTATTAGTAATTATAATAATAATAATAATAATGATAATAATAATATTAATAATAATAATAATAATAATAATGATAATAATAACCTGGGTATCCTATCGTAGCTGTCCCAACTCGTCAAACAGTTGTATGAACTGTAGTTGGACGAACCCATGTGGCGTCCGTCTTGTTCCCATTGCACGCACTGGGCGCCACGTTTCGCCAGCGGGCCGCCCGTGCCGTCGCGCGCCACGGCCGGTCGCGCCGGCGTGAGCATGACGTCACGCGGTCACCGCGCGCGCGAACGTTACGCCGCTACCGGCCACGACCACGTTCAGACTGCCCACGGCCGCCGCGCGGGCCGTCGCCTCCCGGGGCCGCGTGACCGCCGCGCGCGCCAACCATAATGCCGTTTTTATTCGCGAAATGTTTATTTCCGATTATCCCCCGTCCCTCGCCACTTTCTCGATTACACACACACACACACACACACACACACACACACACACACACACACACACACACACACACACACACACACACACACAGGCGCGCGCACACGCAATCTTTCATCTTCACTACCCTTTCACCTTTCATCGGTTCAGATACTTCCACCGCCACCGCTGACTCGTCTCGTTCACACACCGTCACCAGTCGTCTCGCGCCGGCTGGTTTTCCGGAAAAACGTGAAGTCCACTAGCTCGCCAGAGTGTGTGTGTGTGTGTGTGTGTGTGTGTGTGTGTGTGTGTGTGTGTGTGTGTGTTTGTATGTGTGTGTGTGTGTGTGTGTGTGTGTGTGTGTGTGTGTGTGCGTGCGTTTGGAAGAAGAGGGGAGGTGTGAAAAATAAAATCGTAAACACGAGTCCGAGTCCGGTGTACGGTGCGTGTGAAACTCACTCGGCGTGGGTGAAAGTTTAAAAATCAATTGACGACATTCATACTAACGTTGTGGTTGTCATCAACGAAACATGCGCGAGATGCGCGGAGAACGAAGAGTATTACGGACGTCGTTTTCAGTTTTCCGACTATCTCTCTCTCTTTTTCTCCCTCAATTTCTCTCTATCTCTCTCTCCACCTGCTCCTTCCAACTACTTCCCGTGTCATCCCAGTCACCGTCTGTCTGGCTGTCTATGACGTGTCCACGGTCCGTACGCTGCGAAAATCGGACGTGTCTAATGCAATAGATTTCGGAGTGCTAGTGGCGGTGCGGCTACGGCCGGAAACTTTCGGTGAAAGATCGTTGTCGAGCTACCGCGTTAGAGAGGTAGCCGGTTCCAAGAAAACTGTTCTCGGAAAACTTCACTCGACGCTCGTTTTTTGTCCAAAATCGCCAAAAAAGTATAAAAAGTTATTAACAAATTGTGACGATTTGCAACGGTGGTGGATACGCGCTCTGTACCGTAATGATAATTAGGACATTTAGAGTATTTTTAGATTTTCAACTTTGATGGGCTAGGCGTCGTTGGATTCGTCCAGACGTATTTTTAGGTTTTCGATAAATATTTTATGCATTGATTATTCGGAATTTTAATATTTAATAGATTTTTTTTCCATTGGTTTTTGAAATCTAGTATAATAATTATAAGGTGAATCATATCGTTTTTTTTTTTTTTTTTTTTTTTTTTTTTATTATCACGCTAGTATAATAATATTTTCCATATAATTTCGTGTCCTGATGCTTTATTATTATTATTATTATTTTGTCATTTATAACATAATAATTGTCACGCAGTTTTTTCCTAATAATCGAAGAGTATAAAGGGATTCGTTATAACGTCATCAACTGTGTAAGTACACGTTTGAGGCGAACTTCGATCATTATTCCAATATCGAAGATATTCGCTCAGCGTTCTCGTGTTCACGTGAGAACCGATTAGGAAATCCGGTATGTTCATCTGTAGTCGAGCTCTGTGGATTTGGACTATATCACGTGCGTTCTGTAGAACGGGATGAAATAAAGATTGAACTTCGGATGATAAACTATTCTGTATTTATAATTTAGATTGACTAATGGAAACATAAAAAACAGTGTTCAAACAACATTTACGTGTGTCCAATTACTTACGCAAGAACAGGGGGAAAAGGGCCCAAGGGTCATGGAATTACCGAGCAAAGTCGAATATGAAAAAATCGTACGATGCAAATGAAATAACGTATGTATATAAACGTACTTAAAATAATACTAAAAATAATTAATGACACTACAGGTAGAATATAGTATAATGTTAGAATTCAACGGATTTTCATGTTTCCATCACCTAATTTCATTCATAACTTTTTTTTTAAACTTTGATTTATTATAAGCTATAAGCATACTCTTACTCGTATATTATATTAGCTGTAATATATAGCAATGTGTTCATAAATGTAGTGTGACAGTTAGTATCTACGTCATTGCGATACAATTCAGAGATAATAATATCGTCCACGGTATGTTAGTAACTGTTATTCAACGGTTTTTAGAATTTCCCCCAAAAAGTAATTAAATATAATAAAACTGTTAAATCTACGCTAGACCCATTGGACTTGAAATCTCCATATTTTGGTGATAACTCAAACAGTGGCGATGGTGTTTACAAGGTTCTCGTAATAATTGGTATAATAATTTATTTAATTTTTTCTGACCTTTACAAACTACACTAATCTCAATGAATTTAAAGAGACCTTGCGTGGGTAAAATTAGCATATTAAATAAATCAATCTATGTTCGTAGTAATATATTATAAAAATCTGTAAAACCGTTGTTAAGTATAAGTATTCACTTTTAGTAACAAATTATACATCGAAATACTATACAATATTGGATGTATTTAAAAAACAACTTTGCTGTATTTTTTTGTATAAAACATGAACATTTTACATTTTACATGTATAACATATAAATACTACTCTTGTTAAAAGCTATGCGTCAGGGAATCAATAAATAATTATTTTTAATACTTTGAAAACAAATAATGTTTCAATAGTTCCAAGTAACTTCTTAATATGTATAAAAATACATAAAATCAATATTTAAATAATTAAATAGTTACCATTGATATTTACATATAAAATGAATCTGAATGCGTTTAAAAATCATATTAACGATTATTAATGTGTACATCGGATGAGTGTTTTAACATTTTTCATTTGAATTTGTATAGTTGATTTATGTTTTTATAAATTATTATTTAAAGTTAAAAAAAAGCCGATAAGATAATGGTGGTGGAAGTTCGTCCTTCGTCGCTTCGCTCCTCGGACAAGATAATGGTGAGGAGTGTATAGCACTTTCTATCATGGGATCACCTAACCTAACCTCGGACAAGATATTGGTGATGAATGTATTAAGTTTTAAAGAAATGATGACTCATTTCTTTAGTATAAAACGATTCTGAGCAAAGCTTCAGTGTAATATAATATATTATTATTTAAATACTGTTTGCGTATTTTACGGTTATTTGTATAATTTTTGGTGAGTTTTTTTGTAATTAAACCCTCATAAAATATTCAATTAGATATAACTCATTTAAATTTCAATTATTATAACAATTTTAACTCATTAGAAATAAACTTAAAAGAAATCAGACAATATCGAAAAAAATCGTATAATAATTTATTAATGTGTGTATAAAAAAAAATCCTGACTAACGATTTTTGAACTTTTGTTAGGATAATTAGGTAGGTATATGAGTAAGGTCATATTAAATTTTCAGAACTTTTTGTCAAATATTTAAAATTATATTACATAAAAACTTTCAAACAATTTGGTAAATTAAAAGTTCTATATTTAAGTCAAAAGTGCTTTTATTGTTCTGAAAATTTTGTCCAATATAAAAAAGTATGTATTTGATAGTAGATAAAATTTTCAAGTTTCTAGCTTCAATACTTTTCGATTTATGACTAAATACCTAAAATCTGAACAGTGAAAATCTCGTTTACGGCGGATTTTTACCGATTTTACCGTTTTTACTCAGTTTTTCGATCGTTATTCTTGATTACTGGAAAAACTATGAAGATTTTGGAAAAATGACCTCTCTAAAGTACCATCTCAGTTCAATTTCGAATCTAAAGAGTTGCTGGACGAAACTTTTGGACAAGGATTTCTATACGAAAAAGTGTTTACAGAAAAAAAAAAAAATAAAAAAAAAAAAAAAATAAAAAAAAAAAAAAATAAATAAACATCATTGTAAAACCATAAGATCCTTCGCTTCACTCAGAATCTAAAAAAAAATAATAATAATAATAATGGGGTATTCTTCGCTTCTCGGATAAGTTAATGGGGGTGGGTGTATTGAATTGTATAGGAATGATAGTTCATTTCTTAAGTTAAACGATAAGCAAAGCTTCAGTATAAAAATTTACCTTAAAGATTATCATATTTTTCCATTTTTTTATCGAATTATTATAGTAAGGTGTTTTTTTTTTTTTTTAGTTGTTTAAAGGTTCCTGGTTTGACAAAGAAGACATCTTTTTTTCACCAAAAGATTCAAAACATACTGTTCTGTCTGTATCCAAAGTTTCACAATGCTGAAAATTGACGTAAAAATAATCTACTACGTAAAAATCGTAAAATTATTTACTTGAACGCTTATAAAAAAAAAAATCCTGAGTCATTATTTTTGAATATTTTTCAATATTATTCAGTGTACGATTAAGGTAATATTACATCTTTCTGAAGTTTTCATCAAATATTCAAAACGTCCTTAGAAATATACTTAAAATAAGCGTAGTATTTTCAAAGTTATTTCTTTAGCCCTAAAGAAGTCAAATTTTTTTGAAACGTTTCTGATGTATGGAATAATATGTTAATAATACATGGTGAAAATTTCAAGTTTCCATCAACATTAATTTTGGAGTTATGACAAAATTACTTAAGTCAATTTTATGAAAATGTCGTTTACGTTGAATTTCACCGTTTTTACTTCATATTTGGGTGCTCTTCTTCTAACATGGAAAAACTATTAATATGAGAGCTAAATGAATCCTTAAATTGCCGTCCCCATACAAATTTAGATCTAAAGAGTTGCTGGATAAATCTTTGGGATTAAGTTAAGGTAAGCAAAAAGTGTCTTGATTTTTTTCACTTAAATGTAGTCGTCTTGTTGTTTTAAGTTGTATATCAATAAAAAATCTGAAAACACAAACATGTACGATGAAAATAAGCGTGGAACGTTAAAATAATCACTCGCCATGCCGGTATAAATTGTAAGTTACCTATTTAATGGTTTGTAGTCTGTAGAATGAACACTGTACTGTGTAGACTAACAAACTGTATTTGTTAAATATATTATTACACTGATTTAGTAAAACTTTTTTAGTAACACAGAATAATGATTATATTTTCATGACTTTTTATCTATACTTAATGTATTCTTGTCTATTGATTATTTATAGAGGTGTCTAATGATGATGCGAAGTCCAAAACTACTTCATCAATTTAATATATTTCTAAGTTTACTTAGAGCATTTATTATGCATATAGTTTTGATTCTTAAATGATTAACATATAATTGTAGATAGTTTCATCTAAGTTTTTCGAACAACATTTATTGTTGTGTATCTGGTATAAACTATGTATTGATAATTGATATACGATATAGCCTAAAGTATTTAGTAATTTTAGACTACAGTGCAATGTACATACAGGCACAGCGAATTTGAATTATAGTATTTAACGGATATAGAGACAATTTGGGTAACTTGTACCGAGGTGTGTGCAGACATCAAGAATGGACAGATATGGTTTTTATATTGCTTTATTATGGCGAATTCACTTAAAAATTCCGCCATAATATTTTTATTTTCTTATTAAAAAAAGTAAAAACTATACAAAGTATACAATGGTGAATGAAAAAAAAACTGTTTTCTTAGATTTGTTCAGACACCGAAAGTGTTTGTGTTCAGTGGTAAATTACGCAACGACAAAGCTGACATAGAAAAGATGATGAGGTACAAAGTAGCATCGGATAAAGTGATACATCAATTGACTTGATACGATGGTTGAACGCGAAAAATTAAATAAACTTTCAGTGGTAACAGTCGAACGAGTTGGTTGTATTGCAGAAGAAAATTATGTATTTAACAAAGACAATCAACAGTACGAAAGTAAAAAATGAGCCGGAAGACAGGTGGTCTAAATGGTTTAGAAGAATATATAGGTTGACTGGAAAAGACGTAGGACAATAATAAAAAAACACCCTGAATTGAGAATGTTCGATATAATACAGAAAAAGAAAAAAACCGGTTGACGAATTTATCCGTATAATTGATTGTTTTGGGAAAGAAAAGATGTCAACTGGAAAAAGATTCGGATATAAAGAAAGAAGAAAATCGGATGACAATAAATGTAGAAAAAACAATGTAGAAAATACGTAATCGGGTAATAATTATGTTGAACGGCGTAGAAAAGAGAATAGTCTGTTAGGCGAGAGCATTGAACATGCCAAAAATAAAAATGAATGGATCTTCGATGATATTGTACATTTGTACACCGCAAATAACTTGTTAACAAATAAAGCTCATGAGTTTATTGTCACGTTCAACACACAACTATTTTTGTTCCTATTTCGAAATAAACTTAATTGTTTTATTGTTGAACTTATGTTCTTTTCTTTTGGATATTTTTAAAATAAAAACACAATGCAACGATTTGACAAGAAACTACAGACGCACGGCCGAGTACTCAATAAATGTCTTGGGATAACATTGATAGAAATACTCGTGACTGAGAAAATGTTTACGAAACTCTGCAGTGTAGTTAAAAAATAGTAACTGCAATACTAAATGATAACAAATTATAATCAGTACCATGATTTGTTAAACAATAATAGAAAATAGTAACTAAATTGTAAAAAATATATTTATAAGCATTTTTAAATTATAAAATGTTTGAAGGGAGGCTTCACGGGTCATGGATTGAACCATTGAGCTGTACGATCGTAAAGAAAAGAGAGTTGGGTGGTAAGAGTACCTGGCGGTATACAAATTAAAAACCTAATAGAAGAACCTTACTGGAGACGAGTAAAAATATTTGGGGAAATAAAGTATTCCATTAATGGCGAACACGAGTGATAAAAAAAAATGGACCACAATCATGTTTAGTGTGCTTTTATAGATTAAAAGTTAATTTAATCTTTTTTGATAATACTGATTTCATTTGTATAGATATTAAGATTTCGTTTGATACAATATGTATTAAGCGATGTGCTTAATATGACACATGTATTAAAAAAGAATCAGTGTAATATATTATCAGTCTGTAATGTATATGTTTCTATTGATTTAACTCTACTTGTAAGTAATAATGTAGTAAAACAATGTAGCTACATTAAAACCAATTTTATACAATTTATATTTATATTAAATTAGACATTTTCGGGAAAATTAATTTTTGAGTTACGTACAATATTATATATATATATATATATATATACACGTGATTTATAGTTTCAAATATTTGAATAGTCATATGATTTAATTAAAAAAAATCAAAAAAAGATTGAATGTATTTTTAAAAGTTAAATACACAAATTAGACGAAGGCACAGTAAACCTTTGAGGTAAACGTATAAGAAAAATAGGTGATGACTTCGTAGTTTATAATTTAAAGCTTAGAAACTCAATAATGTTTAATTAAAAAAAAAAAAAAAAAAAAAAAACTATAAATAAAGTTACTCTTCTTAATGGGAGTCCTAGTGTAGTTATATTTATTCATGTTAACATCATAAAGTAGGTCTATAAAAATATTGATTTTTCTACTGTTTAATACTTTTTATTGACTCAAAGCTTTCAAATTTAGAAAATTATATACTTTCAGTGTATTATTTGCATCATGTTCGCCACTCATTGGTTGCACTTGTAAAATAATTTGGTACCACACAAAAAATCACACATAATGTCTATACAGAGTTTATACAGGTAAATATATAATCAATACAAATATTTACTAACTTATATAATGTAATTATGTTTTGAATTTTAATATTTTCATAACAAAAAAAATAATTTAGGGGTATTAAGTTTGGTATTCATACATAGGATTCTGTAATTTACGGTTTATATTTATATTTAAATCTTTACAGCTAAAATCACCAAAGTTTATTTCAGAATTAACTGCAAAATTGAAAAAAAGCACTTATTTTGAACTATGGAAAATTCTTCACTTCTCGTACTATTTGAGGATTGAATTTAATCGATTAAGTTAAACTATTCTGGGTAGAGCTTAAGAATTGAGATATACTGTTCATATATTTCTCGAAGTACCATCTACGAGCGATTTCTAATCTGTAGAGTTGTTGAATGAAACTTTTGGACAAAGTAAAGGCGAGCAAAATGTGTTTTGAGAAAAATAAAATAAATTAAACATCACTGTAAAACCATAAGATCTAACTCTAATTTCAAATATTCTCAAAAATTAACAATTCGATTAATGTAAAATTATAAGTTTATTTTAAATCCTTATCAGATTTTTCAATGTATATATATATATATATATATATATATATATATATATAGTGTATTTTTTAATTTATATTGTAAATAAGATTTTAATTTACAAATTTGTTACTATGTTTTATTATATTGGTCAAATATTAGCAAATAATTTGTAAAAATCAAAGATGATAACATGTATTTTAAGTTTGATATTCGATTTTATTTATTTTTCAAAGTCGTCTTAAAACAGAAAAACTTTTTACAGAGAAGTCCAAATGTATGTATTGTTCTTGACTTTTAAATGTTAAGCATACCATGGGGACATGTGATAGTGAAGCCAGTTTACATAGGATCAATGATACATATGTTAGTCAGCTGTTTAAACTTGAAGTGGAAATCGTGCCTCTCTAGTGACGTAGGTTGTAAAGCTAGATTTTTCGAGCGCAAAAGATTTTAAATGCGGAGAGTAAGATAATGTTAATATTTTAATTCCACCAGTTTCATCTATCAATAAATATTTAAATAGTTTAATCATCATTAAAAATATATTTCAATATCTCAACTAAAAAAAAAGAAAAATAGAAATTAAATACATACTTATGTTATATTATAGTGTTATACAAGCGACATAAATATATATTATAATTATACATTGTATACTGGAATGGTGATTAAAGATGATTAAAGAAAATAAAGCTGAACATGCTGCAATACCTGCTACAAATTTATAAACGTGTAAAATAATAAATATATACACGAACCTCTAAATGAATATCCCTTACATTATGTATAATTTAAAATAACGCGATGTCTGACGGTTATGTTTAACATTTTTAGAGAAGAAAATCGTGCTTTATTTTGTCGATGACGATCAGTAGTGACGCCGCTTCTGTAGCAGACGCTGTCAGGTGTGTACATTATACTTTAAGTAGGGGTATAGTATTGCCGAGAACATTCTAACAAATGTTGACAACCCGACGTACGTTTTATTATAAATTTATGTGCGTACACTAACACCAGTCGTTGTGTACCGATTCTTATACGAGGATACAGTTATAACACAAATGGTCTACATCGTGCACGAGATCGACAAACACACATTAAGTATGTTAAGCACGCATATGTACGACAACTATGACAATATTACTAATCATAAAGAATTCGCGTGCTGTACGTGATATAGGGGTTGATGTAGATTTTACGTACCAATGCGATGGGATGGACCCAAAAATAAGAAGACATTTTTATTTTTACTCGTTTTTATTATGATAGCCTGTGATTTTTGTTTATATTCAAAGTACAGCCTGAAGACAATCACAGACCAAGTACTTTTATGTCATTTCCATTCTTATTTCATCGCAGTTTTTATTTTATTTGTTTATTTATTTATTTATTTATTTTTTGGACCATTCATCATTTTCAAACTCTATATTATATATTATTGATGTATGGTATTTTTCCATTGAAGTTCTATAATCATGGCAATGTTATCAAAATATGTTAATATGTAATGTTGGATTAAATATTATGTTCGAATACCTATACGGAAAGAAAACATTATAAATTAACTTTTTTTAACTTATTTTTATGACAAACTTAAATGTCATATTCAAATTAATTTAATACGGATAGTTTATGATTTTGAGTAAATCATGATTGCTTTAAAATGCAATTTATTATAGGTAGTAGGCATATTTCCATCACAGGCCTATTAAGTGTGGATTATAAATAATATGTTATGTTTTAAATTCTAAGTGAAGTGAAGGATCTATTGATTTTATAATGCTATTTACTTCTCTCCATTTTCTATTTTGAAGACATTTTCTGGGGCAGTTAACTCTGTCTATTAATTTCATCTAGCAACTCTATAGATAGGAAATTGTACATAGATGATACTACCAATCATAAGGAAAAACCGAGTAAACGGCAACATTTTTTGTAAACAAGACATTCACTACATCGATTTTAATTAAATAATTTTAACTCCAAAATAAATGTTGCTCAAAATTTGAAACTTTCACTATATATCATGCTTACATTGTAACTCACAAGACAAAGTTCAAAAAAATATTTGACAAGTTACGGACTAAAAATAAAACTTCGAAAATAACTCATTTTTGAAAATTTCTTATACATTTTTTTATTTCTGAACTAAGCCTTGAAAATGAGATATAACTTTACTCTTATTTTCACCAAGCAATACCCACATTAAAAAAAAATAATAATAATAACGTTACATATTTAATAAGCATGTATGTTTAACATTAAAAAAGTACATTAAATTCACAGCCCGGATCATAAAGTTTGCATTTATAGGTACTATGAAAATAGTATTATTAAATGCATTTGGGAATGAAATCTTAATTTTATGAAATTGAATGATAATAAACCATTATGAAAAAATGAAAACAATAATATAAAACTTGAAGTATGTAAAATACATATATGTAACAATAATAAAATAAAATAATATGTATGTATTACATAAAGTTTAGCTAGTTTGTTTTTTAGAGACGCTTTAATACTATGCTATTTTCTGAGGATTTTGTTTTTTGTTTTTTTTTTTCTTTCGTTAAGTTAGCATATAGCAAGTAGCAGCGCCATCGTTGATTATAATTGGACAGTTTTCAAGAGAAGGACATAAGTTAAAAACAGTATATTTGCAAGAGACACGTATCAGTAAAATAAATATCCTCACTTATTTTCTATTTAATTTAATATTTACTTTTTTTTTTTATTCATTCAAAGGATTTTTTTTTTTTAATTTAAAATTCAAGTCAAACATTTTTAATAATTGTTCTTAAATAATTTTATACTTATTTATTACACATATTTAAATATTTCATCAAATTGTTTAAACAACATAGCTATGAATACATGAAATTATGAGCAAGAACTATTACAACAAAAAGCATGTTGAAACAATGTTAATTGAAAATTTAATCGAGATATATTTTTATTTGTGTATATTATTTATTTGAATAAATTAATCAATTTTATATTACTTTATGAAACATATTTATAAAAAAAAAAATAATAAATTATCCTTAATTCGTTAACAAACAGCAAACACAATTTACAATTATGACCACAAATAGAACCATTTATATCGTGATTATCAAATAATACATTGATAAAACATACACGAATAATTATAACTAATAGCTAATAAGAAATATCACATCTCAAAATAATCAATATGCATTAATTATTTTGAAATTACTTAATTTACAAGGGAACATTATTTATAAAAGATAAAAATAATTATACAGGTCCCACGAAAAGACACACCTCTCAATGACCGTACTATTTTATGTAATCGCGTGTGATGATACAATAACGAAGCACTCAAATTTTAATTTTGAAAATGTCCAGTAAAACTTTCTATAAAAAACGAAATGAAGAATATTATTTTTGTATTTCAATAGCTGATTAACTAAAATGCCACCATTATATTCAGAAAATTTCTGTAATTGTATTACCATTCATATTTTTATAAAGAATAATAAATAATCATATAGAAGTAAAAACCAAAATATAGAAAATTATGAGTATAGTGCAAAGAAATATAGCTAAAATATAATTATATTTATTAATTATGACTGTTATTTAAAACTATCAAAAGCTGATAAATTAACTATTTAAACTAATCATGAAGTATGTATTGAAAAGTTAAATAATTATTACAATATATCTTCAATTCATGAAAATAAATAACAATCAAGTACATTATGGTATTTGAATAAAATTTAAACTTTAAAAAAATAATATGATATGAAAAAAAGAATAAGCAACACGTATTGCAAGAAATGAAAATATTTTGCGTGATTCATTTTGTATAGGTACAGCCAATTTTGATAAAATCGATTGTTATATTTCAAACCAATCTACATTTAGAAGATTCACACTTTTAAGCAACAGTTATTAAGGATTAAAAATGGCTTTTCTCTAAAAAAAACTAAATGTGTTGTGGTAACTGTACTTATTATGGACAGTTTTTATTTAATTATTAATCGAACGAATAAAAGGGTGATTTGTAAGTCATCCGTCTTGAAATTTTAATATTGAATCAATATTCACCCGCTTTTTTAACATAGTTATAAAATAACCGTACCAAATGATATTTGAAGTGAATACTTGGTATTTTGTTTTCTATAACACCCTATAAAGTAACTAATAAAAGATGCTTAAACATCAATATTGAAAATATACAATTTTTAGAATGCATTTAAACAGTTATAGTTACTGCATACTATATAAGTTATAGTTACAATGCAGTTTAATTTTAAAAGTATACAAAACACTGAGCTCTATCTAGTGGTGAAAACGGGTAATAATATACTAAATTCTGCTAAACAACTCGTATTTTGTGTTGGTTATAGACTATAGTAAATATAAAATAATGATGTAAGAAATTGAACTTTTAAGAAAAAAACGTATTCTCATGTTGATGTATTTAGTATAGTTCAAAATTTTTAAGAGCCAATATTTAAATTTATATAGCAACTTTAACAAAATAGCATCAAATTACAAAATTAGTATGGTTGTGAGAAAATTTTGATTGTAATTTGATACATTGTATTTTAAAAACGAGTTTTGTTTTGTTTTCAAACGAACCTTATTATAGTTAAAAGGCTTTGTAATTTTAACAGACTTCAATTTTTATCACCTTCTTTATACATATTGTATAAAATATATTTGAAAATTGTTTTTTAAAATACTGATTAAATTGGTTAATTATATACAGAACGAGATTCGAAAACAAATTCATACATGACTTGAAGCAGTATCCAGACTCCAGAGCACCTCACTTTAAAATCTTAAAAACATTTTTGTTATATAAAAAATATATGAATAATTTTTAAACATTCTGATGAATACTTTTTATTTTCCTTATTGAATTTATAAATATTTTAATTAAAATAATAACATAATTGTAAACATTTAAATGTACTTTATTAAATGTGCATGCTTGTTTTAAGTATCATAGATGCCATATGTTAATATTGAGTATACAATAGTCGATACTGTTACGAAAATTGTTTTATTTGTTTGAATTCTAGGTACTTACAGATGAAGTACCTAAATGCACCATTGGCCATGTGAACAAAACGTTTATATACTATTAAAAAATAAATCAAATATTATAATACCATTAACACATTGAAAATATGACGAAACTTTTGTGGATATATTTATATTATATTAGGTCAGTGGCGTCATTTCAGTTTTTTCTAGACTAGGGCGACCATTTACTGATAAACCGACTGAACTTTTATTTTTGCCGACTAAAATGTATTATATAACAATTCAATTATGTTCATAAGAGGTGAAAAAGTATTATTCATAATCGTCATTCGTATCGTCATGATATGACGACTCCGATTATTCGGCTGCACTAAAATAGATTGAATAATATTTATTATTTAATCAATGTTTGTATACAAATTGATAATAATATGAAAATATCTTTTCTTATGGATGGCATTGTAACAACTATAATATTTATAGACTAAACTAGTCCACCAAGGTATTAGTCTAAAAATAATGACGTTTTGTACTTAGTACAGTGTACCGATTTAGTATTTAGGTATGTTACTATGTGCAGAGCGCCCGTCTCCCGTTATCTCATTTTATCATTAAAATATAGACAATAATATAGTCAATAATTTTATTCATAATTTATTTTCTACAGGTTTAATGGTTTTATTATTATTATCATTGTTGTCAAAGGGCTCCTAACTGGCGGTTGACCCAGAATGACGGCAACACGGTGCCCAAACTACCCAGAGAAAAGATTTATAAATACGGGTGACCAATAATATGAACAGTATATAACAAATTTGGTTTGTCTGCCAATCGGTCAGAACTACTATTCAGACAAATAAATAATAATGTACAAAATTGAGACGGGCGCCCAAAAGGGGGGGGGGATAAAATGCTAATATTAATAATAAAAAAAAGTACATAAAGCTGTATGGGCAATTATAAATATATACAATAATAATAAAACCTGGACAGCGACAGCGGACAGATGATGACGACGGCACGAAATCCAACGGCGGCGAGAACAAGCACACAACACCATCAACTCCTATGACCAATTATCGTTATAATAAAAAAAGGAACGCTCGGTAAACGGCACGCGCCAAACACGCCAACGACGGACGGTGGCTGGAACAAAAACGCAAAAGTCGACTCGTCGTGGACCGTGGTACCGGTTGCGACGATCGGCCGAGGTCTAAGGTCGTGGATGCCGAGGGATGGGGCCGCTGAAACGTCTCGAAAGTTCGCGACGTTCATAGCAGAACCAATAACGGTGGCGCGAAGTTTTCTATTTAAAAGTCGCTAAGGCGGCAAGTTTCGAACAATTATTATTATTATATTTTTGTATATTTTATATTTTTTATATGTACCAACTTGAGAGACTGAGCAGCTAAACACTGTGGCAAATGTATGAGTTGCCCCACCCCAAATGACGCCACTGTATTAGGTACACAAATGTTCAAATTTACCAGAATAACTGTCGTTAACATATCAGTATTATGTCGGTTGACATGACGATGTGATATATTTCTTCTACCAAATGACTTTTTATTTTTACTGACCCTACTATTTTCTTTTTATGAATTTCAAAGAGTTTCTTTATGACACACACTTCCATAATAATAGAAGTTTGAATACACGTAATTATGTAACATGTGATTTTTTGATTTTACACCGTTTGTATTATTCGTACTGCAAAGAATAAACAATATTTCTTATATCTAAGTTCGAGTATAATAAATGAATAAGTAATATTTAATTTTTATAAAAAAAATTAATAGACAAATGATTACAACATATTTACATAATAGGTGTATAATATAAATGTATGTAAATAAGTATTTGAAAATATAGTTTTTAATTATTTTATTATAATAAGTTAGTTATTAAATTTCTTTGTGTGGATATAACCAATATCATTTTGATTATGTATATATTATATACCTCGAATAAATACACAACATTTTATTCGGAGTATAATTAAGAATACATTTTTAAGTATAGAATAACATTTAATTAAGAAAAAATGCTTATCAGGTATACGTAGTCAATAAAATTGTGAAAAATACAGTGAATAGTAGTAATAATTTATGAAAGTAAACTGTATAATCCATAAAATGATTGAACATTAAATGGTTATATCCAATTACTTATTAATAATATAATATAGACAAGAGTAGACGTAAAAAAAAATAAAAATAAATACTATAAAGGTATTTATTTTACTTAAAGGTGTATTTAGTTTACTTATGAAATAACTTATCGTATACATTTTGGAGGGGGGGGGGTAGTTTGAATAACCTCCTGCGTCTTCCACTGAATATAGATAACAAATTACAGAAAATCAATTTATATTGGTTATAGAAATAAAATATAATGTATGTAAATATTCGATTAGATTTCAAACTGTCAGAGGAACAGTATTAAATTACACCGATTATATACGTTTGTATTTAAACAAAAAATGTGTCACAGTCAATGTTTGCAAATTAATTATTTTGAGAAGTACTTTGAACTTTTTATGAATTAATGTTTTGGATTTTTAAATGTACGAATTATTTTAAAATATTATTTGTGTACATTTTATGTATTTACTATTTAAAAAGATGTTGAATATTGCTTAAAAGTTAACAATCTGTACAAAAATGAAATAATACGTAGTCACTATATCTTAAACCAAGGTATATTATGTTAAATCTAAACCCGTAACTCGTACAAGTAATATTTTTTTTGTCCTATTTTAATATTCCTATGTATACTAGCCTAAATGATAATAAATAATTACAACTTTTACTTACAATAGATATTATTGGTTTGCTTTTGTTCATAGTGTATGCAGTATTGGAATTTACGAACTTCATTGTATCGTTTTTGTGAGACTACATAGTTCAAACCATAAAATCTAACCATGCTACCAATGGTAAAATTTTTCGAATTTGATTGCAGAAACAGTCATTGTAGGTAATAGTTAATATTATATGGATACCAACGGATTTTGAAAATTCAATTAAAAAAAAAGAAAGTTTATACAAATTAAATTTTTATGCTAATAAAGTATTAAAGTTTTCCGTTCAGACATGATTTAATCGTGATATCATAAAAATATACTTGTTTATAAAAATTGCATTATAATTTAAAACATTCATACGAAAATATTTATGTTATACATGCTTATTGTTGTTTCATAACACACACACACACACACACACACACACACACACACACACACACACACACACACACACACACACACACACACACACACACACACACACACACACACACACCGCGCGCGCGAACACAATTATAATAATTACACAATTTAATAAGCCTTCTTACAATAATTAAGTTTTAGAGTATAAAATGTTTATTTCTCAGTTAGTGATGAAATTTTGTCATTTTCAAAATGTTGCTTTCATTATTTGTTTGAAATTGTAAACTTAAAGTAGTGGAATAAAGGGCTACACTTATAATGTTCAAAAGAATAATTTAAAATACCGATGTCATTAAAACAACGCCGTTGGCAAGTAAAATGAAAAAAAAAAATATTGCCTGAAATATTTCGCGAAATAATCGAATGTGAAGATTACTAGTATTTAATGTTTATCATTCTTATTGAAGTGGTTGTTTTATAAGTATATAATATATTCATAAATTTGCATAGGGGTATTTACTCTTTAATTTATATTATTTGTGAAATGATGAACGACATCATAAGTTATGATTTTGTGTTACTTGTTATGAATAATTATTTTTCCATTTGCCACGAAACTGATAATGCAAAACTGGATAGGTGATATTAACAAATTAACGAGTGACGCTGAAAAGTTATCCGAATCACGATTTTTTTTTCTATAATAGTATAAATGAAAATAAAATACAGAAAGTAATTTTTAGTAAAAAAAATACTGTCTTTTGAATGAGGTCATGTTTTTTTGTGCAAAGGATCAACCTGACAGTTAGGATTAATAGAAGTAGATATAAATTCATTAAATATTTAAGCACTGTAACTTTTTAATGCCAGCAAAATATTGATGAAATATTCGGTATGGTAAGAAAAACATTAAAGGTATAAAATTATGGTTATTGATCGTTAAAATATGTCTGTGATCTAAGTAGATAAATTAAATGGATATATCCATCCATTTATAGTTATGGTGACATCCAATATATACCTACATACTTAATATATATATAAATATAGTAACACATGAACTAAGGAGTCTATAAAATTTACCGATTTGAAAAGTTTTATACTATAAAATAATATGTTTCTTTGGTTTGGCACTTACAGTTATATGAACATTTTAATTCGTTTAAAGATTGTAAAATTACATTTTTAAATAGTTTAATAAGTCATTATGTGTTTAGGAAACTTGTAACGGGAAAAACTATAAAACTATACAAGGTTTACACATTTAATCAAAACAATTAATTTTTAAATTTTTATGAAACATTGATTATTAATAGTATTAAATTGTTTGTGCAATTTAATTTGATTTATAATCACGAAATATCAAAAATATTAAATCTATAAATTATATTCGTATATTAAAATATTATATATATATATATATATATATATATATATATATATATATATATATATATATATATATTATAATGGGTGATTCTAAATTAAGTGAATCTATTTGTTTTATAATGTTTTCTTTTATCCGGAGACAATTTTATTTTGATAAAAAATTTCGTCTAAAAAATACGTTCGATATCTCTGTCGATCAAAATGGGTTTCTCTGTGGACTTAAAAAAAGGTGATTTTTCTCTATTCGTATGTTTTTTGGGTGATTAAAAAAAACAATATAAACATGGTAAAATATGCTGTAATCGTAAACGTGACTTTCAACTAATTACAAACATTTAGTGATGACTTCAAAAGAAAGATGGTTAGAAATTTGAAATATTCATCAAATATCAATGTCATTCTCAAATTCGACAAAATGTTTGGAAAAAAATAAATAAAAATGACAAGACAACGGTAATGGATTTATTGAATGTTAATGAAATAATAAATTATTTTTTTAGATAAATGATTCTGAGTAAAGATTTAGTGTAAAATATGTCGTATAAAAATTTTATCATTTTTACTTTAACTTTTTGTTAGTTTTAGATTCCGTGTGAAGTGAAGGCTGGCTCTTGTGGTTTTACAATGGTGTTTAATTTTTATATATTTTTTTTTAATCTGAAGACACTTTTTGCTCAACTCAACTTTGTGTAAAAGTTTCATCCAGCAACTCTATAGATCGATAATTCGATGTAGATGATACATGCGTTCCAGGTGACTGGAAAAACCGCCTCAAATGGACCAAAAACGGCGAAATTAACGACGTTTTCATTAAATCGTTTTTAGTAATTTCATCATTACTCCAAATTTAATGTCGCTAGAAACTTGAAACTTTCACTCTATACTATTACTGTATCAATACATGCTTAAAAAAGTTTCAAAAAAATTTGATAACTTTTTGGCTAAAAATAGAACTTTGAAAATACCTTGTTTTTTTAAAAGTTTATCCCTTATTAAGTTTTAAATATGGGACGAAAACTTTTGAAAATTTAATATGATTTTAATCATACATTTCTCTTATTATCCTGAAAACATTTCAAAAATCGTGAATCCAGATTTTTTTAACAAGCGCTTAAGAAAATTATGATATGATTTTTACGTAAGAATCTGTTTTACGTCAATTTTCAAATTTAACAATTTACTTCAAGAAATTGCTCGATCCAAAAATAATAAAATTTTGAATACAGATAGAACAAGATGATTTGATTATTTATTTATTTATTTTTTATTGTCTTTTATGTCACACATAAGAACTTTCGATAGTTCGATAGTTAAAAAAAAAATTCCGAAAATAAGTCAAACATTAATGAAGCATATGAACGGTTTATTATTTTTATATTTGATGAAAAATTCTGAAAATTTAGTATGACCTTACTCATAAACTTAACTAACGATACCAAAAATATTTTAAAAATCGTGACAAAAGATTTTATTTTGTAAGCGTTTAAGTGATTTTTTTTACGATTATTACGTGATAAACTACTATTTTTACGTCTATGTCCAACTTCAACAATTGATTTGAAGAAATCTAAATGGTATATTTTAATTCTGAAGCCTTGCTCAGAATTTTTGAACTAAAAAAATGATCTAACATTTCTTTAATATTCAATATACACATTACACATCCCCATTAACTCGTCCGAATCATTAAAAAATAAATTTCCTGTACAAAGGAGAAAGTTTCTAATTAAAATATTTAAAATATGCTATAATTTCGGCATCTAAATATTTATAATTATTAAATAGTTTAATAATTTTGCATACTTATTTAATGTTAAAAATTGATATATAATCAATTAATCGTATAAAAATTGTATATGGATTTAGTTAAACTCTCTGGAAAATATAATACATCTTACATAGGAAGCAACGAAAAATAAACTATTTGTTAGGTGATATAATATTCGTTAAGGTGCACATATTAATTTAAAAATAATGTTTTAAATCGAAACATTTGATATTTTTAAAGAAACTATTAAATGTGAGTGAAATACAATTGTATTTGATCAAATTTTATATTTTATTCATATGGAATTCTTCATTATTGATTTCAATTATTATTGCTGTGATTTTTCTTTTTGAAAAATATTTTAAAGTATTCAATAAAAATTATGATCGTCAATTAGTTTTATGAAGCATTGAGAACCAACTGAATAGATACATATAAAGTATTATTTTCTATACTTTTATTTCATTTAGAATTTAGATTAACATAATTCATTTGACAAGTTGTGTTTAATGAAAATACAGGGTTTTGAAAAAAAAAACCAATGTTAATTTTTATATGCGCTAAAATATTGTGGTAGGTGTATTCATTTCGTGGTAGTATTCATATGTTTTGAAGTGTTTGAAAATAGTTATTTACTCGTAATTATTTTATGCAATATTGTACATAATTTACAGGAAATCAAAATTAAATTACATTATAATAATATAACAATATTACTACTTATTTTTACAATTATTTGTTGAGTAAATATAAACTATTGCACTATCTACTGATTAAATTTCCGTTTTAACCGACACAAAAGTATGTTTCATTCAGATTGGGGTTTTTTTAATTTGATAAGTATAGTCATCATTTTAAAAACATACCATTCTGATATATTTGGTTCAAAATAATCAAATAAAATGCTTGATTATGTGGCTACAAAAGCAAATACGTGTCTTGGATAATTTATACACAAGTAATACAATTTGATGAAATAAAATATTTTATACACACTTTACTAAAATAGTTTAGAAACGTTTAAAACAAATATTTCACGATACTATACTGAAATAAATCGTAACTAAAAAACAAATAAGGATTTATCATGAAGTAAAAATTGATATGTATTATTCACGTAAAGAATACGTACAGTAAATATGTACAGAAAGTATTCTCATGTCAGATTTTATTTAAATTAAAGAATAAAATACATATTTTGATAAAATACATAATGGCGACCACTGAATTGACTTCCAATATTAGATAAAATGCTCCTTCGATCATTGAATAGACTTCTAAGAAACGTAATATTGAATTGACTTCCATTCAAATTTTTTTGTAGTTGTTCTCAAAATATCAAAGTTGTAAAAGTACATGAATTAATATTTTTTGAGATACAGTATAGAATCACTGCCGAAAATGATCAATTCTATAAACCGATTCAATGGTCACAACAATATATTGATATATTCAGTACTCATACAACTTAACTAAATATTAGGTTCTTCACTGACACCGTAAAACGAGTTTATACTGTGTACTTATATTTATGGAGAGCTATTTGAACTAATTCAATCGAAAATAATGCAAAGTGATAAAAAGCAATTAATTTACATAATAAATTAATACAGATTTGAGTATCATTAATCTCTCTGAAATGCATTTAAACAGTTTATAAATAAAAATTGAGGATGCAAAGCTAGGTTAAAAGTTTGTGACGATAAAAAATTGTGTGAGAATCACCTTTTCTTGATCATGACTATGATCCAGATAAAAAATAAATTCAAGAGTTTGATGACCAATGGATTTATAAATTGAGTGTCGAGAGAGTCAACGTTGAGTACAAAAATCTTGGGAGCAATGGGAGTCAATTAAATTGGTAAAGACTTTGATTACTTGAATCTGAGAGTCAATGCTATTGCTCTGGTGGTAATATTCTAATGAATGATTGAAGATATTAGTTTTAAGTTTTGATTTTTCGGTTTTTTTTTGTGTAAGGTATTTATTTCAATGCAATTAGAAAATTAAATGGTATATATAAATACATTAAAACGAATAGAAACCGCAAAACAGTTGAAAATTATTTAGATTAGAAACGCATAATTAAGTTTAATTTATAACTTTAACCTTGAGTAGAAAACTCATAAATTTCGATAAAAATAAATAACATTTGGTAGGAATGTAGGATAATGGTGAAAGTTCGTCTTTTTTTCTTTTGGTCATCAGATAAGATAATGATGATGCATGTAAGGCATTATATTAGAGGTATCTTTACGATAAAAATCATGTTACGATAGTGTAAAACGATTTTATTTTTAATTTGAAACCAATAAAAAAATCGAATAATCTTAATTGCAGATTTTGAAAAAAAGGCTTCAATTTTTTTTGCGTTTGTAAAATCTATAATAGTTAAGAACAACACAATTCTCCTCCAAACGGTCTCGAAAATTCTCATTATTATATGATGTTTTTATTGGTGTGTTTTTCTATGTCATGACCGTAATACGAACACCTACGATTAACTACACGATTAAAACTACATTTTTTTTTTTTACTCCAAATAGTAATTATTTCTCGATAAGGTAGTAATTTTGTTTTGGTAGTAATTTATTATTATTTCAGTTTAATATTTCTCAAAGCACATCTTAGGAAATTTTGGGCCCAGGTTTCATTTTTTGGGCCTTTTTATTTAAATTATGTTTTCAGTTATATTGTTATATTTATTTTAGATATTTTAATTATTTAATAATTTCATAAATTAATTATTAATATTACAACTCAATAAGAATTATCTAGTGTTAATAAAACAACAGGAGAATACACGCGTGGTATTATTGTTTAAGTGTCCAATCGTCTTACAATATTAATATATATAATCACATGACACACAGTTATTTTAAACCTACGTTAAAAAAAAATCATTAATGAAGTTAAAGCACATATTTTCCAGATTTATCGACTAGGTAGCAATTAATAATCTGCCCTAAACCATTGAAGGTTTTTGTTTCGATACTTAAAAGTTTAAAGCGTGAAAAAAATTAAATAAAGCCAAATTTTTCTATTATGGCTCCAAAGTATGTGCTGCTTAGAACTGTGGTTGCTTTATTTCCCCTCATTTTGAGCTCTGACTTTTTAACATTCATATGTCATTCATAACACAAAACCTTTTAAATGGAATTGACAAATTTTAACTACTTCGAGTTCTTGTAACTTCTTACTAATACTGTTTCTAATATTAATTTAGAAAGTAAGATAAGTTTTTATCACTACAATACGCACGCCATAATTTTATACAACACTTATTTGTCAAGTTAATATGATTTGAGAAACATACGTCTTTTTTCTACAGATGATAAATTTACCATTGGTCGTTATGCCATATGTGATATAGGTACCATATTATGTCTTCTAGTCTGTTGCATTTACATACAAATTATTTCGATGTTAAATATTGTCCGCATTAAAATTATTATAATGACTTAAATTATTTAATGATATATAAAATGATGAAGTTAAATTGTTGACTTAATTTTTATTATTGGAAAGATTTTCGAATTGTATAAGTATGTATATTTCTAACATTTTAATTGAAATGTTAAACGTTTATATTCACTATCTCTGAAACAAAATTATATTTAAATTAAATATATTATCGAGCATTTTCTATAAAATATTAATTTTATATGGAACTGGATTTAAATTATAATAATATTAATATTGAAACAATTCATCGTTTTTATAATTTACAAAAATTAATTGAGTATATATGATTTTGGATATAATTTTAATTTATTTTCAAAAACTAAAAAAAATCTTATAATTATGTATTGAAATTTATCTTTGCACTTCTGCCTTGACTATTTTTGGTGATTTGAAAACTATAGTGAAATCAAGACAACTGTGTGACTTAAGTCTAATGGATTAATTGTGTCAAACTTTTGATTCATAAAGGAACTATTTCAAATGTTTGGATCAGTCTTTAAACTTACAGTTAACTTAGAGTTCGAATTCTAACAAAAAAAAAAACAAAATAGAAAATTGTATTTGTGATTCGTTTTCTGTGACAGCTTAAGAATTCAGTTGAATTTATAGATGAAAAAATAAATAAATTAAACAATAAATCAACTTTTAAGTAAGCGATGTTTAAAATTAAATGTTACATTAAATATCGTTCTTTTGATAAAAATTCCTTTTTATGATAATATATATATCATATTTATTTTTTCAGTTTCCTCCAAGCACAATTTAAAGGAAATTAAAGCCGAAAAAGTGAGTGATATTTGATAAGAATTACTTGATAGTGTTTTTTATATAAACATTTTTATTCAAGGAAACAAACATTCTAAAAGTTGTATGATAAAAACAAAATTAAACTGATTTATAGCCAACAATCTAAATTAAAATAATTAAATTGACATTTAAAAAACTTAAAACGTAAATACGTTTGTGAAAATATACTTCAGCATGCTCGTTATGATTATTATTAATTTAAATATATAACTGAATATTTAAATATTAAATTATTATTAATTATTCGATAAGATAATCAATATTTAAAATCAATGGTTTGTAACCAAAATCGTTATTTTAGTTATTATTAAAAAAAAAAAAAAATATTTCATCAAATTTATTTAAAATTACGTTTGGTATTCTACAGATATAATTTTTATTTTTTCTCATCATACAAGTTCTAAAGTTTATTTTATTAAACTTTCGTAATTAATCATGTAAAAATATTTATGTTATTTGCCGGCCATGTCTGAAAAATTTAGCATCTATTAGTCATTTTAGTGACTATCGATGATATTTAAATTAAAATCAACAATAACTTTTAAGCGACAATACTACGAAATAAGATGTGACAGCGTGATTTATACTTAAACAATATGATTTAATAATTATTCGTTTTATATTCTATTATGGTTGAGCGGCTATAATTTCATTTAAATCTGCAGTACATAATATATAATCATGTCCACCCTCGTCCGTGGAATTTCAAGTCGGTTGAATTCGGTGCCTATTAAATATTGTACACGTGCACTTCCGAATAAACATTCCGACATCACAGGTGCCACAGAGATGAATGGCATAATATATTACGAATTAATACTACGTCCTACCTCGGTATTTGCAAAGCGACCGCGTCTAGGCTATCAGACGGTGTTAGCGGCGGTTTCTCAAACAACCGGCTCGGCGCCAGTGTTAGCTGATGCCTGTGCCTCATGCCTCGTTTCCGGCGTTTTTTTATTTCCTCCTCACGACGAAGGTTGTGCAAACGAAAGAAGAACATTGACATTCTGAAATCAAATCATATTCTCATAAAATTATTGATATATTTTTAAACATAAAACACAAACGTAATAAAAAACGAGAATGCTTTTCATAACATCTTTCCGGAACAATCGACGACTACGAATGAGTCGTCGTGACAAGTGGTAGACACATTTTATACATCATTACACTATTTGAAAATTTTAAATAAACGTTATTAATTCAGTTTTGATCTGCTTTTTTTCCATTACGTTGTCTCTTTGATGATTAAATTACATTTGCATTAAATTGATTAGAATTATCAGATCATAAAAAAACTTCAATTCATTCACCTACTTTTGAGAAAAATTTTACATTTTTAATATCAATAATAAGTAACAAGTTTCAATAAATTATTTAGCAACCCCTTTGATATTAAATATGACTCAATGTAGTATTTAATAGGTTTAAAATGTTATGAAATAAACGCTATATTTCTTAAAATGTTGAAATAATTTCTTAAGTTAGATAAAGAAATACCAACTACTATAGCTTTGTGAATACATTTTAGTTGGTTTTTTTTCAAAATTATATTCAAATGTTTTGAAAAAATAAGAGTATGATTTAATGAACAGTAGATATACATATTTTAATCCATTCGATATCACTTTTTTATTTAGTTTTTTATCTTATATTAAGTGTTGAGACTATTGATTTACATACTGATAATTCTTAAGTATTTTGAAATTAAGTTAGGGAACTATATCAAGTTATTGGGTTATGTAATAATCAACATAATTTATTGAGATTATTGTTAAGCTCATCTAAAAATGTCTTAATATGAAATAATAGTGTTAATAAATTTACATAGTATTGGACACG
This sequence comes from Therioaphis trifolii, assembly GCA_027580255.1. Classification (NCBI taxonomy): domain Eukaryota; kingdom Metazoa; phylum Arthropoda; class Insecta; order Hemiptera; family Aphididae; genus Therioaphis; species Therioaphis trifolii. The sequence goes on from CM050404.1 coordinate 51,909,509, forward strand.
TATCTAATATTATCGATCGAAAGCATCATAGCTAACTAGAAGTTGAATATAAAAAAAACCTCAAGATTATTAGTACTGATTTAACCATTTAAAATGGTTTATCAATAAATATTGAAACTGCTAAAACATTATTATTATAAGTTATACACGTTAATTTTTATAAGGGATTAACACCAATCAGTGTGTAACATAATTCAGTGACTTTGTGTTTGTACAGATTATACTTTAGAGGGGTTATTTTTCTCTAATTTCAATCGTTTTTCCAAAGTCTTCTAAAAACTGCCAAAAAACCTAAAAACGGTAAAATTTGCCGTCTACAATCCTTCCACTAAATAGATTTTAGTTTGAAATATAACTCGACAAGTTATGTTGCAAAAACTTAAAATTTTCACCATATTTTAATGGCATATTGATTCATAATTTATGAAAGTTCCAAAATCATTTTTTGGGCTAAAAATTTAGATTTAAAAATACATATTTTTTGCTGAACGACATTTCTAATAACGTATTTAATATTTTCCAGAATTGTTCTGAAGTATTTAGTATTATCATATTCATACACTTATCTGACTAAATCGGATAAAATTCAAATACTGCGACTCAGGATTTTTTTTTATAAGTGTTTAAGTAAATTATTATACGATTTTTACGGAAAATACAGTATTTATGTCAATTCGTAACATGAAAATGTCTATTAAAACATTTTGATCCATCTAATCATTATGAGATTTTGGATACAGATAGAATAACTTGTTTTTAATTTTTTTTGTAAAAAAAGCATTTTCATTTGTGAAACAAGAAAAATTTAAACAGATTTGATAAAAATAAACATACTGGCAATTTAACTTAAAACGGTTAAATATATAAACGGTATATTGTTACATATATTTGTATGTATACAGGAGCTTTGCTCTGAATCGTTTAACTAATGAAATATTTCATTATTTCTTAAAAATTCAATACATACATCTCCATTAACTGGATAGAGAAAAATATGCCATAGAGCGAAGTATGTACCTACTTTTTTTTAACATGAAACTTGGAAATCATCACACATTTACTAATCGTTAAAATAACTCATCTTAAGTTCTTTAAATCTATCACTATTACTCGTTCATGAAGCAAAGCATGCCCATAGAATTTGTCTAGTTTTTTTTTTTGTACAAAATATAAGTGTGTCTGTTAAGTTAAATGTGAATTGGGTAAAACCCCTTTTTTAAATATAAATAAAAGATGTATTGGAATAATTTGTAATTTGTAGAATAATGTCTATTGTTATTTTCTATAAAACTAGGACCATAATTTTATTGACTTTTTTTTTTTTTTACAACCCGAGGGCTGGTTTGCACCTAAAAGAAGTTGTACTTGGGAAGAAAGGGTTATAGCTGTGCAGTTGTTTCCCGTTGCCTTCTGCACAGGGGAGATGGCGGCCGCTCTCTCTAGACAGTCGCCTGCCCAGAGAGAGAGCCGCACTTGACCGAGGTTTGAACAGGCGACAGTGTGCGTGAGCAGTGACGCCAAGTTCCACTCGGCCACTCCGTCCTCCTTTATTGACTTAAATAACCACAAATAACTATTTGAATCCAGTCGTTCTTACTTAATTAAAATACAAAACTGTATGTCCGATCACATATAATATATCCGATCACGTATAATATAACACATGATGAAATAAGGTACGTGAAGCAGCAATGTTGATATAACTTTTCGCAACGTTTCTAAAAATTCTATTTGCACTTGTTGAATATTGTTTGATTTCATTGAAAAAATTTCAGAAGTTATTAAAGTTTAAAGTTTTCAGTGTTAACTTCATACAAAACAATCAACATATCAAACTAAAACGAATTTAAAACAATCGAAATTAATTTTATACAATTTCTAGTTGTTTCTGATATTGTTGGACTTGATTGAGAAGTTCAATATTTATTTAAGTTTGAATAGTATTGGAACTTTTCGAATGGATAAAAAAATTGTAGTTTAAATTTTCAACAAACATGAATAAACCACAAATTCGTTTTGATATATTTTAAATCTTAAAATTACTTTTAAAAATGCTTTAAAAATAAATCATAGGCTATAGCTGATATTTGCTTTAGCACTACATTTTACCTATGATTCAAACACTATTATTTATACAGTTATAATATCAAGCAAATATTTACTGTGAATTATTTAAAGAAAATGTAACTTTCATTTTAAGATTAGTATCTTATTAAGTTAGTTTACTTTTTATTTGTTTTTTGTTTTATATATATACATGTATGGCAGTACGAATATTAGGAAAAGTGTTAAGATGGAACAAATATCACCTATACATTATTTGAAAAAAGTGTTTGAACTTGTATAAAATTCGTAGAATTTTACAATGTGTTGGATGAACTGTTTTTCATACCATTTGGAGATTCAAATATTTTATTTATTTTTTCAATATTAAATAAACATTTCCATAAAAAAAAAATTATGAAATTTGTAGTGCTCGACTATTGTACATTTTGCTAAGCTTCACGAACCTAATAATTCATTTGTATGATACTATTTTATATTTATAAGTAAATTGCTATATTATTAATAATGGAAATAGATTTTTTTTGTATTGTTAAATTTTGAAAGAATGTTTACAGTGTATTGAGATATACATCTATAAGTAGGTGTGATGACCTAATTTACATATCATATATAGTATAATAAAAGTTTAAGGGTGCTAAAGTGAAAGAACTTCATATGCTATTAAGGCCAGTTCAAGCAGCATAGTAAATTATTGAATTTAATGGTTAAAATGAAGAAAACATTTTCATATTTTCTTATTATGAGCACAAAAGTAAACAATTTTTCGTACCTTACAATTTTATCTTGTTTTGTGAATATTTAAGTTTGAATATCTCTAGATAGAATGGGCATATTCTATTTTAAATAACTTTGAATTGCTCAAGAATTCACTTGAATAGTGATTTTTAAGATTATGTTAGTTCTTTTAAAATAAATTTTTTTTAGTGCAAAAATTTACTATGATTATTACTAAAGTTATTTTACTAATTACTGTCGTTAGTATATAAATTCATTTGCTAGGAATTATCGTTTAAATGTATTTAGTAATTAAAACTGTAGAGTGTTGATAGATTCAAACATTTTCATATTTAACCAAATAATTGGTTACAGCTGGGTAAATCAGAGATTCCCAACCTATTTTGACCTACAGCACCCTTAGTCATTTTCTAAAAGTCCGGAGGCACCCTACATTACTTCGGTTTTATTTAGCAGTGCGTAAATATAAACATAAACAAAAGTAAGATGTATAGGTATATAGTATATATACATATTATATTTTATAAAACAAATTATTACATTGGACATTAACAAAATATTTTTATTTTTGGTTAGTATTGCATAATATTATTTTATTATCAAGATTAATTAAAAATTAGGGAAATGTAACACTTGGGCTTGTTTTTTTTTTTACATAAATCTTTTATAAGTGGTCGAATAGTTGAAAGATATACTCTCATTTCTTCTTCAGTGAACTCAATTTTCATTAGTTTATTTTCTTTTATGTTTACAAGAGTGAAAATGTGTGTTAAAAAACAAGTGGTAGAGTGATAAATTTATAACTGTCCACATCGAAGCAAAATCAATCAAACCGGTATGAACATTAAAATAGATTGAACATCGCAATATTTCTACAAATTATATGAAACATAGTAGGTTTTATGTTATAGTCTATTTTATTACACACTGTGCTATATTTTTCTTGAAATCGTTTTTTCTTAAATATTATACTTCAAATAATTTCGCGGAACATTAAATAAAGTTCGCGGTGCCCTAGTGTGTCGTGTCACACTGATTGGGAATCTCTGGGGTAAATGAATAAATTGTATTGACTAACATTATAATTTAATATAACGTTAAATTAATTTATAATAGATGGATTTATGTAGTACACGGTTTAATAAATAGATTAAGAGAATGGCAATTAAATAAATCACATTACTCTACTCACATTTAAATTCACTATAGGTAGATGATACAGTGATACACTCTTATAATATGTATCACATGATTCAATAGAATTAATTTTACTTTTTAATTAATAAGTAAATATATTTGTATTAATAATAAAATTATATACCATTTTATTTTACAAAAAATGTGTCAATAATTGTCGATTTTCATTCGTGACACACACAGCGAATATAAGAGTTTAGTCAGTTTAGTCAAGTATAGTTAAATCTAGTAGAGAGTTCAAGCTAATAAACCGATATGAATATGTAAAGTAACGTGAATACTAATTGAGACCAACGCGTTTGATAATGTAAAGACCTATGAAATATGTCATTTATTATGCAAGCATTATACTCTAGTGTGACATTTTGTACAGAAAGTAATTACACTGAATAATCATTTTTTATGAGTTATATCTTGTAGTCATACCAGTAGGTTTTGAGAAATATCAGTGAAATGTTTCTAGATGGTTTAAAATAAAAATTTAATTTAACTTGTGCGTAGGAGTCTATCGTACCATCGACTCTATCTTGATGCAAATTCTTACATATTTTTCTTCATAACTACTATGCAATTTTGTCAGAAACTATGAATAATAATGCATGGAGATCATAGTATTATACTTATATCTAACTAATATACTATTTCAAAAAAAAAAAAAAAAAAATCATAAAATAGATAAATACATTTTTCCACTATTAAATACAGATTCTGGAAGCAAACTTCACGATAAAATTTGAATACTTTGGAGAATTAAAATTGGTTTCATCCACCAATTTTAACAAAATTATACGTGCACGAACTATTTGCTTAGTCAAGTTTACACTTGACGCTAGTATAGTCTATGTAGTGAGTAAAGTAAGTAAAGGAAACTTCTAAAAAAGTTTACATGGTCAAAGATCACACGCAACAATCAAAGTGCAATTTTAATTAACTTTACCTATAACCGATGTAATTGTCACGAGGTCAAAACTCTACCAATGAAAAGAAATTTAAATTATAGTCTCAAGTTTAAGTAATTTGAAATACATTTTTTTGTTGATTTTAGGATTAAATTAAAAGAAAAAAAAAAATGAACCCATGTCAAATTAATAAAAGTTACGTTAAACAACTAGAAACCAAAAAAATAAAAGTAGTGTAAAGTATATTCATTTTATAATTATAATTTATATATTTTTTGTGAATCATAGCTATTACATTACACATTCATTTTTACACGGGTGATATGCATTGTATGATAGAGCAATGAAGATGGGTCAACGTTAAATGATGAATAGTATAATATCATATTCGAGAATTACTTATTTCATGGTACTTAAAGTATTATGAATATTTGTATGTGTACAAAAATAATTTTATGAAAAATTGTGCATTCATTGAATAGCAGATCACAGTTTAAAACTACCATGTATTTTTACACCTAAAAATAATGTAAGTTATAACTTAGAAATTAATAAAGTTAATTGTCAAAAAGGAATATTTTTTTGTATCGAATAAAATATATTAAGTTAACAATTATTAATAATTTGTTTTTTTATAAAAATGATATAGTTCATTGCATTATTGCTTTAGACATTGTAGTTTGGATATTTTATATAAAATAATAATAACTATTTCCACATACATACACATATAATACATATATACTAGTGATGTATAAGGGGTCGAACACTGATTTTTTAAATCGAACCGAACTTGAACCGAACTTTAAATTATTTTTTCGAACTTGAACCGAAGTGAACCTTCATATTTTCTACCGAACCAAACGGAACCGAACCAATTATAATTTTAAGTCGAACTCGAACTCGAACTCAATACTTTTTATCGTGTATATTGTACTTACCTACAAATAAAATCAACCATAATATTATTAATTACTATTATATTTTAAGTTTTCGTAATATCTCTTCTGCATTTTAAATTTTAAGTCTATGTAATTGTATTATTTACAATACACTTAGATAGTTTCTTAATATTTTTTTATATAATAATTTTTTTTTTAACATAATTAAGGACATAATACATAATAATAATTTAATAATTTATTATTAATAAGACAAAAATAAAATTTAAAATAGATATACACATAATACATATTTATTATTTATTACTTATTTTTAAAATATGGTTATATAAAATATTATTATTAATTCAAAATTATAAATTATCATGAAGAAATACTAAGTGTTCTACTGAATCAGGACTAAGTCTCTGTCTCCTCTTAGTAATAGAATATTCAGAAGAACCCAAATCCATTTTCCAGGTGAATAAAATACGTTCGTTTTTTTAAACTTAGTGTCCAAAATAATTATTGAAGTTAATGGACCTATTTCGTCTCATTTATCTGTGACTATTGAATTAAAACTCGTTTCTTTTTCGTAGGTAATAAAAGTGACTGAAGAAATCACTCTTATTTTATTGAAAAAAATCAATCGTTTTTTAACATGCCAAAATTATTTTACGTAGTTTAGTATAACATAATATGTACTATTATTTATAGTAACAACAATTAGTATATTAAGTCTATACGAAAGTATGAGAAACGACCACTTGTTATATGATATTTGAACGTTGAAAATAAGGGACTGATTACATTGTTCTCGCTTTTATTGGTTCCAAATGGAAGTAAGGCGTCTAGCTGCGCGTAACAATTTTGAATTTATTACACATTTAAATGAAGATTTTCTTTTTAAATTCACCACAAACGGACATTTAATATTCTTAATTCAGTAACTCTTGAGCACATTACTGCCGGAAGTCTGAACACCAAAGTAAATTTGTTTAATTATTCACGGATAAAACCATTTAATTCGTGTGTTTTACGAGGTACACATCTTATCAGATAAAATAATACTTAAATGCGAAACGTGTTATGTTAGATATCAAAGCATTACGATCTCTTCTTTAATTAAACGATGGTGAATAAATAGCTAATATTTTAAAAGTCAATAACCATCGTTCGTTCTGTTTGTTACATTTATGTGAATATGAACCCGATTTCAGCCTTTTAAACGTCACAATCGTTCGCTCTTGTGTTGTCCCGCAATCAAATTTCCTGCAGATGTCTTATCATTTGACTTTTCAAACAATTTTACTCTGAATAAATAAATATTATTGACTGTTTTATACTGAAGTAAATGCTCTTTTCTATCTTTAATTAGTTTTTTTCATTTGTTATCTTAATATTATACAAGTTTCAATAAGAAATCGGTTTTTAGCGAACATGGCGTTTATTTGTTTTACATAAACAACTTTTAATTATATTTTAAGATTGGACGAAGATATCAGTAAAAATTATAGATATGTTTTAAAATATATAAAGGTTTTTGTTTTTAATTTTTAAAATTTTTTAATATTTCATCGATGTAATTTATGAACATAGTTTTATTATTTCTTCTAAATTTAATACAACAAAATAAATTTTCACAACTGGACATTTAAACGAGTTGAAAACAAGTTTTGGCAATGAACTTATTTTACTATACGAATAATTTATTATAAATAAATTAAAAACATATAGTTATGTTATCTAGAAACCAAACAGTTTTTCAAATGACATAAATAAATATTTCACTCTCTAGAACAGGGGTCGGAAACTTTTTCGTAAGAAAAAGGCATTATTTAAAAAAAAGTTACAGAACCACAGTGTCTAGAGAGCCGCAGGTTTGACCAACCTTTTTTTTCTTTTAGTTGTAGCTGTAGAATTATTATTTTATTGGGAATTGGTAGGTATTAGAAACATAAAAATATGTCTTACATTTAGAAAATATAGTAAAACTTTATTTCATTTATTCATTATTATTACGTTATTATTATTATTGTTCATACAAATATGACACAATATTTAATTTATTTATTATTTCTAGAGTCTAGGACCTAGGTTGTACAATATTCATAATTGACTTTTAAATTTAGCTCACTTTGAAAAAAAAATATTTAAGGAAAGTTATACGTATAACAAATAAAATTAATTAGAAATCAGTCTAATATACTTTTATAGATAGTAATAATAAATCTTTTTTATAAAACTTGTAAACGATTCAAATAACAATGTAACAATTTGTTTATCGAACGATGCAATTTAATTTTAAATTGAGTTCTTAAAATAAAAATAAATCTTTAAATGTTATTTTATTGTATGAGTATAGCATGATTCATTTTTGACTCATACTGAATATATATATATATATATATATATATACTCGAATATGCCCGTGGAAGTAAATGCTTATCATTGTATTAGGTTAGGTTACTATCTGCAAATAAAAAAAAGCTTATGATCATCGATTTCCTTCCTAATTTAAACCTAACTTAGAACTTGCATCAAATTATTTTTGCTATAATGGTTAAAATTTGTTTAGCTTTTTATTTAGCTGCCCAGCGGTGGTCAATCGATTTTTTAACATAAGAACCATAAAACCAAGGTCAATTTAAGCTGAATGATTTTAAAAGTATTTTCTAAAAAATTAATATATGACAATTGATTGTCTAAAATTTATCTATAAACAATATTGTTAGTTTTTTGTTCAAAGACATAGAATAGATATATAAGTTTTTTCTGAACTAATATGGAAGCAAGCTATATTAAATTTATCATGAGTAAAGCAAGGAACCATGTTATCGATTCTGCAACTTTCATTGTCTGTATTTGTGCTTGATTAATTAAAATCGCAAAAGTTTAATGGGAAATCGTACACATTTGAATTTGAATGGATCTTCATTTGTAAACATGAGTATTCTTTGAATGGGAATGTATACAATTTGACCACTCTCAGTATCAGTCAGTATTTTGGCTTCGATAATAGTATTATATATATATTCAAATAAATTGATAAAATATTCAAAGATAAAACTCTCAATCTGGTTCCATTGCACAATTTGGGGGCATTCAAATTTCGTATAAGAATAATAGGAGGACCTTTTTTAAATCAAATTTGTGTGGTGGTAGACCTGATGGATTTAATGAATTAAAGAATTCGATAGTGATACGTACCTACAGCTCGATCTTGATAAGTTAATGTATCATAATAAATAAATATAGTTTTTTCTATCAGCTCCGAACATAGAAAGAACCTTTTCGTTGATGATGTTGAGAGTGTCGTTTTTAAGAGCTAGGATTCTAGCATGTTCACGAAGCTAATCGTCGGATTTATTAGAAATTTGAGAGATTTGAGAATACACTTTGTTGATTAAATCATTTTGTTCACGAACTGAAATTGCAAACGACAAATCTATGTGTACCGTACTTCTGACAGATTATACAGAGTTTATACTTATAGAGTATACAGATTTGATGTATAATAATTATGATAAACATTTAATTAATTTTCATGAAACAATAAAACATGATATTATCAATCAATTAAAAATTTTAAAAATGTACAAAATTATAATAGGAAAAAGGTTAGTTTTTATACGTCATTTATAACGTCTTGGTATAAGTACTTAAAAAATATCTTTTTATTTGTTTTATTAATCCAACCTAGTGATTTTATTACAAGGTGAAATAGGGTAAGAGTGCGTCATACGTTTTTTTTTTTTAGATATACTGTGATCTTTTGAAGTTTTTTTTTTCATATAAATGATCGATAACTTTGCATTGTGTTATACGAAAACAGATTCATTGCGTTATGTCACCGCGATAATTATGCAATTAAAGATTAACCGTATGTAGGCAGAAAATGAGTATATAATATACTATATTTTATTTACTTATATAGTTTGGTGTGAAATATTAAAAAATTGTTTTAAAAAGTTCTCCATGGCGTAGGAATTAGCCGAAGTCAAAAATTTGACTACTAGATTCTAATGTATAAGTGTATAACTGGTTTTAGAATTTCTAATTATCACGTTTCAATTTTGTTTTGTTTCTTTTTCTTAGTATTTACCAAAATATGTGTGAATGTTATTTTATTAATCTGAGCATTAAATAATTAAAGCTTAAAGCATACTTAGTACGTAATGTACAATATCAGGCCCAGGATTTTTCCCGTTTGTCATTCGATCGATAGGTCAAATAATAACCGATGATATTGTAACGTCATTTAAACCAGTAGTCTAAATTGAATGACTTAATGACCGCAAGAATACAAATAATTTATAACTTAATACGATAGTATTATTGATAATAATAATTTATTATTATTAAAGTATATTTTTTATTTAATGCATTTTTATTTTTACCACAGGATGTTATTATTTAATGAAATTCACCCGATGTGGATTTCCGTAACAAATCGAGGCATATTTTGGATTTAAGTTCTGGATTGAGCTCTTTTAGTGATCAAGCGAAGAAACCGAAGGCCATTGACGGTAGTTTATTAAATTATTAAAATATTAAATAGCTAAACTTATAATGATTACACCGCCATTACCCCGCACAAATTGTAAAAAAAAATTTAAAAGTTCATCGAGTACCTATATACTTTTAAAAAGTTACTCCTAATCACTCCTTATCTTTTCCAGTTGTATTGTTTGATATGCAGATGCGCAAAAGATTCACTATTAATAAAATACAGAAAACGATGTGCACAATTTTAACCCGAACTTTGAACAACAAACAACTGTATAACAAAAAAGTCGAAAAGAATAATAGCGATGTGCAAATTATGTACGGCCTAAGTTGAACGTATTTGTTTGTGAAACAAAATATTCAGTTTTACATTACACGCATGAACATCGCTAACGTTTCCGGGAAATTATCCAATCCGTCGAGTATTTTGTATCACAAACAAACACAATAATATTATGAAAGTAATGATTACCCAGTTAAGTAAGGTTATGTTCAAGGTCAAAGATTTAAATACCTTGTAAAAAAAAGACGCCCTGTAAAAATTAAATTAAAATTGACATCTTACATCTCTTAAAAGTTTATGGGTGATCTAAATCAAATACAGCTATAATTAGTGTTTATCATTACTATTAGCATTTGACAGCATACGGACGGGCGATGAGACGCACCATCCGCTCAATCAACAACACGAGCAGACGGCAATAAGAAAAACAAAATACGAGAGCTGTCGGTCGTGTTTTATTCGCAATAACCATCTGCACACACATTACACACGGATATAATATGACATTATGAGCATGCAGTACATGATGCATACTATAGCGATTGTCGCCTGGAATCATCTATCCCCGAAGACTAAAGAGACCGATTGCACCAGTATTAACACGCGAATGCGACACCGAACTAAGTATGAAAAGAAAATCGCATTTCCCGTGAGATATTTTTGACGTGAGATAGCAGTTGCACACACACACACACACACACACACACACACACACACACACACACACACACACACACACACACACACACACACACACACACACACACACACACACACACAGACACACAGGCACACACAGGCACGCACACACACACACACACACACGCACACGCACACACGCACACACACACACACACACACAGATATTTTATTTTCACCCTTAGTTGCGGTGCGTCCGTCCACCATAATAATGTATACAGGCAAGCGTTGGTTTACGCTCCACAGTCAGCCCGTTATTAAATCTCTTATCTCGTTACGCCGGACACATGTATTATTCTGCATCACCGGTATTTTTTTCATAGCCCCTTGCCACCACCTCTACAATTCTTCTCCCTCCCTGTATGCCCAGTTTATCCCGAGAGAACTGCCCCGAACGTTTTATCCATACTCGTGTATATACGCATAACTTTGCAGCATCGACGTAATGTTTATGTGTATACAGGGTGTAACAGGTCAATTTGACAAATGCAATTACTTTTTTTCTATTCTTTGTTTTTTAACTTAAACTGTAACCTGTACCTTAATTATAAGTATGTATATTAAATGTACTTTTTTTAAATGTGGTAGGTTGTATGTACAATAATATGTTAAGATAAGGTTAATTTGTCAACATATGAAAGTTTGGTAATTTAATATTAAGTATTTAAGTGATTTCCAAATTAAAGTTTTATAATTTATAACCAATTAATTGTAAAAACATAAAATTACCTGTACCAAAAGTTGGCATCAAAATAAGCAAAACCTAAAGTACATATGTATATTTCTGAATTGTGTATAAAATTGTTTTGACTCACTATTCTAGGACTTTTTTATGTTAATGTATTAATTTATTGTTTTGTTATTTATTAACAGGGCCCAGATTTTATAGCATTGTATGTGATTTACCTAATATGACCCTAAAATTTAAAATTTAAAAAGTTACCAAAGCAAAAAAAAAAAAATAATAATTATAATATTTTACATACTATTACATACTAGATATATTATTATCACGTTAATATGAATGGAATATTTTAAGTCAAGTGTATGCTTTCTTGGAAAAGTTAATCAAATCACCGACTTCTTGATAGACCCGTACAATATTGATTGTACATAATTTTAGTAATTTAATTCACATTTTCAAAAAGTTTAAAAAATCATAAAAAAAAAATGACCAAACTTTAATAAAATATTTTAATAAGTACTATCATTTTTCTAAAAATCCGGTCTACAAAATGGCTATTTTGATTTTGTTTTTAAATGGTAAAATTAAATTTGAATTTTTCAAATTTGAGTTTCCAAAGTAAAAAAAAAATTTGAAATCGACTGTATTGTAGTGCAAGGGCTCAGTATTTATTTGAAAAAAAAAGTTTAAAAAAAAAGAATAGAAAAAAAGTTATTGCATTTGTCAAATAGACCTGTTACACCCTGTATATATATACATATATATGATACACGTTTTGGTACTTTTTATTTTTATTTATTCATTTAGTTTTTCCCGGCCATAACGACCGGACGCGGCGCGTCTGCGACCAAAAGTCTCGTGGGACCACGTCGATTATATACCGCGAGCCTTATTGAATCCGCTCATCCGCCGAAATCGCCCCGCCATGATATAGCATGAGCATAAAAGTAAAACGGTTTGGCCGTCTAAAATAAATACTTTCGAATTGATTCGATATTTTTCATTCAATATGTACAATCTTAGAATATCAGTATAAAATAAATTTCATCGTGATCTAATGTCTATGGTGTGATCTATACTAGAATATACTAATCTATGAAGATTAAAATTCAATAGCATAGTTATTTATAGTGAAATGTAAATAATATCATGGTATACCTAAGTTTAATTCTTAAGTCTTAAGTTTAATGTAGTATTTCTTTAAATATTAATAGTAAATATACATACATATATATTATATTCATATTTTATTATTATAATAAGAGAGTATCCACAGGGACCCCCCTCTTTACGTAATTTCATGCTGTTTTTACCTATACAGATTGTAAATATACTAATATTAAATAAAAACTTATACACATATATGATTTAAAATATATTTTAGTCAATTTCGATATAAATGTATGATGCATATAAAGACATTGGTTGATAGTAGTAGAAATTATTTTTCTTTAAAAATAATAAACTAATTAAAAAAAAGAAAACTAAAAAAAATATATATATACATATACAGGGTGAACAGGTCTATTTGACAAATGCAATAACTTTTTTTCTATCCTTTTTTTTAAACGTTTTTTTCAAATAAATACTAAGCCCTTGCGCTTCAAATTACAATACAGTCGATTAAAAGCATTTTTATTTTTATTTTGGAAACTCAAATTTGAAAATTAAAAATTTAATTTTACCATTAAAAAAAAAAAATCAGAATAGCCATTTTGTAGATCGGATTTTTAGAAAAATTATGGTATTAAAATATCTTATTAAAATTTGGTAATTTATTTTTATGATTTTTTAAACTTTAATAATATATAATTTATAATTAAATGTCTATAACGTGTTTATTTATTGACGTATACGTTGAATACTATACGTGTCAATGATACATTATTTACTCTTACGATAAGTTTATTATTGTTATTATTATTATTATTATTATAATACAAACGATAATATTAAAATATTACATAACATGTTTCACATTATTAATAAGAATACAATGAAAATACTTACGAGACTACGAATATCGATTGAAAATGAACTATGATCTTACATGCTAATTTAAATGGTTCACTACTTTATTTTAAGACTCGGACTTTTGGTTTTCGTACTTCCTCTTACCTAATATTATTATAGACATTCAGGTAGCAGTCAAAACTTATTCAAAGATGATATATAGAAGAAAATAATATGTATAAAAAAATAGTTGTCTAGATTAAAGAAGCCATCACGTCATTATTAAACATGACAAAATACGCCGATAATATCACGTGAAAGTTTTTTTTTTTCTTAAAATATCCATAGATGTCAGATGTATTTTTACCAATGGTTTGGAGTCAAAACGATATTGTTAAATACACTTACTATTTTTAAATGCTAAATATAAGGCTAGTTATTTTATAAAAATAGTATAGAAAAATATAATGGATAATGTATGTTTAGATGTCAAGAATTTGTATATTGTTTGATCTATGGTACGTATGTCTATGATGTCTACATTCTAAGAGCGTTTTTAAACGCTTATTAGAACTGCTTAATATTTCATTAAAAAAAACTCGGATCTTTGGTTCTCGCACCTCCTATAAAACGTATAGCCTCGTTTATACACTAAAATACATTTTAGACTTTTGAGAAAGTAATAGAACAAAAATAGTTAGTATAAAAGTTTTATTTTTCCGTCAAAAATGTAAAAAATGTGTTATTACAAACTTAATTCAAATTACTATTTCATACGATGTATGAATGTTTTTTTTTATCATTTTAAATTAAATATTTAATTCATCATTTTCATCATTATTGTTCACTACATAAATAATCAAATATTTAGACATAAACAACGTCATTAACTACCTATACTATAATCGTGATTAAAAAACCAATAAATTTTACATGAATACCAATATACACATGTTATGCCTTGAAGTAACTTTCAACAAAATTAAATATTCAGATACTGCATAGATAAATGCGTAAAGCATAATATAAATACGTCAAATGAATATAATTAAATTAATGTAATCTAAATTAGATCGGTTAGGTTTGATGTTCTTTTAAAGTTCTGGATTTAGTATTATTTGGTTACGGAAGTTAAAAATAAAATAGACAATTTAGTATACTTTTAATGCCAAGCGGCCAGTTATATGAAGATATCACATAGAAGTAACTTAAAAGTTAAGACAGCATAAGTAGTATAATTTAATTAGTGCGATTCGTTGACAACTGAGTAGTTATGCCATTATATTTTGCAGTCGGTTAAAAATTAGAAAATTTAATTTCGTTTCTAATAGAACATATAGATAAGAAGCATACAGTAAAAAAGGATAATAGGATATAGAAGAGGATTTAAGAATTCAAAACAACTAAAAGCGGATAAAGTATTGAGAATGGAGGAAAAAATATTATGGAAAGAAATACGCTTAGAGATGTATATTTGAATAATATGCCAGTCACCACAGAACAGAGGTATACCTACTTATTGTTTATGTTGTATAGTAATGTAAATCGTACGTGAATATCTTCAGTTTTTTATCTTAAAGTGATTGCTTATAGTCTATAATATAACATGATATATTTTAATATCATTAATTTGCGTAGAACATAACAAATATATGTCGCATCCACTTGATGTAATCGTATTTTTCTTGAAATGGATGTCCATTTCATAAACTTCGATCATATCATGTAAGTCAAATTTTAGTTCATGAAATGGAAGTCTATTTTATCCATTTCATGAAATGAAAGCTCTTATTTTACACTTTGTGTAATATATTAAATTAATTACATCAATAGGTAAGTTTACGTGAAATCGAAATGATAACATTGATACGATAACACGAATCTAGTATTTTTAATTTGTAGGCATTTAGATACTAATTAGGTAAGTACTGTAAATTGTACTACTATGATATTAATATGTTATCGATAAATAATCGCATAAATTGTGTGATACGATCAAGGCATTCTGGAAAAGTTGTATATTTTATCATTTTTATTTTTATATGATGTCAGTACGTCCTCTGACTTGATGCGAGCCGTATATTACCGTTTACTACGAAATAACTGGATAACAAAATGGAATTTGATTCATATTCGAAATTTCATGAAAAATTAAATGCTTACTACGTAGACAAGCTTGGAAAAAAACCACCTACCAAAAATGAGGTTCAATTAACGATTGAAGAAATTTTAGCAGCAAAAGTAAAAATGTAAGTAATTGTAAAAATGTACAAAATATTAGCAATTATAAATTACATTAGATACTTCAAATAAAATTATTACAATCAGCCATCAGTGCTTGTATTTCAAAAAAATATGTTTTGATGGTCGGTCATCGAAATTATATGAAAGTATGGGTTGAAATATTAAAACATTGTATAATATGTAATATACTAATACCTAATTAATTGTCGAGCTTCAGCGACGCGGTGCCAATGACAAAAATCAAAATTTAATGCAATACCTGGTTATATACAGATTTTATGAACCACGCCACGCCGTAAAGGTGATCGTATAAGGTGTTGTTCATATGTGCTCGGTTTGACGTCATATATGTAATACCAATTGTATTGGTCAGCAGGGTGTTACACTCGGGCCAATCGTAGACATTCGTATTGTTCAGTACGAGTGACGGGTAAGGTGGTTACGGTGGCGAGTTAATGAGATTCTGAGGATTATTTATAATTTTGTCATTCGTATCTATTTTTTTCTTTAAATCAAATCCCTTAACATATTTGTAAGACACAATTATTGACAATTAAACTAATAGATGGAACAAACGTAACACACATACTAAAGCAAATCAGCGTGAACATGTATAACCCGTGTCAGCATAAAACATAAAGAATAGAATTCACCAAATATTTTGATTATTTGTTCTTTTAAGATCAGATATTAATTAATATCGACGAAGATTTATTGCCTCAAATTATTCTTGAATTCTCACGGTTGCGTTGCTTTTAGTTGTTCTATATATTATATTGTTCAGAATCTAGAATATACACTAAAATACGCTGTTATAATTCGATGCACAAGTATAATGGGAATTTGTACCTGCAAGTGTTCACTAATATTCAAGATCCCTACAATCTCCATTTCAGAAACTGTTGGCAAACAAGTTTTACCTAAACTAAATCACAAACAATATACTATAGTTTCTTCTTAAATCGATTTCTGTCAATTGGTTATAACTCCATAATTAATGTTGATATAAACTTGAAGTTCTCATCATTTATTGACAACACTTCAATAAAAACTAGGTAATAGTTTTTTTTTTAAACTGGATAACTTTTGGCCTAAATTTAGAACTTTTAATACATTTATTATTTTTTATTTAATACAATATTTGATACTTGGATATTAAAGCTTGACAACGTATAATAATGATATCATACCTATAATACTTGGCTGAAATTTATGAAAAGATCTTCAAAATCGTTAGTCAACATTTTATTTTTCATAAACGATTAAATTTAATTGTAATTCTTGTTTATTACACTAAAGCTTTATTTAGAATTGTTTTACTAAATAAATAATTAGTACATTTTTAAATCCAATATATCTGCCATGAGAAGTATGTTTTGTTTCTTCTAAATATTTTTACGAAAATGTATTATTAGGAAATGAAGTTTGAATAATTTTGACTTTCACAACTTTTTCATTCATAGTAAATACAGATTTTTACTATATTTAATGAAGCCGCCATATTGTCGTTTACTTTAACATGAATTATCATAATACAAAAATTTGACTACAAAATATAAAAAGCCAGATATCTTTGACACTATATGGGTATTCTTCACTCTTCAGATGAGATTATTATTGAAGATGAGTGTATTGAATTTTAACGAAACAATAAATCATTTCTTTTGTTAAACGATACTGATTAATCATACAATTCACAATTCATATATTTAACAGTTTTTAGTTGGATTGTATGAATCTTTTTATCATCATAACAATTTAAACAGTTTTTCGAAGAAGAAGAAGAAGAAGAAGAAGAAGAAAGGAGAATCTTTTTCTAAAAGATTCAAAAGATGTTCTTCAATCTGTATCTATCCTAAAGTTAAGTTCAAAATGTTCGGATGGTCCAATAATTTATTATGCACATTTAATGTTGAAACGCACATGTGAGTCGACTCCGTAAAAATCGTATAATAATTTACATAAACGCTTATGAACTATGTGTAACAATTTTTAGTATAGTCAGTTAAGAATACCCATTAGGTGTTGTTTAAGTTTTCAGAATTTTTTTGTCAAATGTTAAAAACGTTGGTATATTTCTAGTTTACCGAGCACCCGAAATGTTGGATTTTTTTTCTTTGATATTACGTACTTTTCAACGCCGAGAACAATGGTGCAAACCAAAATTGGTGCTGATCATTAGTTCCAAAGTTCGATGACTTTGAAGTGTCAGTAATTACTGCTTACGTGAATACATTTTGACACCAACATTGATGTTATTTCATAGTTTCAGTATCCAAAATACATTTTTTACATTTTTGTTTTTAACCTTTCTTAAATTAAAAGACATGGTATGAACCAATCATTTTACATCAGAGGTAATTTTTCATAGCAAATCGAGGATTGTTATCGATTTGATTAGACCGCACAGCGAGTATTCGGACGATCGGAACGAGTGAGTTTGGCCAATGTGTCAATGTTTGTACCTTTGACGATTATAAAAACAAAAAAGTCTTCACGTTGCACAACAAGTTAAGAGAAATTTTTGATTTGCTAACTGATAATTCGATAAACTAATATATTAGGAAAACGACAAGACTTGGTGAACCGTATAGTATCTATAGAGAGTGAACGAAGCCGGAAGATATAGCAAGTTAATGCAAGTAATGCATTTACATTATAATATGCGTAATTCGCATTTTTCATTTAACTACAATAAATTCAATACCAATGAACCGTGGTGATTTATTTTTCGTGGCTTTTAAACACTTGAAATAATTGATTTAAAACAAAAAGAAACACGGAAAAAGATAAGTCATTAGACAAATGTATGAGTATATTTTTTACGTATCTATATGCATAAATACGCCACTTCTAAATAGAAATACCTCAAAAATAATCCATACCCGCTAAATTTTGTTTGTGAAATAGTTTTAAAAACGTCGATTTACTTAGGGCTCAGAAAAAAAATTGGCAACTATTATCACACGCAGAACAAATATACAGACATACTTTACGCGTATTTGCGTAAATATGCATTATGCAATATTTAAATTGCGCCAACTCAAAAAGTAACGATCGCTATGTAAAAAATGCACCATTGATATATTATGAACATTTCAAATTTCCAGCGACATTACTTGTGGAGTTATGACTAAATAACTAAATCGTTTTATTAAAATTCGCAATTACGGAAAAGTTTACTGTTTTTTTAAATTTTTATTTTGTGGTAGTTTTTCCTCATATCTAGAAAATGTATTGAAAATATAGAGAAATAAATCTTAAAGTACTATATGTATATATATATATATATATAAATATATAATAAAGTGTACTCAAACAATAAAAGTGATTCCGGAAAAAAATTAACATCGTGTGTGTGTGTGTGTGTGTGAGTGTGTATACGCGCATACATGCGGGTGCGGCACACGTTTATATTACAAATTGTAATTTATACGTTATGATTTTTAAACACGACTATATTTACTAAAAACCAGTATTTTCATTAGATATATGATATTATATATAATATTAGATACTATTTTAATCGTAAATTATAAATGCGTCTAAAATTATAAATTTAAAATGTATTAAATATTAACCATCCACATATTATAAATCCATACTAAACAAAATTAAATAAGTCCATATTAAAGTAGAGTTGAATATGTTGTTATCTAAGCTCACGTTTTCTTCGAAATTCGTGTATTTTTATAAGAAAGAAGGATAATTTAGATTTTATTATTCATTTGGAACTTTTTATTTTATTTTATTTTTCACATAACTGTTACTGATTGAAAAATGTATGTACCATCTTAGGTTCTTTATCAATATATTATCACAGTTAATAAATAACAAATGGAATACTGCCGAGTCCAAGAAAATTAGAATTCGTTATTTAATATGTAAAGTGATACTTTAGTTATTCTACGTGCCAGAAATACCTCTCTCACTTTTTTTCTTTTCTGTATATAATCATACAGATGTGCACGTATAATTTATGTATTTGTAAATCAGTGATCCCCAAAATTTGAATATACTAATATTTGAGGGAGGAGCAAACAATGTATTTAAGAAATCCGAGTTAATATCATAATAGTTAGTGCTCAGTTTTATAATTATCATAAATACATTATTCTTTATAATTTTTCAAAACGCAAAAAAAAACAAATAAATTCGAATAAAAATTTCATATTTTTACAGTCTAAAAATTTTATCAAAAATTGGTTCTATTATACAGAATATTTAAGAAGATTTAAATTTAAAAAATACTTACTTCTTTCCTCGGACCAGATAATGAAGTTGGATGTATTGAATATTAAATAAAACATACATTATTTCTTTGGTTAAACGAATCTGAACAAAGTTTCAGAATAAATTATACCGTTCGTATCTTTAACCATATTAGTCTAATTATCAGCAGTTTTTTTTTTTTTTTTTTTTATCAAAACCGTTAAAAAAAAGTATGATCAAAAGAGAGATTTGTTTTACCAAAAGATTAAAAATATTCTGTTCTATCTGCATTCAAAGATTCATAATGGTTGGATGATTCAATAATTTCGTATACTCATTTAAAGTTGAAAATTAATGTAAAATCAGTCGATTTCATAAATGTTATAAAAAAAAATTAGGTAAATGCTTATAGAAGAAAATATTGAGTAACGATTATTTAATTTTTACAGTATGGTTATTGAAGAATACAATTAAGGTCATATTTCATTTTTAAAGCAATTCATCAACATTTGAATAATTTTTAATATTACATTTTTTTTATTTTTTTTTTTTATTACTTTATTTATATTTCCATTACAATCTGTTACATAACAATACTTCAAGACTGACTGCTATCGCGAGCTGCACACCTATTTATAACCTCGTTATTGGTTGTTTCAAGGCGATCGAGTCCACGCCCACCGCTATTCTAATTGGTGCTGGCCCCTCCATGCCACGGTATGTTACTATGACGTGCGGAAGTGCGCGGTACATCCCCTCTTTCTTTGCTGTCTCTATAATGCGTGAGGCCACGCCTACCCCAGTTATAATTTGTACCGTCCTCTCCATGCCGCGGTATGTTATGACGACGTGCGGAAGTGTGTTCATCTGCTATCTCTCTAAAGCACGAGGCCACGCCTACCGATGTTCTAATTTATACCGTCCTCTCCAGTACCTTTTGACGACGTGTGGAAGTGCGTCTTATCATTCCCTCTTAATCTGATATCTCTCTAATGCGTGCTATCTCTCTAACCGCTGTACCGTCGCCCTGCGTGCTGCCTATGTCACACGACGGCGTACCGAAGTGCGCGGTGCATCCTCGTGTTCTATCGTTCACGCCGCTATCTTTGTTTGGGTCGATCGTCACGCTTGCCGATACCCATCATCACTGAGCGCGACCCCGTTACGTGTCGAACGCACTTCAATATCATAATAATTAGCCGCCTAACTATGCAGAAAATCACCAAACCCACGCACGCTCAAGCAGTGGTTTATATTATGTCGTGACCTGTCGCGATCGGTTAGTGCCACCTATACTCATCGATAATAGTTGACATGCAAACGACGTAATATATAATTATATTAATGACACAAAATTGTTTACGCGACACTCGGTCGACGGTATGCCGTTTCCTGGCGTCGACAGTAATATTCAATACAACTACAGCTGTGCACTGTATCAAACAACAACTTCTCCATAATATATAAACGTGTTTAAAACAGCCTGTTGTGTTTTTTGACATTTTATATACGTCTATCGAATCAACTGACTTTTAGTTTATATTTCAATGTATTTGCAGAGAATCTTAAGGAACTTAGTCTCGACGGATCTCTAATCAATACGTATACATATTATTTATGTGCGATTACACGTTTTTAATTATTTAGTATATCGTTGATCTGAGCCGTATAACTAGAGTGTTTTATTATTTGTCATTGAGTTTTTCGTTGCTCATATCAGTCATCGTTTTTTATCGCGATCGCTTGTCAGTTGTCATGATATTATTTGTTTGACTGTATGAATCGTAGATAAAGTTGTGTAAATTTAGATGTCCGTCGTTACTTTTCTTGTGAATTTTCTTAGAACACACAAATATCGAGATATGATATCGCAGGGTATATATTGCATACAATAGAGAATTCGAAATAAATCAAACAAACGAAATGTGATCCGAAATTTTTGAAATAACACTTTGAAAATATTCTATTTCAGTTTTGATTGGCAATAAAGTATTAAATATGATAAGCTGAAGTTGAGATATAATTTTTCAATTTTTTATTATTATTTTTCATTAACTTTTGAAAAAATATATAATTAAATTTCTCACTCATATTTATACGTTATCTCTCATCATAAAAATAAATACATATATTTATAATTATATAATATAAAAAATCAACTTTGAATATGCATAGACGTATACACTCCCCCCCCCCAAATCAGAGAGTATCCACAGGGACCTCCCTCTTTACGTAATTTCATGTTGTTTTTCCTATACAGATTGTAAATATACTAATATTAAATAAAAAAAATAAAAAAATAAAAACTTATATACATATATGATTTTAAATATATTTTAGTCAATTTCGATATAAATGTATGATGCATATAAAGACATTGGTTGATGGTAGTACAAATTATTTTTCTTTAAAAATAATTAAAAAATTAAAAAAAAAAAACTATATATATACAGGGTGTAACAGGGCTACACAAGGGCTCAGTATTTATTTTGAAAAAAAAAGTTTAAAAAAATAATAGAAAAAAAGTTATTGCATTTATCAAATAGACCTGTTACACCCTGTATATATTTATAATACGTTATATCCCGTTTATACTATATCTATGAATTCATGTGTTTAAATTTTATCGATAAAAAAAGAGCTAATGGAAGTTTTTATGTTAGACTATAAAATATGTTATACAGACTAACATATTTACTTTGGTAGAATAATCACACTAATTTCACTAAACAAATTCTATTTTCCGTTATTATTGATACTTAAATAATTTTATCTCTTAAATGTTCTGTATCAATAACAACCAAAATAAACACTTACTATAATTATTTTTATACGTCCTACTAACTTTAAATATAATATTTGACTTATTTGAATGCTCGTTTTGAACATTTTGAATGAATATATTTATTCGTTTTAATATCAAGCAAATATATTTCTTAACAAAATTACACGAAATTTTTTTAAGTTAAATAAATAATCACTATACATATGTGGATTGATGAATAGAGGAACCTGTTATCATGTCATATTTTCTTCATTATTTTCTAAATAAATGTATGTTATATATAATACATTTGTTTCATTTTGTGTTTAAATTAATCGATTATTTAATCTAATTCATTCAGTTACTTGTCTCCTGTAGTTACGTTTTTTTTCTTGTAAATAGTTATTTTATTTTACAAAATTCTTACAATGTTTGAGATAAACTGCTTAGTGATCTATTTTTTAGTTTACTCATCGTCACATAATAGCGAACTCTAGTATAATTATATTCTATGAGGCGGTAAAACCATTCAATGCTTCGAGTGACATATGTATGCATTATTCATTTGGGATAAGAAAACAATAAAGTAAAAAAAAAAATGCTTTGAACATATTTTTAAGCTTAAGGAGAGGTATTCTATAATAATAATAATAAATGGGTCAAAAGGTTAAACAATGAACATAATTTATATTGCAAAGTCGCATATAAAATCATTAACAATTAGGTAGTTAACTAATACAATTTTAACCAAATTTGATTTTAACTTGCAAAAAAATTTTGTATTATATTTCAATTTCCATCATCAAATAGATTTTATTTACTTTAACGATGAAAACATTAACAGTTATAATATAGGTACAAAATTGTTAAAATAAAAAAAAAATAAAACATTATCATTTATCATGAAAAAATAATCACTACAAAAAATGTCAGTTTGAAAATAAATTATTTGAAACATCATTAAAAATGGAAAAGTTTATAAAAATGTTAATCACTAACATTCAACGACATCTAAGAAAATATATCACATCAAACTGTATGACCTAATAATCAAATATTTTATCACAGTAATTAAAATCTTTATCAAAATGGATATCAGTTGAAAATATCAAACCGTTATATGAGTACTTATGTTTAATTGAGACAGACATAATATATAGTACATCATGTACCAACGTGGTAAATAACTGATCTCAGTAATTACACTATTAGGTATACGAAATATGTACGATAGAGCCATCATTTTACGATCGTTCGTATCGAAATTATATATTTCTATTTATTTACTCAATGTAATATGATAAAATAATATTAGAAATAATGTTGTTTCACTAATCAAACAGTGTGAATATACGCTTCCTTTTTTTTAGAAAATATATATTGTATACGTCCATGAACGGTATCATATTATTTATTTAATATAAAACACAACTCTCGGCATAATAAAACATGTTGTTTTTCAGTTTTTGATGTATCATATATCTAGTTATAAAATAACACTATCTTTGGTGGTATAAATTATAAGTACTATACAAATTTTACAATTTGTGAATCATATAATAATATAGCAATAAAAAATGTTTTTTTGAAAACAAAATTCCTTAAGTCTCAATCTAGATTTTAGAAAACAAAATTAAAATAATGTAGTGAAATTCAATGAACGTAATTACGGGACTTTTTCCTTATTAAGTTTGGTTTAACAAATTACAACATGTAAGTACTTTTGTTCAATATGAATTCGAAAAATTTGAAAGAGAAAAAGAAATGTAAAAACAAAACATTTTTTTAATGTAAAATAATCATCAAAATTGATTCATAATCAAAAAGTTATGTCCAAACATACACAAAAAAGACGAACTTTGCACCATGGGGTATTCTTCGCTCCACGAAGATAAATCATATCTTTAATCAAACGATTCTGAGAAAATTTAAGCGTCTAAAATATACAGATTAATTATATTTACTCATTTTAAGTTTAATTGTAAGTAGGTTTATTTTTTCCATATCCATTAAAATTTGTTTTCTGAACAAAATAGAAACGTTTTTTTACCAAAAGATTCAAAATAAGTGGTTCTATCCATTTCCAAAGGTGTAAAATGAATTAATGGTCCAATAATTTTTATACACATTTAATGTTGGAAATTGATGTAATAAGGTATCATATAGATCATATAATTACATTCAGGTGTAATATACCTGAAAACTTATAAAAAAAATTCACGGTTTTTGAAAATTATTCAGTATCTCTACTTAAGTATTCAAGTATAGTCTTATTGAATATTCTCAGAACTTACAGTAAACAATTTAAATCATATAAAAGATAAACTCTATAAAACCAAGTATTTTTAAATAATATTTTTCGTCCAAAACTTATCAAACTTTTTTGGCAATTTTGTAAAGATTGTAGCAATATGACAATAATATATGTTGGACATTTTAAGCAACAATACTTTCAAGTTAAAACTAAATAACTAAAATCAATTTAGTGATTGTCTCAAATACGGAACATTTTCTAATTTTTACTCGGTTTTTCTAAAGATTTTTTTCACGCATGCAAAATCGGAAAGTGAAGATATGATTCATTAAAGAACAATTATTGGTATGCAATTTTCGATCTATAGAGTGGATGGATGAAACTTTTGGACAAAGTTCAGTGTACTAAAAAGAGTCACTAATAAACACAAACGCACACACACACACACACACACACACACACACACACACACACGTCATTATAAAACCAATACATTTTTTTTTCACTCAGAAATCATGTGTGAATTTAGATTTACAGACAAATTGATAATCTCCACCTTTTTAGAAGTCAGTTGAAAGTACACAACGTAATATTTTCATTATGTTTAATTCATTGGTATGATATATGTGCTAATCGTATTATAGACAGTACTCATTATTTATATATAAATAATGCTATTCGTATTTATTTTTTATTTGTTTTAATACAAAGATTTAAAACTTAAAACAATAACAATGTTAATTTTTTGAATTGTTATATTAAGTCTAACATAATCATCAACAAAGTCTTGTTAGACTAGATGATTGAAAATAGTTTTTCCAATTGTTATTTATATTAAAATAATATTATTTACTTAATATTGAAATACTATAGCTAGTTTTTATGATGACATAAAATCACTTTTTAAACTGAAATTGTAGGTTTACAATATAAATAAGGGTATGAAAATACTTATGATCCGTTTATTTAAAGGGCATGCGAAACAACAAGAAATAAAGATATAACTACATGTTCGTATTGTGTGAACCATTTTGGTAGGGTTGACATTAGTGTTTTTCTTTTAATAGTCATTCTCTTCTTAAATATAACATTGTATACAAGTAAGTGTGTATATGTGTGTGTGTGTGTGTTGTGTGTGTGTGTGTGTGTGTGTGTCTCTGTCTGTGTCTGTGGCTGTGTCTGTGTGTCTGCGTGACCGTGTCTGAGTATGTACTTAGAACAATGTTATCATCTTTAGTAAGGGATATTTGGTACCTCGAAAACCAAATCCTCTTTTGTGGGCCAGTTTTTGTGCTACATAATGATACTAAACCACGCACGCTCAGAAAATATTTTCACCTTTACTGAAGATATTTAATTGACATTTTTCACAAACAATAGCCTTGAAGTGTAGTGTATGTTGTGCTTCATATAAAATATATGTATATATATATATATATATATACATTTAATATATCGAGACACAATAGATAATTGAGCGAGCGTTAAAACTCAGTTTTGTGTTTTAGTATACGTCATAATTATTAAAATTGGTTGATTTTTCTTTACTAAAATTAAGTAATTTTCGCCGTTATTTGTGAAATAATTATATTAAATATATCGAAAAGAAACTGATTTGATAGGAAATTTATTTGATTATTGATCCAAAATATCATACATTAAAAAAAAAAATAATAAATAAAAATAAAAATAAAACGTAAATAACAATCACTTGTTATTTCAATTATGCCAATATAAGTACATATAAGTAAAATCTTAGTTATAACTTAATGCAAAATCGGTTGGAAATTAAAAATATTTTGCAATGTAAAATGTTCAAAAAAATATCAAACATGATATAAGACTAATTTGACATGTAATATAATAAACCTAAATAAAATACCGGATTTACAATTTGAAAATAACATTTAAAATAACATTAATTATGTAATTTTTTACAATTTAAAACTTTATTAAAATTGATTCGACGATTCAATATTTTGATTAAATATTTTATTTTCATAATTAATCGAATGTTCTCAAAATGTATTGAATTAAAATGCCATACTTACTTTGTATTACCAATGTTTGATATTAAAAACCAAATATAATTCAATAATAAATAATCATTTGATAAGCGCGCGCGCCCGCGCGAGTGTGTGTGTGTGTGTGTGTGTGTGTGTGTGTGTGTGTGTGTGTGTGTGTGTGTGTGTGTGTGTGTGTGTGTGTGTGTGTGTGTGTGTGTGTGTGTGTGTGTGTGTGTGTGTTTAAATCTACGATGATTTATAAAGAATTTAACATTATTCATTATTTTTTTTAAAGTATACAGCATTTCAAATTTCAACAAATTATAAATTATCATTACCGAAAAATAATATGCACAAGGAATACAAATTACTTCAAACCTGAATTTTAAATTCTGTTAATTTTAGACTTTAAATATCATTCAATACTAAACTTAAAAAACGGTCTATGATTAAATCACTAAATTAAATGATCAGAATAGCTTTTATTGGATTATTTTATTTAATGTGTAAAAATAACAAAATTTAATTAAACGGCTATATAGATATGCAATTTCGGTACATATCTGTGCTGAGGAACACAACACTATATATTGTAAAAACACCGAAGAATAACAAAAACAAATTAAAATGGTTTATTTCTGACCAATGCATTAAATAGTAGTTTTGATGGTTTTTAGTTTTGTGTAGTAACTATTTGTAATTTAGATCTCATTTTATGTATTTTTTTTTTTTTTAGTTAACTTTATTCGCAATAAATATTTGAAATAGTATCATTACTAAGATTAACTAATACGATTTAATTTTATATTCATCGTCACAATTATCAAATCCATTCGTTGTTTCCATGTTGCACCTACTTATCACAAATAGAAATATGTTATGTTTTGATTGAAAAAAGTTACTATTAAATTTGTTGAGTTTAATATTCTATATTAGATTGTGATTCAAACCAAGCTCAAAATGTTTTTAAAATTGTATTTTATCTTGATATTTTTGGATTTAAAATTAGAATAATTAGTAATTCCTATTACAAGCTTAGGAGATAATAATCACGTTAAATATTTTTCATGGCCCCCGTGTTTTAAAGTGAAAATAATAAAATACCGTTGAACGGCGGAATAGATAGGCAATTTGGGTACATAACTGTGGTGGGTAACACAAAAAGTGTACATAATAATATACAAACGAGGAAAATATTCATAATAAAAAATTACACCAATAAAATTTAATTTTCGGGTAACTAAATAAGTTTGAATTTCCTTACGTAAGATTTGCTATTAAAAAAATCCGTATTTCATCCCAGGAATATTCTTTGCTCCTTGGACGAGTTAATGGGGAGGGGTGTATTGTGTTTTAAAGAAATGATAGGTCTTTAGTTAAGCGATTCTGAGCATAGCTCAGAATTTAAATGTAACGTTTTGATAGTTAAATTTCTTCAAATAAATTGTTTAAGTTGAAAATGGACGTAAAAACAGTTCATTACGTCATAATCTTAAAATAATTTACTTAAAAGCTTATACAAATTCTTTGTCATGATTTTTGAAAATTTTTCAGTATTGTATAAATTCGTTAGAACATTTTTTTAAAACATGTGAATTATGGTGATAATTTCAAGTTTCTAGCAACATTTCTTTCAGAGTTATGATGAAATTTTTAACGTTGATTTAATGGAAGTGTTGTTTACAACGAACTTCGCCGTTTTTGTTTAATTTTAGGCTGTTTTTCTGCTCGCCTGAAAAATCTATTGAGATGAGAGCTTAATAAACCTGCATAGTGCTATCTACATCAGATTTCCGATTTATAGAGCTGCTCTATGAAACTTTTGGAGAAAGTTAAGTTGAGCAAAAAGTGTCTCCGAAAAAAAAATAAACATCATTGTAAAACCATAAAGTCTTCAACTTCAGTCCGAATCTAAAATATACATGCAATATTTGTATGTTATTAATATTTAATAAGATTCGGGTAAAGACAATTAAATCAGTACGAATCAATTTGGTAAATATTCATGAACAAATTCTTTTACAATTTTTTGTTTGTTTTGTTCATGTGCTAAACCTGAATGCTGAAGGAATTTGGTATCCAAAATTATTTGATGAATACTAAGAAATAATAATTCAATTCTCATTCATAATTATGTATTTGAAGAATTTAAATTAATTATATTGGATCACAATATTTTTTAAATTTATAAAAACAATTTAACTATACTAATTGCTTATAGTTTGTAACAAAATTATAAATAGTTAATTATAGTTAAAATAGTTTATTTCTTTCATAACAACAATAATTTGCCTAAATAGTCTCTTATTAACTATCTTTTTATGAAAAGTAAAAGTATATTACATATATTAATACGAAAAAATAGGTTTTTCTGAAAAATAGAATTTTGAATAATGAAATTTTTACAATGAATCCCAATAAATATCAACCTATAAATTATTCAATGTTTCTGCATTGACCATTTCAATATTTTATCCAGTATCATTAGATATATATAGTAAGAATAGTACTGGACAACGTCCATTTATTGGTTTACTAAACGCACAAATTACATCTACAATAAATTATGAAATATTATCGACATGAAGAAAAAAATCTTAAAAAACACTACTAATTTTGTACTTAAAACATAGCGTGATTTCTCATTCCACCGATATGATGCTAAGTACGAACAATCTACTAGTATTATATTATAAAATTTACTCAGTAGCAAAGACAATAATCTATGGAAAAGTTAAATAGTTTTTTCACGTACTTATTATTTATTGAAGAATTTTTTTTCTCAACAAAAGGCTTTGAAGTCATGATGGCCTATTTTGTATTATAAAAACATTTCATATTCATTTCCACCAGGTAATATGTTTTGTACCAAATTATGATCTGAATTTGTATGACAAAATCTAAATTCAATTATTTATTTTAGATAAATTAAAACCTATACAAGTGAATATGAGCGTGTAAAAGTACGATTTCATTATTTCATTAAGTCGGTTCGCCTTTTAAATCACATAAATCTTCTAATCCTTATTTAATTCTCAACACCATCACTAAAATTATCACGAAATCTTTTGAGGTGGTTAATGAAAATGTTGCGTTCAAATTTAGCTTTGAACAAAATTAAATCAATATGAGCGTTTAAAAAAAGACACGGTGATAAATGTTGGCTCGCAGAAATTTCTTTTATTTTGATATTTATGTTCATTTGTAGTATGTGACATTCAAAAATTTGCCGTGAATAGCTGAATTTACTTTACGCTCATATGTAATATTTGAGTTTCCGTCATATTTCAATACAATAGTAATTTTTTTTTTTTTTGTTGAAAAACTACCAATGTATTCTTGTTATTTAAATAGTATAATTTTAAGGTACATAATATTGTGCTTTTGCCTTTGGAGACCAAACGTTATTGATGGTCATGGGCATAATATTATTAATTCTAGGCCATGTGGAAAATTATATCCATAATAGAATTTACGACTCATTTCTTCCACAAATAATTGAACTGTGAACTTTTTTGAGAAAGATAATACAGATTTTTTTTTTTAATAACACCTGATTTAAATCAAAACATATTTTTCGTAAATGGCTAACTGGGTTTTGATATAATTTTACCGACGGCGTTTTTAGTTTTTGAGTAATCTTAATAATCGTTATTTCTCAAACTTAAATTTATTGAAACAAGGCCAAGTATTTCACGTAAAATAACTTTTCGAGTTCATTATTTCAAACAATTTTTAGAAAACAGGTAAACATAAAGGTATTTCCAAATAGTTTACACGATAACTTAAATAATTATAAACTCGATAGAATGAAAAATTACTATACTATCAGTGTGTATACTGTATATATATAGTATAGTTACATCTATGACTAAAATTATTTTGCTTTCTATTTTGTTTTAATAATTACATTAAAAATTTAAAAGTATAAAGTAATAGAAAAATCTGGAGGAAAATTGTTCGAATTTCCCAACATTGGGTTTATATACTGAAATTAATTGCCTGATTGTTGTACATTCGTTAGAGCTGAATTTTTCACAATACGACACTGCTTAAAAATATTCAAAGTTTCCAAAAAGAATCGTTTTAGATAATAAAATTAATTGTTTACACTTTTGACAATTAACTTCACTGCCATTTATAATATAATGATATTATTAAAGTTATAATAACCTATTAAAAACATAACTATGACGTTTGTATCCTATTATACTATTGAATAAAATCAGCTATTATTAAATTAAACATCTGAAAACTTTATTTTCCATTCATATTTTTCATTATTAAAAAATGAATATAGTATATAGCTTGGTGAATATTACGTTTCGTATTTGACGTCACACGATTACGTCATTGATATTGTAATGAACATTATTTTTGACAATTTTCTGTTATTTTGAATTTATTTATTTATTCAAATACATTTCATGACTTTTACTTTTAAGTTTTTGTATTCTATTCCAAATATAAATATTCAGAGTAGAATAGCGTATAAACCACTTAGAGTTTCAAATTATATTCAATGACTTAAAAAGTATTACAGAACTAGATAAATATTTTTTTGAGTACAAATAATCATAACAATCAAAGCCAAATTTGTATGAATCATTTAAATTGTCTTACTCACATTTATCGATTAGAAAAAAAATCGAAAAGAAGAGGATTTAAAATTCTGAAAATCCTATCATCTATACATCCCATAGGTACAAATAGTTTGAATACGAATATTGTTGGATGATTCACCCTTTGACGTTTGTAATCTTACTTTTTTTTTCTATTCATGTCTAAAGCTGAATCATGGATTACTACCAATGGCGTCATATGAAAAAATACATATCATGTAGGAGGACAGCGTATTGATTAATCCATCATCGGCTCAACACAACAAATACGCACGTAACCCCTTCGAGTAATCAATTACCTACGCATAATCCAGCAAACGATGGTTCCCTTGGCCATCACTTTGGTTATGTACTTAATCTATAAATACATTTAATAGTCAATTGAGTTTATGTTATTTATTATAATTAGATGAAATAAAATAGTGTAAGAAATAATTGTGAAAAAAGTACCATACAATGATATTCGTTGATGATTTACTCATTCGATGGTGATAAACAATGATTATAAAAGTAACTATGCATGAAATAATAATTTAAAAGTAAAATATAAACGATTTCAACTCAAATAAGTGTATAGAATTTTACTATAAATTCACTGAGTAATCGTATCTTGATTATTTCATATCATAGTGTGTTCATTCCAATCATAGGATATAAATGTAGCTTTAAATTAAGGCATACTATATATTTGTATTGCTGATGAGAATATTTTAATAGAACAGAAATAAAAACTTATTACAATTGTAATTTGAAATCTAAAAATACAAGTGGTTAAGAATTATAAAAAAAATAACAACAGCCAACTACAATTTGTTGAATGGTCAAGAAATTTGACAGCTGACATTACACTGCGGTATTTATGATATATTTTCATAGACTACGTTATCGGGTAAATAATTGTAAAATAAAATATAAAAATAAAATATTTGAATGAATCGTTTGATATCACTTCAGTTGATTAGTTTCTGCAATAATGATGTCTTATTTTCTCATTTTTAGATTTAACTCAAGGGACCAGAAATGGATTAGGAACTAAATTGCATTCATTAAATTTATAAATATTAGATTTAGACAAAAATAGAGTTCGATTGTAGAACATCCGTCTCACTTTTCCTTTTTGATGAGAGAAAATTAATATTTAATTAAAACAATGTCCAAATCCATTAAATCTTGAAAGATATGTTAAAAATAGTTTAGTTTGGTATTGTATTACTACTTATATTTTGTAGGTGTAAAATAACATATAAATCTTAATTGAAAAATATTGTTATTAAATAAATGCTTATCTTCTGAAACTTTAATTTACTTTTAAATCTTCGCATATTATTAAGGAAAAAATGTTACTCGATTGTAAATTTAATGCAATATTTTACTTTGATTAAATTCTTTTAATTACTATAATTTTAATTGATCGTATTCTCCTACAATTATTTGCCACAGACTATCAATATTACATGGCACACATTATAATAATTATTAATACATATTTATTTGAAAAAAATTAATAAAAAAATTGTATAAAACATATTTTCTTAAAATATGTTTGTATTATGAATACATAATTATATTTTAACCAATGAATTATTATAAAAGTATACATTGAGTGTTATTAATACTTGTGTTTATAAGTATTTTTCATTTTTGTCTCAACTTCAACATTGATTTACTGAATTAAAATGTATAGTGAAAATATTGTTATTTGATAATAATTTACAAAAATGAATATACAAAGTTAAATGCGTTTGTAACAACTAGTTATAGTGCTACTTATTTAAGGTATTCATTTTTAAGGAGATGGTTATAGGCTAGTTATACTTCTCAATAGTTTTTCCAGATGAGAGAAAAAACAGCAGAAAATGCACCAAAAATGGCGAAATTTGCCGTATACGACACTTTCGTTAAATCGACTTAATACTTAAGCGTTTTGATCATTTCTCCAAAAGCTGGGTTCCTAGAAACTTGAAATTTTCTACCATATATTATTGATGTATAACTACATACTTTGAAAAAAGTTTAAACAAAATTTGATGATTTTGGAAAAAATAAACTTTGAATATAACTTGTTTTTAAAAAGTTTTTTCTAAAGTTTATCCCTAATTATGTTTAAAATATTTGACACAAGTTTCGGACATTTAATATGACTTTACTCAAACACATCACTAACGATTCTGAAAAAAATTCAAAAATTGTCACTCAGAATTTTTTAATAAGTGTTTAAATAAATTATTTTACAATTTTTACGTATTAACTCTTTTAATGTCAATTTTCAACTTAAATTTTTTCTTTGGAAAAATTGTTCCACCCAATTGGTATGTTTTAATCCTGATGGTTTGCTAAGAATCGAATAACTAAAGAAGTGATCTATCATTTCTTTCAAATTCACTACACTTATCCCCAAAAACTCATTCAATGAGCAAATAATACCCCTTGGGGGAAGAACATCATTTTTTTTAATGTGTACAATTATTAAATTTGATTTTTGAATGCGTTTGTAAAAGTTATCATGATATGTTTTTCTTGTACACTAATAAAATGAATGATAAGAAATATTGGAATCTCATTCGCGTTCTATTTAGAAGAAAATCAATTAATATTTTGACTATAATATTCAGTTTTATATTCTGTATTCTGTATTATAATTTATTATAAATATACTTAACATAACGATTAATTAAACTATAAATAACAATTATTATAGTTTTAAATTCTATTTTATATTTTGTATGAAAAACGGCTTAAAAATAACATCGTTTAAAGTAATTTTATATAACATTTTGAATAATTTATTATGTACACAAGTAATATTGTAAAAAGATAAACTTCTAGTTACCTACATATTGTTTATTGACGTTTTTTGACCTATATATTAAAATATAATTATGCTTCAGATATTTTTTTTGACATACCGAATACCGACCACAATTTGACATTTTGAGTAAATGGTATCATAATTACCCGTAGACGATAGCCAAATGTCATATAAAATTAAATTTTTTTTACTTTAAGTTTTGCTCGTATTTGATCTATGTTAATTTTTTTTAGCTTTGGATAATAAATTGTGTGTGATCTTAACATTACGAACGAGGCATATTTCAGTTCAGTTTAACGTAAAAATGACTAATGAATAGATGATAAAATGATTTATTGCTTTGGGCCATTTGCCAATGTTATTTAAACGCAAGTTACATAGAATTTAGATGATAAATTCGTGATCGAGTCACTCATCTCTTATATGCAAATCATTTTTACATACCTCACACATTTATACTTTATAAATGCATTACAATATACTAAAATGTATTACATATATAAATGTTTAGAATTTAATAATCATTAACGATAAATTATTTATATTAAAAATTCTTCATTTAAATGCAATCATAATACGTTTTTAATATTAGTGTTAAATTTTAACGTAAAAATCCATTCAAAAGTATAACTCTTGAAATTCGTACCTTAAAAATAATATTAACAATTACCATATTAAGAATTATCGACAAAAATTTTAAAAAAATATAAGAATAATATCAAGCCGAGCACGATATTGATATAGTTGATTGGTAGCTCAATTGTTCATCAGTTTTCAGTAGAATTAGTTCAATTACCTACTCATAATCGTTTGGTCTATAGTCGATACGCAAATTTGTTGCACTACAAATAACAATTATAATTTATAAATAAGATATATCTATGTTTTCAGATGTTCCGACTTTAGTTTGAGCACAAAACTATACTAGAGTACTAACTAGAATCTAGTTACTAGATCATAGTTATCTAGTCCCACGATCGAAGAGATGATAGATGAAAAATTATCACCATCAATACAAAACCGGCTTTTATCTAAATTAACATATGAATAAGTATTACAAATTAATATTTGTGTGTTAAGTAATACTGAAATTTGTTTAAAAATAAATAAGTTTATAATATAATTATATTGTTGAATAGAAAATAAAAATAATTAAGATAAATTTAGAAATCGAAACACATTTTTTTCTTATTGAGGCAAACAAATCAATACTATTTCTTCAATAAATGTTATTTCAAAATCCCTATTAATACTAAGAAGTACATTATTCCCGTAAACAATGAAAACATTTTCTAAAGAAAAACATAATAACCAGTAAACAATAGTTTTTAAAAATGTTTAAATGTTATCAATTTATATTCGTCCAAATGATAATCAATAATTTTAATGTATAATAATTGTATCATATAATATATACATTATGACCCACCATTGAATAATTAATTGCTAAATCTAAAAAATTAAATAAAAAAAAAAAGATTATAGATTAGGAGAGCCACATCACCCAGATTTACGTACACAGTCAATAGTTTATTAAAAAAAATAGTTTATTAAAAAAACGTGTGGAACCCTTCTGTAACACATTTCGTTAGTTGACTCTCTTTAGGCGATGGCGACGACTCTACGATGTAGTGTAGATAAGAAAAAATAAAACAATGTGAAAAAAAATATTAATGAACGAAAAAATAAAAAAAATAAAATCTAATACTCTTTCATCTTTTAAAAGTTAACTTTGTTCAAAAAGTTGAAAAGACATTATTCTAGAATAATTTCATTATATGAGTAGAATCATTTTAAAGAATCAGTTAAAACAAGAAAAATATTAATAGTTAACAATATTTGTGGTTTTACGTAAACAAAAATGTATGCTTAATATAATATCCATAACTTATTAAAATGTATAGGTACTATCAAACTTATATCGTTAATTTCATATCCTTTTCTTCAGTAAATGTTTTACAAAGTTTAACTTGATTACATTTTAGAAAATACTAAAAACAGTTTGGAAATAAATTGAAAGTTTTTAAGCGATACATTACTATTATTCGTAATATTATTAGATTCTGATTGAAGCAAATTATTTATATGTTAAAAATCTATATGTATTTAAGATCTATATGTATCAATAATGTTTTTTTTTTCAAAACTTTTTTTCCTATGAACACTTTTATAGGTTGTTATAATGCTTCAAACGTTTCGTCCAGCAACTCTATTGATCAAAAGTCACAATAAAATGGTGCTTCATTTTTCTCTTCTCTCAATAGGCGCAAGGAAAAACTCAACAAATTGATTACAAATGATACAATTTGTCGTAACGGCACTTTCACTAAGACTAAATCAATTTTAGTTATAAACTTCAGGCTAAAATTAGAACATTAAAAATATCTAGTTTCTTAAAAAACTAACTTTAATAACAAATTAACTTTAACAACATTTGTATTATTTGATAGAAGGTTTTGCAAATGTAATATGATCATAATTCTACATTTAACTAATGATACTGGATAAGTTTCAAAAACTGTGACTTAGGATTATTTCTATAAGCATTTAGAAAATGTATTATACAATACTTATAGAAATGACTATTTTAGATCAATTTTCAAATTTAAACCTTTATTAAATAGAATTAGTCTATCTCATCATTATGAAAATTTGAACACTTGGATACAGATGACAAAACATGTTTTAAATATTTTGGTAAAAAAAAATGTCTTATTGGTCAAATTAAATAACTTTAAACAGATTTGATGAAAAAATCATACTCATAATTAAACTGGAACGGTCAAATATATGAAACAGTATATATTTTTACACTAAAGCTTTTCTCAGGATCGTTTAGTTAAAGAAATAATCTATCATTTCTTCGAAATCCAATAAACGAATGAACAAAATAGTATATTATCATTTAAATAATTTATATGATTCTGCAAGTGTTATAGTCAAAATATATGATAAAAGTATACAAATAACATAAAATAAGGCGGTTGATAGTCGTTGTTATGTTAAATCGAAATAATTTGCAATAATAATGCAATTAAGATTTATAACATAATTGCATAATACAATTCACAATACTACTTGAGTAATAATTCATACAAATAGAATTTTATCATAAAATAAACTCATTATATTTTATCATGAATATAGGTTCCTTAATCATTCCAAATTGTATTAATGTCTAATTAAATATTATATACTTATAAATATAATATACTTCCCAGTATATTGTATGTTTGTTTTCTAATAATAATCTAACGTCAAATACTCAAATAAAATAAAAAATCAAAACTACATTACACCTATTCATATCTTGGAAATTCAATGAAATATGACGAAATTCCTTATATGTGAATAAATTAATATATGTTAAACGTGTAATATTTTTGTATTTTCTAAAATGACCATTTGGACGAATAAAAATAAAGAACAAATACATTTTTATACAAAGAAAATTCGCACAATTTGTCTTCAAATATTAATAAAAATTGATTTCAATATTGCAACTATTTAGTATATGTGTACTACACATTATGTAGTATAGTATGATGTATATTACGTGTTTATATATATATATATATATATATATATATATATATATATATATATATATATATATACATTACATTATGACATTTACATTTTTAAGATTAAGTAAAACGTATTTCCCAAACTAAATTAAGGGTTAATATGTACACCTATGTACACGTATGCCTTAAGGTTTAAAAACATGTGCGTGTGATGAATTACTCAATTTCAAACTATCTCAGAACTGAGTTCATGGAGTTAAAGGACACGCTATTTTTTATGCAGTTGTATATTTAGTGTAACTTAAATACTTTTGAAAACTTCACAACGCTTACATAACATTTTTGTAATATACATGTAGATGGAAATTTAGACTATAAAGTACATATTTATAAGGTAGGCTGCAAATATTAATAAACTGAAACAAATGCTACCAATAATGAGTAATAATCAACTAAGTATGTATTTTAAATTATAAGTTATATATCCGTGTAATGTGTGTATTTTAGTTTTATTTGAAAATAATAAGGAATATTTAGTACTGTACTACCAATTTTCATAGCTTTGATATCTTTTAAGTTCTAGTTATGTTTATTATTTAATTGGATAAATAATTTAAGATCTGTTTACTAATTGAAGAAACAAAGAACTTTAAGAATAATCAATGCAACATTATTGACATTGAAATGCAGTTAATACACAATTATAGGACCATTAATAAATAAAACACAATTAGTTTAAGACACAAACATTTATTAGAATTTATAAAAACATACTTTAAATAATTTCTTTTCTAAATGCAAATAACTCTAGATTTCTTGTTCATGAAATGATTTTTCAAAAATAAAAATATTTCAATAACCTAAAGAATAAATGGATACAAAAAAGTAATTGTTGAAATCATGTCCTCAACAATTAAATTTGTATTTTAATTGTTTGATGATCTTATACAAATCTTTGTTAAACCATTAAATTATTTCCAACATTTACATGATCTTCAATAAACTATTTTGAGATTTTTCTTCAATAAACGTTGTATCCATAAATGTGAAGAAGAATCTTTATTTACAGAAATAAAATAACTTAAAAATTAAAGTTAAGTAACACTACTGTTAAATTTGTTCAATAACATAATTTTAGTTTCATATAAAAACATTGACACAGTTTTTTTCAAGATATGAGAGTATAAAATTCAGTTCAAAACATAATTCGTATTGAAAATTTAACTAATGCAGGCTATTTCTTAAATATTTTGAAATAGAAGTGACAGGTATTAAGTTGACAATTTCGCAATATCGATGAATATAGTTATGCATGTGATTTTTTTCTATATTGTTATAAATAATAATATACTTGATATTAAAAATATGCCAAAAAACCTCGTGTAATGAAATTTTTATTTAAAAAAAAATAAAGTTTTATGTAAATTAGACTTTCATAAAAGTACAAGTAAACCGATCATTACATATATTATGCTAGTGGCATTTCCGTAACTATTAAATCTCAAAAGATAAAAAAAAACTATTAAAAAAAAACATCTTAATTTTTTGTTTTAGAAAAATAGAATGAAATATGAAGTCAAATATTAGAGAAGCAAGTTAAAAATTTGTCTTTGACCAGAGACATTGTATACAAAATGTGAGTGATTTACGCATCGCATCGAAGTATACTGAAAAATGGTTAAGAATTACCTGATAAAGGGAAAAGTACGTCAAGATTTTTTGCTGTAGATCTTTCCACTGCGTGGAAAACGGTTGTTAAGAGGAAATAAATGTTTTATCAAAATGTTCGACGGATAAAACCGAAAGCAGCTGCGATCCGCTAGTGAACCAAAGTAAAACAAAATATACCGTAAGTATAGTCATTTGCCCGACACTTCTCCCTTGTATACCACAAATTGAAGTAATAATAATAATAATAATAATAATAACAATAATAATAATAATAATAATGATGATAATAATAATAAAAATAACGTTATCGTCTTCGCACACTCATCACCGTGCAAGAACCAGACTTTCCACTTCCAATATACGCCATATTTTTTTGTTTTTCCCCCGCTCGCGAAATCAAAAATCCCGTCGAGTGCGTGTGATCACACGTGGTGATCACGGCGTACGCGTACACGCATAACCATTGCTCGTGACTGTTTATAGGTTTGGACGGTCAGACGCGATCGGATTCGGAACGACATGCAGACACGGCACGGCATGGCGGCGGTCTCTCACGCGATCGATGAAGAAAACAAAAATCACGGACGTTTTAATGGAAAACATCGATAAGAAAAAAAAGTAAAATCAATATCTAAACTTTATAGAGGTATACCGTATACCGTATACGCACGCATCCATCATTGAAATGGAGCCGCGAACGGGTGCCGGGAAATTCTCTTTATCGTACGGCGCCGCCGCCGTCAGAGTATCCGCGAAAATATGCCTCAGTAATTCTATACCACTCTCCCAACTGTGGCGAGTTAAACGACTATGCGTTTTATTCGCGGAACTTGTGATATACGACCGCGACTTTTAATAATTACCTGCATTCGAATCGAATGGTCATACAATACTTTTTATTATTTTTGCTTTCTTTTTGAACATTTTTTTGGGCAGTAATAGTGGCCTAAAAGTTATATCATTGAGAAGAAATTTCATCAGAATAGTTCTTCAAAATGGGTCTTTTTTCGATTCTCAATCATACTTACTTAACCAAGAATACTTGAAAATCTTAAAAATTGATAGGAAGCATTTTATTTTAGAAATGTTTGGTGTTTAGTTAAAATATACTATTATTTACATCAAATATCATCTTAAAAGTTCAAAAATAATAATCGGCCATTTATTTTAGTAAATGATTGGATATAATACATTAAAAACATATTTTGAGTTTTAGGGCAAAAATCAATTTCTACTACACGCAGTATTTGTTTTTTCATAAAGTTTTTAATGTAAATAAAGTACGTACGTGTACTTAACAAGTTACCCCACGGGGTATTCTCCAATCCTTGGACATGTTAATAGGGATCGATATATTAAATTTTTAAGGAATGGTAGATCATTTCTTTAGTTAAACGATTCTGAGAATACCTTCTGAACTAAAATATACCATTTATATATTTTATCATTTTCGTCTAATTATCGGTAAGTTTTTATTTTCAAAATTATATAAAGTTTTTTTTTTATCACAAAAAAATTTTTTTTTTTTTTTTTTGAACTCAAACATTCAAAACTTATTGTTTTCTCCAAAGTTTCATAATGATTAGTTGGATCCATTTCTTCAAATAAATATTTCAAGTTGAAAATTGACATAAAAATCGTGAATACTCTTAATTTACTTATAAAATAAAAAAAAAAATCCAGAATCACTATTTTTGAAATTTTTTTAGTATCGTTTCAGAAATAAACGAATATGAACACATAAAATTTCAAAAGTTTTTATTAAATAGGTACTTTATCAGGGGTAAACTTAAAACAAAAAGGTATTTCACAATTCTATTTTTAGCTCAAAAGTTATTAAATTTGTTTGAAACTTTTTTTTCTAAATAGGTATGTAATACATCAATAATGTATGGTGAAAATTTCAATTTTCTAGCAACATTACTTTCGGAGTTAGGACGAAATTCTCTAAGTCGATTTTATGAAAGTGTCGATTATGGTTGTTTTTGACATTTTACTCAGTTTTTCGGCAATTTTTTCTCTTGACTGGAAAAAAAACTATTGAGATGATAGCTTAATTAACTCTTAAAAAACCATTTATACGAAATGTTTGATATATAGAGTTGCTTCATGAAACTTTGGATAAAGTTAAGATGAGTAAAAAGTGTATCCAGAAAAAAAAAATAAACAACATTGTAAAACTATAAGATTATTTGCTTTACTTATAATCGAAAAAAAAACCTTCCAGTAATATTACTATACAATGGTGAAATGGTTTAAATGATAAATATAAATATTACACTGCATAACTTTGCTCAAAATCATTTTCCTAATAAAATGATTTATCGTTATTTAATATATAATGTACCCATCACCATTAGCTTGTCTGAAGACCTAAGGGACAATGAACAAACTACTCATTAACTTTAATCAATGAATTCCTCATCAGCATTATTTTGTCAGAGTTTCCTCAAAAGACAAATTGCAACACCTTATCGAATTTTTCTTTTTCTTTTCAATTAAATTGCTTTCAATTTCAAAAAACAATAATTTGATGTATTAACTTTCTACAATATTTAATTTAATTTACAGATCTAAATATGAAGTAAGCGATGCTGAGGAAATCGTTATCCCTTGTTGCAACGACCATGAAATTACTATGGTTTATATTTAAGATGAGATAAGAATTACAAAATATATTTTCAGTTTATTTATTTCATGCAAAATTGTATTTAAAATATTAAGAAATGAATACATTTTATATGCAATAATATTCTCGTTTAATTATGATTAAATATTAAACTTTAAATGGATTTATTATGCGCCAAAGTGTAAAAGGTACAAAGATACAACTCAGTTCTATGTTAAACAATATTCATTGTGTTATAGATACAAAATCGAGAATAAATAATACTAATCCCATCTTACAATATAATTATAAATACACCGCACTTATTTTATGATCATTATTCATTATACTTAACATTCTTATAATATATATAGAATCTACATTGTAGATATTATAATGTACTATGGAAATTAACAATGAAACGTTTGGATTCGATATTCAGCCTTAGTGCTGATATTGTTCATGCCACTTAAAACCAATCATTCATCCTGATTTTATTGTCATATTTAACTCAACTTCTCATACATAAAACATTTTTGGATTGAGATTTTTACTTTTTTAGTTTAGTATAAAATATTGCGTATACGCAGTCTTACATTACGATCTCAATTATGATTAGTTATAATAAACAATAGTATAGAAATATGAACCGACAAAATTCATTTGACATATCAATTGAAAGCTAATATTTTCATTTAATCAATTATTATAATTTCAATTGAAACAGTTGAGTGCCAAATATTCAATAGAATAATAATGAAATATCGTAATTTATAGAATATTTGATTTGTAATAAATTATTACAATAATTTTCAATTCTTAAACATACATAGTAGACTTACTTTAAATTAACCGGAGCAATGTCTTTTCGACTATCGATTATTACATAAATATCTTAACTTTATTTAGATTTTGTCACATTCAAAATACATATTACTATATGAAAAATGTATTTTGTATGAATATTTTATGTTCCATGCCATTTCATTGTATAATATATGTATATATCAAACTATAACAAAAAATTATAATTTCGGTCATTCAATAAAATAAAATTATAATACCAAAAGGACAAAATGATTAAAATGATAAAATTAATTTCAGTATAGATAAAGCCGTTTCATTAACCTATAAACCAGTGAAACTGGATTAATGACTCAGAAATTGATAATAAAGTATTTGAAATACTGGGTAGCATAGTGTTTGATCAATCAACCGGCAAGCAAGATACTCTGATCAATTTCTATATATTTCGGGTGTGTTTCCGAAAATTTAACAGCTTTCATTTAGAACATTATTCTAAATATATATTGAACCCATTTACTGTTATTCGCATGACTTTGTACTCGTGCCTTTAATTTTAAACTATTATTTTATACTTTGTATAAAGCATTAGAAAATTATTTCGTCCGAGTAGTAAATATCTGTACATGTAAAAAAAATATAGAATAAAGATGTTGAACTCAGAACCTTATAAACTAATGCATTTTCTGAGTAATTTTATTCATTAAACTTTTTACAATCAAAAAAATTAGCGCTATGTATTGAAAATAGATAATTATAATAGTAGTTAGTAAAGTAATAGCTTCATTGATTA
The DNA here is from genome assembly GCA_027580255.1 of Therioaphis trifolii. NCBI lineage: Eukaryota > Metazoa > Arthropoda > Insecta > Hemiptera > Aphididae > Therioaphis > Therioaphis trifolii. The sequence continues at coordinate 51,953,731 of CM050404.1, forward strand.
TTTATAAAAAGTATAAACTATTATGCGATGTTTTTATGTACTTATCAGTAATTAAATAATTTTTTCTCACACAAAGATATTTTAATGGTAAGATACTAAAAATGATTTTACATAAACTTCGTAAGAAAGAAAATAATTAAACGAATTCAAAACTACTTGTTGAAGTGATATTATGTGCCTCATTAGTTTAGACTGTTTAGAGGGATAACATGATGACAAGAATTTTATTATTTAAAAATTATTATTACCAAGCAATGTAGTTTTGAGTATGATGCTTTTTTTTTTGTTGCTCTTTTACTGTTATTTTTTGTTTTTCTGTTTATACAAGATAATTTAGTTTTTGGTTGAAAGTCATCTAGTAGATATTCTGAAAATAAATTATACCCATGTATAAATGTCACATCCACAATAATTGTACTTAGAATATTAGATTTTGATTGGTTTAGTCACATTGCTGAAAAAAACAATTTTTTTTTTTTTTGACTAATAAAGAAACTTAATTGTAATCAATAAATGTATTAATAAACTATGATGATCGATTGCTTTGTATATAAACACTGTACAAGTTTATCACCTCAACATCAGAACTTTCTTGAACCATCTAACCATCATTCATAATATATTTGACGGTTTTTACATGGACCGTTATAAGAAAAAAAAATACAAATTTGTCTAGATACCTAATTAGAAAAAAATTAACGACACTGTTTCAAAAGAAACGGCAGTAACACTTATACATTTAACATCTTTATCTATTGGTATATAACAGTGGTTGTCAACCTTTTTGGATCCACGGCTCCTTTTGATTTTGAAATAAAATATACGGCTATCATACGAACATTTAAAATAAAAAAATTTACATTATTTATAATCGTTTTAATCTAACTTTAATTTAATGACAAACATGTAATTATTAATAATAGGAAACATTTTTTTGAGATATATTTTTTTTACATAAAATTACAAAAATTAATACAATATTAAACATTTTAATTTTTAATGGGACAGCTTTGCTAGTTTTTGTTGCAATATATTATCGAATTGTAGGGTAAATTTTGAAAGTATAATTCTCATTTCCTTTTCGGTATTCAGTCTTGCTTTGTATTTTGTTTTAATAACTGTCAAGGCCGAAGAACCCGTTTCACAAAAGTATGAAGAAGCAAAAGTAATCAAAGTCCTGATAGCCTTATCGGCTACTATCGGATATATTGCTTCTTTATAGGTATCCAAAATTCTGGTAACGATGCAAATTTGGATTTTGATACTGAATCTGAGGATGGGTCTATCAGTTTGTTCAGTAATTGTCAACTCTGATTTCTGATGGTAGATCAGCAGTAAAATGATCTTTAATCCAATTTCGTTGTTGTCAATCATAACATCATTTGTACCTACCTAATTTCAAATAGTAATCGAAGTATGCCATTACTCGATATCGCAAACACGGTTATCGACGGCCGATCTGTCTCACACACAACATTTATTGGTGCGCGGAAATTTTATTTTTAGTTTCTATTGCGAATGCGGCTCCCTTGATAATAACCTTCGACGCCTCTGGGAGCCGCGACGCACAGGTTGAAAACCACTGGTATATAAGATAACTTATGCTATTACAATCATAGTGAGACGGAAATATATATATATTAAATTATTATAAACTTCAATAAAATATATGAAATCTACTAAAAAAAAAAACTCATGAAATACTTATTAGAATTGTTTCATATTATTAACAAAATCATGCTGCAAGTAGAATGAACTTTAAATCAGTTAATTTAAAGCCACAAAATTATAGAGAGTGAACATTTGTTTTAGTCAAACACACCAAACTTCACGAGTAATTGTTATTGTTTTTAATGATTTTAATCAAATTTTTTCTTTTAGAACAAAAATTATTATTAATATAATCAGAAGTTTATACATATAATGAAAGTTTTAATGGAAAAAATAAATATCGAACAGGGTGGATTTAGTGTTAGTTGTGGCTGTTTATAACTCATTGAATCGACCGGCCTATATTCCTCCATCGGCTTTTCCCCTATGTTTGTGTTTGTTACCTTGTTCTATATAAACGCATCTTTTTCACGAGAGTCTGAATTTTACAAGGATTCATCTACCTAGGTATAAATTATGCGAGCCGAATGATTTCTAGTTGCTTTGCGAGATATTTCGTCTGTCTCTTCATATTTTCCTGCTTAAAATTGAAATGAAACCAAATGTACACAATGGGACTTTCGTACGTCTGGACATAATGAATCATGTTCATTATCAACATCATAGTTCAAGGTCATTCGATTGTTGAATCGGTTTTTTTCTTAATAAATAACGTAAAAGTAAATATGGAAAAAATTATAATTAGACATTGTTTCTTCCTGTCAAATCAACATGATTATATCTATGACCACAAAAGTGACAATGATGTATATTCGAGTAAATAAGATATATTAAAAAAAAAAAAAAAAAAAAACATTTTATCCATAACTCTATGGTATTCATACCAGAATAAATACCCATTGCATAATACACTTATGGTAACTGATACTTTGTATACTAAAAAAACACGATTAGTTCAGTCACAAACCCATAATACAAAGATACATTATAATTATTACATTAAAATTACAAATAGACTGAAAACAAAGGAATAACAGTGTAATTTTGATGTCGAATGCTCTATCATATTTTTTACTATGATAGTATCTAGTGATGTAATACAAAATAAATTAATTTTAAATATAATTTTAAATAATAATTAATAATACAAGAAAAGAGAATAGTTACATTTTTTTTTTTTTTTAAGTTTAAAACTTAATTAAAACCAAAGTCAGTTGATAATGTGAATGAATATTAAAAGTTAAACTATAAAGTCAACGGTTATGTACCCAGGAGATATAATTCAATGTTTACATTCAGTACTTACACTGTGTACCGTGTTTGAAATTCACCGGAATATGACATTTTTAATCACAGTAACTCTATGATGGGTTAGTGTTTGTGTATATTACTCTGAATCGTTAAATTTCATACGGGTTCAGTCCTGTGCTGCATCATAATGGTTTGTGAGCTCAACTTTATCAATGAAAATAAGAAACACATAATTAGTTAGTCATACGTTTATTGTGAAACTGCCAGCGAGACGGAAATGATAATACGGCGGTGCTCACGAACAGAATCATTGTCATACGAGATTTTTATGCCAGATATGTACAAAAAAGTGTGATTAAAACTGTAATATTTATTAGAATACGTAGGTAATTGAGTAATAATTAAAATAGAACAAACATTTTTCAAACATTATTAAATTTGTCTTATTAATCAAAAATATGTGAATAACCTATATTTATCCTGTATAGGTACCAATGATAATATTTCGACATAAAAATTAATAATAATAATTTTCAACGGTAAAAAAAAATATACCAAAAATAAAGCGAAAGTAAAGGGGAATACGTAAGTTTATTATTATTATATTATTATACAATAATTATATGTAATACAAATTTGTAATTTTTAGTACAGATTAATTAATATTAATTTTTACAGTCATTCAACATTCACTTATATTTCGGTCATTATGAAGTTATGTTATTTTATCTGTGTACTCATCTAATAGGGTAATCAAAATATAAGAATTAAACTAAAGGAGATGGATTAGAACACATAGACGTCGCTTTTTTTGGCTCAATTCTGATTTGCATTTACATAATGTATAGGAAAAGATCTTAACAATGATTTGTGCATACAGTCAATATATTTTTTTTACTTCAAAATGGGCCAAAGTAAATGTATTCGACAGTTCGATATTTTACGTAATGATATCAATTATTGAAGATTTCATGTGAAATACCGTATTTTTTCCATGAACTGCTTCGGTTGTTTAGAAATATAAAAAAAAAAGAACAATAATGTTAATAGAACGACACACTAAAAAATATTTGGTATTACAAGTAAAATATTTACCTTCAACTTCGCCAAATAAAAGTTGTGAACTCTACAATATAAATAAGAAATGATAATATACGATCGAAATCGCCCTTCAGTAACGCTAAAGCTCTAAGGCCTGTTGAATTTGTCACTTACAAAAATCTCAAGGAACACATAATGTGATCGCAGTACGCTGTATTCTATCCCGTTGCATTACTTTTATTAGCCCAAGGTTTTGTACGAGTATATATACGTTTATAATAATACAAATTCTAAAAGATCGTGCATATTTAGCAAACCTGGATCTGCAATTATCCCATACAAAACAATGGTCTATACAAAAATTTAAAAATAATCCTTCTTAACTTATATACATTCAAATACAATATATTTTCATGATAATAAGTAACATATTTGATTGAAGTTTTATATTTTATGATGAACCATACCATAAATAGCATGAAGAAAGTGCAAACATAAAATAAAAAAAGGATGAAAATGACCGATTTATTTTTATCGAACATTACTTTCGACCTTCACACAAACTTTCAGTAATATTGTATAATCCATTTATTTTGAAATCGATAAATCGTAAACGGTTTTTATGAGCCATATAAGGTTCTTTTTGTACAGACTCAACACATTTTGTGGCAGTTATAAAAGGTACCTTCTTATTAATGATTAAAGCGGTTTGGTTTACGTTGGTTAGGTAAGAATTAAACTTTTTTCATCTTTTGATGATTATAACTTAAAGTGTTTATGATATTTAATTATAATTACATCATCTTATAGATTATTTTAATTGATTAATGAAACCATAGTTACACACACACATACATTATACATTTATACAAAATTAATTAGTTGATGATTTAACTATTTATTTAGAGTTTATTTAGTTAAATTACAGTTGTACCTATGATGCGAGCGTATAGCATGTAATAGTAGGTAGTTGATTCTACCAAGTTAGTCAAGACTCAAGAATATATCGATAATTAACACAGATATTTATTGAAATTGATAAATATGAATCGAAAAATAAAATGTTTTCAATTCATCATTCTACAATAGATGTTAGTTCATATATCACAATTTTAACTCGCTAGGTATTTTTTTCTTAAAATATCTTTCCACGTTTCATGAATAAATCAGTAAATCTTTGATTATTTTATAATTTCATATCCAATTTAGTTTGAAAAATATTAAAATTTAATAGTGAAAATGTAATATTAATTTTGTTTAATCTAACTTTTACATAAAATGAGCTAAAAAATTTATACATTGTAAGATCTTGTAATATTTAAACCGCGTTTAATTATTAAAGTCAATATTAGAGGTTGATTGCTTACACGTTTTCGTTATCGTCTCTTTAAGAACTTAAAAATATTGGGTTTATATTCTAGAATTTCAGAAGGTCACTTATAATCGTTACAGTTTTTTCATCTGGTGTGAACTTAAATGTATACTACAATTGTCAATGAATGGAATAAATCGTTCACGATTTTTTATGTGTTTTTTCGCTCCTTTCAGATGTAATATTATAATTGGTAGTTATTTGCATGGTAACATTATTAGACGTTCCACCAAAACGGCGTATATTAGGATTGTAAAACAAGATAATAATTATTATGATCATATTTTGTTTTATTTTAAAATACAAATAGCCGTTTATTATTTTTTACTGTTCAAGGATTGTAGCATATTATGTTAAACGAAGAACCTTGTGTTTCATCATGATAACGTTTTGTCGTCTCTCGTGATAACACCGAATTAATGAAAATATTTTAGTCTGAATGATATGAATGCCAGTTACAAATGTATATAAACATTTCGCTATTCTAAGCGACAAAGGTCACTACCGAACTGTATAACTATAATAAATATACAACTAGACCGTACTAAAACCGCTAATTGTTGCTTTATAACATTGATTCATTAAAATCATCAATATTTAATAAATCATATTTTTATAATGCAGTATTAAATTAACATACTCCAATTTCACAACTGTTCATTAAAATTAAATTTAAATCATATATTTAATCAGCGATCACAACTCATTTAAAATATTTGCTCTAACTTCTTTTTATACAATATACCTGGGTGAGTCAATACTGATATGTTTTATTTAATTATACATAGTTTATAAAATGTTCTATAAAAAATACTGTATCTGACTTTTTACATACAATATTATACAAATTTAAAACGATTTTATTTTGAATTTATAATATGTTGTATAAAAAATGTGTTCATTAACACATAAAAATGAAAAAATTATTATTTAATATTGTTTTTATGGTGAAAGATTATCAAAACTAAGTATAAGATTTGAAAATTTCAGTATTTTTAGACTAGTTACACATATTAATTGGTTTAATTTTAAGTTATAAAAAAGGACATTTTCAATAAAACGATATTCCAATAAAAAAAGTTTCTTTTTCGTTTAACTTTATGATGAAAACTTGTTATCTAACAAATTAAAAAACTTTATTGTACATAACTAACTATACCAATAAAAAATACGTACGCAGAATACGGAAATTGGGTGTTACGTAGTTATTCGTCATAAATCACTTTCCTTAGGACGAATCAGAGTTTTATCATTAAATATATATATTTGAAAGCAACAATGATAATTAAATTGAAAAAAAAAGGCTATTTAATTCAATTTTTGAGATTTGAAATAAAATTGAAGTGAATTTTATAACAAGTAAAATTGTAAAATCGTACTGGTATAATATTTTTTTAGGTTTAATATTTTTTGTTTTGTTATTTTTTGGTTTTATTTCTGAAGACTTTAAACTGCATTGAGTTTATACAAGAATAAAAATTACTACATATTCTACGATTAAATAAATTAAATAATAATATATGCTTTAGATATATAACTTGACTAACTTTTTACTATTTTAACTATATCCCTGCGGTTACTTAATATGTCTACTTCACACAATATTATATTAAATAATATCTATAGTATTAAAATTTTTAATTTCATAAAATAAAAATATTTTATAAATCTTGAGTGACTATTTTTTGGATGAAATAAGTATTTAATATTAAATTTCAGAAACATACTCAAAATTGTTGAGTCCCAGTGACACACTATATTATGTCTTAGTTAATTTTTTATTTTTAATATGAAAAATATACGGAGTGAATTTGTAATGTAAAATATAATATAAGACTACTGAATGAAAAAAAAATGTAGGTATGCAACATTATATAATTCAAATTAAAAATTTTAAAAACAATAAAGTTTTTACATATTTCCACTCTTGAATGTTCGAGGGAATGGCCCTAAAGTCTTTTTCTCTTAATTTATTATTAATATTTCATTTTTTAAACACATTTAGATGTAGGTATAATACGGTTTTCTATCGTTTTTAATAATTTTCATAATATTAAAAATATTGACCACACACTTTTCAATTTTAAATAATCATTAAATAATTTTTGATTAGATATTTTTAAACAATGTTTTTCTGAACTCAATATCTATAATCAATTTTATGCATTTAAATTTCGAAAAAATTTCAAATATCAAAATTAATTTTTAAATATTACGATGAATGTATTTGTTACAATTATGTTACTATATGTTGCAATTGAAAATAAATTATAATTTTTATTCCAGAAAAATGTACACACTTTGGTTATTCATTATTTTAATTAAAATATTTACCCTTTACCTAAATAACTTTATTTTAATTCAAAAACATCAACACAAGAATATTGATGGTTAGTTTACTTATTTATTATATAAACATTTGCGTAGTAAAGCAAAAATATACAATTTTAATAGATACTAAAATTATTTAAAACCATTGAATAGTCTATAATATAAGTAAAAGTAAAAAATGTTCGTGAAGGGTGTTTTATGTTGACATATTTTTTAAAGTTTACAACACATTTCACTACAAAAATTATATTTTTATAAATCGTCTATATACAATAATTATAGTTGTTTAATGAATAAGAAAGAAAACTTTATTCCATATTTGATGCATAACAGGATGACAACGTCAAATGTAAATGTCAATGTGTTTGATAGTAAAATCATCAATGAAAATTAATTTAAATGAGTTACTAACAGTATATTATATTATTGTGATATTATACGTTTTCATTTTCTTTCACAAAAATATCTGAATTGCCTCGAGTCGAGGGAAACAATTGTGTGCCAAATAAATGGACTGTTTAGCAACAACTGAACATATTCGTCAAATAACACATGTTTTTATTATCACAGTATCTATCGGTGGGGTTTCCCAGAAAATCCATTGTAAAAACGGTATGAAATATTACAATGCATTAAACTACCCATATAATTATGGAATACTATATAAAATACACCTGTTTTTGTAGTTGTAGATAGTGCCTGTGCGTGTGCTCGATAATAGATAGTTTTAATACAAACTCCCACGACTGAGAATCGTATAGATCATAGGCGGAGATTTGATTGAATTTTAGGGGGGGCTTAAATCTTTCTTTGCAAAATAAGCCGCGGGGGCTCTGCCCCCACACACCCTTACTAATATCAATATTACCTTCAATATACATTAACTACTACATTACCTACTAAAAAGGAAAGCTACTAAATAGTAAATACGCATTACTAACTACATAATATGCACTTTTAAAGCATTTATTAATTAGCAGTGATAATGAAATTTTTAAGATCATTTGGTTCTTTCCTTTTTTTTTTATTTCCTAAATTTTAAATTAAATATAATTAATACAGCAATTATTTTTAAAAATAACATAGTTTAGTAATCAGTTAATTAGGTATACCTTGGCATGGATTTTCAATAGATACATTATTGACTGTTGCAAATTTATTTATATCCAACCAAATTTCAGCAAAACATGCAATGGTTTTATAATCTTCTAAGGATTTGATTACAGATTTAATAATAATTTCAGAATTTCCTAGGGTCGAAGATTTTTCTTGCAATTTGTTTGTTAAAATATTAATTATTGATAAAAATTTATGTAAAAGAAACAAATATACAATGAATTGTCCTTTTCTCATATTGGTTAAAATTCCTGAAAAAATAATTGAATAAGGACAAATTAACTTCAAATTCTCAACAAGTATCTATAATCTATAAATTGAAACATTAAATTATCAACTATCAAAATATTTTCCAATTGCTTCATTTACATCTTTATCAGATTCATTTTCAATCTCATTCGAGTAGGTGCTAAAAATTCTACAATATTATGTTTTAATAATTATTATATTGAATTAGATTGACAACATTGCGGGAAAAAATATTAGCTTGTAAAGTTCCAAGATTTTGGCAATTGTTGTAAAATAAGTCCGAAGTTCGGCCGTCCACGTGACTGAAAAATGTTCAATAATTTTGGGGGGGCTTTCGATCTTTTTGGGGGGGCTAAGCACCCCCAAGCACCCCCCAATCTCCGCCTATGGTGTAGATAAAACCCTATATTGAACGCAGAGAGAGGCGATAAAAACTAATGTCTAGGGTTCGGGACTTGTTGCATTTGCATATTGATTAATAATGACTGCAGAATAGTCTAAGTAAGATTTAAATTTGTTTTAAGTCATAATGGATTGAAATACAAAAATTTTATTTGCATATTTTCGCATATTTGGCCGTTTTCTGAGCAAAATGCATATTTGTCAATTTTGGCAGTTTAATTGTTATTTATAGCATATTTACACAGTTTTTGTTTTAAATTTATTTTAAATATTTAAATTTTTTATTTTGTAACTTTATTTTTTTACTTTCATGCGTTGTTCAATATACCTAATCAGTTTCTCCGTATAGTTTGGTTTATTAATAAAGAGGAGATAATAACATTATGAACTGGATTTGGAAACTAGGGAAATATCTAATTATTCCTGCGTATGCTATCGTTTATCGTAAAGCGTAAATATGCTGACCAACAACATTTAAATTCGATAACATCAGAAAATGTCTTATTGTCCAGTCAAACTTTACAGGTAAACAATAATTCATCATCTTTATATTTAATAATAAATTAATAAATAATAATTTAATGTATTAAAGAAAAACCCAAACTTATTTTCATTGTAGGAGAAGACGAAGAAAATGAAATCGAACATACATTTCAGTTATATAATGTTATGATAGTATTATAGTTGTCAAAAAATAACTAATTACAAAAAATTGTCTAAATTTAAATGAATAAAATCAATTATTTTAATATAATTAAAAAAAAATATTTAGTTGCATATTTTTGCGCATATGTCGGTAATTTTAAGTGCATATTTCCTACAATTTATGTGCAATAAGTACCGAACCCTACAGTAATATCACACGTAACGTGTATGGAACGGTATTATTCAATGATTACGGTTGTCCGAACGCATCGGCTTTCGTCTGTCTTGTTCCTGTTGTCTATTCGTGCACAAAACGGCGAACTTATATTTGAATATCATTTTAATATGTTCTTCAAATATGCTTGTGGCCATTTCTCTTCTAGTAAATCTGTGTGTGTGTGTGTGTGTGTGTGTGTGTGTGTGTGTGTGTGTGTGTGTGTGTGTGTGTGTGTGTGTGTGTGTGTAATACACACTGTGTATGCATGGACACTCACTTATGACATTCGGTTGAACAATCGTTAATAAACTGTAACAAATGTACGTACCTATATCACCAACCGGGAAAAATGATTGCATCCAAAAATTGATTTTTTTTTTTTAATATTAATCCAATAATAGTGTAATTTTGTTTTTAATTAAAAAATACCAAACGATTCGATATAATTAACGAGATTAAATATTTTGAAATAAATACAAGAGCATGTAGGTTCCCGGGTTTTGAGCTTTCGCCATACGATCGCACGGGCCGCGGACGTGCACGAGCGACGCCGGCGTGCCGGGCGATCGGTCGCGGGTCGTCTAAGGACCACCAGCACCGGCCGAAGCCGTACCTTTTCCGAGGGCGGAGAGACCGAAGCCTCTTTGGGACCGCGCCTCTAACTAGGTGCAGTTGTTTAGGGTCCACTATCTTCACGCTTGTCCCAACAGCCACCACGTTTCAGCCGAAGTAGACACCTCAACCTCGAGGGGCACCGCTTTCCGGACGGGCGTGCGGTGGGGCTCCCTTCTCCCGTGGTACTGACTGGGTTTTAAGAAGACGTCGGTGGGTCAACCCGGGGCGAACCCCTCGCACCATTTTGGCTTCCCAGGCCGGCTAGTGACGGTCCTTAAATACAAGAGAAATAGGTACTCATTTCATCCAAATTGGACTTTTCTTTTTTTGCTTAATAATAACATTCTTTTCATCAACGGTTTCACGTACACAATTTGGGGCACTATGTCAAAAAATTAGCTTTATAATGCTATTTAAAATAAACCAAAGCCGAGTTCCATTTTTTTTTTTTTTTATTTATATAATGATTTATGAAAAATCATTATTTTTGATCAAAATAAATAATTTTAACAATGCATAACTATGTAAAAAATATATAATTAATGAATGAAAATCGTACAACTAAATATAGTACGTATACTACAATGATATATTTTTAACAATGAACAAAAGCGAACTTCGGACTTATGTTTATAAATCTTGTACCTACTCTCATAGAATATTCATACTTTCATGTTATTTTGATAACACTATACGATAGGATATACACAATAATACTTATTAATTACATTGACATACGATATTATCTATTGCTCACGATCTATGCCTAAATTGTGTGATCATAAAGTTCAATAAAAAAAAAAAAAAAAAAAATATATATATATGTATATTGTAGGAAATTATTAAATGTCGAAAGAAAGCATTTTACTAACATGACATATTGAATATAAAAATTTGGACATCATTATGATGTATTATATATACTCGTAATAATTATATAAATATATGAAAGGTTTAGAACTCATAAATATTGAGCACAATACGATTTTAGAATATATGTTTCTGGTGAGACTATGACTCCTGTCACTTAATATTTCCAATTTTATAAATTTATAAATATAAAAAAAATATGTGCTATACTGTGATTAGGTTTTAATTTAGTTTATACCACTTATCAATCATAGAAAACACACATTTTATCTAAATATTGATGAGTAATAATTCAAACACTTCAATTTATCTTTACCACCATTTGCAGAAACTTTTTACAGAAATTTACAATTTTGAAAATTCTTATAACAGTACAAACAATAAAATTAAATTAACAAAATTAATGTAATTATATTAAATTTATACAATTTACATAGTTTCAATTATATTAAATTATTAAATCAATCACAGATGTTGAGTGAAATATAATCTAATATCTACAATATATACAATACAAATATTATAGATAAAATTAATTAAAATATTTTGATAGAACTTGAGACGGCTTAGAAAGGACTAAATCTTCTTAAGCCTCCCTATTCACGTCTATAATTCTATGTGCATAAGTAAATAAATGGTCTACATTTTGGACAAAGGACTCACATAATATTTTGTATACTACGACACAGGTTACAAAATACATTTTTGTAATTTCGTCTTTTTTACGTGTCATATTGCATTCAATAAAATTTGAAAAATTGTACGATGTTGTATCACGCATATAAATACATTATACTATTATCAATGAAGAATTTGTTTCCACTAGTGCACTACATTCTAAAAATAAATAAATTAACAAATATCTTTGAACAAACTAAATAGACATTCTTACTTAATAATAATGAGACACTAGTTTTCTTATTTGAAACAATTCTATTGACGTAACGGAAATAAAATAATGTAATCTACCATAGATTCTTTGACACATGCGAACTCTATTAACCAAATGCATCTATATGTGTAACAGTCTACTGATCGTCTACAAGCATTTTTTTTTTTTTTTAATTTACACTTACTGACGGCAGTAGAGTAGACACAGATTGTAATTTGCCAATTATTTTCCATACTCGTTGAGCGACTCTGGGGAAAACAAATTGTATGGTACAATTGATATTTCTAAAAATAATAACACTGTCAATTATATTAAAATTATTATCCACAAATAGACTTAATAGTTTTATTGAGTGAAATAAGAGCATAAATGAATATACGAATTCAAATTATTTTCCTATGGAAACGATTAATGAAACTATACGTTTTTCATATTGTGTTTCAATTTGCACATGTCACCATTACGTATTAAAAAGGGCCATTTTTTTTTTTTTTTTTTTGGATCACATGGTCAAATAATCAGGTCCGGTTATATCGATTCCCGTTATTTACCCTTGTTATAGTCAAAAGAATGCTCTGTTAACCACATAGTACAATTAAACCCTCATAAATCGTATATGACGTACTGAGGCACGAAGGCTGTTTTTGGTCGAAAGGGGTGAGACCGTAGGGGTTATTATTATTATGGTGTGTTCGCTCAAAAAACAATTAAAATTTTTCGTTTGTTTATTATTTGTCTATGTTCACAAAAACGATAGCAGAAGACAATACGAGAATAGGAGGGGGAATATAAGGGAAGATGTATCTTTTTGTTGTTGGTCCTGGATCATTATCGCGTGCTCCACTATAAACCGGGTGCACGAAGTGTGATAATATTTTGATTATTTATATGAAACCAGAATTGTTAAAAATATTCACTAGTATTTACAGATACATTTTACCACGATCGGAGTGGACTAGAACTTAGAAGATATAATGTACTCACAACGTATAGATTTACTTACATGAGTAAATATTTAAAATTTTATTGCAATAAAAGTAACGTAAAAATGGTTTTAAGTATCATCAGTGTGTAACGTTCTGGCGCCGCTATATCTGCTGTTTACAGTCCAATATTTCAAACTCTTCAGTAATAAGTATCGAATAGTATGACGTTGTTTGAACTCTTTTTATTCCACTTTAAAAAGTTACGAGTATTTAAAACCCTTTTTTTTTAATTTTCACAATAATATTTTAACATTAATAAATTCACAATTACAACAAGTTGTGCATAATACGTCATAATAAGTGTAAAAATATAAATATACTTCAATTTAAATTTTTCAGTTTATTTACAAGTATACATCACTGAGTATGTAGTGCCAACAATGTTAAATACAAAATTATTTATTTCATCGGTGATCATATGTAAGAATGTGTACATAATTTACATGAAACTGTAATAGTTTATATTATCAAATTCATTTCGTTTCCAATTTAAATACTTATTGTATACGCAATGCGTGATCAGTTAATACTTATTTTGAGATATTTAAATTTTAAATGTACATAAGAGTTTACAATAACAACATTATGAAATATATTTTATATGTTTGAATTATAATTAGTATATTTTAGTTGATGTAGAAAAATAATAAACATATATATACTCATAATGATATGTCTTACGATAATAATAATACTTGATGACAAAATTAAATTAAATATAAACGTACATTGAATACTACAATTTTTAATTGTATCAAAAAAATTCGGTACACTGAATTTCGATTTGCTTTTATGTAGTAAGTCAAGTTAATAGAAAGTAAAATTCTGATATAATATAAAATACTGTTCATACGTGTATTTTGAATTTCATATTATTTGTAAAGAAATTACTATACGATTAACGTAATGAAAAAAAATGAAATACTGCCATAATTGTCGCTATTATACTACACCGTAATAAATTAGTACATAACATGCATTTTCCTGAGGTAGATATGCACGTTGAACAAATACCGAATGTGTACTTCAGAGTTAATATGTTTATTACGAAATTCTCATTCCACTCTTGGAAATAATTATGTTTATATTACTATAATGAAGTGAATATTTTCAAATTAAAAACTTAATATGTCAGCAGTAATTTAAATTATAAGTAAACTTTGAATAAAAATATGTTTTAATTATTACTTCGGAATATCCACTTAAAATCGTATTGAAATCGTATACTTCCAGTTCCACTATAATAATATATATTATATTCTTATGATTGGTATTTGAATACGTACAAATTGTGTATAGTTGGGAAATTTTAATTGGAAAAATTAATCAAAATTATCCATATTACAGTCGGGCTTTAACAACTGAAGCGATAACTTTCCATAACGTTCCGTTATGTGTTACGTATATTATCAGTTCACCTTTGAATAGTCATCTATTATGCCCAACGACTAATATATTTTCACCTATTGTTATAGTAAATAGAAACATAGTTTGTAAATCTAAATTCAAAGATAATCTAACTAAGAGAGATCTCTTATCAACTCCCTTAAACTCTACAGCCCACGAGGGGAAAAAGAGCGAATTCTTCGTTTATCCAAATCGCTTCGAGGTTTTAGCAACTGAAAGACAAGACTACATTTCCAACCAACCCATCACACTATCCAAAGACATTTTGTCAAATCAGAGTAACTTTAAACTTTCTAATTTTGTATTAAAAAACGTGACAAATTGTAACACTCAAAAAAAGATTTAACTCGTTTGGTGGCCCAGAGGGCTTCACTTGCAGATTTAATAAAGATGGTATTATCGCACGGTCAAATTCATGAGCTGACCACACATTCATTAAGTCTGATAGGGAAAAAGTCGATTGCAATTTTCATTACTATCTTTCCCGTTACCTTCATTTTATTCGTATTGTACTTCGTCACATCCACCACTCTACTCCAACTGAAGACATCAAAACAGCTTTGGTGATCTCGAACACGAAATTATCAGTATTTTAGAACACTTAATCGCACCAACAACTCAAATACCTAATAAAAACACTCAGTTTTCCTCAATATCATCTACGTTACGTGAAATTTGAATCAAATCACTACACCAATGAATGCACAAAAACACGGGAAGAACTAACAAAATGTGCAAATAGTAGTGGTAATCACTCAGCAAACTTTAAAGGTTGTCAAATTTTCAACGATATTCTAAACCACACTAAAAATAAAGTCATAAAAATCAAATCTAATCAACTAAGAGAACACTCCATTCTAATAACTAATGTATCACCAGCAAATCAAATCAACATCGACCAACTTCAACTCGAATCAAAAACAAACATATGTGAAACCCACAGCCAACACACCACCAGTCTATCAACCGTTCCACATCATCAAAAAAATGTATTGATGAACTTTAATCAATATTAATCCCTCTTCTACTTGCTCTAACATCCCTTATAAACAAAATTACTTTTCCTGTTATCCCTACTCCATAATAACTTCATTATTTCCCGTTGACCGCATTACGTTTATAATATAAATATAAACATTTTAAACTAAACAAACTTTCCCCCAAGTCAGAGGATGCCCACACTGTTGAGTCTCCCTCCCCACATCGAATCATTTTATTAAATGTTCTAGATTGTTAACAAACTTGCTTATTGTATTAAATAATATTACCGATTGTAAATACTGTCTTGTCAAACAATAATTTTTTTTTTTAATAAATATAATTATCCATTATTATATCAAATTTAAATGATTCCACACATAAACGCTGATATATATTTTATATATATTAAAGTTACTTATGATTATGTAGAATCAAATAAGTAAATGATTTTAAATGTATAATAATTATAAAATATTAAGTTGCCAGTGGTGAAATAAATCAAATTTCTTTGATAATATCTAAAATTAGATTACTATGGCTTTGAATAACACATTAGCTTGATCAGATAAAAATGAATTATTAAGTTACTAAAATAAATCTTAACATTCCTATCTACTAAAATTACAGTGGCAGATCACTTTACCGCCCAAAAATCCGAAAGCAGTTCTTAATATATTAGTTTTTGACACATTTAACATTTGTTTTACGTTTCTGTTTTTCAGCTCTGTATTTCACAATTATCCAAACTATGAATTTCATTTATAATTTAATTTACATTAATTATATATATATATATATATATATATATATACATATAAACGGTGTCCTACGAGAACTCATTTATCGTGGTGTCTTCCAAAATAATGAATATAACGGCATTTTTTTTTAACACTCACAACACTATGGACACAAATTGTTCATGTTTGAATCAATTAAAATTTAAAAAAATTACTTTTATTTAATTTTTTTCGAAACATTTGAAGATTACCTCATCTTATTTCATTTTTAAATAATTATTGCTTAATCATTCATTACATAACCAACTATCGTAACTAATTACAATTTTAAGACAATACTTATGGTATTATGATTAACTAAAATAAAATATTTTCTAAAACATTTAAATTAATAATCAAACTATGAATTATTTGCAGCTCTTAGCCTTGTATATTATTAAAAAAAAAAATCTTGGGATGTATCGCTATTGATAAAGTCTCGAGGGACACCCTGAATATATTATGAATATTTTAGAATTAAATATATTAAAAAAATATATATGTATAATTATTTATTTTTTTTTAAAAAGGTAAATTTTAATATTATAGACCTTACAAACAAAGGTGTACCACCAATGTGCTTTTCATCAAAATGTGGAGTCATTCTTCAAAATTCTAAAAAATTCTTTAAATTATTAAATAAATTTAAAAAATATCACATACTTTGCATTATAGGTTTTATTAGCTTCATCGATAAGATGATCAATGATAATGATGATGAATACCTAGTTATGATATTTCATGGCTTAGAACATAAGTACAATATTTATATTCTATAGCCGTATGCTAGGTAGGAGAGAAAGAGAAGGGTTCGAATTGCCTTAAGTTCATGATATTTTTTTATAAACATGACATTTTTCACTATAATTTGGTATTAATTCGTTTATTCATTGATAGAGGAAGTCTGTAGCCAACTATCAGACAAATGAAATTTTATTGGATTGATAATTAAAAATGTTTATAAGCATTTACCGAAAAATATCAATAATTTACGTATAATTAATCATTTTCGTCAAAATTTTAATTATCTTTAAACGTGCAGAAAAAAATCCTAACTGGATATTTTGAAGAAGTTATCGATACTGTTCCTTTAGCATATTATGAATAAGATGTGAATATATTATTTTTTGGTTTTTATATGAAATATTTAAAATTTTATTAGATAACAATTTCTAAAAACCAGATATTTTTATTTATTTAAAAAATTTAAATACAGCCCAAATATGGTATTTCAAAAGCTTTATAAAGTCTGTATAAGTGTAATATTGATATTTTGTAAAAATTTAAAATGTCTAGTACCATTTTTTTGTATTTATAGCTAATTTTAAAAATAGATTTCATGAAAATCTTGTCTATTATACATTTTACAGTTTTTCCATACGCTTTGAAAAACTATTGAGAATATAGAAAAATTGCCTCTTTAAAGTACTTAATACATAAAATTCTAGTATAGAGTTGATTTATGAAACTTTTAGGCAATAATTTTCACTTAAAAAAGTGATTAGATCAAAAAAAAAAAATACATTCTTCGTTACACTCAGGATCTTCATGAAAGAAAGAATGAAAAAAATAAACGTTATTATAAAACCAATAGATCCTTCGCTTCACTTATAATCGAAAATTGATCGATGTATAAACTTATTAGTTCTAATCATATGCAATATAAAAGAAATTGTATACATTCCAATGACTCGTGGTCCTATGTGTTAAATTAGCAAAGAAAAAAAAAATTAAAACTTTAGGGAAAATAACCAATAATATATTATCATCATTTTATACTGACGAATTTAATTTTCTTTATCTTAACTACACTATAAAATGTACAGTATACACAGTATACATATATTGCTTTCAAATAAATGTATTTTCAATATACTTCAAAGACCTTTATATACTGAATTTAATATCATACATTTGAGAATAACGTTATTCTTGCTTATGGTAATGTGTTAGTATAACAATTTAATTCAATTAATATCATGTAAAAAAAAAAAAAAAAAATTTATATTAGATAATTCTATAACATTCAAACTGACTGTGTGTTCTCACCACGTCTAAAAAGTTTGAACATACTAAAATACATTTGTAACTAAGTTCACATACGTATGACTAACAATTAAATATTCGAAAATCAAACATGAACCAATACAGATTTATGCATCGATTCGTGTTTAATCTTCAAATGTTAGTACACATGATTCCACAAAATAATTCATGTGCTCAGACTTTCTAAACCACACGATGGACAATTTAAAACGTAATAAAGTACTTGGTTTATAATGAAAAACCGAGCGTGACACATACAATAATTGTATATTGATTGAAAAGTTGAAGTGCAGAATGGTTTAAATTTCAAAACTAAACCGTATTTTGCAATTAAGCTATTCGAACGAATTCACCGGGATGAAAATCAAAGGTGTATTATGACAATGCAATAATTTGATATCCAAATTTACGTATGCTTCATCACGCAATATCTAAAAATGAACAAGAATTACTAGTTTGATTTAAAGAGGCACCTAATGTGATGTGATTCTAGTAAAATGCTTCTGTCGTTTGAAAATTAATTGCTTCTGGTCATTCAAGGTCCAATAACGTTGTATTAGTTTAAGTCAACAATATTGTTAAAAACTCAGCACAATGCGCGTGCATTCAACCTAAATGGTAGGCACGTGTTTCGCCGTTTTTGGCTCTCGCTCAAAGAGCTTGTTCATGCGTAATATTTTCAGCTAATAACGTTTTCTCTAGAAAATTGTTTCGTCGGTCCCAGATGACATAAATCAACAAAAGCGTACAACACACGTTCGTGATAGATTTTTCACAAGTTTTATCTCAATTTTCTCCCTTGCACAATTTACGATTAATCTTACATCACGTGGAATAATGTTATTCTTTCTTAATTCTACGTTGAAAAATAATATGTATAGAGAACGGAGCTAAAGTAAAAGGCCAGGGCAAGCGAGGTAAACGACACTTGTAACCCAGGAGAAAAAAAAGAGTTATGAATAATTCACTACATTAAATAGTACATTTGAATGGTTGCATTCGAAGGGGCTCGTTTTAAAAATAAAATTTTCTATTCGAAAAAATAATTAAATAAAAGATTATTTTTTAGGATAGACATCGTTTTTTCTTGTAAATGATCAGGTCTTTAAATATCCAGTATGCAATTGTAGTTTGGATGAATATGTATAGGCGGGTAGTTAAACGTGAATCTTGTTTTTGAACCTCCTAGAGTTGCTCCACTATTTTGAAATATTATGATTATATGTTTTCATCGACCAAAATTTAAAAAATTAACGGTGGAAATGAACTAACCAGAACTCATGGAGATAAAACAAACTTGATATACCTTCTATCACGACGTACCAACAGGTTTTATTTTGCGACGAATTTTGATTAAACAACCAAAAGTAGAAAGTACATGGTGTACGATGTTAGAGTAATATTTTTGTAGAAAAATAACTGTGCAGTGTATAGTGTACATAGTATAGGCAGAAACGCAATACAATTTGACTAAAAATAAAATTAATAAACACGCTCAGACGTTAAAACATGACAAATAAAAATAATAATTGTAGTTACTAGCTCTCCAGTGAGTGAAAATGAAGTACGCGAACGTGTCGAATACCCTGAAAATAATATTGGCTTGTGTTATGTTTTATACTAGAATTATTTTAGATTCTGAGTGAAGCGAAGGATTTATTGGTTTTTACTATTTAATTTTATATATAAATATAATACATTAGATAGTTCATGCTAAAAAACAAATATAAATTTTAATTATATAGGTATATGCGAACGATGGTAATGTTTTTAATATTTTGACATTCATATTCTTTTAATTGATCTGATCAATAAGCTACAATTATTTTGAACATTGTTATTATGGAATGCACAATTGTTTATGACAAGTAATTATTACAATGGAATTATCGAAAAATTTTTTAAACACTCGAATGCCATTTTTCTGATTTGTTTTAGTCAAACAACAGATAAATGTTTTTTGAACAATTTACAGTTGTGATTTATGACACAGCATCGTGTATTCTGGAATGAAATATTAAACATCGTACACACATTTTAGTTTAATAACCATTACAAAACCAAAACCACTTTAGAAATCGGGATATGGACGAGTGGTTTATTCCAAAACCATTGGAGTAAATATCATATTCTCAGGAAGTATATTAATCATCTCGTGTGAAGTTTGAATAAATATTGTAATTGCACCATAAGTTTCTGTTGTGTTAAAGTGTAATTTTATAATTTTCTATTGCTTACCAGCATTAATTTTTGTATTCAAATAAAATTATATTCGTTACGTACTCGTGATTTTCATTTATTATTCGTTTGAATAAAAACATTTTTTTTATGACAAACGTGAAAATAACTCCTGAAATATTACTATAATAAACAAACAAATGCTTTTATTTATAATATGTTTAAATATTTTATAATTATTTAAATCATTACTTTATTTTCATACTCTCCTTTTAGGCATACAAATTACATAAACATGTAACAACTGTAGCAGTATGAATCAATAACAGGTATGCATACCTTCCTAATTTAACATTTAAAATATCATAGTAAATGGATCTCATAAGTTGAAACAGACTAAAACAGAAAATATTGAAGAAAAAAAACGAATATAAATAAAATGAGTTTGACTTTTTAGAATAAAACAATAAAAATAAAAATCAGTCGTTGCCTGGAATAATTTGGTAAAACATCCGACATTGTTACTTGATACTTTTCTTAATTTATAACTATGTTTAATTGATGAAATTATTTTATTTTAGATATAGTCTAACGTAACTAGAAACCAGTCTAACATATGCCTTGTTTTATTTAAACTCTAATATTTTATTGAAGAAAAGCATACTACTAAATTGCAAGAAACCGTGTAAGTTGTAAATCGTATTGAATAGCATTCAATTTTAATTAATGAAAGAGTCTTTAAATTATTTTTCAATTTAATATTATTTACATAAAAAAAATCAATTTTGAATTAATTACTACGACACCAAAATAAATGAAACTATTTCATTAAAAAGCTTTTTCGAGTTAAAAATAGAAAATCCAACACTATTGAAAAAGTTACAAAATGTATTCATAATCATTTTGATTTGACATTAAAAATCATAAAAAATATTACTATATAGTCTATACACAATATTAAATAAATGATTTACCATTCATTTCGATTGATTTTGCATCATGCATGGAGATTAGATAATTATACTATAAATTATTCTTTTAAATCATCTTTATATAAATACAAGAGTTTTATTTATAAATACAATTGAAAACAAATAAATACTCGTTTTATGACATGAATTTATGCTGGATACAGTATTAAATTAAAAAATGGTTACTAAAATAGCTTTGACGCTTAAATCAATACTTTTTGCTTCTGAAACGATTTTCCATGAACATTAAACGGAGAACTTGCTTAAAAACCAATATTGGATCTTTTAAATGTTTTTTCTTCACGGAAAACATAATTCATACAAAATATGTAATGGTTCAACACGTCAAATTTTTTTTTTTTTCATGAAGTAAGTGTAGACTTTATGAAGTTGGATTTTTCTGAGAAATACTTTTTTATTTTATTGTTCAAAATAACGAAACAAATTTCTTCTTAAACCATAACAATATGATTTAAGCTTTTTCGTCTTTCCTGATTTCACATGATAAAATTATTTTTAGAGTAGGATAACAATATTTTTTGTTATTGCATGGCAGCCACCTACCAACACACCCTAACTCTCTCTCTCTCTCTCACACACACACACACACACACACACACACACACACACACACACACACACACACACACACACACACACACACACACACACACACACTTTGATTAATTTTCATTAATTATTTATACATTTTTATACATACTAGATTCTCAGTAGGACCCATTTTATTTTTCATGAAATAAATAATCAACATAATATGTAGATAACTACTGCAAATCTGAACTATAATAACTTTTCTAATGTATGCATTTATGAATTGAACCTAAAAAAAAGGCTTTAGGATAAAATCCATGTAAGTTCGCTTTTTGTTACTTCGCCTTTAAGACAAGATATCGGTAGTTGAAGTACTTAAATAATCTTAGATTGACTATTTTTAAGAGGGATTCATTTAGCATACGATAAGTTTATATGTTATTATTTTAATACACGATTTGAGTAGAATGTACGATTAAGTAACTAAAATAAAGTTCACATAAACCGCATATTAGCAAATGAAAAATAATTGGTTATTTTTTCGTGTTTATTCAGTTAATATTTTTTATGCTTAAAAATCTATTGAGAAATTGCATAAATGACTCATTAACCTCCTAAATTTGAGGGTAGTAAAATAAGCACCATGTAAAATTATCGCAAACTATAAAATATAATCTGAAATTGATATGGTCGTATCATTATATACTATATTTTCAAAAGTAATAATACAGATAGGGAGAAATACTAAATCATATTAAGTAATTTTGTCACTATAAAAAAAGTTTCTTACATTCGAGGGGTAATATTTTTGTCGGCAACGCTTGTTATGATTTGTTGACATGTTGAGTGTGAATTCGTTCTTCACGTAGGGTGTTCTTAGTCCAGTGTAGTCCAATGTATGTTTAATTTTTAACAAAAATATCTATAAATAATATTTAACGGAAACAAAAGTGATTAATTTACAACAATCATATGCACCGAAAAAAAGACAATACGACGATGAAAAAGTAATTTGGAAATGCAATGATAACAAACAGTTTAGCTGTTTCGATCTTGTTAATATATAAAATAATTCTGTGATTGAATGTATTGAGTATAATTATGTGTCTGACATATCTAAATTGCAATGTAAAGTATATGTGAACAATTAAAAGGAAGAAGCCATAACATCTCAACTGCGTACTCATGCTGCCATTGGAACAATTATACCAAAAGTTATTAGATAATTTTCAACCTAATAGTACTAATGATAATAAAATATTTTAACTTATTTTAGGTTGATGTTGCAAGTTTTAATCACCCAAACTCTACAACATTAGAAAAACTATCAATTCCAGAAGAATAATACAAATTTAAAGCCATGTTTTTTTTTTTTATATAGAATTTTTATCATATGACAGTTTTTCTGGAAATATTGAAGAAAGACGAATATTAATTTATTCAATGGCAAAAAATTTTAAATTTAATATTTCAAAGGGAATATTGGTTTGTTGATGGTATGTTTTCGTGTTACCCAACTCTTTTCATCCAATTATACACTATTCACAGTATAATTTTATGTAATCTTATTCCTTTCGTTCGTGTTCTTTTCCAAGATAAAGAGGAAATTATTTATTGTAGTATTTTAGCATTAAATGTTTTAAAAGAAAACTGTAATTCAATTATGATTATGGCTGACATCGGAAAAGCTGCCGTGAATGCAGTAGTCTTTGTGTAGCTCAATATTTAAATTAAAGATATTTTTTTTCATTTTAGACTGTCACATTGGCACCAAATTTAAAATATGGACTTAAGTAATATATATTCTACTGATCAAGAATACGATGTTAATATTTGAAAAATTCAAGCATTAGCATATTTACCTGAAAATCGTATTAAAGATAGTTTTCAATGTCTTCTTGAAAAAAAATTTTATAAAAATTATAGGATACTATCAGACTTCATAAATTATTTTATAAATAAATAAATTGGCCGTGTTTACAAAAAAAGGTAGAAGGTTGACACAATTGTTTTAATTCGTTATTGAATTCAGTTTACCCATCCGTTTTGATTTTTATAAACGCGTCGAAAAAAGAAAATAATATTAGCTAGTTTTGAGTAGAACAATTGCCTCTCTGAAATAACTTAACAAAAAAATATATATATATATATATATATACATATACGTATAAAGATTCCACAATCGGGTTAAAAAAATATCGTGAAATTTGATCCAAATTCAAATAATATTCAAGACTACTTAAGAGGAATAGCTGTTAATTTCCAAT
The DNA here is from genome assembly GCA_027580255.1 of Therioaphis trifolii. Taxonomy (NCBI): domain Eukaryota; kingdom Metazoa; phylum Arthropoda; class Insecta; order Hemiptera; family Aphididae; genus Therioaphis; species Therioaphis trifolii. The sequence goes on from CM050404.1 coordinate 51,978,507, forward strand.
TACAAATTCAGAGTTGATCATAATTAGATTTAAATGAATTATAATTTATGCGATATTAAATTATTTTGACGATGAGCAATACTTATAAAATTGACGAAATTTGATAAAAACATTAAATGATAAATTCATTCAAATATTATATTTCTTATTTTTATGTTTAAGTCACCCAAATAACACGCGGCGATATTACCTTGTTGACCATTTTACCGCGACCAATTTACGCATTGCCGTTAATCTCATACTATTTTAAAATTGGAAGAATAACATATAACAGCTTAAAATTTGTTTCGTAAAAGATTTCCTCTTTTGTTTTTAATGATGAGTACTATATATTATCAAACCAATATACAAGTCCAATGTACAATGTACCAATGTACAATCAATGTAAAATTTCCACGACGTCTTAAAGTTGATTTACTTCTTCTGACATAAAGCTGTTACCATAGCCGTAGTAGTCTTTTTCCCCAAAGCTCATTAAATGTTTCGAGATAATCTGAAACTTGATTTTAAAACGTGCCATCTTATTGACACGTAACAGTGGTTTTCAGATATCCCTAGATGACAGCACGGACGTTGTTAGCAATCTAGTTAAAAGTTTGGTATTTCTATTTTTACGTCTTAATAGAGTTAATTTTCTTGGCTTTGAATTTACTCGTTGAAAATCTGAGACAAATTTTCATTTGAAATACATATTATCTTATGAAATATTATTTTTATCAAACTTTTACCACCAGAGCTATTTAATTAGTTGATTAGTTATACATAATTTATTGACTAAATAGACAAATATTATCAATTCATCACAGAAAATAATTGTGAACACTGTATTTGAATACTAAGCAGCTTATCATCGTTAACATAAGCATTGAAAATGAAGCTATTTCATTCCAATATTAATCAATTTTTATTTTCGTGTATGAGTTGAGTTGAATTTTAGGGTCATTTATTCTACGTATGTGACAACGCATTTGTTTAGTCGGAGTATATGTCAAGAGTGCAGCCTTTGAATCGTGAATATATGAAATATTTAATTTACATGGTTATTTAAATAAGTTTTTTTGTGATATTTCAATATTTTTTCTAAGTTCAATACCAAAGCAGTGAAAAAATAGGCAAAAACTATAAAATTTGTCATAAAAGATTTGTAGTTATAACGGGATGGCTGTTGGTTATTTAAAATATCAAAAATTCAAATTCAAATAATGAGGTGAAAAACTTGAAACGTTCATTGAATATTAATTATGCGTTTTATAAAGACTAGATAACATCAAACAAAATACCACATATTTTTTATTTATGTAATAACTTATATTAAGATCGGCTTGATGAATTATTTTTATACGCATTTAAACTATTTTAAATATGAAATAAGGATTAAATGACTATTATTACGAACAACAATAGATTATTGATTGATACTATTTTATATATATATATATATATTGTTTTTAATTTTAAGATCTAATAATTTTATGGGAAAATATTCTGTATTGTCATGACTCGAAAACTTTGAATCCTATCTTCAGATTTTAATCTCAATACAATTTTCATGTTACATCAAAGAAATACATTCAAACGAAATATTGAACTATATTTTATTTTTATTATTATTATTATTTTATTTTGGTTCCATTGAATACTATTAATCATTTTCAGTTATTAGTCTAGTCTATAGTTAATATCTCACTCATATATATATATATAAAAACTTTTAATTTTTATTAAAATTGTTACATTCAAATAATGTATTATCATTATTATTATTATTATTACTATTATTATAATTATTTTTTTTTTATTGGTCTTGAAATAAATGTCTGCTTTGACTGCTTTGGTCATTAGCATTACATTTATGTAGAACTTAACAATATGGATACATTATACATGAAAGAAAGAAGAAAAAAAAAATAATAATAATGATAATAATGATAATAATAAACAAAAGAGATAACAAAAAAAAAAAACAATTACAATGGCATTTTAATATTTGTAAATTTGTTTATTTTGCTATAAAAGACTTCGTATTTTAATTTTTTTAAAGAATTTTATAGTGTTGGTTTCGGTTTCAGGATTTAGACCTAGACTTGTTCCTATTTGATGACTTATATTGAATTCCTCTCTTTGTTTTTCATATTTTCTACATTCTTCAAAGATGTGTTTGATAGTGATTGTGGTGCCACATGATTCACATATTGGAGGGTCACCTTTTTTCATTTAGTGCCCATGTGTGAGTCTTGTGTGGCCAATTCTGGCCCGACTTAGTTTCTTTTCATTTGTAATGCTTATATTTGGGTTTCTTTTCCATCTTTCAACGGTTTTTTTTTATTTGATTTAATTTGTTGGTTTGGATGTTCCATATATTTTGCCAGGTTAACGTGGTGTCTTTTTTAATTTGTTTTTTTACATCTGAGAATGAGGAAATATTGATATACTGAGAATTTGGTAAGTTTATAGCTAGTTTAGCTTGTTTGTCTGCTCTTTCGTAACCGATTATTCCTATGTGTCATTATTATTATTATTATTATTATTATTGTTATTATTTGTGTATGCAGAGTTTCGAATTATAATTAAATTAATGCAATTATAAATTGTATTCAAGTTTATAAAAATACAACGATATCTTATATATTTCTAATTAATTTAATTTATTCAGCTTAGTTTTAAATGATTGACAAATATAAAATTATAAAATAAGTAAATGACATCGTCTTTCTCTTACCCATCCAATTTCAATATAATGAATACACCTATATCATAGCCATGAATGTAGTCTACTTAAGACCCAGGGTGTTTTACACTCATTACAAAATCTTGTCAAACGAGCCAAGTGACAAACTTCCCCGACCAATGTCTGTGCAGCTATTAAATACGTTACTCACATAAATAGCTAAATTGGTTTAATGGCATATAATATATATTTCTAAAATATGCATAATGACTACGTTCAATTTGGGTGAAAGTTTATGATTCAAATTTATTTGACAAATGATTTCAAGTTGAAATATAACTATATTATAAATATTATTATATTTATCTCATTTACTAAATCAAATATGTATGTAACATACATTCACAAAATGTTAATAAAATCAAAAATAATAATTCTCTAAAAATAATCAAACATTAACTAACTCTCGCTTGTTTTTATATTATTTTTTACACTTCGAGCTACCGAAAGATCATGATAATTTCCGATCACAGACTCATGATTTAAATTTTAGATTCTGTTGGTTTTACAATGATACTCAGGAGATACTTTTTGGTACCCTTAGTTTTCACCAATAGATTTATCCAACATCTCTATACGCTGGAAAATGTACGTAGATAATACTTTTTATCTCTTATTGATAGTACTTCCACGCGAGAGTGAAAAACTGCTGAAACTAAGTAAAACAATAAAATTGGCCATAAATGACACTTTCACTACTTCGATTTATCTATTTTAGTAATATATAAGTTACCGGAAATGTGGATAATACGGTATTTTGCAAAATGCCTAGGCATTATGTAAAATGCCGAAAATCACTCGGCAGTATATATATATATATATATATATATAATACTAGCTTTTCCTAGGCGTTATGTATAATGCCAAACGTCAAGTAGGCAATATGATATCTAATGAAGTAGACACAGAACTAATATCCACAACTATCCGAGCAACTATCAAATTAAATAACGAAAACGCCAATGTCGTGTGAACTAGAGCCAAGGATAATCTTGAAAATCAAGCGAAAAAAATGACGGCGTGGTCGGATAAGAAGCTATTGCCAGTGGAAGTTCATTCAACTGTACGTGTTCCAGTTCCTGAGGTAGATAAAGGACGTGGAGACGCACGAAATATACTGGCAACAGTTTTAGAGGTAATAAACACATCTTAAAAGTTCCGCTTAGTGATAATAAGTAAGACATTATATTTTTTTAAATGACAAGTGATGGTTTTTATCGATTAAGAACTCGCGATGGTGTTCTGAAGCAGTTGTACGCCAGAAGTCAATGTACAGTATGTCGAAAAAAGCTACTACAAATTGACGAAATTCCAACAGACACAGAAGTGGCGTTACAAACAGTCGCAAAGGAACAGTCCACAGGAAATGGACAAGGATTTTTGAAATGCGTTTGTAAGACCAAGTGTCAGAATAAAAAGTGCATTTGTCTTGAAAATAACGTTTTATGCACATCAAAATGTCATTCTTCAACAACATGTTGTAATAAGTAGCTATAATAATAATAAATAAAATAATAATCTAATGTAATATAAATAATAAAAGATAAATTATAGTATGAGTAATACTATATAATAATTTGTTTTTTACTTTGCCTAAAAAAAAAATTGGTATTTTACATAATACCTAGGTATTTTATAAAATACCTAGGTTATATGTAGAATAATATTGAAAATCTTATGTTTTATTTACTTTGCCTAAAACCGTTCGTCAATATGCATAATACCTAGTCATTTTGCAAAATACCTGAATTATCCATATTGCCGGTAACATATACGAGTACATAACTAGGAAAATAATGTTGCTATAAACTTGGAATTTGTGCGATATATTAATGGCACATTGTTACATACTTTACAGTAGTTTCAAAAAAAATTTGTCAATTTTGGGGCTAAAAATAGAACTTTAAAAATACCTAGTTATCATAATTTATCTCTAATGACATTTTTAATATTTAACAAAAAGTTCTGAAAATGTAATATGACCTTAGTATATACGTCACTAACGATACTTACTTCCAATGTTATAGTATTATGGCGTATACATGGAGTGATACAGTGTAGGAAAAAAACAAAGAATCAGTAGTTAATAGAATAAATTACAAAAGCAAATACATTTTGGTTTTACTTACCGTCGATTAGATAATTTTTAAAACATATATGAATACTTCACGAAATGTATGAAAATCAATAGTGTTAAAATAGTATCTTTCTCTTGACTAAAAAAATAACTCCAACAAGAATAAGATGATTTTTTACTCTCCAAATAAATAAAATTGAGAACTATCCTAGTCCTTCAAATGTATTTTTTTCTGACCTCAAGTGCATGGTTACTATTCTTATGTTTTAATTCACATCCCTCAATGAAGCAATAGTCACAAATTTTCAAAAAAATATAATACTTTTACAAATAAAATATCTCATTACGTTTTATAATTTTATATCATAATATATATATATTAAAAAAACTCGTGATTAAAAATGTAAAAATTGTTTTCTTAAATCAAGTTAAAATGTATACACATTTACGAACGTAAATATACATTTGAATTACCTATAAGTTTTATATTCAGCTATATATTTATATTATAAGAATATGAAAATTAATATTAGTTAAACTTGTGTATATTTTAGTTGAAGAATATTTTAAAAATCATTAATGATCAACCAAAATATGTTTTTGTATACATTTATATAACATTTTTAGTAATAAAGTATGTATTATTTATACACCTGTATCATTTATTTTTGACATTTACAATTATTTATGCTTAAATACACACGTAAGAAAACATTATTCTGTTGAAAAGGGCGTAGTCTTATTTATTTCCTAAAAGATTAATTAATCCGATGCGTTGTTTTTACAAAATGAATAACTTATATTTTACTAATTACTTTGTTTGAAACGTGAGGCGCCTTAAATAATAATCATATTGTTAATAAAGTAAACACATTACGAAATCCACCTTAATTTTGAGCATGCAATTTTAAATGCCTTAAATAATATAACTGTTGAATAAAAATTAGATTCAAACAAAAACAAATCAAAATATTCATATATTTTATCGTCGTTTCACCTTGGTAATATTTAAAATTTATTGATAAATAATTGATTTCCTATGATTTTTTAAAAAATGTTCATTCATGTTTTAGTATTATATTTGAATTAAAATAATATCACTATCATTGAATTTACCAGTCATTATGCACAAATCATTTTAATTAGATTTATTCTTATTTATCCATGGTTTATTCCATGAAAGTGAATGGCTATTCTTATTTTTGCTCATCATTTCTTTCACCACCAATTCATTACCTATGCCAAAGTCCACTATTTCTCCTTCTTAACCTCTAACTCTGGTATACCATTTATCTTCTTCTGATCCCTTCTACGCCTAACTCAACTAGTATTCTTGACTATCTTAACGTTTTATATTTTACCAACGTTTGCATTTAAACAGCGAGAACTTTGCATATACTATTTCCTGATCTTAACAAATTTAATTACACCACTCATACACTATAAATGTCTAATTTTATTCAATGCTGAACACTTACAGACGGCAGACCAATAAAATCATTTTCCTCAAAATAGTTTTGTAAAATGTCTTTTGTATTCTAAACAAAATAACGTTTTATCATGGAATCCTCTTGTGCCTTTCTTCTCTTCATCCAAACACAATGCTACTATTAAATTAACTATTTACGTTTCTGTAACTCCATTATTTCTTAGCTCACAACTGAGCTTGAGCTCATGAACATCTTAATTCGATTTATTACATGATCTCCGAGTATAATTCTACTATATGACTATAATTTCTTCTCACCTTACTTCTAAAATTCTACCTGAACCTTTTATTTTCTCAAACTATTTTTCCAACTATTTGAATAACATGCAAATGGGTTTATAAATGTACAATAACAGTTCAATATACTATAACTGTACTACATTAGATATTATCATCTGACTTCTACCTCATTAAATATACATAAGCTTTGAGTATATCATTTTAGTATTAAAAATAGCTATTTAAGTAATCATTAAGAGTTCGGATTTTAATGCATTCTATCTTTTTTTTCTTTTTTTTTTGAAACGCTTGAAACAATACTTTTCAAGTGACAAAATATGTGTTTTAAAATACACTATTCTAATAACGATTTTTTTTTTTTTTTTATATATATAAGGAGATTATTAACAACTTTTAATATTGTGATGTTTTCGGGACATATTTGAATTGGGTCATTTTAATCTTTTTTTAGTATTAAAATAGTCACAAAACATCCAAATATAACACATACCTATTTTTTTAATAACGTACATCAACAACATTAGATAATTTTATTTTTAAATTAAATGAGCCTAAATTAAATAAGTGTATCACTCATCCAATTATATAAAATTTCCACGAATCAATCAATACATTCTTATGGTGCCATAACGTTGATTCAACAATGCACGTGACCGAGCCAATTGTTGATTGTCTTTAGTCACGATCGAAAATTTAAAAAAGTACGTACTTCGCCCCATGGGATATTCTTTGCTACTCGAACGATTTAATGGGGATGGGTGTATAGAATTTTCAAGAAATGATGGAGTATTTCTTTAGTTTAACGGTTCTGAGCAAAGCTTCAGAATTTAAAATAAACCGTTTGTATTTCTTCAAATAAATTGTTAAAGTTGAAAATAGACGTAAAAACAATTTATTACATAATAATCGTAAAATAATTCAATTAAGTGCTTATAAAAAAAAATCTAATCACGATTTTTGAATTTTTTTTATAATCATTAAAGTCGTTTATGAGTCAAGTCATATTACAATTTCAAAAGTTTTTATCGAATATTTAAACTTAATTGGTAAAATAAGATATTTTTAAAGTTCTATTTTTAACTCAAAAGTTGTAGAAGTTTATTGAAACATTTTTTAAAACATGTAGTGATATGTTTTTAGTTTATGGTGAATGTTTCAATTGTCTAGCAACATTATTTTCAGAATAATGACGAAATAACTAAAGTCGATTTAATGAAAATGTCGTTAACGGCGAATTTTGTCGTTTTTGGTCCATTTGAGACAATTTTTCCGGTCACCTAGAGAAACGTTTGAACTAAATAAACCCTCAAAGTACCATCTAAATCGAATTTCCAATCTATATAGTTGATGGATGAAACTTTTGGACAAAATTAAGTTGAGTAAAAAGTGTATCCAGAAAAGGATTTTTTTTTTAAATACTTAAAAATATACATCATTGTCAAACCATAAGATCCTTCGCTTCCCTCAGAATCAAATAATGTATTTATTTAAGTGAATTAAATTTGTATATATTATATATAAATGCATACATACATCGAATCTTACAATTGTATAAGAAATGCTATGAATATTTTCAATGCATTTAAATCTGAGCTAATCATACAATTTAAAATGAAACATTTTTCTTTACAAACTTTTTTATTTTAACGGACAATATTTCAAATTTTTTTTTATATTTATGGAGTTATGACGTAGGAATTCGGTCTCTCACACGAGCGCGTGCGCTCACATGCACACACATACACACACACAATGTGGTGCATGTTTGTTTTTAAAGTCTTAACTTTTTAAATTGAAAATAATGTATATCTACTAAAGAAATATGTTTATTATATAATCTAATGGAATATTCCATTATATCATGGTATCAGTTTGAGCAAGATGCCTACCAGCTTCACTAACAACCTAAGTTCCACTTTATGATCCTTTTTATAAAAATTATGCTTCACACCAAAAGACAATAAATACTAACCTATTACTGATCTGTGTACCCCAAATATTGCATTTGATATTATAGAGAACTATGTGTGAACCAAAAATCTCGTTTCGAAAGACCAACGAATGCTGCGAAAAACCCTTATACCAAAAGTATGAAACAAAATTCAATGTGAAATATTTTAACTAAAAAAATCAAAAAAAATCTCCAAATTTTAATATCTTATTACGACTTTGATTTAAAAATTTGAAAAAACTACATATATTTTTCTTGAAAATATGTTAAAAAATAACAAAAAAATAAAGAAAAAAACGTGTAAGTCTAGTATTTCAAACTAAATTTATATTATATATGGTCTATTATGATACTGTATTATTCCATTCAAATATGATGCAAGTGATGATAAAGTATGCTCTATTGATTATTCAAAGAAACGCTAAAAAATGTGAATATAGCCCACTTAAAACTTAATACAATTTTCAAAAAAAATTAGCGTGATTCCTAAATTTTGTTTGTACCACTGTTTTTTTTAGTGTAAAACCCTACTTTACTTCAGAAAAATTTTGATTTTATAATGCTGCGCTGAAAAGTAAATTTACACTTTCATTTAAATTATCTTCAATATCTTTATTCAACAGATATTTGGACATTATAATAGTAATCAAGTAACACTCTTAAACAATTATCCGACAATTATGAATCGAAATATTAGAGTAGTGACAGCAAAAATAAAAACTATTCATTATTATAATATGATATTATCATGACCATAAATCGTCAAAAATGTTTCACCGTCACGTTTTGTTAAATATGTGTGTGATATACGTATTATAATCTACATTACATTAATAAACAACACATTTGAATATGTATAATGGTTCATGCAAATTGGATGCTATATACGTTATATTTAATATACATTTTCTGATCAAATGAACAAAACGTGAAAATCAATTGTTAATAGTTTTTTTTAATCTTGGTATTACGTGAATCATATATTTCACTTTCCTTAAAATAAAGTAAAACGAATGTAATCAAGTAAATGTACTTCGGTACACGTGCAAATAAAGAAAACCTCCGTTGTATGAGTCAAAAATAATATTATATTATGTAGGTACCTAATCATACTCACCTCTCTACAATCCTTTGTTAATTATATTATTATATTTATTTAATTATCATAAATAAGTTTAAATTTAATAATTAATATTGATAATATAATTAATAATATTAATCAAAGAATTCACGTCTAAAAATAAGAAAAACATTAAGTCTGGCAACAAATGTGTAGTTTAATTTATATGACTAGGTTACTGTTATTTTTTCATACTTTTTTTGAAAGTCTTTATAAATGTCTATGTATAATGATGATTTTAACAATGATATTAATAATTTTAGCCTTTATCGTCGTTCTTTCTCGCACTGCAAGTTTTCTGTATACGATTTTTAGTGATACACAGTGGCGATGATACAGTTAGGTCGGTCGTATAAATCAAAATTGACCCTAAATATACAATTTGGATCTTATAGTTATTTGCACATCACAATTATTATTATTATAAACCTTTTGAAATTGTTAATAATTGTCTTCACGCGACGATAATTGAAAAATTAAATACAATATATATGACCTTTAAAGCAGTTTCAGTGAAATGAGTCAATAACCTCAAGCTAAGGATACACGATAAGAACTTTCAATACTATTCTACTATCACGTTTAAAATCAAAACGTTACTTTATTGTTTCTTCTTTTTGACAAAGCATCGTTATTTACCTCATTTGAAGTTTCATAAGCTACAAAGTAATTGCATTTACTTCCGTTATCAAAATTCAAAATTTTGCCATAGTCGTTTGTTATAAATTAAATTTGTAGGGTACAAGACCTAAATTTTTTTATTTTAAATAGAGCGTAGTTTGATTAACTTCAATAAGCTTCTTAAAATATTACATATTCACTTAAAAGTTTTAACCTTACAAAAATATCAAATCATCAAACTATCATAACGTTAACTTTATTTTTTTTCATTTTTTCATATTTTTTTTTCTTGGAGCATAATATTTATTGTGAAATATATTGATCTAATTTATATGCGAGTATGCTAACGTATAGCATATGTATCCAGTATCCACATAATATCAATTAGGTGGATTTATATTCACATTTTATTATTAGTAGGTGTACTATGTGTTTATCGATTATTTTAGTCTACATAAAAAAAGTTTTTTTTTTCGGGGCACCTGGTAGAGGTCACATATTATTACTACTATTACATAAGCCTATGTCAAAAGTTAATACCATTATGTTACACCGTACTCATGTCATTTTGTTTTTACAAACAATTGTTTTAAGTGTATTCATAAGTCGAGCTGGTTTGAACTCACGGCGTCCGACCTGCAGAACGTACAATATATAATTGCCAAAAATAGTTTACTGTCCGTACCTAAAAAATGTACCAGTATGTAACAAGATAATTTATAGATTCTGAGTGATGCAAAGGATTTATTGGTTTTACAATGATGTTTACTTTACTCTTTTTTTTCCTGACAACACTTATTGGTACACTTAACTTTGTCCAACAAATTTCACCCAAAGACTCTAAAAATCAAAAATTTCCGCATGAAGAAAAACTTACAAATACTCAAATCAAAACAGTAAAATTTGCCGTTAACTTTATTTTCACTAAATCAATTTTAGATATTTTGTCATAAATCCAAAATAATGTTGCTGAAAACTTGAAATTTTCTTATTATATTAATTACACATTGTTACATACTCAACCAATGTTTCAATAAAGATTGACATAAAGATTTGTGTCAAAAATATAACTCAAAATATCCCGTTTTTAAGTTTACCTCCTATAAAATTTTTAATATTTGATAAAAAGCTCTGACATTTAAATATCTTACTCATATACTCAATCGAAAATATTGAACGAATCTAAAAAATCATTAAACAGGATTTTTTTTAAGCATTTAAGTAAACTATTATACAAATTTTACTGTTAAATGTCTTTCAACTTAAAATTTTTATGAAAAATTATTAGACCATTCAAAATGAACTTTTAGATACAGACAGAATAACATGTTTTACTTATAGATTTTTTTAACATGGGGGAAATATTTTTATCAACATTTCAATATTTAAAACAAGTTTTATAATGTTTGATTGGACCAACTATTGTTTATAAATATTTTAAGCTTATAATGAATGTAAATACAATTAATTATGTAAAAATCGTATAAGAAATTAGTTAACCACTTTTAAATTCCTAAAAAATGATTTTTGAGATTTTCAGGATCGTTAGATGAGTGTATGAGTTAGATATTACGTTTTTAAATATTTATATCTAAAATTAAAAATGTTATCGAAAACAAACTTAAAAAAAACGAAGTATTTTCAGTAATATTTTTATTCTAAATACTGTCAACTTGTTATGAAGGTTTTGTCAAGAATGTAAAAATGAGTTATTGATACCATCTATATCCAATTTTTAATCTATAAAGTATAAAGTTGCTGGATGAAACTTTTGGATAAATTGTACTAGCCCGAAAAATGTCACTAGAAAAAAAAATGAACATCACTGTATCCATTATAGATCTTCCGCTTGACTCAGAATCTAGAAACAGTAATTATTTATTTTAATTTTATAAATATACAGTTTTATTATTCTTTTAAATTTCACATGCGAAAAGTTGAATGTAAAAATTACACCGGTTTTTAACCTAGTTGAATGGGGTGAGCCATTAACGTTTCAAACGAAACGAATACGATGCGCATCCCGTTATAGAGCGACTGACAGTATTTCAGGAGATGGGGGGAGTGCAAGTGGTTCGCGATGCCACGTCGCACAGGCGAATTAATAATAATAATTATTAGATACGATCTCTCGGCGAACGGCGCCCCGACGCGCTTATATTAATAAGTAATAACTTAAACACCACGCCGTGACGGTTTGCTTAGGCGCGACTGTCTTCATGCCATCTCGCCGAGGATTTAAAATCTTGTGATTTGTTTGTGTGCAAAATCGTCCAAATTGAGCGTACGGTAACACAGAGTATTATTATTTATTCCACGCCTCGACGGTACGGCCAAGTGCCTACCTACCCTCCCACCCCATACTCTTACAAGTGATAATAATAAATTACCGCGCATAATCCTCCTCCTTACGTCGATCAGTTTACGCATCGTTCCCTAAACGTATTGAAAAGCACTCATATTACACGACATTATCATCGTCATACGTTTCGAATAATATGCATACACCTATACGTTTGGCCGGAAACGTAGGCAGCCGCGCCGGCTGCCGGGGTCGTCTCGTGGCGTAGATGTATATTAGTTGTATCGATTTACTTTTTCGGGTCATTCGCGGCGCGAATTATTTATATCGTACGTACCGTTGTACGTCAAAGAGTTCGTTCGGGAAATTCGTTTTTGGTCTAGTTCATCGTGGTGTTTTCGTCAGATTGTTAGGATATCAAAAAAACGCATATTAAGGTACGCGAAAACACTGACCACCGAGTAATTTTATCACACCGTAAAAAGTGTAATCTGATACCGTCATTAATTTTAAAGTCATTACTCACTTTACTTAATAGTTATCGCAGCAATAAACATGTTTTGGATTTTAAACAAAAGAGGAACAATGTATCGATTTACTAAAAAAAAAGAAAAAAAATTATGTTTGTGTGATCTCGTGATTAAGAGTAGGTAGACGTGTAGGAGAAGTGATACGTATACTATATTTAAAGATCAAAAACTATATCAATTTTAGACTTAAAAACGATCAACACTCAGGCCTGCTATATATTTTATTAGTTTTCAAGTAAAATAAACATTTTTTTCATGGTACCATGGTATCTTAAAATATTATTCGAAAATACGCATTAACCCAGATAATATATACATTTAAATTGTTTTTACATTCCCGGATTAAAACACTCCTAGAACTACATGTTAATGAAAAATATATTTTTCCTTTTTTTTATTCACAGTTTTATACATTTTAGTTTTCTCATATGGCTATCACCTTTTTAAAACGTAATATAATAATATTACGAAAAAAATTATTCTTATTTTTGACAAATAGATTTATAAATAAAAGCATTTAAAGTTTAAAGTACCAAGCGGAGTAATTAGTAATGATAAATTAATTTTAAAAGATATTACAGGCTCCTGCTAACTATTTGTAAAAAAAAATCGATTTTAATATTTTAATTTTTGAATTATAACCTCAAAAGTAAGGAATTCACAAATCTAAACACTTGAAATTTTAATCAAAGATAAATAACACTCTTATACAAATTCGACCACAGTTTCGAAAACTTTTTTTTTTAATATAATAACATATTTAACTTTTTGATATCAAAACTGAAAAATAGAATATAACTCTTACTTGTGTAAACTATTAACGATACTGAAAATATTTAAAAACTTGTACGTTAGTATTAGATATTTAATAATTAAATTTAAAAGCTCAAACACTTATGCATGTGTATTACAATGACGATTTACTCAAATAATTTTAACGAAAAAACCATTTATGGTTTCTTTGGAATTCACGACATTTATTACCAATATTTTATTCCCGGTTTGAAGATTACTCATGGTACGAAGCATACTCAGCTTAGTTAAGTTTATATTTAATAGTTCATTTTAATAATGTTGTTTTACCTAAACTAGTTTTATTTATATAACAAAAAATTTAAATATTTAATTATATGCAAAAACAGAAAACGCAGAATACCATTAATTTATCATAAATTACAGTATTTTTCACCTACACTGAGATATGTTGTTAAACATATTTAAATATTTATTGAATCACCTTAATTCTCAGTATAATTTTTAACCAGTAATTAATAACTCTCCATTTTATAGGCATTAGAACAAAAAAAAACATGCTATAAAAAATCAATAACCGTTTTTCAATAATGAATGCTTTCTTGAGAATTCTTTCTAAAACAAATTAAAACTTTCATGAAACCTTGTAATAATTATTATGAATTTTCACACATGTGGTGAACATTAAATAGTAAAACTTTGGATATTTTTAGAATATTTCAAACAGAGGATGGTAATAAATATTCTTGAATACATGACATTTGTATTTAATAGCTAAAAAATTCTAATAATGTTAAATTTGGTTCACGAATATAAATTAATTTATCAATTAAACATCTTGAGCTTTCAAACTATTTTACTCGATTTAATAAAATAAGTTAAATAATAATCAAACTAAAAGTAGAGAATATTATTTTTTGAAACATATAAAAGCGATTCATTTATTGAAATTTGATATTATTCGCAGATTAAATTTCGTGCAATTTTAAATTATTGCGTTGACTCCTTAAAAACTAAACATTTTACATAATAAAAATTTATTGTCATTTAATATTAAAACTTATCTTGTTAGGTTTTCATTATCTTATGACACAACATTAACAACGTTGATCAATACATTTTTAAAGAATTATAAAACGCTATTTTTTCTTATAAGAGCACTTAAATTTGAAATCCATTTATGCTTATTCTATACATAAAGAATCTTCCCTGTTGAACTCAGTTCAAAATCATTTACTAAATGCAATAATTTATCATCCCTTTCAAATTTAAAATAATCATACATAACTGACTTGCATTGAGACGATTGAAGTGAAACGAGACCCCGTACTCAGTGTCATGTTGGTGTTTTTTATTTATATTTTAAAAGGCGCGTTAATGCGTGTTTATGCATTAGTAAAAATTAAATATATTTTATGGTAGAATCTATCTATCATAACTTATTCAGTGTTCAATTATTAATTTTAAAACATAAATAATCAATGTAATATAATATAAAGTTCAATACAATTTAACTATTTAGTTTAAGTTTTTATTTTCAAGTTTGACTAATAATAATCTATCAATCAACGAGCAAAGCGATTTTGTTTTTTTTTCAAAAGCATACCTACCTCTCAGGAAAATATAAAAAATAAGAAAATATTATACATATACATTATATAATATGCATTCGACCATTAACAGTTTTACACAAACTTTTGCCTGGAAATACACATATTAACTAGATAAAATGTTGGGAAGTTAAATATATGTTATTTTATATAATTTTAATATAATTAAATATGATCAAACCAAATACACTGAACAAAAATAAAATCAAAATTATCCATTTCAATAATATAGTTATAATGCATTTTATAGTGTTTTAAACTGTAATATATAACTATTAGGTATATGTATTTATAAATATATACCTACAACAATTAGAAACATAGTTAATACGTATTCATCATCTTGCATTTAAAAAGCTTTTTGACAAAATGTAATTTTTAAATAGAGTAAAATAACTTTATAAAAACTGATGAAATTATTTAAGTCTTAAATTTTATCTCATAATTTACGGAGCAAACAAGGTTGCAAACCACATAACTCGATAAGGATTCTCATTAATGAATGACGTTAAAACAGAAAAATAAGTGCATCTGGAAGTTCGAGAAACGTTAAATTAATTTAAATGACGTTTAACTCGGGGAAAAATAATTTCACTTAATCATATTACATTTTCATAAATTTCATACAAATCAATTACATTGAGAAAATCACAGTTTAAATCCAACATTAATCGGTAGATATAAGTAATCGTTTTTCATAGCATGTAATTGATCGATTTATTTATCAGAAAAATGATTTCTAATTCTATAAACTGAATGTTTTTTTATTACACAATATGATCATAGTATGGCACCTTTCTTTTTTATCATAAACTTCGGTGTTCTAAAAATTTTACATATGAAAAAACTAAAGATATTTTTCCTTGGCTCAATAATGAAATATTTAAGGATATACAACATGTGATGCAAAATTAAATGTTCCTAAAATAGTGATACTCAAACTGTATTACCTCACAGTATGTACGCTTAAACTATTCATTTAAATTTGTGGCACACAAAAGTAGATTTATGCTCAAGTCTTACAGTATAAACGTAGTTAATTTTTAAGTGTTAGGTTTCTACGTACATATTACGTTCGTCTGTTTCCTCATTAAAAGCGGCTTAGTTACCGATGTTAACGTAGAATTGATTAAAAATTAATATAGATGTATTTATTAGGTGACTTAAAAATACCTAAATTACGTTCAGGATTTGTATTTTATGAAATAATGAAGTCACATAAAGTCATAATTCTATGAATAATAATTTAACTACACTGAGTGATCTTTAGATGGGTAGTTTAAAGTTGTTTGACAATATTATTCTTACTATAAATATGAATCTAAAACTACTTTACGTGAATAATTATTTAATAATCATAGGATGAATTTGAACGAATATATACATGTGAGCTTTAAAGGCATTTACTACCAACAATTTTCAAAGTGCTTTTAGTTTTAAAGAAATTAAATACAGTAGAACCCGTTTAAGACGCTCTCGCTTAAGACGATTTATTGGCTAATACGCTCATTTTTACAAGTCCCTTGATTTTGACAACATTTAACATGTAATTAACACTGGATAATACGCTCTATGTTCCCGGATAAGATCGTCTTGTCAATGATGTTAATATAAAAATACATTGTATATTATACATTGTATAAAATTTAAAGAAATACACATGTACCTCACTAATAATAATGGTAACGAATAATGTGTACGTGTACTTGTACAACATTGACGAAACGTTACATCATCTTAATAAAATTGAAAACTTCCTGTATTCAAAAAACATCAAAAATGTGAAACAAAGAAAGATAGATGATTTTTTTAAATAGGTAATATAAAATAATATATGTGATAATATAATTGTAATATTTTAATTTAATTTAAATATTTTTATATGTAAAAATTCACTCTGCAAAGTAAAAATATAATTTGTATGTATATAACATGGATGTGTTGTAAAATATAAAAAAAAATGTTGGTATCCTCATAATACGATTTTCCTCTTAAGACGCTATTTTTAACTGGTCCCTTGAAGAGCGCCTTAAACGAGTTCTACTGTATTACATAATATTCCTTCGGTTAGTTTTGTAATATGACATGCTTATGTATAAATAATTAGTTGAAAACTAATTGGAAAAAAAATAAATAAAAAATCATGCAATATTCTAGAAATTTTAGCATAAAAGAACGTAACAGGCCATTGTTTTTCGTCACATGTGTTTTACACAACACTTTTAAAAACATTGTTTACTTGATGAATATTTGACACGTTTTCAATAAACGAATGAAGTTATTTCTATTAATATACAACTTCTATATAGTAAAGTACATCATCATAGTCCATATATGTGTTATTGATTTAAAATGCTGCGAAACCAATTAATGTTTTATTTTATTTTTGTACCAGCACAAAAAGTATAATAATGTTTTCTGATGTTTCAATAAAAGATCGAATCCTTTTTATAATTGTCCTTATTTTTGGTATCATTGATAATTTATAGAGGTTTCATTTCATTACGATTTTTAATTAATGACGTATTTTGCAAAACAAATAATTTCTTTCACCAAACCGCCCTCTTTTATACAAATTTAAATTGGAAACAAAATTTAATTTGTACATACTTTATTACTTTTTTATGAATCAACTGAATTTTAAAATTGTATTATTGGTTTTTTCATGCTTTCGATTCTTTAAAATTTTGAAAATATTTGATTGATATCATCTAAACGTATGGTTATTATTTAATCTTAATAACCCTAAAAAATCTCACACGTTTTTTTCTATTAATATTTTTCTTTATAACTCAAATTATTATTCTCTCTCTAGGACTTAGATTCTAGGTATAATATATTCGCCAAAAACTTTAAGCAGCAAATAATAGTTGAGAACTAAAATAAATTATGAATACATAATAAGCCTACACGCATTTCATATTCCTTGTTGTGGTAATAAAACGATCAAGTGTTATTTAGTCATAATAAAGACGTATTTGAAAATGTCCGTTATTAAATTTTTTTACTGGAGCTAAGAATACTGCTACACTGAGATTAATCATCTATTAAATATTATCGAAAGTAATAACTTGTATCATGATATTGATTCCATATTTGTTGAATTTCATTTCAGTAGTAAGATAACTATATAGTGCAAATTACAATATGTTGGTTCCAGTAATGTATAAAGGTATATTACTCTTTGTTGATAAAGGATCCAATAAATTAATATGATAACCTAAGGAAATCAAACTTTCAAAATTTGACACACCCAGCTTATGACCTTTTTCTAGCACATTATTTGAAATGTATTAAAAAAAAAAAAGAAGAATTCTCCACTTTCACCAAAATTGTAATAAAACACTGTCGTAACAGACGTATATTAGTATAGCACTGACGTATATTCTATTTAGCGTATAACCACCGTTTTATCTTTATCAGCTCGATTTTTCTCCTCTGTGTATTGGTTATAGGTATACTCGTAGACCTACTTATCTCTAGCAATGAAAATAAATGCATTGCATCTATTATATTGTCATCACACAGTTATATAAGGTAAGTAAAAACGAGAGAAATTAAGTTAGTTCATTTATTATAGCTGAGTTGTTGGTTGAAATTAAATTCTCTAATCACAATCGAGAACTGTTCTGCACAATTATTTCACCCTCGATAACGATTTTATCAGCAAGACGATTCAATAATTCGACACGATATTCAAAATGGCATTTGTACGTATATAAATATAATACCCCTCTATAATATAATAAAGGTACAAACAATACGATCATATTTCTCCTACTATTTTTCTACTATTGTTGTCCTGATGTTTACTATACGAGTATATTGAATATAAATATACGGTCGAACAATTGCAATAATGATTGAATGCCTCTTATTCACATAACTGATTACATTTTACTGGCTCTGATAATGGCGGAAATAGCTACGGAATGCCTGCGAGCAACTTTGAGTTTATCGTGACCCATACAATTTAGTCCTCGTTAATGACTTCTCCAACCAAAGCAAAAAACTTAAGAGAAACTTGAGTAAATCGTAATTTTTCTCGTTTCTTTCATTCTTACCGTTTATTAAATTTTATAGACATTACGCACTTTTGTAATTGTTTTTAACGTTTCATTTGACCATGATACAATCTGTGAGACAGCTGAATTTTTAACGAATATCTATAGTAGGTAATATGATTTAATAAATAAAATGTACTTAGAAACAGAAATTATTAAGAATGAAAGTTGGGTGAAAAAAATATGTTTTTTATGGGAAACAAAAAAAAAAACGAAGCTAAGCTTTTATTTCTCTCTTGGCTCCGAAGCCCTGGAATAACGTAAAATGACATTGGTTCAGTAAGGGGAGCCACTAACGACGCAATTTGACAACGACGCGATTGCGACGCGAGTGACAGACGGCACGCACGACCGACAGTGCTAGTCACCTGACTATCGTATCGCGCGAATTGTATACGATTTGATTTCATTATTTTATTTTATTATTTACGTATCGACTGAATATCGTTTCGTGTTGGTGGACCCTAAAATCGTTTAAATCGTTCAAATCGCGTATGTCACACATATCGCATTTCAATGGTGTCGCGTGTGAATCACGTAGTGTGCGGAGGGCCTAAGGGTGTAAGTTTGACAAACTTCTAGAGACCGTAAATCGATGCTTACTTGAATTTCGACGGAATCTCCAACTAAATTATTGATTTTAAATTACAAAAGAAGTATTAAACTTTATAAAATCCAAAATAATCAAGATATACTTTCCATTCTTCACGTAATAAAATTAATCTGTCAGCCAAAAGTTTAAGAACCAAAGGGTTGTTCAATTTTTTTTTACTTCATCATAATATCATCAAAGAATTATCAAAAATAATTTTGAAGCAATTTTGGTTTGCTTTTAGCGTTAAAGTTTAGAGTTTGATTTTTAATATTTTTAGATCATGAAAAAAAATATCAGTTAACATTCCGAAATGTTTTGTACCATCTAAATGCACAATAAAAATCTGACTTTCTATGTAATTTTTAAGTCTTTATTCCTTTAGTTATAACGGTTTTTTTCCAAAAAATAAAAATTTATATTTCAATTGAATGTTCATTTTCCTTTTATGTATGACATAAGATAATTAATGATACTGTTAACAATAGTGTAAAAACTCTCTATGATGAAAACCATAAGGAAATAAAAATTATAATATAATGTATTTAACAGTATTTTCATGAAAAGGTAATTTTGTGTATATTATGCATAAACAGAAGTTTCATATAAATACATCTATAATGTAATATATTCATTTTTTTAGCAGTACAATTTAACTTACTTATAATTTAACCTTGGCAATATTTATAACATACATAAATAATTATTGATTGGTAAATTCGTCAGAGTAAAAAGCAAGAACTGAAGAAAATTAATATAAACTATAATTAATTTTATAGACATATTAACAAACTTGTATATTTTGGGAAAGAAATACGATTTCAAACTTGATTGATTCGTTCAAATTTCTTTCAACAAATATTGTTCAGCGTGGTAAATTTTGTAATTTCGTGATTATTTTAATTCTTTGAAGACAATTATGATTTATCAAGAATCATTTCATAAAATCATTTGAATGGAAAAATCTTTAAAAAAACATCTGAATCAAAATAACGTTATAAATTCAAAGAAAATTAGCTGATTACAATCGTATTTTATAATTATGTTAATGAAAATACATCTTAATTTAATTTTAATTTATTAAAAACCAAAACCAAGTAGACATGGCAATGTTGAAATTATATTCCGCCAAATAAAAATGCATTTTCTTTCAAAATATTTTTTAAATTAAATTATTTTTTAACTATACAAAAACTTATGCGTTAGTTTTATTACAGTTTTTTAAACCTTATTATGAAACAGTCAACTTCCACATGAAATTGATATTGTTATTAGATTTTTTTCATAATCTGACTTTTCATCTAGGCTTTTCATAAAAAAAAAAAATGACATTTTTTTTATTAAATCAACACTTTAATAATCTCTGATTATTTTAACAATAAATAAACCAACTGAATTCATTAAAACCTCAAGTGAATTCGGGAAAAGAAAACATACTATCTTCTACACTGCAGTATAATAATACGGAACAATGTCGAAAAATATTAATTGGTCTACGATTTATAGCTAAATGAAATGCAATAACTTAACTCTTGAATAAATATTTTAAAGAGAAGGCAAACCCATTTGTTTTGACATACAGCTAAAAATTATTTGTTAGTACACAATTACATGATAGTTTTTAGACGCTATATTTGAATATACACTAAATAATTGTCAGTACGACTAAAACAATATTTTGACGTACATTGTTGTCAATTCACTTTGTAATATAATTGACGATTTCTTCGAATAACAATGATTTAAGTATAGTAAAAAATATATTTGTGTATAAAATATCCAATACAGGTATTTGTGGGTGTGTCCATGTGCGTGTAGGGTTGATCGGAAAAACGCACGCATGAGTGTGCGTATGTATGTGAATTTGCGTGTGTGTATGTGTGTGTGTGTGTGTGTGTGTGTGTGTGTGGGTGTGTATGTGTGTGTACAAGGTTCATACTAATTGCACCTATCTATATTATATTCAACCATATAAGAGAAAAAACATTGTTCCACCATTGGTCACGCTATCTCAACAAATTACTATAAAATTGTTTTTTCCTCGTCACTCAGTGTTTAACCATATGTACTATCACGATCATTAGGGGTCACTTACAAATCAATAATCGAATAATGTCATCTTTGCGTTCGACTGAAATTAATTATAACATAAAGTATATACACGAGTTGCAAAGTCAATAAAAATGGGTAGCGTCAAAACATCGGTTATAAAATACAATCACACGCTTCATCGCACCTTAGAATGGCGTATTAATTTAGGTACAATGCGATTTGAACGCAAAATCTATTACACATTTAATGTACAACTAGTGAACTTATACAACTGACTTTAATAATTTGTGGCTTAACACTTTCATCATAGTAACAATATATATATAACGTGTTGTGGTAGAAAATTCATTGTAAAAGACAAGTTTTACACAAGACCTATTAAAAATTGCGTGGTTTGCTTAGTTATAATTGTATAAACTTAAATAGTATAATTTGATATTGTTAATCGACCGTGTATTTATTATTGTTAATAATAATAATACATAAATTAAATTTCTATTTGTTTACTTAGACAACATTGTTCAGGTAATATTTCTGTATACTTTTAGTCTTAAATATCGATTGCAATATAAGGTAATCGGACAGTAGTTTGATTCATCCTATATTCTATAACACATAACCTATGTAGTATGTTCCTGTGATTGACCGATGCGACGCGACGTAGGTATACTCTGTTATAAATCATATTCTTTAACTCGTGAGACGTTTCCATAAAACCCCGCGGAAAATGATTAATCAATAAAGTAAGGTTTTCACCAGTTATCTATTTTCATTATGAGTTTGCTGTAATAAATAAGTTTGCACTTTAAAAATGTAATGACAATATGATGTTGCCATAACAATATTTTATAAAGTAACATTTTTAGAGTATATTTATCTTAAATTAAAAGTAAAAAATGTAGTGAAAATTGATTGATTTATATTAAGTTAACTTTTTTAAAGTAACATCTGTTGAGAGTTATATAAAACATAATGCCAACTATGTTTGTTTGAATCAAATCTAATCATACACAACATTTTGCATATTAATCGGTAAAAATTGTCTAGATTTTGTAGGATTTATATTTTAATCTAAATTATTCAATTTCGAAATCGAACAGTAGGTACCTAATTATTTACGAAATAAATTTCCGTTGAAATTCTATTTTATTAACTTGATACCCAAATATTGATAGTAATATTAGGTTCATTTATTTCAAACCCATAGGTAATACTTATTTTTTATTTAATTACAGAAATCAATTTTCTAATCTAACTATTTTCAAATTAAAGATTACGTGTTTTTGATGGTCAAAATATTTCTAAGAACAGTGTTAGTCGACTGTAAACCAGCTTTTCAGTTGTTACAAAACAACCTAACTTAAAATGTATTAGTTTTCTTTTATTATTTGTAAGACATCTTGTTATTTGTTTAATAGTCATAGTCTACGGTAACTAGTATTTACACGCATGATTAATTTTATTTTATAATCGTTTTGAACAATGTTACGTATTATCATTCCATGTAATTTATTAATACAATTTAAAGTTTAATTATTTTTGTGCACATATGTTAATTTTTATTATTAAAGTCTATAGTAAAATAAATGACAGACATTCTACAGTTGAGTGCACTGATTTATGTAACATGGTCCAACTATTTTTGGTGTTCAATTAACCGCCCTATGTAAAAGGTTTGTTCTATAACATATTAATGAACTAAAACTAAGTTAATACATTACTATTTTATACAACAAGAAATGTTTATAATAGTTTTTATTTTCATCAAAGACTTGATGTATAGTAAAATTTGTATAGTCCCTACTAATGATTTACTAGTGTTTATAATAAACAAACCGGAACTAAATGTCCACCTCACCCCCTGAATTTTTCAATTGAATGATTACAATTAAGAGTAGTAAATTTTTAGTGCACCCATTAAAACATGTAAACATGCGTTAATTCAATATATTAGATTCATTTTTAAGATTTTTACTGAGTTTTTGAAGAATTTTTAGAATAATATACAGTGTGTAAACGCTAACTGAGAACACTCGATATTTTTGCGTAGAACCTTGCAATTTGAATTCTGATTTTTTGTTTGTTTTTATGACATAAAAATACACATTTTTATAAGTTTTGAAATTTAACAACTTAATAATTAAGTTTAATTAATAAATTAATTAAGTCTAATTATTAGACTTGGGCATGCGCAGTACAACTTTTTTTGCTTAAATTACAACCACCTATTTTAACCATAAATTATTATTTTTCTATTTTTTTTAATGAATTTTGGTAGTTCAACCAACTTTCTAAGTCCAAAATTGACCAAATTACAGCAATTTTACTTAAAAACTGCAAAATGCGCGCGATTTTCAGTTTTTTGACTGTAACTCTAAAAATAATTATCCTTGGATTGTTTAGGCTTGAAATGTTCACTCCTAATTGTAATGGTGATATTTACACGTTATTATAATTTTATCTATTGTACAATTTTCTTTTTAATTTGGGTATGCATTATAACTGATAGGCTATAGCAGGAAAAACGTATACAAGCAGGTATGTTGTTTATTTAGTGTCATTGAATGAATCTATTGGGATTTATTAATAATTAAAAAATTTTTTTTTTTTTTTTTTTTTTTTTTTATTAAAAGAAACTTTGTAAACAATTAGCTTCGACAATTGATTAAAAAATTTAATTCTTATTTAAGTTATAAATTTATTTAGTTTTCAATGAATTTAACTTATACATTTTTCAAATTAATTAATTGTTGTCCAAATTAATTACCTACCTATACTATTTTAAATTGAAGTAGAAACGTAATCTAATACTCACCGTATTTTATCGGAAATTATAAAATGAGTGTTCTCAGTTAGCGTTTACACACAGTATACACTAATTTTACTGTTTATACAATTTTATTATAGATATTAATTAATAAAACTGTTCATTATCGTTGTTTTCTTTAATTCGAAATTTAACAATGCAATATAAATTTTTATTTATTATTTATTATTTCAGTTATACATACCGAAGCTTAGTATATAAAATACTGAACATTTTCATTCAGTAATTTTGTAATTTTCTTAGATTTTAAGTACGATTATCCCGTATTAAATTTAGATATTAAATAAACTAGTTTATATTATTATTTATAATACATGATAATTTTTCCTCGTGGTATAAAAATGAGTCAACAAAACAATTTAAATCGTATACTTTTCATTTTTAAACTAATAATACAATTTTATTAAATTTAGCATGGGTGACTGGCCCGAGAATGAATCCCTCCAGGACTTGCGTTACCTGTTTATATTTTAAGCAGTTCCTTATATTATGTTAATTGTGAATGTTTCAAGATTAATTTTAAATACCGATTAATATTTGAAGTTTGTATAAACAACCTAGATAAAAAACGTTAAATAAAAATCAAATTTCATACCAGTATAAGCTTATGCAATTTCTGTTGATATGTATATTATAAATATTATAAATTTCAGTAATGGACAGTGATAATTTAATAATTTAGTAAAATAGTAAAAAATTATGAACCCTGAAAATCTATGTAAAAAACATACCCATTTTGTTCAGTAAATCGCTGTCTCGACGCAGATATAAAATATTACGCTTTAAACAAACGCAGCGTTACACGTACACCTCACACGGTAAAATCGATCGAACTCGAGAACGGCCGAATAACGCGTCCAATTACTATTGCACTTACAGCACCATCAACTTATGTAGTCAAATATGAAACGTGACATCAAATTCATTGTTCATTTCTATAGTTCCACTTTGTACACACGGCGTATACAGAGTGTTTGGAAAATGAAAAATCATTACATGCAAATCAACTAATTACTGTGTGTTACTCGATTGTTATAAGCCAAATAATAAACAATGATTTCACCGTAGTATATCTCACTGGCTTGTTCAGTGTAAATTATTTGGAGATTCCTTTCTGCTAAAACATTTTAAACACACATACACACACACACACACACACACACACACACACACACACACACACACACACACACACACACACACACACACACACACATACAAATATTATATTGAATTATTTATCTGTTATTAAAATTGTTTAGCTCAATGTACCATAAAAGCATGGTAAATAATTAAATATAGTGCATGTGTATTAAGTACACAAAATCAATGCGATTATTGAGTTAAATATATTTGCTTAGGTGTTATACCGAGTATTTATAAGACTTGATACGATCCAAAGGATACACAATCAGTAATATGGACTTAGAAGTCGATCAAATGAAAGATGAGTAACTTGAATTAGAATCACGCTGTATGACGATAGAAAGTATACCTAACGCTTTGTATATTAAGTACTATGAATGGCAGCAAAGTGTGAGTGCGTGTGTAGTAGGTGTATTTTATACTACAAAACGGGGTCCAAGGACTTATGGTGGATTTTACTTTCAAAACGATTCACGCTGCCGTCACTGTACCTTTAAATATAATGCCATCGATGATCGTCGTGAATGAGAATTAGTTTACTGTTGCTTTGCCGTGTGCTGATGGAATACAGAGTACATATTTTTAACACTATAGGATATATATTGTAATTTTAATATATCATAGTTAATTATCATACATCAAAATCTTTTGTCGATATCGTAAAAATCCGGATAGAATTATTAGAATAATATAGTAATGTAATTTATTTAAAAATATATCTAAACATTTTCACTTCCATTTAAAATATCAAATCATTCAAAAAAATTCTTCAACAAAAGTTATTGTTATGAGTTATGACATAGTAGTTAAATTTATATTGGTTTACAAGAGGAATAAACTGCCTCTTATTGAAAATACTTTTGATTTACAGAATATGTGCTTTCACTTTATTCAAAATATTAAACAATGTCGATTCTTAAAAATTAAAATTTTAAATTGTTAAAAGTACTCGATCAGATTAATAACGTTCGATAAAGGTAGATGAAAAAATTCAATAAATTAGTTTTATATAAATTTATTTAAAAAAAAAAAAAAAAAAACTTCAAAAGAATTTTAAAAAATGAGGCTCAAAAGAAAGCTATAATTAAAATAATTGGAAATATTAATTTTTCACTATTGTTGAAAATATGAATCTACCTTAAAATTATTCTAAAAATATGTAGCTATATTATTTAGATTAAAACTATTAAAAGAAAATTAATTTAACCAACAATTAATCCATTGAATAAGTTTTATGTTGCCAATGTGTTTTAGATTTTTATTTATCAATTTGTAAAATATTATATTCTTTATTGATTTAAAACTTGAATTAAACTAAATCACTTTTGATTTTAAATATATATATATATATATGAATCGATTACTTATGAAGGAATTAAGTCCAAAAAGTTTAAGTTTCGGTAAATTAATTTATATGGAAAAATAAAAATGTTGATATTTATATAAACTATTTTTATGCAACGTATGTACCTATGAATTCATGGAAGGTCATCACTGACCATAACAACAATATCGCCAATGTATTTGAAAATTTTCAAAATGTATTTTTTTGAATTATTTTTGCAAGAATCTTGGTAAAATTTCACATTAATTGGAAATTTTTTACTCAAATTTAAGATTTCATGCAGTTAAGGGTTGTAAAAACTGCTTTTTTAATACGACTATACCATAAAAATATTTGTCATTCTTATGCATAATACTTATTTATATTTGTGAATATCAATTTTTCCAATTTATTTTTAGCCAACAATAAGAGTTTTAATTGGACGAATTTCGTAAATATTATTTTATAATATTTTGAATAAATAAATAAATAGAATATGCGCAACTTCACGTGCATAATATTAAAAAAATAATACACTACATACAAACTACGTCAGACAAACAGTTTGGTTGCCATTTAAAATGTCTGCATCTTAATATTAGAGTTGACGTTCGATGAAAATTTTACAATGATAACACAACACATAGGTATGGACTGAATCGCCTAATTGTATACACACTTGTAACAATCGCCTTAAATCCACACGATTATCGTAGGTATGTGTGCATAAAAAGGAGAAGACGACAATTATTTTTTAAGGTTCTTTATGAGTGTCCTCGAGATGTGCCGCGTAGGTATAGTGAGTGAACACGAGTACTTGACATATCTCATTATACGGATACTTCCGGTCAACGGTCTTTATTAGTGAATGAGAAACACTAAAAAATAGAAAATAACGTATACAGACATCAAATGAAAAAGCGTACGCTGACTGGAAAGTCACACATATTTTCACGCATGTGAATATATTTTTATATTATACATTGATATCTTTGTTGGAGCTTACTATTCAAGACTAAATTATTTTCATCCAACAAATTTTTCGTCAATGTATGATTGTATCAAGTTTTCACATTTGATCTCCTATATGTTGCAATAAGTTGGCTTTATTTATCATTATTATTTATTAACCTAACCGTCGTACCAAACTTGATCCTATTTTGTTATACGTTTCCGATATCTCTAAATCACCACGCACACATATTGCTCTTTTCGCTGATGACACAACTATCTTCACAAAATCACGTAACATCGAAGCAATAACTACAAATCCGTAAGATCCTTCAAAATACCCTCTCACACTGATGTCAAAACTGGAGGGTCAAAATCAACGCCTCAAAGAGCATTGTAGTTATTTTTAGTCTACAACCCCCTCACAACTAAAACTTGACAATGAAAATATACCCTGGCAACCGACGGTTAAATACCTAAGTATAACTTTCAACAAACGACTCACGGGGTGGCCCCACATTGCATCCAGAGTCCAGTAAACATACCAGTGCATCTCAATGCTTTATCCCATCCTGAACAAAAATACAACTATTCAAAAAATATGCTCTCTTCTAATCTTCAAATAAATTATACGCCCAATTCTTACCTATGCTTGCCCGGTATAGAGTAGTTGTGCATCCTCGCACATCAAAAAAATGCAAATTGTACAAAACAAAGTCCTCAGAATAATTGCAAATGTCTTTTGGTTTGTCAGAAATGCAAATCTCTATAAAGACTTTCAAATCCAAGTAATCGATCATATAAAAAGATCATATAAAAACATAAGCAACAAATTTCCACTGCTCTCTTCCAAACTCTTCAGGTGCAATCCACTATAACCTTCTCACTCACCTAACTCATCGTCGTTTCAAACAAGGTCGTTCCAACGACATCCTACACTAAGCCACTTCTCAACATCCAAATCTTCACTCTACACGTGCGCTTCTTCCAGATCACTCTACGACCTCTCTATTACTTATAGTTATTAAATTATTGTAAATATGTAAATATTAGTATATTATCGTAATCACATTGTTACTTCTGTACATCTTAAACTACCAATTGTTAATTATCCTTAGCACTTAAAAGATATTTTTAATTATCATGTTAATACAAATTAAAACTTATTAAGTATATTGTCAAATATCCCTAGAAATAGATCGCTTTAGGCTAGGAATGTCTAAGTATTAAAAAAATAAAAAATAAAAATAAGATAGTGGCAAAAAAACCTAACCGTCATTTTATGACCAAAACAGCAAATACCAAGATCATTCAACAATTATATTAAAACGATTTTGATTGTTTCCAAATTTCGAATTCCTTGATGTAATAATTCGATGAAAAATACAAACTACTTTTAAAATATGATTGAACATCACTACTTGAGAATAATACAACTTCAGTGACACTTAATATGGTACCTAAACTGGAATCAATCAGTAGTTAATATAGGTAGACACTAAGTGTCTGTAATATTTACATTAAGCTATAAAGGGCGTATTAACACAACAAAAGCGTGACCTTCGTTAATCCCTTTGGCGCCACCCTAACTTTATTGGAATTAAGACCCAAAAATAACGTTGCATGTCCTAATAAACTCGTTTAATGTCCAATAAAATTCGACGCTAAAAATGTGATAAAAAATAATTCCGAAATAGTCACCCAACCTAGTAACAGTAAATAAATATTAACGGGCTGCTGCAGGGTCTTTTTTTAGTGAATGCACAAGACTAATTAGTGAATCTGTCAAAACATCAACAAAGAATAACACAAAAAATGTACAACATCTCGTTTTCATTTATACAAGTTAAAATCAGAGCTTTGCATTCGTATCATTTATTCAAATTTCGGGTTTGGGTTGTTAAAAGATAATTTGATTTTTCAATTTGGGTTATTCCACTAAATACATTTTTCAGGTTACGGTTATTTTTATTCTGGTTGATTACAGTTAATCTATTAAAATTATAATGTTTATGTTTTAAAACCTTTTTAATCAAATTATTGAAACATTTTTCCTTAATCTAAATCTAATACAATTTTAAACTCTAAATATAATGGACATTTTTTTTTCATATCAAAAATTTGAAATGATTTATTTTTTTTTCTATTTTCTTAATAAGTGAATTGACCAGTTATTTTTATACTCATTTAAAGTAAGAATATGATAGAAAATTAGGAGAAATTCTTTCTAAATACTTGTAAAAAATCTTATAACACAACAACAATTTTTAAAACTAGTATCATTACTCATAATTGAAGTGTAAGATGACAGTTGAATTAAAATTCCAGATCTTTATATCATTAGTTGAACCCTCTATACTGACTATAATATTCAAAAACAAAGATATTTTTTCAAGTTCTATATTAAGCCCTAAAATAGTAAAATAGAAAATAGAAAATTAAAACTAGTCAAGTCATCTATAGTAAATATTTCAAGTTTCTAGCATCATTACTTTTAAAGTTGTGACTAAATAAATAAAATCAATTTAATGAACATCTTGTTTATATTTTAACGTCTTTACTAAAGTTTCGGTAGTTTTTTTCAAACATTGGAAAAAAAATTTTAAATACAAAAAATTACGTATCTAAAGTGCCTACTAGATGAAAAATGTAGGTCTTTATAGAAGGACTAGCCGTATCTTCTGCCACAAAGTTTAGTATTCGAAAAAATATTTCAAGAAAAAATATATAATGAAATGATAAAACTGAAAAAATGCATTTTTGTAACATGAAAATTAATTTATATTTAAATTATTTATTTTATCGGTTAATATGAAAATGTATTTAGGCTATATTTTGTTTGAATTCACACGTAAATCGTAATACCTAATAGAAATATCTTTGTCTTCATATAATCCATATATATATATATATAATTTATATGCAAAACACGAAATAATTCAGATATCAAACATATAAATGCAGGTGTACCACAAGGATCAAAATTATACCCAATACTTTTCAATTCATACATATCTGATTTCCTCGCAACAATAAACACGAAATAGCTCTATACGCGGATGATAGTGTCATATATACTAGCTCTGATAAAGTAGAAAAGGTAATAGATAACATCCAAACTCATCTCGACGAACTCTAAAAATGAGCAAAAAGTTGGAAAATTGCCCACAACCCTTCGAAAAGCTCAGCAGTTCTTTTCACGCAAACCCAAAGACTACAACACTTTAAAGTTCAACGGACAAAATATAGCTTGGCATCACAATATTAAATATCTTGGAGTATTATTAGATAAAAAACTCACATGGAATCCTCACATATCTTCCAAATTACAACAAGGTTACCAACGCTTAAAAATATTATACCCATTGATAAACCGTCAAACTTCATTGAGCTGGAAGTGCTCATTATTATTATATAAACAAAGAATTCGTCCTCTAACTTTATATGCAGTCCCGGTCTGGGGTCAATGTGCTACAACTCACATAAACAAAATTCAAGTATTACAATCTAAAGTCCTACACGTAATCTCAAATGCCCCGTGGTTTGTACGAAACGATGCATTGCACTCAGACTTTAAATTACCAACTATCAAAAAATACATCAAGGAACTATCTGTAAGCTTCTTCAGTCAATTACCAAAAGCAAGTGGTCCACTGCATTTTAGGCTAATACCCGTCCAAACAGCTGCAGACTCCTACGTGGGCGTCCTCACGACGTCTTAGATTGATAAACTATTTTCGTATATTATGTATAAATTTATTCTGTATATTATTTGTATTATCTTGTCAAACTTTTAATGTTTGTTATTTAAGAATTGTTATTATTCAGTATCTTCTAAATCTATAGTTCTAACTATATAATATACCGTATTTTAATCAAATTTTAAAAAAAAGTCAAAAAATATTTAATTCATTACACCTAAGTTTAGATGATGATGTCAGGAAAACTTTATAACTATATTAAAATTTAAAAAAAAACGAACTTTAATGACTTTTATTCATTTTTACAATTTAGCTCTTAATATTTCCTTAAATGAATACATTAGATAGTAGTATCCTTAAGTTATTTTTGAATTGGTATAAATAAATTTCTATTTACATTCATATTTATTTATTTCAGAATTTATTTATAGGCAGTAAAATTTTAACTTGGATTCTTTGAAATGCATTAGGAAATTTAAGTTCTTGTGATCTGTCGACTTTATATGATTAACTAAAATTAACAGTGAAGTATTCTTAAAGTAACAAAAATAAATATTTTTCATATCATTTAAAGAAAAATTATCGATTTTGTTTTCACGATTTGCAGCTATGTTATTTTTTTTTTTTTTAGGATATATTCAAAAAATATTTAGCATTAAAAACTTTAGGTTTCATTCATTTTGAACATACTAAAAACATTCAGAAAATAACATATTTTAACGAACAGCTTTTCTATAATACAATTTACATGCGACTGTCGCGTCAATCAGTTTAACTAATTCCTTTTTTTTAACAATATAATTTTGATATTCAGCTACATTATTGTAAAAAGGTTGTATTGTAAAAATGTAATAGTATTTAAATGTTTAAGAATACGATACATAATAATCATGATATCGTCACATTACTATATTTGCGAGTAAAATATATTTTGCTGGGTAATTTTAATTGAGTGAAGTTAGAGTAAAAAGATAAAAATTAAAATTAACCTAAAGATAAGCTACAACAATATTCGACAACTATATACTAATAGGTAATTACCAAATTAGGTGGACAATCAAAGGGTCTTTGTATATTGAGGTGTGATGGAAAAAACAACAAAAACGCGTTTTGCAATCGATTGGTAAAATAAGTGACAAAGTTGCAGTTAGAGCGTGTAATCTGCAGGATTCTCAAGAAACGACTCCACATACACATTCAAAAGATTTATTTATGTATATTCGCCCACACATCACTTCAGTGACGCAAATAGTCGAAGGGATTTTTTATAAATTCAACAGTGGAAAAATAAAATGCATGTGCATGAATGAGTACCTACTTTAAATACTGTAACAGTTACCTACATCAATGATTGTTAACGGCTGAGAGACGAGAACATTGAAATTAACACGAAATAATAACAAACTGCTGTCAAATGTACAATATGTGTTGTAGTAAAACAAACGTTGTGTAATATAATTTGTAATGTTTATGTTTACCTGACCTAACAAAACGGATCCTGCGGCTACAAAGTTTCTCGTCTGAAAAAAAAATTATAAATACCTCGAAGCTCAAGTCCTTTCCCTCCCCCCCCCGGACCTCGTTCCGGAGATCTGCCTATTTGCGCCACTTCACGAGATGTCCCTCGCATCGACACGGCACCCAGGCCAGGGTTAAAGTGACCACTAGCCTTTCGGACCTCCGACGGCACCGGGTAAACAGTAGTTGATGAAATCTTTACATTTGTTTCGCTTCCGGCGTGCGTTCAGACGCCAAATGTGTTCGGACCGGATATACTCGTATATACACACGTACATATATACACATATACACAATACGCACAATGGCGTAGCCTTAGTGACAACACACCCGTGCAAACGCAGTCGTGTCTTACCTGTGTCGCGAGTGATCGGCTACTCGGCGGCGACAGCGTCGGCGGTCCTGGACGATCGAACCGTCATTTGGACGTCTCGTTCACCTTTCCGCGGGCGAGACGACCGATACACGCGGAGCGGTTCGCGGCACTGGCGATGTACACCGGTGGTATCGACGCTTTCGGTAGACGCGGGCCCACCTCAAACTTTCCGGAGAGAAATAGAAGAAAGAAAAACCGATACAAACGTTTCGGGTAAGAATCGTTGTGATCACGTGCGGTTAGTCACCGAAGTCACCGTCGCGATAGTCGTCGCACCCGTCCGCTCGTGAGCCGACCGCACGCACTGTAATCTACGCGGCTATATAGCCGTGTCGAGTGTGATAATATTATTACAATACCGTCATATTTTATTTACGAGTCTTTATCAGGCATCGGTCGTTTTCGAAACATCACGACCGCTACCCGGGTCGTGCCTACGTAATGAGAACGATTGTTTTTTTTTTCCCCCCCGTTTGATATCGTCAACGGTATAATGATATTATCACACCGTCACGTCGTCGTGCGGAAAAATCGCGGCGGCGACCACGGGACGGCTAATTTGCGATTGAACCAACGGCGACACGTCACGGCGGCGGGAACGTGCGGGTGTGGCGCGCGGAGTTTCTCGCGAATAGGAGAGACCGCACCGCGCGGTAGTCAGCGGGTTTCTCACGTGTTCCGCTCCGGGGAGCTACGGCGGTGGCGGCAATAGTAGTAACACGCCGGCGGACGTTTTTCGCGTAAACGCGCCCCGGTCCCAAACGTTTTATTGTTGTGGCGCGGTCGCCGCCGACACCGTCGCGCCACCGCGTTTTCGTACTGAAGCTAGTCGGACACGCGAGACCTTAGAAATACGCATGCCGTCGCCGTCGTCGTCGTCACGGTTCTTAGGACGTGCGCCCACATACACACACACATGTGCGTGCATGTAAGGAGTCAGAAGGATTCTCTGATGACGTGTGATGGCAACTCGCCTGATGAATAACCCCCGAGATAGTTAAATAAAAAAACTCAATAGCAAAATACTCGGAATTTAATGAAAAATGCAACATTTACTCGTTCGAGTCGATTTGAAAAGACTTTTTGTAATATTATTATTATTATTTTTTTTTTTTTTGTCGTTAAAACGGAAATTTATTTAACATTATATTGTGAGCGTTCAGTTAAAAGGTTCCGAGTTACATTTATCAATGCTACACAGAAAAGCAAAAATAAATTACAATACCGACATGCAATTTTTCGTTATAGAAATATTATAATACATTTTTTGAATTGATACACGATTTGATGTAACTTTTTCTTAAAACTATTCAATATTTTGGTAATCAGGTATCACATCAAGTAAATTTAAATAAAAATGAGCCATTCATAATTCATTTCCAGCGGTATAATTAAAGAATTATTCCGTTTTTAGGCCAGACTTTCAATCTTAGACATGAATATTTTATAGCTTTTGAATTTGAAATAAAGGTATTAATTGTGTCACACAATTTGCGTGTTTCAGATTTTTGTAAAAATTATTCATTTATAATAAAAATAGCATGGTATGCCTAGAATTCAATTTTAATTTCATTTTATTTACAATCAATATAGACGATTCACTATTCTTACTTGTATAGTGATACAATTATTATTATATTCAAATGTGTAATGTAATTAATTATCATATTTGATTATTTACTCATAGTGGCTGAGAATTTGAGTTGCAAAATTATTTAATATCAAGTTAAAATATTTCAAAAAGTTATGTGAAATTTTCTTAATTTGTTTGATACCAAGTTTTTATTATTCGTTAAGTTTGCATTGGGACTATTCGATAAAAACGTGCATTCTAGCATACTTGCACTATGTGCCCTGTAATTATTAACTGACAAAATGTTTGTTTTAAATGTAGTAAATATTAGTTTATTTCGGCTATTCACAGTTCAACAAATTTAAAATTGATAATAATACTATAATGAATTATCTAAGGTTAAGTACCTGCGTTTTATACAAAGATATTAACCATATTTATTATTTTTTTTGTTTCCTTATTTTATATACATGATTACTCTTTAGAACATGTTACACAAATAAATATACAACACAGATGTTTAACTTAATTTATTCACAGCTAGAAATAAAGTATTATACGTTAATATTAGGAAGAGGTACAGGATACACATTGGCACTGGTCATCATTCGCATCATATACTCATTTTTTAAATAGTCTATAATTATTAAGTTGGTAGTCCAAAATAAATCGCATCGTTTTAATCATAATTTTTAGTTTTGACAAACATTTTATCAGTACTTGACAGTTAATTGAAGTAATTTTTATCACATGATATAATTATGCATAATATATGTAATATGTAGTTGAATAAATGTTGATGTAAGTGAAATGAATAAAAATATTGCCTACTCTTTATAGTATCTTATAGGATATATCTTTAGGAAAATAAACAGTCACTTTGGTACCTAAAAAGTGTTAAGAAAAAATAATCAGTGATAAAAAAAATTAATTCTGTAAAATAGATATTTTATTGTTTTAAACTTAATATCAATATTTGTTCAATGGTATAAAATAATAATAGCTAAATAATACAGCATAATAAAAACTGAAGGAAAACTCGAATGCAACAAATGAACAATTTAACAATGAATATTTTATCAGCTAACTGTATTATTTATACGACAATACGTAAATTTTTTACTACAGTTTTTATTATTTCATTGTATTCAAATTCAAAATCAAATGAAATAAAATATTTTATGGAAGTTTTACTGACACTATTTTAATATTTACAATATATTCGCTAAACAATCAACACATTTGTCTCTCTTAAAGTTGTTTCTTCAATACGACGAAAAAAATGGTCATGTTGTTACCTATTTCTGTACTTCAATTGTTACTCTATTGAATCAAATTTTAACTATACATTAAGTACGAAGTTTATAAAATCACTAAAATTCAAATTCACTATCAATCATGTAAAAATTATATTGTAAT
Organism: Therioaphis trifolii; assembly: GCA_027580255.1. Lineage (NCBI taxonomy): Eukaryota > Metazoa > Arthropoda > Insecta > Hemiptera > Aphididae > Therioaphis > Therioaphis trifolii. The sequence goes on from CM050404.1 coordinate 52,015,471, forward strand.
GTTCCTATTCCATTGAAAGAATTGTATGATACAAAAATAAAAAAGATGTACTTATAGAAATCACTGACTTAATCTTGATAGAGACTACAATAATTTTTACAATTACTTTAATTATTAAATTTGCATTTTTAAAAAGTTTAAAAAATCATATTAAATTAATGACTAAACTTCAAAAATATATTTGAATACCATAGATTTTTGATTTATTTCAAAATACCGGCATCGACTTATATCGCATTTACATCACGTTTGTTCAATGTATGTACATATTTTCTTTATCTAATTTTCAAATGACCCTATAAACCGGCATGTGAGTCGAATAGACGAATTTTTTGCTGTGTGCTAGGATATGTGTAAATCGGGACCAGCCATTTTGAGTCTAAGAGGCAAATGAGTCAATAAACTGTGAACCCAATAAACGGCGACTACTATTGAAGCTTTGATAATCAAACAATAAAAAAAAGTAATGCATTTTTAATCATCATTATACCAATGTATACCATTATACCATGGTTTACCATGGATTTTTATCTGTGTAAAGTATATTTAAAATTTCATATTTCACATGAGCGATTATCATGTATAGAATCACGATCTGAAAATATATGTTTATTGAACCGAATTGAAATCATTATTAGTAATTAATAGTAAAATTTTAAAAATAATTTCTCTCTCTTTCGTAACCACCAATATTTCCCTATAGTCTTCTTCTAAAAATAATTATTTAGCTGACCAAAAACTGCGGAAAAAAGCATCAAACCACAGTGACTATCCAACAAATATTAGTGAATTCTCAAGTATAAGAAATAAATTAGATAACGCACAGATAATTCCGAAATTATATGAATAGATAACTACTATTGGCATGAAATCAAATGTGTGCTCAGTTCCAAAGCATAATGTCATTTGATTACCCATTGGAATCCAAAATAATTTATTAGTTACGCTAATACTTAAAACATTCCATGAAAAATAATTTGATTTAATTTCATAACATTGGCATATAATAAATTTTCATTACACTACAAACTAACTAATAAACGTTGGAATTCTTAATGCTTCATGAATCATATTAAATAGTTTTCAAATCTTACATTTCTTTTAACTTTATTTAAATTTTCTCGGGAGTAAATCAGTAATAATTTAAAATGTACCATATAAATTTTATTGAAAATCATAACATTATTAATATCATCACACGATACAGTGTCTTTCAACTTAGAAAAATAAGTATTTACTAAATGTATTTGCCAATAATGTCTACATAAAGTGTATTTAAATTTGAATTTAATTATATTTATTATCATGATTGTTTTGAAATATGTTTATTTTATTATTTCCACCTGCGTTATTTATTGAATTTAAATACTTTTGAAAATAAGTATCAATTCAATTTAATATAATACGTTTTTTTTTATTCAATCTTTTTAACAAACCATTCCCAACATTTTATAATTGCATTATTTACTAACTAAAAATTGAATACAGATACCGCATTAAAAGAGATTTTTTCGAATCAGTGTAGTTTTCAAGATAAATGAGAGATACTGAAAAAAAGCTTTAAAGGAGAAGTACTGTAAACAACTTCCACTTATTATAAAATCTTTATAAATTCTTCGTAAACTAAACTAAGTTAAAAATCATTTCATAAATTCATTGGCTTATTTCACTTACTCGTCAATTTGAAATTGAATAAAAAAATATCCTGTTTCCTCCCAGAATTTACGTTTTTCCTTTAACACTGTTAACACTGTCAAAACTCGAATATTTTTAAAACCTGTTCATTAATGGTAAAATTTTTTTAACTTTATGACTTTTTTTTCGAGGAAACCATTTGAATGCCTGTGTATGATATTGTTATTTTTTTTTTTTTAATCCAGGACAAAAAGTATAATATTGCAATAATATTCTACTTTCTTATGGTTCAGAAATAAATTAAAAATAAATTAGTGATTACACAGAGATGCGACTTTATAATTACTTCCCCCAAAAACGAGTACAATACGTATAAATACTATTTACTTAAGACGCCAGAATATGTTTTCAATCACCTGACCAACATTTTCAATCAACTAAGCGATAAATAGTTTTTGAAATAAATTTCGACGTTTTCCATTACCGTACAATACTACTGCAATTTCAGGAAAAAACGTTATTCATAATAACTCAAAACACGATCACTGGATAAAACTGATGAGGCTTTGTACGTGAATGGTATCGTTTATAATTTTCGTCAATTACAACGACAATGGTCATATGCCAGAATTTTTCTGTTTTTTTAAAATTCCATTATTTTTTTTGAAAAAACTCAATATATATTTTTTTTTCGTTTATAGGTGTATACAAGAGAGGCGTTTTCCGTATGAGAATTATATTTATGTCGACCCCTTTAGACCATGTGACATGATACTATTATTTTAATAATAACATAGATATATTCAATTTACTTTGTTATTGTAACTTATTAAAATAATTAGTATTAATTTTTGTGTCACAAGCTATTTTATCAATACCATTAGTCAGGATACGTGGTAATTAGTAAGCATGGTAAAAATGAAGGCAACATTTGCAACCAGTTTATTAAGAAGAGTTAAAGAAGTACCTACTTATTTAATCAATAAACAACGCTTGTGACTAATGAAGAATTCAACTACAGACGTTTTAACCGAATCAAGCAAAGTCGTAGAATTGTAGAAAATTGTAATAATGATCAAAATATTGGTTATTAATATTATGCAACACATACGACATCGTGGTTGAATTAATTTTGATAACATTTAAATATGAACTAGTAGCATCACTTAATTGGTTACCTATATCAAACAAATTAATAATTTCTTCAATCGTTCTGCTAAAATTAAATCTAAAAATCAAACAAAATTACTGTTGAAAAATTGATCATGTATGGTTGATCTAAAATAACACTTTTCATACCATTTTATACAAGAAATCATCTAATTCAACTACTGATGAATTTGGAAACTGCTGTCTTACAACACTACTAAATTATTTGATTTAAGACTCACGTAATACACGAAAGTTAAACCTATCTTCTAATAGTTCATATTAAAAACACTTGATTTAGTAAAATAATAATAATAAATAAAAATAAATGCTTTTAATTTAATAAATTTCAATTTGAATTTTTTGAAAACATTAAAAATGATCAATTCTATAGTAGTATTTTCAAAAATTCAAAATTAAGGAATTTGTCAGATAATGACGATTTTTTTTTCTATACTATTGGTAAGTTTATTTATATTTCATGATCTTCACAGAATCGATATTTTTTGTTACGATATTATCGTAATTTTTCAATGTAGATTCATCAGTATCTGTAATCTATATCAAGGTTTTGGATTTAATATAAAAAGTTATCTAATAAATTGTTGAGTGTATTCTATTGGTTTCTTTAATTAATTATGATACTATCTCTTTTGCTGTGAATTCATATAATTTCTGTATTGATTTTTAAGTTTTTAGAGAAGCTGATTTTGATTCATGTCAAGTTTATTGAAAACGAACGACAAAAGATAAGTACACTAATCGTTATAAGTGTTAAAAAAGTGATGCTAATGTAACAATAAATGTCATTAAAATTCACTAACAATTAGCTAAAACACTTCAGTATAGATTATTGTATGTTATATTTTCTTGTTAAATTGTTTTATGTCCAAATTTATTTGGCTAGAATGAAACTATTTTCAAAAGCCGTCATAATTTATAAATCAATGATGTTTTTTTTTTTTTTTAATTTTATCCATTAAGTTTATAATAGAAAATTATGGCATTACCATTGGCCGGTAGGTTGGTTTTTGTACGAGTATGACTAAAGTACGTTTCTGATTGTTTGAGGTTAAAAGTTTAAACAATATACAAAACGTATAGTGTTTTTTGGGATGTTCTTGATGCAACTACGCATAATCATATCATTACAAATCGGCGATAGCGAAGAAAAAAGTGCAAAGACTCGTTTCATTTGTTTTACACAATCGGCGTGATTTATTACTGTATTATAGCTATTGTTTTGTTTTCGAGCATTGTGCTTGTCGGCAGCGGTTTTCGAGAAACTTTTAGACTCGACGTTTTACTACGGTGTTTCTATTATCGGCATTTGGTACACAAAGCTATTCTGGGTTTTCAAATGTGCAGTTACGTTTGGTGAACTTTTGGTTGGTATTCTCGGAGACAATAATAACATTTCGTCGGAGATAAGTTCAGGGTTTTGTAGTACACTCGGTTTGGAAGCCGATGATGATGTCGATACATTTTTCGGGTGTGTTTCTTATTGCATAACCGTGTCGTTACGGCTGGCCATTTATCCGCTAGAAATCGTTTCGGAGTATCGTAGGGGATGTTTTTAGAAATATTCATATTACTGTACTGATGTGCAATATAAATGTAAACTGAAGCAAATGTGATACTACATTGATATTTCTACGAGTGATGTGTCCCGTTATAGATTGATTAACGCACTATCGAAATTTTATTGGTTATTCCAACTCGCAATTCAAATTATAATGTGATATAACAAGAGAAATTTAAAAAGTATATTATATTTTATATGAATACGTTCAACTTTGATAGTTAGTAACGCACTTTTGTATTTCAAATAGGCAATGCTGACGAAAAATTAAAAAATATATTTTGCTATTAAATAATAAATTTAACTTAATTTTTATTCAAAAAGTTTAAGCAAAACTACTCTTAAAAATAACATACAACATTATCTATTTTTAATATAAAAATTGAAATAAATGTTCATGGTATATCCAAATTTAATAAATTGTGTTGTATCAAAAGAGCTCAATTTGATGATTTGTATTTTCTTCGAAAACCAAAAATGATTATTTACCCGAAATACTTTATTAAATCCTTTTTTATCTTGTGCCGTAAATAATATTTTGTACCATATTCTACGAAACAAAACACTGTTATAGAGTCACTGTACTGCGGAAAGCTTTTTTACAAAAAAAATATATTTTCGAATACTTAATCAATTTTCAATAATATTACAAAATTACAACTTAATTTGAAGTAAAAAAATTAAAAGCATAATTTTGAAAAAGGCTGAACTGATTTAACATATATTTATAAATAATACAAGTTTTATGCGTATGCCATTTTTAAGAAAAATATTTTATAAAACGTCATCATAATGTATATATATATATATATATATATATTAATTAATTAATTTTGTCAATCGAAAAAAAAATGTTTGAAGTAAAAATTGAAATGCAAAGAATACATAACATAATTGATAATATTCAGAGAAAGTACAGGTTTTCAACCCAAGTTCTACGATATCTTATTATTTTAATAATTTTATGATGACAGTATTCATGAAGAAAAAAGACAATGTTATTATTAGTGGGCTTGTCATTAGAGGTTGTAGATTATTGCTAAAACTTACACTTGAATAATAATTGACATATATATATAAATTACATACTATTATGTTTAACTATGCATGTGATATTATGATATTATGTAAATTATATCCTAGGGGCGATTTTAATACTTGAGGCGAAGATCAATACCTGTCATGTTCAGTGTTGACCCAGTGCTGTGTTGGTAATAGATCAAAACAAAAATCCAGCCGGAATCTGAGGAATGAGGGTTATTCAAACTTTACTTCAACATATTGATATCCATATGGGTCATGTAAAATATAAAAAGATAATATTAAGTTAATATAACATGCGGCATTACACTCCTCACTAAAAGTACTATGGTCTGAAGTACTATGGTTTGAAAACTACGATGGTATGATGTGACAGATAGTTCCGTTGATCCGAGATTAGTACATGATAACAGATTATTTTATAAAATCTTTTATATTCCGCATTGAAAACCTATAGATAACACTTCATATATTTGTATCTACATTTAATTATATTTGTTATGCATTTTTATTTTCAGTTAATCCGAAATAATGCAACTCTTTTATTGATAAATTAAAAACATATCTGCACTTGCGAAACACGCAAAGAGCAGTTGAACCATTTGGTATTTCTAAATGTATCATATATATCAAGACATAAAAGTGACATGAAGAAGATCATGCAAATAAAATTACAAGGAAACGGTAAATAAAAAAAAATAAATAAAAAAAATGTTATAAATGTTATAATTATTGTATATTGTGAAAATACATCAGGATAGTGTTTACAATTTATTGATTGTAATAAAAAATCCGTCAAAAACTTTAAACAATACCACTTGGATAATAAAATATTAACAAAAGCGACACAGCATAATAAATTCAAAAGAATAATTATGTATACGTAAAAGAAGATACGATTTTTTATGACGTAGGAGTTAGGGATAGAAATTGAAATTTGAATGTCTTCATAAAAAATAATTATTACCTTAACATTTAAATAACTTTTACAAAAATAAATCATATAGTTTCATAAAAAAATATACATTAAAATTAAAAAAAATAATAATTCTTTTATAAAAACTCTTATATTTTACTATATTTTAAGTGACTATACATTTAAGTATTACTGTAAAAACCTTTCTTCTAACATATTACATACTGAAAAACATATACGAAATATTAGTCCCAAACATACTTAACACATTAGCGATTAGATCAATAAAATATTTCGGATTCCAAGAGCATTGAGGTATAAAACTGAAACTAATAAGAAAAGCAATGTATTTTAGGATAAAGACTGAAAGGGTGACTGAGATTGGAAATATTTCGTTCAATTAAACTGTCTCTTGGAAGACGTATATTTTTATTTGTTTAATTGTCTTATTTATTTGTAATATTGTATTATATATATATATATATATATATATATATATATATATATATATATATATATATATATATATATATATATGTATATATGTATTTATTTATTTATTTATTTACACACACTAGTCTTAACAGGTTTATGCAATATGTATTCATAATACAACAAGTTATTAATCATAAAATTACATTGTTTTATTCAATTTTGTATCAATGTGAATTTTTAAATTTGAAATTATTACATGTTTTACAGTGATGTATTTTTTTCTCCTGCATTTTATCATACTTTCAAGTAGAAATAATTGTCGGAAAAAGGTAATTTTTCTCTATTCTCGATAGTTTTTCCAAATATTATAACCCAAATATTAAGTAAAAATGGTAAAATTTGGTGTTGATGAGATTTTCATAAAATGTATTCTTTATATTTAGTGAGAAACTCAAAAAAAAAAAAAGGTACCTACTTAACATAAGAAATTTTTACCAATTATCAACATGATTCTTATGCAGACTTGACAAAAGTTTAAAAAACATTTTACCATTTTCAGGCTGTATATAGAGCTTTTAAATTATTGAAAATACCTCTTTTTCTTGAAATTTGTATGTAATAAAATTTAAAATTATTTATATTAAAATCTAATCATTTCAGAAAATTGTATTTATATGCTTAAATACCAGTACTGAAAAATTTAAAAAAATGTTAATCGGGATTGTTTTTATACGAGTTTAAAGTTCGAATTTTGACTGAAATATTTTAACTTAATAACTCTTTTTACGTAAATGGTCAGATTTATTTTAATTTTATTTCATAAAATGTGTAATCTTTGATTATAAGGTATGTAGTTTCCATACAAGCTTCATTATAAGTAGTCTCATCTATGTATGCAAGTGTATAGTAAACGGAAACGTTAATTTTTATTTTGTATAAACTAGAAGTGTCTAAATACGGCGAAATAGAGCATTTTTTAGTATATTATTGTCAAATCGACATTGTAATATTTTTTGTTATTATTCCAGTACTTTTTTTGCTTAAAAATCAAAATGTATTATTTTTGTCTGAAACTTGTTAACCCTAATATTATTAATCCAGGTTTGCTCGGAATTGTTTTCGGAAAACAACCAATTATCATATATGTAACATAAAAATATGCCTTAGGTATCTTAGTTCCAAAAAATATACATAGTGAGGTTTTTTCAAACGGAATCACAATTCTTGACACAATATTACGAAAAAGAAAACTTTTCTCTGGACATTTGGTATCTACTTAAATGTTTGCTATTGAATCAACATTTTAAAGTATTTAAGCATTTAAAGTTTAAAATTTAACATAGCCCTTGCTTTACCATTCCATCAATTTTAACTATAAATGCTTGTGTTATTAAATAAAAATAATTAAAAATAATTTTTTTCTAACAATCTAAATTCTAATAAATACTATAGTAACTGCGAAATCATAGCATAAAATATAAGTAATTACATTTACTAAATACACTATACATAATTTATAGCTTGAACAAATATCCAACCTTATACATAATAAAAATAGTTAATAGTGTTCAATTGAATAATCCATTGAATCGTATTTAAATATAACAATAATAATAGAGATAAAAGTTTAAAAGTATTTTTCAAGTTATTTAAATGAATTCAAAAGTTTGGAATACTTTTCAGTTTTAAGCTATTTATTCGAAATACGGAACCTATTAAAAAATAATGACTTTTTTTTTTGAATATTCCTTAGTATCATTGATAAATGAAAATTAAAAAGACAGGAAATATCTAAAGTAGTTTCATATGAAAATAATGATATATGATTGAATGATGAAAAAGGCTTACTGTATATAATATATTTTAAGAGATTTAAAAAGACATGTGTTTACCAAAAAACGTATCTTAAAAGAACTTCAAAAATTTAGAAATATTTTTTTTTCTTAATCTGAATATGTATAATGTAAAAACATATATACCTAAATAAAACAAATATTTCAGTTATTTGCACTTGCATTAAAAAAAGTAACTTTTTTGTTGTTGGTAGTATCATAGCAAAAGGTATGTCTGAGTGACACCTTTTTTTGTTTGTTATTAATAAACATAAATCCCGTTCATGAAAATTTGTTAAAAGCGAGATGGGGTAAGAGTAGCCATTGGTGGGTGGATGTGGTGTAGGGTATTGGATAGAAATGCTCGCCTCTAACAATTTTTTTTTCAAGTTCACCTCATCAGTGCTTGTCAGCAATAATAAAAAATAATATTCAAAAAGATTTTTTCTCAACTACTGTTGTTGAAAACGCTGTGAATATGATTTAGAGTAAAAAAAAAAAAAAAAAATACACACAATGTATAAACTGTTAAATTAAATGAAAACCATTAAATTATATGTAGGTTATAACACTATAATATATAATTCTAATAAAATATTGATTTTTATTTTATAAATGTACTAACTATATTTTTACTAGCGTATTTGATTTATAAATTTGTATCACTAGGAAGAGGAAAATTCAAAATGGGCTTCGAACCTCCTCAAAATGTATTATTGTTAATGCATTAACATATAATAATTTATAAGTAAAACAAAGCTAAATTACAGTATCAATGAAATTTATTCTGATTCTATAACCCCTCACCCTCAAAATTTAAGTTATATATGTACGCCACTGTCATTAGATGAATATAAGTGTATTATATATTTGAAACATGTATAATGTTTAAAGTAGTTTCTTTAACTGTAAACAAACAAGTATACATTAAATACACGTGATATTGAAATAAATGCCATTGAGTTTCTGCAAAATAAACTTGTATCATATCATATAAAACAGTATGGAAAATGGAAATGCCACAAAAAAATTTCCACTGGAGAAATTTTCCGATAATAAACTGTGAAACGTACAAAAGTCAGTAATAAAACTAGGACTTTCAAAGCTCTAATGACAATTAAATCGAGGTTCTTCAATAAAAATAATTTTGTTTGTTATAATAATAATTCGTCATAAGTTCTTCTTTTTGTTCACATTATCTCCTTCTTTCGCTAATCAATTTCAAAGCACTACTAGATATCATGTACATTTTGTAGTTTCTGCGCGCATTACCAGTTATGGCAGAAATAATCCATTAGACCGAATGATACGGTTGACCAATGAGAGCATCATAATACATATCAAAACTGGTAAAATTATAATTAGATGTTACTACTTCTACTATCACATTATTATATGTATACAATTATTGAAATTATTATCATATATAAACTTATGTGTGTTATTTATATTAGTTAGGTATATAAGTTACATAATATTGTATCATGTAAACTGTTGTATAGGGCTTAGTCCATTAATAAATAAATAAATTATAGTAATCTATGCAGATATAATTCAAATAATACAAATATAATAGCAATGAGATTGAACTTCTGTTTTAAATATCAAACATAATTATTTTAGGTAAAAAATAATGTCCCAGCATTTATTAACAACTTGACTGCCATGAGACCCAAATATGGGTCTCGGTATAATTCTCTAAATTGCCACGATTTTTCACTTGAAATTGACAGAATTGTCAAAGTACTAAATTTCATCAAAAATTTCTGAAACTTTGCACAACCATTAATGAGCTGTAAATTACAAGTTTTATGGATTATTTTGTTATTTTTAGGGTGAGACCCAATTTTGAAACTCATGGCACAGGAGATTGATTTTAAACACTTTTTTGTAAATACCGGTAAAATGAGACCCAATATAGGGTCTCATTTTTCAAATGTGATAATGTGGTATACTATAAATAATAATTACTAGGTAAATATTATCTGTAATAACCTCTTTTAGAGCAAAAATTAAAAAAATACTTCTAACCTAAGTAATAACAGCAAAACTTAATTTACATTTACAATCGAGAAACACACATAATGTAATATAATCTATATATCTAATTACCTTCAGTTGAATCACTAATTATTTAAATATTATGCGCCAATTCAAAATCTGGATCGTCATCTGAGTCATCAAAATCACTTGACAACTCAAAGTCTGAATTTATTAATAATTCGTCAATATCTTCATCCCGCAAACTTGACATTTTTTATTACAATAATAATAATAATAGAATAATAACTAGGGTATAAAATAATAATGACTAATGAGAAGTATCTTAATTCTTAATATTAGATACCTAAATATTTAATAATATAAAAAAAAAATCGTTATACTTCTTATCTTACATTTGAAAATACGAGATCAATCAGTAGTAACAGCACAGTAGGTTTAATTGTAGTAACCAAATTAATAGTTTACACATATACGCATTTAGAACATCTTTGGTATTTTATTAGTAATTTTAACGTTTGGGTCAAATTAATGTTGGAATAAACGTATTCAGATAACAAATGTAATAACCATAGACCAGGTACTAAGGAATGAGGTCTATGCTTATAAATCTGTGAAAAAAAAAATTTCTTGAGTGCTAATGATATCAATAGAAAGTGGCGACACTGTAAAATGTAAAATGTCTAGCTCCATTATTTTTGGATTGAATTTCGTGAAAATATTGTATACGGCAAATCTTATAATTTTTACTCAATTTGTTAATAGTATTTCTGTGTGCTTGGCGAAAACACTGAAATAGAGAAAAATTACCTAATTAAAGTGCCAAATTAATGAAATTTCTCATCTATACAGTTGCTGAACTTAACGTTTAGTGCACTATTTCTATCCAAAAACGTGTTTACATGCATGAAAAAAGAAAAAACATTGTAAAACCAACACATTTTTTTTCACTCGGAATCAAAAATTATAAAAATCTAAAACAATAAAAGTGAGTAAAAATACAATCATAAACACTGAAAATTAAAACTTTTTTTCAATCTAAAATAAAACTATCACACGCTGAATACTACAACTACTAACTATGTATCTAAATGAAATGCGTGTTCATCAACTTTTTTCCAAAATATGTGTTATTTTATTTTATTTTTATATGTTAGTTAAATATTATGACGAAGAATTCCCTAAATTGAAAATTTAATTAATACGTGTTATGAGTTTCAATAAACACACTTTTTATGACTATAAATATTTTTTTAAAGTGAACTATGGACCAGATAAATTTTAGTATTATACATTATTCAAACGTTTAAATAACTTGTTCATAATTAATTAATCGATCTCTCTCAAAAGCTGATTAGTTAATTTTTTTTGTAAATGATGATAAATCCTTAAAAATGTTAATTTGACAGTTTGTAGTAGTGTGTGTGAGCGTGCACGTGTATCGGAGCTCAAAAGTCTGATTTAGCTGACTAATAATTTAATTATATAGCTACAATAGACGACATATCTTAAGTATGAGACGCATTTATAACAAATATCGACGGGAATTTAAAAAAACACGTTATGTACTATGAATATATCTTTTAATGTTAATAATAATCTTTTTTAAGCTTAATAAAACAAAAACCTTAATTATTGTGTTTTTTCCGAGGAGAACAAAAATATATTTTTGATATGATTTTACAAATGTATTATTATTTACAACTATTTCTGAATCATGTATATCTGAAAAATTAAATTCAATTAGTATTTCGTAAATTACAAGCATAAAAATCGTATAACACTAGTGACTAGTCAATGATAAATAACTTACTCTTATGCAACAACTTACAAAATTGGCTTGATTTTACTGGCGTGCACATTGTCACTTATTTATGGCCGATGTCTTAACGTGGTTCCCAGATTTATGGTTACTGGGTAAAATCTAATTTAAAAAACAAAAATCCCTTGAAATGTGCCACCATCTCTTCATTTAAACGTCATCGTCAGTCTTACTCACAGGTCACAGAGACTTATATTTTACAACAGCTTCCTTTAGTTATAAATATATTCCTCTTGGTTACCTAAGCATTATCGTTTTTTTTTTCAATAATCAAATTACACGAATTGAAATTAACACATTGGGTAAATTACACTACATTTATGACTATATTTTTTAGTGATTAATGAGTGCCGATGAATAATAAAAAGTCAGACATGAACTTCACACCATTGGCATTCATCGCTTTTTGAACGAGATAATTATGAAGTGTATAAAGATCTTTACATGAGCTACTTCCACGATTACTGAACGACGCTATGACTTTTTTCAAATTTGAAATCAATAAATAAATATATTATAAAGATCTTATTATATATTATATAATATAGATAAATCATTGTTTTCAGGAAATAATTTTGCGTGAAACTCAAGTAATAATTTACTTTAGTATCAACTGGTTAAATTTTCAAAAAATGTAAAACCTTCTAATAAACAATTGATGCAATATTCAAGTTTCAAGTTCAAATTACTGAAATGATAACAAGAAAAATCCTTGCCGATTTAATAATATTAGTAAAAATGCTACGTTTTATCGTATCACATTATTAGATTATATAAAAAAAAATTAACGAATCCGATTACAATGAAAGTATGAATGTTGCTTCGGCTACTTATGAAGAAGCAAATTATATACAAATGTCATATCATATAACCAAAAGTTACAAATTGTATGATATGAAAATTAAAAAAGAACGTTCTCATCAAAATACTGACTTAATATTGATAGAACGTATTAGTATATTAGTCCAATCATTTCCATTATGAAATTTACATTTTCAAAAAGTTAAAAACCATACTAAAATAATGACTAAACTTCAAACATATTTTAACATCATAATTTTCCTTAAAATTTGCTTTATAAAGTGGCTATATTGATTTTTATTTTAAATGGTAAAATAATCTTTCAAAATTTGAATTCCAAAAATAAAAAAAATATTTTCATACGATTTTGTTGTATCGCAATACTATAATAATTGAAAAAAAAAATTAAAATGACGAATAAAAATATAAATTATTACATTTGCCAAACAAATCTGCTTCACCCTTTATGTTGTCTAAAAATACTAAAATATTTTTGAAACTTTCTTCAAGTATGTATTAGCTTAAATTTGGTATATTATGGTGAAAATTTAAAGTGTCTAACACAATCATTATTGAATTAATGACTAAATATCAAAAATATATTTTATGAAAATTTAATCTCCACCAAATTTTACCCTTTTACTCTATTTTAAGGTTTTTCTTAAAACGCTTTTAAAGAAAAATCCTAAGTCACAATTTTTTCAATATTGTAAGTTAATAATGTCATTATAAACATATTACATTTTCAGAACTTTATGTCAAATATTAAAAATATAGTAAGAAATCAAATTTGAAAAATGAGGTATTTTTAAAGTTCTATTTTAAGTCTAAGAGCCTAGAAAAACTATTGAGAAGAGAGAAAAAGAAAGAAAGAACGAAAGAAAAAATAAACAATATTGTTAAACCAATAGCTTTACTCAGAATCGATTTAAAGAAATGATTTATCTTTTACTTAAAATGCAATACACCTATCCTCATTATCTTGTATTAGGAGCAAAAAATACTACATACTGCAAAGTACGTCGTTTTTTATTTCAGCGTTGGTTTAATAGCAAATATTCAGTGAATATCAGTGGATAGGCACTATTATTCAGAACCAGTAACGTAAACAACCAATTAAATAACAAATAATTGATATTACTTGAAAAAACTTAATTATATCATTTATTTTTGTCTATATGCTATAGTAGGAACCATTTTCTCCTCTCCTTTAGCTTGGGAGTGAAATGTTCTAATACACCCTTTTGAGTTAAGATGTAAATTTTAGCATGTGAAATTTCGAAAAAAATTATGTCAACACCTTATCACTCTTTTTTTATATTTATAACTACATCAAATTAGCTTGCAATTACATCCTAGTAACCCTTTGTATCCTTGCTTTTGTTAATTTTGCGTCCATGTATCATTTTTCACTTATTTAGCAATCATGTCACCGACTAAAACTTTAAAGTTTTACTTATTCGTTTTATTTATTAATGATAATTAAAGATAAACTAAAGTTTATCGCTAATAAATATTTGAATATTTGACGAAAACTTTTAAAAATTTTAATTTTAATATAACTTTACTCATACATTTTTTAATGAATAATCTGAATAAAATATTTATAATATTTGATGAAAATTTCTGAAAATGTAATATGACTTTCCTCATATACTTTACTAATGATACTGAAAAAATTTTAAAAATCTAGACAAAGGTTTTTTTTTAAGCGTTTAAGTAAATTATTATACGATTATTTTTTAATAAACTGTTTTTACGTCAATTTTCAACATTAACAATTTATTTGAAGAAATTGATGAATACAAACAGTATATTTTAATATTGAAGCTTTGCTCGGAATCGTTTCACTAAAGAAATTATCTATCATTTCTTCAAAATTCAATATACCCATCCCCATTATCTCGTCCGAGGAGGGAATAATATCCCATAGAGGTAAAGTACGTACATTTTTTTTAAAAGTAAAACATCATAAAAAAAGGTAATTATTTCACAAAAGATTTATACAGTTACGTTGTCAAACGCAATACATTAGTATAAGTATAACTAATAAACTAACTGACAAATACGATTTTTTTTATTTTTAATTGAAAAAGCTATATTAGTGATGTTATAACTACTCAATAGTCTTTGGTATTGCTCGTGATATGAGGTTTAAGACGTGAGAGTTTAAATGGTAGATGAATATTCGCTTGTTCATCTTTTTTTTTTTTTAACACAGTAAGTGTTTGTTTTAATTATAATTTAAATAAAAATTTAACCTATTAGGTTATTGTTGGTAATTGATGAGATTTTTATGTTTAGCTAATATTTGAGCTGTTTGGAGAAATCTACTAAGTAACTGGAATTTATTAAATAAAAAACTAGCTTAAGGTATATTAATTATTAATGATGGCCAACGATATCGATATTTCGATACGATATCTATATCGTGACTTATTTTCGATATCGATATCGAACTAAATGATATCGATATAAACCGATATCATAAATAAGTATTTAGCTATTAGTGAATAACGGATTATCTATTTTATTATAGCTACTAGATACCAGTTGGTAACGATTCATATACATTCAATTTAGTTCCAATTATTCGTTCGTAAATGTAGTACGTGTTTTATGCATTGTGCATTTATTATTGTGCGATAATTTTAAAATGTCGATATATCGAAAATAACGATATATCGAAAATACCGATATATCGCGATAGGATATCGAGAAAAAATAGACGATATCGATATTGAAAATTATATCGTTGAATATCACTAAAAAATATCGAAATTAAAATTAAACAGACATTACATTTAAGGTCATTTTTACTTTTTTCCGACAAAAAAAACTGAAAAACGCGTGTTTTTTAATTTATTGTAATTGTATCACTTTAATGATTTTCACTACAATTTTCATAAAAAGTCATTCAATTCGTATGAACGACTTCATTAAAAATATAGAAATTTATAGTAAACAGTAGTGATGGTCAACGATATCGATATTTCAATACGATATCTATATCGTGACTTATTTTCGAAATCGATATCTATATCGTGACTTATTTTCGAAATCGATATCTATATCGTGACTTATTTTCGAAATCGATATCCAATTAAATGTTATCGACATAATCCGATATCGTAAATAAGTATTTAGTTATTAGTGTATAACGGATTATCTATTTTATTATAGCTATTAGATGCCTGTTGGTAGATAATTTCTATACCTTCAATTTAGTTTCGATTATTCGATCGTTAATGTAGTAGGTACGTGTTTTGTACATTGTATTTCTAGCGGGTGTTTTCTACGTTTCTACCGGGTGTCCCATGACAGCACTCATTTTTTTCCAAGTATATTCACTGTTCAGTGTATATAAGCAATTAACTTCAAACACAACTAGTACACACCTTTCACATACCTGGGCTTCAACTCGAACGTCTACTGAATTGTTCACAACTTGTCGAGTTGCAACTTATCTACAGGTAGACAAATATGCCTTGTAAACAAATACAAACAATCTTGAGGTACAAGACTTTTTGGTAACTTCAGTGCCACAATTTCGGCGATATGGGGACCATAAAATTGTATTCGATGATTTTTTTGTGATATTAGGACAGAATATTTAAATCGTACGTAGGACGAAGGTTATTGCTTAATTTCTCAAATCTTTTCCTAATTAAAAAAATATATATATTAATATATGACACGGCTCGAGCATGCACATACAAAAGTATATGCCGCCGGGCCGATTATTATCAACCGTCCGATCCATCGCGCGATTAAGCTCGATCGAAAATACACCTTCCCACGACGAGTACGCCGCGCGTGACGTTCAAGGTCGACAGAGCTCGCGACTAGGCCAGTGACAGTATTTATATATTCCAGATAACACCCAATTAATGATTTGCATAATGAGACTACCAAGTCAATACGTTTGCCCGTTAATTAGATACGAATTATCTGCATATAAATATCCGATAACGATTCCGACAGTCGACCCGACTGATTTTATCACGACTTCGAGTTTGACCGCCGAACGAATATTAACGTTTCTGTGTGAAATATCTGTTCTTTCGGTGAATAAAAATTTCTTTTTTAAAACAAAAATCTTTTGTGTATCGATCGAGTGCTGTGTGTCGTGTTCCGAACTCAATAACCCACAGAAAGCTCCGTCACAAGTTTGGCTCCCCGCAGAGGTAATCGAACCCGGTAAACTGCGATTCCAGGTAATACTATTTTGGCCGCTAGCTTACCGAAAAGGAAAACAATTTCCAGTTCATCCCGCTCTGCTTAATTATTTATTTAGAAAATAATAATAAGTAGGGCACAGACACACTGTTATTTTTTTATATAAAATTCATTTTAATAAAATTCACCACGATTGCGTAGACGACATATTGTTAACGATATTGACATATTTAAATTTACGAAGCAATAGTTCGATTCGGTTACGTCAAACGGGTATATAAGTGAAAAAAAAAAAAAAAGTCAACTTAATTAAGACATAAATATCCGAAATATCAGATTGCAAGTGGTCACGCACTATAAGACGAATATATCTTATATTACAAGAATTATTATTGTCATAATTATAGTAGCGTTGAGGTCATAAGACCAACCACCAGCGTCGCTTCGAGAAACACTTATCTTATTGAAAATAGACGACACCGCGTAAACCGTATATCATTACGCATAATAATACAGCGAATTATTATCACAGGTTACACGGCTTGAAGTCATCATATGATACAAGTGTTCGAACGACGGCAATCGTAAATGATAACGGCGTTCGTCAATAATTACGTACTTGCGTATTTATGTTCTTAAAATTTAAACTATAATCTTTTTTTTCTCTCTTTTTTTTTCTTCTCTTCTTTTTACTTTTCGTATCATTCTACAAAAAAATTCGCGTTGGTTGGTAACTAACTAGTGTTATATAAACACATAAAAGGAAAAAAAAAAACCACCAACGACAAGAATTAAAAAGGATACGATCTGTTTATTTAGATATATATATATATTTTTTTTTTCTCTCTTTCTCCTTTTTCTTGCTTTTGATTAACACTTAGGTATATACACAAAAGTTTTATACGTGATACATAGATATCACCCATTTTGTTGCTTCAATTTGTGCGTTCAAGCGGCGTTACTAAAGCATATCAAAATGAGTAAAACTTTAGACCAAATGACGTTAACCGAAATTAAGCGTGAGTGTGCCCACAGAAATCTACCAATCGCTGCTCCCCGCACTGACTTACAGTGCATGCTGGAAGCAGTCATTAGGGCAGAGGGAAATAATCCGTCTCTACACGAATTACCACCTAGACAACCGATGGCTGATACGCCCACGATTGTTGAACGAACAACGGCTAGTCCGTTGTTGAGACAGGAGGAGAATGTGAATGACGGTTATAACTCCCCGACTCTCAGAAATGAAAATAATAGGGATGGTCAAATTCTAATCCCTCCCTTAAACTTATCGTGCGCAATTAACAGCGTAGAGACACCAAGAAGTTTTAGGCAGGGTGGACCCTCGCATTCAAAAAAATCCATTGAATGACGAATTTTTGGATTTTCATACGGTACAATCGATACGTATAGCGAGTGAGGAAATTGGAGCGTTAAAAAACGATATGCAAATAAATACAACGTTATCACAAATACAACTTAGGTTGAGTGCCATAGAGAACGCGATAACGAAGTATAATATCGATCAGAGAATGATTAAGGACAGGGTAGCGAAAATAGAGGCCGACCTGAAATCCTGTAATATAACCAGTAGTAGCGCATTTAGGCCGATCATTAAACCCAGAATTTCGGTGTCGAATAACAGTTTGAAAATCGACCCTCAATCCGGTTCATGCAGTAGTGGGACAACCGTAGGAGTACCTCAAACTGACACCTACCTCAATAGTCGATTGAATCTAATTGAGCAGGAGGTTAGGGAAGGGATGAGAATACATAATCCACATACGTCCCCTGTACATGAACACGAAAGGAGACAAGTCGATCAACCGTTATCGAACAACGCCGGGTGTAGAATTAATGAACCGAGCTTTGCGAGTCACGGGAGAAATAATTTTCAAAATTATTACGGACATACTACAGGCTATGATTCATGTTCAACAGATCAACCAAATCGGACCGTACAATTTTCGAACACTCTTAATGTAAACGAAACGTCGGTCCCCGCTACCCAAAATTCCACCCTGATCCCCATTCACGATTTGAAAACCGCGAGGGCATCTCTGCCTCAATTTTCCGGTAGGAAGGAGGAGGATCCCATTCGATTTATTGAAAACGCGGAAAGTATTTTGCGACAAGCAAACATACACAAATCGGCCTGGGTTAGGACTCTAGATCAACAACTGACGGGAAATGCGTCTGACTGGTTTAACACCATCAGAACATTAGACTTATCTTGGGGCGAATTTAAAGGCGAACTCGTCGAAAGATTCGATAACCCAGATATACAGGCCCGCCTCCGTGCAGAGATCGTGTCATATCGACAAGGTAGAGACCAACGATTGACCGACTTTGTGCTGGAGAAAAATCAGTTGGCGCGTAGGGTACAAACGGGACTGTCCGAGACACAATTGGTTAGTACTGTTGTAGGTCTCATGAGGGAAGAATTCCGTACCCACGCGAGGTTACAACACCCAACAACTTTCTTAGATCTTAGGCGAATAGCTGCAGTTCTTGACGTTTCTCCTCAGACTAGGTTAGAGACCCAGAATATAACATACCAGCCCGCCAAACAAAAAGAGAAAGATTCGGGTAAATTTTACCAAGCTCCGGATACCCAGTCAAAACTCGACAAAAATGGGTTACCGAAAGCTCCACTTCCGTGTAGGTACTGTAAAGGGCCACACTGGAATAAAGATTGCCCCAATAAGCGTTCGGGAAACGGGCAAGCGCCCGGAGGAAAATAGTCCACTCTCCGGGTAGTACTTACACGTTAGGCATGCAAACAAATCCTCCCATATTAGCTGTTAGCTCTGATAATTTAGATAATAAATCAACTAATCCTGCAGAAAAAAATAAGGGAGGTAGCGTTACAAAACATACGGAAAATGCAATGAAACAAAAGGTATCGATTCAAATGCCATTAAAAAAAATGTGTAAAACAAAAATCTATAAATCTTTATCTGATCCAGCATCACAACTTTCGGATGTAATTGTTAGCTCTGATAGCCTTGAACAAAGACCAACTAACCAATCCACACCCAAAGTAGATGCCCAGATAAATGAAATTAGATTAAATTATGAAAAACATATTTTAAAAAATAGCAACGATACTCAGTTTTGCCTCGAAAACCCAAGTAGCACTACAGACATAAATTTAACATTTGTTGACAAATCTGATACTAGCAATGACAATCTTGACCAAAGATCAACTAGGTATTCGGAACCCACAAATTTTGCTATAGTAGAGACTACAAAGGGAAACGGGCAAAACTGTACTAATCATACAAACCGTAACGGTGACCAGACTTGTAGTAAGGACGATTTTATATACACCGATGAATACCAATTCAAAAATCGGTTGAGTACCTCAACAGAGGACCACGACCGACTTAGAATTGCATCTGTGAAAAATATAAAAGACAAAATTCCGACAGAAATAAAAACACCATCTATTGAGTTGGAATTTAAAACGGGTTTTGTTAACGCCTTGCTAGATTCTCAGGCACAAGCATGCTACGTTAGACCAGATATTTCTCAAAAATTCGGAAAAATGGTCCCAGGTCCAAAATCGTTAGTACGAATGGCGAACGGTCATACACAAACAATCAGTGGACACGCCATGTTCGAAGCCAAAATTGCAAACCTAAACATAGAATTTAAGGCAGCAATTTTAGATAACTTGAACTGCGATTTTCTGTTAGGACACGATTTTCTTGAAGAAAACAAAGTTGCCCTAGACTATTCAGCAGGCACTATTTACTTGGGCCATCCTCAACGAACATCCGTCTGTTGGATGGGCCCCAAGGCAGATAACAGACCAGGTGAAGTAGACATTTCTGAGATTCAAATTTCGAACGATCCTAATATTCATGACCGACTTACGGATATACTACTTAAGTATCCCGAAGTTTTTAACGGTACGATAGGCCGCACGAAACTGATTGATCATGAAATTCGATTAAAGGTTCAGACGCCAATAGCTTTACATCCTTATCCATATCCAGCTGAAAAGCAAAACATAATAAATGAAATGGTTAGGGATATGGAGGAGCAAGGGTTAATAGAACCGAGCACTTCACCTTGGGCTGCCCCTATAGTACTCGCAAAGAAAAAAGATGGAACATTTCGTCTATGTGTAGACTATAGACAACTAAACGAAGTGACAGAATCTGACGCTTACCCCATGCCGAATTTAAACGACATGATTAGAAATATGAGAGGAGCAAAAATCTTCAGTACGTTAGATTTGAAATCAGGATACTGGCAGGTTCCCTTAAATCATAATTCAAGGGAGTACTCAGCTTTCCGTACACGTCGAGGCCTTTTCCATTTCAAAGTCCTCCCGTTTGGTTTGAAAAACTCACCCAGAACTTTTGTTAGACTAATGAACGAGGTTTTAAGAGGGTACTTAGATGACTTTGTTCAGGTATATCTTGATGATATTGTTATATATTCCGATAATCTGGACAACCATTTGATACACTTATCACAAGTTCTAGAACGTTTGAGTAGACACGGGTTAACATGCCACCCAAAAAAATGTAAGATCGGAACAACCGAAATTTCGTTTCTGGGACACTTGGTAGACTCAGAAGGGATTGAGAAGCAACCCGAAAAATTAAATGCAATTAGGGACTTCCCGACTCCGAGTCGAATTAAGGAGCTTCGTAGATTCTTAGGGGTATGCAATTGGTATAGTCAATTCGTAGACAATTACGCCGACACCATAGCACCTTTAACAGAACTACTAAAACAGGGAACCAAATGGCGATGGACAATGATCGAACAGAACGCTTTTGAGATAATTAAAAAAGCCCTGTACGAGTCCCCAAAGCTAAATTCTCCCGACTATAGTAAACCATTCTGTCTCCAGACGGACGCTAGCGAAATAGGTGTAGGAGCTGTTCTTTTCCAATGGGGTGACAGACCGGAGGAGAGACGGATAATCGCCTACGCGAGCAAAAAGTTGAATGAGACACAAAAAAGGTATGCTGCAGTCGAAAGAGAATGTTTGGCCGTGGTATGGGCATGCGATAAATTTCGTCCATATTTAGAACCAGGACCCTTTGAACTCCTAACTGACAACTCAGCTTTGACTTGGCTACATAAAACAAAAGACCAAAGATCAAAACTGACCAGATGGGCTATCCAACTAAGTAATTTGGACTTTAAAGTAACACATGTGCAAGGATGCTTAAATGAA
This sequence comes from Therioaphis trifolii, assembly GCA_027580255.1. Classification (NCBI taxonomy): domain Eukaryota; kingdom Metazoa; phylum Arthropoda; class Insecta; order Hemiptera; family Aphididae; genus Therioaphis; species Therioaphis trifolii. The sequence continues at coordinate 52,038,067 of CM050404.1, forward strand.
GCGCCAGACATGTTATCACGATATCCATCTGACGGCCCATCAGTAGACGAGGACCAGCTCGAAGAGAATCTGTTAGAAAGTCCCTTATCGACCCAGTATAAACAAAAATATACTCCTGATAGACTCTTCTCTCTGACTCAAATTGGGGAGCGAGCTAACGGTGCCTCATTTTCCGAAGAGGTATTGAAAGGCTGGCAATTGAGCGATCAGTATGTAAAAAGCTTAATAGATAACGTAACCGCCGACTGTCCAGCCCACAATACCCGCAGGTCTAAGGCTCAACGAAAAACATTTAGTGTAGTCGACGACCTCCTTAGGAAAAACGTCGAACCTTTCGATGAAAGCGTACCATCCCCAGTAGTAGTTCCACTAGATAAGTCAAACTACATTCTATGGAGGTACCATGACCACAACCTAGCGGGTCACCCAGGGTGGAAAGAAACTTTCAGAGCTGTACGACAAAGGTTCTATTGGAAGGGGCAAAAAGACGAGGTGAGAAAATATGTGGGAGCATGCCACATATGCGCTTGTACAAAACCCTTAAATTCCAAACCAGAAGACCCTATGAGGTCTAGAAAACCACGACAGCCCTGGGAAGTTATTAGTATTGATTTAATGGGCCCCTACCCTCGCACAGGGAGAGGGAAAACCTACATACTAGTAGCCACCGACTGTTTTAGTAGATGGGTAGAAGCATATCCATTAGGTACTACCACCACTAAAACTATTGTGCAAACACTCGAGCGTGAATTCTTCTCACGTTACGGGTACCCTCGAGTGTGTTTAAGTGACAACGGGACAGTTTTCACATCCCAGGAAATGCTCAGAGCACTCGACCGATGGGGGGCGGAGGGCTGGACTACACCAGTGTACCACCCTAGGGCTAACCCCGTCGAACGTCGCAACCAAGAGCTGAAAAAAGGACTCCGCGCCCACCTGGTGGGTGAAAGTCATCGCTCTTGGGACAACAAGTTATCGTCGATACTCTTCGCGATTCGAAATAGATTGAACGAGGCAACAGGATTCCCGCCGTCAGTATTGGTACTCGGTAGAGAGGCCAAACGACCTGGCGATTGGGCCTTGTCAAGCCCACAGATCATTTCGCCGCAAGAGAATACACGACATAGACAAGAACGGGAGATAAAGGTCTTTGAAACCTTGAATAAAAAGGTGAACCCAGTTGAACCAACAAAATCAAAGTTCGAAGTGGGAGACTGGGTTTATTACAAAGCACACCCCCTTTCAAATGCAGACAAAGGTTTTCATGCAGGGTTCGCACCAAAATGGTTAGGACCAGTTCGACTGGTGGAACGAATAGGATCTGGAGTTTACATGACAGACCAACGTCCACCCCGGAAACTTCATGTCTCATGTCTGAAGATAGCCCACCAAATTGTTCCAATTACGGAGGAACAAAAATTAGCCTTGGGAACAGACAGATAGGGAAACTAACTAGATATTCGTAATCATACATTTTCTCTGTTTTACCTACCTAGAATGTCTCAACACCGCCAGCCAACACCATCTCATGCCCGAGGCCAAGGAGGAAGCGTGGCCAGCGGATCTTCGTCTACGTCATCCAACCTTTCGTTCCGGGAACGGATGCAGGCGTTGGTCGAAAACCAGCTGGAGGGGCAGAGGTTGTTGCGGTCGCTGGGGGCACGATTCCCTATGGGGGAATCGACAGCGGCCCAGGTTCGGACTATGCCGTTGAGCGCGTTGCAACAACACCCGGCGTTGTGGGAAGCATATGTGCGTGGTTGGAGGACGTGCCTTGCCAGCATACCTCCAATGCCAACCCCGCAGGCGTTGGCATCGGTGGTCCGGCCTGACGTCCCACCATCTCGGTCACCAAACGTGCACCAACCGACGTTTCGGCCGCCGCCGACCAAGCAACCCGCACTCCCACGAAATGCTCAACATCAGCCCCAGCGTCCAGGTTCGTCCCAGCTACCGAAGGGACCGACCAAACAACCGGCGATGAAAGCTACCGCTTCCCGACCAACCAAGGCGACCTCCAACGCACCCGGCTACCAGTCGAGTGCCAAAAGGAAGTCGATGGAGCGCCTGTCGAAATATCGACAGGCGAAACGCCAACAACTGCGGCAACGGTTTCGGGAGGCTCAGGGGACCATGTCTCAACAATTTCGGCTCGCCAAACACGGCGAAACCCAGGACCTCCCCGCGGCCAATATATGCGCCGGCCCCACGTCAGCCACGGGAACTCCACCACGGGACGAGGAGCAGCCGATGGAGACGGAAGAACCCGCCACAGGCCAGGATGGGACTCTAGAGGAAGAAATCAACGCCTTCCTCAGAACGGACCTGGAGTACCCACTCTCCCCTCCACCCCACTTCTCCTCCTAAGATGCCGCCTCTAGCCGACGTCAGAAACCACTGACGTCGAAGCCCGCCGATCAAGTATGATTAGGCGATGCTACACTAGAGCCCATCATTCCATTATTCCCGTATCGAGTCGCTATATGGCCGGACAGTTTAGTGGGGGAGGGTTGACACGGCTCGAGCATGCACATACAAAAGTATATGCCGCCGGGCCGATTATTATCAACCGTCCGATCCATCGCGCGATTAAGCTCGGTCGAAAATACACCTTCCCACGACGAGTACGCCGCGCGTGACGTTCAAGGTCGACAGAGCTCGCGACTAGGCCAGTGACAGTATTTATATATTCCAGATAATACCCAATTAATGATTTGCATAATGAGACTACCAAGTCAATACGTTTGCCCGTTAATTAGATACGAATTATCTGCATATAAATATCCGATAACGATTCCGACAGTCGACCCGACTGATTTTATTACGACTTCGAGTTTGACCGCCGAACGAATATTAACGTTTCTGTGTGAAATATCTGTTCTTTCGGTGAATAAAAATTTCTTTTTTAAAACAAAAATCTTTTGTGTATCGATCGAGTGCTGTGTGTCGTGTTCCGAACTCAATAACCCACAGAAAGCTCCGTCACATATATCCATAATACAATTTTAAACACATGTACTAATCATTAAGGTAATATTAATTAGAATATTTATATAACTCATGGTCAAATAACAAAAAAATACCTTGAAATTTATCAACAAATGCATTTTAATACTATATACTTTGTATTAAAATAAATCGTTACACTTGTTTAATCATTTATATTTGCTGTATTGTAATAACTCAAAAAATAAAGGGGGTCGCGCGAACCTTTTTAATTAGAAGGAAATTTATATGTTTAGAATTAACACTTGTCGACTAATCTCAAAACCTCGCTATATGTATTCCTACCCAAAGACCTTATAATTGATATTACCTACCTTTTTCCTTTCGGAAAGATTATGATTTTATATGTGTGATATGAGTTTAATATTTGTTTTACAAATATAAATAATATTTTTATATCATTAAAAATGGGAGGATGAGTATGTAGTAATTTTATTTCGTTTAAAAATAACTTTTAATTTTATAAATGTATTGTGAGTTTTATTAGGAAGATAAAAAAGTTATTTTACTCTAATAATATTGGTAAAATTGATCTCAAATTCAATATTTTTACAAAATATTTTGAAGGAATTTGATAAAAATCTTCAAAAATTCTAAAACTAAGTTAAGTAAAAAATATTTTTTGATTTATTTGGTGAAATGTATACCATGTAATCGGAATTTTCTGAATAGATAGTTGAAAGTACAAATTGAAAGAATTTTGAAAAATGACCTCTCTAAACTACCAACTTGTGGTGATTTCCGTTCATTTGAGATGCTGGTCAAAACTTTTAAACCAAACTTAATACCCGAAATAGTTTTCCCAAAAAAATTAATTAAACACAATTTTAAATTCACTCTACTCATTATCTACGCATCGACTTTTAGGAAAAGTTAAAACGATAATTTGGATATTATTTTTGATTCATAAAACTCTTTTTAATCTGATTAAAATTAATTTTTTAAGTTGATTAATTTAAAACTGAGTCTGTAAAAGAAATAAAATATATTTGGAAATCCAGCTAATGTGTGAATTAGAAAACCGGATTTTTCACTAGTTGAGATGGAGTTGTAGTTACGGGTCGTGCAAATACATGCTAATTACGTGCTAAATATTGGCACAAGAAAAAGTTTGGTAATTAGTATTTATAACACGTAGGGGGGGATCGGAGACACGTGTCTACAGCCCCCCCAGCCATTTTTTGATTTTACACTTAAACAAAAAGCATGAAAATTACAAAATTAGGCATGCAAATACATGCTAATTACATGCTAAATATCTGTGCAGAAAAATTTTGAAAATGTTTTTTTTTTTTTTTTTTATTAGATAAAATAGAATATTTACAATCTGTAATTTATACATACAATAAGTAAATATGATAACAAAGAAAAGGTAGGTATACATGAATGGCGTGAGGAGGGAGGTCCACCAGTGTGGATACCCTCTAACTTGGGGGAGAGAGTTTTATTTTATTTAATTTATTTATTTGTTTATTTATTTATTTATTTTTATTTTTTTTATTTATTTATAATTTTTTTTCCGTTAGTGCAGGTCGGGATTTAGAAGGTCACGACACCAGTGTCTTTTTAATCGACGTGGGGAATGAAAATGTTTAAGTGGGGGGGGGTTGGAGACACGTACGTCTCCTATCGGGCTGGTCAATTTATTTTACCTCTTACAATTATTATTATTTTTTAATTATTACCTGGCTGCAGTCCAGTGCCCTTATGTGATCGACCAGGAACTCCGGTGAAATCCTATAGAGCGATACTCTTGACCGACATGAGCGTTTAATCATACATGTTTTCGGATTGCTTGTTATTTGATCTCTGCGTGAGCAAAAGCACTACACACTCAGAGATATTATGGAGAAATAAAAAAAAAACACTGAAGTTTGATTTTTTTAAATATAAAAGGGAAAGATATACACAATTATTTGACGGGGATATATAAAAGGCGGTGTGTCTGACTCAGTCCAAATACTAATCATCTCGTAAAAGCGCATGAGATCATTCATGGTGGCCTTTTTGGAGAGTTCAGTAAACGGGCTGAGAAAAACAGTGACTGGCCGGCCGTTGATTGTTTGGCCGGTATTTATGTTATTATTTTGTGTAGTCCTTCCAAACTTTTTGTATTTTGGATTTTTTTAGTAATACAAATTGTGTTGACAATGTTAAAGAGGACCCGATTTATTTTTGATGAGTATACGGCACCGGCCACATGCTCATTTACAATGAAAAGTGTTGTTAAAGGGTTAATGTTTAAATTTCATTGAAATCTTGGAAATAGGGTGTATTGTTAACAAGGATTTTATTTATTATTAAGACTTGTTATAATTATCAGTTGTGCTGTAATGATATGATGCTTGCAACACATTGCATGTATCATTACAGTATACTTTTTCATGTCTAATGTCTTTTGAACAGGTACACAATGTTTGTCATAACTACTGTCAAAATATTTGCTAATTATATATCGGAAAAGGGACCAATGGTTTCGAATATTAAGTTTGTATTGAAATTGCGTGTTGATATACAAATTAGATATGATTGGTAATGTACAAGTAGAGTTAAATCATGATTTGAAATCACCGTCTAAAAAATAATTTTATCTATTTTGTAATCACATAATAATTATTTATTGTGTATAAAATAAATTTTTTTACATACCCACTATTATGATTTATTAATTATTAGTTATATTATCAATATGTTACCTATCAAATTATGCGAGTGTAATTTTGTAGTAATAATGGATAAAAAATATTTCTATTATAACAATATTCTGAAAACTATAATTCAAAAATAATTATTACTACTCTGTAAGTGTTTAAGTAAAAATAAATATGAGATAAACCACTAATGTCAACGTTCTTCAAAAGTCATAACATATATTCACATAATTTGTAAATCATATAAAACGGTTAATATAATTTTTCATAATTCAAATTGTAAAAGTCATATAAAATATTAAATATTTAACAAACATTAAATTTTTTGAAACTTTTAGGCTTGTGTAAATAAACATAATAAAACGTAACTAATTTAATAGTAACATAACGTGAGTACTAAAGTATGAACCACACTACAATAGTATACATTATAGGAATCTGTATATTTTCATACCACAAAAGGTTGAAACTCCACGAACACCAATGATGGACTCTAGTACAGTAGTAGGTACCTACTTCTAGTACAGAAGTACTCACTACTCTAGTACATAAACAGAAACAGTCTATACTCTAATCATTTGTACTTATTATTAACACGAAATGCACTCATACTTATGGCCTATTTCGTGATATAGATTTTAAAACCAATGAACTACGATGCATTAATCTAGTTGTTCTTTTAACCCATGTTTAGTGAGATATAATTTAAACACACAAGACTAACAATGGTAGAGAACACTTATTTATTGATTATTTTATTGTCATAATATTATAATACTCGTAATTTATTGAAAAGCAAAAAAAAAACGACCAGCAATCATGCTTTACAATAAAACATTGTAATTTCGAGTCAATTTGTAATCATAAAATACAATTTACACATTGCTCAGTGATCGAAATAAAATAGATTATCCTTATAGGTAAAGACAATTCATACATTTTTCAAAAACACTTCAAATATATTGAAAATTAGTTTACCTTTATAAAAAGAAGTTATAGAAATAAGTAACTTAAAAAATGTAAACAAAGTGTTTAATTGAAAGAAAATATGTAAAGTTGTAAATATTTGATATTTATTTTGAAGTCTCATGGTAAAAAATAATAAATGTCAAAAAATGATCTTCAAGAGAACATTTTTAATAAAATAACTCAGTTCTTTATACCCGTAAAAACTAATTATTCCAAAACATTTCACTACCTATATTGCTCCGAAAACTCTTAATTATCATAAAAAGTATGTACATCAAATTAATTAAATTCACACGTATTGTTCAAATTCAAATAATAAATATTTTGAAGAACCATGATACAATACATGAAACATATACATACATGTGTGAAACTATTTTATTAATGATTTAATTACTACGTTGTACTACACTAAAAATTATCATATCATATTGAAAATAAAATAATCCATAATTCAAAATGAAAAATTAATAGGTGTTATATTTTTCTCATTTTTCATAATGTTTACTTGAAAAAAAAAATCTAGTCACGAATAAATCTTTTAATAACATGACATTCAAGATAGATTATTTTATAACGATACAAGTTAGAAACGTGGTAAACATTTTGAGTTTTAAAAAGTGAAACACTACTAGGGTACGAAAGTACATAATATTATTATACTTTATAAAATATTTAAATTAAAAGAGAATATAATATCGACTATACAAATCAAACTAATAGTATTGATATTTTAAATACCATCTGATTCTAAATATTAATTCTAAAACATAAGAATATAAAACATAAATCAAGTATTCCATATTTAAAAATATTAAAGGACCGTACAACACAAAAATAATTTTTTTTTTGTCTATTATTATTATTACAAATTTGCATAAACTAAAAATGTAAATAAAAATTGTCTACGGTGATTGGTTCTAAAGTTACAGCGTTAAAAAAATTACGCGTCAGGTCATAAGATCCAACTCTACGACGCGTCCCGGAAAAATTGACACATCGGTTATCAAATTGCTGTTATTATCATTTTATTAGTGAAAACAATTTTATTTATACCTAGCACGGAATAATAAAAACTATTTTTATAATTATCTAAGTATGTACTCTGTGATATCTATCTATTTTGTCTTATACATCTAAACAGATAGAAGTGATTCTGTCGAGTGTCGATTTCCTATAGGTTTTGATGAACATACGTATTACAATTGATTATAAATAAAATTTTATTTATAATCAATGGTATTACGTAGCTCTTGGACATTATGTTTTCAAATATTTAAAAAACATATTATTGTTTGACTATAATATATTGCCCCTATTATTTATATGTAATTTTACTGTAATTTCGTGTGTTAAAAATAATGACAATAGGCTCATACTATCTTTTATTTCTGGTGGTTTATTCCGGTGCTTTCTATAAACTAGAAAAAAAATCCATGAGAAATTCCTCCGAAGTATTTTTGTACACAACGAATTACGATTTAATTGTAGTTTTAAAGAATTTAAAATAATAGATTAACCAACTATTACTAAAACAATAATGTCATCCGTTTCCAGTTTGTTATACATTGTTTACGAAATATCGATCCGTATTACAACAGTAATGTTTTAGTCTACTTTTGGATCAGTTACTGTTCGTTATGGCGTATGTAAGACCTTATCAATTTGAACTAGATTGTATAAATGAGCGGGATTCAAACAATTTTACTAAAAATAATGATTTTGTAATTAACGTAGATAATCGAAGTGGTATATTAAATTGGTGCAAATGTGGTCAGTGCGTAGTTATGACGATGGATCAAGAAAGCGGCTGTTGTCAAGAAAGTGAAAAAGTAAAACAAGTTGTGGAATAGTCGGTTGTGTGACAAACAATGTTTTATTCAACAAACTAGTTTTAGAAAAAGACGTTTTAAATATGTCTCTTATAAAACGATTTTAAAGTCTAAAACAAACAGAAAAAAAATTTTTATGTAAAAGTGAGCCCCAAAATAAAGTCTGGTGATACTTGGCTTACAAACAATTTATTTCGTGGATAAATGCATGGATAACGATTGGAAAAGGAAATAGGAACATAGGATGTTAATTCCATCATGTGTGATTTATAAAATAAGACTGACTTTTCCAGAAAAAAATAATTAGGTAGGCCTAATTTTTGCATTTCTAATATTACTGTATATACAAATATATTGTTTTTTTTCAAATACCTACATGATTATGTTACAAAAATGATATTGATTTTTTTTAATACAATACTTACAATAATACTAAATATATTTAAACTATGAACAACGTTTGTATACATACTTGTTATAATAATAATAAGTTAATAAATAATAATGGTTCATACGTAATAAAATACAATGTTTTGTCACTCATATGAACCAGATGTTATTCGTCATAAATAAATAATATCATTGCATGGTATGATATATTCATGTCACAAAGATAATACTTACATGTTTAGAAAACTATGTGAAATATTTAATGTTTAAAAGCACAACATAGGATTCAATTTACTAAGAACAGTAAGAACATACCCGATTTGTAACACGTGTATATAGGGGCATCGCCGGTTTCCACCAAAAATGTACCTTTCATTTTTTCGCCGATTCACTTTTCCACCAAACAAAATTTTACTGGTACTACCGTTGATAATAAAAACAACGCAGATAGGAACAAACAAAACATATTATTTTTCAGTACTGAAAAGTATTTGGTTAGAAAATAAAATTGCCAATAAGTTAAATTTTACTCAAAGTCTTTATTTTGTTTTTTATTTACAAAAATTAAAATTAAAAATGTTAAAATAGTTATCAAATGGGTGAGTAGGTAGCTATTATTTGGTATAATTGTATGATATACGTTTTACAAAGTCATATCTGAAAATATAAAAAGTTTCAAAATTAATTTTCACTACAAATAGAAATATTCACTATTTTATTATTTTAATATGATAGGTACCTGTCAAGTTTTCAATTTTTGTATTCTGTTATTAATTGTTCATTTCGTTCTTGTCTGTCGCGAACTCGCCGATCTTGTATCTCACTTGATAAATGTGTACTTCTAAGCTTTATATAAACTTCAGTTTGTACTTCATCAATTAAAAAATTAACCAAGGTAATGATAGACGGGGATTCTTTATAAAATCTTTGATTAAAATTCGAATGAAATGATTCATAGTTGTTTGTTGTGCGTCTTAAACTCGAACTTGCTGACGCCCAAAGCATTGGAGGATAATCACAATTTTCAGCCATATAATTGTCGACTAAGTAGTTTGTATACTTAACAACTCGGTCATCTATAGATTCTATCTAAACGATAGTACATTATAAATCAATGTTACTTAACGTATCGGGCTAATCGCTATCTAGCAAGTACAAAATTACATTTTAGTGTCTGAGCCATGTATACGTTGCTCACTTTTACTCATATTAAAAATAACACAATTTAAGCCTTGATTATTAATCAATATTATTTGAGTAATAGTCGTAATATTGTTTGGCGGAAAAGGTAAAGGCATATTTTTGGCGGAAACGTGTCTCGCCCGTATATAGGTTCGTCGCCGCCGCGAGTAGGACCTTATGACGTCACACGTTATTTTAAAGACGTCTTAATTCGAAAACTATTCAACGCAGAAAAATATTATAAGTGTCATTTTTTTAGTCAGATTTTTTGTGATTTTAAATATAAGTCAATTTTGAGTGTTTTATAGTCCTTTAATTTTACATGAATTAAAAATCACTATTTCAGTAAACGATTATTGTATAAATTCTACTTTGAAACGCTTGATAAAATCTACCAAAGACACTGCACATTAAGCCTTTGTATAATATTATTATATTATGAACGGTTTATTTTAATTCTGAAACTTTGCTCAGAATCGTTTAGCTAAAGAAATGATCTATCATTTTTTTTTTTTTAATTCAATACACCCATCCCTGTTAATTTGTCCAAGAATGTTCCATGGGGCGAGTACGTAATTTTTTACGTTAGTAATTGAAAAAAAAACGATGTTTTGGTTTAAGTTCGAAAACATTTATTATTATATATACATGTATAATGTATATATATATATATGTATATATATATATATATATATATATATATATATATATATATATATATACAGGTATATATATATATATAAATGATCTAATGTCATTGCGCAAAAAGACATTACCGAAAGCGTCGCTGTCCCCGTGAGCGCCTTCGGCCACGCTTTTCTCGCGCGCCGCCACGGTCGCCACCGACATTTCCTCCACCGCCAACGTCCCTTCCACCGCTGACGAGCCTTTCAACAGCGTTCCGCTGCCAAAACTCTGCGCGCCTAGTCGCCGACGGTTCCCAGTCGACGAGCTCGTAGGCCAGGCGTCCGTCCGCCGACAGGGTCTGCGCCTCGGCCACGAACGTGACACGGCGCTCGCGGCGCGCCCCTGGACGGCACGCGGAAGTGGACTGGACGTGGAGCGCGGACGGGGCCCCGCAGTCGGTCGACAGGACTGGGACCGTCGTCTGTTTCGCCGGGGAGCGACGTCCGTCGTCCGCAGTGGAAGGTCTGACGTTCCTTCCGACGTCCCTTCCACCGCCGACGTCCCTGCCAGCGACCCTTTCTACACCACGTCGCTGCCAAAACCTTGCGCGCCGGGCCGCCGACGGTTCCCACTGGACGAGCTCGTAGCCCAGGCGCCCGTCCGTCGATAGGGTCTGCGCCTCGGCCACGAACGTGACGCGGCGCCCGCGGTCCGCCCCGGAATGGCCCGACGACGTGGACTCGACTCTGGGCGCGGACGGGGCCGGCGGAGCAACTGTCGTCATCCGTTCCACGGGGCAGCCACGTCCGCCGTCGGCCTGCATCGCCACCGCCGCTGCCGTCGTGGACTCGATCGGTTCCGTCGCGCTGGTGCCGGGCTTCGGCTTTGGCTCGCGCTTCGGCTCTGGTTCGGTCCTTTGCTTGGGCTCGGGCCTCGGCTCTGGTTTGATGATCCTCGGCTCGGACTCGGGCTCCGGCTGCTCGTCGCCGCCGCTCGGACGTTTCGGCCGGACGACCGGTGACGGGTTTGTCGCCGCCGCCGCCGCCGTCGTCGTCACTGGCCCGCCGAAACGTCTTATCAGAAGGCCGACGGCTCCTGTTCTCGTGGCTCCGGTCTTCGCGGCTGGCCCGCGTGGCGTACGGTTCGATCCGACGGCCCGCATGGTCTCGAAGCGCTCGATCATCGCGGCGACACCGCTCAAGCGTTTCTCCTCGCGTTCGTCCATCGACGAAGACATTTTACCGAAAAAACGCAATTTTTCCTCTTCGCGCGATTTCGTGAATTATCAATATTATATTCGTGAAACGAGCACGGTACAAGTGGAATCGTCCGAATTTGAATGTCTTAAACAAAGTCGTTTCGTTGTTACACAAGTGTTTCGAATTGTTTATTATAACAATAAACAAACTTTTTTATTTCGGCCAGTCGATATCATTCGTACGCAAAACACGCACGCGTATTATTGTCGAAAAATACATCAATTGAAAATGTATCGGTAAAAAATGGTTGATGTGTTCTTTTCAACGCAAAGTTTCACCGGCGTTTTCGATGTAAAATCACACAAAACTGACTTCTAAAAACTGAGAATTTAACTGAAAATTGACAAATTTTCCTTGTACGATGTGCTGCCGCCGAGTCGCTAATTCCATCAAACTACTTCCCGTGTTGTGCTCTTTACCCCGTAATACTCTTATTCTGATTCTGGGTACAGACTTGAAAGACATATTATTATATACATCATTAAATATAAGAACCTCGCACAATGCAGACATTAATGAGAAAACTCATACGTTTCGTTTGTTTTTTTGAATTTATGAAACGATTTTATTTTCGCCGTTTCCTGATATCATTTCTGGTGTTGCCGGGCCACAAATAACTCCGTTGGCATACACCTTGATCGATAATACTCTGTGAAGGGAGTTCACCATCGACTTAAAGTACGACTTAAAGAAAACATGCGAATTCTCCCAAAATCACAAAATGTAATTGCCACGCTGTGAGGTGAGAACAATTATTATGCTGTGATTTTTATACTTATTATATAAATATGCTAGTAAAATAAAAAATGTTTACTTAAATTGAATATACTCTTAAATTTAACATTTATAATAATAGGGACTTAGAAGTCAAAATGTATAAATAAAAAAAAATGTCTAAATAATAATAATGATTAAAGTTCTTGGTCAAAACTTCTTTGCCACGTTGATTAGTACAACATGTAAATTGTAGTTGAGCCATTATAATATTTAATCATTTTTATTAATAATATTTATTTAGTAATTTTAATAAAATGTATCAACAGTAAAACTAAGTAACGGAAAATCAATTAAAATCTATATTATAATACTCGATATTTATAATTATAACCACAGTCGCAGTGTAGCCAACTCACAACTCAGGAGAGTTAACATATTTTCTTCATGTAGTTCTAAGGTGACCCAAGAGAGTTTCGGTGTTTCTTTCAGGTAGTGCTGAAGTGACACGGGAGAGTTTACCGTACAATCGGTAAAGTTAACCAACGCCCGGACACAAATTTTTTTTTGGTGACCAATTGTTCACCACATTGTTGTCTAGAAACAATTAACTATTTATATTTATAGTTATTGTTCCTAGCATGTTTGCCTCATAACTGTTAATTATTTATATATATTGGCCACACATAAAAACATATATATGTGTTATCGTTTAACTGAGAAAATGTCTTTTACTTTTTGTTATTCAACCCTATCGATCAAAACGCCAACACGTAGGAAAACATAAACGAAAGTTTTATATTTTTTTTTTTTTTTTTTATGAAATTCTTACATATATTATTCTATACTTACGCGCTAAGCAAAAAGAAAAATACAATTATTACAAGAATGTGGAATTTCCATTGTATTGGTAATTTATATAATAAACAAACAAAAAATAAATTATTTCCCAACAAAAATACTAAGCCAACTCTGTAAGAGAAACCAATAATTTCAAAAGATGTGAAATAATTACATTTTCAAGTAATATTTTAAATTATTATTAATAGGTACTTAACGTATTTCGATTTTTTGCTTTGAGTTGAGCTTAGTTTAGTGACTTTTATGAATATAAATACGCAAAGTATATCCATACCATTAATATTATTATCATATCACTGAGTGACAAGCATATTGCTCATTTATAATTAGAGAATTAAAATATTATGCGCATTTACAACTCAAAATATGACTTTGTAATTAAAATATGATATCGAAATTTTTAGAGCTGGATTTTCTAGTACATTTTACATTATCGATAGGATATACATATAGGTACAAAATATATACCAACATAAATCATAATTATCAAATTCAATAATAATAAAGTGTCTATATATATGGATTAAATAAATAAATAAATAACAATTTATTGACGACAATTATTGAACTTGTAAGTTCGAAAACATTTACCTTAACCAATGTAGTGCTTGTGAACATAATTTGAATAAACTGAAACCATAAAATAATAATACACAACACAGAAATTATAATTAATAAAACGATTTAAAATTTAAAATGTTAAGAATTATTACGCTTGTAATATCATTGATTTTTTAATACACAATAACAACATTGATTTTAACAACAGAGCTTTTTATCACGCTCACACGTTTATCAGTTGCAGTATCAAACATTTTCACAAGTAGTGTCTTTAAAGCTGAACAATGAGACAAACATCACCCTTCGGAACCTCTGGGTCGGTAGTGCTTAAAACTGATTTTATGTTCATTACACATCAAAGTCATTGAAAAAATATACCTACTTAAGAGACATATGTTGAACACTCCTGTAATTTTCACCCCACTTTTGAAAGCATGAAATGCCTATGTAGCACAAAACAGTGACGTTATTTGCATTGAGTTTTCGATACCATCTGAACAGAGTTTACTTATAATATATTAAACTATATTTTCAATAATATTTATTAGTTAGTATGCCACTTATCATCGTTCATTATTATTATTATTATTATTATTATTATCATATCTATAACAGAATAAAACTGCTCGGCAGAAATTTCCACCATGGCACAATTTATTGTTTATAATACAGATTGATATTGACTGTATTATGGTGGTACGTCTCTTTGGCCTTTATTCTTGAAAATATTTATCTCAGCAAAAACAAATTTTCAATAAATATATCTGCTGATATTTGTAATTTAAGTCTCTTCGCAATAGCTAAAAATGACACCCTTATCGCCAGAAGGAAAAATAAGTAGATTTAGAAATTTGATCGAAGACAAATAATATTGTCAACTATATATTATATTACTACAACTTTGATACTGCGAAATTATTTTTTTTTAATATTCATGATGAACCATAAATCTAATATGATGTAATAGGTGCATACAACAATACAAACTAGAATATCAAAAAAAAAAAAAAAAAAAACAATGGGTTTATATACTATAAAAATCGGTATACCTTAGGAGAATAAATTATAAAACACTGCTTTATTAAAATAACATAATAGTAAAAATACAGCATTTATCACAGTAAATAAAAACAATTTTAACTGTCTAGTAATTGACCTGTAGCATGTAGAAATTTAATTCTGAAAATTGTTTTTGATTCTACAATTTATAAAATAATTAATATTAAATAATAATTAGGTATGAATTATTTCATCTTTTTATAACATACAAAGAAACTATTTATTAAATTCCATATTTTCAATTTCGATGAGTAAAAACCACCGTCCAAAATGAAGAAATTAATATGATACGTATAATTTTAATCATCCTAAACTACCACCATATTGGTGTAAACAAAATGTGATTTTATTTTTTTAAATGTTATTCATCTTTTTTTCGAGTGTTTTAGATGGGTCTATCTTGTATTACACAATATTATACCTGCGCTATTTGAATAAAATAAAAATAGTTATAATTTATAAAAATATTTTTACGTAAACAATACTCATACATCGAATTTAAATTCAAAAACTTTAATTGTCCACCGGGATAATATTTTAAAATAATATAGTGTATTTCATCATCAATACATGAAGTTAATGTTCAAATATATTTTACTGCCTTATAAAGGCTAATAATAAAAATAACCAAATTTACCTCCAGAAAAGGTATTTCCTATGAATCAAAGTATAATAGAGAGGGCTGGCGGTTGGTACTCATCTGATACCTTGTAATCTTGTTAGAGATTGAGAAAAAAATCCATGTTGTATTATAAACAATACACGGACTCTTAAATCTAGTCAAACATGTATTATAAAAACGTTGTGTTTTAACGTTTTTTAACAGTTAAATAATTTTTTTGAATTTATTTGGATAAAAATCTCCATGACCACTAATCATATATTTATATATAATATGCACACACACCTAATAATTAACGCTTGACTTCATCACTGAATGGCATCCCTCTTTATAAACATGAAGAAAAATACAAATGTATGCATTATTCAAAGTTAAATCATACTGAGTATGCCTCCGGGGGTACTTAGTTTGTATACCTTTAAATTTACAGCTTTAAACTGATACGGATCCAGGTAAAGATTCACAAAGTATCAACATTGATAAGATTCAAGTAAAACGATTTAGTGTGAATAAATGTATTTAATAACCAGGTTTTCTTTTTTATTACGTGGGCTCGTAATTCAATGAAACGAATGATATTGTTATTATATAGCATTTCTTACGAAGGTGAAAAAATCTTAATTTACAAATTACAACTACCCAAGCTATAGATCATTAAAAAGTTGGAAAACATAATTTACAATGAATGAAGAATGAACTTTTTCTGATATTTTTCGTTTTTCCACATTACAAGTAAATACAATTATATTACAATCATATTTCATACTTTTTCTCGGGAAAAATCATTTAAGTACCTATTCTATAAGAAAATCAGTAAATTGTAAATATTTTTCCGAACCAAAAAACTTAATTTATAAAATATTATAATGCTGTCCAAGTAAAACACGCCAATACTTGTTTGATCTGAGTAACATTTTAATCACCTTTTTTCCTATCATAAGCTTATGTGTAGTCATATTCATCTGTTAAGGTCATGAATAGAGAGACATTGTTATTCACTAGTATCACTTGATTCACTTATCACGATGCTACACTTCTATACCAATTATATTATAATTATTAAATCAATGGTCAAATATTCTAAAGCAGATTTTGAAAAAAAGTAATGTATTTTATCTAAAAAATACACCATTTTTTTTTTTTTTTTTTTTGAAACGGTAGCATTTATTTTATTTTTTTTTTTTTAAGAATTTGTTTTTCAACATTTTTCAAACTATTGGGAAAATAAAAATATGACTTTCCTAAAGTAACAACTCAGTTTGAAATTTAGCCTGTATAGGCGTTACTACATAACACTTTTTAAACTTCTTTATTAACCTAAAACATATCAATCGAAATAAAAATACATCAATAAATGTTACCATCTCTTTAAACTTAAAAATAATATGCAATACCTATCAGAGTTCTCAAAAAATACGAATGTGGATTTCAATATAAATTGAATTTGGAAACGAAAATTATATTTTAATTTTTGAAATCACTTTAAGAGGTTAGTATATTAAATCAGTTCCAAAGATAAGTACAAAAAAAAAAGTTATTAAAAAGAACATAAAATTGGGTTAACTACTTTACTAGATACAATTTTCTGTCAATATACGTACTTACTATTTATTTTGTTATATTACGTGTTCCTAAATATACATTCTATTGATTTAAATAAAAGTGGAATAAAATATATCAATCCATTAATGATTATACCACTGAATGTTTAATTTATATTTTTTTTTCATACAACTGTTTATTTCTATGTATTTATTAGAATAACTAAAACGCCAGTTTAACATCTGTAAATTATCAACATTATACGCGTGTCATTTTTAAGATTGGAAGATTCCAAGAAAATATTGTATTGTTTACTAAAGAGTAAAAATAACTTTTGTACCAGGAATTATGGGAAATAAGGTTGTTCCAGAAGCCTCGGGGTAGTTACTCATCCCGGTCCAGAGTTCAAATAAAATTCAATCCTAATTTGTCACTTTTATCTTCAAGTGCGTCGACATTTAGAGTCTGACTAATAGATTTGTAGTCGTGTTCTGAGTTAGGTAGCAACTAATAAAGCTGAGGAAAGCGTTTTAAAGACGTTCAACTCACGTATCATTGGCGGTAGTATGTAGTGAAAATAAACGTCGTCTCATGTATAAGAATTGAGCAGAGTAATGCATTTTATAAGGGTTGTGGGCAACTGGGTGAACTCATATCAGATGAATGTTGCCAAATAGTACATCCCAAAGTACATAAAGCTTTGCCAACGATATAATCGCAATGTTTCTAGTCGATAAGAGGGTATATATATATATACAGGGTGTCCCAGCGAGATTTACACAGAGCGATATCTCCCGTGTTAATAGAGATAATGAACTTTTTTAGATTCTGAACGGAGTGAAGAATGTATTGATTTTACAATGATGTGTGTTTTTTTTTTTTTTTTTTTTTTTTTTTTTTTTTTTTTTTTTATTTTTGTGTCTGTCGACACGATTTGGGGCAGTAAAAATGCTTCGATTGCCTTATATAGCAACTTTTCTGAAAGGAAATTGAATCTAGTTGGTACTTTGGGGGGTCAAAAGTTAAAAATTTTCAATATTTTTTTAACGTGCCGGGAAAAACCCTTAAAAAATGAGGGAAAAACGGTATATTTTACGCAAAACCAGTTTTCGACAAAATCAAATTTTTTATTTTGCTATAACTCAAAAACTAATCGATGTAAATACTTGAAATTTTCACCAAATGTTTAAATTAGCGTTTTCTATACACCGTTAAATTTTCAAAGTATTTTGACTTTTATTGAGCTAATTATAGACAATTGAAATTTTCAATTTTTTTAAGTATTTTTTTTTAAAATAACGATAAAATTTTTTTTTTTTGCCAGAAAATCTTGAAAATTTAATACAAGGTTTCTTATAAGTTGTTCCATAACTGATAAAAAAAAATCCAAAATCGTAAGTCACAATTTTTTTTTATTTATTAATTATTTTATATTATAAAAAAAAAAACGATTCTGAACGAAGATGAATTGTCAGTGAATAATATGTTTATAGTAAATCGTAATTTAACGCCTGAATTTTTGTAGAAATTACAGTTTCAGACGCCCGTTAAAATTTTTTAATTGAACCGATCATGATATTTTTATACTTTTTGCAAGAAAAACTTATGAACACCCTTGTATTAAATTTTCATTTCTTAACTTTGAATAGAAATTTTATGAAAATTATATAGAATTTTGTCAATATTAGCACTTATAAACGCTTATAAAAAAATTTTGTGCCTATGTATTTTTATAATTTTTGAATGGGAGTTAGAACAACTTATGTGGATCCTTCTATTAAATTTTCAAGTATTTCGTCCGAGCTACATTTTTTTTATCAACATTTATAAAAAAAAAAAATAAAAAAAATCGAATATTTCAAATGCCTATAAATTGATTAAAAATGAGTGAAATCTTTTGAAAATAAAATTATATAAAGAAAATGCCAATATAAACAACTGATAAAATTTTCAAGTTTCTACAACTTATACTTTTTGAAAAAAAAACAAATAGCAAAAATCGTTTGAGGCTAAACCGTTGTTTAACGTGTTTTTGTAAAAATTTAAATTTCAAACACTCATAAAATTTTTTTGTCTGAATCCGGTAGAGTTTTTTTTGCAGATAATTGAAGAAAAACTAATGAAAAACCTTGTACCAAATTTTCAAAACTTAGTTATAAAAGAAAAAAATTTTACGATTTTTCAACAACAAAATTATTTGCAAATTTTCGCAATTTTTACATATTTCGTATAAATTGGAACTTTGAGCACTTATAAAAAAAAATTGTGACTTACGATTTTGGATTTTTTTTTATCAGTTATGGAACAACTTATAAGAAACCTTGTATTAAATTTTCAAGATTTTCTGGCAAAAAAAAAAAATTTTATCGTTATTTTAAAAAAAAATACTTAAAAAAATTGAAAATTTCAATTGTCTATAATTAGCTCAATAAAAGTCAAAATACTTTGAAAATTTAACGGTGTATAGAGAACGCTAATCTAAACATTTGGTGAAAATTTCAAGTATTTACATCGATTCGTTTTTGAGTTATAGCAAAATAAAAAATTTGATTTTGTCGAAAACTGGTTTTGCGTAAAATATACCGTTTTTCCCTCATTTTTTAAGGGTTTTTCCCGGCGCGTTAAAAAAATATTGAAAATTTTTAACTTTTGACCCCCCAAAGTACCAACTAGATTCAGTTTCCTTTCAGAAAAGTTGCTATATAAGGCAATCGAAGCATTTTTACTGCCCCAAATCGTGTCGACAGGCACAAAAAAAAAAAAAAATAAAATAAAAAAATAAAAAAAAACACACATCATTGTAAAATCAATACATTCTTCACTCCGTTCAGAATCTAAAACTTGTAAAATAATCTTGTTCATTATTGTTTTTAAAAATATTCAGTGTATTAAAAAAATGTATTTCTTAATTAATCAAAATATGACAAAGAAAATTATTTTATCAACAATATCGTAATCAATAACAAAATGATATTTTAATAAAAATTATTCAAAACAAGGTGCCCTTTCATCTCAGCCATATTTTTGCGAAATACGAAAAAAAGAACTTTATGGAATAAAAGTGACTTAATACGTCTTGTTTAACTTTGGCAGCAGGACATCAAGTTTAAAAAGATAAGAATGGTTTACATTTTTTAAGTTTGCATAGATAATCAATCATATAAAATCTATTTATTTTTATATAAATAAACGTACGTGATATACGAGTATCAATCAAGAAGAGTTAGGTATCGGTGTTATTTCATTGAAATATGTTTGCCTAGTTTTATCATCATATTTAACTGAAATAATAGTACAACTGACTTCGTTGAAGAATGTTTTGTAAATATTATATATTTTTTTCTTTATTAAGCTTCAACTGCTAAGGTTATTAGGTAGTTACAAAAAATAGAAATTTGGTTGCATAATGATATAGTAATGTTCCTTAACTTGATTTGTACATAATAATTTGTTATTGATTACAATAATATATGGGTCCTTAAATTAGGATGTACATATCAATTTGTTTTAGATATTTAATTATTTTCTTGGTGTTTTCATGAGTTGGACTAAGAGCTTCGAAGAGGTTGTCGGGCAAATTTAGACTTTTTCTGGTATCTATATAATTGCGACAGTGGACAAGGAGGTGCTTGATTATGAGAGGTTCTCCGCAGGTTTGGCACATTACAGGTACTTCTCTGCGCATAAGATGTCCATAGGACATCTTTGAGTGACAATACGGTGTCTGTTGATAACTACTTCATCCTTGCGGTTTGATGTATGGGGTTTGGGCCAGTATACGGTTGTATTTTTATTTCTCTTAATTTGTTATTTGGTGTACGCCACCATTCGGATTCCCATAAATTGGTACAAAAGGTGCTGACATTCCTATTATATTATTATTACAGCTTTAATATGATTTTCAAACTACTGTTATTATTTATAACTTAATATTCATTTATTATTGCATAAGTTGTCTACATTCATATACATTTTAAAGCCACATTTATATTTGTATCCCTTAAAATAGCATTATATATTCTCTAATATATTTTAACCATACTCTACCTCAATTACTTTGAATTAATAGGTACCATAATTTTATTTTCTTATTAGTCATTATCTATTGGCTATAGTGTATGTAAAAAATTATTATCTATTGTTGTATTGTATAATGGTCGAGCTTTAACAGTTATTGCTAAAAGCTTATAAATATGATGCATTCCAAATGAATTGTTCATTAATTGGTAAAATTTGAATGCACGTATTATTTTGTGTCAACTATTTTATTGATGATGGATCAACAATAATTCACACGTTTTGTTTCGATATAATTACTTCAATTCTGTTGTGCAGTTGCACACGTCTAGTAATTTCATTGTTTTAAAAACTAACGTACCAAAATTATACGAATGCTCTGCATATAAAAAATAGGATTTTAGGTTGTCGTAAATTATTTGCAGCTTTAGTTATTGTGAGAACATTCAAACTAAATTAAACCACTACTGAAAATAATTATACAATTTTTTGATTTAAGTATAATTTATAAAAATTGTATTATTTGTTTGGTTCCAAAATTGTCCAGTATATGTACATAACATCGCTAAAAAAATAATTATTTTTCTAACATTTCATATTTCTAGGTTCATTTCTGATTTCACTCTTCTATAGATTAAGTCATATTTATCCGAAATTTTACTAATAATTTCAGTAAATTACTAGCAACGTGCTCTAAAATAATTATAGATAACCACTCCTATAATGATATTAAAATCAAATTTTCCAAATATCAAATTTTCGATATTATTTCTAATTTCCTTGTATAGGTAATACATTTAAATTATGAATCATGAAAAATGAAAATAAGTGACTTTAATTAACAGTTCGAATTTATTAGCAGATGAAAAAAAGCGTCCATAGAATAAATTTCATACAAAACATAAAAGGTACAAAACTATAAATTGTACAAAGGCCCTTTTTTCAAATTTCTAAAATATTACGAATGAATTTAAGTTTTACAACTCGAGATTCTAAAAATTATACTGTTTCTTTAAAACAGTTATTTAGTTCTCAAAAAAAAAAAAAAAAATGTGTTTAAAATTTAAATACGTCATAATAATAACCACTTAATAGCTAATAGAAATATTTTTCAAAGTTTTCAAATTTATAATAATAATTATTAACAGGATTTAAGTAGTTGGATATACTTTTAATCTCTATCAATACTTAAAAATCATCCACCCTTTTTATCAAAGGTTCGCTATTAACACTCAAAATTAAACTCATATGTTTTCTCTGTAAACTGCAATTCTCAACATTTATTATTTCAGTTGTCACAATTAAATTTTAGGTATATTTATAAAAATATGCATCTTTTAAATTTTGTGCTCGAGGCAGAAGCCCTTTTTTCAGGGACGCCCACAGCCATTATAATAACTTGGTGTCAAAAATATTGAATATTCACCTACTATATCAAACAATGTCTATTCATTTTTTTGAATATTAAGAAAATTATAATAGTCAATACCACATATTAAGCTCTATAGATTATAATTATAATGTGATGTTATTACTAAATTACTACTTTTATAAAAAAAATAATTAAGTTATAAAATATTTCCCTAAATGATCTTCCGAAACTGCAAGATGACGAATGAAATATTAGGAACATAAATAGTGTATAGTATTCAAATTTGTATTAACCCTCACTTGTTGACCGTATTCCACTTTCCCTTTAATCCTGCCCTGGGTGGATTCACTGTAAGTTAAAAATGTGTTACAAAATGACTTGTAAAAAAGGCTAAAAAAAATCATTATAAATAAAAAAATATAGCCCCCATACATTTCGTCAATGAAAGCTTCCTGAATTGAAAGCTTCCTGAATCTATCACTAGTCTCTACTCATATATAACATACAGATTTATTTCTTTGGTATATTCTAAAATATTACAGGCTCTGAGAAAATTGATTAAAAAATTATGTGTTTTTCTTTTTTCTGTTTGTTCTTTTTACTCATGTAGATTAAAATCTATATATATTCCCATGCCAATATCTAATAGTATTTGGTGAGGAGTATTTTAGATATGTCTCTTTATTGCTCCACAGCTCTGCTGAAACTTTCAATTTTTTTCACTACAAGCATCCAAGTCTTTCTACCTGTTTGGAGAATTCTACATTTCAAAGTATGTTGACTAGTAATACCAGTTTAATTCACAAAGAAAATTTTAGAAAATGGTAACAAGTATATTTCATGACATGTTCACACTAAAACACATTTACACTAAAATTTAAAATCTTGGAAACTTAAAATTAGTATAGAGGGTTCATTTTTTGAAGAAGAAAACCAGTTTTGGATAAATAGAGACCTTTTAAAGAATGTCCATTGTTTAAAATTTCAAATATCAAATTCTACAATAATGATATACCAGTTCTAAATAATATTTTGTGATAATAATTATTTAAAAAAATCTGTAAACAAACATTGGCTTGCAGTTAAGTTCAACGAATAATAAAAAGTTCATACATTATGAGGTATTCTTCATTTCTCAGACAAGGTAATAGGGATAGGTGTATTGAATTTTAAAGGATCTATGGACCATTTCTTTAGTTAAACAATTCTGAGCAAATCACCAGTATAAAAAAATATATACAGTTTATGTATTTAACTGAAATTTTTTCAGTAGAATTACTTCAGTAAATGGGTATGTTCATATTATTACATTTCGAAATGTTTATCCAATATTAACAACTTTCTTAGAAATTAACTGAATAAAAATCTGTGAATTCCTTAAAAATTGTGTAATAATTTACTTAAACGCTTATAAAAAAATCCCAACTAACGATTTTTGAAATTTGTTCAGTATTATTATTTAAGTATATGTGTATGGTATAGGTGTATTACATTTTCAGAACTTTTTGTCAAATATTAAAAATCATATTAGAAATAAACTTCGAAGAACGAGGTGTTTTCAAAGTTCTATTTTTAGCCCAAAAGTCATCAAATTTGTTCGAAACTTTCGTTAAATATGTATCAGTATGCTATTAATGTTTGATGAAAATTTAAAATGTCTTTATTATTATTTTTTGAATTATGATGAAATAACTAAAATCAATTTAGTGAAAGTGTAGTGAATGGTAAATTTTCCCGTTTTTACTAAGTTTAACGGCAGTTTTTCTCCACGCCTGGAAAAAATATCAAAAATAGAGAAAAATGATCTTATTAAATTACCATTTAGATGAAATTTCTGGTCTATGGAGTTTTTTGGTGAAACACTCAAAGCATAACTACAAACCTCAAAAGTGATTACAGAAAAAAAAAAAATAAACATAATTTTAAAACCATAAGATTGCTTTTGATTTTGCTCAGAACAGAGCCGGATTAAAGAGGGCAAGGAGGACATCTGCCCCCGGGTGCAAGATTTTAAAGGCGCAAAATTTTGAAATAATGTAGGTACCATTTAGAGCAGAGGTCCTCACTAGGATTTCTGAGGGAGCCAAATAGTTCATATCAAATTTTTCTCAGGACCGAAAGTACAAATTATACAGTTTAGTCAGGGCCTAAACCTAAACGGTATAGTTTAGTTACAAAATATATTTTTCTTATTGTTATAATACACTATGAAGTGACGTTAAATAACTTACAAACAATATGATTATAACATAAGTTTATTACATACAATATATTAACTTTTTTGCATATAAAAAAGTAGGGAAATGTATTTCATTTAATTTCATGAATAGGGCTACTTGAATTTATTAATTTGTTGAAGTCATAGCGTGAAATCTTTCACAACTCTCTAATATGACATCTATGTTAGCAGATTGAGAAGAAACTGAAATTCTCAAAATGTTGTCAAAATGTTGTCAACGTTCTCACTGGTTAACCTGGATCCTGTATTTGTTTTTTATGAACTTCAGTTTACTGAATGTAGATTCACAGACACACGTAGATTAACATTTATACGTTATATTTATGACATTAATAGATTTTGATAGGGTAAATAATTTTAAAATAAAACACTCGAATATAAATTTTACGAATAATTTTCTGAATATAAAGAATACAACACTGTTTATTTTTAAATATTGAATATGGCATGTTAACTTTTTTTTCAACAAAAAGTATTCATTCAAATTTTAAAACAATTATGGAATAACAATTTTTGTGAGTCATTTTTAATTACCACCATTTGTGCGTTCTATATTTTACCATATAAGTATAATAAATTTCATTTTAAAGTGTTACACGGTGTTTAGTATCTGTACCGATACGGTTTGAATGTGATCATTTACAAATGCTTAAAATGTTTTCAACCACAGCTATTCTATGTGCTACATTGATTCTAATGTGAGTATTCTTAAAAATATTATTTGACATGAACGCAACGCAAACAAACTATGTTTCATAAAACATTCCAACTTATAGCTATGTAATTACTAATTAACATTAGTATAGGTGCGTACGTGTCTAAAATGCCTTTAATCTATAGGGTAATTTGTCTCAACAGTTAATCATTCTATCATTTCGATATATATATATATATTTAGTAATATAGTATTTAGTAATTTATGTCGTGTTCAATTCAATAAGGAGAACATTTAAGAGTAGTAAATAGCATAAGCGAAAAATTTTGAAATATTTTTCAGTCAATAGTATTGAAGTTTTGTACTAAGATAAGAATTCATGCTCTAAGAATAATATTTTTAGTGGGATATAATCAGACGCAATCTACTCTAAAGCAATGTTTTAAATACTCAAAACATACAGCCTTATTAATCAATTAATATGTAACTATAAACATTGTTTAATTTGCTATGTTGCACGTGTGACCACATTGATACCGATAATATGGACATATCTTACAGATAAATATACTAATTAATTTCTTCTTCCAGATTTTCACATGCACAACCATATGTCTTTCAAGGTGATTTTAAT
Organism: Therioaphis trifolii; assembly: GCA_027580255.1. Classification (NCBI taxonomy): domain Eukaryota; kingdom Metazoa; phylum Arthropoda; class Insecta; order Hemiptera; family Aphididae; genus Therioaphis; species Therioaphis trifolii. The sequence continues at coordinate 52,064,259 of CM050404.1, forward strand.
TTAAATATAAATAATTTGTTCATGACGTAAGAGAAATTTGATTGTAATAAGTCATTTTTAGGAGGTTTTAATCTTTTAATGCTTTATCACTCCCTCCAACGTCCTTTAGCAAAAAATTAATTTTTTTAATTTGAATTTAAACCACTCAAATGCCCAAAGGTTATCTAAGAAATTAATTGTTGTGTGTTGAATATGCACCAATATATAGGTGTATTTTTTAAAATTTGTTTCATCACAAACCGAGCATTATTTATCAATTGTATTTCAAAGATTAAAATCTTCTCCAAAAAGAATACCAAGTGACTAATAGAAATAATACATAGTTTGGTGTAAACCATCCAATTACAAGGTTAATTCCGGTTTTAGCGAATCCTAGTATGACACCTCTGACACAAAACATATCTCCAATGATGTCTCAGCAAATACCTCCAATGACACCAGTCAATCAAGGTTATTTTCCAGTGCAACCTGGACCGCCAATGCCACCACAGCAAATGTTGCAAGACTACCAATCGCCAATACCGGATAACTCCTTACAACAGCAAATGTTACTTTTGATAATGTCTACTTGTAGCAGATTGACGACATACATTCAACTCTTGGCCAGTCAAATGAAAGTTCCGCTGTATACTCCATTCAATGGTAACAAATGTGTATATTTTAAAATACTAAATACATTATTGAATAATTGTGTAATCGCATATTGAAATAAACCTTAACAGTACTAATAATTTATAATAGTTATTATTACTGGATTATAATTCTAATAATATTTTAATAATGTGTTTTGTAAGATCCAATGGGACCTAATATAAACCCGACTCCAGGTCCGATGCCCTACAATCATCAGTCAGCAGTAGAAGCACAGCAAAATTATCAAAATCAATTGTTACTCCAACAACATCATCAACAAGCTCAATTTCAACAACAGTTATTAGATGAAGAAGAACAACTGCAAAAAGAAGGATATAAACTAGAACTTGAAAAACAAAAACAAAAATCAGAAAAACCAAATTTAGAAACAGAAAATGAAGAGTTAAAAAATCAACCAGAAAAAGAAACAAAAATCACACCTCAAGACTCACCGAAAATTCTATCTACACGAGAGCAAAAACGTCGTTCATCAAGTTCATCAAGATCCGGTAATACCAGAGCTGGACAAAAACCTGCAATTAAAAAACAATAAATTCAAGATGTATACTAATTCACATTTTTCTTGATGAAAAGTTATAAAAAAAACAGTGTGAAACAAAAATCATCATGTTTTATCACAAACAAAAGCTCAATTAATCTAAATTTTGCAATTTCTTTATCAAAACAGTACAATAATTTAATATTATGCCGATATAAATAGTGGCTACCGTTGATAATTACAAAAAATGTATATCAGCAATTAAAAACTAATGATTAATTTTGATATTAATATTTGATATTTAATATTGATAAAATTGTATTGATAACTTAAAAGCTAATACTTAAAACATCAATTACATATCACAACAATATTGAAGTTTTGAAAACACAAATATATCTTCGGTTTGATCCTAATTTTTAATCAATTACTTCTACTAGTTAGGTTTGATAGATTACAAAGAGTTTTAATATTTAATTGTAAACAAATATTATTTAGAAAGTTTTAATTTTTATTTGAATGAAACTTCATCGCATATAGTCGTAAATGTTTCATAACCAATTGGTATTGTAATTATAATACGTCATATTACGCAAAAGTTAATTTTAGTGTGTCCCGTATTCATCTTACAAAAATTTAATGACATAAATAAAATAGGGTCACTATTTATAATGAAAACACATTTTTTTTCTTCAGTATTGACTCAATAGGCTATACATTTTTTTTTTTAATGAACTTTTATTTTTACAATTATTCATGTTTTTTTTCAGCGACAAACAATACTTCGGATGTTGACCAAACAAGGTAAAATGTTTAAAATAACTTGTTAGATATGTAATATATTTGGTAGATTGGAATTTTATCAGAGCTGATAAACAATACTTTGGATTGAAAACCACAGGGAATGTCAGCATTTACTTTTTAGTTAAAATTGTTTCACTATGACCTTATATAAAAGCATATTCGTATTCGAAGTGAATTTTGGGGGTTGGGCCATCTCCAAAAATACTTTTAAGTTTATCCGATATCATAGTAAGTACTACAAAAAAAAACTCAATATACTATAATAATTAATAATGCAAAACGATTATTCATAATTTTATAGATTAAAAAATTACCAACATCACTACCATGATATTTATTATTTTAAATGATTGAAATTATCTATATTAATTGATGACTTGATACAATTTTTTTTAATTAGACATCCGTTGCAGAGTGCAGTGACTGTTTCAAATTTTACTTTTTGTTTAGTAATTTACTATTAATTGGTGAATTAAGTCTGTGTACCAACACGAAATTTCACAAAACCAGTTAACTAAACAATAATTCAAACAATAATTTTAAATAAAATTTAAAAAACAACTAATCATGATGATAACGAAACATTCCACAACATTTGTGATCTAATAGGTTGAATGAAACAGTTAACATCCACTGTTGAATGGTTAAAAAGAAAATTGATTGCTGTTTTGATCAAAAGATGAGTGTCAAATTAATACACAAATTACTAATATTTAGATATTTGACAAAAATGTATAACATCTAAAAATAGTTTTCAAAATACACTCCTTCTCGTTTTTTAAGTTAAAAAATATAAGTATTAAAATAAAATACATGTTATAGAAATTTATAAAATTTGTAGAATAACATTTTGAAATACAATTTTGAACCGAACGTATTTCTAAAAATATTGAAAGTTGAATGAATATTGTCGTATTTCAATCAGTTTTTTTTTTTTAATGTATTGAGCATATTCAAACAAGGTTTATCAATCGTAAAAATATAATTTCTTCAATGAACAAATTATTACTGAAATAATTATCATATTCAGAATCGATTAATTGATGACAAATGAACTCAACATTTCTATGATTGCATATAAAAATCACATTATGGAAAAAATGGACTGATAAACTAAAAAACATACCATTTAAACTCAACTATATATCCATGCTACCTCTGAATGTTTTAAAAATATTTCTGTCCTTTTGAAATCATTAACTACTTTGACTGCAGTTTCTACTTCTACACTAGAAAATACATATTCCTCTATGAGAATAATCAAAAATTATCTACGACACTTAATTAGGAAAAAAAGTTTAAAAGTAATTTTAAGTGAACATAATATGTTTTTGTCAATCCAGAAGAAAAATATGTGATCGACCGTTTTGCAGTGAAAAAAATTTAAAAAAGACAGCTAAGATAGTACTATACATTTTTCAAATTTATAATTTTTGTATTTATTCTTTTAGATTCTGAGTGAAAAAAAGGATTGGTTTTACAATAATGCGTTTTGTTTCTTTTTTTATGAACGTTATTATGTTTTCAGGTAAAAATGATCTTTCAAAAGTTACGTAAAACTATCTAAAAATTTAATGAAACCGTAATATTTGCTGTAAATCAGATTTTTAACAAATAGAATTTTCATATTTAACAATGAATTTTAAAAAAAATAGCGTATGACACATAAAATGTTTTCCAAATATCATCAATATTTTTACAGACCTTAAAAAAATGTTCAAGAAAAACTTAGACTACTTTCAAGCTATATATAGAACCTTTAAACTATTAGAAATGCTCGCTTTTGAAAGTTTTAACTAATTCAATATAGATACTTATTATTAAAATCTGAAAATGTAATATTATCTCACCCATATCCAACTAACAATAGTGAAAAAATCTCAAAAGTTGTTAGACACGATTTTTTTGTAATAAACATTTAAAGTTTACAATTTGATGAAATTCACTATCCACTCGTAAATTAGCGATATTTTTCAGAAAAACCTTCTAAAATTTGAAATTTTTGATTCAATAAAATTTTTTTAGAAATTTTTGACACAAATAGACTTACTTCATATTATATTATATTCCTATCTCTGGTTAATGTTTCATGAAGATTCACTTAATAAATTATTTTTATATGCGTTTAGAGTTGAAATTATGGCTATAAATGGCATAAAATTTCAGATTTATTTTTAATTTGTTTCATAAAATTTGTAATAAGTTAAAAGATCTTACATTTTTATTTGAGCTTTTTAGTGTGTAGGCCTCTTTGTATTTGAATTTTCATATTGATCGGTTGTGAATTTTCTTTTCTAATTCTAGCTTGAAATGTCTTGAATACAGTAAAATGAAGAATTTTTACGAATATAATTAAATTATTTAAATTGACATGGATTACTTATGTTATTGTTTCAGAACCTTTTTTTGCTTGAAACTTGAAGATTCTAAAAATATTGTTTGATATTAGGTTTTTCAATTTTTCGAAAACTAGACAAGTTGATAATGAAATTTTAAATTGAGTTTTGCTCAAAAACGATTTCCGAAAACAATGATTTATCATTAGTTTCAAATTATAAAAATATTTGTAATACTTATCTTCAACAATCATAAAAAAGCCTATCTTAAGTTATCTACACCCTACATTATAATCTTGTCCGAGGACCGAAGGAATGAAATACGAACTTCTACCACCAGTATCTTACGATATTTTTTTATTTTGTTGAAATTGTATTTGTTATTCACATTATGATATCAAGTACCATGGATTTTATAAGTATAATGTATATATATAATATATAAGTATTTAACACAATTTTTTTTCATATATTTATATAGGTATGCATATTTTCAAAGAACCCAAAAACGTCTTTGTTTTTGCCTCTCTTGTGTGAAATTAATGGTTTTTTTTTGTCTGAAAATATTAGTTTTCAGTTAAATTTACACCTAATTATGCACGTTATTTTTCAACGTTTTCATACTGGAGTGATAAAGAAATTATCGATTTTACAATTATGCGTAGACTAAAGGGTGGTAAAAAAATATTTCTCTAATTTTTTAGTTGTTTTTGAGAAAAAAATAAACAACAATCAACAAAAGATGTAGAAATATTTTTATTTTCATCGGGTTTGGTCATGGTAAATCTAAATCCACTGAAATTTTTTTCTTACAATTTAATCTAGTATTTGACTTGTTAAAATTAAAAATAATATTAGGTATACACAAAACTATCCTGCTATGTTAATAAATTAACCAGACATCAATTGCCTTGTAAAATAATCGTTCGATCGAAACCTAGATACCTTTATTATTTAAAAGCAGCTAGTATGGTATATTGTACACATAATAATAAAATGATTATAACTCAATCATTAAATTTAATGAAACTAGGATGTTTTCGAATTGATTTATTGAAGGAATTCTTTTAAGAATACGAAACATCCAAATTGAACTTACTACTGTCATTCAACAGAGCATGTATTCATTCAAAACGTAATACTTTTAAGTAAAATTAAATTTATAATCAAATATATTAGGTAAATATTTTTAACTAAAATCAATACAAAAAAACACGGGTTTAAAATGTTTAATGACCCCTAATTCCAAATCACTTAATTACCTAATGAGTAATGACAAAGAAAATAGATTTTAGATTGTAAATGTGAAAATACCTTTTACATACTAAGCGATTTTCTCGCCCATAAACACCTGGGTATTTATAACGAACCGTAAGTATTCTTCACTAGTAAACTACACAAGGTGGTTTTTTTTATCATAAATTAATATTTAAAAAAAAAATTAAAATTGTTAAAAGTTAAAAAAAACATCAAACCTTATAAATTATGTATCAATATTCCATTTACATATGGTGAGAATTTCAAGTTTCCATCACCATTAATTTCTCAGTTATAACTAAATCACTAAAATCGATTTAGTGTGAAAGTGTCATTTACAGCAAATTTTACCATTTTCAATCATTTTTTTTCCAAACTAAGAAAGCTATCGAGTTAAGATAAAAATGACTTTTTCAAAGTATCATCTAGGACCTAGGTACAATTTTTGATTTATAGAGTTGCCAGATGAAAATTTTGGAGTATTGTTAAAATCTGAAAAAGTGTTTAAAGAAAAAAATTGTTAAAAATAATCATTATACAACCAATAGATCTTTCGCTTCACTCAAAATTTAAAATCAGTAATTTTAATAGAATTTCACCAGTACATTTAACAATTATTAGTTCTAAAAAGTATTAAAAATTAATCAGTTCGGATTGTTTTTATTTTAACCGAAATGTTTCATTTTACGAAAATTTTCATTTTTGTCATCCAAACCTTATATTATTTTGTAATTTATGCCCGATAACATTTTCTTTTTCACCAAAAAAATCTTCCATTTATTTTTATTACTATGTTCAAAGTTTCATAAAAATTGACCATAGTTATTGTTTTTTTATGCTCGATTAAAGTTAAAATAACAATACAAATTAATTTTAACATATAAGCATCAGATAATTACTTTAGATATGGGGAGTTTTTAATTGAAAGAATAATTTATCTAAACTGTTCGTAAAGTATATGATTATTAAAATACTTCCCATTTTTCTTCAAATATTATCCATGCTTTAATTTAAATTTTGTCAGCTTGTCATTTTGGACACACTTTATTTTTATCGTCTTCTATTTTATAATTCCACTAACAGATAAAATTTCTGAAAATAAGAACTACATGGAATATGGCAGAAATAACAGGTTTTATCAAAAAAAAATACATACGTAGAGAATTACGAAAATAATTTTAATGATTTTGTCATATAATTAAAGAAATATTTCGTTTTTTTCGTACATTGTATTTAAGCTTGCTGTTTTAATGGTAAAAGATTATAAAATATTGATTTTAATAGACTTCGAGTACGTATTTATAAATATTTTTATACCTATTATTACTTTTATAACATTTTAGTTAGTTTTTTTATGTTTTCTTAAATAACACAATAAATAAATTGATAAAATGAATATTTAATCATTAAGAATACAATATAATATCAACAAACGTAGTAATGGTATTAACAAAATATTGAAAAATTAAGTAAAAATTTGTCAAAAAATAATTAATATTTTTAAAAAAATTACGTAAAAAACTGTTAATGAACGATTTCCTTGATCAAAATTATATGAATGTTAATACTAATACAAAGTATTCATACAATGCACTTTTACATTTTGTAGATATATAAATAATGTTATTTAAAAAAAAAAACTAAATATTCAGCAATGCAAACCTAAATGCTTCTTATTTTAAATATGAATGGAACACATTGGCTCATTTGTCAATTTGAATTATCAACACCTGTTGAAATAATTATATAGATGCAAATGAGTCTTCTATGCATTGTAACATGATGTAGGATACTTACTAGGATTATATACTTATGTCCGACAATTTTTGATTGTAAATTAAATGAAAAATATTTCAATTGACCCCAATTCCCTAAGTATAAAACTTTCGTACCTAATTAAAGAACGTGGTTAATTTTGCCATTTATTTTGCTGAAATCAAAAATAACAAAATATGTTGAATGAACAGCAAAACAATAAGTAGATACTATTTCCAAGACTAGCATTACAATTTAAATTACCATATACACAAAAACATTCTGACATTAAATTATTTAATTTATAAAAACTCCTATGAATATTTGTATTTTTATCAGTAAAAAATATAAAAGTATTTTTATAATTTATCAAAAAAAATAAAAAATCATTCAAATACACTATGTGTATATACTTGACGAGTTTTATTTTTTATTTTTCAATGGCCTCTACCTTTCCTGAGTCAAAAAATCATAACCCTCTGAATTTCATTTAATCTTGATCTGTATATGTTTACTCATATTGATGCATTCCAAATGTCAAAAAATATTTAAAACAAAAATATGATATTTACATATTCTATAATACTGTAAGTATAATAAACACTATTTAAGAATATTTTTTTAAATTTATTTTGTGTTATTTAGCTACTCAAATGGCATGTATATTGGAACAGAATATATCCCTCATGTTTATACAAAACCAACAAAGTATGATGGTAAACACATTTTTGTTGAAATATAAGTGTTACTAGGTTACCTATAGACACAGATAATGAATATAGATTGATATCAAAATAAAATTTATCAGATTATTATTGAATCCCAAATATTTTGACAATGTTTCAAAACTCATTATTATATTATTCTATGATTTCTATTTTATTCTATTTTTTTAAACATTGATTTCTCAAAATTAATTTATAGTCATTAGATTACATCATTTTTAATTTGATTCAACTAAAAATTACAAAACGTTTCAAATTTTAAAATGACATTGCAATTTCATTGAATTTCAAGAACAGATTACAACAAATAAAATACATTTATAAATAAGGGTTTTTAAAAAATCAAAATAATGTTTCAGTGAGAAATTCGATGAAAATTTTATTAAAATTATTGATATTATTTTTATTTTTATAAAACCTACAAGACAAATGTTCAGTAACTTGAAAATGAAATATTTATTAATCAATCCTCAATAAAACAAACTAATAATGGCAATAATCCATGATAATTATAAAAAAAAAATATTTGAAAATTTAAAATTTTCGTCATTTTTATGATAACTGTTCCTCTAACGTATAATTAATTTATAAATAAACACTTGTAGTATTTCAGACCTCAAGAAAAAACGTTGGCATTTTTCATAATAATCAAGACATAGATCAAAATATGGAACAAAGAAGTGAACTACAACAGCAACAAAAACTCCTTCAAAGTAATAATCAAGAGCTTAATGAAAAACCAAAGTATGAAGATCGACATTTGAATCAACGATATATAAATCCAATAAATATTCACCGTATGGACTTAAAAACTCAAATACCTCCAACACTAAACTCTAATGGGTTACAATTTGATAACAGATTACAGTATCAAAATTATTTATATACAAAGTTATTAGAAAAAAAACAACAATTAAAAGATAAACAAGAAAAAGAATTAAAACAACCTTGGAATAATCTTAAAGACCGTTCCAAGTTTCTACAAAGTCTTTATGTAGATCATTTGCTACATCAAGAATATGATCCCGACGAATTTGAAAAAATAAAAAAAATCAATGTAGATGTATAAATATTTGATTAATGTATTTTTACATTTTTCAATCATAATTTTATAAAACGTTTAATTAATTGAAAATTATAATTAATTGGACAGAAGTCGTACAAAATTAACGTAATTATATTTTAATGTACTCGTATTATAAACATCATTAAAACTAAATAAAAATATTTTAATTTTACAATAATAGTAGTAATACATAATTGTACGTTGAATCTATAAATCATAATTTTTATTCAGAAATCGTTTTTATAATTAAATTGCTTTAATTTCAACAATACAACTATTGTCGAACATATTGATTGAAATAAATAAAGTATGTGTTATTTCTTGCGTTATTATTTTTATTTTTATTTTTTCGGAAATACTATTTTAAAATTGCACACTTATTACTTGTATTATATTATTCGAAATTGCATAGTAAATTATTATAAATTATAAACACATAGAAGTTTGAATACTAAATAATATTTAAAGGATCATTTTCAAATATTATTATGATTTGACAAAAAACCAATCAAAATAGATAAAAACTGAGAATAATATCATCAAAAAATAATATTGACTAACTTTGGTTCATGATTATGTGTGTTGCATTCTCAAAACTCTAACAAAAACTCAGCTGCTTAAGTATTCGATTTTAAAAACTCTGACACATGATTTTTTAAATAGAAATATTCTTTATTTTATATTAGCTGAACAGGTTTTTAAGTAAAAATCATAAAATACTTATTTTCAATCTTAAAAAGTACGTACTCCGCACCATGGGGTATTCTTCGCTCCTCGGATAAGATAATAGGAAAAAATGTGTTGATTTTTAAAGAAACGATAGATCCTTTCTTTTTTGAACAAAGCTTCAGTAAAAAAAAAAAATATACCTTTTATGTATTTAACCGTTAACAGATAAATTGTAAGTATATTTTTTAATCAACCTGTTTCAAGTTTCCTAGTTTGAAAAATGAGAAATTATTTTTAATAAAAAAAATTAAAACATGTTCTATGTGTAACTTAAGTTTAACAATGATTGGATGGGCCAATTTTTTTTAATAAACATTCAAAGTTAAAAATTTACATAAAAATAGTCAATTTCGTAAAAATCGTATAACAATTTTCTAAACAAAAATACCAACTGACAGTTTTTGAAATTTGTTTAGTATCATGAATTATGTTTATAATTATGATTATATTCAATTTTCAAAACTTTTTGTCCAATATTAAAAATTGTATTACAAATAAACTTAAAACAAACAATGATTTTTAAAATTATAATTTCAGCCAGTGAGTTGTCAAATTTTTTCGAATTGTTTTTAATTATGTATCAATATGCCATCAATATATGGTGACAATTACAAGTTTCTAGAAATATTACTTTCCGAGTTACAACAAATTTCACCGTTTTACTCAGGTTTTGGACAGGTTTCCACGTCTGGAAAAACTATTGAGAGAAAGGAAAAATAACCCGTTTATAAAACAGTCTACACGCCACTTCTGATTTACAGAGTGACTGGATGAAATTTTCGGACTTCTCTAGCCACCCGAAAAAGTCTTCATAGAAACAAATTAAAAATAATAATAAATATTATTGTAAAACCATAAGATCCTTTGCTTCACTCAAAACCTAAAATCAAAATTTATCTTTCTTTTAAATTGAGATGTCAAAACTAAATAAATCGAATCAAAAATCTCTAAAGTAATGTTATCTTTATGTCTACTATTAAAGTCTAAGTGAAACGAATTAGCGAAAAACACCCTGGTTTTTTAATGAATATTTTTGTACAACTTGACCGTTTTTATCAACATTAACTCGCTGATATCCAAACTCTCTTTCGTCACATTTTTTTAAAATTCTACCAGTCACCTTAAGACAAAATAGCTAAAATATCTACCGAATGGCTAACTAAAAAAAAAAATCAAATCATTCTTGATGTATTAGCATTACTTATCCAATTTGAGTTTTAATTTTTAGTTATCATATTGTCAAACCATGTAAATACATATCAGCGTTTTAACACTCATTAAATGTATATGTTACGCCCTAGTCGTGAAATTACAGTCATGCAATTGCCACTAGTAAAAGTCGCTCACTTAACACTTTAATTCATAAATTTAAAAAAGTATTTTTGATGTTACTTGACATTGATGAATGTAATTTTTTGGGCTAAATATCACAGAAGTATCAGAATTCCAATAAACCTTTAGTTTTTTTTTTTTTTTTAATACCTAATAAAAATTCTAACTAAGATGATATTTTGACTAAACACACACCTGTTAAAGTCACAATGGTGCTGTGATTTATTTAATTAAGCGACGATCGGACACAGAATCCGTCACTAATCTTATCTAGTTTCATGTATTTCTACTTCCATTGATATAATTTTGTACGGTGTATTGAAGAACAGTCCATACTTCAAGTGTAATCCAGACACTCCATAAAGCCGAAAAATTAAATCCATTTATATTTATCACACAAACAGTGGCGTATTTACGGGGGGGGATCATTGGGTTTGATCCCCCCTCCCAATATTTGAGATGAACGTTTTTTCTTATTTAAATCTAAATTTATTTTAGCTCTATGCCTGTTTGACACTGGTAAATAGTAATTTGGGACATATTTTGATTTTTTTACTAGCAAATTGTGGACGAATTATCTAAAAAATCTAGGAAACTAAATTTTGTCAAATAAAATAAAAATAAAATATAATTCAGAATAAAATCCATTGTTGCATTTTAATATCTGTTAACTATTTAATATAAATTATATTAAGTTTTTAAAATCATATCTACTGTAGTTTTATATTTAATTATTTAAATGCAAAATTAGAGTAAAAAATAATTAAAATTTTACGGGGTTTCTTTGTAATTTATCTCATTTAAATATGTGATATCATAATTCCATGTATTTTGTAACTCTTTTGTAACTTTGTTGTAGTGCCATGAAACTAAGTCCTCAAATGTATACTAACCTAGTTGATAAATCATACATGGGTCCAGTAGTCATTAAAGATTAATATTAATTAAGGAGTCCCTATTAAATTTTTTATTTTGATCCCCCCCCCCTTGGAAAAATCCTAAATATGCCACTGCAGATAAATACAAGTGACAGCAAATATCTAAAATTGGTATTCATTGTGCCTAACATTTTTTTTTAAGTCATCTCACGATTTTCTAAATGTAAACGGGACATTGTAAATGAGTGACTCTATCGCTCTATAACTCTATCGCTCAACCATAAATGATCTTTAGTTAGTAACATGAGTGGAATATACTCAGGAGTTCAAGCTCGTTTTCGTGAAGTAAATGAATTGACCGAGTGGGTTCTCTATGATGCACATAGTTTAAACTTGGTAGGATCTGTTACTGTTGAATGTTGTTCTGAAGTCATTCAATTTTTTAGTGTGGTTCAATCAATTTATATATTTTTGTCAGCATCACCTCAAAGATGGTCTATAATGTTAAAAAATGTGAAAGATTCTATTTTTGCTGTTAAAAATCTGTCTGAAACAAGATGGTTCGCGCGAAGTGATGCTACGAAGGCATTATCACTTAATTATGAAGAAATCCGTCAGGCATTAATTGATATTTCACCATCAGAAAGACAGCCTCCTAATGATGTTAATGAAGCTAAATCACTTGTTAAAAAACTTAATCGTCTTGAAATTGCTCTAATGTCTAATATATTTCGAGTAAAATGAATTGTTTCTAAGATGTGTTAAAATTGTTTTCAGATATAAATTTATATTCATGAAAATTCAGATTCGATTTTTATGTTGTAAATATTTTTGTTTTTAAAGGCTTAGATTCAACTTAGATTCAACACTACCTCTCCCAAGTATAAGGTTTCTTAATCATTGAAATACTAGACTCTAAGACCGTATTAGCACATAGTAATAAAGGCACTGTACCTAGGTCCTACGTTAGTGTTAATCCGAGCATGTCCCCAACCATACACTACAAACCGTGGATGGACGTAAAAAATAAGATAACTATTCAGTAAATGATTAATCTATGAAAAACTAAAATTATGCTACTAGTATGGTGATAAACAAGCTAAAAAAATCTACATGTAATTATATTTTGAATGAATTTAACGAAAAAAATAAAATAGATATCCAGCTATTTATTATTGATTAGGTTTAAGTTGTTCATGATGATGAAATAATTTCCCAATATATTTCTTGATGTTTAGTACAGGGCATTTATCAAAAATTCGAATAAAGAAATTTAAAACCATCGAAGAAAACGCATTCCCGGAAGTAATCGAGTGGAAATAATTAATCATATGTGGTACGCGTTCAAGCTCATAATGGTGATAGTAATGTATTAATCACCAAATTCACTTCAGTTTCACATCATATTAAAAATGAGAAGGAAATGACAGACAAAAAAAGGATAAAGGACTAAAGAAAGATATCCGAAAAAAAATAGATTCACCCACATTCAGAATCTTAGAATGTTAAAAAAAAATTATATTATCAAATAAAAGGTTTTTGAACGACTTGCAACATGTTTGCAGCTATGTGCACACTGGGAAATAAGAACCATAATGTGAGACTTCCACATATACCCACGAATACATTTCCCATACAGTGATATGTCACTGAGATAAAAATTAGGTATAATGCATCACACCGTTAAAGATCATCTAAATAAAGAACAAAGTCGTAATAAGACAGACAAATTTCAAAAGCAACGGAAGTGGATTTTGAAAAATAAATACACTAAATCAACTTATACATGAAAATATGAAATAATGGAAAATAGAAGAAATGTGCACTCATAACAACACCAACGCAATTAATATAATCCCAATACAAGCACTCAAAGTTGAAATACCAGATCTAATACAATAACAATGAATAAAACCAACAATTGAAGAAAAGAAAAAAATAGTTCTTTTTTGCAAGTACGTAAAATATAAACGACGTAAATTAAAATTAAACAATTGCAAAAAAATGAATACATTTGTATGAATAAAATGTTTTTTTTTTCATACAGTATTCTCACCAAATTATATAAACGAAAAAAATTAGAAAATTACTGTATTTATTATATTTTATTTTCTTCAATAAACCTTTTTTTTTGGACGGCAACTTACATTAACACTGTTTTTTCAGGAAATGGATGTCTGATCTTAGCAAAGAACATGGTGAAATCACGACTCGAGCTTCCTATTTTTATATTGAAGTCCACGCATTAATCCACGGTGTAACATTTTCACTATCCAAATACCTTTATAACTTATTTTCAAGTTCACTACGCTTTATAATCATCTTACAGTTTTTTTTTACATTTCAAAATCAATTTATATCAAGTTATAATTAACACATCTCTATCTACAACTCATTTTTCAAATAAATTGTTTCGTTTTAACATGTATAATTAATTATGAATCGAATTTTCAATATTAATCACTAGCAAATTTTTACAGTGACTCATTCAGTTTTCTTATCCTAAGCAAAAAACAGTCAATTATCTCAAATAATGAAATGGCATTAAATGCGTGTGGCTGCTGTACAGGTATCGGCACAGATGCGGTCGGCACAGTTGCGGTCAATACCTTTTCGGTGGCACTTGCGGTCACTATTTTTTTTACACGCATGAACTGGTTTTACAATACTGATACAATAATAATACAATTAAACCTATACTATATTAAAAATCAAACTTTCCTTCTTTTATGTTATTTTTATATGCAAATTGTTACATCGTTATCGATGCGATGCGAAGATAATAATAATTATATTATATTGCGATTACGACGGGTAAATTATATTTTTCGATTTACGTATGAGTTGTAGACAAAACAAATTACGAAACACAACCAAGTTAGAAATGGATTTCAGCACATATGCAGTTGGCCAAAACATTGAAATAATCGAAACAACAAAAGGTAAGCCTTTAGCAATTTTTAACGGTTATCAATTCAGAAAATACAGACAAAATGAAAATGGGACGGTTTGGGTTTTTCTGTGTGAAAAAAGGATAAGCGTAGAGCCGTATGCATGAGAACTAAAAATACAGAAATAATTAATTTTTCTGACCATTCGTGTAAACCTGATGTGTCAACAAGTGAAGTAAAAAAAATAGTGACCGCAAGTGCTACCAAAAAGGTATTGACCGCAACTGTGCCGACCGCATCTGTGCCGTAATCGCTGTACAAAACTAAAACACAATAACTACCATTCAGACAATTTTACAGGATCAATAGGTCACTGAAATTAATAAGCGCAGTTTAATGATGAATTAGGCTAGATACATTGGTAAATCATTAAATACTAATTTGAATCCATAGCAAATAAAATTATTTTTTCAAGCGTTTTAAAACACCAAAAAGGACAAAAAAATGTATTGTAGCCAAGGCCATATCTAGGGGCAGGGTTCAGAGATCCGGAACCCCTTGCCGAAATTTAAGAAAAGTAGAACAAATGGATCATTAGTCGAAAAGTTATTATATTGTGAGAGGGAAAAACTGAATTAAGAAGTATGCTAAGAAAGATGTTGCCTGGGTAGGCTCAGGAAATTACTTATGTTTTTTTTTTTATTTATCTAATTACTGTATGATGTGTATGTGAGCTCAAAAAAAATTTCAACTCTTTTACAAAAATTGTATGATGTATTTATTAAATAATAATAATAATGAGTTTTTACGATTTAGTTATCCCCCAGAAGTTAAAAACGGTCTTGATCTAGAGACTTGATAATCTAAACTATCGGGTGGCACTACTGAGTGCCCTCCCTTTCTGTCACTTTCCGCTATTATAAATGTAAATATAAAAATTACCTATTGTACAATCATAATGTATAGAATATAGATCGTAATTATTCGTTTTTTCTAATAAAAAAAAAAAATAATAAAATGATTTAGTTGTGAAAATTGTACTTTATACATAATCGACGCCCTTCGAATTTTGTCTTCAGTTACGGTCTTGCTTGTGGCTACTGACTTTATTCGACATAGGAATGCCACCGTGGCAACATGGACGATTTCGGAGGAAATTCCGGAATAACCCCAGCCATAATACATATCTATATCAAAATGAAATAAAATATTATACAAATTCCATCAGATTACGGATATGCACGTTCGGGTATTTTTGTTTTTTTTATACTATTTGCATTGAACATGTGAAGAACGTTTGAGGAAAAGTTTCAAAAAAACATATACATTTTTAAATATCCATAAGACATTATTACCTGTAGGGGTTTACGCGTGAAATATACATTTTATTACATATTTAGATTGTCACAATATCGTTATAACCTGTTCGCATATAGTATAGACCGAGAGCTGAACATTAATTTATTCATTTTATGATGGAAACGTATAATATAAATTATCATACCTAACCTATAGAGCTCATCGTACCTATAATTTATAATGTAATTAATTAATTAATCATACACGATTCACAAAATGTAATTCGTATATGATACGGGTAAACGCTGAAACCGGACAAATCGAAAAAATATCGTGACGTTTTCAGGTGTGGACACAATTATTTTGAAATAAAAAAAGTAAATATTATTACAATTAATAATAATAATACATTCCGTGAAATACATAGATTTTTTTCAGAATAAAACAAAATACCTACATTAATTAATTTTAAACAATAATTTTCATGCAACAGGTTGAAATAAAAACTTATCAAACTAGGTAAGGTTTTTAATATAATGATGATCATCAGTAATAATTATTTCCATCATATGTATGTGCTTCTTCGTCTTATGTCAAAATATGTCCCTAATAACCACATAACTAAAAAAATAACATTTCATTGTCACAAATCGTATTTAAATACACACGTGAAAAAATTACTCTGTCATTGTGTTAACAACTTGGTACAGTTGTAATTACTATTCTAATTGCCTATCAGTTATTCATAATAACTATTTCGTCCTCACATTTACATTTTTTACATTTTTCATACCTCACGCTATAATATAAGGTTTATGAACTGCTTGTATGCCGCAGTACTTTTTGAAACGGAATTCCGAACTCAGTTGTATTATATTATGCCGTATTAATTTTACTACAAGCGTAATCGAATCCTTTTTTATAAGCTGATCAACTCTCTAACAAAAAACCTCCGCTCAGAAAATATTGAACGAACGGTAAAGAGGCGAATGTCGATTCACACAAAATGTAAAAAGCTTATAGTATCCATACCATACTAAATGGGATCATAAGGGATTTTTATTGATTTCCGACGAAAGATTATTGTTCACTCTGCGTATTCGATTTATATATTTTGAAATGAACATACGTATATTTCCATTTATGTAGAATTATCAAAGAACGATACCCACCAACTAACTTAACCTATACGGTTTAACTACAGTCTACTCCTAGACAAATACATTTTTATCAATCGTAGTTGAACGAACACACTATCATCAAGCATTAAGCAAACATAAAATAATGAATAAAATATTGTGTATTATCATTGAAATTTCCAAATGTTACGTTTTATATTTTACCGAGATTTAAAAAAATGCAGTTTTATCCTCAAATTAATTTCTGGATATTTTTTTTTTTTAATATATATTTGTATATAGAATATCATGATTTTTCAATAAGTGTTCAATCAGAAGTGTTTAAGAAGACCTTTGAAAACTACTTTTTTTTGGGAAAATTCATAACTTTTCCAATTAAAATGTAAAGAATTAAATATGAACTGTTTGATAAGTTATATTAACTTTTATATCCATCATATAATTTATTTATATTTAATCTTGTAATATTTTGTAATAACCGATTATATATATATATATATTTAACATTTTTGAAGTATGAATTTAAACTAAAAAGACTAACATTGCGTGTGTTTACATTTTACACTCAACCTATTAAATTTACATCATTACAAAAATCAAACCTGTTTCCTACTAATTTTATGAAATAACTGTTAGACATTTAGAGTTTCGTTATTCTTCAACAAATTAGAATCAGAATAAGTTTTTTAAATAAATAGTTTATCATTACTTGTAAGCATGATATAATTTATTTTTTACAGTTGGTTTGCATTACATTACATACATTACAGTTGGTTTGATTAGTAGGTACATGATAGTGTTGTATACCAATACAACACTATCATGTACTAATCAAACCAACTGTAAACATATAGTTTATCAAAAATGCTGCACCCACTTCTAAAATCTTGTACAGAAAGTCAAGTACCTAGTGTAGTATATATTTTCACTATCACTAGCTAATATTCATACAGGATTTTTTTATTTAACTACATTCTCAACTAATCATTTTTAAATACGAATACTAATAATAAATAAAGTGTAACCAACATACTTTTCGTTTAATTATTTTCCCTCGATAATTAGTCATCATAAATGTATATTATTCTGATTTATAATTTAAAATCACACAAATCTCAACTAATTTATTAATGGTCCAATGTATTCCATTTTAAATAAATATAAATTGATCCTTTAGTAATCTCAATTATAAACTTTTTATTAAACAATTCATTGATAAATTAATATCATAATAATTGTATTTAGTCATTCAAAATAATAATAAAAAAGCTGATAGGATATTGGTGTTAACCCATTATTGATTCGATACTCCCACAAGGTTCTGACGGTCAAGGCTTATTGCAAAGCACTGAAGGTAATTCACTTTGACAGATATATAATTGTAAATTGTTGTATCCTGTTCTATTAAATTTGAATAGAGTGACTAAATATGGGCACTCAGTAAACAATATAAGCACCAATAGTGAATTATTATTTGAAATTTGAACGTAATGATAAATAAATTATGGTGAAGAAAATAATATACAAAACAGAGCTTGGTGTATAACAGAGTTTATAAATATATTTTGAATTTTTAAGAGCTCATAAAAATGATATATGAATAAAGATTTTTAGTAGAAGTATTATAAGGTTTATTACAATAAGAGAAACAACAAAATATTATAAATAAAAGATCACATAAAAATATTAAATAAAAAAGCATTCATGTCGGAAAAATCTAACAAAACTAAAGATTAATGAGCTAGGTATCAAAAGATCATAATTTATTCATAGATTCATAACGGTTCGTAGCTATACTGATAAACGTTTATAAAACGAACCAAAATCATCGTCATTGGGATTTAGAGATTGAATTTAGTGAACGGGGCTTACAATTAACTACAAATAATTACAAATAATATAAAATAATATTTAGCCCATTTGTTTATCACTAAACAATATCTCATTAAATTTAATTCACTGAAATATTCGGGACCTTTAATCATACGAGCTGATTACACATTTTTCATAATGTCCAACAAATATATAGTATTCTCAAAAATTTAAATTAGTCTTCTAATGAATAAGTATAGACCACTATTATGTATTATATATTATATATATTAATTTATGCATTGTCTAAACTGTGATATTGATTTATAAATATTAAAAATAATTTATTTTACATATTTATTCATTTTAAAAACCTTATTTTGAAAAGTATCAGATGCAAAAACACAAGTGACTCATGAGTATGAAAGATAAAGAAATTTAATCATTGATATATTTTGATGATATTTTTTACCATTACCATACTTTATATAATAATAATTTCTTAAAAAAAAAAATATTGGTAAATAATTGATTAACTGATGTTGTCTATATTACATTTCATACTGAATAGGTCTATTGACATCTACGGTTGAGAAATGATCTAAAATATCTAGAGTTAAGCAGTTTTTTTTTTTTTTTTTAATATAACGTATAAAATAGTGGTGACCGTTGATGAACTTCAATCAACTAAAAAATTACATTATATAAAAAAATAATGAAAATGTATTTATATTTTAAAGTTTCATGAAAATAATTCAAATTTATGCGTTACACAGAGTTAAATCGCAATAACAAATTATTCTGAAATACTTTGTATACATCACACATTTGATATTGTATAATAAAATTTTGATCATTATCGATATGTCGACGAAATTTCCAAATAATCTATTTCATACTCTAATTACCTAGTTATTATAAGTAGATAGTTATATTAAGTAGATTATATAATCATACTACACTATGCTTGACTATTTGTATTCAAAGATATAAAAACAAAATTTTGGAGTTACCTACTTTAATGTGTTCATATTAAAGTTCATTTTGTCCATGAAAACATACATCCAATAAAACATTTCAATTCAAAGCCATATTATGTTACTTGTACTGTATGTGTGGTGAATAATACTCTACTACTGGTTATGCAGCTCCTATTTATTATACGTCCTACAGGCTATTATACGGATTATTCACGACCGATAAACTCATTGTCACCTTGTTCGTCCAAATATATTCAAATGCACTCAAACTTCTCTGATGCATTAGCCACATATGTATCTAACACAATGCGATATTATTCTCTCCGTGATCATAATTAACTAATAAACAAATAAAATAATAACAAAGACCCTCCACAAAAATTTAGTTTCAAGGCTTCGCTAGGTATTCTAACTTAAAATGTTTGTATATCTTTAACTACCGACCTAGTAATAATAAAACAGAATTTAGTTTTACAAACAATTTTATTGAATATTTCAAATTTATTGTATTCCATTAGTGCTAGACTTGTTTCACCAAATATTGTATTAATTATTTCGTATTAATTCCAAAAAATTCTATGTAATAAATTTTAAAAGATCATCAATCGGCGATCATACATCATACGACATTCTTAAAACAATCTTTAAAGACATTTAATCTATTTTGGAATAAATATTTAAAATATTAGATTATAGAGTTTAATGATTTTTCATAATCTGTTTTGAACAACATCCGATCTTAGTATACGAAGAGCGATACTTTTAATTTCAAAAAAATAATCACAAAACTTTTCATATTTACGGAACCATGCATTTATTGTACATAAGTTGGTAAGCACTATTTCTATTTCACTTATTTAATCGATACTCGAATGTATTATTATTTATTTGTACATTTTATTAACTACAATATGTGCTCTAACATTTACAAACTCATCTGTAATATAGGTCAAACTGAGTTAATGGACTCAAAAGTGGTGGCAAGTTAGTCACGTGTAACTATTGAAGCCTTTGGATGTGGTTCACGTCAAAGTGTTTACACAGCAATACAAATAAATATATTTTTTAATAAATTATTTTGATAAAAGTTGTAAAGTTGTGATAAAATACTATTTTAGTAATTGACATTTAAAACTGAAAATTAAACACAATCTTACTCACATACTTGACTAATGATGTTAAATGACTAAACCCATTAGTCAAAATTGTTTTACAAGCGTTTGAATTTTTAATTTTTCCCTATAATTATTTTGTTCTGAAGCTTTGCTCAGAATCGTTTCAATAAAAGAATAATTTACTATTCCTTTAAATCCAATACATCTACCTCCAATATCTAATCCGAGGAGTGAAGAATATCTGAGGTATGAATTTTTTCCAGCTTTTTGAAAAATTATGTTCCATAAAAAAATAGAGGTTAAAAGTGTAAATCCCTACTTTTGGGGTACAGTTGGTGTCAAATGGCTTGTTAGGAATATACTTTGAGACCAATGACCAGTGATAAATTATCACTGAATCTTTAACTAATAAACACAAACGTTTACTGTCATCTTAAATTGCAAAAAAAACTACTGCAGTGAACTACGTCTTTACAGTTTTTTGTTCAGATTTTTTTAACAATTTATTACCCTCAAACCTATTGATTATGTATTTCTTATTCAATAATTTCCCCGGTTCCATAATCACGAATTCATTAAGATACTCCACCGATCACCAATACTATTCCGCCGCAAATGTAGGTCTTAAACAAGAAGAAACTAGTTAATTATCATAAAAATAACATTGAAGTCGTTCAATTATTAAGATTTTTTAATAAGATTCAAATATTGGTCAAAATAATATGTATCTAATAAAAATATACAGTTTTTATCATAATTTCCAAAAATGTTTCACTAATCATTATTTACAGATTTTTAGAAAAATATTGGTGCTTAAATCTCTCATTTAGGTTAATCCGTTTATTGTCTACGATTTGTTTGAGTTTGTGAAAAAGTTAACAATAATATTGTACTTTATATTATTTCATCAAATAGTACTGTAAACCACAATTAATTAAATGGCTGATCGAAATTTAATTTATTCCAAGATTTTTATCATCATTTGTAGCTATTATCATAAAATAATAAATTAAAATTGATGAGTATTTATCATTATAAATCACGGAAAGGTTAATCGAAGTCACCACTGACTTTATCTCAATAGAACGTATAATAATTTGTATAATAGATCATTTTAATAATTAAATTCGAATTTTCAAAAAGTTTAAAAATCATAATAAATTAATGACTAAACTTTAAAAAGATATTTTAATACCATCATTTTTCTAAAAATCCTGTTTACAAAAGAACAAATTTTAATTTTTTTTTTTTTATGGTGATATTAAATTTAAAATTTTGTAATTTGGGTTTAAAATCCAAAAAATATTGTAATACGATTTCGTTGAAGCACATTGTTATAAGAACTATAAAAAAAAAAAGGTTTAAAACAATAAATAGAAAAATTTTATTGCATTTACCAAATAAATCTAACTCGCCCTGTATTGCAATAATCAGATTTTTCGAAATTCAATCAACTTTTTAGATTTGACATATACGTGAAAGTTAGGTTGAAAGTTGGCAAGGTGAAAAGTTAGCAGCGAAGTGGCCGATTGGTCAAGTATTTTAAGCCATAAATGCTACCGAAAACATTTTTTATTATTTATTTCGACTATTTTTCAAACTTTTTTAACTTTTAATTGATGGGGTTCGATTTTCAAACTTAATCCGTCTGTAGCAGTTAATTATTGAAAATATTGTAATGGTACCTATTCATTATGTATTCTTATAATATAGTAGAACTTCCATGTCAATCAAATGTTTGAGTTTTGTATAAGTTTTCTTTTAACGTCAAATGTCAATACAAACTACATGTGACAGAATATTTTCTAATCTTAAGTGTGTAAAAACAATACACCAATACCACTGCAACACATTAATTTGTATGATTATTCAAAAAAATGTAAAATTTATTGATACAAATTAAAAACAAATTAATATATACAATAGCTTAGGTATTTTTTAATAAATTAAGGAAACTTATATTTATGTATAAGACGTATCTATCTATAATCTACAAGTTTTGTAAAATATAATTATTGTTTGTATCAAAAAACCGTTTCAATTCAATCTATTTTTTATTATTATCACTAGAACTAACCGTTTTCACTTTTATACTCTATCAACGAACACAAAGGGAATTCATATTTAAAACGCGTCTTTTTTTTTTCATTTATTGATTGATATGCATAAAAGTTTTTTAATTCGACAACTCCATCGTGCCATACATAAAATATAACATCGAAACAAACACATCGGTTCTGTAATGAACACACATAACACAAGCGGTGCGTTTGTATACTATTTGAAGAAGTAAGTGTTAACATGTTTATATAATATTAAATTTTAACGATGGTCATTATTTTACATTGTTCAAACAACAATATCGTTTTTAGACATAATCATGATTGATCTTTTTTCCTTTTATTTTGACTTGATAATTTTTAACCATAATTGTATTTTAAATCACTAATAAGTTTTTTTTTTATAATGACACTTAACAATATTGTGGTTTTTATTTAAAGTTTCCTAATCAGTGTTTTTTGTTTTATTCTATTTTTTTCTCATTACCACCATTATATCAAATAACCGGCTTTTCATTCATTAGAATTTCAACACTACAAGAGCATAGAGTACTTATGCAAAAACTAAACTTTTTTTTTTTTTTTACTACTATTATAGGACTGCGCGACAACAAAATAATATTACGTTTTTATTTTTTTATTTTTGGGACTCAATTTTAAAATTTAAAATTGCATTTTACCATTTCAAAAAAAAAATCAAAATAGTCATATTGCAAACTGGATTTTAAGAAAAAATACAGTATTCAAATATCTTATTAAAGTTTGGTCATCAATTTTATATGATTTTTTAACTTTTTGAAAATGCGATTTTAATTATTAAAATTATTGTTCAAAGTATTGTACGTTCTATTAAAATTAAGATAGTGATTTCAATTAATCTTTCCACCATTAAAAATGATAAATATCAATTTTTATTAATTATAATAAGGTAATAGCTACAAATGATATAAAAATCTTGGAATAAATTAAATTTCGACATGCAATTTAATTAATTTTCGTGCACAATAATAAAATTATGCCAAACACAATATTATAGTTAACATTTTCAAAAACTTGAAAAAAATCTTAGAAAATTAACGGATTAATCTGTATAAGATATTTAAGCACCAACATTTATTTAAAAACCTGGTTTACAGCATTTTGAACTTTTTATCAAATGGTATACTAAAACTAAAAAAGTAAATACTTCACCCTATGGGGTATTCTTCGCTCCTCGGACAATATAATGGGAATGGGTGTTTTAAATTTTAAAGAAATAGTAGTTCATTTCTTTAGTTTAACGATTCTGAGCAAAGCTTTAGAATTAAAATTTACATTTCATAGAGTTCATAATTATTCATCTAATTTTTGGAAATTTTTTTTTTCAAAATGTTTTCCAAAAGTTTTTTTGTCTAAGAAACAAGACATCTTTTTAACTGTACTTAAAGTTTCATTATGATTCGAAATTTCCTCAAATAAATTTTTAATGTTTTCCCCAATTTTTACCGATTTCTCTCAAAAGTTTGATAGTTTTTCAGAAGTATTAGAAAAACTTTTGTGAATAGAAAAAAATAATCTGTTAAAAATACCAGCTAATTGCAATTTTAAATGTATAAAAGGACTAAACGAATCTTTTAGATGAAGTTTGCTGCCCAAAAAATTAATTCCGAAAAAATTAAAATATACTCTAAAAATCAATAAATCTTTGGCTCCCCTCAAAATCAACAACTTATAGGTATAGTGATAAGCAAGGAATACTTTTACGATTGATCAGTTAGGCTTAAATAAATCATTACATGTATTATTCAATATCCACGTTGAAAAAGCCGCATTAAGCTGGTGTCACATGGGCACCAAAGATTCACATTTGCAGTAGCCTCTAGTGTGTTTTGTCATATTAATTTTTTGAGTGAAAGTTTTCAAACACCCGTTTAACTGATTCGATCTTTTGCCCATAAATGTGGTATCTCATCTCATGTGTGTAGTCAAATCACCATTACCTGCAAAAATTTCCGAGAACACGGTATACTGACATGATCTTTCACCCATATGACGTCTCTAATTGTTGTTTGTCAGATTGGTTTTTTGTAAATAAGCTTTGGCACACAAAGTCCTCTCGGACATTTTCCCCCCGAATGGCGTTTAATGTGATATGCCAAATAACTTTTCATGGCAAACGATTTGGAGCAGAAAGCAATGTTCGTATCTCACAAGTCACGTCAGTAGTGTATTTAGGAGGAAGACTCCCGAGTTCACCTTCCTCCCCAAAACCAAAAAAATGTACTCATCATGTCATTTGTTTGTAATTTAATTTATCAAACTTTTCTGTTTTAAACATGCTTCGTTAGTAAAAATTAATGGCCAGAAGCATAATATGCTTGAAATATTATTTAAATATTATTTAGGTATTTTTCGTCCCAGGTAAAAGAAAAAATGCTTGATCATTGCCTAATTTTGATAAAATCAATGTACCACTACACTCAAGATCTAAAAACATATTAGATTAAAAAATATATACAACAATACACATAAATTTCAGAATGTCATGGGTACATTTATCATAAAGCATACAAAATTAATTGACTTATAAGTGAAAAATTGTAAGTAAGTACATATAAAATACATAGCAAATGAAAATATAAAAAATATTTATGGTAGTCGAATTTGAGCGAAGAAAATAGAAATCAAATTAAAAAAAATATTTACGTCTAACTTTTTTATAAGAAAATCCATCAATGAAATCATTATAATCAAATTTATATGTAAAATTTGACAATGGTTTAAAACAACCAAATAATTGAGCTTTTCGCCAGTATAATTTGTGTTCTCGTATTATCAATGTACGTTTCATGAAAAATAATTACGACAATAATATTTTAATGATAGTTCATTTTTTTTTTTTAATTATCAGACAAATACCATAGGTAAATACAAATGTATCGTCCCAAAAATGTTACGACCTGGAACAAAAGCCCCTCGCTTAAATAAGTCTTTGATAATGGGTATGGCAAACATATTTCTAGTTGATTAGTTACTCTAATTTTTTTATTTTACTTCATAATTTTATATAATTATTACATTTTTTATTTATTTTTGTGTGTAACAAACTATCAACATTTTTTCAGCCTTATTTCTAATAAAAAATAAAAAGTTTTTAATTTTAAATCTATTAACCCAGTATTAAAAAAAAAATTAAATATTCAACCTCCCTTCAAAAAGGAATTTGAAAATAGACCACTGAATAACGTCAAACGTACTTTTCTATATAAAGCGTAAATACAGGCAAATTTCACCACTGCATGTGAGTTTGCAACACGCTGTGTTGCAAACGATTCAATTCTCAATTACGAGTAAAACAATAAACTAAATCAATTTTGGTAATTGAACTGTAGTGTTTTTATGCCGTTAGGATTAGACGTTAATGCTATTATAATTTTACCATCGTTTCGTTGCTAAAATTACTTTTACATTTTGAATGAAAAATCTGATATTAATAGTGAAATAGTCGTAGAAAAAATTTATTGATCGAGTTATGTAATAATATTTTCGTCCGTTAATGTATTCGATCAATTAACGTACTATATTTGATATAAGATCAATTCACTGATAAAATTGTATAGGGTAAATACTGGCTCATATAGTTTTAGAATTTTAGCCAGCCAAAACGGTTTAGAACCACGTGTAATATTTCTATCCACTACAATTTAGTCTGTATTATCAAGTTAAACTCAATGATTCAATAGTTCTACTCGGGTCTGTATAATGTTATAAAAACGTTATTCACTTTATGTGTATCGGTTAATATATTAAAAATGTTAAACGCTATATAGCTACTATACGATAATCCACATTATTAGAACGTAATTTATCCTTACAGAAAAAATTATCGAAACTTCAATGAAGCCCGGAAATTAAATTATTTTTGAGTATCGAATACCTTTCCCTGTTAATTTTGCATGATAATTATAGGCATATGCATAAGCCAACATATAAATCAGAAATGTAAGTTTTTATCAATGGTAATTTTACATTTTCAGGGCATTTTAAAATAATATCAGGCCTCAAGGACAAATAATCATTCAGTAACTTCATATTTTTGGTCTTTCTCATTTGCTTTTTCAATTTAACAATATAAATTAAATTGAATAAAACTACTAGGTGTATTTATAAAAAAAAAAAACAACATTAGTTATTATGAAACAAGTTCAAAAAATGTGTAATTTTTCCGAAAATAAATGAATATTTACAATTTTAAACAAATTCATAACAAAGCGAATTTTGATTAAAAATATAATCGTTATTAATATCATTTTTTTATTTTTATAAAAGGTTACAGAAAAATTTCCGGAAAAAATACAGAGTCAAAGTCATATTTAAAACACAAATTACTACTTTAATTGCATTTTTGGCTGACCAAAAGAGACGCTATACAAGAATATATGCACAAATAGACATTTTTCAACTCTTACTCTTAAAAATGATGCACCTGACGTTAAAGTATTGAATCATTTTTTATGATTATTACATATACGGTCATCTTTTATAAAATGATTATAAATTCAATTCGTATTTCTTCTCGTGTAATATATTATAACACGGTATGCATATTATTGTGTTTGAATAAAAAAACTGCTCTTATTTATTTCAATCCACAACGTTCATAGTTGCAGCATCATTATATTTTTCAAAATACGATACGATTCGAACGACAAGCAATGGAATTCCAACGTTTATTAGCAGTTTTCGTATAAATAAATGAAATTTAAAAACCAATGCAATTTATAATTTAAAAAAATTAAATATTTTTAACGGCGTGTAAACATGGATTGTATACACCAATGGTCGGCAACCTTTTTGAACTGTCGGGCCGCATTTAAAAATTTTAAAAAAAGTTCGCGGGCCAGATAAAAATAAAAATATTGAATTCTTAAATTATTCAGTATGCAAAAAAATACGGACTAAAACTTAAAATAATAAAATGTATAAGATAAAAATTACAGTTTTTAGTATTATTATAATAAGAAAGTATGAATTTAATGTACTGGTAAAATGCTTAATGTGATTTTTGTTGTCGGATATTGTTAATTAATTTTTCAATTTTCACATTAAAATTACTTGTGCCTGCTCTAAGAACATGGTGGAGATGTTATCGTATGGGTAATTGTCAAGGCATACCTACCATAATAAAATATGACTGATATAAAATAGCCGTACCAAAAACGCATCGTCCAATTATATTTATACAGTACGATGTTCAACAAAATTTCGTCGTACTAGAATTTAAAGCGGGCCGTATCCAATAGCCACGAGGCCCGGATGCGGCTCGCGGGCTGCTAGTTGCCGACCACTGGTACACTATACACAATATAAACTAAATTAACTGTAACACAAAAAACATTAAAAATACTAATGGATATGACATTTTGAATTCACTAGTTCGATTCTACATACAAATATTTTTAGTGAATATCATAAGCTATAAATAGTCTAAATACATATAATTAATATTGTAGATTCTAAATATTGAATAATAATGGAACTTAAGTTAAAAAAGATTTAAATATGGAATGATTAAAATGAATAGTATTAATCCAAAACATTAGGAATCATCATACTGTCTACTAAAATGTACGTGTCATAAATATTAAAACATTTAGTACATAACTCTCAAAACTAATTAGCCGGAGCCACTTTATTTTACACCAAATGCTATTATCAATAATTCTAAAAAATACAAAAAAAAATAGTGATAGTAATAAATCTCACAGTATATTTTTAATTTTAAAAAAAATATGATTATTTGAAAACTCAGTTCCGCGTGGACAGTCCGATAGAGCGTACGCAATTACTCGCTCCCGGACTATGACCAATTTTTGTGTTTCGGTTCCATATAGAAATACTTATACGTTATACTTAACACCGACTGATGAGTGCGACCACTTAAATTTTAAATTTTTCCAACAACCCAAGACTTCAAACAATATACCACCAAAACAAAGTAATACTAATATTATTTTAATATTTAATAAAATTAAAAACACACAATATATCGCGTAATTTAATAACTACAGAAACTAGGCATCGCCGCGGCGGTGACCGTTTGACTCTTGATAACTGTCAATTGTCATTATGCCATCTAATCAAACAACTCGTACCCACTATTACAATAGTGTCCAATAATCTACTGTTGACGATTATAATGATAATGATAATATTACCGATCCAACGAAACCTCCATATCAGGAGCAATCGAACACCACTAATCATACACTAAAAACCATTCTCCCTCCGTCCATATTTATTAAAGGCGTTCGCGACTTTATAGTATTAGTTAATTATATTAAAGGCATCATTGGGTCAGACGACTTCTCATGCAAATCAAAATTACATGCAAAACACCTCAAAATTCAAACAGACACCCCGGATAACTATAGAAAAATAATCCACTACTTAAAAGATATCGAGGCTCAGTATCATACTTACCAATTACAATCCGATAAATCCTTGGGAGTTGTTATCATAAACCTACACCCGAACGCACCAGAAACTAACATTGCCCGTGCAATTGAAGAATCGGTCACTCTGTAAGAAATGTTACCAATGTTAAACATCACCTAACGAAAACTCCACTGCCCCTTTTCGTCATTGACATCGATCCAAAAGGAAGTGATAGTGACATTTTCGCTATTTCTTCTTTATTATAAACTTAAGTTAAAATCGAAGAGGCCCTAACCTAACCTCTTGGAGAACTAAAACTTCAAACCTCACTCCTGCCATGCAGTTCCATCGATGGATGGTCCCTTCTTTCAAAACATTCAAAGCCTTAATTCAAAAAAAATATTGAATTATTTAATTAAGTTTATTTAATTTAATTTAATTTAATTGCATTTTATTATTATATTTAATTGCAATTTATTTACAAAAATATCACTTGTGCTTATCGTAAAAATATTAAAACTTACTGATTATACAAATTAAATATAAAAACAAAAAAAACAAAAATTGAAAACTCACGTACAAAATAATATTATATTAATTAATGAATAATTATACACACCAATCGTATTGAATATAATTTATTTTAGATAACATTACTTTTTTTTAACTTTGTAGAGATTAGTGCGATCGATAACAGTATTGACAAAAATAGTGGCATTCGAAAAAAAATGATCGACCACGCTGTTCACTATGAGAGTTTACATGAAAACTTTAATCCAACTTAACCCTCGATATGCTGTGAAAAACCACCTGTAATTATTTACTGGAAACAATAATAATTTAAACTAAATTAATACCAACTAACGTATAAGATCATCAATGTGGTCAGCAACATTCGCTTGCTGCACAATGTCATGTTGAACCTTTAATTAAAAATAATCCTTGATTTAAAATTAAAAATGCATCATATTATATAGATATATATGTATCACAAAGATTTAACTGACGGAATAATTTTTCTTATATTCATTAGTTTTAATTATTTTTTTATTAGGTATTATTATTATTATTACTATAATAATTCTGTGCTACTGTAAAAATATATTAATCGAATTTTTTTATTTTCGAAACCCAAATTTGAAAATTTGTTATTTTACTCTACACCTACAGTTAAAAAAAAAATAAAAATAGCCATTTTTTAAACTAAATTAAAAAAAAATTGTGGTTATATTCCTTGTTAAAGTCACGTCATTCATTTACTACAATTTTTCAAATATTTTGAAAATGATATATATTGAATAAAATGATGTTTATTTTTCTATAAAATATTAGATTAAAAATGATTGATGATTGACACAACATATTAACCTTGTTAAACATTTTTAAAAATTCGAAGAAAATTAACGGATGAACCTTTATTAAAATTTTAACTACCAACAGTTTTCTAAAAATATAATTTACAAAATGGTTACTTTGATTTTTCTATAAAATTATTAAATAAAATTAGCAAAAGTAATATAGAATTTTAAAAAAAAGTTAAAAATATTAGCTTTATTTTATTATTCATTAGTTTTTTATAATTAGACTTATAGCATGAGAGTGTAATAATTTAAAAGTTAAGAATATTGAAGTAGAGAAGCAAGGACACTTTGAAAAAATATACAATCACTATTCCGCTACTCTACACTTTTAAAGCATTTAATGCTTACATCTCCTAAATCATTAATTCAGTGATTTAAATTTAAAAAATGGCAATTTATAAAGAAATATTCTATTACATAATATTATATTCTAAAATAACGATTAATATTTAAAAATGGTAAAAAATTTTAAAAATCACGCAGATAAAAATAGTAAGAAAATTATTGATGTATAAAAATGCAAAAGTTCTATATAGTGTTTTCAATTACTTATGAATATCTCAAATTTCATGAATCATATAAGGTTAAATTACATTGTGTGAATCTTTGTGATGCACTCGGCACCTGTTCATAAAAATTTCGTATTCCACGTCAACCACATGCACTATATAATCCTTTATTATTAACATATTAAATACAAATATATTATGTGTCAAAATATGCCTTACGATAAATAAATAAATTAATTAAATACAAGCAGTCTACCGACCAGGAGTAATATTTGAGATCTGAAGTTCTGGTATAAATTAGTTAATCAATATGTAATATAAACCGTCCATAAATACTAAATTACTTTAATTTGTACGTCCCTTATTGTTGAAATAGGTCGATCAAAACTTTTATTCTCCAACTCAATCAACTAATCACGTTTCAGCGTCACCTATGAATAAAACCAACAGATTTCCTATAACAGTGCATGTGTGTGTGTGTGTGTGTGTGTGTGTGTGTGTGTGTGTGTGTGTGTTTTTTTGTGTGTATTTATATTATATGTATGATATGTATGTAAAATTTAGTTGATTCACAATATAGTTATTGAAATACTATGGATCCCTGGATGGCTGGATACAATAGACTTTCAAAATAGTTGTTCATACTCATAAAAATGAATACGAACTGAATAAATTATTTCTCATCTTCGAAATTCAATGATAAATCTATTCTCTATTATTGATAATAAGACGGTTCAGATCGTATACCTGTTATTAGTCATTACAAAATGCGTATATATTTTAAAACTAAACAGAGTCGTACAGTAACGGTTATCGGGTTTTACATAAGTCGATATGATAATGAATGATTGTAATACATTTTATAAAGCAACAAAATATAATTTTCCTTTGTTTTTCCAGGTATTCAACATCAATATTAATGATCGTTTGGTGTAAAAATGATTTATATAAAAATAATTGAAATTGCATTTTGTGTGAAATAAAAAAATGATCATAGTATAAACGGCTATTTGTATAATGACTTCATGACGTAGCAGGGAATTATTGTATGCACTGCTCAAAAAATTAAGATGAATGTCAATATTGCTTCGAGATTTCAAACGATGAAATATTGTTTATGGAAAAACAACTTTGAGTAGACGTATTTTTAACCATAAAACAGAAACCAAATAATATACGTTTCGTAGTGCCTGTTCTCGTTTAGATCTCAATAACTACAACGACAGAGAAAGACAAACAAAATACGTTACGAGTCATATTTTAATTTCCATCGGATAGAGCAGATACGTCTTATGTTATTGATATTCCCTTGTTAAAAATTCTAACGAAAAACTTGTATCGTCAATGATAACTCATAGCTGACTCTTGAACTCAACATGATTAGCTTACCAAGACTCAGAATAAATTATAACAATGAAAATATGATCCACGACCGATCTTAGTATACCTCATAGTGAGTAAAAGTTTTATTAAAAATGGGCATACCTGCATTCACATGTTGTGTTTCAAACACGTACTTAAAAATTTAATAAATGAATATGATAACAAAGTTATCTTTTTAACGGCTAATAAAGTGTGAACGAGTACTTGCTTTTTCAACCCGAAAAATAATTGTATTTTTTTTACAAAAAGTCACGATAAATATATTATATGCTATAATTTATTCACAGAGAATCGGCTAAATCGGTTAAAAATTGTTTTGAGTTTATAACAAAACAACACGGTTCATTAAACCTCTTTGAAATAAAATGTGATAATCGTATTTATTTAATTACACAGAGTAAAATATAAACAATAGAAATATCTAAAAAGTTACGTACATACACGATTAATAAATAACAATAAAATTGTATAGCCTCAACGTCACCACAAAACTAGGTAATTTCTCAGATAAATGTTGATATAAATAAAAAAAACATAAACAGACATTGATAATAATTAATAACGTGGGTATTATTAATGTTCTCGACAATAATGCAGTTGGCTCACTATAAAACGACTAGAGATCGAGACTTTTTTCCAGATACGTTTAGCAACAAAATACTAATTATTTTTACTCATAAATTGTTCATAAACCACGTTTTAACTAACTTAATTTATATAATCCATCAAAATTTTAAGACAAATTAATATCATGATGTCATTCGAAGAACCTGGACTAGCAAATATGGTATTGCTGGAAAACTGTGATGATACGAATTTAATAGAGAACTTAAAGAAGCGATTGCAAAAAAACATAATTTACGTAAGATTTCTTTCTTTGTTATTATTCGTTTTCAAAATTAGTAATTATCATCGAAATCATACATGTTATCAATACTTTTGTTGTTTATCAAAAAGATCAAATATTTTATACACAATAAAAAGATATTTCAAAATTTCTATACATTACATCGTTTTTTATTTTCACAGACTTATATTGGAGAAGTGCTCATAAGTGTAAATCCGTATAAATCACTATCGATATACAATGACGAAATAATGCTTAAATATCACAACAAAAGCTTTGCCAAAGAAACTCCACACATGTAAGTCAACAAAAAAAATAAATCATTACTTCGAGTAGTATAATACTAGTATGTAGTTACCTTTCATTGCGAAATTGTGTTTATTTTCATCTGCTAATTTATAACAAATTCAAAATAATTTATAAATATTTATAATAATTTATTGTCCTAATCATATTATGTCATTACTGTAATTTATTCTTGTTTTTAACAGATTTGCGACCTCTGCAAAAGTTTTCAAATCGTTAAAAGAATACCATCGGGAGCAATGCATTTTAATATCTGGTAAACAATATACATAAAAATAAAAAACACAACGCTTATATTTAAAATATTAACTTATGATAATCCTAAATCAATCACTATTCAGTTTGAAGTACATAAGCCTATTAAAAAGGATGAAAACTCAGGGTCGTATTGTAATTCCACAGGTTATATGCATAGATTGGGATTAAAATTTGATTTATAAATATTTGTCTAGCTTCATTGTGAATATCTGTGGATATTAATCATAATACACTAAAACTAAATCCTCAGTTTAAATCAACAATTGCATATTTAGAAATTTAATCAACATTAAATATTTCAAAGATAGAGCCTAATTCCAAGTTATAGAGAAGTAGTATAAGTTATATCTTTACATTTTATGCTCCATAGTAATCCGTGAAAAATACAATGATTTGTAAAATACGTTATTTAAAATGCGTCGTTTTATTGCAGTATTAACTATACCTAATAATATAATACATACCCTTACATACATAGTATCTCACAAAAACATAATAAATAATACTTTTATTGGAAAATGTAATTCTTAAATTTTTGATTTTGGACCAATAGATTAAGAAACATAAGGATTTGAATTTTATAGTTAAGAGTTTAGAAGAAGAAATAAATTCAGTGTTCCAACAGATATATATTGTGCCATGTACTCTATACTTAAATGATTATATTTCTTAAGCTATTGATCCATTAATGAAAATTTGAATGCCTAATTTAAGAATATTAAAAAAAAAAATTTCATTATGTGTTTTATATTATAATAAATTGCATGTCATCTATATACGAAAACAAAAAACAAAAATCGTAAAAATAAAAAAAATTTTAAAAATA
The DNA here is from genome assembly GCA_027580255.1 of Therioaphis trifolii. Classification (NCBI taxonomy): domain Eukaryota; kingdom Metazoa; phylum Arthropoda; class Insecta; order Hemiptera; family Aphididae; genus Therioaphis; species Therioaphis trifolii. The sequence continues at coordinate 52,099,476 of CM050404.1, forward strand.
ACAAGTATTTTTCATAAAAATGTAGTTCTATTTGTGTTTTAAACAATAAATCAAAATAAAATCAAATGTATGCATTATAAAGACTTAAATCACAATATATAAAAATTCGTGGGTTATCATGTATGTATTTAAATTAAATTTGATATACATGTATAATCAAAACTATTTGAATAATTAATGTAGGTCGTAAGAGGTTAGTGTAAGCCTTTTAAATTGTAACGATTTTTAGAAAATAATATATCCAAGACACAAGTCTATTAGTTATTATTTACAAAACTCAAACAACCTCATTCTTTAATAATATAAATTGTCAATGTTGAAAATAGACATAAAAACAGTTTATTACGTAAAAACCGTAAAATAATTTACTTAAACGCTCATATAAAAAAATCTGGAGTCATGATTTTTGAAATTTTTTCAGAATCGTTATAGAAGTATATGAAAAAGTCATATTAAATTTTCAAAAGTTTTCGTCAAATATTTAAAACTTTATTAGGGATAAACTATTAAAAAACAAGGTATTTTCAAAGTTTTATTTTTAGCCCAAAAGTTGTCAATTTTTTTTTTACTTTCTTCAAAGCATGTAGTGACACGTCAATAATATATGGTAAAATATATTTCAAGTTTCTAACATCACTTTGGAGTTATGATGAAATTACTAAAGTCGATTTAATGAAAGTCTCTTTTACGGCCAATTACGCAGTTTTTGGTTCATTTTCCGCTGACCTAGAAAAACTATTGAGATGAGAGCTTAATTAGCCGTTGATATACCATCTAAATCGAATTTCCTATCTATAGAGTTGCTAATTGAAACTTTTGGACAAAGTAAAGTTGAGCAAACGGTGTCTCTAGAAAAAAAAATGTCTAAAAAAAATAATGAACATCATTGTAAAGCCTTGAAATTCTTCGTTTCACTCAGAATCTAAAAAAAATCTGTAAATGTGTTTTAAAAATTCTAGATTTTCAATATCCGAATTATTACGTTCAAAATGCATACCGTCTAGATTTTCACTTTCTAATTTTTTATGCATTCCAAAAAATATTTGGAACAACTTTTAGGGTTAATCGTGATGTGGTAACTAAATCTCTATATTAGCATCATTTTGAGTAGTTTTGAAATAATACTTACATATACTTTTGCAGTAGGTCCACCTTTATACGTAATTATTCAACATTTTCAAACTTAAATTTATGGCCGTCTTTTAAAATTATAGTTTTGTTTTTTTCACTAATCATTATTTCAATTTTCAATTAATTCTACACATTTTACAATAATCTATGCCTCTTCGAAGTTATACTTCTATTGCAGATGAGTCTATAGGAAAAAATATAGACATCAATGTTAAAAGTGTTGTAATTTCAATGAAATCAGTAATCACTCTTTCCAGTCTATGATAATATGAAAGATAATATTATACATTATGTATAAAGTCAGGATTCAATTTACCACTATTAAAATGTACACAAATTATTACGGATCCAATTACTTAGCCTCTTAATATAATATCAGTGCGTCATTAAAGTTGACATTAATCATTACAACTAATAAAAAATAACATTTGAAAGAATAACTTTTTGGAACTTGCAAAGCTCAGTAGAGACGTGTCTAATAAAATTCTTTTGAGAAATAAGAGAGATTAATACATTTGATTTCCATTATTCAAAAACGAATGATAATTTATAGTATTTTTTTAAAAACTTTTTATGATTTTTGGGGTGGAAGAAAGGTGAGCAGCCAAAGCCCCCAAGTCATGCCCTTTGAACTTCATTTAGTTCTATTTTAGTATACAAAATGAACTATATTGTTTATAAATTATTAATTGAGTTTATAGTTTTTATGACAGTGAATTATTTTAAGTTTTATAAAAAAAAAAGGTTACAAAAAATTTGAAATATATAGATATAAAATAACTATTATTATGACAATGATGTTGATGAATTTTCGATTCTGAAAAGCCGTTGAAGCCAGTTAAACCAACTGATAGAATCAATTACTTCATGATACTTTTTAAAATAGTTGGCTAAATACTTTTTAGTCCATTTGAAAATACTCACTAGAATACTATCCAGTTGTCACATTTAGATATATAATGTAAATTCTGTGGAAAATTATGGAGTCAGCTGAAAGTTTTTCTCGATCTTATAGTTTTTTTGAAAAAACTGGGTGAATTGCCTCTACTAAGAAGGTGTAACAATAAGTTATAAAATTCCAGACGTATGCTATTACAATACCACTAACCTCAACGAACTGTCAACAACTGTTACATTTCGGTATAAACAGTCAATCTAACAAAACTGTAAAATAAATCATGTAGGTAAATAGTTGTGTATTTAATTGGTATTTAATTCAATATTTCAAAATAAAATCATAAAAAAGCATACCGAGAGTAGAAATTAAGTTAGGTAAACAACAAAAAATGTTTTAATAATGAATAAAACATATAAATTAAACTTTTGAATGTTCTCAAATTAAATGGAAGTAAAACGTATTAAAAATACAAAAAAGCTTGTTATTATAATTTCCTTTTTTAATCGGACTACCATTTTCCTATACTCAGTTTTTGATGATTTTTTTCCAACTAAATTTACTTAATAACAATACCATCAAACGAAAAATTGTATACACTTTTCTGATTGCTTAGTGGAAAATTATAAGAATTCTGATTCTCGAAAATCTCTATCCATCTGAAATGTGATTTTTAACAACTTAAATATTCTTTAAGAAAAAAATAAGAAAAACCATTTTAGTCAATCAATTATCATACTCTAATGAAATTTATTTCTACAGAAACATAAAATGTACCTACACCATTTTGGTGAATGTTTATCCTGTTTATCATTTAATACAATGAACGACCAAAATTGTTGATAAAATGATAACACATTTTATTACCTATTTAGCCTTAGAATTTAGAGTAATAATTCAAATAGTAACAGTAAAAAATTTTCAAGTTAATTTACTCGTACTTACAAATGCAAAATGTATACAAATCATGAAAACGTAACATATTAACGTGATATATATATATACATTATACATATAGTATTCTATCCATAACAAGCTAAGAATTGTATATGTATAGAATATAGATAAATATCAATTATACGAATAACTGAGTTGCAACTGAAATAGTAACTTTTTTTAATTTCAAATAAAATTTTCAATTTACTTAATTTTTAAAGTTACTGATATCTAATGTACTTTTATTTTATTGTCACATTTTTTAAATTTATTATTCGCTTCATTGTGTTTTAATTCAATGACAGAAAAATTTAACAGGTTTAATTTATAAAATAAAAGATGAAATTTTTGGACAAAATTAAGTGTACCAAAAAGTGTCTCCAGAAAAAAAATAAAAATAAACGAATAAAATAAAAAAAAAATTGGAAAACCAATAGATCCTTCTCTTCACTCAGAATCTAAAATGAAAATATTTTAGTTTTAATTAATACATTTTAGGAATATTTAGAATATTTATATTTTCCATAGCAGTTTTTTCACTTGAACTATTTGCGTTAAATATCATTCGGAGTATCAATCAATTTCCCACTAAGACAATGATATATTTATTTAATTGTACTTATTATCTCAGGTGAATCTGGATCTGGAAAAACAGAAGCATCTAAAAAGGTTTTACAATTCATTGCAAAAGCAACACACGGAGACGATGTCATTGAGACGATAAAAGATAAACTAATTGTAGCGAATTCGATATTAGAAGCATTTGGAAATGCCAAAACTCGTAATAACGATAATTCTAGTCGATTTGGAAAATATATGGACGTACAATTTAACCATTTGGTTTGTTTAAATTATTTTCATATTGAATACTTTAAATTTATATTAAATATAAATGTTAAAGTTAATTTTCAAAGTCGTCAAAATACAGGTTATGATCGATAAAAATGATTCTGGTAAAACTTAATGTGGTCACCAGTAATTTAAATTAACACAGAATTATTCAGTTGTCTGTACTAACACACCAAAGGGGGGTAACACTCAATATAATTTCGTTAGTATAGTAGCGCAATTTCACTATATATAGATGCTATATTTAACAAAATTTAAATTTAAAAAAAAGTAACATAAATTTCGGATTTTATACAAATATTAACCATTAATTGCATACATAATATACTTATAAACCTGAATGTAAGTTTGAAAAAATAAATGATTATCGTATTTTTTAGGGACAGCCGATTGGGGGAAATATTTTAAATTATCTATTAGAAAAATCTCGAGTGGTTAAACAGGCACATAACGAAAGAAATTATCATATATTCTATCAACTAGCGTATGGAGCAGATAAATGGCTAGCCCAACTTTTAGAGATCGACAAGGACGTAGATTACTCATACTTGAGGAATGACAAAAATGACCACGAAGATAATTTTGATGACGAAGTTTGTGCAGCTTATTATAAATGTATACATACATGTATTTTTGTTCATTTTGACCTTGAATTTAGGCTATTAATGAAGACTCCGAAAAATATAAAGAAACGCTACAAGCATTGCAAGTCCTAGAATTTAATTTAGAAGAAAAAATGGATGTTTTGAAAATTATTGCTAGTATTTTGCACTTGGGTAATGTTAAATTTCATAAGCGTGATGAAATATGCAAAATTGAAAACATCGGCACAATACGTATCGTAGCTGAAGTAAAGAAATTGATCATTTCATTTTCAACAGTCAAATAAAATTACAAAATTTTAAAATTAAATATTCCTGTGTATCTCAAAACATAACTTTCTACTTTATTCGAATTAACACGATACAGCTGTGTTTGTTAAACATTAATTCTATGAATTTATTTCTTACTATCCAAATGCAAATATCCTCACATAAACTTAATTATAGAATCGATGAATACTAAGATTAAAATAGTAAATTAATTAAAAATTAATAAAATAAGATAAAAAATATGTAAATTTTTCATTAATCCTAGATGTAAAAAATTAATATAATTATATAATAAAACCAAATAGATATATGTATTAATTGTATGGTTTTCAGCTACTAGGGGTTCCGACACAAGATTTGATATTTGCGTTGACGAACAAAACAATAAAAGCTCACGAAGAAACTATTCAGTCGGGTCTAGATATAGAAATGGCAATTTTCGCAAAAGACGCTTTAGCCAAAGCCATTTACAGTAGATTATTTGAATGGTTGGTGACGCACATAAACCAAACACTCAAAAAAACAGTTTGTAAAAATTATAAATACGGACATCTAAACAAAAACAAATCAATTGGTATATTAGATATTTACGGTTTTGAAATTTTACAAAACAATGGGTAAGCACGTCGTTGGTTATTCATATTGAAAACTTTATTATTTTAGTGAGATATGCGTACTTCTGAATAATAGTATTATAGAATGAAAGATAACAACCATTTTTACTTGATTGCCTAATGAATTTATTTTTATACTTTAGATTCGAACAGTTTTGTATTAACTATTGTAACGAAAAGTTGCAAAAACTATTTCTTGACTTGACACTCAAATCAGAACAACAAGAGTATTTGGAAGAAGGCATTGAATGGACTTATGTCGAATACTTTGATAATCGAGTAATATGTGATATGATCGAAGAAAGACACAAAGGTACCCATCATAGTCTTAATGATTATTTCCTACCATTGAGTCTAATGCCTATCACAAATGTTTGATTTTTAAAGGAATCATTTCATGTCTGGATGATGAGTCTCTTAAACAGACCGATGTTTGTAATAACATAATTTTCCTTAATGAATTGGGGACACGCTTCAAAGACCATAAACACTTTTCTTGTTACCAGTCAACCGATTCTCAAATAAAAAGAACAATTATTTCACCTACAGTGAGTATTTATAGCAAAAAAAAAATGTGTATATAGTATTTTTCAAATTCCAAACACTCAAAAAAATAATCTGTAAAGATTATAGACATAAAAATGTATACTGAATTAAGCAATGAGTGTAATATGAGTGTAATCTTATATTCTAAAGTTTAATCTTAAAATGTACACATTGGTTTATAAAGTTAATATTAAACACAATGTTCTTAGGAATTCGTAATTGTCCATTTCGCTGGTACTGTAACATACGACGCTTCAAGTTTTCTGGAGAAAAATACCGATTATTTGTATGGTGATCTCAGCCAAGTAATGTCCAACTCCACAAATGAAATCATTAAGGTATATTGTATGAAATGTACTCGATACATTGACTGTAAAAACCACGGCCTTGAAATTTCACCATGTATTTTCAGTCAAGTTTTTCGGACTGTCAAACGCCGAACAAAAAGATACCGGAAACCACAATCAAACAATTCAAGCGAAGTTTGAATCAACTAATACAAACATTGATGTCAAAACAGCCTTCGTATATCAGATGCATCAAACCGAACAATTACAAAATTCCCAGTTAGTATATTGCGCACCAGTTTTTTGTATGCGCCATATTCGCGTGTAATGATTTATGAGGAGCCGGTCCGAAAGCCCAAACCCCTGTCATATTGGTTATTCTTGTTATTATTCCATAACTTTTTTTTACTAGAAACTTTTACCGAATAAATACTTCCTAAGTTAACATGCAAAGAAATCAAATATATAACACAAGCCAGACAAATAATGTAACATTATTAACGATAATATTATATTCATAAAATTACCACCAGCAGATTATTGATTTTGATAAAACTTTACAAAAGGTAGCTAAACATGAAACAAAAAAAAAAAATCTGCGAAGTTAAGTATAAATCTCAACTTACAAATAAACGGCAACCTTGGTTGTATATTTTATTTTTATTTTAACTAGTAGTCTGTAATTGTTAGTTTTGTAAACATGAATAGTCTGATAGTCTCAATAATTATTTCATTTTTAAATGGTATTAATATTTTTAAATTAAGTTCGTATAACATTAAAAGAGGACTAATTAAAAAATATCATTTGAGTGCAAAGAAGGGTTAAAATTTTAAAATTGAGAGTGGCTCGTTTAATGTTTGGCATCGCGAAACCCAGTAGGTAGGTCTTTAATGCGGGTTTGTAGAGCTTATATGCGTGCAGATGTTCAAAATTTCTCATAATCGCAGGACATTTTTCCAGACGAATTCGACGAGGAAGTAGTGAGGAACCAAGTAAAGTACATGGGCCTAATTGAGATATTGCGCATCCGGAAAGCCGGTTTCGCATACCGTGGAGAGTTCTCCGAGTTCTTGGATAGATACAAGAGCCTATGTCCGGAAACGTGGCCGGACTGGACGCGACGGTACGCGACGGCTGAAATGGCGGTGAGACAACTGGTCGAACATCTAGAGTACGCCGACGAGGACTATAAGATCGGAAAGTAAATACACACGATACTAATATTGCAGTGAAATACGCGATCCATAGGTGAACCACAAACTTAAGAGTAACATAAAAAAATTCATTTTTGTGAACTTAAACCATCTGTCTCGGAGAAGAGAGAGAAGTGGCAGGGTGATCGAATCACGATAACTCCCCTCCCTCCGAATTAAAAACTTTCTTATTTTTTATCTCACTTCTGACGTCATTTATATAATTATGATCACATTAAATTAAGTCAATATACAATTAAATGAGAATGCAAATCTTAAATCTCAAATCCTTAAATATTTAATCATAAGAATCCTCAATCTTAACATGTTTATTTAAAAAAAAAAAAAAAAAAGAATTTGTTTAGTAAACCGTAAGCATTGTTCTTTGTATTTTTTTACTGGCACGACGTCGCCCTCCTCCAAGGTGAACTCTCAAATACGCCAATGCGCTTGTATACTAATGATTAATGACAAAATAAAATTACTTCAACTCATGTGTGCGGACTCCACGTCAATATCAGGATTCGTTTACAGGACCAAGATCATGATCAAACGTCCACAGACCGTGTTCGAGACTGAGAATCGATTTCAGGAAGCCAAACACACACTGGCTACAACGATCCAGTCGGCGTGGCGTGGCCACGTGGCCCGCGAACGATACAAGCGGCTCAAGACGTCAGCTATACGCTGTCAACGACTCTTCAGGCACCGGTTGCAATGCAGAGAGTTACAGAAGATGAGGGATTACGCAATCGTTACGCAAAAGATTGTTTTTGTCCAGAAAAACATTAGGAGGATGCTGGCTGTGCGAGCATACAAGAAGAAGTTGATTGCGGCTCAGACGATTAAAAAGTATGTACCCTATTTTATTAGAAAACACACACGCGCACACACACACACACACACACACACACACACACACACACGCGTACACGTACACGTACACGTACATGACACGATAATGTCTTAATTATTTATATAGATATAACTAGGATCACTATTTCAATAATTATTAATTTACATATTTATCTACTTATACAAGACCATAAATGGACCGAAATTTCGTCTTCAAATTGTTTTTATTTAAAATCAAATTTCTTTGGTTAACAAGTATAATATTTACATATTATATTACAAAACACTATAATTAATTTTATCTCAAAAGCTATGCGTGTAGTGGGACAAATGAGTAATGAGTTAACAAAAAAAAAAAAACAAAAAAAAAAAAGACTAAATATAAAAATATACAAATGAGTTTACAAATTAGACCATAAATAATGGTTTCATACTCAAAAACTATATTGAGATATTATTGTAGATTATTTTGAATATAATAAAAAATAATAATATAGTAATGTATAAAATATAAATTACTACATACACATTATCTAATACATAACTAAAAAAACAATGTAATAAATTGCAACAGTCTTTGTATTTTGTAATGAAAACCTGATGAAACAATTTGCAAATTATACGAGACAGTGGCGTACGCAGGGGTAGGGTTCTAGGGTTCTGACCCCCACCGAAATTTTTTCATTTTACAAAAAATATCTCATTTACCACCATTTGAATACACAGTCGATCAATTGTTGGTAATTTTTAATTTATTATTAATTATAATTTGCTATAACTTATAGGTAACTTATTATATAAAAACTGTAAAGCAAATTATTTAAATTGTTTATTATTATTAAAATTATTTACTCATGTAAAACCCTAACCGAACTAAAATCCTGCGTACGCTACTGATACGAGACATACACAGTCTTGAACGACAAAAATAACAATGACAGATGAATATGAGTATCTAATAACAATCATGGTAATGATAATAATAATTATTGATATTGTTCATCAATTATTATACGTCACAGGAAACCAATATTAGATGATAATATTAAATATGATATTTTGTTTAGTTTAGTAGTGATTGATAGGTGGGTGAACGAGGTTTCTTTGAATAGCTTCTCAAACTATTAAAGTAGGTACAAAATAATTATATAAACAAATGCAAACTAGTAAGCAATGATCAAATTATATTTCTCATATTTACCTATTACACTGTAAATTTAACTATCAAATCAGATATAGTAAAAAATATTATAGGGAAGGTATTGTGCAAATAGAAAGCTTGATCATTTATTTTAAATAGATAATTAAATTCATAAATTAAAAAAATGATTATAAAAATAAATATTGGGCACAAACAATTCACTATAAAAAAAAAATAAGTGCTATCATGGGACACCCGGTAGAAACGTAGTGTCTTTGGCGGTCTTATAGGTTACAGATTTATTTCAGTGGAACTATTCGAAATGAAAGTAAATATTATGTTATCAGGTTTTTTTTATTTAATTCATTGAAATTACAAACATTGAAAAATACATTGAATTATTATAATTGTTCATATTCAATCATCGTAATGATAGGCCTGTTCTTACTGAAATATGACACGTATGTTTGTGACGTAATTTTTTCCAAATATCGTGAAACAATGCGAATTAATATCATAACGGGAAAACCCGGATTCGTAAACACAGTAACGAAAGTGATTTTATAATATTTAATGTTATTTATTTTGTCATGGACGGTTTCTATTATAAAAGAGAAAAAATCAAACTCCTCAATTTACTTTTTACTCCGTATCCGTACGGTGTTTTTCATCCGTTTTATTGCCCACACACTATCGGTGTACGTTGTTCGAACTACACCGTAAAGGGTACACGGACAAATAAAACTGTAGTATGTGGCCTCCTTAATACTATAATAATTTAATATAACAATAACCAGTGGCGTATAAATCCCCCCCTCAGGACCAAAAAAAAAAAAATCCAATTTTTAAGTAGTCAGAATGAAAAATATACAAAAATGTCTTGAAAATGTGTATAAAATTAAGGATATTGTAAGTTATAATAGAATAACAAAAATATTTTTTTTGTACGAGGAGGTAGAGATACAAATAAATGTTTATTATTTACATAAAAATTATTTTTGTGTAGATATAAGGTATAGTTTATCATTATTTGTAAATTGTTTCTGTACTGTGTGTGTGTGTGTGTGTGTGTGTGTGTGTGTGTGTCTATTTTTGTAATAGCATACCCGCATGGCGCATATGGCCTTATCGAAATATTATTTTAATTTATAACTAATTTATCCCTTATTTCTTGTTTAATATATAAATATATTATAATAATATACATGATTGTCCAAATGCCGGATGTTTAGTTATGCTATTCATAAACCGTCATTATCAAATAGCCGCAGACGAAGTTCTTATTGAATTATCAAACAAGAAACGACGTTTGGAATTTTTGCTGCGTATAATATTCAATATGTCTATTTTTTAAGTTGTTTTAATTTTTTAAATAAAAAATTAATCACGAAAATGAGTGTAAACTCTTTTAATAACAATGGTCTTTCGTCTTTGATAAAACATATTGCATTGGGTGAAGCTAGGGACGTTGCGATACTACCGATACCAGTAAAGTATCGATACTTTTCTTTCGATACAAGTACTTTTTGTATCGATACCATGGGTTCGATACTTTACTCATATCGATAAAAAAGTACTGGTATCGAATGAATGGTATCGAATCATTTTACCGCCACATCAGTTCAAAATTACTTGAATAGTCGAATGTTAGTAGGTATTCAAATAAGATAGTATTAAAAATACTATTATAAAAATGTATTTTACGTATACTCACATAGTATAAATTCAATCTCATTAATAAAATGATTTTTTTAAGCAATTGTATAGCCTTGAAAATAAGGTAAAATGTATCTTTGTCCTTTGATACTTCATACAATCATACTCATGAAATTATTTAACACTGCCTAGGAAAAAGTAAGTTGTCCTAGCGGAAAAATTTAAAATTGTTTATAGACATCATTCTATTTCAGTATTATGGATAGAAAAATGTCATGTTCAAGGTTTAGAATTCTTTCATATACTGAAAAAAAAAGTACCTGATAAACAAATATAAATAATATTGTTTAATCCCCTCCCCCAATAAGTCAATTGAATGTACGCCACTGACAATAACAATTAATAATAATATTATCTAGAGCAGGGGCGGCGAACCTTTTCCGAGTAGAGTATCAAAATTGTCCAAACAAAGTTTTCTAAAACTGTTCGATTCCCCCCCTCTCACACTCACACACACACACACACACACACACACACACACACACACACACACACACACACACACACACACACACACACACACACACACACACACACACACACACACACACACACACACACACACACAAAGTAAGTTTAATGAAGTCAATATTTGTGTAAGTTATTTTACAAATTATATATGATATTCTTGAATCAGATGTGAATATTGAATAATCGTATTAAAAAATAAAAATGTAAATATATAATTATATTTTGATGTGAACTTTGGTTCCTTTTTTCATGTAAACAATTTTATAACAGAATATCTGAATTTATAATTTTTGTTAAACATGTAGTTTTTGCTTTGACTTGAAAAAATTCACTACACATTATAAACTTAAACTAAAGAAAAAATGAAAAAAATAAAATATAAGTTAGCGAATTGCATGACTTCCGACATTTCGATGTCTGCATTTTTCACCAATTTTCCATATAGACGATTTATTTGTATTTGTGATATTAGTAAAGCATAAATGTCTAAAAGGAATATAATTAAAATTAAAATCTGAAAAAATTGTTGAATCGTATTTATTTTAACTACGATTTCATAAATAGTATGTTTCAAATTTGTATTTTTATTAACATTTCGATAAATTCAATTTTTTCCACGTGATATTGAAATGTCGCCAACGTGCCACTTTTGGCACGCGTGCCATAGGTTCGCCACCCCTGATCTAGAGTTTCCAGCTACCTGCAACCTGACCTTTTTTCTTTTGTGTGTGTGTTATCGGCGGCGTGTGTGTTATCGGTAGATATAGGGTTGACGGTTTTTTCGGTATACCGTCAATATCGGTATACCGGTTTTTCCTCAAATACCGCTTCAACGGTTTACCGTAATACCGTAGTACCATTTACCGTTTGGTGAAACGGTTTTAGTGTACCGGTTATCGGATGTAATTGCTTAACAGTTTTCAGTCTTATCAGTTAAGCCGGTTATTCTATGGTTATGTTATACACTACATAGTATATTATGCCTCCATGGCTCCATGCAATAATAAATTAAAATAGATTTTATTTTTGTAATGTTATTGTTTACCAATGAAAATGCGTTCATCGAATCGTAATTGTATTTAATGGCATGCTCAGCATTTTGAAAATCCCTTTCAGAGTGTGCTTTTTTCGCCTTTTACAGACCCTGATATAACATAAATGTTGTTTGATGTGTTGGTTAAAATCAATTTAAAAAAAGCTTAAGGGGGGAAGGTACTCCTTCATCTATCTGGTATTATTACAAAAAGAAAGATCCTTATTATTTTCATCACCTTAATGGCTTAATTACATGATTAAAAAAAAATAATAATAATCTATAATGTTTCCCTCTAATTTGAAGAAGAAGATTATCATTTCAGTGTTTTTCAGATTTCCGATATTACGGTTTTCCGGTATATACCGGTATAAAGGTTTTCCGGTATATACCGGTATAACGGTTTACCGTTTCATACCGGTACCGAATTTAATACCGCAATACCGGTTTCAAATTTCAATACCGTCAATCCTAGGTAGATATTATATAACACCGTAGCCGGCCGCAGAGCGAGAGAGACAGGAGTATAGAGAAAGCGGTAAAGAGTAAGAGAGATAGCGGCTAACGCTTTTATTTTCGTTACGCACGGTTTTTCTGAGCTAGGGTCCCTCCGCTCACATCGCGCCATAAGAAACTACGTTTCAAAAAATGACTAGAAAAAAATTGCCCACACGCAAACACAATATTATGAAAAATACATTGTGCCATGTTTTTCATTTTCTGTAAACACTTTTTCGTATAGAAATAATGTTTCAAACTTTTCATCCAGCCAATCTATAGATCAGATATTTGCTCTTGTTGGTACTTTAGAGAGGTCATTTTTTTTCTCCATTCAAAATTTTTTCCAGAAAATTTTTCTGCACACAGGAGAAAAAAAAATTTGATCGGAAAATTCTGATAATTTAATATGACTTTGCTGACGATAGTATACCTATGGAACCGACCTTTTTTTCATAGTCAATCGTTTTTTCAGAAGACCGGAAAAACTGCTGAAAATTGAGTAAAAACAGCGAAATTTTAAATATTGAACCAAAACTTCTGAAAATTGTATATGTTTACACTTAGACTGATTTCTTTTAAGTTTATTTCTAATAAAGTTTTAAATATGGGCGCAATGTAATTCGTAATTTTCATGGGCGCATCGTGCATCTGCCCGGTTGCCCAGTGGGCCAATACGGGCCTGGCCATGTTCGTTTGAATAATATTAATATTTATTTGATATTTCATCATTGTATTTTACCATGAAAAATGTACAGCTTCATCAAAGGATTCTTAACGAGGAACGATCTTCCAAATATGTATAACCGTCGGTTTATCTTGTATAAACAGACAAGATATTTGATTCAGTTATCAGAGACATTGCCGAAAAGCCTGACGGACAACTATTGGCCAGAACCACCGACTTGCTGTAAAGAAGTAAACAAAATCAAATATCGCGTTGAATAAAACTTTTTTTTATTCTATTTTATACATATTTTTATACATATATATATATATATATACAAGGTGATTCACTAAGCGTGCTCATCCCCTTTTTTGGTCGCAAAAATGCGATAATTTGGATTTTTTTTTTTGGAATGTTCAAGTTACCTTGAGGGCTATGTTTTCCACTACTTTTTTTATGTTTCATTTAGCGTATCATATGGGTATACAAATTTTTTTTTTCAATTGGCATCTCCCCTTTTGATTTCAATACATCAAAATTTACAGAAAAGTGACACGAATAAAATTCCGTGGTCAAAAAGGGGGGTTGCCATTTGAAAAAAAAAGTTTGTATGCCCACAGGATACACTAAAGGATACACAAAAAAAAAGTAGTGGAAAACATAGCCCTTAAAGTAACTTGAACATTCCAAAAAAAAAATCCAAATTATCGCATTTTTGCGACCAAAAAAGGGGGTGAGCACGCTTAGTGAATCAGCCTGTATATGTGTGTGTGTGTGTGTGTGTGTGTGTGTGTGTGTGTGTGTGTGTGTGTGTGTGTGTGTGTGTGTGTGTGTGTGTGTGTGTGTGTGTGTGTGTGTGTGTTACACGAAGAAACTTATTTTAACGACGTCGTTTTTCACGTACAGGCATCTATTCATTTGAAGATCATGCACCGTGCTTGGTTGTCACGGTTATACCGATTGAATTTAACGGAATGTCCTGAGTTGTATGAACGCCTAAAATTTAAACTCACCGCTTCAGAAATATTCAAAGGTTAAAACACAGTTATTGCAATAAAATATGGTCGAATACAAGAAATTCAATTCGGAAATAACAACACAGGGTTTTTTTGTTTTTTCGTAGGAAAAAAATCTATGTATCCCGCCAGTTTAAAGTTTGATTTCGACCATGATCGCTACGGTCTCATAAAGCAAATATCGCATGGCAATCCAGACGACGCGGACCCGAACAAAACCTATATCGTAAGTTTTATACCAACGAATCTCATTGGTGATAACATTTTATTTTTTCAAAAGACATTTTTTCTTTCGATGCAGTATGTGACAAAAGTAACGAAATTCGATCGCCGAGGATACAAACCGAGAGAAAGAATATTGTTGGTGACGGCCGAATCTATTTCAATTGTCGAAAAAACGAATATAAAACAAAAGCAAAAAGATCACTTGCCGCTAGCATACGTGACGAGCCTACAAATGACTTCTGGAATGGACAACTTTTTACTGATTAAAGTATCCGAACAATTAGAAAATTCTAAGGTGAGATCGATCACACGCCGCCGTCAGTCATTACTATTTATATTATTTAGAATACCGTTTCACACAAGCATTAAAAATCAAAATCACATACATCGTCACAATTGTATATAAAATAATTTCATATTCAGAATGTTAACGCAACATGTTATTATTGTTATAAACTTAGGGAGATGTTTTGTTGGAAATACCATATTTAATTGAATGTGTGACGGTTATTTCAAAACAAGCACCGGTTGTAATAGATATCATCAATATGCAAACGAATTCGTGGTAAGTACACATTCATAGTAACCGACGCGTCTGCAATATAATTATACAATAATAAATCAAGTTACACAGAAATAATTAAATTAATACAATTTAAACACGATAGTCTTATATATTATATATTATAGCCAATATAATATTTAATTATTTGATCCTGCGGTTAACAGCTAAGTGAATTTTTGATACAACAATGTGGATTCCATCTTAAAAGTATTTTGATTTTTATGAGTAAATATCGATTTTGTTTTTTATAAAACTTAAGAAACACAATAATTAGTGAGTACAGCAGTTCTAACTACTTTTAAATGTCCTCAAAAGATTTATACTAAAAACAATAAAAGTATTATTTCAACCAAAGTACGAGTATGTACAATATAATACACGCAAGTAAATCCATATTACCGAAATCTCAAATAAATAGTTTTTCATAACTTCAAATAGTTTTGGATTATTTGCATGCACTTGCAAATGGATACATTGTTTTATTCATGCCTTGGAAAAAGTTGGGCAAATATGTCTTTTCAATTTTGCTTTTATGGAGATAAATTGTTTTAAATAATATTTTTCAAATAATTGGTTTCTTAAATGAAAATAAAAATATCTTAATTTGCTTAAAAAGCAAATCTATTCCCTAAATATTCCATACACTATTTTATTTTTTTTCGTTAACTAAATTCATAAAAATAATTTCGGATTTATACATCATACACTTCAATACTTAAGGAAACATAAAATTGTTAAAAACTAAACAGACAAAAATCCAATGATCAATCTAATTTTTTATAAAATTTTATTTTATTTTTGTTATTTATGTATTTAGTAATTCATAAGTTGATAAAATTTAATTAAAATTTTGACTAATGAATAATATATCAAATGTTTATTGAAACCTACGATAAGCATGGATAATAGTTTTTGAACTAAAATTTGTTTAGTACAAAAGGTAATGAAATCATAACTTTAAAACTTATTCCAATTTATTTTCTGATCAAAGGTCATAGATTTTCAATAAAATAATTCAATAATCAATATACATTATACTTATAATAACATTGATAATCCATATTATTATTTTTTCCATGCAACTATATATATTTTAAAACATTAATAGTTAGTAAAAATATCTAAAAAAATGTATGTATTTTTCTTTCATGAAGTATGAAACACGAAATGAAAAACTCAAAAAATCCTGGAATCATCGAATTCATACCTATTACCCTTCCAGAACACAAAGAAGGAATTCGCAAAGGAGAAAATGGAAAATTAACTATCATTGGTTGAAGAAAAACAAATGTGTCTTCAACCATTACTGATTTTAAATTAGATTCATAAATCCAACTGTCAAACACATCATGGTGGATGTAAATCATATAAAAAGATAAAAATCTACACAACTTGAGGAAATGTTTCACAATACCATACAAATTACCAGATCATAAGAAAAAATGTAGACGAAAGTCATAATTATATTTTAAATTAAATTATGAAATCAAAATTGAAACCCGAAAATGTTTTTTTTCGTGTACCTATTACATCGATTTATACACGACTCGAAGTCCAATTGTCTTTTGTATGGATTTTTTTTATTATTATTGATAAGTGTACAACGCATTTGAAATCAATGATTCAATAATAATCTTATTCATATATTATAATAGACTTATCGCGTAATAAAATCCAACTTCTGAAATCATACATATTAAAATTCACTCAAACATTATTAAAAATAAGGAGAACGATGTTTGAAAAATGTATGTTATACTCATTACAAAATCACTATCTAATTTTCTAATGTAACGACTCACTTGAAATTCATGGTGTCCTAATACCTAATGTGGTCGTATTATCTTTGTTAAGATTAGTAACTCCAAGTAGAATATTTTGTTACTTATTTAATACATTTCACCACTTTTATCGTGACTATACATACTTTCAATTCGAATTTATAGTCATTGTGTATTAATTAATGTTTCATGTGATATTTTTCATTCTGACACAAATAAAGGCATGTAAAACAATTGACAAAAGTTTAAAATATACAATTGTGCTATAGGAAGTAAAATTAAAAATGATTTACTTATTATATTTAATTAATAATTAATTAGATAATAAGTTTTGTAATCAATTGACTTGAATTAAATTGTCTTGAATTCAATATATAAAAACAATTGTATGTTGTGACTATTTATCAATAGTAACTATCCCACAATTATTCAATAACTCACTGTACATATTTTATGTTTATTTTCTTTGATCTTCGATAAAGTCTTAAATAAGAAGACTGTTCTTATCAATCAATGCCGCCAGATTTCTTGGTATGATCACCGAAAGCTACGGGATTAATAGAGTCGCGTTCTCTAAATCAGTTTATTGTACATAAGTGTATTGCATTTTAGAATAAAGAGATATAACGCAATACAACAATACGTTGATGTGTAAATTATTCAACACTAACAACTTCTAACCGATAATTTTTTGACAGAACTTTAATACTTTAAATGCTTCCTCAAGGACACGTTTTGTTAAAATGAATCAATAAACGGGGCCAGCAATAAACAGGGTGCACGATTGACACAAAATATAAATACAACTTTGTAACAGTGAGTCACAACAAGATATCAGAGACACAACTATGGGTGCTAGGGTTCAATTAAATGCCTCTAAACTCAAAATCTAAACCATTTTACTTTTCCATAAGTATTGAACTTTAATATTATATTTTCCGATTAATTTTATTATTGTTCAAATGCACTTATTTAAGCAATTGTATTTTGAAATCTTTTATTTTAGATTTGTATCTAAAATAATTTCATAATAATAAAACATTTAAACAAATAATAATATTACCATAATAAATAATTTCTAACATTATGATTGAGGTATATTGATCGCATAATATTTAATTATTGACTTTTAACTGTAGTATAATAGGACATACATTATTTCAAAGTGAAAAATACACACAAAAAAAAACTTATTTTTATCAACATTAATTACAGTTACTCAATTTTTATCTATACTAAAATGCTTTCAAGATATTAAGAATTTTAATTATTTTGGCAGATTAGGTAAAAGCAGAGTGCCCAGAGTAGCTAAGCTACTTGTACTCGTATTTCATCTATTTTAACACCCCTTGAAATGTGTGCCTAGTTATGCCTATGGAAGTTATGTTAACTATACATGGGTTAAATAAAAACATTGTTTAAAGTACAGTGTCTAGTGTACATTTAAATTAATATAATCAATGAAAAATATGGTAATAGTTTTTACATCGTAAATTAAAATATTTTAAGATATTATAAAAATATCTGAAGTCAAAGCCATGAAAATGTCGAACAATTTCTGAATATACGTATCCAAAAATGCATCTACATAAATAATAATACTCATCAATGAAAATAAAAATATTTCAAACGGAAGCTATCTTTTTTGTTTTTTTGGCACCTGTGTTATCTCAACTTCAATCACTTATTTTTCGAAGTTATTTAGAGAAGTTTTATCAGGAATATTTGTATTAATTTTTCTTATAGGATCATTTATATCAACTATCAATGATTCATTAATTCTAAATATGAATTAAAACCAACTAATGAACACTTAATTTACTATTATTGTCAACGAATACGTTTCAGAATAATTACATAAAGATCATATACAAATCTGTCCTCTTTAGTAAGAATGCTTCATTGACAATAAAGTACACGAATGTCACAATGTGCGAACCTATCACCGGAGAGACTATACAAATACTCGTCCCGATAAATAGGTTAAGTTAAAAGTAATAAATCGAAAAATCGAAAACTTCCGTGTTTTATGGCCACTCTAAATTTAAGACGATGCAAAGCATTAATTTAAATTATTGGCTATTATGTCTGAAAAATATGTCGTAAAGATGTCAGGTGGCGACGTGGCGTCGATTATCAAAAGATGACTTTAAAGTAATAAAGAAAGAACCTGAGAATCCATTAGTGTCTCTTGTCATTGGCATGAGCACGATCATCTACTCGATTAACGCTTCTTGTTTTTCTTCTTTTTTTTTTTTTTTTTTTTATGAACTTGAAATATGTATTCTATTTAAACGAATTTTGATAGAAAAAATATTGCATTTTATGAGAAGCGTTAATAGTACGACATTAATAATATTTACAATCGTCATATATTTGATCCGAGTCCTGTAAGTTGTATCATATGCATCTATAATTGTGATGAATAAATGTATTTACTATAACTGAACACAGCGATAATTACATATACCTTTTACCTACATTCTTCAAGTCACTTGACAATCATATAGTGCGTGCATACTGTTATTAGGTATGGTGGTATTCATAATGGATAGTTTAAAAAAAACGCGTTCTCGCCGCTAATAATTAGTTGCAAGTCTAAAGTGTATACTCACAGAGAAGTCGTACATAGTACTATTGAATATTCATTGCTATACTTGAACAGGAATTTTCAATCAATCAAACTCGCTCCATAAACAGCGCAAAGGTCGGATGGAACTAGTGATGGGCTGTGGGTAAATACCCAACGGGTAAGAAATATATGTTGGGTAAATACCAGGGTATTTACTCACGTCATTTTTTCCTTTGAAAAATTGGGTATTTTTTTTTTTTAATATGGCTTTACAGTCCCGGTTCGCACTGCGTCCGATGCACACGTCTTTATTATACTCCATTCTAAACTCGTTATCGTTCTCGCTGTTCGCATCCGATTATACTCAAAGTCATATCAAAAAATTGCTTACGTCAAACCCGATCCTAAAATTGTAATTTAATTTGAACTTGTAAGTACGCCCTCTGTGTATTTTACAAAATGTAGTCCTAATTAATTGCTTAAGTTAATTAGTAGTGGGATTATCCAACAGTCGTCGCGCCATTCACAGATAACGCGTCTGCGTTATCGCGTGCGTCGTGCACCGGTTCGTGACACTGCCCTTTCGCAAGATAAGATGTCGATTAATCATGCGAAAACAAATCGTGCAAATAATATCACTATACAGCCTGCTCGTTTATCAAATCCTGTAAATTCAAACAAAAATCAAATCAACACTAACTGCAATACTCAAGGGAGTAATATGCCCAGCAATTCAAACGGTGGCTGGCAAACGCAGAAAACAAAACCTACAAGAAACCTATCAAGTTCGTCATCTGACACTAATTCTACCAACAATTCTCCGTCAACGAAGCCCCAAAAAAAAAAATTGTTCACTTCACGCAACCGTTTTGAAGCGCTAGCTCAAAATGAGGCTGCAGATATGGGTACTGATCCATTCTCTATTACAGAAGAACCCTCTGTTACAGAAGAACCAAACAACGTTACTCAAAACAAACCCCCTCCCCCGATTTTCATGAAAGGTGTATTAGACTTTCCGAATTTCTGCTCAGCACTTATTGAGCTAATTGGAGTTGACAATTTTTTTTGCAAAGCTGCTGGCGATCGCCTTAAAATACAAACTGCAAACCCTGAATCTTACAGAGTACTCATTCGTTATCTTAAAGAAAACGAGGCTGAATACCATACCTATCAACTACGTGAAGACAAACCCTTACGCGTAGTTATTCGGCATATCCACCCATCTACGCCTACCGACTTAATCAAATCTGAACTTGAAACCCGTCTTTTTGAGGTCAGGCAGATAACAAATGTTTTACACAAGATCAACAAAACTCCACTTCCCCTGTTCTTTGTTGACTTGGAACCAACTGCTTATTCGAATGAAATTTATCAGCTCTCCTCTCTCCTTCATACTAAAATAAAAGTCGAAGAACCCTTCAAAACTAAAGTAATCAGCCAATGCACAAACTGCCAGGAATACGGTCACACTAAAACTTACTGTGGCTATCAATCACGCTGTGTTAGATGCGGTGCTCAACATCAGTCATCGTCATGTTCAAATCCACGCTCGGACCCACCTAAATGTGCACTCTGTTCTGGGAGCCACCCGGCAAGTTATAAAGGATGTTCAGTATACAGAGATCTTCAACGCGGCAGAAAACAAACCTCTAAAAGTAATTTTTTATCAGATAACATTAGAAATAAGACTCAAAATGTAAGAGACAGCCTCCCCTCAGCCAATTCTCATTCGAATCAACCCCCAAATCACTCTACCACTTACGCCGAAGCCACTTCTGGCCAATATGGCGAA
Organism: Therioaphis trifolii; assembly: GCA_027580255.1. NCBI lineage: Eukaryota > Metazoa > Arthropoda > Insecta > Hemiptera > Aphididae > Therioaphis > Therioaphis trifolii. The sequence continues at coordinate 52,121,132 of CM050404.1, forward strand.
CCTCCTCCTATTCCAACTCAAGATTTAAGCAACACAATAACAAATTTCCTAGAGGAGTTCAAATCTCTTATCAATCCTCTCATTTCACTTCTCAATAAAGTTATCACTAAACTACTTGATAAAATATAAATGTCTAATAGTTTTACGAATAAATCTCTATTAATTCTCCAATTTAATGCTAATGGTTTAAAAAACCATGTAAATGAACTTGAAACCGTACTTCACAACAAACGAATAGACATTGCTCTTATAACAGAGACTCATTTCACCAAATACTCCTCCATCCATATTCCTGATTATAAATTACTAAAAACTAATCACCCAGACAACACTGCTCATGGTGGAGTAGCCATTCTAATTAAATCTTCGATCACCTTTCAATCTCTGCCAAACTTCTGTCAACCTTATTTGCAATCCTGTGCCCTAACTATTAAATTAAACAGCATCCCTATCACCATTGCGGCCATATACTCCCCTCCTAAACACAAGATTACTAATCAAATCCTCACAGACTACTTTAGCACAATAAACCATAATTTTATAGTTGGAGGTGACTTTAATGCAAAACACCAGTCGTGGGGTTGTCGTGCAAATAATCCCCGTGGTTTAGTACTCAAAAATTTTACTTCATCCAAATGTTACAAAGTTCTCGCTCCTCCTGGACCTACGTACTGGCCGACCTCTATACGAAAAAACCCCGATATCTTAGATATTTTTGTTTCCAAAATTCCTAATAACCTTAACTATAAAACTGAAAACCTCCTTGAACCAAATTCTGATCACTCCTCAGTTATGCTATCAGTAAGTGCTTCCCCTCTTACTCGTCAAGCGCCTCCCAAATTATTCAATTCCTCCACTGATAAGTATAAATTCCACAATCTTGTTGATCAACAAATCAAATTAAATGTAAAACTTAAAACTCCTGATGATATTGATCTGGCTGTAAATAATCTTACTCAACTCATACAGTCTTCGGCTTGGTCCTCATCAATAAAATGCCATCCTCCTACTCATCTCCCCCAAATTCCAGAATATACACGTAGTATTATTGTTGAAAAACGTAGAGCTAGAGCTCTATATCAACGAACGCGTCTTCCATCTCATAAACAAAAATATAATAAATTAGCCAACCATCTTAAAAAAGTGTTGGCAAAACAAAAATCTGAGTCTCTTGCTAACCTTCTTTCAAATCTTTCTTCCAAAGACGGTAGTATTTGGAGAGAAACAAAAAAATTTTGTAAATATAAATCTGCTAATTTACCAATTAAAAATCCTGACGGCAGCTATGTCATTTCAGACCCTGACAAAGCTGAACTTTTTAAAACTCACCTTTCTGATATTTTTCAACCTCACCCTGACATCTTCTCTCATACCAATAACAATATGGTTAATGACCATCTTAATTCGCCTCTATGTTCATCGGCTGGTCCTATTAAACACTTCACTCCAAATGATATCAAATTTGTTATAAATCAATGCTCCCTAAAGAAATCCCCGGGATATGACCTTATAACTGCAGAAGTAGCAAGATGCCTACCTAAAAGAGCGATTGTTCATCTTTCCCATATTTTTAACTCTATTTTACGTCTTTCTCACTTCCCAAGCCTATGGAAATTCTCTACTATTATCCTTGTCCCCAAACCTAATAAGCCACCTGACTTAATTTCCTCTTTTCGTCCTATAAGTCTACTTCCTTTTTTTGCCAAAATTCTAGAAAAACTCATCCTCAAACGAATACTTCCAAGTATTTCTGCAAACTCCATCATTCCTAACTCACAATTCGGATTTCGTTCTGCACACTCAACTATACAACAAGTTCATAGAGTCGTTGATGCTATATCTTACTCCTTAGAGAAAAAACTCTACTGCACAAGTGTATTTCTAGACGTCTCCCAGGCGTTCGATAGAGTCTGGCATGACGGCCTACTTTTTAAATTAAAACAATTTCTTCATCCCACTTACTTTTTAGTTATTAAATCATATCTTTCTGATCGTAATTTTCAAGTCCGTGTTGGCAATTCTTTTTCTTCCATAGCCCCCAAATCTGCGGGTGTTCCTCAAGGTGGAATTCTCTCCCCCATCCTTTACAATATATATGCCTCTGACCAACCAACCACTCCTAATACAATGGTTGCAGACTACGCGGATGACAAGGCCATACTTTCTATTCACTCTGATCCATTAGTAGCAATACAAAATCTTCAATCCCATCTCACCTTAATGGAACACTGGTACACTAAATGGAGAGTTAAAATTAATCAATCCAAGTCTATACATACAACGTTTACCCTTAGACTCGCCCCATGCGATGAGGTTTTAATTTATGGCACCCAAATCCCTAGTGCTCTAAGTACTAAATACCTTGGCTTAACCCTCGATAAGAGGCTGACCTGGGCCCACCATATCAAAGCAAAAAGAGTTAAATTAAATCTACGACTTAGACTATTAAAAAGCCTAATATGTAATAATAAATATACACATATCAATACTAAACTTCTCATCTATAAATCTTTACTTAAACCTATTTGGACATATGGACTGCAACTATGGGGAAACGCAAAAAAGTCCAATTTAAATAAAATTCAAACTTTCCAAAATATAGCACTTCGTAAACTTCTAAATGCCCCTCCCTATGTATCCAACCATTCTATCCATTCAGATCTAAAAATTCCACTCGTTCATGATGAGGCTAAATCCTATTACAAACGTTTCCACCTACGCTTACCTTCTCATCCCAATCCGCTTGCAAGAGATCTTTCTACTGTAACAATTCCAGGTAACCCTCCTAGAAGGCTAAATCGTAAATGGTGTCGTGATCTACTAATTTAATTTAAAATAAAATAAATAAATAAAAATATTATATAATTCACCAAAATGTAAGTGTCGCTAATGGGTGGCTGCTTTCTCCAAACGTATCAAAATATGTATAATTTATTAAGATTGTTTCTCCTTGTGACTAATACGTCTTAATAACTGTACGCTATCTAAATTCATATTTACTCATTGTGCCATTGAGTACAGATTGTAAATTTCTTTTTAAAAATAAAAAAAAAAAAAAAAAAAAAATATGGCTTTACTGTTTTATCTTAAATTGTGGTTGTAACCAAGGTGGATATATCTCCACCTTGGTTGTAATATAAATATTAAAGTATATTAAAATATCATATGACTACAATACATACTAGGGTGGTCCTTATATTTGAAAGTAAATATTTTTGTCGGGACTCCCCTCAATATTTTTAAGAATCATATTAAAATAATGCCTACGAAGTTTGGCCATGATAAGTCAATTCTAAGACGCGGCGCAAGGGGGTTGAAAATTGACCAAAGGGCAATATTTTGTAATTTTTTTAGTTTTTTTATGTTTATGTTAAAACTACAGCACCTAAAGTAAAAATTAATAGAACCTTAATTGTAGAACATAACAATACCTAAAAAATATAAGGTTATACATGTTCATTTAAATCTATTATTTTCTAACAAAAACAATAAAATAAACAAATCATTCATTTATTTGGCAAAATACAATTTGTATAATTATTTCACGATTTATTCATTTTATTATTACATTTAAAATTTCACGTATATTATTATTATACATTATTTTATTTTATTTTATATTTTATTATATTATTCCATTACAGTACTTTTTCTTGAATCAGGATGTATTTTCCGATAGTCAGCTACGATTTGTAAAAGATATTGTTTTTGTTCCTCGTTTTTGGTTATAATAGAATTGAAATCTTCAATTAGTTTAACTGCTCTTTCGGCACAATCATTTACCACTTTTAAAGTCTGTAATTTTCTTTTAGCATCTTGATAATCCTCACTAGTATTCCAAAATTGAGGATCTATATTTAAAAAACTAGTTTTAATATTAAATCGTCTAAAAAAATTTATTGAATTTGAATAAATAAATTCATCGATCGTTTTCGTAACAAATATCTTATAATCAATTGCTATATTAATTTTTTTAATATTATTGTCATCATTTTCCTTATTTAATGCTTGGACCATACTTTTTTTTGTTTCTAGCGATACATTATCGTCAAAAAATGCTAATGCAGAATTTTCGGGTGATAAATACCATAAATGGTTGCTAAATTTTTTGAGTCCTATTTCACTTACATCTGAATTGATATTTCGATATTCGTAAAGACTTTTTAAATGTTCTAAATCTAGCCGAGGAGCTTCAATTGCGTTTGTCGCAGAAAACCAAAATTTAATATAAACTCGTACAAGAAAAATACAAACATCGCGAACACCAACATCGGCTGTTAAACAAAAGTCATCACGGTACAAAAATATTTTTAAGCAATATATTGCTTTCGCCATCCATCGTGCATGATGAAAGGCACCAGGAGCTCGAATAGATTTACCATGATAAGATTTACCACCCAGAAATAAAATTGCTTAAGTTTAATAATTCGAGGTAATCTTCTCTTGGTTGATTTTCGGCTATTCTTGCATGACAATATGTAATAATATTTTCTGTTACGTCATTTAATTTCAATGCTACATATTTATCATCAATACCTGGTTTTATATTCTTAGACTTAATCTGTGGCCATTTTTGCTGAAATTTTTTAAATAAAGGTATATTTGGTATTACACACACGGTAGAAATGTAGAATATAGATATACCGTTACGCTTACGGCATTCAGAATGCGTTGGTAATGCGGCATTAGTCTTGCTTTTGCGCTTTTTTCGTTTTTGCTTTGTTAATGAAATACAAATTATTTATTTTTATTGTTGCTTAAATTTGTGAACTATAAAATAAAATTATGGGAAGGAAAAAAGACATAGTGCGTAAATACTTTGAACAATTCATATCTAACGATAAACGTCAGTCATGCTAGTTTTGTCAAAAAGAGTATAATATGAATGTGAATAAAATGAAAGCACATTTACTTAAATATTCAAATTGCCCACAACAAATAAAACAAAAATGTTATTCAAATACAACTTCTAATGTAACTGAAGATCAAATACAAACAGTTGATGAATATGATGCTAATTTAGCTGTCAATTCGCACAAGCCTTTAACCATCAACAAATTTTTTGATCACATGAATAAATCAGAGAATGTAAGTAAAATAATTAATTTAAAAAAATTATATTAAATAGTAAGCTTATTTTGTTTATCATTTATTACAAATGTATTATTATTTAAATACAATATTTGCTTGTTTAACACTAAAAACTTGGTACCTACCTGTGTAGGTATAATGTTTAATTATATAAATTGACAAAAAAAAATTTTTTTAATTTTACATTATTACATATGTATTTAAAAGGTACAAAAAATCAAAATGTTAAGGATTATCTATATGCTATATGAAAATTACAACTTATAAATTAAGTACCTAGGTACATAAATAATATTGTATTCATGGCTATTATAATTTATATGAATATATACAAATTATAATTTATTATTTTAATAATGGTGTTGTATCTTTCATAATATTTTATATTTATAAATTTATAAACAATCTATGCTTATTAATTTATGTTTTTTTTTTTTTTTTACTTCTACTTATCATAATATTTTTTCATTAAGTACATATTTAGGATTAGTTTAAATCTATTTGAATTAGGTAACATAGTTCTCTAAGTTGTTATATAATAACATTTATTAAACTTATCTGTTTAAATAAAAATTATAAAACTATACCTAATTTAGGTATTTTGGCTTGGATCACCACATTTTAACATTTGTTCGTTGATGAACAAAATTTTATTGAATATTTTTTGTTTGAAGTAATTACCCAAATTACCGGGTATTTATTTTAAATATCGGGTAAATAACTAGGGAATTTACCAAAAATATATTTACCGGGTATTTGCCCATCATTAGATGGAACATAATATACCTTGAAAGCGGACAAGTATGAGTAACTCACGCGTAGTATACTCACTTAGTTATTTAGATTCCTAGGTATCTATTGAAATAGGTAAGTCTATTAAAATTAAAGGTATCATAAATGGGTTTATACACGTATGTTTGTGAACAACAGAACTTTAGAACTAAGTATTTTTTTTATATGTACGATCATTGGCGCCCGCAGAAAATTTTCTGGGGGGGGGGAAATTAATTTATATATTTATATACCTATATATATATCTATGTAAAGAATAATTACATAAAAATGTTAATATGGCAAATTATTATCAAATTGTTTTTATTTTATTAAAATATTCATTATTGCTTATATTATGTATATTAAAAATTAATCTTGCTGGAAAAGGAACTGCAAACGTCTTGAGTCTTTCCCAAAACGATCAACAATTTCTTCGTACAAATTATCACTTATTAATTTGTCCACAACATCTTTATATATATATATATGCAGCATGCATAAAGAATCAAGTCTTTTGTCCGTCATTGTTGATATTAACCAGGTTTTCACCCTCCGCAATGTACTGAATAATCGTTCAGCTGTACAAGTAGTGGCCGGTATGGTTAGGCCAATACAAATTGCATTAAATACTGATGGATAAAAATAGTTCAGCTTCCTTCAATGTTTCCAAAATATCTTTAGATTTTTTAATATCCGTTTGTCCTTTATAATAACTATACCAAATCATAGATTCCGATAAAAAATTATCTAAAAACCGCCATATTTTTCCAAAATATTATTAGTGAGTGATGTATATTGTTGTTTATCAAGCTTTATCAAGTATTCGGGTGATAATTGTAATAACGAATAAGGGACCTCGTTTTCTACGGAAAAACGCTCTTTAAGAGATGATAATAATGAATCAAGATACTGAATAACAATAGTTATCTTAAAATAATTTTGAGCACAATCAACTGGTACATTTGCTCTATGGATTTGTTTTTTAGTAATTCTTGGCATGTCAAATGTTTATACGTGAAAAATGTATGTTACTTTCTTGTAATGCGAATTCTAATTATTTCGTAATTGGACCGTGAAACTACGATAGAGTTACTATTTGCTTAAAAATAAATATTAAAATATATAACGCTGGTACCTAAGTAAAATTTTTATCTATCAGTATGAATCGTTTAATTAAGTACCTAGCAAATTATTTTATGTACCAACTAACTTTGTTACAGTTTCCCCATGGAAATATTTGTATCATAAAACATTATCATGATATTATTTTCCTCCGAAATTATTTTATCATCTTCGACTTTTTAGTTCATTTTTATTTTATTTTTACATGTTTTATACAAGAATAAAAAATGATAAGTATCTATTGTTCTATGTAGACCACTTAACTATCATAATTCTCAGAGACCTATTTAAAAAAATATTTTTTAATCAAATCATTCAAATCATAAATCTTATTAGCGCTTATGTAGGATGATACATTACTTGAATCTAACATTTTCCAATTTGAGAGGAACACGCGTGTGATTACAAATTTTAAAATATTCTTGTTTACTTTCATTTTTAAAGCATAGATCAAAGCTATACATTATATTGAGATGAGTTTGGTATAGGTAATCATGTATTATATTATAGAAAACGTTTCTTTCTGACGAACGCAAAAAGATTTGCGTACACAAAAAGATTGGGAAAATCTGTTTTAAATATTAATAATAAAATTACAAACATTTTTTAAATGTCAAGTAACAAATATGATATGTACCTGCATATAATACTGTATGCTATTTACACTCAATAAGTAAGCTGCGAAGATTTTTAAGTGTGTTTTTTGTACGAGAATTATATGTAGTCATGTAGAAGCATTTTCACTTTAAAATGAAAAAAAAAAAGGACCAAGAAACTTTAATACCTATAAAACACTATATGCAAACTCAAAGTTAATATTCATCAATTACTATATTTGAATAATTGGTATTCAACTAACACGATCGTTACAAAAACATAAAATATAACTATTTCATTTTTTTCAGCCATCAAACGTTGAATTCCTAATTATTTCAAAACTGATATAAAATAGATAGCTGGAAATTATGTATCCTTAAAGAATTATTTACAAAACTGCATAATATTACATAACTACACATTATTTTACGCCGATAACCATTCGTCTTATAAAACCTGTCACTCTAACATCGCTAATATTGGTATTGTAATTTCAGAAGATATTATCGAATAACGTTTATCTAGTCCTACATCTAACACAGCTGTTAGTATTAGAAAAAAAATATATATATAAGATTTTCAGTTTGCCAGTTGGTGAAAGTAGCCAGGAGAACACAGTTTTTAAATATTTAAAATATTCGCTACCTCAACTATTTATTGCTGATTGCGCCCATGGGTAATTCATGAGTCATGAATCATGAATGTATCATGTGTGCATACTATGCTCGATGTCACACACGTATATTCAATCCGTCTTGAAAGGACTTCCACTCGTATAAAATGTATTATCATGTGCTTGGTGAAATATATTTTACACCACTACACGAAAGTATATGACACTTGAGTAGACTTGAAAATGAACACGGTGTGCTTTGAATATTTTTTCACAGAGTTCGTCATGTAAAAGTAATTGTAGATGGTAGGTACATATTGAAATAATTTCAGTATCGTTCCCATATTAGATACACTATTTACTGTTTCAACGGTATACGCAGCATTTCATACGTTAATCGGTTCAGTACCTGTGTACTTTTTACTTTTGATTGTAGGCTAATCATTGAAATGTTCAAGAGTCCAGGGTATTCATGAAGCAACCGAGACTGGCGACTACTGTTATAGCTACTACTTAATAGCGACTGTTGTCCATAGGTACGTAGTTTCATGAATACGTTTCAAATCAATAAAAACCAAGCAGATCCATGATCAGTGTAGTTATTGATAAAAAAAAAACAAATATTTGATTTTTCTTTAAAATTAAATTATCAACGATATTATAATAGATTAGGCGTGGTATATCCACGGCATGCGAGAAATTTTGAGTGCACACGAAAAGTTTCAGGAACATTAAAATATTTTTTATGTTTTATATTATTTGTATTGTCAGCAGTTTGAAAATTTAATATATTAGGTAGATACATCGTTGTAAATGCCTATGTTTTCACAATCACTGATGTCTTCCAGAAAATTAAATCATGGGTCTGTGAAAAGTAGTCTACTTGTTGTTGATTTATTTTGAAAATAGATAACGAAATGAAACAACGCGATGTCCAATGGCCTAAAATAAATCCTATTCTAGATCTGTCATTAATAACTAGCTACAGATAAAGCAGCATTATCTTTACCTAGTGATATGTACCCTCAAATACCATAAGTAGTCATTTGTGGCACGTGGTACCCGTCAAAATGAATACATCTGTACTCCGGCCGTAGACTTTCGATTTGTAAATATTATTGTAACAACACCTGCGTATTTCGTGAATTCGTGAACATTTTAATCGTAGTTATTTTAGGAGTGGAATCGAGCCATTTTTACAAATTACGAACGATACCTACGTGTAATGTGATATTATATAAGTTTAAAACCAACCATAAATCATTGATTTCGGGAAACAATGCTGTGCGAAACTCAAATAATAATTTTATCATCCACTGGCTCAGTATTCTAAAATATTAAAAACCATATCACCATATCATTGACAAATAGAATATTTTTCCAGTTTCAACCAAAAAAATTATGAAATAATAACAAAAATAATCCACGGCGATATGATTATATTCATACAAATAATCCATTTCGCTGTACCTAGACACAAAAGCTTTTACTTAATCTATAGATAAGAATGTAACTATGCGTGGAAAATCTATTGATGAAAGAAAATGTTTACCAAATTGGTAATTTCAAATCGTATAAGGTTTCTATTGGTAACATCGTTAATTTACGAGGAGTAATGATTTTCGTAAAAACACTACCAAAATAAAACCGCGTATAAAAAAAACTATAAAAAAAAAAAATTGTAAAGAAAACACAATCATCACTGTACAACCAATAAATCATTTCTTTCACTCAGAATTAAAAAAATGATAAAGCAATGTGCATTGTTTGTTCAACAACAATAGTAAGTAACAGCAAATCACCTATTTAATAACACCACGAAGTTAATTTTATTATTATTCACTTTTCAAAAAATCTAAACAAAAACAAAAAGAATTTACTCTACAAGCAATTAAAAATAAATTGCACATTTAAATACTTTACTGAAGTTCATCGGTAGTTATTCAAATATTATCACCGGGGACCTAGCAGTAAGTATCTACCTATAATTAGAAATCACCAAGAGATATCATTAGATTTGCTACAAGAATAAGACGATTACTAAAATGAAATGAAAGATTCAAAATCTGTTTCATTTTATTGTCAAATAAACATTGAACATTTAAAAAGGTATGTTTTTAGTTTTATATGAAAAACTATTGCAGAAAATAGATAATACTTAACAATTAAACCATTGGCAGTATTAAAAACAATAACAAATTAATTGAAAAAATATTTAATTATTTGGAAACCTTAAAAATATGATGTTTTAAAAACCTGGGTTTTAGTTGATTTATGAACAACTCAATAAAAAGAATATATAAATGCAATTCTAAAATAATCTTCTGAGTTTCGGTTAGGTTTCTGAATTTTCTTTGAGTACTAAACAAGATAAGTACTTTAATGTTTAATTTAATACTTAAATATGTAACATACAAATACAAAATGTTTTACGAAAGTATAAAGTACAAAACTACATCTATTCACACTTTTTTATGATAATATTAATGTCTACCTATTTAAACATTTTAAACCAACACATTTAAAAAATGAAAATTAATAACTTCCAAACGCCTATGCTGCATACCAAGTTTGTATAATTTGTACAAATTTTGATAGTAAATTAATTAATTCAAATAATTAATTATAAGTGAAAAAATTAACTACAACTAGTTAATGGTCATAAACATTACAAATAACGCTCTAGAATCATCATACAATGTTAATCATATAAGTTTTAAATGAGCTTACAACACAAAAGAATTACAATGGACAGAAAAGATGCTCTTTATAACTTTTTTACCAATAGTTATCTTTTATAAATAAAGAAAAAGGACGTTCTTCGCACTATAGTCTATAGGGTATTCTTCGCTCTTCAGACAAGGTAATGGTGATGGGCGTATTGAATATTAAAGAAACAGTAGAATCATTTCTTGAAATAAACGATTCAGAGCAAAGCTTCAGTACAAATATTCATTGTTTACATATTTTATCACTTTTAGTCTAATTTTTTTTTTTTTTTTTGTTTTGTTGATCAGACCTATTTAAAATGTTGTTGTTTAACAAAGGAGAATTTTTTTCACCAAAAGTTTTTAAAACATGTTATTCTGTCTGTATCCAAATATTCATAATGATATTGGATTCGTTATATATTTCGTTCCGTGATAGCCGTCGGTCGACACGCATGTGAGTATTGTGCGCTCTAAGTTAATTAGTCATTTCCGTTAACTAGGTATGTGCTATTATTTTTCTGTTTTTTTTTTTTCTTAACCGATGATCAAAGACGTGACACTGTTCATTAAGTTATTCTATTCACTCTTCTCATTTAATAAAGCCTCGTACTCAACTAAAAAAGTAATAAATAGTGCGTCCTCAGTAAAATTACTAACGCTCTCCTGTATACGCAGCTTATCGACGGCCGCCTCGGCGGTCTCGATATTATAATATAACAATCTAATTTGCACAGAGTCCCTCATTATATACCAAGCGTACGTTCTTGATGAATTATATTAAATCCCTTAACATTCCACCCACTCTCCCTTATATACTTAATACTAAGACTGAAATGGTCATTAAAAAATTAATTAACTTTTTATTGGAAGCTGGTTTTGCTATTTAATTTAGTTACTATCTAATTTTTTGTCACCTAATACATATTTCTCTTTCTTGTTATCAATTTTTTCTTTAATGTTTCTATTTATTTTAAGTCTTATCTCTTTATAATGTTATCTGCACTATATGTATTGTATTAACTGTTGAGCTATTATAGTTTATTACTAAAAGCTAATAAAAAAAAAAAAAAAAAAAAAAAAAAACAATCTAATTACGCTATCACAACCCATCGTACTATCGCGACTGACAATTTTATTGTAATAATTAAACTCATTCATTTTAATACTATTACACTCTATAAACTCTAATCAAAATGAATAATAACATCAATAATCAAAATAGCAAAACAAAAAACATCGTATCCCCAATAAAAATTGTTAACAATAATAAAACCTCAAACACATCAAAAAGTGCAAATAATACTCATTCAGATGAAGGATGGTCCATAAAACAAAATTCTAAAAGAAACCTCTGCAGTTCGTCTAATTCTGAGCCTAACTCTCCACGTGAAAATCAACTTAAAACAAAGGAAAAAATATTTGCGTCATTGAATCGATTTGAAATTCTCGCTTCAAATAATGATCTGGACTCAAATCAAATGAATGGTCTGAATGACAACCCGCTCGGAGATACTACAACAAATACTCCCACTAATGCACAGATAGCCAAATAGATAATAATAATGTCCCACCAATTAAACCTCCTCCTCCGGTTTTCGTAAGAGAAGTCGTGGATTTTCCTGAACTATGCACAACACTAATAGAATTAATCGGTGTCGAAAACTTTGTCTGTAAATCATTTACTGACAGACTAAAAATTCAAACTAGCACTCCAGACTCATACAGGTCACTAAGACGGTTCCTAAAAGAAGAAAATTCCCAATATCACACCTACCAACTCCAACAAGATAAACCGATCAGAGTGGTAATCCGCAATTTGCATCCATCAACACCAATTAATCTCATAAAATCTAAGTTAGAAGTTCGTCATTTTGAAGTGAGAAATGTATCCAACGTCTAAACAGCGATAGTACACCTTACTCTGCACATATACAACGCAATAATAAGGCTGTCATATTTTTTTATGGAAATTCTCGGTTATCATAATGATCCAAAAACCAAATAAACCACCCGATTTAACGTCTTCTTACCGCCCAATAAGTTTACTTCCGTTTTTTGCAAAAATTCTCGAAAAACTACTACTTAAACATATTATCTCTATAATTATTGAAAAAAAAGTTTTACCAGACTCTCAGTTTGGTTTTCGTACATCTCACTCAACCATTCATCAATTCCATAGACTAGGTAGTAGATGCAATTTCTTATTCTCTCGAAAAAAAATGTACTGTACGTGTGCCTTCCTTGATATTTCTCAAGTTTTCGATCGTGTGTGGCACGGCGGTCTCCTCCATAAACTCAAATCTTTTCTTCCTTCACCTTACTATCTGATCATCAAATCTTATCTCACTGAACGGGCTTTTCAAATTCGTCTCGGTACTACTATGGCAGGCATTGAAAGTATAAACGCTTGAGTACCCCAGGGCGGTATCTTATCCCCTGTCCTCTATAACATATTTGTCTCTGATCAACCCATCACAATAAGCACAAAAGTAGCAGATTATGCAGACGACGAGGACAATGCTGACCCAATATTAGCATCTATGAATTTACAAACTCACCTAGATCTTATGGCAGACTGGTATATAAAATGGAGATTCAAAGTAAACAAAAGCCGATAAGATAATGGTGGTGGAAGTTCGTCCTTCGTCGCTTCGCTCCTCGGACAAGATAATGGTGAGGAGTGTATAGCACTTTCTATCATGGGATCACCTGGTTTACGATAGTTTAGTTGTATGGTACTTTACATTTGAATGCAATGATAAATCATTGTAAGTTAAGTACAGGATACAGTAGTTGGGTGGGATACACGAGATGCATTGCTAGATTAGGCATTATTGGATAGATTTTGGGATTATTTTATATTATAAAAAAAATACGATTCTGAACGAAGATCAGTTGAATAATTTAATCCGTCTTTGAATAGCTCAAAAAAAGTCAAAACTATTCAAAAATAGTACCACGTATAGATGATGCCAATATAAACATTTGGTGAAAGTTTCAAGTCTCTATAATATGTTTGAAGTAAATAGTTATTTATCGCATGAATTTTTGATTTCGTAAAGATTACAGCTTCAGAAGTTCGTTAAAATTTTTTGATTGAACCGATCGCGATATTTTAATACTTTTTGCAAGTAAAACTTGTGCAAAACAACTAAGTAAAGAAAACGCCAATTTAAACATTTGGTGAAAGTTTCTTTTTCGACTTATACTTTTTGAATTAGAAGAAATATCAAAAATCGTTGAAGGCTAAATTGTTATTTTACGCAATTATGTAAAAATTTTAATTTCAAACGCTCTTAAAAATTTTTGATATTGTTCCAGTAGACATTTTTTTGCACAGAATTGTAGGAAAACTTACGGACAACTTGGTACCAAATTTTCAATTCTTAACTTTGAATACTTAAAATTTTATGAATTTTCAACTACAAAATAACTTCAAATTTTCGCGATTTTTTACACATTTCGTAAAAATCTGAACTTTCTACGCATATAAAAAAAAATTGTGACAAACGATTTCTGATTTTTTTTAATGACGATAAGTACAACTTATGAGGAACCTTGTAATAAATTTTCAAGATTTTTTGGCCAGCCAAATTTTTTTTATCCACGTTTCAGAAAAAAAACTAAGAAAAGTTCAACATTTCAACTGTCTATAAAAAGTTCAAAAAAGTCAAAAATTGTACCACATATAGGTGTTTTCAATATAAACATTTGGTGAAAATTTCAGGTTTCTACATCTTTTGGTTTTTGAGTAACGGCTAAATAAAAAAATTGATTTCGTCGAAAATGGGTTTTGCACAAAAAGTACCGGTTTTTTTAATACAATTTAATTAATTAATAACAATGAATTACCCTCGTATTTTTTACAATTATGGTAAGCCGAACTTATGGCCAACCTTGTATTAAAATTTCAATTGTTAGCTTCTCATAAAAAATTTTTTATGAATTTTTACCTACAAAATACATAGCAAATATACATGATTTTGACGAATTTTGTCAATATTAGCACTTATAAACGCTTATAAAAAAATTTTGTGCCTATGTATTTTTATAATTTTTGAATGGGAGTTAGAACAACTTATGTGGACCCTTCTATTAAATTTTCAAGTATTTCGTCCGAGCTACATTTTTTTTATCAACATTTATAAAAAAAAAAATCGAATATTTCAAATGCCTATAAATTGATTAAAAATGAGTGAAATCTTTTGAAAATAAAATTATATAAAGAAAATGCCAATATAAACAACTGATAAAATTTTCAAGTTTCTACAACTTATACTTTTTGAAAAAAAAACAAATAGCAAAAATCGTTTGAGGCTAAACCGTTGTTTAACGTGTTTTTGTAAAAATTTAAATTTCAAACACTCATAAAATTTTTTTGTCTGAATCCGGTAGAGTTTTTTTTGCAGATAATTGAAGAAAAACTAATGAAAAACCTTGTACCAAATTTTCAAAACTTAGTTATAAAAGAAAAAAATTTTAGGATTTTTCAACAACAAAATTATTTGCAAATTTTCGCAATTTTTACATATTTCGTATAAATTGGAACTTTGAGCACTTATAAAAAAAAATTGTGACTTACGATTTTGGATTTTTTTTTATCAGTTATGGAACAACTTATAAGAAACCTTGTATTAAATTTTCAAGATTTTCTGGCAAAAAAAAAAAATTTTATCGTTATTTTAAAAAAAAATACTTAAAAAAATTGAAAATTTCAATTGTCTATAATTAGCTCAATAAAAGTCAAAATACTTTGAAAATTTAACGGTGTATAGAGAACGCTAATCTAAACATTTGGTGAAAATTTCAAGTATTTACATCGATTAGTTTTTGAGTTATAGCAAAATAAAAAATTTGATTTTGTCGAAAACTGGTTTTGCGTAAAATATACCGTTTTTCCCTCATTTTTTAAGGGTTTTTCCCGGCGCGTTAAAAAAATATTGAAAATTTTTAACTTTTGACCCCCCAAAGTACCAACTAGATTCACTTTCCTTTCAGAAAAGTTGCTATATAAGGCAATCGAAGCATTTTTACTGCCCCAAATCATGTCGACAGACACAAAAATAAATAAATAAATAAAAAAAAAAAAAAAAAAAAAAACACACATCATTGTAAAATCAATACATTCTTCACTCCGTTCAGAATCTAAAAACAAATCCACTCACACCACCTTTACACTTAGACAAGCTCCTTGCCCAGACGTTTTTCTCAATGAGTTTCCAATTCCTACTTCTCCAACAGTAAAATAGGTACCTAGGTATAACACTTGATAAACGATTAACCTGGGCCCATCATATAAGAGAAAAACGTTTATCTCTAAACAACCGTCTTCGAATGCTTAAACCTTTAATATCCAACAATAAATATACATCTCCTAATGTCAAACTCCTTATGTATAAAACTTTACAAAAACCTATCTGCACTTACGGAATCCAATCACGGGGAAACGCCAAAAAATCCAATTTAAATAAAATTCAATCCTTCCAAAATATTTCTCTAAGAAAATTAATTAATGCTCCCCCATACGTATCAAACCATTCACTCCATTCGGTTATGAAGCTAAAATAAATACATGACGAAGCTAAATACTTCTATAAAAGATTTCACAACCGTCTTTCCTCTCACTCAAATCCTCTAATAAAAAACCTCTCATCTCTTTCAATTCCTGGTAGTCCACCAAGACGATTAAAACGCAGCTGGTGCAGGGATCTTCTACAATAACAATTAAATTTAAAAGAAAAACATAATAATCTATTAATAAATTCATCACAAAGTGTAATCATTGGGTGGCTTCTTTATTTACTTCATCATGTATACTCTTATCATATATGTATTCTCATTATGTCAACCGATATAGATTGTATATTTCTTCTTAATTTTTCAATATTTTTACTTTAATACTTATATGACAATGGCCATATTAAATTTTGAAAACTTCTTGTCAATTGTTAAAAATTTTACTAAATATCAACTTTAACAAAACAAGGTATTTTCAAAGTTCTATATTTGGCCCGAAATTTTTGTTTTGTTTTGAAAATTTCGGTGAGTGTGCATCAATGTCATTAATATATATGATGACCTTTCCAAGTTTCTAGCAACATTACTTTTGGAGTAATGACTAAATAAGAAAAATTGATTTAGTGAAAGTGTTGTCTACAGCAAATATTTCCGTTTTTTTTTTTTTTTTTTTTTTTTAGTTTTTTCTCACATATGGAAAAACTATTGAGGAGATAAATTGATCTCTTTTAAGAACAATCTACATGCAATTTCCATTCAATAAAATTGCTGGATGAAACTTTTGAAGCATTTTACCACCCAGAAAAAGTGTTCACAGAAAACAATAATTAACACCATTGTAAAACCAATACATCCTTTGCTTAACCCAGAATATAAAATGATGGTCTCAACACTAACAAAATTAATATTCTCTAAATGAAATTAAAATTACACAAAACTCTTAAAATGTAGTAACTACTGATCAATCAGCAAGAACTGAACTTGATATATATTATACTAAAAAATGCTAATTCAGTCATTTTCACAGTTAATGATCAACATTAAAGATTTATGGAATTATCAGTCATAAAGAAAAACATGATATATTTAATGCAATACTAGCAAACAATACACCTTACAACATAATATTATTCAATGGATTATCATTATGCTATAATCATTGAATATAAAATCGTAAGAATCATAAAAATATAAATGTTACAAACCATTAGGTACACAACATAAGGTACACCAAATTTGATAATTCAATGCACTAGTATAATAAAGTTACTAAGTTCTGAAATTTAATCACTCAAAACCATTTAGGAAAAAAACAATTTTTGTTTTACTTTTCGTAAATTATTTTTAACATACATACATTTTATTTTTTAAACCTTGTATAACAAGTATAAGTTGAATGTTTTATGGACTAGGATTATGACATATTTTATATTGATATTTACTTTCTTTATTTTAATTCATCTAAACATATATAATGATAATTCTACATTCTAAATTATACATAGATTTTTTTTCAGTAAATACACTTATATTTTTACTTCAATGAATATTTGGCAAAAGTTATTTTTACAGAGTATATAAGTAAATCATATTTACATTTTACAAATGTGTATAATTTGTATTAGTACCACTTTATAAGTAACTTATATATTAACTTCAATATCTCAAAAAATATTTTAATGGTAAAGTAATAATTTTTTAATGTTACACAAACACATTTATTCTTTTATCAATAGTTAATACATATTTAAAAATAATATTTTAGACAAACACCATTTCAATAAGTAGTTAGAAAACTGTAGTAAAATACAAATGGTTTTATTTTAACTTATAAAATTAAAATACTAAAGAATATAAAAATGTAAGTTTACAATAATACAATGTCACTGATAGACTATTTAAAAGTTAATAACCAACAAACCATATAAAATCCTTCAAAAAAATTAAAAAATAGTGAATTGCAAGATTGAATTCAACAATCAGAAAATGTAAGCACATTTCATCATTTGTTCTACCTTCTTATTGTACACTTTATGTACTATAGCAAAATACCACGGTGAATATTTCATTTAATGATTACATGGTTAGAGCAAGGGCGAAATCAAACTTTGAAAATTATTAACTCTTACCAACAACTTTATACTTAAACAGTTTTTTTTTAATTGAAATATGAATATTACTTAATTAAGTTTACAAAAAAAAGCATCAGTAAAGCAGTTTTCAAGGCAAATTTTATGGTAAACTATAAGTACCTTAATTAAAATAAACTATTCAAAGAATGAGAAAATTTTGAAGCAATTCACTGAAATATGTAGATAGAGAGAAAAATACAAATTTCGTTGACAGTCTCTTAAATTGAATCTTAACTTCTCACAATAAATAAAGAAAAATCTTTGAAAAAAAATAAAAAAATAATAATTGACAAAACTTAATTTAATTATCATCATATTAACATATATTTTTAGTTACAACATTGATATACCACAATTATATAATACAATTGACAGTTGTAACTTATATACTTGGACAAATATTTAAAGTAAAATAAAACTAATGTTTCATTACTTAATAAGACCTTAACAGGGATATATAACATTTAATATAATACCTTAGAATTGGTGTTCATTATTTACATTTTTAACAAGTAAGGTATCAACACATTAAATAGTTAATTACAAATATTAAATATTTTGAGTTTTTACAACCAAAACTTAACTTAAATATTAAGAATTTTGTTAAACATATTTCATAGACATCTATTATAATATAATTTATGTGTTAAAATAAATTTTATGTTTTAAAGCACCACATTTCAAAAATTTCAATGAGCGAAATGCTTTTCAATTTAAGAATTAGCAAATATTTTAACATGTCATTTTAGTAAGAAATGTTAAATTTTAAACTGATAATAACAAAAAAAAAAATAAAAAATTTTTGAATTATCAGAAGAATAGTAAAACCTGTGAAAAAATTTAAATAATTAATTTTATAAATTATGAAATTTGACACAGTTCACTTAAATTTCTGAACTTGTATGATTAAAATTAAAGCAATGTGATAAAATTATTGTAATTTATGAAATTGATGCAATTCATTGTAATTCATGAAATTGATTACAAGAAAATTATTAATAACTTAAATACACATAAGTATATTGGATAATGCAAAACAAAATTAATTTTTACTAAACACTTTAGAAATTACTTTATTAAATAACCTTTAATAAATATAAAAATTAAAATTTCATGTATGTGATATTTTAAGTCTTTAAAAGGAATAATAAAATACATATAATCTAAATAATCAAGTACAACAAAATTATATCCAACTTGTAAATCAATTAACAGTCACTCAATTACTTAAAAGTAAAAATAATCACAAATATAGAATAAATAATTTATTTTTTTTTAAATATTAAAATTGTTGACTTACATGATAGGAAAATTTAAAAATGAAAACGTCTGACTCTAAATCAGTATATTTTACTTTGAAATTGAAATGTAATGAAAACATTCAAAAAATTAAAAATTAACTTATGATAAATTGGTACCATCATCCAATGTAGGCAACCAAAATGCCATATTTGTACATGCCGAAGCCATCATCATATACTTAGGATTAAATTTGACACAGTGTACTGGACCTGGATGATCCCCATTCAGCACACAAACTTTATAACCCGTAACAGCATTCCATACATGAATACGCCCGTCAGTTGATCCACTGAATATGTACTGCGAATCTGGACTGAAAGAAGCTTCAATTGGGATTCCTTTGTTATTCAGGTGACCAGTAAATGTCTGAATAGGTGTACCATTAAAAGCATTTATCAACCTAATTAATGACCCATTAGTAGGTATGAGTATGGTACGGCCATCCTGACTAAATTTGAGATCAGTCCAGTCACATTCTTTTTCCTGTGGTAGTTTCACAGTTATGAAAGGTCCTTTGTCAAACGACCTAAATTAAACACATCATAGTAAGTTAAATACTATATGCAATAAAAATAAACATACAATTTACCTGACGTCAAAAAGTTTAAGTGTTTCAGAATTTATACCAGCAGCCAACACTAAACCTTCTGGGTCAAATGATGCCACTGGTCTTCCCATTACATTGATGTATCCTTGGCAATTTGGTGACCTTAAATCCCATAATCTAAGACTTTTGTCCAATGATCCAGACACAAACATATCCTCAATTGGCGACACACAAAGAGAAACAACTTTTTTTGCATGTCCCGAGAAATATCGAATGTATTTATTATCATGTAATGATAAATATCTGAAAATAAAAGCATTAAGGTTAGGTTTTATATAGGTACTTAAATTATGTTGTTACTGTATTAATCATTCTTAACATATTAACCAGAATATAAAACAATTTTATCTCATAAAATCCATGAAAAATTAAGTTATTTGGAATTATATGTAGCCTAAGTTTTTTTTTAATTAATAATTTTACTAATTTCAATATATTTTTACCAAGAGTTTTCCTATGTATTTAATTTTTCAAAAGGAATATTGTTTTATTTGTTATAGGTAACCCTATTTATTACTTAGTGTTAATATTAATTAAAAATATAACTACCTACCTAACTTATCTATTAAATATTGAAACAAAAAAAATTGTATTAGTTATTATTAAAATTAATAAATAGATTTATTACAAAAGGTATACTATTTAAGAATGTAATATTATGTTAATAATAAACGTTTTACCTATGTTTTACCAAATATTGTTTTTATTTTAATCAGTAATTAGTTTTATATTCAAATACAAGATATTGGTAAAGAAGAGTATTAGCCCATCCTTACTTAATACAATACATTTGAAAACAATAAATTATAATTCTAAAAAATATATAATACCTATATCCTATAGTTCTCATACAATCATATTACACAGGAAAGGAATATATATTTTATGTTCCTAATATTAACTTCTATAGATTAGTAGTAACTCAAGATGTACACATTAGTTTAATAATTTCTTATGACCTAAGTTAGAAAATTAAAATTTTGTAAGTAACCAAAATTCATAGACATAGGTGTCAGTTACAAACAATTAAAAATATATCTGGATAAATATCTATATAGATATATTTGTATAGGTAGGTACATATTATTCACCCGTCAAATCACACAATTGGATAAAAACAAGAACAACACACTCTTAATTATTGATTTAATAAACTTCCAAAGTTGTGGCTATAAAATAGAATTTTGTAAGAATGATAAAAAAATAATTTTCTTGTTGCCATTAATTAAGTTCATTTGTAGTCAATAAAATTTATTTTTAAAAATACTATTAAACTATAAATTGTACAGTGTACTATGGATTCATTTAAATGCAAATTTTGTAATGAATGTTAAGATGTAATGGTTAGTTCTAATATAGTGTAATTCGTAATTCTTTATTATTAAATTGCATAACATTATTGATAACAAAAAACTAATGATAATAAGCTTGATAACATTGTAGATGAATATTTACAAAAAATAAGAATACAAATTTACTAAAAGATTGTTTCTAAAGGTAATATTCAAAGAAACAATTATACATAATTATCAGCTAAGTGAGAAATTATTCATCCAGATTGTGGGTACTAATAACTAAAGCATACATTTAATTTAATAATGGTTAGAGTAATTTAACGAATAGGTATACATTGAAAAATTCAGATATATAATCGACCCTATCACAAAATGCTCTTAAAGTACTTCAAAACAATAAAATCAATGAGCACGGAAGTTAAATTATTTTATCAAAAAGTAGGAGTTACATAGTATGTTTTTTTAACTACACACATCAGTGTTTGTAGAAATTATTTGATTTTCAATTGTGTAATCGACATACACCCTGCCTATCTTCACGTACGATGGCAAAACATAATGCGTCTTCAGATTATTCGACCAAAAACATGTCGAATATTCTAACACCTACGCAATAGAAACGGTGGTAGTGGCCAGGGATCGAGTCGAAAATTGTATCAATAATCTTTTAATGTTACAAATCTGCCTACCAATATATTGAAATAATATCGATGGGCAATCGAAGGAGTAAATATCGACGACGGAATAAATTGTCCTTGAAGCACAGTTCAACCATCCCCCAGACATGATGCGTAGGCATACCCGCTGCAAGCCACCCAACGGGGTGCACACGGGCTTTACGATCGCGTACCTGACGGTGTCGTCCACTTTAGTAGAGCTGTGTATGGCCGTGGTCTTGGTGTGTGCGAAGTGTATGAGGTCCACGCCGTACTTCTTGCTGTTGATCGTCTTGGACAGCTCACCCTTCTGGCTGTCGTATATGACGATCTGATCGTCCTCGCTGCACGATATGATGTAGTCGCCGGCGGGCGAGAAGTCGAAACTGTTGATCTTGTCCGTGTTCTCGCGGAACACTTTGGCCACCTTAAAGCTGCGCACCACGTTGTCGACGAGCTTCATTTTGGCGCCCATTTCAGACCGCGGAGCCTGGCGGAGCACACTGCTGCGGCTGACGGGCGACGGGAACGACCGTGTTTCCCGATCACACGGCAGTGACGAGTGCGCGTAAAGGGATTTCGGCACGTAGTCGAATGAGACGGGCGAGCGAAGGCTGCGAAACGGGCACCGCGGCGGTCGCGCGGGATCTAACGACGGTCGTAAGCGACTCGGCAGATCAAATCGAAAAACAACACGGCACGAGCGTCACGTGAGAATAACGGCGACGGTGGAAGGTCGACTAGACGGACAATATCAGAGACGAACGCATGGGCTAACGGAAAGAAGAAATACAATCGAGATCGCTTCGGAGGTACACTGATAAACCGATACGCGGACTCGCTTTGCACAATGCACAATGCTTCAGCGGCGGTGCAGCGGTGCAGCGCTCCCGCCGGCCCGGGTCGACCGCGTCTTTTCCGATGACCTACAGTGTGACCAACCGACGATGGTAGATTGGACAGCGGAGTGGACCGTCAGTCGTTGCGAACTGGTAGAACCACAGAATGATAAAACGGCGGCGGCGATACGCCGCTATAGTTCTACCAGTTACCAGTTACCACTATTGTGTATCAGTAAAAGGTCTATGGAGGAGACGTTCCCTATATCACAGAATAGCCTATATTGCCTGTACACCGGATTGACGCGCACTTGGACTCCTTTTTACAGTGTTACCGCGTAAACTTAAAAAAAAAACGTACGTCTTAAAATTCAGTTTTGGCATCCTTTTCTCATAATCACCATTTTGTGATAGTGATAATACTATTTGTTATTTGTTTATGAAGAATTTGAATTTTGAGTTTTGATACATACATTTGCGACCTGTTGTCCTCTTTTATTTATCCGCTTTTGATTGTAAATTGTAGTATTAAAATTTAAAATGCCTAGCTGTTTTTGTTGTGGTAGATCGAGGAATGAAAAATCCAAAAGTACTAATATTTCTTTTCATAAGTAAGTATACATTTTAAACAATACTTTACTATAATTTATCAATAAGCATCTACCTATATTATTTTAATATATTCCTATCTTTTTAATTGTAGGTTTCCGACAAAAGAAAATATTAAAGAAAAATGGTTGAATTTTGTAAAAGGTAATGGCTTAAATACAGTAGATGTCACTAAAAACAGTTTAATGTGTTCTGTCCATTTTGATTCAACTTGTTTTGTGTTTCATCAAAATCAAAACTTGAGGATTTTAAAAAAAACTGCTGTTCCAACATTTAGAGTAGCTAGAGTGAAAAATGTAAGTCTTGTTATTAATTATTAATTAAACATAAGTAAATAACATTTTAAATAAGAATAATTATTTAGAGTTCTTTTATTCTAATACTATTTTTTAGCCTAAAATTGATTATACAGAAGTAATTAAATCTGTTCAGCCAAATGTTGTCGATAATAATGCGCCTAGTACAAGTGATAATCGTCTTATTTTTGAAAGAACAGAAATCAAGGTAAATAAATTAATTTGAACTATTTCCCGGAATATTTTATTTTTCTTATAACTAAAAAAATTACATTTCTTACAATAGTTATCATCTATTAATGATGATCATGAAATAGATGAAGACATGGATATTTCTTTGATGTCTGCTGGTCAGGAGTCACAGAACAATGGAAATCAGAATAATCAGGTACATATTAATTACTTTATATTTAAAGTTATGAGTGAAGCTTTATCTTTTGATTGTATAATGATGGTTTTTATTATTTTTAACCTCTAAGGTTTTACTCATAATCGAAAATTGAAAGAATGATTTATCCTTCCTTTATAATGTAATACATTACCATTATCTGCAGAGGACAGTCTCCTGTCCTTAGCATTATTTAAAAATAATTTTGATCATTATTGATATATTTTAGGAATCTACTATTATTGATCATAGTGCAAATGATGAAACGGAGAATGTGTCATTGTTTTCATTTGAATTACCTACCAACTCTCCTTCCACAAAAATCAAAATCACTTCTGATACATTCAGTATTAAAAAACCTTGTGTAAGAATTACTTTTTTAAATTATTGGTATTTTTGAAAAAGTATTTTATGCAAACTTTCTTTTACTTTTAATTTAGAAAAAATTTGAAACATCACTCATGGCTGCTAGTGAAATTGATAATGCTGACACTCCACGTCGTCGCTTCTTGAAACGAAGTATTCGGACGCTAGCTGATACTATTGCTATTAAGGACCAAAAACTTAAAACCTTACAACAAACGGTTAGAAGGCAGCAGAAGAAAATTGCATCTATGAAAACAATCATTATGAAACTCCAAGAACAAAACCTTATTAACGAAGATGTCAGCTTCACATTATTAGAATCTTTCGGTAATAATAAAGATTTAATTACTAATTGGGCCAAAAAAAATGTAGGTAAAAAAGTTCCAAAAAAGTCTTGAATTATTTTATGTAAATAACTTTGTCAATTGAATTGTTATTTTATATATATTTTTTTTTTTTTTTTTTTTTTTTGTTATTGGCGTTTAAGATATACATGTTACAGTTTAATTATTATTTACTTAATGATACTAGAGCATAAAGAAACAAAAAAAAAAGAAAAGTATATAAGATAATTAATATGATACAAATAAATATATAATAATATGAATTGTATGTGGTATGTTAAGAATTTATGTTATATTTTTTGCAGAAGGTTTGTTTCTTTGAGAAGTTCTAGGAGTGAAGATGTTCTTTCCGTGTTTGGTGCTAGTATTTCACAAAGGTTGTTGGGGAGCATGAGTTTGTCTCTGGCATCTTTTGTGAGAAGGCATTCTGTTAGAAGGTGTTTGACAGTAGTCACGGAGTTGCATGAGGTGCATATAGGTTGTTCCTTTTTGCTCATTAGATGTTCATGAGTGTAAAGTGTATGGCCAATTCGTAATCTGTTGAGTACGATTTGATGTCTACGCGGGAGTGATGTGTCAGGCAACCAAGGGAGGGTGGATGATTTTATTTCTCTTAGCTTGTTGTTTCGTACTGATCTCCATTCTTGAAGGCAGGTTTGGTCAAGGTTAGTGTTTATAAAGAGTTTTGTATCTAAATGTGTTGTTATATTCCAGAAATCAGTTGGTTCTTTCGTTGCCCTTTTGGCTATTTCGTCTGCAATTTCGTTACCAGGTATGTTGTTGTGTCCAGGTACCCATAGAAATCTGATATCTTTTTTGGATAAGAATATAATGTTTAATATTAGGTTGCCTATTGGGTTGTTTTTTTGTGGATTTGCTAAGTTTGTGAGGGCGCTGAGAGAGTCTGTGTATATGGTTGAAGATTGGATATCCGAGGAAGCAGCTAATTCTGTGGCTTTTAAAAGAGCTAGATATTCTGCTGTATAGATTGAGTTGTATGATGGGATTTGAAATGCTGTTTGGGAGTTTGGCTGGATTATTGCTGGATTATTTGCTGGATTATTGCAGTTCCTTCCGTGTTTTTGGATGCGTCAATATATATTTCTTGATGTGGTGGAAGACTGTTTTTTAGATCAAGAAGTTTGATTTGTAAATGTAGGAATCGGTTTCTTTTTTTTGTGTGCAGTTAGGTTGAAATAGATGAGAGGATTTGAGGTAATCCATAGTGGTTGTTCAGAGACTTGAGGATTAAGTTGGTTTGTCAAAATAATATTGAGGTCTGAGGCATAGGTGGCTGTACGAGTGCCAAGGTTGTTTATATCGTTATTTTGGAATTGGTTGATTGAGTTTCTTAATATTGCGCTGATGGGATTTTTTGTTGCTATTAATGTTTTTGAAGAGTATTCCAATGTATGTTTTATTCTCCTTTTTTCAAGTGATTTAGAGCCTGTGATGTTTATGATGCTGAGAACTGGGCTGCTTTTGAAAGCACCAATTGACAATCTTAGGGCTGTATTGTGAATAGGATCTAAAGTTTTGATTGTGACAGCAGATGCTCCTGCATATAGTATAGAGCCATATTCTAGTGCTGAGAGTATTATTGAGTTGTGTTTTATCTGTAATGTTTTGCTTTCTGCACCCCATTCGAGGTTACTTAGTATTTTTATTATATTGAGTTTAGTTTTTGCTTCATTTTTTATATTGTTTATGTGGGTTCGCCATGTTAGTTTTGAATCAAAGGTTAAGCCTAGTATTTTTATGTTGAATACTCGAGGAATGTTCGTATTATCCATTTTAAGAGGTGGGTTGTAGGGGATGTTTTTCTTTCAGAAAATAATGAACTGTGATTTGATTGGAGAGAAAGTAAAACCTGAAGTTTTACTCCATAGTAGTAGGTTGCTTATACAATTTTGTATCTGCTGAATTAATGTTGGTAGATTATTGCCCCTGCAAAATATGTTACTATCATCTGCGTACATTGTGATTTTGTTTGGGGGTTTTATGATAGATGGGAGGTCATTGATAGCCAACAGAAAGAGAGTTGAGCTTAGAGGAGAACCTTGAGGACTGCCATTATGAAGAATGAATGGGGAAGATAGTGCACCATTATTTACCATGTATTTAATAAGACGGTGGCGCCATATAGTGTCAAAAGCTTTTTGTAAGTCGAGGCTGAGTAATACCAAGTATTGATTTTGATTAAAAGTTTTTTTAATTTCATTTTCAATAATTGCTAAAGAGTCCAAAGTATTATTTTTGCGAAAACCATGTTGAAAATTGGATAATAGATTGTTAGATTCTAGGTACCACATTAGTCTTGAGTTAATAATTTTTTCTAGTAGTTTTGTCATGGAACATATAATGGATATAGGACGGTAACTAGATACGTGGTTTTTAGGTTTGTTGGGTTTATGGATCGGTTTGATTATAGAGGTTAGCCATGTTGTTGGGTACTGGTTTTCTATCCAAATATGATTAAAGATCTTGAGTAGGTAGAGTTTTCCGTTTTTTGGAAGATTAAGAAGAAAAATCGTAGGTATATTGTCTATTCCGCAAGCATTGCTTTTCTTGGAACTGAGGGCTGTTTCCATTTCTTGGATAGTGAGAGGACTATTAATATGAGTATTATCGTGATTTTTACAGAGATTGATAGGTACAATTTCTTGAGCGCATTTGTATCTTTGAAAATCAAGGGGATAGCTTTTAGTACTACTAGCTTTTGAAAAGAAGGAGCCAAGTTCGTTTGCGATTTCTGAAGGTTCTGAGTATATTGTGTCATTTTCGTTTTTGAGGATTTGTATATTGTCGTATTTGTTGATGCATTTAAAAGCCTTAATTTTATTCCATATTTGTTTTGGGTTTACTTTAGAATTGATTAAACTTGTATAGGCGCGCCAACTCGTTGTTTTGCTGTCTTTAATTGTACGTCTGGCTTGAGCTCTGCGTTTTTTGAATTCTATGAAATCATCTTGGGATTTAGTGCGTTTAAATTTGTTGAAGGCCGTCTTTTTTGATTTGATAGATTCATTACAATGAGAGTTCCACCAAGGAACTGGGGGCTTTCTACCTGAGAATATAGTTTGTCCTATTGTTAAGTTGGCTATTTCTAGAATAGCATTTGTGAAATTTTGTGTGACTTCATTTAAATTGTTAATTTTTGGTTTTTCAAATTCAATTGAATCTATTTTTTGTTCTAAGAGGGATGTGAATAGATTCCAGTCAGCGGTGTTTAGTTTCCATTTTGGTTTGCCTACTTGAATGTCTTCTGTATTTCTGTACGTTAATTTCGTGATTATGGGCAAGTAGTCGCTTCCATATAGATGAGATAATGTGTTCCATGTGAGGTGAGGAGCATCGTCATGTTGAATAAAAGTTTATCGACGAAAACTTAAAATATTCGTGAAATCTTCAACCTGAATTCCGGCCCTTAACGGTGTTATAGGGCTACAAAGAGGTATATTTAATTTGATAAATTCGTTTGCGATTATGTCAGGCGGTATATTAGGATATACGTTAGATAATATTATTCTTTTATTCGGATTGAAAAATTTTGAATTGTAATCGTAATTTGAATTGTTGGTGTTGTATTGTGATAAATGGATTATTATCAATTAGATTATTTACTAATGAGCTGCTTGATAGGAATATACATAAGCAACCTTTAGATATACGGGACGCAAATAGAATATTAGACGGTTGGACTAAGTTGCCGATAGCGATGATGTAATCTTTGTGTGGGATGTTGTCGTAATGTCGTCTATATCGATTAATAAAGCTTGGTCTTTTTTGGGTATTAAGCTGTTTGCTACAGTTGAGGCGAATGATTGTTTGTTGATATCCGTGTTGATAGAACTGGTTGAAGTGTTGACGTTGGGTGAATTTTTTGGTTACATTTGTTGTAGTGGTTTAGGATTTGATGTGATTTTAATGAATTTGGTTTGGGTAAGCTTTTGGGTGTAGTTGGTGACGTTTTATTTTTTTGTTTTAGTACATCTTTTGAATAAGGTGGTTGACGAATGGAGGGGCTTTTTGAAGCTGGTGGTTTTGTAAACATTTTATAGTGTTATGGGCTTGCGTCCGCTGGGTGTATTGTATATTAGCTAGTAGTATCACAGAAAAGATGGAATCAGAATGGACACATTGATAACATAACACGGGTAGTATAGGAAATGAAGTAAATGGACCGGCGGCCATTTTCTCAGTGACCCTTAAACAGCTGTTCTTTTATCAGTCAAGTCATATCAGTGCTTGTGATATATTTTTCGATATGTAACTCATAGGTAACTAATTATTAACATAATAAACTTATGTGGTGGTATTTACTTGAACATAAAATATTAGACGTTGTTGTTACAGTTGGACTTGTTGCTGTTATACTATCAGTTGCCATTGTAAATATAGTAGGTACAGCCCTGTGTAAGAGTAATCTATCTGTGAAATACATTTTTTTTTTCAAAATGATCACCACATACTCTGTATGATTTACAAAGGGAATGAGAAGTTTTCTCACTCAAATCTAATCGATTACAATTGGTAAGCCAAATCATACGCCTTAAATAAAAAATTAAGTTTATATATATTTTCACCAATGTTTATGTCAAAATAAAATATACTTACAATTCTTCATCTTTGGGAAGTGAGTGGAATTTTACAATTATATTTGTTGTTAAATTATAACAATTGGAAACAATACATTCAAACCCAATTTTTCCCATTTCGATTTTTTTTAATTAAATGTATAAAGTTCAATAAAAATAAATAGAAATGCCAAAGCAAAAAGCATGTGCTAAAAAATATGACACAAACAGGGACGCCCGGAAGGGGAGCCAGTGGGGGCCATTGCCCCCACTGAGATTTTTTGTGTCAGTTACAAAATTAGAAGTTTTTTTACATTAAGCTTAGGTATTTAGCGACTATGCGACAATCCTTGTATCTAACAAGTCATATATAAGCAGCCTGTCGTAGACGGAAATAGAAACCTTTTGATAGACATTATTATAATTACATTTATCGTATTCTGGGTAATGTGTTCAGCTATCATGGGTTTTTTTAATCAACAAATTGATAATTCAATTAATTTATTTGCTTCCAATAAAAGGAGATTGTCATTACTTTTTGAATAAAATGCAATATTATGATGTATAAATATGATGTAATATGTAACATGTAATGATGTAATATGTAAATTCAAATCAAATAAAGTTGTTTTTTGTTTAAATTTTATTATGTTTTTTCTTAGAAACATTAGAAATAATAGTGTAATTTTGTATTTACTTAAATTAGTTTTGATTTTTAAAAAATTATTAACGATACTATTACTAAGTATGAGTAGATGAAAGTGTAGAGGTAAATCTTCCCATAAGTATTTAGGTACTTGCAATTTTTTGCCCCCCCCCCCATGCTACATTGATGCGGGCGTCCCTGGACACAAACTTAAATAACCTGTGGACTGTTGTGCTTTCATAAGTCATAACATAGATATCATCTACTCTATGATATAGCACTGATAACGCATAAAAATGATAAGAGGGTTCACTGAGAAAATGGCTGCCGTTCTTTTGTTTACATCGAGAGTGACCATTCTGATTTCATCTATTCTGTGGTAGTATTAATAAGGAGCATATTACCTGCGATATGGTGCGTGTATAGTATACTGCTATCGAGATCTATTAAAATCGGTACTCGTGAAACGCGATAAGTAACGTGTAGTCTGTACGGAGTCTAACAACGAACTGTTATTTTATATTATTGTGAAATAAATATAAATATTTAAATAAAATAAAATTTGTGTATAATCATTGTCGCCAACATTTACCTAAATAAATAATATGTTTGATGTGGCTAGCCTGTAAAAAGGAGTCCAAGTGCGAGTCAGCTATTTCATGAAAGGGCCTCTCTATATTACTCTATTACTACGTTTATATGATGGCGTTAAAACGGTTTGAAATTAAACCGTTTTGAAATTAAAACGCTTTAATGCCATGTAAACGCTTAAAAACGGTTTAAAAACTGTAAACCGTTTTAAAAGTTAAAACGCTCGCACTATGTAGTTTAAGAATTTAAAACCGTTTTAATGCTTAAATCGGTTTATCAAATGTACATATAAACGCGGGATATGTTTTGCATTAATTGTGTTATCAGTTTGTTATTATGACATCAGATTTGTTTATAATATTTAATACGGTACGGGAAACGAAAGTTAACTATATACTTAATAATGTAGTCAACTAAAGTAAAAAAAATTCAATACCTACCGTGTAATTAATTCGTTGTTTACTAAGTAACTATTAGCTATTAAGTTGATTAATAACAGTGCATGAAAAATGGCATCTCCAACACCGAAAAAACGAAAGAGAATTTCTTAGTCAGATAAAGAAGTAAAAGATTTATTAGCAATCTTCAAAGAAAAAAATATAATGTCTGCTTTGGATGGAAAAAGATATAGAAATGGAGAAGTAATAAATATTTGTTATCTTTAAGTCTCAACTTCAGTAGGTATGTTTGTAACTATTGTAAGCGAAAGAGCATCTTGAACAATAGTTGATGGCATGGTGGTAGCAAATATTAACAACATTTTATGTTTTAACAACTTTCTTTTATTATTTATCATTTTAAACACTTTTTTTCTTCGCAATTCAGCTGTCAATTTTCTACGTTTTAGTTCAGCAACAATTGAAACAATTAATTTTAATTTTGTCATTATTTATATTATTGTAAATTTCAAATTTGTATTTTGTAGCACAAAATGAAATATGAATCAATCATATTATCTAATATAAAAATTTGAATCAAATCAATTATCAAGTTGGAACAAACGAATAAAGTCATGGACTAAAAATATTAAAATTAAAACGGTTTATAAAATATTTATAAACCGATTTATACATGTTCGTATATAAACACCTAAAAACGGTTTAATCTTAAACCGTTTTAAATAATATTAAAACGGTTTAGTTTCAAACCGTTTTAATGCCATCATATAAACGTAGTATATAGTCTATGATTTAAACGAGTTCAATTTAAATTGCTCTTTATCAAATAACATCATATCAACACCAATGATACCACTCTTAGTATATTTACTCATACACCGCATCACACGCAACCTACTTTTCCTTCGGACTATAGTGGTCCTATCATTATTCTTGTCGAATGCATAAATATCAACGCAAGTTTTGGGTAATTGGCACCCATTAAAGGCAGCTAAATTTTTTCCACACATTTTACTGGTATTACAAATATAAAACCGGCAGGTGCCAAAAAAATCAAAATCACTTTTGACTCGATTGCCAATGGTAATCTCTGCCTGAACTCAAACGCATTAACAGAGTAAGGTTTTAACGCCTGTATTCCGTCGAACAGGGAGGGCCTAAAATCTCCAACTCCAATTGAAAGCTTCAAACGCATTTCAATAAAAAAATATGGAAATGTTGTACCTACTCGTATTGTTGAATTGAAATTTGTGGCCCCAAAATTTTCCCAACACATCTCACTGTTCAATATGCTTCTGGAAGTCAAGTCTAGTATTCGTTCCCCGGTTCAATGTAACCATCATTTCGGACACACGCAGAAATTCTGTCGAAGCGACCCAAGGTGCAGTCACTGTGGTGACGCTAAGCACCAAATAAATGAATGCCCTTCTGTCGCAGCTACGGACCCGACCTGCCTATTTTGCAAACTTCCTCATGTGGCCACCAACCGCAGGTGTCAAGGATGGGTAAATCAAAAAGAAATTAAGAAAATTATGGCAAACAAAAATATATCTTATCAAGAAGCCTTATTATTTAAAAAAAAAATTGTTACACTTCGGTATTTAGTTATTCTGATATTGTAAATAGGAAGCCTCCTTCATCCAATCTTTTAAAATCTAATCCTCATACTTTTGATGAAGATTTTCCATTGAATCTCTAAATCTCGCTCTTAGTGAGTTAAATTTTATCCTCAATAGCCTTTCTTTTCAAGTTGCAAAAGATAAATGTAAATCCCGAATCTTTACTAGACGCCGATACTTCAATCCCCAGAATATATATCTCGATGGTACCATAATTCCCCATGTCCCTACCATTACCTACCTAGGTATCATACTTGATCCTAAATTACATTGGTTATCACACATTATGTCACTCACCTCATACTGCTCGAAATGGTCTAATTCTCTCAGATCAATTACTGGCACATGGTGGGGATCTCATCCTTTTTCATTGTTATCAATTTATAAATCGATTATATGCTCCAAAATTAAATACGGTAGTTTTCTTTTTGGCTCTGCCTCTTTGTCCAATTTAAGTAAACTCAATAAACTCCAGAGCAACTGCCTCAGAAGCATTATGGAATATTTAAAATCAACTCCTCTTCCTGTTATCGAGGTAGAAACAATGTGCCCTCCTTTCAACATTAGATGTCACTGGCTCGCCAGCAAATTTCTCCTGAAATCTTTATCACACTCTAATCCTCCCATTTTTCATACTTGTTATTCCTTGTTCCTTACTTAGCGCTATGTCCCTAAATCTCTTCCAA
This sequence comes from Therioaphis trifolii, assembly GCA_027580255.1. Lineage (NCBI taxonomy): Eukaryota > Metazoa > Arthropoda > Insecta > Hemiptera > Aphididae > Therioaphis > Therioaphis trifolii. The sequence goes on from CM050404.1 coordinate 52,154,908, forward strand.
TCATTTCTCTGACTGCTAACTCTATCTCTCCTTTTCATCAATACATTTTTACTCATATCAAACCACCTATGTATCTACAAGCATACGATTCCTATTTTAACATCCCTGTTGTACATCTAATGAATCCTTTTCATGGAACCCCCTCTTATATAGACCTAAAAACTTCCTCCCCTATTGTAATAAACAACGCTTTTTGTGATTTCCTTGATTCCAATTTTCCTGACTTCACTGCAGTGTACACTGATGGTTCTGTTTCTCCTCTCTCTGCTGGTTATTCCTTTTATATTCCTGAGTTTCATATATCCTTTACTAGTAATCTTCCACCTTCTGCCTCTTCCTTCACTGCTGAATGCTATGCCATTGTCGAGGCACTCACGTAAATCTCTTCTTTCCTTCCACATAAGTTCCTAATTGCAACAGACTCAATGGCATGCCTTCAATCCCTTATCTCTAACCCCTTCAACTCTCAGTCTTCTCCTCTTATCCTTCGTATAAAGCATATTCTATTCCTTCTATATCAAAAAAATGTATTATTCAGTTCCTCTGGGTTCCCAGCCATTTGGGGATTCGCGGAAACGAGATAACTGACTCATTGGCCAAATCATCTTCAAATTGAATATCCCCTTCTCTAATACCCTGGTCCGATTTCACTCCTATTCTTCGACGCCATGTTCACACACTCTGGTCTTCCTATTCGAATAACTCGCGAGCAAATTTTGCCCCCAGCTATAAATTAATAGTTCCTGTCATACAAAAAAAAATGGTTCAAAGATCTTATTTTATCCAGATCCCACATTATAAAATTTAACCATCTTCGTACTTCCCATCATCTCCTACCTTCCCATGCTTACAAACTAAATCTTAATGATTCTCCTCTATGCACACTTCACCTAGACGAAAGTATCTGCGATTTAAACCACATTCTATTTTATTGTCCTTCTTTATCCTCTAAACGTCTTGTCCTATTCAATTCTTTGAAGTCCCTCAATATACCCTTTAATATTCACGACATTTTCAATTCAAATTCCGAACCCACTATTACCCTCATTATCTCCTTCATCCACGAGGCTGGCTTTCTTATTTAAAATTTGTAATTATTTTATTTTAGAATGTACTTTATATTATTGTTTTTAAATTAATTGTCGAGCTTAATAGTTTTCACTAAAAGCTCAAAAAAAAAATATATATATGACGATTTTGTTATTATTATTTACACTTTACAGTGTTGGACAAACTATATGTTCCGTCGACTTAAAATAACTTTTGTAGGAATGTAGGATAATCGGATACGAATAATAATGCAAATTGCAATAAATATTATATGTAACATCGACTGCGCATAGCATAGGCTAATGTGATGATAATGTTAAGTTAATATAACCTTCTAAAAACTTAAAGCAGAATAATCACATACAAATTTTAATGATAAAAATAATAATGAAAAAAAAACATTGAGTAGAAGTGTCTCAGCGATTGATTGACAATAGTCACGTTATTTAATTCCGATGAAAGGAATAAAATGTAAAATATACAAGTTACAACGTATTACTTGCGAAAATTGTTCGGTTGCATTTACCCGGTACCCCGACAAAATATCGCCGGAAAATATCGCGTGAACAAAATATCGTAACTAAAATTTCGCGAAACCATTATATCGCATGGAATAAATATCGCCAGCATGAAATATAGCAGTAATTTAATTATAAATAAATAATATATTTTAACTTTTAAGCATATATAGATAATATCGTTATATTAATAATTAATATGTAGTGAAATTGATAAAAATGATAAAAATATCTATAATTTAATAAAATTGATATAAGTATTAAAAAAATATATATGTATATTAATAAATTAATGGAAGTATATATTCAATGAAATACCTTGAAGATAATCTTCAAACTCTCGATTATGATAATCTGCTACTACTTTCTTTACTCGTTCAGCCCAACTAACTGTCTTGTTCTTTTTATTTGGTGTATTTGGATTTCCTACTATGCTTTGACTTAGAGACTTGGATTGGTACTAAAAAACGAGGGCGAAGATATCCCCCGTTATTTCCTATACCTATATGGAATGTATATGAGGCAATACAGAGTGACTGGGATAAAACAAACAACATTTGTGAAGGATTTAACAACGATATTATCTATATATGCTTAAAAGTTAAAATATATTATTTATTTATAATTAAATTACTGCTATATTTCATGCTGGCGATATTTATTCCATGTGATATAATGGTTTCGCGATATTTTAGTTGCGATATTTTGTTCACGCGATATTTTACCGGCGATATTTTGTCGGTGATTCCATTTACCCTACATCACATAATAATATAGTGTTATAATTACAAATCGGTCTTCATATGACGGTGATCACTCATCACACATAAATTCAAGAATAATGAGCGTTCCCATATCGATATTATACTGGAAACATTTTGAAACGCAAGTGATGGGTGTGCTTTTGTTGAAAACGCGACCGTGATGCCACCGCGGGACACATTTTTAATTTTACAAATAATTGAATATATAATGAAGCTACATTTACATTTTCTGACTCAATTTTTGGATCTTCTTTTTATATAGCTACAGGATTTCATGGAATACATGTTATTATTGGAACTATCTTTCTTTTAATAAATATAATTCGAATAATTAAAATACATATATCATTTCTACATCATATTAGATTTGAATTAGCTGCATGATATTGACATTTTATTGACATTATTTGGCTATTCTTATATATAACATTCTACTGATGAAACAATTAATAAAATAAATTTTAATAATATATCATAGTATATTTGATTTCCAATCAAAAAGTTTAAATTTTAAATAAAATAATAATAATTACTATTCTCCTAATAATAATAATAACCTTAATTTTATTAATTTTAATAATCATTATATTATTAATTAATATAAAAATAAAATTTAACCATAATAAATCAGCCCCATTTGAATGTGGGTTTGATCCATTTAATAAATCACGAATCCCATTCTCAATAAATTTCTATCTAATTGCTATTATTTTTTTAATTTTTGATATTGAAATTTTACCAATAATTATAAATTTTAAAATTTCTAATATGATTACCTTTAATATAATATTTATCTTATTTTTTATCTTTATAATTTTTACAATTTTCTATGAATGAAAATTTGGATCTTTAAACTGAAAAATATAAGGATAATAGTTAAAAAATAACATTTAATTTGCTTTTAAAAATTATTATTACTAAATAATTTATCTTAAATAAGAAGTAATAAAATTACATATTAATTTCGACTTAATAATCAGTTACTAAAATATCCTTATTTTTAATTGAAACCAAAGTAGAGGTTTATTACTGTTAATAATAATATTGAAATAATTTTTCCAATTAAAAAGATTTTTAAAAAAAAGAAGCTGCTAACTATCTTTTAAAGCAATTTAATTTGTTTAATCTTTTATACTTAAAATAATTAAAATAATTTTTAATATTTTAATAATAATATTTATTAGTTTAAAAAAAACATTATATTTTCAATATAAAATTAAATTTTATTTTATAAATAAGCTTTTATAAACTAATTCAAAAATTAAACTTAATTTTTATCACAAATGAAAAACCCTAAAATAACTGCTACACTAGAATTATCCACATTATCAAAATTTAGGCCAAAATTTTCGAAAAAAATGAAAATTTTTGTAGCATGTGAACGGAGTTCCGGCATGTTTACCACTCGATGGTCGGATTGGACAAAAATACGGTGGAATTGTTTCTATTTTTTTTCGCAAACGCGTAAATTGACACACCCGCTTTCACAGATTTTCGGTGGATGATTTCATCACCCCGAGACACGGGAAAACTATGGGTGCCTGTAGTCATTATTTCGTTTGTGGGCGTTTTATTAAATTTCTATTCGAGTGCAGTGTTAAACCCACAAAACACGGTTCACTATGTACACATAAATTTGCACCGAGTGAGATTTTCGACGTTGTAAAAGTACTGTAGTGTTTTAACCATACGTCGTGGCCTAATAATTTTGCTGGGAGACTTTGACACCTTTACAATTGAAACGAACCATGATCATTGTCGTGCAGCCGCGAGTTACGATTTCGTTTATTAACTCAGACGTCTGCGTCACCGGCTGGCCCCGGCGAGAACGTCCGAGCATTTTTCGATTCGGCAGTATTAGCGTATGGAGTCGGAATGGTATATTCTCAGGATTTAATACCGTAAAACTTAATTCGGACAGAAAATATAATGCGCGTCCGAACGCGGATGAAATCACAAAAACCACGGTGATCGATTGCAAAATCACATTAAATTTATAGTTTTATTGTTGATATAGTACATCAATAAACATAATAATATAATGTAACACCGTTTAATAACAAAATATAAAAATAATGGACCAAATCATAGTAATGTAATTAAAAAGCGGCGTCCAGGCCGAAAAACACATTCGTTCTCGTCACGAGGTTTTCCGCATCAGGTTTTTGGGCGCGAAAAAAAAATGAGATACGAGGAAGAAACGAAAAATTATAGCCGGCACTGCAAGCATCATCGTGAAAAAGACGAAGACGAGAAAAGGGTCTTCGGAACAGCGTTTTACTCGTTTCCCAGATGCCGCTGGCTTTGTACGAAGTCGGTAGGTGCAAACAAGAGCGTGTCGTGACGATAGACACTACGGAGGATACCGCGGGCCGGCCGGGTGTTGATACAGAGTGGATAGGCCGGCGGCAGCGGCGGAAGTGGCCCAGTAAGACGGCGCGGTCGGAAATATGGCGGCCGACGGCGAGCTAGTCACCCCGGTAGATGCGTGCTGTTGTACGTACAGGCCCGTGCCAAAGTCAGACGACGACGATGTGGCCGTGGGGGTCGCGGACATGGACGACGGGCCCGCGACCGCCGCGGCTTGCGACTGTTGCGGCATCTGCAGCGACTGGCTTTGATGACACGCCGTCATCAGCCCGTGAAAGTCAAACTTGTAAGCGTACCGCTTTCCGTGCACTTTCGTCATGATGTTCTTGTCGTAGTAGTACCTGTGCGACACCGATGATTGATTCACATGTAAACGATAAATTACCAACATTTTTACAATGATTTTTTTTTTTATGAACCACTTTTTTGAGTATTAGACTTCAGTCAAAAATTAAGTTCGATCTCCTTAAAAGATTATATACTTATTCCAGATGGTACTTATATGAGGTTATTTTTCTCTATTATTAAATGTATTTCTAAGCGCAAGGAAAAACTACCTCATAAATATTATCATATACATTTCAAAAAATTTCAAATCTCATGTGTTTTTTGATATGTATGTTCAATGTTTTATAAGTGTATAATGAATAATCCTGTATTAGCAGCATTTTTTTTTTTTGCAGTTTTTAGGTCATCAACGTTTAATCACTTAGGAATTGCAAATAATGGTTACGTTTTATTATGAACATTGATTTACTGATAACATCCCAAATTAAATTATGGTGAAATAATTTAAGATTTTTCTTGACTTGAAATAGGTACATGAAGATGTTATCTTTATTCATAATTGTTTAGCTTAATTATTAATTAAGTACAGTATTATTATTTTATTAAGCTATTTCATTAAGTTTTTTACATTTTATTCATGTACATTAAGATATTATAACTTATCAGTTATCACATAGTATATCTTATACAGTATAGAGGGATATAGTCTATATACAAAACATACTTGATAGTTTATTGCTGTGAAGAAAACTACAATTAAATGTAATCTGCAGTTAAATACGTAAGATTAAAATCTTTATATTGGTAGATACAGGTATACACCACTAATAAGACCAGTACATAATCCTCAAATAACATAGCTTAAGTATTGACATAATATTACGTAAAATGTACGAATAAAATTTGATGAATTTGTAATATTCTCTTAAACATTCATAATACTTGACGGAGATCGAGTTTCGAGAGGGCTTTTAAATTTATTAAAAATTTCTCCTCGAGGATAGTCGTGAGCACGGAAGAAGCAACGTGGGCAGTGGCCCCTCCTGCAGGTTGATTTTATTTACAAATATGCATATATATATATATATATATATATATATATATACACGCACACACATTATACATGAATATTGTGAATATTAGGCAATTTAATCAGTCATTATTTAGGCAATCTTAAATCATAAAATTTATATTCATGTAAAATAAAATAAAAATTACTTTCATCGCTATTATTGCATTTCATTTATTGCTGCTATAATATTATAAGTTATAACAGTGTAATCAAATTTTAACTGTTATTTACTAATTTAAATAAAATAGAAAATAACTTTGATTATATAATAAACGCTGCTACGAAACCTGTATGTAACATGTTTCCTGCCTACCATCAAGTTCCGCGCATGCCTATGCCCGCGAATTTAATGAACACATAATTAATACACATGAAAAATTATTAATTTTCATTTTTTATTCATCCTGAATTCTTTATATTTTGTTATTTACGATGTTTAAGAATATTTTTAGATATATAATGTATAATTTGAATCACCACGTTCGAAAAATAATAATTTTTAAATTATCATGTTACGTGTTTATTTGCATATGTAGGTAAAAGTAATTCTGAGAATTAATACGTATTAAACACTTTAAATTATTAAAATAATATCCTTTATAACGGATTTATAGAGATAGAGATGTATAAATTTAAATTGTTTAAGTATGAAAAAGTTAAAATAAAAATTATTCATTTACAAAAGACTAATACAATTTTCTATTATAGCAATTAAATGTATATCCTGAATAAACTATTTTATAATTAAAATTTGATATATTTAGTCCTCAATGGTATTTTAAAATGAAGATACTGTAGAATAATTGAAACATTTGGTCTACTAAAAATAACGGTTGATGTGATACATTATATTTTATAATCAAAAAAAAAGTTCATGTATATCTTATTAATTTATTTTATTATACAAAAACTCAAATGCTGTGTCACAAAAATTCTAAAAAATACTTTTTAAAACTAATCATATATAAAGTGTTTTTTTAAGTTGTACCTAATAGTAATTTATTTTTAATAGACATTTTTATGAAGTAGAGCGTTAAAAATATTATAAATGATATTTACAAAGTGTCATGAAATTATTTATTGTACATTATATAAATCTACAATTATTGACCTAATATAAATTGTTTAAAACAATGACCGTTTAATTATTACCACGACCATCATTATGTATTTTAATAATGTAAAAATATTGTCGTGTGTGTATGTCGTTGTGTAATGATTAATTAATTACCTGAGAGCTCTACTGAGCTTATCATAATTCATATTGGGTTTGGACTTGCGTTCGCCCCAACGTCTGGCCACTTCATCTGGGTCAATCAGTTTGAATTCACCTCCAGGACCGTCCCAGCAAATACATCCTGCGTTATTGGAATCTGCTAATAATTCCAACAAAAACTGCCACAGTTGTATTTGCCCAGAACCCGCGGCCGCTTGTGCTACAAGTCGACTACTGGCTGCATTGACCACTTCGTACGGATCTATAAATTAATACTATGATATAAAATACTATATAATAAAACATACTATATAAATATATATTATAATCTAAATAAATTATCAACTGAAAATTTCCGTCGAGTGTACTGCAGTGGCGTTCCTATTGAGGGGTCCAGTTTATATAAGAATTATACCAAAGTATCTATCATTATACAACATAATATTTATATATATATATATATATATATATATATATATATATATATATATATATATATATGAGTAACACCATGGGAAGTCCCTCCAAATCCTTAGTAATCCTTCGTAATCCTTTTAAGCAAACATAAACATAAGTCTTTTCATTCTTTCAATTTAGGGGGAGGGTCTAAATTAAAAAGTCGGAGCGTGATTCAATCTCTACATAAATATTTAATAATTTATTATGTATAATGATAAAGAATAATTATTTTTGAAAATGTGAAACAGGAAACCTAATCAAATGAAAAGTAAGTACGTGTAGTAAATTTAAAAAATTATACTCGTAATTATCAAGTGTAATTTTGTTTCATATATATATATATATATATATATATATATATATATATATATCAACGCGTTATACAAATGAGTGTTTATAAACGGTTTTAACAACCTTTCTACCTCTTCCCCCAGAATCACAAAAAATCGATAAATTTATTACAAAATTAAACATAATTGTATAATTTAATATTTGCATAGATTAAAGGAAAAAGCTTGAATATAAGAATACGTATATTAATAAAAAGTAAAATTAAGTAAATATTTTAAATAAACCTTCTACACTCATGATTAATTTTATACCTAAATAATAATTTATGTGTAATTTATTGCTTAAATGCCTTATTTTAGATTCTAAGTAATGTAGTTTTATTATTTTGACCGTTTGAAATACAAATAAGGCAAATGTGGTCATGATGTTTTCTGACTTCTTATGATTAAATATACCTATTAACAAAATGTCATTATTTTATAAATCTTATATTTCAATGAAGCTATTGAAGTGTTTTTAATAATAGTATTTTTTGATTTTATGGTTAGAAAGTTACTGTTTCATAATTCATTATATTTAATGAAAAATCATCATATAATTATTTAACAGAAAATGTCCACGATCTCTAAAGTTATGGAATATATTTATCTATACTGATTGCATATAATACTCTTAAGTTTTCTATCATATAATACTGTATTCAAAATGAGTGTAATAATACATGAGATATTTCTTTTATTGAAAAATATTTCTATAAGTAATTATTTTTTTTTTTAATTTTCAGGGTACGTATTTTTAAATAAGTAGGTACGTATAATAACATTTGCAAATTTTATTCTTCGATTTCTATTATAAATATGTAAGTACCATTTTAATATTATAACTATTATATATAAATATATCATTACACCTATAATTAAAAGTCCATATTTTTTGAAATAATAAATATTCTGCGACAAATGAATTAAATTCTGTAAACCTACAGTAATGTATAAATTATTTTATATGGCGCTTTAGAATTCGGTTTGGGTCACTTTTAATACAATTATAATTAATAAAAACGAAGAATTTAAAACTGTATCGAAAGAAAAATCTAAATACATAAATAGGTATCCAAAAACCAAGAAAAATTATAATTTTGTTCATAATGATCATTTTTTGGTTATTATAACAAAAAACGACTTTAAAATAATTGTATTACATATAATTTGGTGGTTTCAAATGATGGGATTTTTAATTTACTTAAATAATTTTTACTATAGTATGATAAATTCATCACTGATTCATTTTTTTTTTTTTTTTAATTATTTAAAAGTTATAAACAGGTAAGTGATGTTTAAATACAAACTAAATAATTATTTATTCAATGAAAATAAAATTATGAAATACTTTAGTTACAATATTTTTAATCACACAATATTCTATCTACATATTTAACTTAAATTAATTACCTAAAATAATAACAATAATGAAGCAATAATCAGGATACAGGGTATGTATAAATGTTAAGTAGGTAGATATAAGCATTCTTTCCTTAGAATTAAATTTTATTATTTATCTGTCTTCATTAACATCAACTTAAATATTATGAATATTAGATATAATTACGCAATAGCATCATAACTTCGATTCTAATTAAATAAATAGAAATAATAAGTACTTAAATTTTTTTTTATATATATTAGTATATTTCTTCTCAGAAGATTACGAAACGTTATTGCTTTTTCATGTATCAGGAGAAGGAAAATAAAAATAAACGAGTCTAAGTTTTCAAATCAATCGTAGATAACATCGATTCATGTTCTATTGTTTACTTAAAAAATAGAACATGCCCACCTGTTATAATTAATAATATTGTCTCGTCTGTACCGAAACCTAGATCTTATCCTAGACAGAATAGGTACTAAATTAGGCCGCTCATATAAGAAACAAATTCAAAATCATAAATACCTATCTACATATTTTTATACCTCTTTTACGCTAAAAAATGAATAGTAAAAGCAAAATATTAATCTACAAATCTCAACTAAAACCATTATCAATTTAAAGCATCCAACTGCGGGGAGCTACGAAACCATCAAACACAAATTTATCAACCCCTTAACCCATATTTGGACAGAAACATTTAATTCCAAAAAAAGTTTTCTCAACACTTCTAGCTGGTACGTTACTAATATCGACTTACACAAACACCTCAAAGTAAAATCACTTAAAAAAATCTCGATATCATTCTATATTAAATTTTCATAATTACCTCCATTCTAACAAAAATCATTTCATCTCTTAACTTTCATCTTATACATGCACTATCAAACAACTCTACTGAAAGTTAAATAAAAAATAGTGCAGAGATCTTCTGAAATATTATTTATCTGCCTATATATATATATATATATATATTCATAAAAAAAAAAAAAAATAAATAATATTAATTCTATAAAAAATAATATGCTGTTTTAACCCTTCGTTAGTCACCTTAATAATTAGAACACACTAAGTCACCCGGGGTAATATAATACCCCATACATTAAATTAATTTTTTTAATTAATTATTTCATAGAATTTATTTTTATTTTTTGCTAATATGTTTTGAATATAGGTATAATTGATATTTTAATAGTTGAAAGCTATTTTTTTTAAATATTTCACTGTGAATATACATTTTATTGTAAATTACTTAAAATATTAATTATTGCTAATAATTTTTTTTAGTAATTGTTTAATTTGTAAAGTTATATTAATAAAGTGACTTAGTCTTTAAATTTGTATTTTGGGTAACTCGTACAACACATTTTGACTATGATTTATCAATTTATGTTGAATAGGAACACTAATACCATAACTGAAAAAGGGTGAAAAAAAAATGAAAAAATAACAACATAATTCAATTTTCAGCATATAATAAGAATTGAAGAAATATTTTTATCCTCAATTAGTAACAATTTTTTAAAAGCATAACAAGATTTAAAAATTTATAATATGTAAATATAAGTCTTTCTTCAAATATAGTTCAAATAATAATTAATAATAAAAAATAAACCATAAAAACTTCTTTTTCTCAGATTAGTTAATAAATAAAATAAAAATTGCAACTTGAACAACTTAATTCAGTCTTGAATCATTAAAAATTAATATATTAATCGCTGTCTATATCATTCAGCATATTAAGTAAATTAATTAGATTTTGTTCAAACGCTTTAAACTGTAAAAATTGAAATTTTTTAATTAATTATTTTTTTATACGATCTATAACAAAATTAGTCACCTGGGGTAAAATGTTTCCAGACTCCACTTTGAACGACTGTTTATTATTTAATACTGCACTGATAATGATAAAAATCACACTATTATAATTATACTATTATCATTAATGATATCACGGCCATGGAGCTGAATATGGCTTTACCTCCAAACAAAAAAAACGTTTTTAATATGCCTGGGGTATTAAAATACCCCGTGGTGACTAACGAAGGGTTAAATATTACCATTCTTCTCTATAACTAATCAACCAATCCTCATAATAATATAAGTGCCTTTCCAAATTCTATCATTAATGAATATTTATAGTCATTAAAATAACCTAAAAATTATGCTTGATCTTTTGTAAAGATTGTAGATTTCTTAAATAAATACATGTTAATTTATAAAAATTTAAATGTATGAGTTAAATTTTTAAAATTAAAATTAACCAATATAATGTGTACATTAATCCTATATTTCAACTTAACTAGTTAAAAATCTAGCAAAAAAATGTAAAATTATTTCCTCAGACACGGAAAAACACTAAATCCTTTGTTTTTGTGTGTGGCCAACATATAAAAGTTAATAGTTGCTAGACAACCATATAACAAATAATAATTATGAATATAAATAATTAATAGTTGCTATGTAAATATATGAGGAAAAATCGGTCACGAAAAAAAATAAATTGTACTCAGCTCAAAAATATACACACACACACACACACACACACACACACACACACACACACACACACACACACACACACACACACACACACACACACACATATATATATATATAAATTGTAAAATAAAACATAAATAAATTAATTTTAAAATGCAAAATACTTCTTTATTCAGGTTGTTTAAATTTTTTTTTTTTTTTAATGTAGTAAATAAATGTGAATTAAATTTAGAAAACACATAGGTACCACAGGTACTTCATCATTTGATATACAGTATACTTGTCTAGAGATAATCAGAATCTATACAACAGAGTTACTCGTTATGTATTAAAAATAATTTAACAGGTTATCAATTTGGTCTAACCTAACCGTCATTGCTAAATTATATCATAATTAAAACAATAATTAGAACACAGAAAATATGGTAAAAATAATTTATCTATGAATTCGCGGAGATTATAATAAATGAACTTTCAGAAAGATAAACAATCATTGATAGTTCCTGTGTATGTAAAGGTAAATGTGATACTAGGTATAACATAAGTTATAACCTATGTTGTATGCACGATGTGTTTATCAGTAGGTATAATAGAAATGAATAACATTAATAACGCTATTTAAACTCAAAAAGGTGTATTTTTTATGGATCTATAAAATGGATGTGTCGATACATAGGTACTGTATAACCACAGGTTATATGAAAGATTTATGTAACGGACGGTTTAGCTATAACCGTGTATGAACGCGAGAACAAATAAAAAAAAACGATTAGGGTTGTCGTGCTAATTTGCTCTAATAATTCAAATGAGATAAAAATACCGGCATAGTTAATAAAACACAAAAAATGAATCTTTTGATAAGTTGAATACTTTTAAAGTTTAAGCTATATTGAAAAACATACAACATTTTTATTAGGTGTAGGTGCAGCAAACCACTATACCTAGATACTTCTTAAGACGGTTAAGACGTTATTATTTTGGTATATAATATATGTATCAAAATTTATTTTAATTTTAACGATTGTTAATTAATATCTTACAAATTATAATGAGTTGTATAAACTAGAAAGTACCGCGTAAAAAGTATAAAATACATGTAATAGGCGAGTATTACAAACGTAAGAAGTTGTTAATTTACTCAATACATCAACTTTTTGTAATAAATTCTAAATATTATTAACGGTATCCAGTGTAGTTCTATAATATGTTAAAATATAATATGATTTTCTTATGAAAGAATAAGTCTAACTGAATATATAGGAAGGAACCTATTATATACATACATATATATATATCTAACTGTTGGATGTCAAGTGTCAACGTGTGTCGTGATGATTATAGAAGAGAGCCAATATATGAGTTGACCACAAATAATGTCCTATATCCATGTGATGAAAACATTTGGATCTATTTAAATCTGCAATGAATGATTGAAGTTCAAGTACCTACTCAAAAAAATTATTTTTGTGCGTTTGCTTTCGTGAAAAAGTATTACGAATTTGAATGTTTCAATAATGTGTGTCCTATTTTCCAACAGATAAAGAAATCATGTTCATATTGAACATAATGCCATACAAATATTTTGTGTTGCCTTTAACTTTGAAAATATATAGTTTTCTTGTTGGAGTAATGGAAATGTATTCCAACATATAATATATTAATAGAATATCTGCCTCTTGTCCAGCTACAAAATCCATAAATAGGTATAAGGTGTGTGTGTGTGTATGTGTGTGTATGTAAGTGAAATATTTCCATGTATAAATATTAAGTAGTTACGAATGGGTACTACTATTTTTAGTGAACCCCGTCACAAAGTGGATAGTCTGAAATATTAAGAGTGTGTAGGTAATGCAGAATTGAGACATGTGTACCTATAGTAATAAATATGTATTTATATACGCGACATTTTCAACTGTACATAATTTAAGTTTTAAACGATAAAAATACATATGATCAAAAAAACATTTGGTCAAAACTCAAAAGATCATCTTTGTACTCGATTAGTAATACTGTTAAACACACTCATATAATATATATATATATATATATATATATATATATATATATATAATATTGACATGATTATAATTACTGTGAATACTGATTAGTGAATCACTAATACCTATCAAATGTTTGATTAGTGATGAGTATTTTGCACGTTTTTTACAATCATATCAAAATATTGTGATAATATTATACGAGTACGTATACTATATAGGTATACTTATTAAATTTTAATGTATTATACTTCATCTTAAACATTTTAAATTCAAGGTTATGTATGAATTGAAATCTTCACTATTTTACTAACGTTTGAAACGTTTGAGTATTGACCGTAATTTGATAAATTTCACTTTTTTTTTTATAGACAATAATTATATTACTAAAATGATTTAAAATAATAGTTTTTTTTTTTTTTTTTTTGTAGATTGTTATGTTATAGAAATACAGTTGAAACTCGATTATCCATCACTCAAATAACCGTCAATCTCTGTTATCGGTCGTCAAAAAAAAAAAAAAAAAAATGCAGGTCTTACTTCTCCGTAGAATACGGAACATTGCTGCTCAAAAAGCTCGAGCCTCAAAGAAACAAGAAAAATGACGGTTTATTTTCTTTAGTAGATAGGTATTTTTCGCAGTGGCGGCGCGAATGGGTGTTTCATGAAGCAAATGCTTCATAGTCAAAATGGGTGAGTGTTGACGAATTGGTAAGAACATAGAGACTTAATAAAATTGTGTTATTAAAACAATTGTATTAAATCGTTATAATACGAAGGTCGACATTCTATCTATTAGATAACATGAAATACCAAAATAGAAACCAAAGCATAGATAGGGTACATAATAAGCCGCTACAACGGCTAGTGAGGTGTAAGCTTAAGAATGACTAAAGGTCCACTTAAATTTTATTTATGAAATTTATCTCTTCATATCTCTAAATGTGTTTTAAGTAAGACAATTTAAAAAAAACGGGGTCTCAGTTCAAAATGTAAATAATGAGTACCGGGGCCGGGTGGGTAGGTACTAAATATTTGAAAATTATTACAGTTTCATCAAGAAAAAACTTCGCGCCGCCACTAATGTTTCGTATTATTTTTGTATATACACATACAAATACGTTTATTTTACCCTAATATTTTAATTATAATACACACGAAGTAAAATATACACGTTTATTGAAAAATATCTGTCAGCCGTCTATTCGGTTAATAATTATAGTCCCGGTTAATTGAGTTTCTTCTGTATTATAAAGGGGACGGTATCTTCTTACGTTGGTGTTTCGTCTCAATGTACCCAGAAAAATATATAGATAAAATATAATACGAATTTTTAGAAAAAAATAGGGATTGCTACGTATGCGTGCTATAAACTATCAAATGTAGAAGATATTGTCATACCTATTATGAATGTTACACGCGGATTCTGCAAATTTCTAATAATAAAAAATGAAAAACAGTTATTTTTCATCGACAAACCGTTGTAGAATAATTGAGCCGAATGGTGTCCGAAAGGTTTGGCCCGGTTGAGGGCGGTGGCCATCTGCAAGTGTCTCCTGAGATCATGCCGATCGCAAGCCGACAGTTGCCACATCTAATTGTGACTCGCGTGCAATGCGCGCGGATGTCGCTGCAGCGGATGCGTGTGTCCGAGAGATCGCGTCCGACCGATCACGTCCCGGTGGACATAATTCGAGTGTCGGCGTCGACGACGAGAGTAACGGTTTTTAATTATATATGAAATGTAGTGATATTATTATTATTATTACTGTGTGTGTATGTGTGTGTGTGTGTGTGTGTATGTTTGTGTGTTTGTGTGTGTGTGTGTGTGTGTGTGTGTGTGTGTGTGTGTGTGTGTGTGTGTGTGTGTGTGTGTGTGTGTGTGTGTGTGTGTATGTTTGTGTGTGTGTGTGCGTGCAAGTTGTGAGAACGCTGTATTATTACGTGACGGTTATGGACAAAATGCGCGTGTAGGCACTACTGTGGCGGCGTCGCGCGACCGTCGTGAATGACTACGGCGGTAAAACGATTTTCCGCGATTTTTCCTCGGCTCCTACTACCGTCGCCACACCGATAGGCCGGAAACACCATTTTTCTACACGCCCTTCGCACCCGTTAAGCCACACCCATGCGCGCGAATTCGCGACGATTTTCCTTTGCCGTCACCGCCACCGGCCAGAACGACGACGCTTAATAATAATAATAATCATAATATAGTGTCCAAGTCTCAGCCGCGCGTTTATATTCGGCCTATATATGTCATAAATACTTGCAAGTTGCAAACACAACACGCGCCGTTCTGTAAATCCTATATATATATATATATATATATGATATAGGTACCTATACAACTTTAGATTGTAAATACGCTTGAAGTGCGTTCGTTTTGGAAGCAATAAGAACGTTGGCGGTATTGTCGTATATAGTTGTTCTTTTTACCCAAATCTCCGTATAAAATGAATGCTGTATATTGTTAATACTATAATGTAATATAATATAATGGGTAGCTTATTCATTCACTAATATATTAGTATTTATTAGGTAGTGAATAAATAGAAAAGTACGAGAGCTTATTAGCTAATATACTCAGTGCTTTACTTGCTAAACTCAAATGTGTATACTATGCATTATTTATGTATATATATTTATAGGTATGCTCACAAGCATACGATTCTCATTAGAGATCATGAGTAAGTATTCAATCGGTTTTCGAGTTTCGATTCGGTTAAGAGATAAACCTTTGTATATACCTACAATTTAGTATTTACCTGTAATAATGAAACAATTTTTTTTTTCGAAAATGTACCTAAAAATAATAAAGTTCACTACTTTAAAAATTACAGCACACTGTAGGTACATTAAAATAGTTGAAATCGGGGTCGTTATGTCAAATTTTAGTAGAGTGGGTCCCGGGTAGATTTTAGAGGGGTGAGGTATGACATCTCACGAATTTCAGCAAACAGTATTTCTGGTCTGCATTAAATGTTCAACCTAAAATCCTCCCCCTGTATAAGGGCCTGGTAGAAGGTAAAGTTGGCAAAATATGCACAAAAAAAAATCAGGAATATGTATAAAAACACTTTGCTAAATTTTATTTTTAAAATATTATTAGTAAAATTTTATTTTTTAATGGTCGTGTAGGGAAAAATAATCGCGCTATACTAAGATAATATAAAATTCACCAGTGCAGCCTTATGAAATATACTATTATATTATATTTCAATTTAAATATTATTCGATAATAAAGAATTAATTATGCAAGTTCATAAATGTATGTTTTATACATTTTTAAATTTGAACGTAATAATATACATTTAAGTATTGTATATTATTAAATGTACGTATTTTGTGTTCAGCTTTTTTTGTATGAGGTAAATTTCACTAAAAACGCATTTATATGCACAACCGAAATTAATATACAATACTTAAACAAACTACCGAAATGTGCAAAAAAAAGCCACTATTAAGATATGAACTCACTTATAGGTTATGAAACAAATATTTGGCTCACTCAGCTATAAATAGAAGACAGAAAACTGCAAAAATTTGCGAATTCTATGTCTTCTCCTCCCAATTGTTATGAAAGACCAATTTAAAATACCTATACGTATAGGTACTAAGTGATAATCATCATAGGACTAACCAAGTATTTTTAAAACATACGTAAATTGCGTCCCGGGAACTTACGAAAAAAATGAGCTTTGCTTCCTTTCAGTATCCTATTGACACAACCAGACACAGAACAAGAAACCACCATGATGTTGAATTACTTAAATTGCACTTTATAGTTTATAGTTTATAAATTATAATCGAAAAATTGTGTTTCAATCCGAATCCATATAAAAAGATAACTGATAATAAAACAACATTTTTATATTATATCTTTGGTTTCAATCACAGAAAAATTATATTTCATGGAATAATGTAAAATGTCATGGATTAATCAATTATATTTTATCCTGTTCGCATATGGATTCTAAACTTCAATTTTATTCGTTGAGTCGGCTATCTAGTTGTTATATATATATATATATATATATATATATGTGGTTGCTCTACAGTTTACAGTATTTTTTTTTCAATCTAATAAAAATGGACATTATGAAAAGTGAAAGGAATAAAACGTTGAAAATAGTTGATGGTTTCAAATTTCGTTTTCATAAATTTCTAAACAATGATATTCAACGTTGGTGTTGCACAGTTAAAACGTGTAAGTATTTTTTGAAATTTGATGATAATAATATTTGTTAGATAGTTTTAAGTCTGTTATAGTTATAGTCCTAAGTCTGAAAAATGGGAAGGAAAATATTGGTTTTGTGGAAAAAAGGCTTAGACGTAATTTACATATTAATAAGAAACAGATAGGCATATGTACAAAAATATACCCGGGCCGCAATTTACGTATATATAAAATATACCTGGACTGCAATTTACGTATGTATAAAATATACCCGGGCCGCAATTTACATAAAAAATTTGATATGGGACGCAATTTACAGAGACCCCTTAAATCAACACACATTGTTGTATTTTAAGGAAGAAAAAACTGTGTTTTACTTGAATGCTATTAAGTACTAAATAGTAGTAGTTGTTGAATTATTAAGACAACAAAAATAATAATAATAATATTTACAAATGATTCTAATGATAATGATTCTATATTTATATTGTTATTAAAAAATGATTCTATAATTATACATAACTTTTTTTATGGATATTTACAAATGATACGTAGTTGCTCAATTCTAATATAGCTTATGTCAAAACCTCTTGGTATACCACATTTAGAGTTTTATTTTGTGATGCATAAACGTACAAATGATCAGGTCTTCCAACTTTAAAAAATGCCACATACAATTGTTCGTGTGAGAAACAGTTATTTTCCAAATCTAAACCACAATAAGTTAAAGTCTGACCTTGAGCTTTGTTTACTGTCATACTCATAGCAAAACAGAATTTAATTGGAAACTGAACTCTTCTAAACTTAACTTGAAAATCGTTGGGGTATCATGGTATTTTCGGTAAAAATATTTTTTCTCCCTTAGCACATCCTGTCAACATTTCAGCTTCGATTTCATTTTTTGTAAGAGAGGTGGCATGAAGCCTAGTCTCATTACATAATCTAGGAGAATTCAAATTTCTCAATAATATGATTGAAACTTCAGTGATATTTTAAAAGGCATCTGGCATACCAGATGGTGTTTGTGAATTTAAGAACTCTGTAGGATAGATAGTGCTTGAAATCCACTCATTATTAGCGAGTTTATTGTGTCAGCTTGGTTATTTGTAGTTGTTAAAATAACGCGTTCGCTAACCGTCCATTTTTAAAATTTTTAATATCTTGGTACACATTTTGTATGAGTCGTTCCAACGAATTTGTCAATACTGCTAGCTTTACTGTTAGCGTATGGTTTTGTTACCATATAGATTTTATAATAATTTTTGGTAATTTTGATTTTTTTTGTACGGTACTTAAAAATGTAAAATAAAACGCGTTAAAATACACGGATTTAATAATAATTTCCATGGCTACATGATTTGAGAACCACTAAGAGGTTGGAGATATATAATACATAATATCTCTTTAGATATTGATGATATTACAAATCTGAAAACACCGTTGAATTTAGGAGCACCTGTATATCATATCCCAACTGAAAACGATTTTCCTGCTATTTTCTTTATATTTTATATTTGATCACCCGCATATATTCGGGCATAGCACACGCAGTACATTAAAATTTACTTTTGCCGATTTAAACCCTTTAAAATCAAAATTTTGAAAATCGGGCGACGTGGTAACACTCAGTCAGATATTTGAAACAACTCTGCGAAAATAAAATGGAAAAAAGTTAAATAGCGTCGTCACAAAATTGGTACAAAAAAAAGGCCTGTTCTTTTATACATATAATATGCTGATATTTTAATAGTATAAATATTTTATCGTATATTATAATATCATAATATATGATTATCATCCCATAAATTTTACATAGCTATGAAATACATAAATAATGTTTATGCAACGCACATTTTATGTGGTAAATAAAAATAATTACGGGCTACATAAATACGTTATGGGTTACTTAGCTATGGGACACTTAAGCAATAATATGTAACACATAACAGTAGGACTATGCATACGGGCATAAGACAAGGAGTTGTCGATAATTAAATTTTTTGGGAGAAGAGACTCCATAATAGTGGGCTCCCCACCAATATAACGTTCATTATTTATTTATCATTTACGTCGAAATTTATAGGAAAATTTAAACATTAAATTTGAATAAGATAAGTTACATATTATAATATTAGGCGAATATTTTTTGTCAGTGATCTTAAATATCTAGTTTATACAAGTACGTACAAGCAGCATAAACCATTGGTCCGGACTCGAAACAAACGAAATCAAATTGTATACATTCCAAAAATGTATTGAGCGTAACACCATCGATTTATATTATGTATCTTATTGTTTCTCCATACACCCAAAAGTTTATTTTTTTATTTAATTACAGTATAAACTTATTATAGGTATTTTACATACCTATACTTCATATGGTGTTTGAAACATAAGTATAGTAATATCATATCGCAGCTATTTATAATGATTATTATAAATATAGTCAAATAGTAGGTCTACGTCAAAAAAATATTTTTATAAAAAAGTATACTATTAACAACATTTCTTGGACATTGCATCGCTTATAAAATATTTAGGAGTAATATTATGTAATAATTTCTTATTTAAAAGCTATATATGAATTTGATTTTCTAAAAAAGTAGCTAAATTTATTAAAAAAAATTAAAAACTTGCTTATACTCAAGTACAATATCTATATGTTTAAAAGTTCTGTCTTGATCTCTAGTTAATTTAAAATATTAGAATACCATAATGGCTTGAACTCATACCATAAAAAGAGAACTGAATAAACAACATTGAAATTCATCAGAAGCAATTTTTTTAATGTATAGTGCATAAACAAATACACCAATTTACTAAATGTTAAAATCTTTATCTATAAATATAAGGATAATATTTATAAATTCTGTAATCTAATAAAAAATTGCAAATGCTATATTATTTATAACCTGTATCAAAATGGTATGGCATTATAGACATTACAAAATATTCATTTTTATAAATTTAATGTTTAATGAAGAATCCTTTATTTTATATTTTACTTTAACCTATTATTTCGTATTTAATAAAATATACATTGATGCACGAAGGTAAACTTAAATAAAAAGCACTTATTGCGAAAACTCGCTTTGAATAACACAGAATCCGATAAA
This sequence comes from Therioaphis trifolii, assembly GCA_027580255.1. NCBI lineage: Eukaryota > Metazoa > Arthropoda > Insecta > Hemiptera > Aphididae > Therioaphis > Therioaphis trifolii. The sequence goes on from CM050404.1 coordinate 52,176,156, forward strand.
GTTCTTTTCCCGTTTTTAGCTTCTAGAAACATTTCGTTGGGAAGGTTTATATATATATATATATATATATATATATATATATATATATATATTATACGAGTAAAAACGTATTGAATTTAACGGGTAAAATTAAATCGGAAGGGGCTTTGATTAAAAGAGGTCATTTTTAACAAAAGGACCGATGTTATCCGATGCGTAGGGGTTAAAACTGTTATCGAGTCTCTAGGGTGTTGACCAAAGTCCTTTTTCTGTGTCCTTTTCTATTTTCTCATTGTGGTGACCTATACACTCTACAACGTCCACTCCTCAAGGTTATTTTAAGAGTGTGTAGTTACGACTATTCTCCTTGTTGTATACGCGTCGAAATGACGCTTAATCAGTGACCTCATCGATCCCGGTGTAGCGATTTTCCGTCACCTTAAATCGAATTCGAAACTCTCTGCACCATTTATACTTCCTCCCAACTAATCAGAATCTAAAAGTTTCATTTTATTTACCCCTTTTATCACATTTTAATTGAATGACTAACTGACGATTAATACCTCGTAACCTCTACATTACACATCTTTATTAAATATTATAGTTTATACATTTCAGGCAATTACTTTAAGTTTTTCTGTTGAAAACATGTGAAATTGAGGGCTATACAGTCAAATTATAACGTTTGATTATGTGCAATTTCATTTTGGTCGTGCAAATACATTATAATGAAATAGTCACTTTTTAAATTAATTTCGTATACCAGGGATGGAAAATAAGTATTACGATAGAGATGTTTTAGGGCTCCAGGATAATCTTCTATGTATCCATAGACATTTTTAGATTTATAGATGATACACAAACTTATACAAAACTGACTCATTTACCAACGTAGGCAGTTGATTATGGTTTTATCATACATGGATAAGAAATAAATTGTTTTTACATATGTTCTAAAGTTATTAATTAATAAAATATAAATTAAAGAAAATAAGTAATTTCTTAATGAAAAAAAGTTATTAGCACGGTAGGGTAAAAATTATAATACATTATTGTCATTTAAAAAAAAAAAATGTTTACATGCACCATCCATCCCTACCGTTTACGTTTATTTATTTCACTGCTACGAATAGTATTGTATAGAAAAACACTAGCGGACCCGAGTCATGAAGGCATTTTGGTGGCTTGACGATGGCGTTTGAAAGAATGAAAACATTTGAGCCGGTTTTATTATAATATGTATATATGTATACAAGTCGTAGTGATGACGCGTTCGTATTATGTAAAGCTCTCAAGACGAAAACGCGCGTTGTCGCCTTCGTTGAGAGCGCCACGCCGTCCTCTGAAAGCGGAGAAAACGCGGTTTAATAATGTCAGCTTATAGAAAGACCCCCTCCCCGTGCAGCAGTCGGCTGTCATTATTATTATTCCACCCTCTCGCGTAGCGTCGACGACGCGCAATAAAGACATTGAATATATAAATCAAATTATAATAAACGCGGCCGTCTATATATAATATTATGAATACGATACCGTATATGCACTAAATGGGTTCAGTGTTTATTCAGTGAATGAGTGAGTGAGTGTCTGTGCAGGCATGCTTGTGTGTGCGTACGTACGTACGTACGTGTGTGTGTGTGTGTGTGTGTGTGTGTGTGTGTGTGTGTGTGTGTGTGTGTGGGGCTCGATTTCATAAAACACACGAGAACCAATCAAACGATGACGACCCCTGTAATCATTTCTGCATGTGAGAATGCACAAAGACGAATATTGCTTGTGCAAGTGGCCACCCATGGAGCATGGATGATATATTTAATGTTATTATTATCATGTATAAAGTGTTAATTCGCAGATTCTCAAACTGGTGAGATCAATGGTATATGTTTACGATTTTTGTGGGAGGTATCATAGACGTGTTTACGGTGGCAACCTTGACAGCCACTGCAATTTTCGAAAGGTGCTGGTCGACTGAGTTTTTATATAGAAGGGTTACAACTTTAAATAAAAAAACGTCTTTATGCATTTTCTCGAAGATTTGTATGGAAAAAAAATAAGGACTTCACATTTTGTTATTAACATGTACCTATAGATGTCTCCATAATGTATGAAATATATTGTAACACAAAAGTATTTTGTATACAATTAACTGGTATAAATTATTTTTAAATGTATTTATTTTTAAAATTATTGATGACAAATATTACTGTTGATATGGAGTAGCGCGGCAATGCAAATTAATTTTTTTTTTTTTTTTTTTTTTTAAATAGATAATACAAAATTGTTTTAACTCTGGAAATATTTCATAGAAAGGGGGAATCTTCTTATAGAGTGTAGGTATAAGGAGCTTTTTCATTTAAGTAGCACCGTTCATTATCTATGCTGCCACTGTGGATGAAGTCTAATCACACCTATAGGAGGTAGATATCTATTAATTTATTAAACCATTAAATCTTAACTTAAATCACAAAGCTACTCGCTCCGTTTCAGAATTCTGCTTACATCTTTTGAATATTCATATAAATTACATACAATGCATCTTTAAAACAGTAACTTATTTTAAAATTTGTAATAATTATTGTCTTTTAACATAGTCAAGAAAAAATATCAAATCACATATCGGCATGTACAATTTCTAGATGTGGCAAAGAACTAGAAATAAATGCTGCGTTATACGGTTTTACATAAATACATCATAACTGAGTGATATCTGAGTCGTACACCAAATCGGAATGCAGTAAGTAGTATTGAACAATTTACTGTCGGTAAATTAATTTCATAAAATAATAAATAGAAACTGAACCTCGTGATCTGCGTCATTATAAAATGATAATATTTAAAACAACGATTACAGATAAAAAAATCTGAATCCCTGTCCCTTATATTGATTATATTATTATTTTTTTGTCCAGTGAAAGATAAATGTCTTCTGAAATTTTATAAACATCAGACATTTTATCTGTAGGTATAGTACTCAATACAGAAGGTCATTTTGGTAAATAATTTCACAACTGTATTCTTTCCACAGATAAAAACTACGAAAATACATTCAAATTTTTATACTTTCATTTTCCATGAATTTATATGATTCATTCTCAAAAATAATTTCAGATAATTACAAATTAATTTTTTTACCGTACAAGTTATAACTACCTATTTTATTAGTGTACAGAATTTTATTCGTAAATTGTATGATAAATTTTAGTTTCAGTTTTAAGACGAGTAAATGACGTGAATCATGTAAAATAAATGTAAATTTATTTATTTTTGTAAAAGTATTTTAAATGTGAATTTTTATGCATATCAAGAACATTTTATAAACAAAACTTTATATAATTGTAATTCCTTATAAAAATATTGACCCTATATAAAAATATATTATGTATATAATAAAAATCAATTAAATAACTTCATAATAGCAACATTTAAAATAAGAACAACCACATCATACATTTTATAATAATCGGTGAAGCAATTTTTCAATATTTGTATGTGTTGTATGTGTGCTTAAAATTTAGAAATTGTCCTTGTGCATTATATTTTATAGTCCCCATTCGGTCCTAAAGATTCTCAGCCTTTTTTCATTCGCGTATTCTTGATCTCTTATTATACAGCTCCCAATCTTCCACTTTAATAACCTTTTTTTTTGCTTATTATTAAAATCATAACGATGATAATCAACTAATCACCATATTATATATATATATATATATATATATAATTGTAGATATAGTCCAATATTACTCTTTTTTCTATCGCACATCCCTGAGATTATTTTATATATCCGAAGTTATGAAACACTGTTCTAAATTATAACACATAATTCATACAGTACCTTTATATACACATGACAACTTAAAGATAAATCGTAAATGATACAGTTCATCGATCTCAACTTAGGATAAATGAAGTATTCAAAAGCAATGATTTATCTATAAATAAATTTATATACATTTACATTTACATATATGTATAGTAAATTTATAAAACTAGTCTGCTCGAGGTGCTTATCACCAGTATCCAAAATGTAAAATGTTAGGTGATGTTATAGAATGTCATGTTCTGCCTACATTACGATGAAATGAAAATTGAAGTCAGATTTTACTTTTATAAATTCTTTCTCCAATCGAAAAAAATCGTATAATATGTATCATTAACAGGGCCGGATTGAGGTGAATCGGCCCACCGAGATATACGATTTAGTGAGGCTCAAAATTAAGTCACAGGATCATTATTTTCAAACAACTATAATATTACTTTTTATTTATTCACTTACGTCTTCGTCACCATAAAAAAAAAAAAACAGAAAAATCCATTTAAAAATGTTTTTGCTTTATTTTAAACAATACCTAATTAAATTAGACATTATAAATTATTATATTACCCATTAGATTAAATTGAAAATATACGTTTTTCCCAAAATAAAACACATGCATTTTCTTTATCAATTATAATTATAGTCATTTAAATAGAACGTTTAAATACCTAATGTTAATAAAAAAACTTCTAAGTATTTAATATTATTCTAAATAATTCTTGAAACAATTTTGAAGCAGAAATTAATGAATGGCTAACCTGTGTTTTCACATTTAATATGAGTAACATTTGATATTATTATATTATTATCATACAACTAATTTAATTAGATAAAAATTACACGTTTAAGATGTTCATAGCTTATCTTTGTTTTCATACAAAATATTTATTTATTGCTTACATTATTTTATTAATAAGAAAAAATAACATTCTTATTGCAGTTAAACACTTTTATTATAATATCAATTATAACCAATATATAAATTGATTTACTGTAAGTTGGTTATAAACCAACCATCTAATGCAATATTAATTAATTTATAGTTTCAAAGAATTGGACATTAAACGACTTTGTTGAGATACAATACCAATTAATGTTTCATGATCAATACGTATACTAAAATATCATTTTCAACAGACACCAATCAGAATGTTTCTAATTTTGATTGACCCAAACAATTATTATTTAAGTGGTTTAAAATAAATTTAAGTTTAGAAAATGTTATTTCACATCTCACCTGTGAACAAGAAAAAGTTTATATTATATTTTATACTCATGTTAGTACTATTTTTTCATTATAATATAAAAATAACATAATGGCCCAAACACTCATGACCGGCCCATATTTTAAACGGCCCACCGAGATTTTCTCGGTAGCTCGCCGGCCCAATCCGGGCCTGATCATTAATAACAAAAAAAAAAAAAAAAAAAATGTTCTACAAACCTAAGAATCATTTTTTGGATATTAATAAAACGAATTTTTTTAATCAAAGCAAACAGTGATTTATTACAGATTATACAGTGATATTACAGTAATAAATGATAATATTTTCATTCTTTTTGTTTGTTTAAGTTGTGGTCTTTTTATCCTGTTTTTCTTCAGCACCAGCCAGTTTCGTGTCTCGTGTAAATTTAAAATGCTGGCAACTTCCATAGAATTGGTCTCAGCCTGGAGGCGTCTAAAAGGGCCATGCCGCAAAGATCGTTCGTGGATCCTGCAGCGAACTTCCGACGCGCGCGATCATTTTAGTTTGCCCGGTCGGTGGAGACGGAGATCTCTAGTGATCATACCGAAACTTCGTCTGATGACCATCGTCTCCACATTGGCTTTAGGAGGGCAACGGGCGCCATTGATTAAGTTCTTGCCTCTGACGAAACGCGATCAACCAATAAACTGTTATCAGTTTATTAGTATATGATTAAATCGATCAAATAAATTTAAAATAAAATAATTTATTTGACTATACATTTACATTTATTATCAATTGAAAATTAAAGATAGATACTGACAAACTCATTCAAGCGATTCACAACAATTATTCTACTACTCGTATTTGGAGTATAGAGAATGATGACTATATGAATAGAACAGCGAGGTAGAATAATTAGTACGTGTCGAAGAAAAAATTAATGAAAGATTTTCTGATGAATGATTAAAATTTATTTTCCTTGCGGTTTTGGTTGATTGTACTCAATACATTCTGGGTTTTAAAATTAGTTCATTTAATAACCCAACGACTTCCAAGATACACACTATTTTTATAATATTGTCTATTAGTTTAGCAAACAGAGAAACTGACGATGTCAACATTTTTTTACTTCGAAATGTTAATTCAAAATCCGCAGTAATTTAATAATATAATTTGAGGTAAAAATTGACAGTAAGAATCCAATGACATATTATGACAATTAATCTAAAAATAACGCATGTGCTGGACGCACTTAGTAAAGTTAACTGATTTGCTAATTTTTGAATTATCATCTAAGAATGTATTTATTGGCAAAGAAAATTAATGTGAATATCTACAGTTTTATTCTATATCTCAATTTATATATTGTAGTATGTTTTAAAATAAATTGAATAATATCAAATTTTTTAAATGATAAAAACGTACACAGTTTTAAGAATATTTTAATAATTATAATTTTATTTCTTTTTTAAGTTGTGTACTGATTTTATTATACAAATTATGCTAATCTAATGAAAAGAACATAAATCTAAAACATCGCATAAAACAGGTTTGCCACTAAAAAGGTCGTAATTATAAATTATTGTTCGTTATATTACAGAAAATTCCTAAAAAATACAATAATAATTAAAATTATTGCACTTCAAAGTAAATTAAATCCAATCTGTTTAACGCTCTAATTTTTAAATATTTTTTAAAATAAAATAATTATAATAAATTACATTATGTTTATACAATTTTATCATTAGGTTTTATATATTTATGGTACACCACATATCCAAGTCTAAAGAAATGAAAAGTAAACGGTTTTGTAGTACTTTTTTATTTCAGGTTTACTGTTGCATAAATCATGTCTAGGATATACTTACAATAATAAAATCAGGAGGAGGTATACGGATAAAAAAGCTAGTAATCTAAAAGTCAAATGTCGAGAAGCAATAATGGCCGAGGTTAAGCGACAGCATGCCCTAAAGGGGATTACCTGTGTCCCTCCATGATATATTACGCTTAAGACCCAGTAGGATTTTTATCCCTATTTCTACTAAGCTTGTCAACAACGATGACGTTTTCTAAAGAAAAAAAGAATAGGGATAAAACACTATAACTATCTATTAGTTTAAAAATCGTCAAAAAAAGTAAGACGAGGTGATTAATTGTTTCATTAAATACCTAGTCAATATATTTCAAATACACGCAAGTAAAAGAAAGTTTTCTATAATATTATATTCTGATATTTTTAACATATTATAAAATCCTATTTGATATAGTTGTTTTGCCAGTATAAATTAATATTATTTTACTAAATGTAAATAAATAATAACATACGTGATTTTCGCCATATAATCCATGTATTTGGTATAAACAAAAAGTAAAACAAAATATTTTTTATATATTTTGAATTATTAACTCTCATAAAGCCTAATATCTTAGAAGCTGTTTTACCAGTAAAAAAGTGTGAGTAAAACAAATTAAAATTTTCTATTTTATCCTATGATTGTCAATTGTTTTTATTTTCGTATACTAGTTTTAATATAATTGTCATACTATACTATACTAGAACAATGTTCATTGAATAAAAACAAAAAATTAATTAATTATGACGACAACTATTTTAATTTTACCGGTGACAATTACGTTATTGTTTCAGGAACGAATACAAATTCCAAATTCTGAAAGATTTTTATTTATAATATCGCTAATTCACGCGGAAATAATGATTTTTTTTTAACATTCTAACATTAAACGAGTGTATAAGAACAAATTCCGACAGAAGATTTTTGAAATTATTTCAGTATTGTTAGTTAAGCGTATGAATTAGAAAGTCAAATGATATTACATTAATCGAGTTTTAATAAACAAAAATTTAAAATTAAATTGGATAAAATTTCAAAAAAATGAGATGTTTTCAATTAGTTATAAGTTCTATAGATGTAAAACCCAAAAATGATCAATATTTTTAAAAGTTTTGCCAAATCTGTATAAAAGTATTATGAATATTTAGTGAACATTTAAATAATTTAGCACCATTATTTTAGATTTATGGTCAAGTATAAAAATAGATTATCTGTAAATCTTGGTTATATAAAATTTTACCGTTCTTATTTAATTTTTATTGAGGTATCCTTAGCAAGGAAAAACTATTGAAAATAGAGAAAAAATTATTCTGTAAAGTACCATCTAAATGTAATTTATGATATTTTAAGGTGCTTGACAAAACTTTAAAAACTATAATTATTACCCAAAAAAATGATTACATAAATAAATAATAAATGAGAAAAAAACATAATAATCGTAAAACCAATATATTCTTCGTTTTACTCAGTCTAAAATTTTAAAAACATAAATAACTATTGAATATGTACACGTACAACATGTCACCGTATATTTAAATTAACAGGCAATAGTAATGTTATGTCATATTAATTACTAGCTAAAAGTTTAGAATTCTTACACGATGGAAAATGAGTATATTATGAAAAAAATATTATGAAACACAATTTTATGGTGTGGTTAAAAAATATAGCATTTATATAAATCTTTTTTATATTTGTTAAAAATAATTATCCCAAGAATCATATAGTAATAAAAAAAACAGATTTTATCGAATCCAATCTAGACAATATAAAATTAAAATTAGTTTAAGTTTTATTAATTTTCGTTTATTCCTTTCAATCAACGGAAATTGTACCTAAAATATTCGTATATTTTACACTGAGACATCTTATATGCGTATACTGGACGATTCTTTTAATACGCTACGCTTATTATCTCAATCAATTTTATAATTTTATACTTCGTCACATGTATGTACTATTTTAACTACATATATTACACATAATACATTTATTACTTTTAATAAAAACGTTCCATGTACTTACCTTCTTCGGATGATATCAGGCTAGGACTGGGTGGCGTTCCAGTAACCGGCTGTCGGAGTAATGACAAATGTAGTAGTAACAATCTTCCAGATCGCCTATTTCGTGATCGACGATCAAACTCTGTCCTGTTTAATGAACAAAGTTCGTATCCTGTATTTGGAAAATCCTCTGGTTTAGGAATTGGCCATAATTCCAATTGTTTTACACACCATTTTAACCATGAAGCTATGTGTTCATTTGTCCAATCTAAAGGATCTATATGCAAGTTAATTAAAAAAAGTCATATATTCACAAACGAAAATTCTTAATTGAACAAAAATTAAAAATTATTTGACTGCCAGGAGTAAATTGGTGAAAACTTTTAAAATTATTAACATAATATTGAAAAGATTTTCTGAAAGTTGTTGAAAAATATTAATTATGTTAATTATGTATTATACTCAATCGTTGACTCCGTATACCTCAATATATTTTCCTTTATTCGTGTTATCTTTTGAATTGTTTAATAAAATTTAACATCAAATTAAGTACATAATTGTTAAGTTAAACTCAAAGTTAAATTAATAAAAGTATATTATGCATAGAAGCGTATCATATATGAAATTTAAAAAGTAAAAATAACATTTCTATATTTACTTTATAGAAATTAAAATCAAGGCTTAAGTTAAGTTTAGTTCTAATTCCTCATTCATGTTCCACAGCTAGTTGGATTTATAAGAATGTAATGAATCGTATATCCATAACAATGTTGATAAAGTAATACATACAGTCAAAAAGATATATCAGTATATGAAACAAAATATGCTATAAGTTTACAACTATGTAATATGTAATTTTACCATATTGTCATGGGTTATAGGCGTTCACTTTTTATCTAAATAATTTTTTTTGTTTTAAAAATAGTGAATAATATTCGTAAAAACATATTATTGTGTATTTATGATTTTTACCTAATGGTTAATATGCAGTCATGCAGTCGTGAAGTGGAGAACTTAAATATTATTTGATATTAATAAAACACATAATACTTTAAAGGTTGGAGATTTAAAAATGATGATTGAGACAGAAATTGTATTCATTAATTTAGTTAATTGTGTATAATTTAACTTTTCATGTATTATTTAACCGATTCACGTACAAAATCACTATAATAGGACTAATAGGAGGGCTAAAATATATTCGAGTTCCAAATAAAATCTGGGAGAGGATACGTTTAGTTATCTGCCATGTTGCCGCCGGATATCCATCATATTCCTACAAATTGAAGAAAAATCCTTTTGTTTATTAATATTTACAGTATGTAGTTATGTACTTCAAATATATAGTTTATAACTTTTATTTTTTTATAAAACATTAATCACAATTTTAAAAAATCTCTGTAAAATAATATGTATATAAAAATTTATATACAATATTATTGTGTCAATAAAAGAAAATTATCTTTACGAGAAAAGTACTGCAAGTCTGCAACTAATTAACTAATAAATCAAATCATATGTATCGTAAAACATTCACAAACATTCTTCAAATTTGCTTTGATAATGTGTGGTAACTATTAATTATACATTAAAAATATGAAACTAAAAATTAAAATAACACTTTTTTTCTTTTTTTCATTTAAAATAGAATATTTACAATAAGCAAATGCGTTTGTCTTACAGTGCTTAATATTATGAGGAGGGAAGCTGTCCAGCGACAGAACCCTCGGCTAATAACACTTAACATTCATTCAATTTAACTTAGTAGGTAAAATACATGAGGAATATAGTTTGCCATCAATGTGAAATCGTATTTCCCCTTCCCTGTGAGTCTTTTTTAATTGTAGAATTTAGAGCTCGTTGTTAAAAACTAACAATATTATTTTACACTGATTGAGAAGATTTTTGTAAATTTCTACTAACTATAACACGTGAGACACCGATTTAATATTATTATTATTCAAACATGAAAAATATACACCTTACTAAAATAATTATCCCAATTGACTACATAATTTTTATTCTAATGGCATATCTAATTTCTGTTCACAAAATGTAATAATTCCAATGAAAAATTTTATATTTAAATATATTTTATATTTTTTTAACTGCGTTTATTTCCTAATTTACTGTTGGATGTTTACTGTCGTTCTCAAATACTATAAGTGAAAAATTTATAAGCGGATTGATAAAGTGTTTTAATCTTGATGACAGAGATATAATAATACATAAATATCTTAAGTAATAATTAATAACATTATCGTGAGAATGAAATGTTTGAAAATTTTATTTTTGAAACGAAAGCTTCAAGAACTGAAATAATTTGGAAATACAAAGCCAGATAAAAATTCGTTAACACTACAGACAGTGCGCGCGTTTAAGTACCTACCAGGCGTAAACCTCAGAATTAAAGCATTCTCATCTAGTCTGTAAGCTGTAACCATAGCACATAAGTACAATACATATATGATAAAAACGTAAACCAAAAAATACAAACACATTTTATAATTATAAAGAAATAAAGAGTAGTTTATTAGAATCAAAATAAAATAAGCACTACGTTCAATAGTTACAATACTTGTAATACATAATTCAAAATTCTTTTCACTCGAACGTATCTTGAAATCTTGAAAATGAAATGCAAGAGTAGTAGTCGGTATATGTATCGGTAATTGGTATTCATTTAAATTCCAGTTTGATGTAAATTTGCACTATGTATATCTAAAATTACGTATTATCAACGCTCATCGTTATACATCATACTATGTTACGGTTAAAAATACCTATTTACCATAATATACCTACGTACAAATGTACAATACATATAGTTCTATAAATTAAATTAATTTGGTTTTTGAAACAGTAAAACTCAATACTTAAAAATTGAAAAAGACGGCCATCAAATTTTAAATTAAATGTTCTAGGGAGTTGAGAGTAATTAAACCAGATAAATAAGTTTGATTTAGCGTATATAGGCTATCAAATCAAAAAGATCGGACGAATTGAGAATTTAGGTTTCACTACACGCGTAGATCACACTCTCTGACCACTCGATAAATTAAGGGAATCACTCACCGTTTGGAAGAATGACATCAGAAGTGCTTCGATCTTCGGTTGCGGCGGATTCGTCCACGGTGCCGGACATCACCTGTTGCTGCGCCGATCCACACGTTGCATGTCTGCACTGCACCGCAGCAAGTCAACTCGTCGGCACTCGACGTTGGCTGAAAACACGTGCTCGTGAACGTTTCGGCGACACGACCGCCATCGCACGCGCGCGTGTCGGCCGATTCGGGGAAAATGACGACGGGCACAAACGGGAACAACGGGTTCGGAGTTGCCTGAAATAATAGAACGGCCGATCGCAGAATCACGCACTACCGACAACGGGAACAACAACAACATCAACAATAATGATAACAATGATGATATATTCGCATCCAGCCCGCGAAATATTATAAAGCGTGCGCGATCATAGTGGCGGCACACGCGGCGGCGCCCGCGAGCACGAACGAATCAAGCGCTGATGTGCGGAAAAATGGCTGATCGAATTCGGGAAAACGACAAGGCGGCCTTTCAAGTCCGGAAGTCGTGTGCCATACCGGACGCAGTTTGCTCTTGCGCGAGTCCGATCGGCAACGACGGTCGGGGGAACGGTTGCCGGATAATACGCAGACGGACCTGTAGCTGATGGCGCTACGTGGATGATAGACAGACAGTGACACCTGACGAAAACCGTTGGCGACGATGTACCTATTATTATTATTATATTTTTATAACAGTCAGCGGATACCGAACGCAATGACGTTAAGACGAAAACTGAATCATGGGGTTTTTTCGTACACACTTTGCACGTTGTCTCGCGTCTTGGATCGGTGGCGGCGGCATCGGATGACGCATCCCGATTCCGAGACTCCGGCCACTGACTAACCCCTTAACACGCCGCGTCGGTCACGACGGTACAACACACGCGGCTCCGGCATGTTATAAGGGGCCGCGTGTGGTTACAATACGTGCGTACCTGTAGAAAATACACACGTGCGCCGCCGTCGTATCTATTATATACATGTGTGTGTGTGTGTGTGTGTGTGTGTGTGTGTATTATTATTATAATTCAGCCCGTGTTTACCTGGCCGAACGCGGTGTCCTCAACGCGTGTGATGCCGACGTAATATGTAATACTTACTTCTGATCCGGTACAATCACTTTTCTCCCTCTCTCACTCTGTATACCACGCAATATTTTATTTGATTTACCGCGTGACGATTAGTGTATATGTATACATTATATACTATGTACCAATTTATATAGACGTGAAATATGGTCTTCGTATGAGGAGGACGCGTAAAAAAAATCTAAAACTACGCCATCTCTGCATTCTTACAGAACACACGCGTATGAAAACGTTTATGTGAATTCACACCTTCAGGTGTTTCAACGCTATATTTTATTCGTTCGATACGAATTTCATGTGAACACAAAAAAAAATTATTTTAATTTACACAAATGTTTTAAGTATACTGAAATATTTTCCATTTGGTTCGCCAATAGTAATTATTTTCTTAGTAATTCTGATTATACTATAATTAATTCAGTAATTTTAAATTAGGCACTCGTATTAGTCGTATTAAAATGTTTTTATATACATGTAACTTAAAAACAGGTTTTATAATTTGCTGATCAAAACTAAATAATATTATACGAAAATATTTTAAAGTGAGATATAAATTTCTCGGAAATAATAAATTTAACAAGTGCATAAACTTAGACCCAAAATTTAAAAAAATTTCATTGGTTCAAACACACGATATTGGGAGGATCCAAATACAAGTAATAAAAGTATCCATTTTCTACCTCAAACATGGCAATAAGTAAGAATTCATTTAAATAATTTATCACTTATCGTATTAAATACTAACACGATACCAATTTGACCAATATTAGCTATTAATTATTAATTATTATACATATAATTGTATTTATTTTACATATAAACGGGTTTGCGCCCAATTAAAAAGGATACATACAACATGATAATATAAAAATATTCTCAATGCGACAAATTATTAAATACAGTTTTAAATAATAATAATAAACTAAATTAACTTATATACTAACAAAGTGGGGATTCTCATTTGCTATTCTCATCATGCGATTATTTATAAGTTCATTATAATATCATTTATAGGTACCCATGTGACCATGTGTATAACAATTGTTTTCTAAATCATAATTTACAATACATTGGCGCAACAGGGAAGAGAGAGTTGAGGGATACTAATTTACTTAAAACTGATTTAAAAAAAATTTTATTTGGATAGTTATATGGTTTATTTTTACACTTACGATACTGTATATTTACATTTACGGTCAATCAGACTTTTAATTATGTTTTTATGGAAAGTTTAAATTCCTATATTAATAATTTGCCATTCATAAATCGTGTACACTTCTACAAAATACCATTTAATTCATTAAGATTAAAGATGAATGAAATTTCTACAATACGTCATTTCGTTGTAATATTGATTAATTATTTGATATTTTTAAACCCCAATATTTTTGTTATTTAATTATACTAGGTAAACGTACTTTATGTGTACAATGAACAAATTAGTGCCATTCGTGCGTCATAGACATTCACGATTCACGGTCATTTGTATACGTCATCATGAACGACCCAGTCGCGTTCATTCATAAAAACTACCAATGAGTTAAACATAGGTTTATTTCTATAATACATAGTAATAGAATGTAGGTATATTATAATGTTTATAGTGTTTCAAATATTACGGCTATGCTATTTACATAATTATACATAAATAAAATAATATAAATACGCATAGTAAATAGTAAATTATGTTTAAAACACGACGCGTATCGTAAATTAATTAATGTTTAAATAAAAATAAAATGTACATGTGATTTGTATACAAATGTATACTCGTAAATCATATTTTCATAATAATTGATTTAAATTTTTCTGTAATTCTTTATTTATCTTTATAAATAATATATCTATAATTTGTTTTTTTCATTCATCAATTTGCATAGTTAACTATCGTTTTAATAAATCTAAGATAAAATGACCTCCATCAAAAAATATATCTTAATTTTGACTAACATTTTGAATTACATTTTTTCAATCATAAAATTTAATGAAATTTTTAATAATATTAATTTATTTATTCACCTAATTCAATTGTAGATACCAGTGGACAGCCGTGTATATTGTATGTAGGAAGGAGTGCCTGGTGGGCTTCCATCCCTGAAAAAACTTTAAAAAATATGAAAATGAACTTAAATACACGTAATATAATATGGTATTTCGTCGTAATATGTTTATACCACGGTATAATATACCGTGGTTCATACTGAATATACTGCCCTCCAAAACATAATTACTACAAATATACGTCACTGTTGGGCACCTACTATTTTCGCAATTAAATATAATATTACTAAAATTAACTAAATTTTTTATTTTTATGAAACTGATTGTGAATTACAAAAAATAATTGTTGATGATTTAAATATCAAATTAATCTAATGATTGTATGAAACAAAATAAACGAGTAACTGATGAATTAGAATGCTGTGAATATTTACTGATTTTTCTATTTTAATATTAGAAATAAATAAAATAAAATATATATTTTTTTAAATAATTATAAATCAATGGTTAATAATAAATGAGGGATTTTTATCATAAGAAATCGCTTCAATATAAATAAGTATATATTAAAAAGGTCACACACTACAAAAATTTGCATTTTACGAGTACGTTTTTATGTAGGTAAGAACAGAGAAATCCAGAATTTGAAGGACTATATCCAGGGCCGGATTAACCTAGGCGCAAAAGGAGCATTTGCTCCAGGGCGGCAAATTTAGTGGGGCGGCATAAATATAATTGCCAAAAAAAAAATATATATATATATATTAAGTGCCATAATTATTAAAGTAAAATTGTTTCAATTATAATAGCTCGTATTATGATAGCTCGTATAGCCCAAAAATAATTCCGAGAACGCAATGTCAAAATATCGTAAATGCGATGATAATTAGGTCAGTTAAGTTGAACACGTGCATAATTATATAGGTATTTATAATTTAGGTATAAAGTTTTCAGGTTTTTATCGTTTTCAATAAGGCAATAACAATTCATAGAATCTATCGTAGTACTCAGTAATATCTGTACGATTTACAAATTAATTATTGGATTTTCTATAATATAATATCAAATAGTGGCAACACTACTGGGACTCCATTCCGTCTACCAACAAACTTAAACACATAAAATGTTCTGTGAAACAGTGGTTTACACCAGTGTTTCCCAACTGGTGTTCCGCGGAACCTAAGGGTTCCGTGAGCCAGCGCCAAGGGTTCCGCGAAAACCTGGTGCCGGAAGTATCCGACAATCCTCTCATTTAAGTGTAAAAAACTTATGTCAGCATTACAACTATAGAAAAATATGGGGGTTCCACAAAAAGTTCAAGCTCCTGCAAAGGTTCCGCGAGTAAAAGAAGTTGAGGAAACACTGGTTTACACCTCCGGACCTCAACCGACGTCAAAATATTGCCATCACTCGTCTTAGAATCGGCCACACCTTTCTCACACACTTCTTCTTTATCAGCAAAGATCAACCCCCTATATGCAACACATGCCAAACCCGTATCATCATAAAACATATTTTTGAAGAATGTCCAATACATGAACCTACCCGCACTCTTCTCAACCTCCCATCCAACATCAAAGAAGCTTTAAACGAAGAACATACTTTAAAAACCACCGAATTCATCACCAAAGTCAACCTTATCAACAAAATATAGTTTCAATATAAATTTAAATTGTAAATCTATTTAAACAAATATTGTAATTTACTTTTATTTTTTGTTAAACTTAAACAAAAATTTAGGCTAATAACCATTGTAGTTGAAGCCTGTAAACCTTTAAATAAAAAAAACAAAGTAAAATATCAAATAATATGTCATGTAGGTCGTAGGTGAACCAATTTATTAATATTGTATTTGTATTTTGTGACTGTTTTAAATTCATTTAAAAAAAATTATTCGGAAAACTATTCTGTGATACTTAACATATAGTTATACTTTTTAGTGTAAACTGTAAATTGATTAATTATTATATTAGGTATATTTTATAATTGTACTTTATTTTTTAAATTTATACATTGAAATCAGGAATTTTCTTTTGGTCTTATTAAAACCTATTTTTTTTGGGGGGGGGGCAATAAATATTTGCTCCAGGGCGGCATGGGCCCTTAATCCGGCACTGACTATATCATTGGTATTTTGGGGATTTACAGTTAGTTGTTTTTCTTAATAAATAGTTATACAAAAAATTCGACATATTTCTGTTACTATATACCATATATTTTATAAAAATCGTTAATTTGTTTAACCTCTAAAAATTTTAGGTGTATACCTAAGTAGTAAGTAGGTGGACGACAGTACCTACACCAAGCTCATTTATAACTATACATTTGTAAGTCATTACTAAATTTGTATTTTATGATATACATTAACTAGGTAGTATTTATATTATTCTGAATTATATTTTATAAAACTTCATTAAAGGAAATTTCCCATGAATAATAAATATTCGACAATAGTTTTGAATAATTTCAGAAGCATAATAGTACTAAGAACTTACAATTTTTATCAGTTATGTACAGTGGCAATTTAATGGAGATTTATACAATCTGATTTAAGTTAAATAATTTATTTCTGTTTAATGCATAAATATGATTTATTCTTATCTACATATTTCAAACACTAATAGATTTTATACATTAGATAATATAACTATTTTTATCTTCATGGCTTTTAAGTTAAAATTGATCAAATAGGAAATATATTTATTTTTTTCAATTTTGGTATTTTATTTATTGATTTATTTAGAAAAATAATGTAAGAGATACTAAACTTTAAATTTTTTAATTACAGTACAATAGCAGCACAATTTTATTGTGATAATACCCTTTTGATTTTGCATTTTGCTTCTATAAACTTCAAACTAACAGATTTTAAACTATTGGTCCAATAATACAAATTTAAATACTAAAATGTCCTAAAAATTAGTGTTGTTTTATAATACTATAATATAAAAGAAGCTACCATTTAAAGAATAGCAAAAAGATTTTAAAAATCACTAAGATAATAAACAGAAAACTATTTTCCGTTATAGTAAAAATGTATTTTTAAGTTTTAAACTGAAGATGAAAAAAATTGAATTCATACATTATTTGAATCGTATTCTGTAAATAATAACTATGTAAATTGTAAAAGAACAAACACTCTATGTTTAAGAGTTCTGTGACAACTATACAATTTTCAAAAATTGAATAAATTTAAAGGAAGTCCAGATTTTATATCAAGAACTCAAGTTTAAATTTGATCCAGCTTTTTCTTCTAAATATATTATGAGAATTGTTGCCTATGTATATTTCGTATTGAATTTTTTTTATAAGATATAATTTTCACTTTAGTATTTAAGTATAAAATAATAAATAGGTATATATTTATAATTAAATAAAATTATAGTTGTGACTATAAAATATTTGATTAATAATTGTATTACAAAAAAAGAAAAAGTTTCATACTGTCTAACAGTGATTCCAAAGATAATAAGTTCAAATAACTAACAAAGCTTATATGTGTACAATGAAAATATATATAGCAGGGATGGGCAACTCAAAGTTACTATAGGGCCAATTTTTAGAAATTCAAAATATAGCGGGCCAGAGCGTAGAAAGAAAAAAAAAGGTCATTCAAAATATACATTTTAAATAGCATTTATTTTGTTTATAATGAAATAGGACATAGGTAATACAAAAAGCGTTATTCAAAATAATTTAATAAAATATTTAAATATAAATAGTTATTTGCAGTTTAGTAAGAGTTTTAAGGATGTATACTAGACATTATAGATTATAGAGTATAGACGATAAAGTTTAAAATTGTATACCTATACCTAATGCAATTTGAAAATGTAGCGCGGGCCAGATAAAAAAGGCTCGCGGGCCGGATGTGGCCCGCGGGCCGCCAGTTGCCCACCCCTGATATATAGTATTAATATTAACACAAATTTTAGTTTTATCGTTGGAAAATTTAATCATTAAAAAAAATTAACTGAAAAATGGAATAAAAATAACGTATCTAAATTCAAAACAAATATGACATATTTTTATTATTTTCTCTTGCCTCAAAATTCATATTATAAATAATTATTCGTGAAGTTCCGAGAAACAAAAACGTACATTGAACAGCACATTGTTAAGTCGACTCATTTTCTCCTATATGCATCATATCATAAAGAAATCTTAAATCTTGATTAAAAACAAAGTAGGTTTATTTCGGATGGATTATGTGAAATTCAAAAGATATGAGTCAAATTCAACGCTGGTGGTGTGAGGAAATTCACATCCGGTACTCCGGTTATTCCGCTGGACATATGTGATATTATGATACGTACTACTATAATTTGTACACATTTTAGAAAATCACTGTTCTGCAATTGGTATACCTAAATGTATGCACATGAGTATACTAACCATATTAAAACAATTCACGGCGTTAGAAAATCACCGGTGAAAACGTAAAAGGTACTCACGCCTGGCGTTCTCTGCAGTCGGCAGTGGCACATGTGACTAACTCCCGAGGAATCCAGAGATCGATCTCATCATCTGCGGTAGATTCCGATTTACGAACCGGGCGTTTTTGGTACGAATAACATTCCGTACACATGGCACTACTATTGTCAACAACCGGTGCGTGGTCTGATCAAGATCAGCGAATAAAAAACACAATATTATTATAAACATGTATAGGTATATTACGGTTATCGAGGTTACACTACGCTTTATTACTATAAGATATAACTGCCAACTATATACACACACATGTGTCTCCAATTCCACTTGAAGTAATGCGTGTACGGGTATGTGTGTGTGTGTCTTAGTATACAACCCATACACGTACATGCTTGACTTGTTACTAAATTTAATGTTTTGATGGTTAATGTCGTTTGATCTTCACCAGTATATGAATAGGTATATACATTTTTACGCAAAAATGTGAAAGTCATCCCTACCGCCAGTACTATAATCATAAAACGTCTTTAATGAATATGAGTAATATATGAAATAATTTGACCAAAAACCTAGAATGAGCCATTAAAGAACCAAGGTCGATATTAAAATCCGCTCCCATTCATAAATGTATTAAAATTATTTTCAACTTCAACACCATATAAAATCACATGCAGTCAATTAAAAACACATGAATCAATTATTTATTAAAAAGAAGAATCTTAACGTATTTATCAAGATGACTGAATTGCTTGAAGTCAGACCCACAAATAAATGAACATTTGTTTTAAGTTTTTTTGGTATTGAGTGCTTAATTGTTAATAAATCTAACAAAGAAACAAAAACTTTCTCGACGTAAAATCCTTTTACTTGTATATTTCTCCCATATACAAACAGATTAATACATCAGATTCAAATTTTTTGAAAAACTCAAATCCAGTCAAGTATTTGAATAAAATATGTATTGAATCATAACAAATTTTTGTTTTGACAAGAAGAATATTTGTAAATTATATGGTTATGTTTTATACGTTGACTTTAAATAAATCCTATATCAATAATGATTTTAAATCGAAAATTGTCTGAAAAACAGCTGAATAAATTTTAACAATTTTTTTTTTCAAATTTTAAATAGTTTTAGATAACTTAATACATTTTGAGATAAGAACTATATAGTATACATGTCAATATTAATTTAAAAAAAACTTATTTATATGGATCTAGTGTAACAATAACAAGTATTTTACTGTTATTATTAAGACATCGAAAGTATTCTTGCATTAAAAAACTTTAATAGAGTGTTTCCAATTATAAGCGTTTACACTTCGTTTAACATTAAAAAAATACCTATTCTAAAATGACAAAATATACGGTTTTAAGTATTAATATTGTTGTTATTGAAATCGAAAAGTATTAAATACTAAATATATAAATATATATATTTTTAACAAACCATAAACAATGAGTAAATTAGTTTCAATAAAATGATTCCTACTCAAAAGTTTTAAAATATCGTGGTCTTGCTGTAAGAATGAAAATTTCATTATAAAATAAATGAATAATTTTATTTCTTCTATGTAATTAATTCACATTCACGACAAAAAAGCTGTACTATACACATATTGTAACTTTCAAGTTTCAAGCGCCTAAGGATGACCCAAAATTGGTACCTAGGTACGTCGTTTACCCCGGAAATACCGGTCAATTTATTTAGATTGCAATCACACAAAAATCGACTAAATTACGACAATAATTATGAGTATGGAGCGGATGTTTATGCATTTAGCATATTTTTTCATGGCATCTAAATCTATGCGGGGAAAGATAGAAATATGTTTAATTATTTAAAGAATTCAAATTACCAATTTAGTTTTGCATATTTGTTCGATTTTTACCAGTTTGATCATATTTTTATATTTATTAGAGCATATTTTGCTTCAAATCTTTTAATGTTTTGTTTGTTCCCAACATATTACTCCCGTATTCGAAAAGAATGCTATTCTATGATGCTGATGTCGACTACGCGTCGACAGTCGTTTTTTTTTTATTAAAAAAGCAAAATATTGGTCTAAGTAACTTTTAATATAATTAAAGTAGAGTAAAAGAAACCTTTAGGACCAAAAAAATGTTCCGCACTGGGAGGCCACCTAGTTCGACCCACGCCGCAGTCAACGTGTTAAACGCCACGGTCATTGATAAAAATTTATCATCCGCATCTCTCGTACCCGACTTCAGTTCATATTATATCATTTTATGATAACATGCGAAATAGCCTTACGTTTAATATAATATTAAAAACGAATATGCACATACATGTATATCTATATACTACAGTATAGAGTATATGTGGATTAATATACAATACACATTGACCATAAACCATAGAGTTATTTATAGGCTATTATAATATTTTTTAAGTTCACATTTCTAACGTTTAAAAGTTACGCACCACTGTTCATAATATTACACAGTACTAACTACTATTATCTATATTGCGTTATGATGCGTTTGATTATTGAGTTCCACTTCCATGTCGATATGTAAATTGTTAGAATTAGTGATAATCGGTATACCAAAAAATAAACCGTATACATTAACTGTTAAACGGTGTAAAAGTATCTAACTTCAAATTATTACTCTGTGCCTCAAATATAATTTTACTTTAATAAGTACAGTATAATCAGTTATCAAACAGACTTTACAATACCTAAGTAAAATTAATATTGTATACACTGTGAATGGCACTGTGGAATATCGGTGAAGTGCTATTGTTTTTTTACTTTTTTTTTGATTCCCAACCGACGCCACCGATAACAATGACTACGTTCTTATACTTTGCGTATGGAAGTAACTTACTTGCACAGCGGATCCATGTCAAAAACCCGACTGCCATAAGAATTGGAATTGGTAAATTAAATGTATGCAATAACCATATTGATGAGAAATAAATAAACATTTTTAACTGGTGATTATTTCATAGGGATACCGTTTAGATTTTAACACGGTTTCTCGTACGTGGGCCGGATCTCCATCTACAGTGGTACCAGATGATGAAAGTCATGTCTGGGGAGCTTTATGGAAACTGAGTATTAGTGATATGGAAAGTCTTGACAAGCAAGAAGGCGTTGGAATTAATAAGTATGAACCATTTGAAGCTACGGTTGTAACACCCGATGGCAAAAACGTGTCATGTCGTTGTTATAAGTTAATTGACCAACCACAGAAAGTAGTTCCGTTGCCACCGGAAAGAAGACCATCAAAAGCATATATAAGAACTATATTAATTGGAGCAAAGGAAAGTAATTTGCCGTTAGAATATATAAAATTCCTCAGTGAAATACCAAATAATGGCAAAGATGGTCCATCAATGCCATGGTTAGATGATGTTAACGTACACGGTCAAACTGTAGTAAATATTTCTGAAACTTAATTGGATTATTAAATTATGTTTGTTTATAGAGCAATAAATTAAACTTAGGTTTAACGCTTAAAGTATAAATATGACTGACAATTTTATTTTTCATTTTAAATGAAACAAATTCTGAGAAATGTTTTATCTATCCTTATAACATTTAACAAAAAATTATTTTTAATTATAATTAGTAATTATAACAGATAATGGTAAAGTAAGTAACTTCTAACTATGTACATTACCTATATGTACAATGTACATGTATCTACCAGCATTGATATTGTATATTTAATCAATGCTACCAGCTACTGCATACATTTAAATAAGTACTTATATTAAAGCTAATTTGATCAATTTTGTCCAGATTATTTAGCAGTTACCATATCAGTAATAATAATAATATAAACTACCTACCGAAAATATTAAAAAATTCAAGTTTCAAGTCACAATTAAAAAGCAAAAAATATCAAAAACAAAAAAAAATAGAAAATACGCATAAAATATAAATCTAAACTTTTGACTGACATTCAAAATGTAGAATAAGAACAAGTAAAAATATTTAATTTATTGTACACTAGTATATTTTTTCTATATTTTAAAATAAATATTTGTTTGTTATATTTAAAGTAACAGAGTAAATATTTAAATGTTAGATGATAAAAGTTCTTTAGAGAAACTCTTTGAAAAAGACAATTTGTTTAATAAAAATATTCAAAATATCTGGTTCTATCTGTATTCAACGTTTCATTATATTTGGATCAGCCAATTTCTTTAAATAAATTGTTTAAGTAGAAAAATGACGTAAAAACAGATTACTAAGTAAAATTCGTATCATAATTTACTTAAACGCTTATAAAAATAATCTGGGGGTCACGATTTTTGAACTTTTTTCAGAATCGTTACAAAATTATATGAGTAAAGTCATATTAAATTTTCAAAAGTTTTGGTCAAATAATTGAAACTTTATTAGTGATAAACTTTAAAAAACAAGCTATTTTTAGGCCAAAAGTGGTCAAATTTTTTTGAAACTTTTTTCAAGTATTACGTCAATAATAAACAGAAAAAGTTTCAAGTTTCTAGCAACATTATTTTAGGATTAATGACATAATTACTTAAGTCGATTTAATTAATTAATGTTTGCAGCGAATTTCGCCATTTTTGGTCCATTTGAGGCTGTTTTTATGCTCACATGGTAAAACTATTGAAATGAGAGCTTAATAAATCCTCAAAGTACCATCTACATCGAATTTATGATTGATAGAGTAACTGAATTAAACTTTTGGACAATGTTAAAGTTGAGCAAAAAATGTCCCCAGAAAAAAAAATTTTAAAATAATAATAAACATCATTATAAAACCATAAGATCCTTCGCTTCATTCAGAATCTAAAAAATATTTATCATCTCATTCAAACGTTCGGTTACACCAATTATTTAAAAATATTTTTATTTTTTTTTTGACAAGACATTTTTAATACAAAGCCATGAAAGCAAAAATTATTTAGTCTAAACAAGTTTAAAAAATTACTTATTAACAAGTAGGTATATATATTTGTAAGAATATATTGTACCTAAGCTCCGACAAATCGGCTTTTTGATGTATCTAATGTGATTTAGTTGTAGTGAAATATTGACGATGAGTCCGGAAAATGAATGCATATTCAACACACCAATATATAATATAATATTGTATATGATGTCTCAAAGTTAAACTACGGTCAAACTACGTTATTCAAATGTTCGCAGCTCGTAACGATTGGCGTTTCGCCGTTTCGGTATAGTTGCGCACCACTGGACACTTACTTCGTATTAATTAACCGAATACTTATCAACCGTTGTGTTTCATAAATTATCAGCGATAACCCGTAGTGATTTGTTGAAGTACATATTTAGTAGGTACTTTAGAGTTCAGAGAAGAAAATTCTTAGGTATATTTTTTTCCCAATTACAAACATATAAATTCAACAAATCAAATAATTAGGCATTTGTTTAAATTCTATTTGTTAATATAGTACGTCGAACTTTCAAGTGTCACTGTCTTACCGTCTTAGTCAACTTTATATAATATTGCTGAACCGGGATGCAAATTTATCGTTTGCTTGTTGTGATTTTATTGATATTTTTTCAATTGACTCAACCGATAACAATGAGCACATTTTTTTACTTTGCGTATGGAAGTAACTTGCTCGCTCAGCGGATCCATATCAATAACCCGTCTGCCGTGAGAGTTGGAATCGGTAAATTAAATGTACGAATTACCCGTATTGTAATTGAAAAATAAATACTAACGAACGGTGTACGTAAGTTTTTATGATGATAAACGAATATTTTCCGAAGGGATACCGTTTAGATTTTAATATATACGACGCCGGCTGGGAAGGATGTCCTTCGACGGTGGTGATGGATAAGGAAAACCACGTCTGGGGAGCCATCTGGCTAATGAACATTGGTGACATGGCTAATCTGGATCGACAGGAAGAGGTCCACGACAACGTGTATGTGCCGTTTCAACCGGACATCGTAACACCGGACGGCAAGAATGTGTCGTGTCGCTGTTATAAACTAGTCGATCAACCCAGTAAGCAAATCCCGTTGCCACCCGAGAGGAGACCGTCAAAAGCATACTTGCGGACAATAATACTTGGGGCGAATGAGAGTAATTTACCCTCAGAATACTTGACATTTCTCAATGAAATACCAGATAATGGTAAAAATGGCCCGCCAATGCCGTGGTTATAACCATATATTGGCGTACGCACTTAAGCCATCTTGTGGGCTGCATTCATTTCTAAATTAAAGTATATAAATTAAAAATAAAGGCATTAATTGGCAATCTTAAATCATTATTCCTTCGAAAACAAAAATTATGTACTCTTGATCTAACTTGTTTACACAATACCGCGGAGAGAAATTTCCACAATTCATTTTAATCTCAATAGGTATAACCGTATATGTGCCAAATGCATAATTTTGAATTTTTTTCCATACACATTTTAAAACACTAATAAAATAAAAACTACTTACATTTTTACCGAAAAATTATGGTTCTATAATAATATATTATATTAAATGTAAAACGTCTATTCTAATCCATCGATCATGTTCCATATCATTGTTTAAATTTGTATGTAAAATATGCTGATGTCTTTTGAGAAAATTAGCAACTTATCGGTTCTGGAACAAAGCAATTGATTTCATAAATAATAGTAGCATTTAAATATGCATTTATTTTCTTCGCCATTTGGGGTAGTTAAAGTAAAAAACTTAGTAGTCTCAATGTTATATCACATAGACAATAGATAAATATACCATTCATATCTAACTGTATACATCAATACATGATACATTCATAATAAATTATATACATTTTAACATACATTAATTTTTTTGCTAAACATTTTAGTATAGCCCGATCTTTTTTTGGAACAGAAATTCATCAACTTAAGTCGAAAAATTTAAGCTAAACATCATCAAATAAGTAGTGGATACAGGTTGATACTTAAATTATTCAAAAGTTAAACTAAAATGATATTTTTTGTTTTTTATTGTTGGTTAAAAAATATATCGCTGACTATCATGATCAAGAACAAACATTTATTAATCACATATGAGCAATTTACTGAGTATCATAAAAATACACACACATTTTATTTAGTATTAATAATTAATATTTATAAAATTAAATTTTAAAGATATTATTCTTTCAACCTTGACAAATTGGTCAAATATGTTTTATAATAATATTACACGTTTACAGCGAAACTATTGAATATTTTCACAATTTACTATTTCAAATAGTTTTTTATGTTACTCAGTTAGAGTTATGTGTATAAAATAAAGATCAATTAATATTTAGCTTCAAAAAAATTTTTAAAACACTTCTGTAGTCTGAGGGACTAAAATCACAAGCCTCCCTGTCCCCCCTAATTTCGCCACTGGTGACTGGTGTTATATGACTATTGAGTGAGGTAATAAAGTATAAACCTTGGTTTTCGACGACCCCACCACTATCATTCATTATGGTCATTTCGCTGAATTTTTATCTATGACGTCATACTTCATAACACTCATTATTGTCGTGCTTCTTTAATCTTCATCATTATCACGGATTTTAATCCACTTGACCCATAGAGTAATTACTCTATGACGTGACCACGTCGATGTGTATTGTAAACAAGGGGTGGCCATGAACATTAGATAATAAGTCTCTCCATAGTCACTTGGTTTTTTTTTTAACGATTCTCGCATTTTAATACTTCACAATTAAAATACTCTACGATTCACCTGTATCCCACCGGGCAGCTAGTCTATATATTATTATTACTCTGAGATTGTAAATAATTCATTATTTGAAATTATTGCGGGATGGGTACAGTTCTTCCCCCTGATAAGGAAATTAATGATAATACAAATAATGGTACGAACTATAACCTTAAAAAAAAAACCAACTAAAAATTTTAGAATTGATATCGGTACGAATTTTGTTGCCGACGAATCGACCAGCATTAAATAATAATTCAGAAAATACATTATTTATGTATGCAAGTTATGCAACATATTTGAATTTTAAATTTAACGGACTGTCGGACCGTTCTCAAGCTGCTTGCGACATCTGCTCTGGCCCCTGACGCGCATTTATGGTGAATACATCAATTTGAAAATTTGAAAAAAATGTTACATTTCTAAGTTGGTATGGCTGGGTTGTGATTTTTTTTCCTATCATTTTTTCCTATCGTATTTTTCTTATCATGAGGAAGAACTGCACAATCACCGAAAATTGCAATTTGTATTTGTATAATTTATACTGTACTCACTACTCAGTGCATAGACCTATTAACTATTAGCACAGAATAGAATAATTTATATATATTTAATATTTATATTAGTTAATAGGTCTATGACTCAGTGTACCATAGAATAATTCATTGTGAACGTTGATCACAAGTGTTAATGAGTACTTTATACATAGATAATTAAGAATTATTCTTTATTATCTATGACTTTATAGGTTAACCCGTCAAATCAAGTTCCTATCTATAAACTTGAATAGTTTTATACGTGGAAGTTTAGATCGTCTTAGTGTAACGGTTGTGTACCGGTCTTAGATCATGGTCTAAGATTTAAGTATCACTTTACCGGCACATGACCCCAATATTGCAGTAACAATGAGTACATTTCTGTACTTTGCATATGGAAGTAACTTGCTGGCACAAAGAATCCACATCAATAACCCTTCAGCTGTAAGAATTGGAATTGGCAAATTGAAAGTATGATATAATTATTCTTATAGAACGAATTGAAAATTTTTGTGATAACTATTTTTTCTAAGGGGTACCGGTTAGATTTTAATAATATATCAATACCTTCTAATTTCTGGGATGGATCTCCTTCAACGGTAGTGCCAGATGTTGAGAATCACGTCTGGGGAGCTATTTGGAAAATGAACATTAGTGACATGGATAGTCTTGATCGACAGGAAGGCGTTCATGAAAATATATACTCTACATTTCAGCCGGAGGTCATAACACCTGATGGCAAAAATGTTTCATGTCGTTGTTACAAACTAGTTAATCAGCCCATTAAAGAATTTCCATTACCACCCGAAAGAAGACCATCAAAAGCATACTTGAAAACCATTATACTTGGAGCAAATGAAAGTAATTTACCGTGCGAATACATAACATTTCTTAATGAAATACCAGAAAATGGTAAAGATGGTCCATCAGTGCCCTGGTTATAGTAGTGAACCAAACTATTTACAAAGTTAAATTAATAAAAAAAAAAAAATAAAAAAAACATATTTACAAATTATGTTTTTAATTAATAATTATTAATTATGATACAATTTATATATCTAGTTTGAAGAATGATTATCTACAATTTAGAAATAAAAAATAAATATTTTATTATATATTTGCAATAACTATGGAACATTGATTAATTTCTTAGTATATATGTATATGAAATTATACTAAATATTATGGATAATTTTATTCTCATAATATAACATTAATACTAATCAAATTTAACGTATGTATCCATACTTTTACATTGAGCATTTTTTACATTTTATTTAAAATTCAATATAACCAAACATTTTTGGTCAAACTTATTTTAATCAATATACCTCCAACATATAAATATGGTCATCTATTTCAATAATACCTAACTATCTGATTTTAAATAACTGTGATTAATATTGACCTATTTAGTAAACTGGTATTATTAAGGGCCAACCATTTTTATATAATTAGGTACATACAATATTTATTTTTTCTATTTGTCTGTAAAGTATTCCAACTTTATCAATTTATTGTATCAATTGAAATTTATTAAGGATTAAAATAAAATGGATTTTATAAATTTATTTTATGTAATAGTTTATATAAATTAATTTTTTATAGGTAGAAATATCATTGAATATTTTAAATGTCTTCCATGTGTTTTAAACATGTCCTATTTTTTAATTCATTCTATCACTTTAAAAATTAATTTCGATAAGTATGCGATTGCTATATCTATATTTTTATATCATTCTTTTACATGTTTATAAATTAAATTTATTTAGTACGTATAATTTACTATATATTTAATTTATTATTTACTTGTTATTTATTTGCTTATTAAATTTTTTTAACACTTAACTAGATAGAGTAGTTATTAGTTATTACATACACTATACGATTTATAAAGCTATATTTTTCATAACTTTCTCTTCAATTTCCAGTTTCTGAGATCAATCACCATGTTTATCAACCTTCATTATGTATTTTTCCCTAAATCTTCAAAACTCATGTGCTATTGGTTATGACTCCTAATTATCTGCATCATCTACTTTTTACCCCAACGGCTATAGTTATAATACATTTATAATTATAATTTTGTGCTTCACAACAAATGGTTACCTTTAACTTAAAATATAAATTGTGATTTATAATTGAAAATCTAGATAAATTTATAACATAAATAGTACTCCTCACTATTAATTGTTTGATAATTATTATGAGAAGAAGTTATAAAAGACTTCAATGTGTATGTCAATGGAATATTAAAAAAATAATTCAACAGTTAAATTTTATTTTCAATACTATAAAATTAAAAATGTGTTTATGCAATAGTTGGTATATTGGTATCGTATTTTTCATGAATTTAGAATTCAAAATTATATTACACAACATGTAATATTTAATAATATCTTTATTAGTTTCTAAAGTTAATCACAATTTTGAAACATATTGAATACTTTTTGTTTTTCTGAAACAAAAACATATTATTCATAAATTATAGCACTGATGTTGTCTATACATATAATAGGTTAACCTAATAGACAAGATTAAACTCTTAGTATTTAAAATTGTACACCTTGTCTCATATTAAAATAACAAATGTTTTATCAACCCTTTAAACTTGACTAAAAATTAAAATTAAATAATTATATTCTGGTAATGATAAAGCAATACAAATATCAATTTAATAAGTAAAATTAATTCGAATCTTGAAAAAATAAAACATCAAATTTATAATGCGCCAACCCAATTTTTATGCAGTTTGCGATACCACCTATTCTGAAAAGGAATATTTTTTCAAAATATGATCACTTACATATATTCCCAGGCGATTGATATGGACAAGAATTAATTGATATAATAAAAAATTTAGTAAAAACAACACTGACTAATTGAAGACAATTGGTCAACAAAAATAGTAAAAATTACAAAATTCCTATGCACTCCTAAGAAAAATATTTATAAAATATATTATCTAGACATTCAACAGTCACTAAATTTATTAGGGCTTATTTTCAATAATCACCTATATATGAAGAAAAAAATCATTTTAATAAACCTACAAATTAGGAAAATATTAATCAAAAGAATATTGGAACAGATATTTAGAGGAAAACGTTGCAAACAAACTTTAAATAGTATGTATGTAACACTAACATTTAATATATAGTATGAAGAATCAAAATTTTCAATTTAAATTTTAAAGATACATATTGCGGATGCAGTAAATGCAAATAAATTTAATGAAAAGTGTTAAACTAAATAACTACTAAGTATTTCACGTATAAAATCATTTATGATTAATGTATTATAAATATATTGTCTAATGATTTATTGAAGAAAAAACTATTATTTCTTAAAACTATAATTTATACAGGTTTACAATATTAGGGGCATTATCAATAATATTGTGTTTGACTCAAGCTCTTGGGCAGTTTACATTTACGGAAATAGCTAAATATTTTGTTAAGAATGATGTACAAAATTAGTTTTTTAATATTATGTATTAGAAAAATTATTTTTAGGAAATAATTTAATCAAACCAAATAATTTTATCCTAACCAACAACCAAGATGAAATTAATATGAAATAGAAAACTTAAATTAGTACACAAAAAACATTAGAAAATCGAATCAACATAATAGAAAAAAACAAAATAGGCAACTTATATTTAAGTTTAAATTTAAAGTAAATATTGTATTAGTATTTATAATTTTTAGTTTTAGGAATTGAAAAAAAAATTTGAAGTATCTTATGAGCCATCTAATAAAACCAAAAATACTTCATTTATAGAAATTGAAACTAAAAATGAAAATCTGCAGAAAAGTGTAGTGTTTAAAAATTATTATGGTTTTAATAATATAATTAATTCATAAAATTACATGAACAATGTGTACAAAATAAACAAGGTGTGATGAAATACAAAAAACCTTAGTGCAACACTGCTATAGTAACATATCATTGAACACTGTTTATGTGATAGGGAGAATTAATTGGCTAATAATGAAAATTAATATGCAAAAGCTTATGAAAATGTACTAATTATTAAGTGATGTTATATTTATTTATTTATTAATTATATATATATATATATATATATATATATATATATATAAATTAACACTTTAACATCACTTAATAATTAGTAAATTTTCCTACTTTTTTTTTTTTTATAAATAGTAGAAAAATAAAGTATTTATTATTTTACAAATAAAATAATTAAACCACTGCAAGCAAAGTTCGCCTCATTATAAAATGCATGTCATAACCATATTCAAAATGAATGAAGATGATGTGCATAAGTACATTAGTCATAGTCTATATTCTAATAAAATATTACATGTAATTGAACTAATGTATGCTTATAATGTAAAAAAATGCTAAATACAATTTATTGAATAATATAATACAGTCAAAATCAATTTTTAATGTATAAGATATAACTGTACAATAAATTATATTAGTTTCACAAACATATTTTAAAAAAACAATAAAATTGTATTAAGTAGAGTGGATTAAATAGTAAATAATATAATTACTGAATGTTGAAAATATAAGAATACAAAATTTCATATCAGATTTTAACCAGCACACCCCAGTAGCACTTTTTTTGGTGTGTTATGAAGTGTTGGAGAGGGAACGGCTTTTTGCATTACTTCCTCAACAGTCCAAAAGGCATGGCAGCATTGCTAAAAACCTGTATGGTCACCAATCTGGGTACTAACGATGTCAGACAATACATAACCGCAGCACTCTTTCGTGACTGCAATAACCATTGCATCACACCACTCAGCACACCAGTAGCACCAGTCAACTATAAAACAAACATAGATAATCGATCTTTTTGAAGAAGGAAATTTATAAAAATAATAGTAATTTTGGAAAAGATTATAGTAAATAACTAATAATAATAGAGGCCAATATTATTTAAGTACTATAAAAAAAATTGATTTCATATAATTATAATTAACTTACATTGTCATTCACGCAATAAAATCTGCAATTACGCCGATGTTACAAAATGTTAACCAGATTTCATCAATGAAACCACGAGGGATTCAACAAGAAAAACGAGATAGTATTCTCTGTAATCTGGCTCAAGTTCTTCCATCCAACCGAAAACATTTTTGAGAAAATATTCCAATATGCTAATAAATACTGTAAAAATTATGTATGTATTGATTTTAAATTTATAAATTGACTTGTTTTGTTTTGAGAAATAAATATAATAATAAAAAAAAATGATTATATCATATCAGAAATTATTACTTACGGCATTCTTGATTAGGAACAAAGTTAAAAAGTTTTTACCAATACTAAGGTGTAACGTGAAAAGTAAAATATCTTGTTGAAAATTTTGAAAATTAATTTAATCATGTTTATAATTGTTTCATTCTATTTATCTTGTAAAATTAAATTGGAAAACATAAACCATATTTAAATAATTATAATGTACAGTATTATGATTTTAAGAAAATGCACATTACTAAAACATGTTTTTCTCAAAATCGTTCAACAACGATTTACAGCGTTTTTACTTAAGACGGCAGAGTAGGTGATAGCATTTATTATAGAATAGATTCTATAATTTATATATTATATAGTAATATAGTATCACCATTGATTATAAATACAAAATAAATATAATAAATATACAAAATATATAAAATGAATATAAATTAATAGTATTTATAATTATAATCAATGGTATCACAGTTCACAATAATCTAAGACTGTGGTCCACAAATTATAGTAAAATAATGATAATATTATCTATTTCACAGTTAAAGAAAAATATACTATTGTGTGCTAGATGGCGTTGTATAATATACTTGTGTCATCTCATGCTACGTTTAACCATTAATTTTATAGAACACTATATGGTTAATGATTGATCAGAATAATTATTTTCATAACCACAATTTCATATCGTATTCACCAATTACAGTTGAAACCCGAGGATGATCAGTAGAAACAAAAAAAAAGGAAGATTAACTCGAAAATTAAGTACTATATAGTTGATATTAGAAATAGCTGTTATACTTATTAATCAAAAACTTCGTAACCAAACTATGTATACATTTTTTAAATTATTAGACTACGAAAAATAAAACTAGATCACTCACCGTGGATTAAGGTACAATACATTATTTGTTAGCAAACAATTTAATAAACGTATTCAAAGCTTATTCGTTTATAAAGTATTAAAATATTTTATAATTATTGTTATTTTATTTTTGTGAAATATATAATTGATTAACAAAAGCATGGTGGATGTAATTCCCGTCTTCCACATACATTTTTACAGAGACATTGAATACAATTGAATTAACATCAAATGAAAAGAGATCCTTCGCTTTACTCAGAACCTAAAATGTTGAGGCAGTAGAATGTATTCTAGGAAAATGATTAAGTCTAAAGAGAATAGTAAATCTGATTTGTGACGGGTGTATTAAAATAAATTTGTGTTTTATATGTACTTTACCATATACATGAACATGAGTTGGGTCCCGGCATATTTATATTGGAAAAAATTTAAGTTTCGTTACTCAGGAGACACTACGAAAGGTTGGTTAGAAAGTCCACCGAAAAAATCGTTTTGTTACTTTTTTCTGATTTATAAAATTGAATTATTAAAATATTAAAATCACTATCGGATATTTTTTTGATAAAATGTACATCAATACACACAGCTAAATTAATATTTTTTTGTTTGTCAGTTAATATTTTCATTATAATATATATTGAATTAGGGAAGAAATTTAAAAGACAAATCTTTTACAAAACTTAACCGAGGCAGTTCTCTACTGGTAGTTCCATTGTACGGCAACAACCAACCAATTACGTCGTTATCAACAACAAAATATTACCAGGGATCCAATTCGAGTATTATAAAATAACACCGCGGACTCAAATAGTGTTTTATTTAAGCGATTAAATATCTTAGAACCCAACTCGAGTTTTCACACAATTGCCTTTAAATTAAACTAAAAATAATAATAATAATAATAATAATAATGCTTTAACGCTTTATAACAGGGGTGGTGAACCTATGGAACGTTGGCGAAATTTCAATGGCACGTGGAAAAAATTGAATTTATCGAAATTTTAATAAAAATAAAAATTTTAATCATACTATTTATGAAATCGTAGTTAAAATAAATGCGCTTAAACAATTTTTTCAGATTTTAATTATAGTTATATTCCTTTAGACATTTATGCTTTACTAATATCACAAATACAAATAAATCGTCTATATTGAAAAGAGGTGAAAAATGCAGACATCAAAATGTCGAAAGTCATGCAATTCGCTTACTTTTATTTTATTTTTTCCATTTTTTCTTGAAAGTTTATAATGTGTAGTGAATTTTTCAAGTCAAAGCAAAAACAACATGTTTTACCAAAATTAGAAATTTAAATATTATGTTATAAAATTGTTTACATGAAAAAAAAGGAACAAAAGTTCACATTAAAATATAATTACATATTTATATTTTTAATACGATTATTTAATATTGACATCTGATTCAAGAATATCATATATAATTTATAAAATAACCTACACCAATATTGACTTTATTAAACTTCCTTTGTGTGTGTGTGGTAGGGGGGGGCACGCGAACAGTTTTAGAAAACTTTGTTTAAATAATTTTGACACTCGACTCGGAAAAAGGTTCGCCACCCCTGCTTTATAATATGTCATGATAAATTATCAAATCAACTCGATCCCTTTAAAACAAAGTATCGAGACATTACTCAATTAGCAAAAAACCAATTTTTGCACGTTGCCCTCGCACGCATAGACTATTTAAAAGAAATTAGTTACCTATGTAATTACTAATTAGCAACATAAATATAAACCTAGGTTATTAGGCAAATTAAATTATGTACAGGTAATGGGTGTTTTTTAAATTTTTAAATGATTTAACTTGTATATTTTATTTTTCACAATGTTCAGGTATATGTTTTTTTTTTAAATGAAAAACATTTACAACAGATAACGATTATTTCCTATTTATTTAAATAATTATTACCTTGTAATATCTTGATCAGAAAATAATACTTGGTTGCGATAATTGACATAACTTCAAAATCTCTATCGTCTAATTATTAACATTATCAACGCAAATATTTGATTTTAAATAACTGTAGTTGTATACATAAATAATAGTACATGAAAATGTATAATGATACTAAAATGTTTAATGTTATAACTACCTTATATAATAACTGTTTATTTAGGATAAATTATTGACACCTTTACCTATTTATAGTATGATTATTATCAAAGGTAGGCCAAGTCGTTGTGTAAACATGTTCATAATAATTTTTTGTTCGTCATCAATAAATCAATGAAACATAAAATTAATAGAGATAAAATGAAAATACAATGAATAACACTTCAGTCTGTTGAAGTAAAACTGAAACAGTATAAAATTAAATTCTATATGTCGTAGTGTTTATTATTTCTTCTTATCATGTATTCTAATGTATGGCAGGATAATCGAAGATCACGAATGAGTAATAAAGTCATATTCATTTATACCTATTTATTATTCAATATTTATAAACTTCAAAATGTAACGAACGTAAACATGATCAAAATTCCTTTTTTTAATGAACTCTCCAAGTACGGTGTATTTACATGCCTATAATTATATTATATTATGTCATAAATTATAATTTTAATTGCAATTGTGAAATTACTTTATCTAATACAATTTTTTAATAAATCATACTAAATTATACTTAATAAATGTTTTATAATAGTTTTTTGAGTAGTTTCTGTCCGTGATAATGTTTCCAATAAATTATAAACAATTTACAATCAATTATAACATAACATCTTAGTAAAAATGTTACAGTTTTATTAGGTAATTTTCAAATAATTGTATGGGCATGTGTGGTATAAAATGTCATTAAAAATGATCTAATACATTGAGAGAAATGTATTTAATAAAAATATTGCTTGGGGCATTACAATTTTTAACTTATAAAACAAAATACTTATATAATACGTATGTATTTGAGTATAGAATAGTATGTGTTATACAACTTTTTTTTGTTAGAATTTTATCAATAAAAAAAAAAAAATGATAATAATAGCGCACATTTTTATTATTACATTGTTACTGTAATGTAAAAATAGGGTTTTTTTTAGTAGCCCGAGATTTCCGACTAAAGAAAATGAAATCTTCATTCAAACCATCGATTAAAAAACATATAAGAAAATATTGTATGATATCTACAATTCACGGACTTTCTCATACAGTGAATGGTGAATACAGTAAAATTGAGAGGTACCTATCAATTTTATTCTTCAGGAATCTTTTTTAATTATCATTAAATTCAAAATATACAATTTTAATGTGAATACAACATAATATGTTTTAATTTTTCAGTATATAATCGTATTTGGTAGTTTATATAATATAGTAGTTTAAAAAAAAAAAAAATATTTATTTTTATTTTTTTAATATGGTAGTTTATATAATAGTTTATATATAGTGTTACAGTGTGTTGATCATTAAACATTAACTTTCAAAAGTTAAACTTATTAATGCTTGAACAATAAATAGACGGTTAATTTTTCAAAATCATTTTAGAATTTTCTGGGCTATAGTTACAATCATAAGTTTGGGCGTTGGTGCGCTACTAGCCTATTTATTGCTGTATCGTTATAGTATTAGTCCTACGATAACGACGCTAGAAACTTACAGTTACCCAACAAGGAAAATACCATTTCCAGCAGTGACTTTATGTAACGTGAACAAAGTTAGAAAGAGCTCCGTACGTTCAATGGTCGAAAAACTGTAAGATGTTAAGTCTAAAAAATAAATTGAATATAAAACAATATCATTCATGCACAACACGCGTACCTTCTGTTTACATTGTGTTTCAGTATAATTACAGGAGTCAATCAATCGGACATAGAAATGTTTTTCAAAAAGATTACTGCTTTAATAACCAGAGAAAATGTTGAGTTTTCCGAAGTCGATAAGGTCGTTCAGGAGAACGCTATGAATTATATAAACGGTACAATTGATGATATTATGCGTATAGTATGTAGAAATCAAAACAAAACACAGTTTCCAAAAAAAGTTATTCAAAAATTGACTTGCTCAGGTATCACAGCCGTGTTCGGAACTTTTAATTCGTTGTACGTGGCAAGGTGAGTATATTGACTGTAACCAATTGTTTCGTTCATCCAAGTCAGTAGAAGGTTACTGTTGCTCATTCAATTACTATCCGAAAACCGGCGAGTATGCATAATATAAAATATTTATTTGTCATTGTTTAAACCTAAAAAAAAACATTTATTAAAACTACAGAATCATCTGTTGATCTGTGTCTCGTGGTTGAAGCCAAATAAATAATAAATTAATGGATATTACAACTTTTAAGACAAATGACATTTTATATAAATAATATCTACTATAAATAGGCATACCTAAATATTTTATATTAATTAATATTTTACGATTGGGTTATTTTTGAAAAATAAAATAGTTTTTATATTAAAAATGCATTGAGTTAAGACATTTCCTCTGAAATTTGTTGAACTAAAAGTACATTCCATATAATTCACATGGTACATTCGCCATCCTAATCATTTAACCCAACAGTCATCGTTATGTAGTAAAGTCAATAGAACCATAATATTGTTAACTAAAAATCGATTATATTATGTTTTATGTGTATTAATCATTCCACTTAATTTTTTTTTTCAAACAAATTTACTGAAGTAAACTAAGTAAACATAGGTGTACTGTAGGTTTGATTTTGTTTAATCTTTACAATAACTCCTCCAATCAAATATAACGTCCCCCGTGAAAAGATAAACACAATGTTAGCTTAAAATTTAAGAACCAACTACGGCAGTTTTTTTATAGAATACCATGTGATAATTTTATGACGTACAACATACATCAAATAGGTATAATATTCCAAAGAATTTTTCAAACAAGTTTAAGTATAAGTTATTACTGAATATTTTTAAAGTGTAATATTAATAGTGTAACTATGGTAAATGTTACATCAGAATTCGACATCGATTAGTCCATTAGAGCGTACTAAATAGGTTAGAATGTACCCAATTATTTTACTGCAAGATATTAAATTACCAAATCTATAATATATACATGATTAAATGATCTATGTAAAATGTATTAATCAAAATAATAATTTTAACGGAAAATCCAAATGGATTTCATATTGGGTTTACAGATAAATAGTAGGTTATCCAAATAATTGTGTTAAAATCTCCAATGTATTAAAGCAGAAAATACTATTTTCAAGATTAATATATTTCTCTAGTATCGTATTTAATTTTCAGGCATTTTCTTTAGAATATTCCCCTTCCTCTTCATGATCTAAATAGAGAAAAAACTAGATACCTATATTTTATTCATATTTATTAATATAATGTATTTAAAAAAATCAAAAATACTAAATAATGTAAAACTATCATTACTACTCATATCGTCATATTTTCATTGTATATATATATATATATACATTTAGATAGCAAAATTAGCATACTGAATTATTCT
Organism: Therioaphis trifolii; assembly: GCA_027580255.1. Taxonomy (NCBI): domain Eukaryota; kingdom Metazoa; phylum Arthropoda; class Insecta; order Hemiptera; family Aphididae; genus Therioaphis; species Therioaphis trifolii. Next base: position 52,215,350 of record CM050404.1, read on the forward strand.
TACTCGGTATAATATAATTAAGATCACAAAAAAATTAATTTCAAGTAATAGGTACATACACATATTTTTTAAAAATGACATATTTTTCAAATAAAAAGTAATCTACTTTAACTATAATCCCGCTTAAAGTAATTTTTTAAATATAATATATTTAAACTAATGTAAAAAGATTATAGTCGATAAATAAACAAATGTTTCATTTGATAAAATTATGTTTTAAAATCGTAGCACTATACTGTGGTATTTCAGTGATGAACCTATCAAGAATTATATTGGTGGAACAGGAAGAAAAGATGGTCTATCTGTAGTTATAAATACAAACCCAGAAGACTACTTTTCTACTGCCGATCGTTTTTACGGCGCAAAAGTTGGTGTATTAGTAATATATTCATAGCATTGTGAAAGATAATTTTTTGTGTAATTGAAATCTGTTGTGACTTTTTTTCATATCTCATAAAAAATTGTCTGTACTAAATAAATATTAATTTGCTTTAGAAAATGTGTTATTATCATGTAAAAAAAAAATTAACAAATACATTTTAACACATGAATTATATTTATTTTTATTAATCTCGCTTTAAAATGATTTAGGTGTTGATACACGCTAATGATGTTTTCCCAGAGACATCTATATTGACAGAAGTAGTTCAACCTGGTAAATCTGTAGCTCTTGCTATTAATCCGTATTTTGTCGAAAGTAAATCAACAGTCCAAGATTTGAAACTATCGCAAAGAATGTGTTTATTCTCCGATGAGGTAAAAGAAAAATGAAAATGTTTGTTTCTATGTACAAGTATTCAAGATTCTAACTGAAATGTTGCTGTGCAGTTACCTTTAAAAACTGCCGTGGAATACGATTATGAACAATGTATCACTGAATGTCGGGTAGATACTATTTTAACCATTTGTAAATGCATACCTTTCATTTATCCTCTTAAAATGAATTCATCTGTCATTTGTGACCTCAAGAATGCATTGTGTATGTACAATAATGCAGGTATGTTTAAACATTTATATTTAAATAAAATATTATGTATTAATTATGAAATGAAATAATTAAAATCAATTATACAAGCATATGTTTAAAAGTATAACATCAAATAAATACATTTTAAGAAAAATATTAATTTAACAGTTTTAGTTACTATTCTCAAATAAGTACATTATATTAAAAATAAAGCATATGACTAATAACACATCAATATTTTTATAGGTATGAAAATCTATTTTATAAAATGTATTTATAATCTTTATATAACCTATGGCTACTCAAATCATGATCTGGATTTCATAAACGTATTAAATATATCACAGAATACAAGAAACTACTATTCTATAAATCTATTTATTGTAGATTAAAAAATCCTACTGTGTGATGAAGTGCATATTGCAATTCACAGTTTTTCAAGTTACCTATTCATAATCGAGGAATGGATGAAAAAATATTAAAACTTCTATAAAATGAGTTAAAAAACCGATAACGATTCTTAACTGACGTTCAAAACGAAACATCAAATTTTCACTGCAGTTAGAAATTATAACGTAGTACTTCTCTGTTTTAGCTAAACAATATTTGTATTTTCAAAAAACACCGTTTTAACTATTTATTGATATTATCATGAACTTATTTATCCACTCGTGTACAGTTATATATTATATGACTACTTAGTAAAAGTATACCATAACTGGCATGACTATATATAACTGTACAGAATCTTATTATATACATAATACTAAAATTGATTCAATTAAACAAACTTCTTTTAGATTCTGAGTGAAGCGAAGGATCTCATGGTTTTACAATGATGTTTATTTTTTTTTTAGATTCTGAGTGAAGCGAAGGATCTTATGGTTTTACAATGATGTTTCTTTTTTTTTTCTTTTCTTTTTTTTTTTTCTGTAAACACTTTTTCGTATAGAAATACTTGTCCAAAAGTTTCGTCCAGCAACTTTTTAGATTCGAAATTGAACTGAGATGGTACTTTAGAGAGGTCATTTTTCCAAAATCTCCATAGTTTTTCCAGTAATCAAGAATAACGATCGTAAAACCAGCTTTTTTTTTCTTTTATCGATTGTTTTCAATTATAGTTTAGAAATAAGTAATCAACTTATGCGAAATAATATGAGCACTTATATATGGTAAGTATTTTCTTACTTAAAAAATAAACTTATAATGAAAACGCACCTAAAAAAATTTATAAAATTAAAATACATTTTTTAGTTAAATTTTTCGAGATATTCACAAGCTATAAACCACAAGTCCACTTAGTTTCAAAATATTTTCACTCATAAGTAATTAACGTTTTTACGCTAATTTGTTTGTTGATAACTAGGAAGGCAATTTATAAAAAATTACATATAAGATGACTAAAATATTAAAACATATTTCATATCTCTTCTCCATGAAATTATTTTTCAGATATAACATTGAACAAGCTAGGAGTATACATCAATTTTTTTCCAGTATTTAATTACCAATAACAATAGATACCTATGTTATTTGTATAATCTAAATTCATAATCTTTGCATGTACAAAGATAAAACATGTGATTTATATTATTAATTTGTATATAAGTATAATGCTATTCTCGTTGGTCTTAATTTTAAATAAACAATAACATCTCAAATATAAAATGAGTAATACTCATTGAGTACGTAGTCATAACAAAAAAATCGCATTATCTAATTTATACAAACAATGTACCAACAGTAAACAATGTTTTTGATATGAACTTGATTGCTCAGTAAATAAATAAAAAACAAGATAATTTAAGTATTTATAAAGTAATGCATAAATCAGTGGTTACCAACCTTTTTTATTATATGCCCCCTTTTGTAGATTTTTGAAACTCTTGCGCCTCCGCCACTTTTATAACATGAAAAATATGTCAATTTTTTGTGTACTTTACAAAGAAATTATAAAATATCCGAGATTAATTCAATTTTATTGATGATAATAATTATGTGGCGACATGAAACGATTAAATTGTGGTCTTAAATAACTGTAATCTTTATCAATACTCATTACTCAATAACCGGTCATTATTAATTTATTAATTTTTCATATTTTCCCTACATTTTAAAATAAAAATAATTTAATAAATAAAAACTGTATTTTATAATGACTGCTTACGCCTCCCCAGAAATGTTTACACGCCACCCCAGGGGGGCGCGCCCCCCAGGTTGGGAAACGCCGGCATAAATAATAATATAGGGTGGGGTTAGTAATGTAAATGAATCTAACAAAACGGTTTTTAACTTGTGTTCATGACTTATAATTTACACATTGATTGATTTGATTATTGTATATACATACTAGTGAAAGTAATTAACATACTAACATATTAGATTCTGAGTGAAGCGAAGGATGTTATGGTTTTACAATGATGTTTATTATTTTTTTTTTTTCTGTAAACACTTTTTCGTACAGAAATTCTTGTCCAAAAGTTTCGTCCAGCAACTTTTTAGATTTGAAATTGAACTGAGATGGTACTTTAAAGAGGTCATTTTTCCAAAATCTCCATAGTTTTTCCAGTAATCAAGAATAACGATCGAAAAACTGAGTAAAAACGGTAAAATCGGTAAAAATCCGCCGTAAACGAGATTTTCACTGTTCAGATTTTAGGTATTTAGTCATAAATCGAAAAGCATTGAAGCTAGAAACTTGAAAATTTTATCCAATATCAAATACATACTTTTTTATATTGGACAACATTTTCAGAACAATTATAGCACTTTTGACTTAAATATAGAACTTTTAATTTACCAAATTGTTTGAAAGTTTTTATGTAATATAATTTTAAATATTTGACAAAAAGTTCTGAAAATTTAATATGACCTTACTCATATACCTACCTAATTATCCTAACAAAAATTCAAAAATCGTGACTCAGGATTTTTTTTATACACACTTTAATAAATTATTATACGATTTTTTACGATATTGTCTGATTTCTTTTAAGTTTATTTCTAATGAAATATTGAGTATTTGGCAGAAAGTTCTGAAATTTTAATACAAGTTTACTCTTATACTAAACTATCATTACCGAAAAAATATCAATAATCGTGACTCAAGATTTTTTTTCCAAGCATTTAAAAAATTATACAAATAACCGTAAAATACGTAAGCAGTATTTTAATAATAATATATTATATTAAACTGAAGCTTTGCTCAGAATCGTTTTATACTAAAGAAATGAGTCATCATTTCTTTAAAACTTTCATCACCAATATCTTGTCCGAAGACCGAAGGGACGAAGGACGAACTTGTACCACCATCATATCACTTACCAGCTTTTTTTAAAACAATTTTAGCAAATTTTTAATATCGAACCTAAAAAAATTGCCCCAGACATTTACCATTACCTCTTTATTTCGGGGCAAATGTAAATGAACAGATTAAAGCTATAAGGTAATAATAAAATTGTGTACGGGGCAAATGAAAATGAATATTTTTTTAAATAAGATAGTATTTAAAAAAAAAAAAAAAACAGAAGATATAATTTCTACATTCAGTATAAAATTATAAAATTATAAAATTCAATTATTATAGATTCTTCTTTTTATTGGACTACCTCATTTACAATTATCCCTATTTACAACTACCCCGCCTGACTCTTGTTGCTGTTGACAAATTCATTTTAGTATAAAGTACATTGTATATTTAATATGACGTATACTATATAGGGTATATTGTATATACATAAATGTTTTAAATATTTATCGATTTGAAGTAAGGTAGATCAAGATTTATTTTTGTCTACAGAAACGTAAAAAAAAATCTTCAACTTATTAAAGCATTCATGAGTGATGATTATACGAGTAGGTACACCCCGAGAGTATTCGAAATTTGATTATTTTTAGATCCACCAATTTTTTCAAATACATTTTTTTTTTCATAAGATTTATACAATCTATATAAATTATACACAATAAGTGCATGTGAGATAGAGGTAAAAATAAAAATATTATAGGGTTTCGTGATAAGGAACCACCCAAAGGCCAAAAGTAACACTTAATTTGGAGTTTCGTTATCATAGGATTAAGTTAAATGTTTTCTACACCATTCTCTTTTTAAACTGAGATTGGAATTTCCACGAAACGTCGAGATATGTAAGTTTTTTATTGGAAGATTTTCATACATAGATTGTTTAAGTTGAAAATTGACATAAAACAGTTTATTACGTAAAAATCGTATAATAGTTGACTTAAACACTTATAAAAAAAAAAAAACTTTAGTCACGATTTTTGAATTTTTTTTAGAACTGTTGCACAATTGTATGAGTAAATTCATATGAAATTTTCAAAAGTTTTAGTCAAATATTTAAAACTTTATTAGTGATGAACTTTAATAAAACAAGGTATTTTCAAAGTTTTATTGTTAACCCAACAGTAATTAAATGTTTCGAAACTTTTTTTATAGCATGTAGTAATACATCAATGATATACCTATGGTGAAAATTTCAAGATTCTAACAACATTATATTTGGAATAATGACGAAATTACTAAAGTTGATGTAATGAAGGTGTAGTTTATGGCGAATTTCTACATTTTCGGTCCATTTTAGACTGTTTTTCCGCTCGCTTGGAAAATGTATGGAAATGAAAACTTAATAAACCACAATAAAGTACCATCTACATCAAATTTCTGATCTATAGAGTTGCTGGAGGAAACTTTTGGACAACGTTAATTTGGGCTAAAAGTGTCTCGAGAAAAAAAAATAAACACCATCGTAAAATCATAAGATCCTGCAGTTATGATTTTAAGATTTGTTCAGTAACATTAGTCAAGAATATAAATAAGGTCATATTAAATTTCCATACATTTATTCCATTTAAACGATTAGCGTAATTTTGAATATTCATACATCAACATCTTCAAAAATTTGAAGGTATAACAAATTTCACCAGCTTTATTATGAAATTTATATAGGTAGATGCCATTTCAAAGAAATTAAAATTAAAACCTTAAAACTGTACACATTACGATTTTTTCAAAAATTAATTAATATTTTGGATTATAAAAAACTAAAAATAGAAATGGAAAATGACTGAACTTTTATAAACGTACCAACCGATATTGTTTATTTTATATCTGATACAGTATATTAAACCATAATATATTGTAATATATATATATCATACATATGTGATATGAATAATACTCATGCTGCTTCATTAATTTTGTATTTTTAATGTATTAAAATATATTTATATTATATAATATTGAATCACTTCTAGATTTACTTTATCTGTGGTCCCTCATTTGATTGTAGCAAACATTAAAATTATTACGTCAAAAATAACGAAAAATCAATAATACACATACAAATCATATGATCGTTATATTAAAATTTTCAAAATAGCATAACAAATATAACACTTTTTGGTTTTTACATGTTATTTTTTCATTTCTTTTATAATTTCAGAAATATTTAGTAATCTATTACCAAAATATGATACTAATGAAAATTCAGAAACTATGTGTCCTCACTGTTTACCTGAATGCTCAGACGTGAAATACACATTATCGTCTTCGGTCAAAAATTTATTTCGACATAATTTTTCCCTTGGGTACGTAGCATAATAATATAGTTATAATAATATCACAGGTGATACAGCATGTCATAGATTTGTAATTTTGGTACCATATCAATTTTTTTGGAGTAGCTTGACTATAGTTTTACTACTCTAATAAAATCATAATAGGTATTTCAAAGATTTCCAATTGAAGATGTAGAAAATTTAATAAATATTTATCCTAAAAAATAATGTATGACAGTAATAAAATAAAAGAGAATAAAGCATACTGAATAATTCTAGTTCGTTAAAAGAAAACGGCTATATTCTTTTGAATAAGTTACAAAAAAAAAACGGCTGGCTAAAATTTAGTTTTAAGACACTAAATAGGTACAAAATAAATTTTATATTTGCAAATATGCAAATTTTTGTAAAAACACACCTAAAATCGTACGTACTATATATATCATCCTCAATTTATGTGATATAAACTATAATTATAATTATTATTAATTTATATATGGTTTTATATGTATTTTATTATACAGCCTTCCTATGCAAGAAAACGAGAGTCGACTTCATGTTTATTACCAGGATATATCAAGTATTAAATACAGAAGGGAAGCAATGGTTTCGTGGGATTCACTAGTTGGTAATAAATAATAAATAATTCAATAAAGTATAACGTAACTATAAATAATATGATGTATAATAAATAAATAATTTGTTTTAGCATCATTAGGAGGAATTTTCGGGTTATGTCTTGGTGGTAGTGTATTAAGCATAGTTGAAATAATATATCACTTTACTTTTAGCTTTTTCAACAAAATAAAAGATTCAAAAAATCATCAACAAAAAACAGTTCCGATACAATTTATTAGATAATTTTTATTTTCACTACATATTGCATAAAATAATATTGAGAGGAACATGATCACTTAATTTTTAATTTATCGTCACTGAAATTATTATATACATTATTATTATAAAAATATTATTAGTTTTGATTTACGCTATTGTTATTTACAATTATAAGTTTATTATTTTTAATACATTTTAATGTAGAATTTACTATGTATTTAATGTAAAGCTGAAATTGTACGTATTTTTAAAAAATTTCAAATTTATTTACAATACACAAACAGGTACCTTACTGCAAAGCATTGATTATAGAATAGTCTATTCTATAATCAATGCTGCAAAGATATTACAATTTTATAATGTTTTATTATTGTAGCACATTCTTTATATCAGTATCTTCCTTGTAGGATTGAATTCACATGTTCACCTAATTTTCAATATATAATTTTATAAAATATAATACATATATTATAGTCAAAACAATGTTTGTTGCATAAATGTTTGCTACATTTATACAATGTTGTATATTTTTTGGAAAATCATTCTTACATATCAATTCATCAAAAAATATGAAAGGTATCATAAATATTTAATGTATGTAAATAACATAACCTATAATACTAATGCATTTGAAAAAAGCTGGACATATTTCGTACTAAGTAAAAATGCTCTATTTCGCCATATTTTGACACTATAATTCTAGCTTATCAAAAAATAAATGAATAAATAACGCAATCGATTACTATAAAAATGTAAGTACAGTTAGACTACTTATAAATAAATTTGTGTAAAAATTTCATATCTTAAAACCAAAAACTATAAACTTTACGTAATAAAATTAAAATAAATCTGACATTTTACATAAAAATAATTATTTGAGCGGTAATCTCAAATTTTAAATGCACGTGAAAAATAATTTATTCAGTTAATCTTAATGAAACTTGAACCAAAGATAGTAATATATGAGACCAATCTATCGATCAAAGAAAATTTTTACTAAATTAATAATTCCAAATTTTTTAAGTTGTTATTGAATAATATCGCTCATTTACGTTTAATTAGTGATTAACCATTCAAACTTTAAAACGTATGAAAAAAATCCTGACTAACTATTTCTGAATAATGTTAGTTAATATGAATAAGATGTTATTAAATTTTTTAATTTTCAATCTAATATTCAAAATTTGATTACATAAAAATTTCTAAAAAACGGGATAATTTCAAAAATTTTAAATTTCTATATCCAGCCCGAAAATATTAAAATATTTTAGAAACTTTTATCAAGTTTGTACAAGGATTATGTAGAATTTTTGTGAAAATTTTAAGTGTCTAGCGCCGTTATTTTTAGATTTGTCGTCAAATATCGTCTACACGAAATTTTACAGTTTTTACTCAATTTTTAGGTAGTATTTCTATACACCTGAAAAAGCTATTAAGATTAGAGAAAAATTACTAGTTTAAAGTAACTAGACAACATTTTTTATCTATTGGGATGTTAGATGAAACTTTTAGATAATTATTACTAGGTACTCAAAAAAGTGATTACGTATATGAAAAAGAAAAAAAAACATATCCATGTGAAACCCATACATTCTTCACTACACTCAGATTTTAAAATTACTTTATGAAAATCAAAAAAATAATAAATAATAAAAATATTACAATGTATCTACGGATTAAACAAAAAACATTAAAAATATAACATTTAAAAACCAAAACAATGTAAAAATAAATCTTTTTGAATCCATTGTAATGTGGGTAATACGTCTTAAAAATTAAAAGCTTCGAAAAAATTATAAAAACACGATCTATAACTTACATTATACGACGTTTAGGTACGATTTATTGTTTTCAATCTTACTTTTGATTCCTCTATTTCATTCAGCTGTTGAATCTTCTATTACCTATTTACTATTTTACCGACAAAAATATTAATATAAATCCATAAATAATAGAGTAGTAATAATATAATATTATATTCATTACTTATACTTAAGTTCTGATAAAAAACAACCTTGAGGTAGGTACCTATTATATGCTTGCATAGTTCTTGGATCAGAAAGTGGCGTTTCTTTCGCAACAGGTAAACAGTCCATTACCACGTGAATATATACAATCAAAATATATCACCCAAGTTCTGGTACTGCAATAATATACGACAGTTATTTGATTAGTATTTAAATATCGGTTGTCATGTGTTCGATGAGTACACATTTGAGGTACCAAGTCTGTAAGAACAATATCACATTTTAGAATTTAACAAGCTGATTGAATTAGAAAGATGTCAATGCGAAATGCGAATTGTACGAAGATTTCTCGTGGCCTTAAAGGTGTGCGTGCAAGGTCACACTTACCAACTGGTGTACACGTAACTAGTATATCGCCCCGCCGTGCCGCTTCTAATCGTCAATAATGTAATGTTAGTTTACTCATTTAAGCGCAAGGCACATGACGTAGGAATCATATGAAATATATCGCCTATATTTACCACGACTCGACATGTTCGCGTTGACCCCACCGGGTGTCCCGGTATATGTATCTACCGTATGCCAAGAAAATGATTCAATTTGTTTCTTATCTTGCCGCAATTCACTTGACACACAATGAAACAGTAGGTACCTAACGGTGATTGGTTTAGATTCTAGCACAATAATAATAATAATAATAAAAAACAACAACGAAACGATAAAACAATAATTGTATATCGGAATGATAAACATCATACTTCTACGTTTTAATATTTTATTCTAACGTTCCTTTTTTTCAAATGTTAAAAACTAGCTACTTCTCACTTTGGACATGGCGATGAAAATACATCAAACGCTTTGTAGGTAAGAAGATAATATTATGCACTTTTTAAAAACTAATCTGGTGTAAACACTATTCGTTAATAAATCCACATGTCATTTACAGTTAGTAGGTACATAATATCTAATCTTAGAGTCGTGGTGTATGTAATGATAAACTATTATGCTACTTAATGTAATTATACCTATTGTAGGACTTTCACGTGTTCAGACCTATGTATTGTTCGTCGTTCAATTAATGTTTACAAAGAACCTCAGTTTCATCAATGATACGTTCTATCTAGCACTTTTTGGGTTGAAAATATGTTGATCAAAATTCATAAAAATCTGTGATTTAAAAATATAATTGCAACAAGTATAATAATCGACAAACGCAACAGACTCCGAACCAGATGAATCAATTCTACACCATAAGACTGAATAATTATTTATCTTAAAATGGGTATGAATCTTGCGATAATATTATAAGTAGTAATTTTTATTATTTTCATTTTTTCGTATTTGCTTCTAATCTTATTTGGGTTCTTTTTACAGGAATAATAGTAAAATACATATCTGTTGTTACGGGGTCGTCAAATGTGAATTTAACATTTGGCATATTGTGTTTGATGGTTATTGTTTCATTGTCAAGTGCACAAAGCAAAGTCAAGTGTTTCGACAAAAATAAGGGTACGGATAAATCAGGTATAATATTGGACTGTTCGAATACGGGTGACAAGAACAAACCATTTACAATTGAAGAATGGATCCGATACCACGCGTTCTTCGATGATGGCATTCTTGCTAATCGTGTACTGCAGATTAACCTCGAAAACAATGATTTTCAAAAGCTATTTACACTACCACTAATGACATCATTAAAAAAATTGTCGTTTAAGTATAACAACATATCATTCATTGAAAATATGGCGTTATCAAACTTACCAGCTCTTGAAGAATTAGACTTAAGTTACAATTCAATAAATAGTAAGTACGTTTCACTTTACTTACATTTACACGCATCAATACTTCAATACAATAATTATTTAGTAAAATATTAAAAATAGAACAAATTTATACATATTTTACATATTTTTAAATTAGTTTATCGATTTAAAATAAATCCCATGAAAAAATTATTTCTTCTAAGCATTTACAGAGATTTATATAAGATAAAACATACTCATATTTTTACAAACTTACCTTTAATAAAAGTATTGGGCAAACGATAACTTCTTCTATTAAAAAACCAAATAAATTTTCGAAGTGCCTACAGCAAAATTAAACGACAAATACATAAAATATTTTGTCGGCTAATTATTAGATATTAACAACTAATGATTAATAAACCAAATAATAATATACAATGAAGTATTAAAACAATACCATTGTAAAATAATACGCAACATTTCATTGCAAGTGTAGTTGTCTATTTAAGTTTAATATATGTACTATACTGCTGTGTAGTAATAAGTCAAGTTTACTTATTAACACATTTACAAAACCAAATCAACGTAGGTTCCCTAACTTTAAATTATTAATGAAATAACATATTATGAGTTTCATTATTTGTAAAATTAATAAATTAGTAAATTTAAAAGTTATGAAAGAAATATATATTAAACATTTTATTATTCGTAAGTATATATACATAGTGATTCAACATTTGTGTTGTAACAATTTTTTCTAATAAATGTTCAAATTGAGTAAAACTAAAATGATTAGTAAATTCCATATCTTTTAACTACCCTTAGGAATATTTTATTTTGCAATTAACTCTTGAAAATTATTTTTTTTATAAATGCATTTTATTAGTTTAAAACCCATAATAAAATTAATGCAGAACTCTAGGTTTGAGAGCAATTTTTAAATTTTTTGAAATTATATTATGATTATTGATTACGGTTCGGTTATACGTGAATCATAAATCATAATATATTTAACCAGTATAAACTAGAAAGAGCCACATAATTTAAAATCGCTCTCAAACCTAGAGTTATGCAACAATACATTTTTTTAACCACTAAAATTTACTAAAAAAATTTATTAACCAAAAATATAGGTTCGCATTTTATTTTTAAAAGTTAACCCCTAAAACTATTATTCAAGAGTTGTTAAAAAATTAAAAAATCCCTAAAAATTGCTGTAACACAAATTATTAATATATTCTTTACAAATAAATTAGCTACCTATGTATTTACTATAATTACATCTAAAAATTTACTATACATCGGTAAAAAAACTACGTTACAAATATTTCCTTGGATTATGGATCATCCGAGTACAATATGTTTAATTTCTAGCACGCTAGTTAATTTTTCTACTATAAATATACGAACTCAAAATCTTGTATTTTTCAAATATTATCATTTTATTTATGTCAAGTATGTGGTTTTAAAGTAAACTGTAAAATAAATTATGTTTGCACCGTCGTCGGTGGGTATTATTGATAAAAGATTTATACATGTATATACAATGTGATTTTTTAAGCATACTCACTTCATTTTAACCCTGTATAATACACGAATTAGTGTTCATTTTTACTAACAATTCAAAACATTTTGAGTATTACATTTGTATAAAAAAAAAAAATTATTATTTTATTATTTTTTATCTGTATAAGTTTTTTAAGTTTTTGTTTTCTTTAATAGCAATCACTATTTATAACATAATATTACGAAAAATAATACTTTTTTATAGGCAAGTTTTGTTTTTAAATTTTTATGATTAAATCAATGGTTTAAAAGATTTAAGCGTTTTTAGGTTTAATTTAGTAAAAAGTACGTACCTACTTTGTTCCAAATGGCGTATTCTTCGCTCCTCGGACAAGTTATTAGGGATGGGTGTATAATAAATGTATAATTATTATTAAAGAAACGATAGATTATTTCTTTAGTCAGACACTTCTGGGCAAAATTTCAGAATTAAAATATACCGTTCATATGTTTACTATTTTACATCTGATTGTCGGTAGGTTTTTTTTTAATTACCTATCTAGTTTTTTGTTTGACAGATAAGACATTTTTTCTTTACCTAAAGATTCAAAACTTCTTGTTCTACCTGTTTTCAATTTTTCATTATGATTGGATAGACCTATTTCTATATTTCTTCAAATAAATATTTAAAGTTTAAAATTGTCGTAAGAACAGTTAATTACGTAAAATCGTATAATAATTTATATAAACGCTTATAAAAGAAATCCTGAGTGGCAATTTTTGAAATTTGTTCAGTATTGTTAGAGATGTGTATAATTAAAATCATATTACATTTTCAGAAGTTTTCACCAAATATTAAAAACTTATTGAAAATATACTTAAAAGAAACGTGATATCTTCAAAGTTCTATTACCTATTACCTAAAAAATTGTCAAATTTTTCCTGTAACTTTTTTAAAAGTATGTAACAATGTATCAATATGGTGAAAAAATCAAGGTTCTAGCAACAATTCTTTTGAAGTTATGAAGAAATTACTAAAGGCGATCATGAAAAATGTAGTTTACGGCGAATTTCGTCATTTTTACTCCGATTTTCGGAAGTTTTTCATCTTACCCAGAAAAATTACCTACTAAGATAAGATCCTAGTAAATCCTCTAAGTGCCATCTACATGTGATTTCCGATCTATAGAGTTGCTGGATGAAACTTTTGGACAAAAGTGAGCAAAAAGTGTCTTCAGAAAAAACAAAATTAAAAAAAGAAACATCATTGTAAAACCATTCGCTTCAATTAGAATCTAAAAATTGAAAAATATTGATTGTTTTGATAAAAATGTAGTTCTGTTATTCTTTTAAATTCAAACAAATGCATTACGCATAGTTATAAATAAGACGAGTATTATTAAAAAATCACCCTGTATATATATATATATATTTATTTATTTATTTATTTATTTATTTATTTATTTATAAGCATAAGCGAATTATTCGCCCACAGTTAATCGGGAGTTTACTATACCTATATCCTAATCTTAAATATATAGCCTAGATATAATAAATAAAAATTAACTTCATTTTAACTATTATAGTTGGTTTAAATATAAGTAATAAATTAGCGCTAAACAAACCTTATTTGCACGTTTACTTGAAGACATATTGATATGGTATTTGATTTATAATCACGCTATGACTTTCTCTAGGAAACGTAGCCCCATACTACACTCATACCACCTTGGCAGCTCCCCCCTCTCTCGCGTCCATCTTATCAAAGACTTAGGCTTCTTTCTATCGCCCACACTCTCCTTCAAACACCACTTAAATGTCACTGTTGGAAAGAGCTTGAAGATCCTCGGATTCATCAAACGAAACACAACCCTCTTTACCTCCGCCACCTGTCTCCGTACCCTCTACTTCAGCCTTGTCCGTTCCATCCTCGAATATGGATCGGTAGTTTGGTTTCCTTATCTGGCCTGTGATCAATTGCGTCTGAAACGAGTACAAAATCGTTTCCTGTCTTTTGCTGCCTTTTTATTAAATATTGAGCACACAGCTCATGATTACAACGTTATACGCTCCACTCTCAATATCCCAACTCTGACATCTCGCCGTAATCACGCAGATCTCATGTTCATCTCGTCTCTACTCAACGGTACCATCGACTCCCCCGACCTACTAGCCACTGTTTCATTTCGCATTCCCTCCTACTCTACTAGACACCATTCTCTTTTCTCTATCCCTACCCATCTCACCTCGTATGGTCACAACCAGCCTCTCCACAGAATGTTACACCTATTGAACCAACTTTAGTCCTACCACTTTACTTTTTACCTGTTATCTATATATAATTGTCAATTTATTTTCTACTTATGTAATTTATCTACTTCGCTTATTTTTGTTAACCAAATGCTCTTCGGGGCGTATAATTATCAAATAAAATAAAATAAAATAAAATAATTTATAATAACTTAATTTTAACTTACTTTGATTTTTGTACAGTCCAACATTACCTATTTTTATTTATTTTACCTATTTTTATTTTATTAACCTAACCATAATCATGTTATGAATTATAATTAGGTCGTGATTTTTGTTTTAGTGATACAAATATCGACCAATTAATCTATATAGAAAGGACCACTCTGTTTTAAAAGGCATATTATTAATGTTGAATAGTGTATACAATTGTATAAAGATGTCACAAAGTTGACCAAAATATTTATGCAATTACTGTGCATTGTTAAAAATTTTAAAATTGAAATTGTTTTAATATTATAATATATAATGTAGTTTTTAATAAAAAAAAAACATATCAAGAAATATGGTAAAGTATAAATAAATATATTATATGGATTCAAATTTTAGACCGTTATTAGTTTTAGATCATTCATTCTACATAGTTTCTAAAACCTGTTTATGTTTCTTGGGAAATGTAGAATAAAAAGATATTTTTAGAATCCATGTTTTTCATCATCTATTTTTATGACCTGTGTTTTTTCATGTAATTGTATTGATATCGGAACAGTAATTGCGTATAAAATTGTCATTAAATTGATTAACAGAAAATGGGCGAACATTTGTTATTATGATTTGATTGATAGCTACGCAGAACATAAAACTAAATTAAATCATTTAATAATTAATGTATTTACGGTAATATACATTATTTTAATGTTTAAAAAAACGATGAATTATAATATTAATTTGAATAGAGTGATTAAATTAACTAAGCTTTGTGACGAGGGGTAATTGACTTTCAAGTGGAAAGTGTTTTTTGTTGTAAACAATTCTCTTGTAGATATTTTATCCTAAAGTATTCATTTGTCATTGAAAGGGAAAAACATTGAAAAGCCATTACTTTTTCTACATTTTTCCAATTCAAGTTCATATAGGCTTGTTCAAACATTTTTTCGAAAAAATCATTTTTTTTTTAGTAACATATTTTACAATTGTAAATTTGTCTATATTTTTATATGAGCATAAAGCATTAAAACCCAATGGTATTGAAGAGGTTATAGTAGGAAAAATTAATAAATTCCCGTATATGTAAATTTGAACGATACTAGATCATACATAAAATATTTTCAAATAAAGTCGATTAGAACTGAGTAGTTAAGTAGAATGTGACATTGTTCTCATCTATTTTATTCTTTTACTAGATATTTATTTTAGCCATAATTTTTTAATTAGTCAAGAAGTACATATTTGTATGTAGAAATTAAAAATAACTTTTCTTATAAGGATCGTGAAAGGAAGAACGAACAATATTTAAGACCCAGTGTGTAAAATTTTCATATACTGGTTATCTGAAAAGTGTATTTAAAACATCTCGTTTAATTTTATATTTTCATTTCTATTTATTTTTAATTTACTAGTAGCTGTACCAAAACATTATTTACATTTATAGGTAAATAATAATCATCCTTTAAAAGTAACTGAAGTGAAATTTATCTGGAGCAAAGCCAAACCATACATAGTACATACAACTAAAATATATTTTCATCATTATATCATACATATGTTGGGAATTATTTTCATAAAGTTCAACCAAATTTTTAAATAAGAGAAATCATTTTAATTTTTTTTTGCTATTTTACATGTAATATTATATGTTCATAAAATAATTTATAGTTATTAAGTAGCTAATATTTTTGTCACTTATTTTGCTTAGTACAAATGCAGTAGTAAAAATAACTATTTGTATCCTACAAGGAAATTGAAATGACTATAGGGTTGAATGGTAGATCTAATTTGATTAACCTTCGAAGCACGTGATTCAATTAACCGTTGTTAATTGAACGAAGGAGCTGTGCAGACAAACAACCCATAAGACTCTATTAAACTTTCACAACGACCGTATAGATACACGTATTGAACATATACATAATATATTTTACATAAGACGCCGACGAACATCGTAAATTCGTCGTCAGCAAACCCTATTGAATTTAGTTCATTTAGATTGCCTAATTAGCAATTATATTATAACTTACAATCGTCCGCATTCTACAAGTAATAATGCATAACTTTAAACTCCTTATATATATTATATATATACGAGTATATGATTATAATGATGTATACAGTCAACAGTGTATACATTATATACACACATAGACGTGCTAAAAATGACTAATTTTTTATAATTATTATTTTTATTATATATGAATACTAATAAAATAGCTAATATAATAATAAAATAAGGGTTTAGCACAAACCTAAAATGAATTTAAGACTGCAAATTATAAGTATTTTAAATAGTTAAACATATTTTAAAGACTATAAAACATGGTCAATCGAAATTGTTAAAATAATAAAATTATTTTTATGAAAAAAAACTTGAATAAATTTCAAAAATGAAATATCATTATGATATTTTATCATAATGATAATAAACTACATATCTTATGAGAAAATGTGACTTAATTTTTGAATTTTAAATGAATTAAAGAATATGTCAATTACTTAATTGCATTTCATTTGTGTGTTTGTGTGTGTGTGTGTGTGTGTGTGTGTGTGTGTGTGTGTGTGTGTGTGTGTGTGTGTGTGTGTGTGTGTGTGCGCGTCTGTGTGCCTGTGTGTTGACGTGTTGTATATAATTTTTTTTTATAATGATAATGATAAAAATTATTTTGGTGATTTCCTAAGAGTATTCTTCAGAAAAAGGAAAATCTAGGGAAGTATAAAAAAAACAATGAAGTGTATATTATATCCATTTTTCACGGATTCCATTTGAATTATATAGTTACTTTAAAAACAATGATCCTACAAATTTAGTTTTTACTTCAACCGTACACAGATTTTACAAATATCATAAAATTAAAAAATCGTTTGTCAACAATTTTTTTAAATTTTTTTGTAAAAAATTCTAATGCGTTATTATTTATTAGAAAGTTTTATTTAAACGTTATTCTTATAGGCTCTTAAGTAAAAAATTTTTAAATACGACTTACATAGGTACACAGTATATTTATAAATACTTCGCCAAAGTTCATCGAGCTAATTCACTCAGAATCATTTTTTCAAATCCAATAATTTTTCATGGCTTCTAATTTAAAATAAAAAAATAACTTTTAGATTGTGTCACTTAGCTCATAACAAAACAATATCACATTTTAAGTATGGAGTACTTCTTAGATACTTCTTCTGTACTTATCCGATTTTTCTTTAAATAAAAATTGAATAAGAATATCGGGTGATTCAAAAATTGTGCCACAGCAATTTTATTATTATTTTAATATTTTAAATAAAATAAAATGTATATTATAAATGTTTCTTTATTTAGAAAAATCCAAAATGGTAGGTAAATAAAATTGCTTATTTTTTAACTACCCTCAAGAGGTCATTTTAGGGGTTGAGTTTTGAAAATCAAAACAAGAACCTATATTTCTTTTGTCGATAAAAAGTAAAGATATTTTTTTAATAAATTATAGCAGTTGAAAAAAAATAATCGATACAAACTAGGTATGAAAGTGATTTTTAATTTAGAAGCGTAGTACGTGTTAAATGTATTTATGACCTCAAGTGCAAACGCACAACACATGGATCTCAGTTTTGCATCAATTAATATTTTTCAATCAATACAATTTACTAATAAAATACCTTCACATTGTGTTGGCGAAAAAATTTAGGTTCCATTTGACTTTAAAAAGTTAATCTCTAAAACTACCACTTAAGAGTAATTAAAAAAAATATGAAATTTACTTTTTGTTTTACATTTATCTAGATAAAGATTTTTTTATTTTATACATTTTATTCTATTTTGAATATTCATATGATAAAACTGTTGTCATACAATTGTTGGATCACTTTGTATATTTAGGATAATAAAAAAATGTATATGTTTCAATTTTTCTTCTGTCAATGATTTATTTATTTTAAATAAAAACACATAAATATTGTTTTGACACTAAATAAAAAAGTACATGTAATACAATGTAAATTAATTAAATATAAAGTATATGTTATAGATATTATGTTATAAATATATACATATCTATTATTTAGTCTAAGATATTATTTTATATAAGTTAATAATGTCTAATCACTGTTGATATGTTTTGTCATATTAATTGTGTAAAATCTTCATTATTATATACATAACATCTAATAATTTAATTTATAAATTATTTTTTAAAAGGCAATAATATTTTTAAATAAATTAAAATAAGTCAAATAGTAAACAATAAGCTACTATAATATTAATACAATATCTTTAATTTTTAAAACTGTTTAATTGAACTTCTAATTATTACTGACTATAACGAATTTATTTTAACACGCGAATTTCGCTCATTGTAAAACTCTTTTCAATAAAAAAAAAACTTGCATTTATGTGCCATATGAAGTTGCATGTAATCATTTAATAACTTAACTAAATCCATTTATCAATTGCTTTCTTATATCAATAAAGATTTAAGTTGATGTTTATCACGCACTAAGTACAAATATTGCATCAGTCGAGTTTCATTTTAATTAAGATACGTGCGTTACAACACGTAATGATCAGGATCTAACCGGTTTCCAACGATGCTCGTTTATATAGATTTACACATATATAGTCAATTTCCTTGAATTAATTCGTAGAAAATTACAAACGAATAATTTACACTGAAAGGCTAAAATACGGTAGTAAGTCGATCACAGTAAAAATAATATATAATAAAAATATACAATAATTAATAGTATATGGTATAGTATTGATATGAAGATATTATAAAGTTTTTTTTTTTTTAAATATGACTTTAATTTGAAATATTACAATCTATACAGGGGTGTACAATAAGTAATAATTATGGTGAAAAGAAAGAAAAACTATGAACTAATGATAACATGGTAGGAAATCTCTCATTAGAGACACCAAGTGGCTTTACAATAACATTTAATTTAACAATTAATACAATTTTTAAGTCATGGCATCAATTCCGCTTGAGTCGTCTAGTTGGATTTCCGGGTAATGCTGGTGTAGCAAGGTCCCTTATGAGCTGGTTGGGGTTGGATTGAAGTTTTGCGTGAAAGCGTTTGTAGTATATGGTAGCAGTTTCGTCGACAGAGAAGATTCTTAGGTCAGAGTTTATTGCCTTGTTGGAGATATACCAGGGTGCTCCAGTTATTATACGACAGTAGATATTCTGGAAGGCTTGGATAGTTCTCTCATTTGATTTTTTAGCAGAACCCCAGATTACTACCCCGTACACCCAGAGTGGTTGTAGAAGAGTTTTATATAGTATGAGTTTAAGGCAGGCGTGCCCAACCCGCGGCCCGCGGGCCGGATCCGGCCCGCGAAGGTGTTCGAACTGGCCCGTGACCATTTTATAAAAATTAGAAATTTGTATAGGTGTAAAAAAAAAATTATTATTTATAAAAAAATTTATTTTATTAAGTTTTTAAGAATACAAAATATTTTAGAATTTTTAATTTTTATATAAAATAAAGAGCATTAGATTTTAAAATATTTATAGAAATAAATTAGTGTGAAATTTGGGCTTGTTTTTCTTTAACTAATCTTTCAATATTCGGAGTGAAATGTGTAACGCCAATTCTTAATAAGAATTGTAAGTGTTCATTAGTCAAACGAGATCTTTCTGAACATTTTGCGTAATTCATGCGTGTCTATGTTTTAATCCGTGTGATCTAATGAAGTTGACTGTTTTTGTAACAATATTCATCACATGTTCCAAATTCATAATTTTACCACACAGAGATTGTTGATGAATAATACAGTGTAAAAATATAGGTGTTTCAATCATTTTTGAAGTTGTTAACTCAGCTATCCTGCCAACTAATCCCGTATTTCTCCCAACCATAATTGGAGCTCCATCTGTTGTAATACTACAAAGTTTTTCCCAGGTCAGTCCCAAATTTTCAATACAACAATTCACTTTTTCAAAAATATCAGCTCCTTTTGTAGTTCCAGAAATACTTTCTAATGAAGCAAGTTCTTCTGTTATATTATAATCTGTATCTATTCCTCGTATAAATATTAATAATTGTGCAGTATCTGACACATCACTGCTTTCGTCCAAAGCTAAAGAAAAAAAGTTTGAACACCCCCCCCCCCCTAGGAACGCCCCTGCTAGTCTATATTTTATCGAAATGAACAAAAAAAACCCCGTGAAACATATACGGCCCGCAGTATAAATATAAATTTTGAATGTGGCCCGCAAGTTAAAAAAGGTTGGGCACGCCTGATTTAAGGGGTAATGCTAGATTTGAGCGTAGGAGTGGCCTTAGTAGATGAAGTCTTGAGTTTAGCTTTTTGCGTTTGTCTTTTAGATGAGATGACCATGTTAGACGTTTGTCGATATTATAAAGTTATACTAATAAATTATTAAAATTGCTAATATTTTACACTTATTAACATTTGGTTTAAAAATAATTAATAATAATGGATATAAGAAATTTAAATTTGTTGATTATTCTGGCTGAATGATATGTGAATGAAGAAAGAATTTCGATTTTTTTCAGGTCATGATTTACGTCAAAATATTTTTCGTGGCCGTCAACGACCAAATATCCAAATCATGAATGAAGAATTAACACTGAAAATTCTTAAACTTGGACATAATAATATTCATTCATTGTCACCGAATTTTTTCGAATATTTAAGGAATCTAGAACTGCTTGAATTGAATAATAATCCTTTGCAAGTTATTGATCAAAATACAGAAATGGCTTTAGGCCATTTAAAAAATCTCCTGGTAAATGTCTTCTTATTTTCACCCGTAATAAATAAATATACTTTGAATTTATTTTATTTTAAATGTATATTTTAGCATTTAGATTTAGGCAATACGGATGTATCAGAACTTCCTCGTGACATGTTTTCTCATTTGCACAATGTCCATACATTATATCTTAATGGCAATCACTTTCAGCAAATACCAAACGAAATTCGAAATTTACCTCTAGCATACCTTAATATGAACGCAAACCCTATCAGTCACTTTGACAACGAGTCATTCGTTGGGTTAGATCAACTTCAACAACTAATCATTAGTGGTATGCCAAAGTTGACTGATGTTGGAAGCGGTACTTTCGCGCCACTCAAGAAACTTGTGATACTGCAAATGTCTCACAATCCAAGTTTGTCATACATTCATTACGACGCATTCAGAGACCAATCTACAAAAATGCAATGGTCATTGCGACAAGTAAGAGGTAATTTGTTTTGACGAGCAAGTGATTTTACAATTTTGGTTTTTAATTTCAGTTACACATGAGTAATAACAATTTAAGCTCTATTGATGCGAAACTTTACCCTTGGTCAAAACTTGACTTATTTGATGCCAATAATAATCGATGGAATTGCGATTGTAGATTGTCATGGCTGGCAAATTATATCAACGAATCATTCATTAATATGCCAGAAATACTTCTATATTATCGGTAATATTATATATCATTGATTAGTAGCTATGATTTCATTATTTTTAATTATATAAATGAGAATATATTTTAAAAATATTATTTATATTTGTTTTATAATTATATTTTTATATTTTGAGATAGAGAAACATTTATTAATGTGTTAACAAAATACTATGTTATTTTAATTAAAATATTTTTATTGCTAAAATACGTTAAAACAACCCCAACATTTTTTTTTTTTTTTTTGAATCAATACTATACTTTAAACATTACTTAATTATCTTAAGCAATTAATAATTTAACTGTGTTTTCTAATAAATATCATATTTCCAGGTGCGACGAGCCCAAAGATCTGTATTCTACCCTAGTATCTCAACTGAATAATCATATTGATTGTGATGAATTTAATCAAACACCCAACAGTCACAGTCATGGTCACGTAACAAGACTCCGACATTTCATCATAGTCATCGGTTTAGTGATAAGTATTTTCGTGTTCGGTACATTAATAAACATGGGCTGCAGAGAAATAAAGAAACTACTCAAGCCTAGAATGTGTGTTCCGGCTAGATTCAGTACTGGGGTAAAATATAGACCCGCTGATTTCGAAGAGAATGTAGACACATTAGAGGTGCCAGTCAAACACACAATGATCCATGGACGGTCACCAATAGTCATAAATAACACAGACTGATATTTAACTTTCGCTTAAGAACAATTTAAGTCGAGAAATGAGATAATTATTAATATGAGTGGTATAACAATATTATTGCATAACCGATATTCATCAAAATAAAAATGTATAAAATTATAATGATAAATGATAACTTTATTGTATACCGTTATTTAATAATTGAACTATTACAGTCGTTTTTATAATATATATATATATATATATATATATATTATAATATGTACCTGTATTCTATTAATATTATATTACTACTATTATGTTTGGTGAAAATAAAATTCACCGACATTTTAACCTACATTGTTTCTTACATTCGGTTCAAAACGTTTCTGAAGCGTTCTCAATTTACACATTCTTGCTCTTAGAGGTCTTTAGGGTCTTGTCACAGACCCATTGCAATGGGCGAGAGCACTTTTCATCCGTTTTTGTAAAACTTCTAGTGGGCTTTTGACATAATGAGTTTGTCTCATCACATACACACGTAACTATAATGAGGGCACAACGTCAAGGGGTGTGTTTTTCTTTCTTTTAGTTCATTGTTGACGAGAACCGGAAACCCTTGATGCCGGTTATTGTTGTGTCCTATGTGCCAAAACGCTTTTGTATACTTAAAATTGTTTTTAACCTTGTTACTGAACCCGTGTTCATATTGTTCGAAAAAATGACAAGGGACGTGAGAAGTTTTTTATAAAATAATTTTCATAATATAAATTATACTTTCAAGTAAAAGTAGCCTATATGTTGTCACATAATTAGCTAATCTATATAAACTAATATTAAGTTCTTAAAATAGTTTTAAAAATAGTAATCAATCCTAATTACACTTTTTAGTACTCAAATTGTTTTATTGCTTTTCCCGTTATATTTATAGTAGAATTAAGTCGTGTAAGTATTACAATGTAATTGTTGTTTTTTATTTGTTTGCCAACATATTTTTCTGTAAAAAGAGCGCTTCCTACAGTTCATAAAACCTCTCTATAATTTAGCAATTTGTCACAAACGTCATTTTAAAAACGATCTATTTAGTATTCCCCAGTAATTATTCAGTAAATTATATGAACTTAAGAATTTCATTACGAGGAAACAAAAATAATAGAATAAACATTTTTACAAATTTCGTAGTTTACTCTAAAAACTAAAAATTCGTTTACACAATTACTTATTATAAATTATCATTATAGTGTCATTTAAATTATGAAATATATGAGTTTATAGTGTTTTTGTTTCATAAAATTTGAAATTTTAATTTTAATGACATTTTATATAAAGTTAGTTAAACATTACAATTGTTCAACAAAATAATAAGTAGAACAATTATTATTGTGAACGTTTTTTAATTATAAAAATATTGTATGAATATATTCTAACTTAGAGATGAAACCACTTGTATTCTTTCTTTATCCTGTCTTTCAACTTTGTATTTCATATAATATACTATAACTTATAAGCACAATAAATCTACTTGATACTGATAACATTCCATTTTCATAAAGTAAATCGAAGTTTACAATCAATAATTTTTTTCGTGCGTTGATGCTTTGAACGTTTCATTGTTCATGCAAATTCAAATGTAAATATGATAAAATATAACGAAGACTTGCATGAAAAAAGAACGAAATTAATTTTAATCGCATCTACCGTGTACGTCTATCGGAATGTTTTTAGGTGAACACTTAAAAAAAACGTCTGAAATATTAACCAAATCAAAATTCGAAAAAGTATATTATTTATTCAGATAGATTCTCCGAAATTCAAACTCGAACGGACCATCACTGAAAATTTGTGTTGAATACACGTGTCGCTGAAGCATAAACCGGTGCACGTGTATAATTCGATCACGATGATTACTCGTGAGTTTAATGTAAAAATCACGAGCGTGCGACGCGAGTCTCTGAAACACAATAGATCACAATAAACAAGGGTAACCGTGTAATGCATAGAACGGCGTACTAGTGCATAATATAATACGCGTGTGCCCCCATAATACCGTTTCGTTACCTCTACACGAGCACACACGCCGCCGCAAAGTTTGTTAACGAATTAAAAACGATCGATACAGTATTAGCGTACACGCGTGCGGTGTAAATGTATTCGCGAATACACACGGACGTGACGCTATACCGTGGTTCTTGTTATCATTGTCGTTGTCGCGTACGCACGCGGATCGCGCGGGCGTGCACACGACTAAATTACCATAACGGTATTAATATTCATAACGGCGAGTCTGGTAGCGAGAGTGTATAATATATAATATACATGTATGTATATATATAAGACGGGATGTGCCCGCGAGCTGTTCGTCCAAGCCGACCAAGTTCCGGGGGTACGACGACGACGACACCACAGCATCCTCGTCGTCGTCGCATAATAATAGTAATATGCGCGCGCGTTCGCGGATGGCGGAGGGATGAAGGGGTGGCAAACGACGAGCCCGCGCCTTCGGGTCGAGCGCGGCGGCGGCGGCGGCGTGCGCGCGTATATTATGTACACGTCGACCTCTAGCCCCTTTAGTATTCCGGGGCTTGGCTGCGGGTCGCCGCCATATAGACAATGGGCTAAATGAAGAACGTAGACGTGCCGCAAAACGCCCCCGCCCTCCGCCGCTCTCGTATCCCGGCCGTACACTTTGCTGCTGCTGCTGTGTGTGTGTGTGTGTGTGTAAGCGCGAGCGCAGAAAATCGTGTACGTGTGCGTAGGTGTGTGCATTTATTTGGTAACATTATTTATATATATATATACATATAATGTAATATGTAGTATAAAGGCCGCGTTCGCAGAAAAGAAAACTGGGCGAAATGATTCGATTTACTGAGTTCTCTTTCCACGTATAACACGCCCCCCTCCGTCGCGTTTATATCATATAATACACGACAATAACATTAAATAATATGTATACATACATATACGCTGTACGAAAAACGTGCGTCTCTAATAAAAATATATATATATATACTTCGTCGCAGGTCGTCGCTGTACGACACCGCCATCCACCGCTGGCACTGCCGCTATACTATGCAATAATATGCGCTGGAACGGAGGCTATAACGGCCGCGGACGCGATAACCCGATTAAACGTCACCCTATGTACACGTACACTTGTGTGTGAGCGCGTACAATTACAATGTGCATGTTGTACGGATACACGTATACACTCGCCATCCCCGAGGTTCCCCGCGCCCCACCGGACTCTTGCGTACGCGAGGTGAATCGAAACGCGGGTGCCCTTTTATTATTAAAATAGAATTATAACGAGGGACGAAAAAAATTAATAATAATAATATTGTATCCCGCCAAGTCAATATGTTTTTCGGACCCTTTTGATATCGTCTGCGGCGGTAACAATGACGGCGACTACGACGACGACGACGACGACGACGACGACGACACCGGCACCGTCAGTCGCCCAGAAAATAATCGCGTTCCCACTTCGTCGCAATCTGCTGTTGGTTTTATATTAACTCCCTAAACTTCGCGCACCCCACGGAGAAATTTAATTTCGATACATGCCATGCACCTTGATACTCGCTACGGGTCCTTTATCGTGTACTCTAAAAGTGCTTTTGATTGAGGTAATAAAGTCACTATATAATAATCATATTTGCATCATTTTTTGCATTTTTCGTCACTGTGTCTGAAACTAATATTATGGTCAAGTAATAGGTACATGCACGAGTACTTAGCATGGTCTTCTTACGACTTTTGTTTGTGAAATGTATTTTTTATTTATTACATAATGTAATAAAACTGGCCCAAAGTTTCAATAATATTGAATTTGTAAAATACTTTTACTCGAATAAAACCATTTATAAATTTACTTATAAATTATCGTAAAGTTCGGTAATAGATGACTTATTACCTTAGTGATATGAAATGCTATAAAACCTATGTTTAAATGTTTATCTTTATTGAGTCAAAATAATAATAATTTATATTTTAAATCACATGTAAAGATTTTAAGTCAGGAGGATTATTACATTTCAATTGATAACAATATTTTAACGTTCATTCTCAATCGGATGGTCACTTGTCAGTTCATAAATGAAACATTCCAAAACTTACTTCTCTTAAGAACTACTATACCCACATAGCTATACTGGTTAAAGTTCGATCCGTAAATATTAAATGGTATTTACATGGGCGTAGTTTGGTACACATATCTATGGGGGCCACACAGGACAAGACAAATGTATTTAAAACTCTATGTCAACTTGAATTAATTGAAAATGAACGTTTTCTAGATAGAAAATGTAATTATTATTTATTTATTACTCTTTAACCTGATATTTTTTTAATACATATTACATATAGATATAACAATTAAAATTAAATAAAGACGTCTGTCTTTATCTGCAAAAATATTTAACACGTCGTCAGAGTCTAATAGATATGACAAATCTCTTTCAATGTGCAGTATTGATAAGTTGGAAATTCTATCATTTTTCATAGTATATCTAATCCAATCTTTTATCCGCCTCGTAACAGAAACATTTTAAAATTTTTTAAAATTAAAAAATTTATACTTGGGTAAATACTAGCACGTCATACCAATTACATTAAATGTACCAATACAGTTTTTAGATCAGTTAAGAAAATATAACAAATATTGTTTAAATTATTAAATAATAGTATATTTCAGAACGAGCAATTTCAAAGAAATAATCCAATTTTCATTATAAGCTTTAAGTTTAAACTATCTTTTTCAAACAATTACTAATTATCATTTTTTTTTTTTTTTTTTTTTTTTTTTTTTTTTTTTTTTTAAGAAATATTAATTTCCTAATGGGAATTTGTTTTGATAAACTTTGTAAACAGCATTCTGAAATATACTAGTTGGTTTTTTACACCACAGTTTCTTTAAATTTCACATACAGTTAAAAAATAAGTAGATACAAGTAGATATAGATAATTGAGATTGAAAATTGATTGATGAATTTATAATCTTCAATTTGATTATCTTTAAATTATCTAAAATTAAATAACATAAATGATAAGTACTCATAATACATAAGAGAAAAAATACAATTTTCATTAAAATTATTGGTACCTTCTTGATTAAGCCGTGTTCTTAATAATATAATAAACGAGATAGATACTACACGGATGATAGAATCAGCTATACACTATAGTACATGTTCATTTATTTTGGTTATTCTTTGAATAATTCATAATAGATAAGTTGATATACAACAAACAGTTAAAAGGTTGATAAACATGTTGGATGAAATCATATTTCCACTTTCTAAATAAGAATAAAAAAAATAAAAAATTTGATTAATTTGAAAAAAAAAACTTTTATAACACAGTATTTAATAATGTACTTACATAAAGAAACAATTGAACTAGAACTCATTCAATGGTTTAGTTTTGAAGTTTATTAATTATAAACAGGTATAAATTGTTCACTATTTTCATTGGTTTATGATATAGGAAATTATTCATCATGGCTACAGGACAATCCACAGAAGTCATTTTCAATGTATTTAAGAACAATTTATAATCATTTTAATGCAAACGCACTACATTTTGAACTTATTTTTACATTAATTTTATGAGCTTTATAGAATTAGTCACATTATTACTTTATTCGTCAACCAAATACAAATTTAAACAATTAAAACTGTAATTAAAACATGATAATATTTAAAAATTCCATTGAAACTCAAACTACATAATATGGTCCAGTGGCGGCGCAAATGGGTGTTTCATGAAGCAACTGCTTCATAATCAAAACGGGTGGGTATTGACGAATTGGTTAGAACATGAAGTCTTTATAAAATTGTATTATTCAAACAATGTTATTAAATCATTAAGTACGAATGTCTATTAGATAACATGAAATACCTACATAGAAACCATAGCATAGATAGGGTATATAGACAATAGACATATTATAAACAGGTTAATAATATCAATATAAATTTATCTCTTCATATCTCTAAACATGTCTTGAGTAAGGCAATTAAAAAAAGGGTGTATCAGTTCAAAATGTAAATAATGAATACCGAGGCCGGGTGGGTAGGTACAAAATATATTTTGAAAATTATTACTGCTTCATCAAGGAAAAAACTTCGCGCCGCCACTGAATTATGGTCACCTTAAAATGAACACTTTTAACACAAGATATAAACTTGTTGCTATTTACTTTAAATATTCAATTTATTTTACCTAAACTTTAAAGATTAGTTAATTTTACGCTATAAACAATGTGGAAAAATAGCGTGTGCAAATTTAACTGTCAAGTGACAATTGATAATTAATATAATATCAATAGAGGTTATATTATTATCATTGCCATACGTTTGTTATAAAATTTATAACCGTGGGTTACGGACAAAAATATACTTCATTAATGATAGTAGAATTTGTTGATAAGTTGCTAATAGATAATTTCACTGACAATATCGAAAGGATGGTTGCATGTTATTACAGGTGTCCTTAATACATAAATACGAATAATTCATAAATTATTCGTCCGAATTTTGATTTCAATATATCAAAATTTACAGAAAAATGTCTTGAACAAATTGCCGAGGTAAAAAAAGGGGTTGCCGTTTGAAAAAAAAAGTTTGTATGCCCACAGGATACAATAAAGGATACACAAAAAAAAGTAGTGGAAAACATAGCCCTTATGGTAACTTGAATATTCAAAAAAAAATTCAAATTTTTGCATTTTTGCGACCAAAAAAGGGGGTGAGCAGGGTTTTTCAATCACCCTGTATATTAGTGAAAACTCATAAGACATAACTTTATTTTATTTATTTATGTCACCAACGGACGATGTAAAAAATTTATTCGAAATAAACTGTAGGTAATTTGGTAATTCGAGTTTTAGCTGACCCGTTGACTGAGTTGCATTAAATCTGATTCGTTAATTTATCAGTTTATAACGTTTTGTCGTTAATTTGAAAATTTTAGACAGGTTTCGTCAAACGCATTAAATTGCAGTCAGGGACTCATGCCTAGTATTGGTTGTTAACACGGACTATGTTCTGTTTTATTTTATTAAATTTCGCCAAGGGAAAAGATCTTGAGTTATCTAATACAAAAATATATAAGTAGTCAGTAACGGTCGATATATAGTTATTTTCCACATAGAAAATGATCATAAATCTAACTATAATCATGAACGATAATTTGCCAAGGCTGACGTAATATTAGATACTTAAATGTGTAAATTAATACAACATAATGCACGACGTAATACCCCGGAAAAACCCAAGTTCTTTGGACGTTTGCAATAAAGAAGTAATTGGCGTCGTGCACGTTGACGGCTAATTAAGCGGCATTAAAACTCTGACATTCTCGTATTACCCAGGTTTTTGAATCCCTGACGACGACGACAGCATGGCGCGGCGACGGCAGCTCGAGAGGGACACGCGCCGTTTACAGACCTTTCTCTGGGGACTCACAAACGGTTTTAATAGCCCGCTATTATTTTCCAGACAACATAAACCTGACTCTAATGTCTGCACTAGTAACTATACAGTTCTTTTCCTGCGCTTCTTAATCCTTTTTATCCAAACAAATTAAATGATCATACCCATCGTAAGTAATTTTATGAGTAATCGAAAACATTCACTAAGTTATCGCACAGAATTGCACGCAAGTAAGTTAAATCCGTAAGCAAGGTAATTCATGATTTTAATATTTTAAACGTTTCTTTTGTTTACACGAAAGAATTTCGATCATAAAACAATAATTAAAAAGGAATTTTCAATATAATATTTACCTATGGGTTATGAGTATTTAAAATTATTTCCGTTTTATTTTTTAAAACTTCAATTTGATCAAACTATTTTTAATTAATTATATTTTAAACATTAAACTTTATAAAAATCCATGAACTATTTAACGTAATTAAACAACATGCTTTTAAACTATAGTAAATATCGACTGTATAATAAAGAAATTAAGTTATAAAAGCTAAGTACATTAACATAATTACCTACCGGCTACCAGTTAAACAATAATTTTGAAACATCAAAATCATAATAGCGTTAATTTTAATATTTATTTATCTATTTTACGTTGGCAAATTTGTATTTCCAAAAACAATCAAATCAACGACTAATCAGTGTAAATGATTTTATTATGCACTTATTTACAAATTTTACAACAAAGCACTTTAATGTAAATTTCTTTAAAGGAAAAATGTAACCAACACACAGTCCACAATGCTGAAAAATTGGATAAATATAAATTGGAGGGTGTGTCTAACACGTTGGCCTTTAATCCAGCCATACAGGTACATTGAATTCCCGTAAGTAGATTAAATAGAGTTTTCAACATAATTTGTTTAATTATAATAATATGTTGTACATTATACGATACCATGCGTGGATATATAAAACTGCACATAGTACTGTTAGTATTGATACATTCACACGTATAATAGTAGTTCCAATAATTTAGTAACTAACTCACTCGCATATTAATACGAAAATTATCAATATAATTAATTTTTAATGATATTAGAATTTGCTTTCTCTAGTAAAGAACAATAATATTTTTAGTGATTCGTGCATTAAGTATGGATAGAGTTGTTAAAATAGAATTCAAATAATATAATTATTTTATGATAATTTGAATCAAAATATTTTGGCTGGTTCCATATACCTAGATTTCATCTCAAAAGACGTTTTAATTAACCTATATATTTATACAATGGTTGAAAAAGGTGAGAGATGGGAAGGTATCCGCCGTTTTTTTCATCGACATTTGTTTCTCCTATTTAATATTCTTTAAGAACACTGCTCTCTCACAGACCACAATTAGTTACCTAAATGTATCTTCTATTATGCTTAAATTTATGCTGAAAAAAGTACTTCAGTAGCTATTCATTTTAAATTATACTAAACAAAGTATAAAAATGTATAAAGACTTTTCAAAATCTACAATTAGATAACATTTTAGATTCTTAGTAAAGCGATGAGAGCTTTTATTTTTATTTTTATTTTATTAACCACCGTATATTTAAGTGTAAATTTTGAGGTTATAAAAATGGAGCTTAAGTTTCATTCAGCTCTTATATAGATCAGAAATGTCTGCAACATACCATAGTTAGTGTTCAAGTTCATCTTTTAAATTCTCTTTAATTTTTCTATGCGCAAGAATATGCTATAAATTAAATTTTCATGTAAAGCTTTTTTAAATAGGTATTTAATAGTAACACCAAAAACAATGGAACAATGGAAAGATACGAGAAATCTTCATCAATTATTAATAATACTCCGAAATAGTTACATCTAAAACTGATAAAATTTTCCCATTTGACCACTATGGGATTGGTAACAAATTTTATGATGATTAGTTCAATGAACTATTTTCGTTACAATATGCATTCAAAGAAAATATTACAACGATAAAATGAAAAATGACAGCTTTGTTTTTGTAATAATTTGTTGTAGAAAATAATGATTGTTTTAGATAGTAAATGTTTGAGTACTAATATTTTTTAATAAAAATTGACTTAGATTATCTAAAATTGTGTAAAACATCTATATAAAGCGACATCAGTTATTTTGTTTTTATTCCAAAATTAATGTTGTTTCAGATTAGAAAATTTTACGAATTATTCCTTTTGGGATAAATCCCTAAAAGCGGTAGACATTTTCTATAACAAATAGATTTTAAAAATAAATGTCTATCCACATCCCAGTTCTCAAGTTTCGTAAAAGATTGAATTGAGTAATTTAAATATTTATTTTTTTTATAAACGTTCAATGTAAGAATTTGATGAAAAACAGTCGATCGTTAAAAATTCTTACTAAATAACGCCTATGATTCATAAGTTATGTCAAAAGGTCCTGAGCCTGACTAACGATTTAGATTGACTAACTCAATGGGAGATTTTTTCAGTACTTATCGTTAGAAAAATATGTAATTAAAATTATATTCAATTTCCAAGCCATATTATTTAGGAATACAAATTGTATTCGATAAAAACGTTGATAAACAAGGATTTTTAAAATTCTATAATTAGTCTAAAAGTGGTGGATTTATTTATTCGTCTTTCCTCAAGTTTGTAGAAGTGTGTTGTTAAAACATGATAACAATTTCAAGTTCGTAGCACTGTTACTTTTTAGGAATGAGTAAAATCTAAAATGAAAATCCTGTTTATCTGTACAAATAGTTCATCTAGGGGCTTTTCTTGAAATCATTCGGATCGGATCCAGGCACGTAGCTAGAATTACACCATTGGGGTGGCCCAATTATGGCCATCGTTTTTCTCGGATGGCCAACATTTACTCACAACCCCCTCCCCCCCATCTGAAAATAATCCAACAAAAAGTAAGTGTATACTAAATACACTTTTATTTTTAGTTACCAATATCGATAGTCATTATGTGTCTTAATTCGATGAATTTGGCTGTCTGCGAGTGTCTACGATCTGTTTATATTCATATCAGTTATTATGAATTTAGAATGTTTTGATATGTAATAATGTAATCTACGTAATAACAAATATCAGACAAACATTTTCCAATCATAAATGGAATGGATTGGATGGTTCGACATTATTTTTATATTGACTCAGTTAAAATTTGAACACATCAAAAATACAGTTGGGGTGGCCAGTAAATATTTTTGGGTGGCCGGGCCACCCCAGGCCACCCCTTACCTACGTGCCTGATCGGATCCGTATACGAACAATCCACACGATAGATTTCCGTGTACGGACGAAAAATAGTATTCTTGAAATAAAACTATCCGTATACGAAAAACTTTCCACATACACGGAAATTTGTCCGAATGGTTTATTATATCACATGAATTAGGTTGGTAACACTACTAAAATATACAATCTCTCTGTGTAGAGTTCGATGATTTTAATTAATGACGGTATACCTATTTATCGCAAGTCTTTTATTACCTACGTACTTTCCCTCGGTAATTTTTGGTTTAGCAACAATAGTTTTAACTATGATACATTGATACAATTAATTATCCGATTTAACTTGTGTTGATATATTAAATATCTGTCTCAATGTTTAATGTTGAAACTTTAAACTTTATAAACATTACAAGATAGGTAGGTATTTACAATATTATTCGGATAAAAAATGTATTATTTATTTACATCAGCTAAAATATTGTCACAAACCACGGTTATTGATTTGTTTTATCAATTATTTTGTTACTTTCCTATATTTTAATTTGCTGTACATAATTAATGAAAAAAATAATCAATTATTTCTATAGTTAATACGCAGTTATAGTAATCATATATTAATTATGTGGTTTAATTAACGACAACAATAGGATAGTAACATGATAATGTGTTTATTTGTATACGGAAATACGTTTCCGAATGCCATACCCCCATTCGGATGAATCGATCGGAACTTTTCCACATAACCGAACCCATCCGTACACGGAAAAATTTCAAGAATACGTATTTTTTGGATCATGTGGAAATCCGTGTGAAAACTACGGTTTTCGTATACGGATCCGATCCGAATGATTTCAAGAATAGACCCCCTGAGGTGTCGTGGTTGCATTCGAGGAATAAAGTTACTAAGGATAAATTTCTACAAATATTATTTTATCGACTTTTTAATAGTTGAGAAAAACGTTCACCTTTATAATATCCAATTGAAAGTTAATTTTAATTACTTGTTTTCGAATACATAATTTGTGTCTAAATGTAATTTCAATAGAATATAATGATGTTTTTTTTTTTTTACTTTAAGTAACTTTTTATCATTAATGAATGATTACAATTTTTATAAAAAATTAATTAAAACATAATATAAAATTTAGATTAGTTAATTTACATCCTAATGTATGATTAATTCATGGATGATGGATACATAAAGATATGTAAGTAAATCAAAATGTGCAATAAGTGTGTTATAATTAAACGAATATTTTGAGAAATATGGAAACAATATTCTTGTTCATTTTAAATTTATTTTATGTTCTTGATTAAATTTAAAGTTATATGGATATTATTTGTTCATGTGACGTAGTAGATACATCATGCACTAATAATAAAATTAAAGATATTTTATTTGAAATCAATATGGCAAACGTTTTAATAAGTGGGGGATATATATTTTTACTTATTTTTAAAATGAATTTCGGTGAATCTATATCGAAATTCAATAAATAAATCGATTAGAGTATGCCATTCTATGTGGCAAAAAAAATATTGTGGTCGAATCATAGAGTAATTCGATTTTACCACAAACGCGCTGTAAAAGGGATGCACATATAATGAAGTTCCCGTTGTGTAAACGACATTATTACATGGGACTTTAAGCAAAATATCGAAATTCACGCGGATAAACTGAGTTTAGTTCAGCCTTTAAATTGCCAATCACTGTCCCATTATATTGAGAAGCGAACGAAAATCCCCCGAGACGACAATCGGCTTTAGAGTAGTGGTCTCTACTAAACTTAGGGAGCGTATGATGTATATACAGTATACACATACTGTTGTTGTTAAGGGCGGTGGCAGGACAAAATTCTTGTGGGACTTTTAACCAACAATTCGTCGTCATGTATATCGATCTATGATTTTTTTATAACTCATACAAAATCTCTGATTATAACGTAAATAAAATAGACTTATTTATTCAATAATTATTACTAGGGCCCGGAACTTGATGCATTTGCATCTTTTTTTCTAATGCTCACATTTAATGCTCGTCTATACAGAAATTTGATTCATGAAGTATAGAATTTAATGGTACAATTTTTATTTTGCATTTTTTGCATTTTTCGGACATTTTATGCTTTAAGGTCATTTTTCTGTATTTTTGGTGCATTTTATTCATTTTAGTACTTTTTTTTACATATATTTGCATTTTCTTGTTCAAAGTTACATTTTATTGTAACGCATGCAGTTTCCATTAGCTTGAGGATTATCAACGTTCATTATCTTTTTTTGTTGTCACGATCTACGATTATTTAATAAACTGTATGCAGATACTACTAAAAACGACGCAGTATCAATTGAATACGTGTTAAATTTACTATCCGATTCAGAGTTACACTCAAATTTAATTTACATAAAATCAAATTTCGGAACTTTACCGGATTCAATAGCTAAACTTGAGCCATCTAAAAATAGTTTAGCAGATTCTATAAAAATTATAGAAGCTTAAAAAATTAATATTCAACAAGCTCCCAATAATATTGTTCGTCAAATTCAAAATAAATTTAACGCAGTTTTCGGAAAAATACAGGTTACAATACAATGCAAACAATTTCAAAAATATTAGACGGAAAAGATAATGATCTAAATGGTTTACCAGATGATATGACCATCAACGATATCACGTATTTTCAATACGCCCATATCACATCTGTAGAGGTAGAGAGTTTTTCGATCTATAAAACACTGCTGTCAGATAATCGCCTTTCATTTTTATTTGAATATATTAAGAAAAATTTGATTGTACAATGTAACAAATTTGAAGGTAAAAAAAATTTCTAAAAAATTATTAGCTACGTAATAATGTTCAATTTTATTAAATTAAAATGTTTTATTTTTGTTACAGAGTAGTTTAAAAACAAGAAATTTTACGAAAAGTAGTATTTTTAATATATAATTGAAGGGTACAGGGGAAAAACGGTAGTAGTCCATTTTTGTAAATTTTTCAGGACAGCAAAAACAAAGTTTACAGACTTCTATCTGTCCAATAATTAAACAAAAAAAAACGCGTTATGACTTATAATTTTAGTCAAAGTATTTACTTTAAGTAATAATTGAAATAAATCAAGAATTTGAATGTTTATTAAAAAAAAAAAGATACATCAAAACAAAAAATATAGACTTAAATCTTTTTTCCCCGGTAAAACCCGATTTATTGTTGTTAAGGAAGAAAGCACTCAAATTTAGGAGATAGGTACAAAAATATGAAAATAATTATTTCTTCCTAAAAAAATTAATGGTACACATTATTTAAAACAAAATTTCTTCGCTTTAAATAAATGATTATAATTGCATAAATAATGTTTTTTTTTAAATCTTCAGTTTCATCCAAAGGAATTTTGTCGATATACTTTTCTTCACTGTCCTGAATGTCTTCTTTTGTTTTCAGATTTTCGTAGAATTTTCGAGATTCTTCTTTTAGTAAAAATTGTTTTAAATTAAGTACATCTTTTTTAATTATTTTTAATAATGAGTGCAACAGAAGGGGAAATAAAAACAAATATTTCGGAGATGGACTTCAACCTTTTTTCACCACAACCGCATGGACTACAATCTTTCTTCACCAGTATACATAATATTTCCCCTTTAATAGTAGGAGACTGAAAGCTTTTTTCACTGAATCGATTTCAACACTCTATATTACTCCTAACGTACTGTCAAATCAAACCATAAAATCAAAATTGCAAAAAATGGACTACTACCGTTTTTCCCCTGTACCCTTCAATTTTATTTAGTTAAATAAAAATAATTTTAATAATATAATATAATAATTTTAATATATTAATTTTTGAATCAAAAAAATACCTATTTATCATTTTTTACGGTAAAATATACATTTTTAATATCATTTTTTCGTGTCATTTTTTAACATTTTTATGTCATTTAATGCATTTTTTTCGTGCATTTTTTATATATTTTTAGATCATCAAGTTCCGGGCCCTAAATTTATTACATTTATTAAAGTGAAATTTATACGAAAATCAGAAAAATGTTTAGGATTTATAAAAAAATTGATGAAATTAACTAAATTATTAGAATTAATTTAACCACTACTTATTTTGTTAACATTATTTATATATTTTGCTAGTAAAAAAAATATGGTAAAATGAAAAAATAACGGTATTAATAAAATAGAACATTTTATTCATACTTAAATCAAATCTTCATTAAATTTATACTCATATTCTATCTTCAATTATGGTTGTAATAAAATAAAATATTTTTCATCGAAATGGAAAAAGTGTTTTTCAAATGAATTTTTTATTTTTTTTATTGAAGTTTAATTAATTCAGCCAAAAATTGAAGTTAAAAAATATGTATAGTTA
This sequence comes from Therioaphis trifolii, assembly GCA_027580255.1. NCBI lineage: Eukaryota > Metazoa > Arthropoda > Insecta > Hemiptera > Aphididae > Therioaphis > Therioaphis trifolii. The sequence goes on from CM050404.1 coordinate 52,253,495, forward strand.
TTTAGATTTCTTAATGTATCCATAAATTAAATAATATGATTTACTAAGTAAAACCAATGATTATCATATAAAACACTGATATTGCTGCTTGACATAAATTATGTCTTAAGTTTTTTAAGTATTCCAATCTTTTTTATTTTTTTTCTCATTGAATCAGTAATAATTTTTAATTTTCAGATTTGAAGTGAAGAGAAGAATATTATATTAGCTTCGTACTGTTTGGAGGCACTTTTTCGGAATTTCGGATAGTCGGGACTTCGTCCACAAGTTACATTCAATCTCTTCCTAAATCATAAATATTTTTGGTACTTCTGAGGGATAACGTTCTCAGAAATAATTCCCAACTTAAAGAAAATCTATCGAAAATTTAAGTAAAGATGGTAAATTTGTGCAGTAAGCAAGATTTTCATTAAAACAACTTGTATTATTTAGCCATTACTTTAAACATTTAAAATGTTTACTGTCAAAGTCGTAACTGAAAATTAATTTCGGGAAGGGTGGGTATACTAAAAATGTGTGGGGTGTAGTTGTTCAATAATATTGTATTTTTATAGGTGGTTTACTATAACAATTATAGTATTTTAATACGAATATTTATTAATGGAATTTATATTTTAAAAAAAGTCGTATATACTTCACACCGTGGCATGGGGGTATTCTTTTCTCCTCGGATAAGATAATGGTAGATCATTTTTTTAGTTAAATGGTTCTGAGAAAAACTTCAGTACAAAAATACACCATTTGTATTTATACTCTAATTATCGTTAGGTTTCTTTTTATCCAATCTGTTGAAAGATTTCTTGTTTTACAAAAGAAAAATTTTTTTTCACTAAAAGATTAAAAATACCTTATTCTATCTGTTTCCAAAGGTTCATAAAGATTTGCTGATCTAATAAGCATTTTTATACATTTAAAGTTTTAAATTGATGTAAAAACAGTCTATTCCGTAAAACATTGTATAATAGTCTATATAATAATCTTGTAAAAATGTAAATCAAAAACTATTTAAAAATAAATAATAATACCTTATATGTGATAATATTTTATTATAATAAAAGTCTATTGGTTATTTACTTGTAATATTTTAAAATATAGTCTTATTAAGTACAACTTCAATCTTTTTTTTCAGTTTAAAATTTTAAATCTACTTACGAAGACTTAGAATTCTGCATTTTGAATATTTCTCTTTAGAAAATTATAAGAAAATGTGTTATGATAATTTATATTGCTCAGTTTTTTAGATTCATTTTAACAGTTTATTCAAAACTTTTAATAAATATTGTTTTATTTAAATAAAGCTGCAAAAAGTAATTAAACATTCACATTTTGAATCTTCATTTAGCTTATCAAATTGAAACTTGTTAATTTATAATGTTGTTGCATTAAAAATATGGAACACTATAATAGTTTATTTTATTTTCTAGTTTATTTTATATTTTGTAAAATAATAAGAATTAAAAGTAAACTTAATAAATAATGTATACAATAAATGATAATCAAAACAATGTTTGCCATATTTTACACATATTATAACTTAAATTAAATACAAACAATCTTCCCAAAAAATGGCTTGCCTACTATTTGGATTATATTAGCAGTTCAATATAAACATGCATTATAGAAATACTTAAAGCTATTAAACTATTAAGCTATTTAAAAAAAAGAAACAAATTACACGTTAGTAATATTTTAATACAAAAAAATAATTATATTGCCAGTTCGTATTTAAGAAATGTGTTTATAAGTAAAATAATATCATGCTATTATATACATATTAAACATGGCATTTATTCATAATTAATTTCGTGCAATGACGAGCCGAATTTGATAAAAAGAAATCCAATTTAAAAGTCATTCGCCGCAAAATGTCAACTATACCAGTACCGATTACATTCATCTATTGTAAATATGACCTTTAGAATACTGTCGCCATTAATTTTAAATGGCAACCTCAAAATTGACAATTAGCGGCTGTCGTATTGCGTATTATAGTGTTACTAAGCAACTCGATTGAAACTTATATACAAAAACGAGTAACATCAAAATATATTAGGTAATTGGTTATTCTTTCGTCGTGAATTTTATTTTGTTGATTTTTAATGAAGTAAATTAAATTACGTTAAACAGTTAGAAGCTTTAATTAATACAAATAACGAGTACTAATGTATAACATGTATACAGTTTACAAAAATTGTGTTTTATAACACTGTTATTCATAAATTCAATAAATAAATTACAATATATTTTTAAAGTGATAAAACTTTAAAATTTGCGTTTAAAGAATGGATATACCTCTTTTCTAATGAGTCCAGCGAAATTACATAGTTATACTTATGAGTAATGAGTAATACTTATAACTATGGTTAGGTACTTAGGATATTTAAGACTTTTCCGTGTTTTTTAAATTCTGAGTAAAGCGATTAATCTATTAGAATTTCAATGATGTTTGTTTTTTTTCATTTCTTGTTTTCTAGAGATACTATTTAGTATATTTGACTTTTTCCTGTAGTTTCATTCAGCAACTCTGTAAATCGAAAATAACATGTAGATGGTATTCTGAGGGTTGAGTATTCTCCCTTCTCAATAGTTTTTCCAGATGTGACGAAAAACTGAGTAATAACGGCGAAATTCACTGTAAACGACATATTCACGAAGTCAATTTTAGTTATTTAGTCATAACTCTAAAAGCAACATTGATAGAAACTAGAAATTGTTACCGTATATCAATGACACAGCGTCACATACTTGAAAAAAGTTTTTAAAAAAAATTGAAAACTTTTGGACTAAAGATAGATCTTTGAAAATACCTTGTTTTAAAAAATTGGTGTCTAGTAAAATTTTTGATATTTTATAAAAATTTCTGAAAATTAATATGACAACTCATATGCTCAAAAAAGTGTAATTTTACATCTTTTTACCATAATTTTATAAGTCAAACAAGATGCATGAACCGTATATATAAAATGAATAAAATCAATGAATCTAACTTACGAATAAAAATTATTCACCCTGATAATTATTTATGAGCTTATAATATAAATACATAATAAACTGTTAAACGTGTTTAAATTATTTGAATCTGAAAAATAAAATCTTTATTTACTTTCTTTTTCTTAAAAAGTTGTACGTGTTGTACTAGATAAACATACATATAATTAATTTGATTAGTTTTTAATAGTACCTAATGTAAACATAACTGATCATAAATCAAAAATATTTTCTCTTTTATGTTGCAGTACTAAATATACTCGTATTGTTAAAAATATTAATAATGTTTTTATTTATATAATAAATATATTGATGTATCAATCAACTTACACAATTGGTTTAAAAATATAATAACATATTTATTTCGTATTTTCATTTTGTCTTTTAAATATATATATATATATATATATATATATATATTTTTTCATCTGGTATTACGATTTAACGTTAATTAATAAATTACAAATGATTAATGTGTAAAATATTATCATATTTTTGATCAGTATTGTCATATTTTAATTGTTTATTAAATAGGTGTTTGATGCAGACAATCTTAACAGAGATAATGGATCAGAACGAGCATCACGGTCTTTATTATAATTCTAAAGCAAGACTTCGTTAAATTTCTACATCACGCAGATAAAGCACGGATGGTCTGTACAAAGCACTTGATGGGAATGATGTTTACAAAGGCGTGTTTTTATTAAAATTTAATTAAAGGAGGAAAGGATAATGAATATAGTGGTTTTCCTTTTTATTTATGACACGTTATACAATATGTTCCCAAGCGATTGGATCAGCTAAATTTAATGATAATGTCTTATATTATGAATAGTCATTTCTTAAATGAACACGTCCTTCTAAAAAATAATAGTTATATTATAAATTCCATAAACTAGGTATAGTTTTATAAAAAATATATTATAAAAGTTTGATAAATATTTTCAACGTGTAAATTAATAATGATAATCCGAAGTATTAATTTTTTATTGTTACATAAAAAGCACGTAATGAAAAATAAGTAGGTATGATGTATACTTTAATACTATAGTTTTGTGTGGGCTCAAGTATGGATATATTGGTGCTAAGTGTCTTAAGGTGGGTACTCCATTTCTTGTAAATGTTTTTTTTTCGGAATGTCAACTTCAATAAACTCGATATATTTTCGATTCATTTAGGATAGGATTTATTTATAAAGCTATTTGCAAAAAATATTAAATTTACGAATATACAATTTAAATTTCTTTTTCTCGGCTGAAGTTTATTCTAAACTAAACCTGGGTAAACACATTACATGCGAATTGTATGTAATATAGTACTTCAAAATGATTATTTTTTACGTAAAACTTTTAAGGGACAAATATATAAATGAATCAAATAGTAGATTTATATGTGTGTGTGTGTGTGTGTGTGTGTGTGTGTGTGTGTGTGTGTGTGTGTGTGTGTGTGTGTGTGTGTTAATTTATAAAAAAAAACAATATACAACTTTTTAATTGAAATTAATTTTATTTAATGACTAATTTTCGAATATTTTTTAAGTATAATGAATTTATAAATAGCATTGCCATCCACTATACATTTTAAATTAAAATGTAAACCATAAAGTAATTTTTAATTAGTAAAATAAAAACATATATTTATATAATTAAAATATTATTTCAGAGTTTCATTACGTTAAAAATTGTACGTATTGAAAATATTGTATTTTCATACAGTTATTAATAAAGTGCTCAATAATTTCTAATATTTTGTAATTTGGATTCTGAATGAAATGAAGACTGTATTACATTTACAATGATGCTTTATTATTTATGGAATCTCTTTTTCAAATAATAATAACGCTCTAAATATTTCATTCAGTAACTATATACATTAAAAATGTCATTTAGTAAGTACTTTACAGAGATTAATTTTCTATAATCTTGATAGTATTTCTAAGGGCAAAGAAAAACTACCTAAACAGAATAAAAATCGTAACATTTCGTGTAGACGAGATTTACATAAAATCCATTTTTGATATTTAGCTATTAATCCAAAAATAATGGTTCTAGATACTTGAAATTTTTACCATATATCAACATACTAATACAGAATTGACAAAATTTTCGAAAAAATTTTACCGTTTTCGGGCTATACAAAAAACTTTTGAATTATTGCAAGTATATAGTTTTTGAAGTTTTTATCAAATAATATTTTAAATATTTTATGTAAAAACCTATCTTATTCTCACGTTAATCCAACGAAACTAAAAAATTCAATAATCGTTATTCAAGATTTTTTTATACGCGTTTAAGTTCAAATTTTGACAAAAATCGTTAATTACACTAAATTAGCAATATTTTTTTATATAAAATTATATTCAATTTATATTGAACTATTATTGATAACCAATAGATTCACTACATATCTATAGTTTGAGTTTCATAAAGATTAACTCAATAAATTATTTTTTACGTGCGTTTTGAGTTAGAATTACGGCTGAAATAACTCTTTTTTATGTAAAATTTCAAATATATTTTTATTTTTATTTGATAAAATTTGTAATTTGGGTTATAAGAACTGATATTTTTATATTATTTTCTTAATAAATAACCTTACCTACTTATATTTAGATTTTTACAGTAATCAAATGCGTTAGTTCCTTTTTAAGCTAGAAGTGTCTTAATACGGTGACATGTAATAATATAACGGATATTCTCTAATTGACATCAATTTTTTAAATTATGATTCTAGAACTTTTTTTAATTGAAACTTAAAAATTGCATCAATTGTTTATCACGAGATTTTTATTTTTTCAAAAACTTAACTTGTTAATACTAAAATTATTACTTGAATTTCAATCAGGACCGTTTTCCGAAAACAACGATTTATCATTCTATCAATCATCAACTACAACACATATTTGAAAAAACATAATTGTAAGAGGTTCGGAGCTAAAAATTTCAAAATTATAAAAATTTAACTTTGGTTAAAAATGAAAGAAGATCTGGTACCAAGTCTATATGATTGTTATACTTAAATACAAAATTAAATTTAAATATTGTCTACTGTCAAATAAGCGTTATACACGTGTAACTAAAATATAATAAATGTAGAATAGCCCACTTTATAAATCCTAGTTTCTAAACCTATAATTGTAACCTATTGATTTACGAGTTATTTTAACTATGACATTTATGAACATCAAAATGCATCAAAAAAACATCAAAATGCAAGTTGTACCTAATAATCCATTACTGAATTACAATTTCTTAGCAAAAAATTGAAAGATCCTTAAAACCTATTCTACCTACACCATAACTTTTTCACGGTATCTATAATAAGAATAAAATTTTTTTAATGAAAACGATTTTAAAATTTTTTGGAAAATATAATTTTGAAAAAATAAGTTTATAAGAAAATTATTTCTCTATAAAATTCGATTTATTAAATAAGAACTTAATTACAAATTGTATAAGTACACTTTATATTTAACTCTAAGTGTAACAATAAAGAATGTTTTAGATTATTTACAATGACGTTTTTTTTTATGTATGTAATTACTCTTTCGGATATTGATAACACCCCAAATGTTTCGTGCACCATCTATAAAGATCATGAATTTTATTTAATTGATATTTTAAGAAGGTCGTTTTTCGCTATTCTCAATAGCTTTTTCAAGCGTATGGAAAAACAACCTAAAAATTGAGTAGTCATTACTAATAGTCATTACTACTATTGAGCAATTACTAATATTATAGGTGCTAAAAACAAATATCAAGCCTCGTTAGATAGAATTTTTTTATACGCGTATAAAGATAGATTCAATAAATTATTTTTATTTTTAATTTGATATTTCGGCTCAAATACTCATAACTATTTTTACGTAAAATATCAAATATATTTTTATTTTTATTTTGTATTCCATACAATTTGTGATTTTTAGCTGTAAGATTTGTAATTTGTATACACGCTTCTTTATAAGTAGCCTTAGCTATATATAAACATTTTTATATTATTCGGTTGCAATGGTTTTTTTTTTTTCATATAAGGTGAAACTAGAAATGTCTAAAAATGGGAAAATGGAGCATTTTTTAAAATATAACTCACATTAAACAACACGGATTTTTCTTGTTATGATTCTAGCACTTAGCAATAATAACTACTAGTACAATAAAAATGTTTTGTGTGTTTTATTATATGTAGAAATTTAAGGGCAAAATTGGAAAACCGTATTTTTTTCTTTATATCTTGACTTTATTAATTTTTACTGGGAATCTCATAACGAGACAGAGCCTTTTGAACACCCTCCTTTCCCAAAGTCGACCCCCCCGTTTACTATCCTAATTGCTGACAATCCTAACTTGTTTAGTGATATAACACTTAAATCTCTGTTTTCCCTCTGTAACCGATGGGATGAAGGGTTCCAGTATGGCCACCACCAAGCCAATGCGAAGGGACTAGCACCGATCAATGCAGCCAATGAGACGCATCGAAGGGACGGTCTTTTGGGGTGACTAAGTAACACATAATGCCTGCGCATTTACTGGTTTCGGTGTAGTAAATCGTGAACAATTTGCCCGTCGAGGTTTTAGAAAACTCGACGCCGTGAACTTCATAGTTTAAGTAATCAAACAGAACAAAATGCCAGAAAATCAAAGAAAATCGTCTCCTGGACACTCAACGTCATTTTTAATTGAAGACATACTATTCAGATCAAAAAATAACAGGCCAAATCCAGAGGTATTTTATTAAATTGTTTTAACTTACTTAATTCAAAAACTGTACTCTTTACTACACATATTTTATAATTTCAATTTTAACTCACCAATAAATATTAAATAAGGAACTAATAACTAAACATCAAACAATATATTTTAAAAAAATTAAAATTTGGATTTCGTTCATAATCTATCTCAAACATCTAAATGCCAAATAAATCTACCTAAAATTATTAATATGAATCATACACTTTTGTTTGAATTTAGAAATGTATTAGACGATTGGTGTAGCTAACTCAGTATATTATTTAATGCTGATGTATTCGTATAGAAAATATGTGTTGATATGTTATTTGAATTATTATTGGTTAATTATTAATTTTAAATCGATTTGATTTAATAATTGAGTATTGGTTTAATTTGTTAAATATGAATCATATATTATTTTTAACATTTAATGTTTTTAATTTTAAATGATTTAAGGATTATTCTATTTCTTTTTAAAAATTTTTTCTAGATTTCTTTGGTCAAAACTTGATAGGCACTTAAAATTATTTTATACATTAATACCTACTATTAGTTTCAAATTATAATAATGTATGCATTAAAGATATTGACCTTTTAGAACAATTTTATTTTACGTACCTATTACATATTATATTTTGAATGAAGAAGTTATTAATAGCTACTTTATCAAGGATACATTGTTATTTTTGATTTGAAATTCATAATTAATAATGATAAATAAATCGTAATTAAACATTGTATTTCAAGAGGTGATCAGTTAACTAATAAACTTATGGTTGTTTAAACTCTTAGAATTCATAAATCAGAACATTAGAAATAATTTCGAATATTTTAAAAACATGGTTCAACAGTTTTATACTAATAGAATAAATTACTATAAAATTAGTAATGTCAATTTTAGAGATTTCAGAAAAAAGTAAATCAAGGGTTTTGGGATATTTTAAGCATAGTTCATAAGTATATTATTTATACATTGTATCCGTTTATTGTTTTTGAAGTCGCCATTTATACAATAAGACTACGCATGCAAAAGACAGTGGACAAATGCAAACTGGATTGTTTCCTTTACAAAAAATAAATGAATAAAATACGATTTTTCCTTTTTAAAAATGATTAAATCAAATTTCATAAAACTCATATACCTACTCAGTACGTTCTTGTTATCCATCTTATTAAATGGAGTGTATATGTTTTGGTTATTAATTTTACATTAATGTGGAAAAATTACATTATGGCATTATGTCATTTATTTTATTATATTTACGAATAGAAATTCGGTTAAAATTAGAAATTTATGTGATCGCGATCATTACGTATACACACCAAATATTGTTTACGTATAGAACATACATTTTGCTCATATATGATTTACTTTATAAAAGCACAGATGTTTTGATAAATGTATCTAAACCATTTTCAAATCAATTTTATTTTAACTGTTACAATATTAATAATTAATACTTCAGATAAAAATACAAAAATAGCATGTTGTATGTTATGTATATGCACAAAACCCAACAATTAGAAAAAACGTAAAATTGAGAAATATGGTTGATGATCATTTGATTTATTTCTATAATATTTTATATAAATACAGTAAAGGAGCTTTTCGAAACATATGCAAACATATTACATACATATTTTTACGCACAAGTATGTAATATTAATACCTAACTCTGTCTTTTACTAAGTACCATATTGTGATAGATATTTTAATCAAGTTAATAAAAAATGTTGCACTTAATCAAGTTAAGTTTAAGACATTTTGTATCCCTGTCCGACACGTAATTTTATAAAAAAAAATGTTGAAATATGAAAGTGTAATTTAGTTATCACCCTGTATGTTGTAGTTAATGAGTAATATTGTCATACTGTAGGCTTATACACATATTATATATTTAATCTAAAAAAAAGTATAAATGCTGAGATGACACATTGCAATCTCTGGTGTGTTGTGATTTGGAATATAATCATATAAGTTTTATAATGTTTTTTTTTACATAATCGATTGACGTGAACCGTGGATTCAGTTAGACTTAATATTATTTATTTTACTCACATTTATTATATATTATTTAATTAATTATTTGATGTTTGGATACTTTATTTTACTTCTTAAAAAAAAAAACAAAAAAACAAAATACCAAAAACTAATAATAACTAATATATTTTCTTGAAAAAGAATACAATCTTTTATGATTTTTCGTGAAATAAAGTTTTTCTAAAATAATTAAGAAAAAGTAGACATAATCACATCACCTTTCCTCGATTTTAATCAAATAATTATCCAAACGAAAATTTCGGAGCACTTTCTCTATTACCAAAAAGATTTCCCAATCAAAATGCTATCGATTTAATTCCTATTCGATGGTAAAAATATAACTTCACTACATCGATTTGCCGTGTGATATGGTAACTAAAACTTAAAAAGTATCAATAAACCAATATAAAAATACAAAGAGGATAATATAGTATATATCAAACTAGTAGTTGGATTCATGTAAATATACTTACCTATATAATAAAAATAATAATATTGTTGTTATTATTATCTACTTTTAATCTGAACAGGGGTGGACTATTCATGTGTGTTAATATATTGTAATACACAAAGCCGATCCCATCATATTTGGTGTATCGTGAACACTGTACACTAACCAGAGGGTCACTAAATATTGGGTAACACAGATAACTAATATTATTTAGTATACCTACAGGGTACATATATTCCTTTTATAACTATCAATCCAATAGATAGTAATATTATAAAACAAAAAATGAGTGTATGTGGCGCTGAATATCTAACGCCAATGCAATTCCAACTTTTTAGTTTAATATTTTCAGTGCAAATTGTACAATTGTAATGATTACATTTTTAAATCCAATTTTTTTATACAAGTAATTATTATTTTATAATATGTAAAACTAACTTGTACATATTATATATATATTTTTTTTTTAAGCTCAACTTCCTCAGTTAACTAATTTACTAAATAGATAAATATAATTCAAAATCGAAAATATTTATTTTCAATAAAAAAATAAAAATTAAATGAATGCATATTTTAAGTAAAATTTCGTAATAACTGATAATGCATAGACAACTCAAACAGCGATGTAAATTAGTCTGAAGAATTATTTGTTTAAATTCCATAATTCTAGATTTAAATCGAGTACTTAATTAATCATACAATGATACGTATTCATATCATACAATCATACAAATGTTGAATGTTAACAGTTTTCGTTCGATCCGCGAACGAGTATGCACTAACTTTAATGTGTCATATGTCAAGTGTACTCCAATTCCGTTTAAAAAGTCCAAAATAATCAAATATAAGCAGAGATTTTCATTATGATGAAATTACCTTCTAAAATTTGTGATAATTTCAATTAAAAAATATATCACCAAAGACACCTTAAAAATTCTTTTTAAGTACTTGTTAAGCGTACTAGTGGTTTAATAAAAAAACGTTTTCTTAATTACCTATATATTTAACTATAATATATTCTATAAAAGCTTCTACATTTTCTTTTTTGATGATAAGGAAAATACAATATTTTATTTATTAATTACTTGCATAAGCACTACTTTATTTATTTCGTACTGATAAAATTGAACAAATTAAACTGCGAGAATATTTTACATGTGAGAATCATCATAACCTAAAGTGATAAAATATAGTACGAATATCAGCAGCACAATATTTCCAAAATTACTTGTAATACGAAGCTAATCTGTATGAATTCTACCATTTAAAATTTCCATAAAACATATTATCCTATACAAAGGACTTATTTGAGCTCTCATCGTCCAAAAAAGTTTATTCCATGAAAGCAAATCCATACAATTTTTAGAAACAACAATGTGACACAATCGCAGTACTTCTATAGTTAATACAAATCGATTATTATACTTATAACAGAATATCAATTATTATTCGAGTATCAAAAATAAACTAAATAAATATTTAAAATTATATACATGTATTACGAAATACCAACAAACGATTTTCTTTTTTAAATAATTGCATATTTAAATACAATTACATGTGATCATTAATCCTTAAGTTAGGACTATCCGGAAAACCGAAATCACCTTCTCCAGGACCAAATTCCGATTAATTTATATTGTAGGATCTATAGGTTTAAATAAATGTGTACATAAGATGATTATAACTTATAAGTATATAAATAGCTCAAGTACAAGTATATAAATAGCTCTGCTAACAAACTTAGAACAAATATTTATTTCATGAAAATATTATCTAGAATTATTATCCTACTAAAGTAATTCTTAATACGAATTAACAACAAGAAAATCAAGTTTCAACCAATTTTTCTTGAAATAATTTAATAATTCTAAACAGGCAGTAAAATAATTGACGCATACTTGCTCAACTATAAGGATTAGATAGTTTTGTAAATGTTTCTTAAGTTTCAAAGTTATTTCTTATGATGTCAGTAAAGAGTTACACTTATGAGAAAACTTTCTCAAATATTAATTTAATTTGAAAAGGTCAAAAATTTACTTACGCGTATGTGAAACACGTACATGATATAAATTATATTTACTACCACATTATATTAATTAAGACCACGTTTTATCAATCAATTAAATAATACAAATTTTCAGATTATACATTATTTAAACCAGGGTTCTTCAACCCACGGAACACATGCAACTCGTATTTTCTTTATTTGAAGTTCACGAATACATTTTAAGCATGGAATACATTTTTTCTGTTTTAATCAAGATAAAAAAAAATACCATGAAGATTGCATCGTCACAAATATAACTATAAATAAATTAGTGAATGAAAAACAATATCCTATAATACATAAATAATTACTACAGCCAAATTTTTAATTTTAATATTGTACGTAGTACCTAATAACTGTTAATAAACAATAAATTATTAAGATTGAATTAATTTCTTATATAATGATAAATAAAAACAGTTTTGCATTTAAAATGTTAAGAAAGTATATTCTCATTAGTCATTACCAATGACCAGCCGGCCAAAATATAATTACTATGGATGGCACCCAGTAGCCACCGAAAAAAGTTGAAGACCTCTGATTTAGACTTTCAAACGTCTGTTATTACAATTAACATATTTTTAATTTTAAAAGAACCGAAGAATCTAATAATTGTATCTTTTATAATGAAGTTTTTTTTTTTTTTATTATCATTCGGAACGATATTCTCGGATAGTAATTTTCTTTTAAAAATTATGTTTAAAAACTACATAGATTATAAATGTCATTTAAATGGTATTTCTAAAGAGTCATTTTTCACTATTTTCGGAAGTTTTCACATGTGTGAAAAACCACAAAAAAGTCAATTGAAAACGGTAAAATGTGCCGGGAACGAGATTTTCATTGAATCATTTACAGTTAACTTAATATTTTCATTTGATTCATAACTTCAAAATAATTAATGCTAGAAATTTGAAATTTTCACAGATTATCGAAAATATTTGTCTATAGTCTTGAAAAAGTTTAACGATTTTAGGCTAAATATTTTAATTTTATGTTTGGGTTAGTATAAAATGATAAATTTACAGTGGAATTTTCGGTAAGTTGTTTTGATTGTTTGATTCACATAATTGACTCACTATAAAACTTGGGAAATATTTCAATTTTTAACGTTTTTAACTTGGACGTACAAGGAAATTTAATATAATTTTAGTCATATGCTTAACTAACGATAATAAAGAAAAACTTAAATTTAGGATTTTTCTTTTATCATCGAATTCCTAAAGTAAATTTTTATTTTAAATTATTTATTCATTTAATATTTATGCAACTTTGGATTTAGTTAGAAAAATATTTCAAATATTTTTTAATATATAAGAACATTTTTACCGGATTAAGAATTCAAAATTGTTTAAGATATTGATTAATGATTACAAAGAACCGATCAAAGATAATACTAAAAATGGTAAAATGAGTAAACGGTATATATTACCCTAACATTTTTCCCAAAATAGTTTTATTTGAGAAACAAATCATCATTCCTTTGAAATTCTATATATTCATCACCATTATCTTGTCCAAAGTTTGAAGATGCGAAGGACAAAGTATCTCTTCCTTCTAAGTAGCTCTACCACATTTATCTTAACAAGGTTTTATTTTTATTTTAAATAAATACGTAAAATGTTGGTTTCTTTTATTTCATAAACATTTGAAATAATTATAAAAATTGATCTAAGTTAATCTAAAGGTATGATAAAATTAAAATGTAATTTCCAAATAAAAAATTAAGTTTCAGGTAACCAGTCACGAAAGAAGTCGACATCAAGTACCACAAAGTTCAGAATGCTTCCCATTGTTACCATCAGCAGTAGCTTCAGCATATCTTTCTTATCCAGCGCACTACATGCATAAAAGTTCCATTGCAGAACCATTTTTTATTACACCTCAAGGTAAAAATTTACAAAAATGCAACAAGTGTAATTTTATGTATATGTTTAAGCGTTTAAACATAGTGAAGTGAATCTATATAGGAGGTGTACTGTAATTTAATAATACTTTTATAATCAATTAATCTAAACTAAAAATATAGAAATATAAGTGATAACATACATTTTCAAATTATTAAAATAAAATAGTTGATGTATAAGAATCTAGTTAAAATTAATCAATGATAGTACTTCATAAAATATGCAAAAAAAAATAATGACTTATTTATTTTATAAAAATAACTTTAAACTGTTTTAATTTTTTTTTAATGTGAAATAAATTTTCAAATTTTATACTGATAATTTTTTGTATAACAAATATATAGAAATTACTAAGTATACTTAAAGTAAAGGTCTTTATACTATGGTTAACTATTATGAATTTTTATATAATTCGAGGGTAGATTGTATACTTTACGTTTTTGTCAAATATCGTGTAAAAAATTTTCCGTCGTTCTATCAAATATTCTGAATATTTCTGAAATAACAGAATGTCTTCTCAATTTTCATACTGGACGTAAAAAATTATTTCATTTAAATATAGAAATCTAAAAAAATATTGGGGAATTATAGCTCCTTAGTCTTTTTTTGATCTATTTGAAATCTTTTGTACGCCTATGATGGCTATATGACAATGTTAGATAAAATGTTATAGACAAAACTTTTTTTTTTTTTTTTACTTAGTTTATTTTTCCACAATCTGTTACATAAACTTTAGAACAATAAGTGGAATTGATGAAAGATAACTATGGCGTGAAGGACGGATTAAAGATACCTTCCAGTGAAGGCACTTTTACAGTTAAAGATGAAAAAAACAAAAAAAACAATAGAAAATAAAAAAAAAGTGTTAAACAATGTTAGAAAATATCATAAGGAAAGTGGAAATAACAACGGTAGAAAGAAGAACAAAAGGAGTTGGTCTAGACTAATAGGTCCCTACACCACCGCCTTTTCAACCTTTTAGGTAGGTTTCCGGGTATGTTTATAGACGCAAGTTCTTTGATTAAAGGGTTTTTGTGGTTTTGTAGGTTAAAATTAAAACGTCTGTAGAAGGTCTTAGCTACATCATTGACAGGAGAGATGGTTAGGTCATTATGTAATGTATGATTTGATACGTAGAAAGGTGCTTTGGTTATAGCGCGGAGGACTTTGGACTGGAAACGCTGGATACGATTGACATTTGTAGGTTTTGCGGAGCCCCATAACTGGATTCCGTACGTCCAAATTGGTTTTAAGAAGAGTTTATATATTAATAATTTAGTGGATAATTTTATATGATGAGAAGTAAGAAAAGAACGGAGAAGACGAAAACGATCGTTTAGGGTTAAGAGCTTGTTACGTATATGTGGAGCCCAGGTGAGACGTTGACCGATGGTGATGCCTAGGTAGCGAATGCATGGTGCGACAGGTAGAATTTGTTCATTAAGGATGATAGGTGGACATTTTTTCTTCCTAAGAGTGAAGGTGCAGTGTATGGATTTAGATTCATTAATTTTTACTCCCCATTCCTTATACCATTGTTCAAGGAGGGAGAGATGTTCTTGGATGTTGAGGGAGGCAGTGATTAGGTCGATATTGTTGGTTAGTATTGCCTTATCATCGGCGAAATCACCAACAAGGAAAGTGGGTATTGTTGGTTGGTCGGATATGAAAATGTTAAATAAAAGAGGAGCAGTGACTGCACCTTGAGGGACTCCTGCGTTGATTGGTTTCGGTGGGGAGGTGGATGATCCGTAACGTACCGAGAAGAAGCGATCTTCTAGGTAGGATTTCAATAGACAAAACTGACTGAAATTTTTTCATATTTTAAGAATGTACATGTTATTTGGTCTGGCCAATTTTTTTTATATAGTATAATGAACTTTATACTAGTGATGTCAAAAATCCGGATTTTTGGATATCCGGATTATCCGGATATCCGAATCCAAAATTTAATAACCGAATAATCCGAATAATCCGAATAATGCGAATAATTTAAATGTTCATATATCTAATCTAATTATTATAAAGGACGGTTTTAAAAGTCAATGAGTCAAACTATTATTTTTTAATTTTAAGTTTTACCATCTTAAATGAAACAGTCTAATACCTATAAATTAAATAACAAATAATTAATCAACAAGTTTAAAATATCCGGATTATTCGGATTATTCGGATAATTCGGATTTTATCCGTTTATTATTTGGATTCGAATATCCGGATTATCCGAATAGTATTGGAATCCGGATATTAGTGACACCACTACTTTATACACACATTTCATTATGATACATTTAAAATAATTATGATTTTTACCTCACAAACTCGGTATTTAAATGTAACAATACTTTCTTATAAATTCTAAATCCGGAGTGAAGCAAGGAACAAATTTTTGTGTTCCATTGAAAAAAATAAAAATCTAACTCGTAAATTAATTTTTTTGAAATTCGTAATAGTTTTAGACACTGACTATAAAAATGTTAAGTAGCATAATGATAATATTTATTTTGGTTGATATAAAATAATGAGCAATGTTCTTGAATAATTACGATCTGAAAATTACTCGGGTAATTCAACACAATTTTAATATTGTAAATTGCAAGATTATTTACAAAACATTTTTCAAAATCATTTATAAAACTAAAAACAGTACGTTACATTTGTCTCCAAAACTATAGAAAAATGTATACTGTTACTACGCGAATTCAGTAATAATTTCCAAGTTTTCCTTTAAATATTTCGCATTATTTTCGAAAACTTATTTAAATTAAATGATGTACCATGATCAAAATCATCCATATTCAAAATATGGAAAATACTAAAAATACTATTAATACGATTTTGAACAACCCTTTAATTACATTTTAGTATGTAAAGTAGTGATAGTCAATATTGATTTTTATCTTCAACTTTTTTTTATTTTGTGAACTTATACAAAAATGTGTACCTTATATGGAAGTTTATGAAACGATTAATTAAAAAAATATATTGATCAATGATTGTTAATAATATTTTTAGGAGTACCATTTGGAAGTATTTGGGGTGCTCGATCTGACTATGGTCATGGGCAATTGAGCTCTAGATTATGTCGCAGACGAAAAGCTAGAACTGTATTTTCCGATCAGCAGCTTACAGGACTAGAAAAAAGATTTGAAGTACAAAGATATCTAAGCACGCCTGAAAGAGTTGAACTAGCTACCGAACTAAGATTATCTGAAACACAAGTGAGTACCTAAACTAGTAACTCCTAACCTACCTAGTAATTACATAGTTATTAGACATCTTGCAATATGAGTACAACTTTATATAAGAAAAAATCATTCATTCATAGGTCAAAACGTGGTTTCAAAATCGACGAATGAAGCATAAAAAACAACTGAGAAAAGTAAATGACGATACAACAGTTAATGGAACCGAAAAATCTGCCGACAACACCACAACCAAATCGCTAACTACAGGTCTGTTTTACAATGCGATTGCATGTTCTACACTAGCCTGGCTAGGTTAAGCATCTTTATCGTTTATAACGTTTCATTCTAGATTATCCTGTGGATTTCTCATCAAAAAGCTCAGTTTGCGGTGTATCAGAAACAGGCATCAGGGAGTCCAAGAACTTGGCTCAACATAATAGGTCACTGAACAACGACGATGAAAGCAGTCAACGGTATGACCTAAGCGAAGTTTCCGAAGTAGACGACGACGACGAGGTCGATGGCGCTGATGACGAGATTATAGACATTGTTGGTGATCATTCGCATATTATGATGAATACCATTCAACGAAATTACGATCAACAAAGATTTTTTTAGTCAAAAAAATTATATGCCCTTTTTTATTATTTTTAAACTGTGCACATAACAGTTAGAAAGTGAGTGTGTCTGTACCTCTTATAATATTTTAAACGTATAATTACATAATTAATTTAGGAATACTGTATAGTTTTATTTGTGACAAATACAAAAAAAAAAAAAAAGTTGTATGACAAATATGAATATAAATATCATGTTATCTTCAGTTATATACTTCCAATACAATTGTTTGTCTTCCAATGCGTTATGTTTATTATCCAATGTGTCTATTATAATTATTTATATATTGTAATTATATATATATATATATATATATATATATTAATATACATAGCTCAAACTTCATCTAATAAACTCACGCCAGATGTGAAGGTAACAGCATTTTTAACAAAAAAGCCCTACACATCGACGAATAACAAGTAACAAGTACGTATCATTGCTATAAGTGAACTTAAATAAAATCAAAGTGAACTAACTCGATTGAATTTCAAAAATGATTTGTCATCAATAAAATTTAGAATATGTATATTATTCATAATAGTATGTCAAATAAAATGTATAATATAAATTTGTAAATAATCGATAATAATAGAAAGTATCTCTAAATACTAATGTACTAATTTATTTATGTTTAAGTGGTGGTCCGACCATTGTCATTGTCAAGCAACTGAAAACATTAAAATACCGACTAATAAGTGCTAAAAAATTTATTAAATGATGACTTTTTTTCATTATTTGCCCAAGTGTATCACAAAATAAAACAAGTTTTACTTAAGATCAACTTCCAAATCATCTGCAATCAACCGTTTGGCCACTACTACTATTTAATTATGACAAATTAATTAAGAAGTACCTTATGAATCATACGATAAACATTGTATAATCATATTGACACGATAGTATTCACACATGTACATTTTTTATTTTAATTACAATTAAATCGAAATTGAAATAAATGGTTGCACAAAGAATGTAAAACGTGTATTTCTTCATTTTGAGTCAAACTCGATCAACTAACATATTATAATATAAAGTAAAATACCGTCTACATAAAAATACGATAAACAAAATCGTTCGTTTGTGTCAATCGTATTACTACAAATGAAGAAATAATAGACAAAATCCAAGAGACAACATATGCATCACTCAACATAAACTGCACCGTCGCGTCGTCCCAACTTGTTATGTACACTAATGCCGTTTACTATTTTTAATACTTAGTTACCAAACTACACAGTTTTAACAACTCATTGTACTCGCATACTATAAAACAGTAATTTCATACAGTTTACCTATATACATTCTATGTACATAATATGATTTTAGTTCGTAAATAAATAAGAAATAACATTTTACTTTGTGTTACCAATAGTTATACAGTGTACAGCTATTTAAAAAATAATGTTACTCTTAAGTGAGACTAAACTTATTAAAATTATACAAACACACTTTGCTAGGAAAACGTACAAACATTAATAGATATAATTGTTTTTATTTAAAGAGCTCAGTGTTAGAATATAACTTATATTATAGTCACGCTATGCCAGCCGTCCGAGTAGCATCGCTATTTCGTCGCTCCGCGTACTATATCTCATTCCGCACGTTTAACTCATTCGTTTTTCTTCGTTTAAAAACCGAAAATCGTCCTAAACTTAAACCCCTTCTTGCGTCTGTTTATTTCTTCTGCCGGATTAGTGGACCAACGAAACTCTCAATTCTGGTGAAAAATTTAATTATATCTAATTCGGGTAGCAGTGCGCCGTACGTCCGCCCGTCCGCTATCTAAGCGGCCTCATCGGCGTAATTAAATTACAGACGTAGGCCGTTATCTACACCGGCGTCGACTATGCCGACGCAATCAAAGTCAACGTCCTCTAATAAAAACAACAGCTCATTACGCACACCCGTCCAGAACAATAATATATTACGGCCGACAACTTTGAACGCAGCAAAATCCAATAATAAACTACCAGATAAACCAGCTATGTGCATTCTTAAAACTAATGAAGGTGACGAAGTTGGTGCCACCCCGTGGCAGACTAAAAAAAGCAAGCGCCTATCTTCGCCTGGCCACTCGCCTGCATCTAAAGAGCCAAAAATTTCAAATGAAACTAAATCCGTCTTTACCACGCCAAATCGCTTTGAGCCGCTGAATGGCACGGAAATTGATGACAACAACGAAATGATCCACGAGCCTACAAACGATACTCCTCCTCCACCACCAATATTCATCAAATCATTTCTGCCCCTTGGTATATAAAAAACGCCAATCTTCACAAAGACTTAAACGTTCCCACACTTTCTCAGCTAACCAAATCCCGCTTCCTCTCATTCCATTCTATGCTAAATCACCATACTAATCCATTAATTAAAAGTCTGTCTTCTTGTACAATTCCCGATAATCCTAGAAGAAGACGGAAACGATCTTGGCCAAGAGATTTCCTTGCTTGATCTGTCGGGTGGTACTACTGAGTACCCTCCCTCTTTGTTATATCAACGCTATTCTCCATCAAAAAAATTACTTATTGTATAAAATGTTTGTATAGATTGTAATTATTCTTTTAATAAAAAAAAAAACTGATATTATAAATCGAAGCCCAAATATTGTGTTTGTGACAGTGACTCGTTGGTCTAGACACACGGCTTGATAGGCTTAATTATGAACTTGTATAGAATTAGTCAAGAATAATAATTTAAATAAATACAAAAAATTACCTTAAACAAAAATTAGCTATGTTTTAAAAAGTTGGTACATACCTGAAATATTATCATTCAAATGAAATATTTTAAAATTTAAATAATAATTATTAAATTTCAAAAACCAACACATTTTTGGCCTAGGTATTTTTATCTTAGTTCATATCACTACTCGTAAGAGGCCATCACTACTAAGAAAATTAATGTTTTTACTGCAATGGATATTCATTTTTTATAAGCTACATGTATAATAGCATTATTTTATTATTAAAAAAATATATTATAAGAAGATGATATAACATGCATGTATTATCTCCATTCTTACCCAAATACAACAATAACGAATTGACGTTCAGAAAAACCAATATTGTGTTATTAAATTAATATTGAAGTAAATCTAACTTATCATCAAACTTAAAGATAAAACCTTTTTTTGTTTTTTTAGGGAGGAGAGGGAGTTGATATGTGCATTGTGCACACCACGCTCGTTATGTCGTAACCAGAGTTGCAACAAATAAATAAGTTTTAAAAAATAAACGTTTTAAACGTATAAAATGTTTAAAACTATGTTTTTTTTGTTTCAAACGTTTTTTGTTTTTTTTTTTTTTTTCAAATGTTTTACTGATAACATAGTTTTAACTATGAACATCATTTTTAAACAGGGAATCATTTTTTTTAACTTAAAGCTCAGGGAAAGTATAAGTTTATCATAACAAATTTCAAAAATCATTGTCAGTTAAAACTTTGATACTAAAACAAATAACAAAGTTGAATACATGTTATTAAACATAGGATATATACATAGAAGATACTCGTAGATAGATAGATAGATATATTTATAGTCAATAGTACAAGTAATTATTAGATGAAATAATAAGTTTTCATATTTTAAATTTGTTACATAATGAGTTTAAAATTTTTGATGAAAAACAGTTTTAAATTTTAATCAAAGAAAAATTTAAAAAAAATGAATAACATAAATTCCACAAAGTTATTTTACGAACAATTAATATTTTTATCAATTCATATAAATTATCTCAATATTTACAAAATATTTATCAGGATAAAATGCTTCTTTTTTTTAATAATTCATGTATAAAATGTTTAAAATATAGCTATACTTATTTAAACCTTTTTAAATACATGTTTAAAACATTTTGCAACTCTGGTCGTAACTAACAACCTGTGGGCTGAGAGCCGTGTATCATGTAATACGTCCCTACAGAAATGTAATATGTATGTGTTAACCAAATTCGTGAAATTGCTGATTTTGTAACGCAGTTGCCGAACACATGGTATTGGCAATATGAATATGGCTACCTATTTTCACGTAATCAGCAGAACGCTATAGCTGATTTCATGAAATAGGAGTGCGTATACTTTTTTCTACTGGATGCATAAATTAGACAACATAATTTGATGATATAAAATTTTGAAATAAAAAAAAAGCTAGTATGTTGAAATTAGTACCGGAAGTGCTCAAATTTTTTTGAAACTTTTTTCAAATCTGTGCAAAAGTATTTTTGATTTTTAGTGAAATTTTAGCGACCGTTATTTTTACACTTATGGCTAAATATCAAAAACGGATTTTGCACAAATCTCGTGCGTCCACAAACTTGGAAAAATATTGAAAAAAAAATAATCTCTCTAAAGAACCAACTGGATATAATTTCTGATCTATTAAGATACTGAACGTTTGAACCATTATTATTACTGCCCGTAAAAGTTTATGTATAACATTCCTAAGAAAAAAAAGACGTCATTGTACATCCAATATAATATTCGTTTCACCCGGGAGCTAAAAACAAAGACCATAAATCAAATGTATTATATATTATCTAGTTATATACGTACATAAAACATAGGCTCTACATACCAAAACCAACACACATGTTTATACTCACTGTAAAATGTAAATTTTAATATATTATTTGATATTTTTTTAACATTCTAAATTAGAAATATCAATGCCATATTTGATAAAAAATCGAGTAATTCATACTATGGCTTTAGCTTTATACAAAATGTATATTCTCGTATAAAGCATATTAATAATAATAATTAATAACACAAATAATACTGACGTTCAACATTTTTATGATCAGCATTTTTTTTTTTTTTTTTTTTTTTGGCACTCTAACGTGTGTTCGTTTATACTCTTTGATATAGTACACACAGTAGAGTAAAATTATTGAGTTATCCCGCCACGAGGGGTTATTTTTCCGCCTTTTCACCGTCGTCATAATGTTACACTTTACACATAATAAATCGACGGGCGTGGACGACATTAATTTGATTATATATATGTGATATTAAATAAAGCATCAATAGACACGCGCCCGCCTAATAATAAAATGTCTACAATAACTTTATCCGATGTTAGGGGATGGTGAATAAAGGTGCATTCGACGTTTGACTCCTGTCATTTTAATAATTGAACCCTATTATTTGCAATTACATCAAAATAAAAACACTCAAAACCTTCTTCAATAGGGAGCTGCAATAATAAAAGCCATCTTGATTCAAATATTAAACAGCGCGATAATTTATTTATTCCCTTAACCCACGAAGTCTCATCTAAAAAAATAAAATACACGAAATCTATTGAAATCCAGAAACAAAATAAAAGTTATAAGTACTATATAACTGTGATATGTTTGATATGCCAAAGATATGCATTAAAAAATCACGTTCTATAGGTAAGTATGCGTACCAACACCATTTTTTTTTCAATTACATTTACCAACAAATTATATCAGATTTTCTATAAAATTATAACCTCTTACTCATACTTTGAAAATACTCTTGCACTTTTTCCACGTATCAATTATTATTTTATACACACAAAAAATATGGATAAATTGTGTCGCATTAATTTTATTTTATATACGAAGGGATACTAATTGTACCACAATAATACACGTTGTATTTTTTCGATGCTGATATGCATAATATTTTTGCAATAGCAAAAACCTTTTTTCGAAATTTCAAGTACATGGTCGATCCGTGGCTTCGTATAGTTGTTCCCTCCGGCATACCACTACCTATAATTATTCTGCAACATAGAAATGACCATGTCACGAAATTATCATTATACTTTTTCCCGGTCACACACATGTGCGCGTATCACATAACACCGTTAGATTTAAGTAAATGTAATCCGCGAATTCCGTATGTGAATTATGATACGATTGTTAAAAGCCGTACGGGAAAAAATTATTGTTACCTACCCGTCCCGCTGTCTATCTCGGTTCGTCGTACGATTTAGACCCGTATGCATCGTACTAATAATTATTATATTTTTGTCAATTTTTTATTACATCGTGTTCTTTTCATAAAAAATACGTGCGCTAATCGCAACCTGTTATTAGTTTTATGAATTATCGGCTGTGTGCGCTAATCGTCGCAGTGTTTTCTATACCTATACTATTTTCGGGCTCTAATAGCCGCTTATATTATTGTATTCCTTTTAAAATATTTCGGCTGTGTACGTGAAGCACCACGATTATTTATTATTGTATGTTTTTTGATAATTCATTTTTACGTGTTCGTCTATTGACACGGTTGTGTGTGAATTTGTATTATTTAAATAGTGTGTGCGTGTGAGTTCAATATACAGATTTTAGCTAGCTGCAGCTGGCCAATCTGCGCACCTATCTTAACCACACTGTAAGTTTTATTGTAATTTATTAGTTACCATATATTAATTAATTTGTTAAGCCAAAAAGTCCAAAGTTGATTATTATTATTATTATTATTATTAATTCTAGTTATTTGAGCCAAAAAGACTATCATATTATATTGGTTTTATATTTTTGTATTGCTGTTACTTTCATACTTATTTGATGGTTATTATTGTGAGACCAAAGAGGTCATTTAATGATTTACATTTATTACACCAGTATGAAGTAACATAGTTACAATTTTATTTAGTAAGTACCTATGTCATATTTGTTCTCAGTTTATAGTTAATAGTCTATAGTTTTACTATTTATTTATTTATTCGTATGGCATAGACAATATAATAATATATATATATATATATATATATTATATATAATTTATGTATTGTAATAAGCAGGTAGCAAAACAGAGTATAATGACAAGTGGTATAAACAACAGTATAAAAGTATAAAAGTATAATGACTATAGCATAATATCCAGGCTTTTCACCCATTCGATAGCTTCAGGGGACGCGTTAAAAATGTCTTCGAGCTTTCCTCCGAACTTTCTCTTAGGGCACTCTCGTATGATATGGTCTATGTTCTGGTTGGGGGCATAGCAGTCACAACCTGGGTTAGGAGTAATGTCCCATTTGTGCATAAAATATCCCACTCTTCCATGACCTATACGTAATCGGTTCAAGGTTGTCCAGATTCTCCGTGGTAAATTGAAGCCAGGTTGTTTGTTTGTAGGGTTCTTAATGAACGAAGAGTTACTTAAATCTGGTTTTTCCCATTCATCTTTCCAGCATTGTACTGCGTCATATTTGGCAGTGTTAAGTTTAATGGCAGTTTCTCACGTGACTTAAGTCAGTGTATGTATAGGTTTATTACAGAATTTAGAGTGTTCATGAATTAGATGGGTGGTATTGTTACTGAGTTTTGACCACAATTTAAGTAACGCTGTTTGCCGGCGATGTTGGGGAGAGATGATACTACTGAGAACGGGTAGCCAGTCGAGGGGGGGGGGTAGTCTTGATTGTGCCTGATATGATGCGCATGCTTTGATTGAGTTTGATGTCTACCTTTTTGGCATGTGTGCTATTTAACCATACCGGAGAACAGTATTCAGCGACGGAGTAGACTAAAGCGATAGTGGAAGTTCTCAGCGTTAAGAAGTCAGCGCCCCAATCTGTACCTGTCAATTTTTGAATTATATTGATGCGGGAATCAATCTAAAATGTAGCGTTGGTTAAGTGGGTTTTAAAGGTCAGTGTCCTGTTCAGAGTGACGCCCAGATATTTTGGGTGGGGTACATACTTTAGTCTGGTTCCTCGGTAGGTAATAAATAGTCTGCCATTTTATTATTGAGATGGAAAGCTGTGGTTTCAGTTTTACTGGGACATGGGGTAAGTCTCCATTGTATTAAGAACTTATCTAAAGTTTGGAGATCTGAACTAAGCGTGTTCGAGCAATTATCAAGAAGTTTATCCTGGTTTTCAATACATATATCGTCCGCGTATATGAATTGCTTGGAGGCTGTCTTGGGTAGATCACTAATGTATAGGTTAAATAGCAGCGGGGCCAGAACAGATCCCTGGGGTAGTCCATTTTTCAGCGTTCTCTTCTTGCTTTTTGTGTCGTTATTGAGGTGTGTGACAGATTGACGAGTACTTAACATGTTATTTAAAAGATTTGTTAATGTCTGGCAGAGAATTATTCGTAAGAACTTGAGAAGCAGACCTTTTCTCCATACTGTGTCGTATGCACTGGATAAGTCGATAGGTAAATGTGGCGGCTGTTTTCAAGCACTTTTCGTAGCCGTCTTCTATGAAAGTAGTGAGGGATAAAACTTGGTCACAGCAGCTTCGATTAGGTCTAAATCCTGCTTGTTCAATAGGAACATGTTGGTTGATGATTGGCATTATGCGGTTGTAGATGAGCCTTTCAAGTAGTTTATAGCAAGTGCAGAGCAGGGCGATTGGCCTATAGCTTGCTGCGTCGTTAGGGAGCTTGCCAGGCTTTAGAATTGCGATTATCTTCGATTTCTTAAAGATTGGTGGGAGATAGCCAGTGGATGAAATTTCATTGAAAAATCTTGTGAGCCAGGAGATTACGCGTGGGCCAAAGTTCTTTATGAATTCTGGAAAAATACCATCTATCCCAGATATTTTCCCATTTTTTAAACTGTTTATAGACACTTCTACTTCCTTGGGCGAAAAATCGCGAGCAAGTTCTGATTTGGATTCAGTCTTTTGTTTTAAGGTTCGTAGTTCAGCGTTTACACTCTTGTTGAATGGTTTGTCCATGGGCGCCCTGGAGGTTTTTACAATTCGATTTGCTATATAGCATCAGGGTTTATGTTCGGTGGTTTACTTTTGTTCTTATGGGAATTTGGATCCAATTTTCTTAGTAGTAGCCAGCCTTTTCTACTAGAGAATTTAAAATCCAAGCTTTCTACCGTGGTCAACCACCTTTCTTTGCGTGATGAAGTTATTGAATCCAATAGTTTTCTCACTATATCACTATTTGGTGTTTTGTTAAAGAGGTTAAATAGTCTGGTGGATTTTTTATCCCAGCACGGGATGTATTCTTTGCGACACCCTCTCGGAATATGTTTCTTTGCTGTTGCAATAACCAGGTTAGTGAAGCGAGAGTAGTTTTGAGGAACTGGAGGGTAAATTAAATTGTTATTATTGTCTATTGTTTTAAGGTGAAAAACCATGAACATTTCTACCTACCTATATTATTTTATTTATTTGTTAATTTTAATTTTCTTTTTTTTTTTATTTGTCTACCCTAATTAAAAACCAAAGCTTCACCACTAATTATTATTGACATAAAGGCTGGCCATAAAAAAAAAAATGAAAATAAATCTAAGTATTAATACATAGATATTACATGAGTATGGATATATGTTTGAAATAACTATAGCAAATCGTTATGATATCGTTGTCATGACACCAGTATTCCATGGCCAAACGAGTGAATATTACTTTTGTACATCTTACTACACAATAATTATTATTACCAAATATATTGTTTTTTGAAATATAATACAAATTATAATTATATATACAAAAGTATTTCACTTTCAACCTATTTTACTGTTGGGGAAAATTTTTAAAAAAGTACAAAGAATAGGGTCTAAATCAATTTATAAAACAAAACGTTTACATAGGCACACTGGGCCATTCTGCCATACCTAATACATTTTAAAGTGGTATTTAACAATACACTTAGCTCATTACGGTAATAAGTAAATTTACCACCAGATATGTAACAATAGATGCAGTATTTATAAGATACCTTAATAATGTTAAGTTCAACACTTTTTGTAACATGATTCAGTTATCATCAACCAATTGTCACAATAATACCATCAAGGATAACATCCAATTTTAATATTACAGAAGTATCTGATAGAGCAGTTTCAATTGGTGAGAAATTATTATTTTGTATTAATATTTATTTTGTCAATGAAGAATAATTTTCTGAAAAAAAATGTTAATATTTTGTTTTCATTTCGCCATATTTATTTACTTTAATAAATCATTATTTCATGCATATTTTCTATATTAAATACTAAATAGTTTTGATGTTTCACATCTGTCAGATGTCTCACAACTTTTCAGTTTTTTTTTTTTTTTAAATGCACATTTATAAACTACATTATTATACCATTTTTAACAAAATTGCCTGTTTTCGCATCAATTTTCAACTTTAGATGTGAATGATACATTTTGTTTCATTCTTAGGAAACTGAATACAAATATAAACATATGCATATTATCCATAGTTAATCAATTAATATTGGAAATATTGAGGGAGGGCACCCGACTACCACTGAATTAAATGTTATATATATATGTATGTATGTATGTATGTATGTATGTATTACAGTAAACAACTATGACAGATCAACAATTATATAAATACATAATATATATTTGATTTTATTTATCATTTAAGTATTAAAATCAAATATTCTTTTAAAAATAAACAAATATAGATAAATACATAATTTTATTAAATAGTTAACCAAATTTTTTCAAAACCTTTAGAAAATTCGATGACTAAACTTTCTAAATTTGTGATTAAAACACTTTCCCAGTTATTATAAGTAGCTTGATGAGTCCAATTCATTGATCCATGAATTAACCACTTAGAGTCTACTATGGAAAATTTATTATGCATGTAACAGTTTTGAGAGTCTTTTTGATATTTTACATTCATACCAAGTTTTTGAAAATGTTCTACTTCTTTGGAATTAATTAAAATACAATTGCTAATTACAATTCTAATCTGTATTCCACGTTTATGGGCATCAATTATTGCAGCTGCAATTGGCTCATTAGAAAAAGCAAATACACAAATGTCAATCGATTTTCTGGCACTTTGTAAACAACGCAGTATTTTTTTAGTTTTAAGGCTTGAACAATTAACAACTGGGCAGTTCATACTAAAATCATGGTGGCATATTTCACAGTAAATGCTACGAGACGGTTCATAAAATATTATTTCAGTGTTCAAATATCTTTTTCTCTTGCCAAAATACAGCCAAATTATAGTTGCAGCTGCACTTATACATGGTACAAACGTCCAACGATTAAACGTTTTTAACAGAAATCTGAAAATAAGTGATAATATTTTAATGAATTTCATGAAATAGTAATACATATGAAATCATTAATACATAAATATAAAATATTTTGTCAACACCATTCATAAATTAATTTTTCTATGTTAAATAATGGACCCTTAAATTATTTTATAACCTAAATACTTTTCAATCTATCAAATACTTAATATCTACTTGAGTTATTTTAATGATATACTAAAAATGTTGAATTAAAAATATGTCTGAAAAGTATGGGTTTTTCCAAAAACAATTCATCTTTATGATAAAAAATATTTGTATAATTACCTATATGACAAATGGTTAGAGATATAGATTAATGTTAAACATTTTACAGTTCCTATTAAATGTTAATTTTACTTTTTGATTTTGTTTATTTTTTTATTAAAATATAATTACAATCTATACACAAATAATTAAGTATAATAAGTAATTTTGATTTAGGTTACAATTCATTTATAGCGAGACTAACAGTGGGAGAGCACTCAGTTGTGCCACCCATCAGATTAAATTTAAAGATCTCTAGACCAGGTTCGTTTAAGACGTCTCAGGGAGTTATTGCGAATTTTAAAGGCATATAGGCGTTTTATTAGTGGATTATCACGATGGTTATCTTGGAGTGAAAGAAGACATAGTGAAATTTGGTTAGTTGTGAGAGGGATGGGATATTTAATTATTTGTGATGTACCAATCTTGTTTTAAACGTTAAATTCAAACTTCATTAATCTCAGACACGATTTAATCTATTTATCATATGGACAAATCAAACCAAAGCAAATTTCCATCAACTACATGGTCAAACTGACAAGAACCTGAGACATTTAATAAAAATATTTTCAAAACTGTGATATTTTAATGACCTTATCAACAGCGCAAGAAAAACATTTATTAGTGAAAAACAATAATAATTATAATAAAATTAAAAAAATTGGCAATTTTTTTATGAAATACATTCAATACAAATATAATTGTACTTACGGTGTAACATTGTATGATAAGAAGTTCATCTTTCCCAAAGTCAAAACTAGATAAGATAGTACTGACGTATTAATTACTATACATTCTTAGAAGTTACCAATAATGATAACTAATAAAACTTCAAGTGAACAATAATCATTCTGTACTGATGTGTTTATGTTCAAAATGTATTATGAACATTAATTGAGATACTAACTTGATAACATACTAGATTCTTTTTACTGTCACTAGAAAATAGATACATCATAATTAAAATAGAAGCCAGTATTACTATATAGGCACACAAAGGTAACAAAAAATCTAAAATTGTTCATCAATACAAATTTTATATCTCTTAATTATAATTGTTTGAATTTCATTTTCATTAGGATCTCAATTAAGGAAGTATATATCACTGATGATAACTCAAATACGCATCTCAAATAAACTTCAATCGTCAATATTAAATAACTCTAAAAATACAACATTGGTATCATTAATTAATACCCATAATTATTTGATACTTAATTTTTACATATGATACAAAACAGAATATGTATAAAACAAAAAAAAAAAGAAAAACAAAATAGGACAAGTAAATCAGTGTTTTACTTCATTAATTTTAGAAAGAATTTAGAAAAGTAATGCACTTACGAATCTCTGCTTAGTATTGATCAGAAGACAGGAGGCGACTCAAATATGGATGCAACATGGATACTTTTTTAAGTAGCTGTTTAGAAATTTATATTATATATATTTTTAGAACATAGACATATTAGCAATATATTTTTGCATAAAAGCGACCGATTACTAGGAGTTCAAAGACATGTGGAAGTGGAAATGGACAGAAAATTTTAAATCGTTATCATTTCGTTAAATAGTTATTATTCCTGCAACAGCTGATATCAAGGTCAGTGGAAAAATTAATCCCAATCATATGAAGTACACTATTTCTGAAAGACGTAGCAGATTACCATTAAAAAACATTGAAATGTTAATGTTTTTAAATTTTAATTATTAAATTTAAAACTGTTCATTATTTATTATTATTATTATTATTATTATTATTGCATTATTATTATTTTATGTTTTTTAATTTATATTCAAATCAAAATAATAATTTTTTATACAATTATTAAAATGTGTAACAATCCGTGTATTTTATAGTGTGTAACTTAATGAGTTACAATTTAGGTATTTTTAAAATAAACGGTTTTATAATAATTAATAGTATAAATTTCAAAAGTAACAGTAAAGTTAGTGCAGCTGTACTATATTATACTATGTAATTAAAATATATTATTAGCATTGAGTATAATTAATGATTAAGTTATAAAATAACTAATAATAGAATAATAATATAATTGTCTGTTGACCGAAAAAAGATAAACACAGTCTTAGAAGATATCTTCAATAACGAGTGTAGACTAGGGTGGGTCGAAAAAAATGATTTTAGTATTTCGTGATTGCAATAGTGCGGTAAAGTTGCAGTTTGGTATCCTAAATAAGGGAAAAATAATTAAAAAAATCTAAATTGATTTAAATTCGCGCATTGGACTTAAAGTTTAAAAGAACAGTCAAAATCTGAAAATTTAAAAAACTTTATTAAACATTTTAAATCAATATTTAAAAATGTATTGGTCGTTAAATAACAGTACACAGCTAAGTATTAACATTAAATATTTTAGATAATATATCCATTATATTTTCAGTTCGTGTATGAGTACAAAATTAGATCAAAATAACCGAACGTTGTCAGAGTCGAGCGGGCGCTGGTGTGTTGTTCTATCTGTGAAAAAGAAAAAAAATACCCAAAATTCAGAGAGTTTATGTACGACCACCGAACTAGTCGTTTGAAATGTGTAGGTAGTTTGGATGCAGCCGAAACTAGAAAGATAACGAAAAGAGATCAAAGGAAACAAATACAAAAGAAAAACCAGATTGTACTACCAAATACGAACGTCAGTTATACTCCGATAAATACTGCTCAAAAAATTCAAATCGAGAACAATGAAAAAAAGTGTTAAGCACGCGTTAAACATCCTGCTACCTACTGCCTTAATAAGCGATAGATATGGATTATCTGATAGAGCTACAGCTGCTATTGCTTCCTGTGTTTTTACAAGATGTTGGCTTGGTAAATAAAGGACATCGTTCACTAGTGATAGACAAGAATAAGGTCAGAAGAGAAAAAAGTAAAATTCGAGACTATTTACAAAAAAAAAATTTCAAATACAAAGATATAAGGAGTATATTTTGATGGTCGAAAAGACAATACATAATTTCAACAAAAAAAATGGGAACAAAATGTAACGAAAATTGAAGAAAGAAGAACTTATCAGTTTGGTCCAAGAGCCTGGTGGACAGTACATGGGGCATTTGACACCAAAAAGTGGAAATGGAAGCGAAATAGCTAAGATCACCATGTGCTATTTAGATAACAAAAATTTAGACTCTGAACAATTCATTGCTATTGGTTGTGATTGGACAGCGACAAACACTGGATGGAAAAACGGTGTTATCCGTAATATTGAAGTTAGAATGGGCCGTCCTTTGCAGTGGTTTATATGCTTACTGCATTTTAACGAACTTCCTTATAGACATTTGTTTAAACATTTAGATGGTGAAACAACCGGACCAACATGTTTTTTCGGGAAAATTGGCAAGCAGTTGGCTTACTGCGAAAAGATCCCAGTTGCTAATTTTGAAATAGGTAATGGTGAAGATATCAATATAACAAAAACTGATTTGAGCAAGGACCAACAGTACTTACTTGATATTTACAATGTTGTTAAGACAGGAGAATGTACGCCTGACCTCGCTGTAAAAGATCCAGGTCTTCTCAATCATTCTAGGTGGTTAACATGTGCAAATAGAGTCTTAAGACTATTTTTTTCTGAAGTTAATCCTTTCTATGAGCTCAAGACGCTGACCAGCTACATTATGAACACGTACGCTCCAGTATGGTTTGATATTAGGAGAAATCATTGGGTGCAGTATGGACCAACTCATATATTCAAAGTTGTTCAAACGACACGACAGATGCCCGAAAATTTGCGTCAAATAATTGATTCTGTGATACAGAGGAATGTTTTTTTTGTCACCCCGAAAACATGTTATTAGCAATGGCAGTAGATGAGAGAGTCCACGTAAGGGAGCTAGCTTTTCGAAGATTACTAAAAACTAGAATGCAGACACCTAAAGTAAAATCGGTGAGAAATTTTCTATCCCCAATCATTAACTTTGAAGCTTCAGACTACACTGCATTTTGATTGGAACAACTGTAAACTATCGTGTCCTCCAATGATGGAAAATGTTTCTACAGAGAGTCTAAAAGAGCTTCTCATTACAAAAGTAATACCAGAGTTTGATTTTATTAACTTTCCATGTCACACTCAAAGCGAAGAAAGAATCGTAAAGCTGGTCACAGAGTCTTCTATAAAAGTATGTGGAGAAAAAAATAGACGGTTTTACAAGGACAACGTTGCTTTCAAGATCAGTAATGCCGTCATTCAATTGCAAAAAAGAATTTAAAATAATACCACAACTTTCTGAGAATGCTTAAAAAATAATTAGTGCTGTGATTTTAACTAACAATAAATTTTAAAAATATTAATTGTATAATTTTTTTGAAGTTGTACATTTGTTAAGATTTTGACTGTTCTTTCAAACTTTAAGTCCAACGCGCGAACTGAAGAAATCATCTTAGATTTTTAAAATTATTTTTTCCTTTTTTAGGATACCAATCTGCAACTTTGCCGCACTATTGCAATTTTGAAATAAAAAAATCATTTTTTTCGACCCACCCTAGTGTAGACTATAGACATACTATTAATTTATAACATAGACATCTGTGAACCGTGCACAGAACAAGAACAGTTCTTTCATCTTTATATCAAGTATAAGCTCGAGGGTTGGCGATTTCAATATTTGAATGTTTGAAGCACGAATGACCTCACATGTAAATGTGGAAGGTGATAACCTTGTATTTTAGTCATCAAAATGTAACGTTCATCCATGCTCACAATTCAATTTACTTTCAAGCTCTCCCTTTATCACCAGTGACCAGCCAATGAGTTAAAACAAATACTAAGTATAGATGATTATTTATAGTATTTCGTTAAAATCAGAAAAACATTTCATAGTACAATTTACAAACATAAATTTAGGACACAATTGCATTGGGACAGATAGGTAGATACTGTATAATGAACGACAATAAGTCTCATTCAGGAAATATTCTATGAATACTTTAGGTACCTACACATTTAATTAATGTAAACATATACAATATATGCAATGGATCATGATGTTGATGCTTATCATTAAGCTCAAATGCATGTTAAAGAGACGCCTGTAGCTCCAGAGCTTTACGTAGCAGACCCCAGACTTATGCACTAGACTGTACAGCATTAAACCAACTAGGGTGGCGCATAAGGAACTTGAGCACACCCAAATATTTACAATACATCACTCAAATGTATAGGTAGGTACCCATGTACTCAATTTTAATACTTTATTTTCAAATGATGTCATTGTTTAAATTCATTAACACTAAATTTTGAAATATTATGGCATATTTATAGAATAGTTTGATAATAATAATTATGACTATAATAAATAATATCAATGTTTAATAGTACTATGGTTATAGAATATAAATTTTTGTTCAAATTGCTATAATTATTCTGTTAAAATCTGTAATGTGCCAACGCAGAATTTCAATTATTCATAGAATAAAATATTGGTTGAGGACAAGCACCTATGCTATAACAATGATTAACTGACTAATGTTTTTGAAATATTGAACATGTTACAAATAATTTTTTTTAAGAAGGTAGGTACTACGCCCCATGGAGTATTATTTGCTCTTCAAACAAGTAAACGGAGGTGGATGTATTGAATTTTAAAGAAATGAATAATGATAGATCATTTCTTTAGTTAAACGATTTTGAGCAAAGCTTCAGTATAAAAAAAAATATACCGATTACATATTTAACCATTATTAGTTTAATTGTTGGTATTTTTTTTTTTTTTTTTATATCTAACTTGTTTAGTTTTCATGTTTCATAAATGAGATTTTATTTTTACCAAAAGATTCAAAATGCATTCTATCAGATACATCACTTTCAGAGTTATGACTAAATAATTAAAATCAAATTAGTTATGGTAAAATTTTACAGTTTTTCTTTATGCCTAGTAGAACTATTGAAGAAAATAAATATTCGAAGTACCATATACCTACATTTGACAGGCCCACCACTAGCCGGCCCGGGAAGCCAAAATAGTGGGAGGGGTTCGCCCCGGGTTGACCCACCGACGTCAACTTAAAACCCAGTCGGTACCACGGGAGAGGGGAGCCCCACTGTACGCCCGTCCGGAACTCAGTGCCCCTCAAGGTTGAGGAGCCTACCTCGGCTGAAACGTGGTGGCTGTGGGACCAGCGTGAAGATAGTGGAAACCCAAACCACTGGACCTAGTGGGGGGTCGGACCCAAAGAGACCTCGGTCTCTCCGGCCTCGAAAAGGTACGGCTTCGGCCGGTGCTGGTGGTCCTTAGACGACCCGGGACCGATCGTCCGGCTTGCCGGCGTCGCTCCCGTACGTCCCCGGCCCGTGAATAGCGCCTAGCGCTAACATGTGGACCGGGTGATCATAGGCGAAAGCCAAAAAAACCCGGGAACCTCGATACCTACATTTGATTTCCAATCTGCAAAGTTGATAAATGAAATTTTTGAATAAAGTTAAATGTACCAAAAACTGTCTCCAGAAAAAAAAAATAAACATCATTGTAAAACTATAAAATATTTTGCTTCGTTCAGAACTGAATAGATTCAAAAAGAATATATAGTCCGTCGTTTTAGATGAGTAAGTCTAATTTAAAAACAATATATTATTTTGAAATAATACTTAGTATTAGTTCATACAATGTTTTAAATTTTCATAATTATTTTATATGTAGCGGCATAACAATATATATTGTTGAATTTAAGAAAATATTTCAAATGGAAATTACATAAATTAAAGTAAACATTTAAATAAAAATGAGAAGACTTCATAGGATTTTTATTGTAAAATATTTTAAATGAGCTTGGGATAAGAATGTTTGAGGAAAGGGGTGTTGAAACGCTGGAGCCACCTTGCGTTTGTGAGCTATTTAATATTTTAACAACCCCTGAAACATAGGTCTAGTTACACCTACGCTGAAGAGACAAGAGATAAGCAGAAGAATGAAAATATATATCCTCAAGCCTCAGATTAAGAATTATAATTCATACTGTGTCAAGTCTCTACATTGTAGTCCATGGTTATTTGTAAAATTACTCGTTAATCATAATATTATTAGAAGAGTGGACAATATTATAATTTATAGGAACTTAATTTTATTAAATCAATTAATAAAAATATATACTTTACTTCAACTTTAATAGTTAATTAAATATAGAAGAAATCATAGATGTTTAGTGTCTAATACACGTGTACCATTGGATTGCACCAACTATCCTCTAAATCTTCCACAAATCTGTCATCCAAGAACCATAACTTTTCTTTGCTTCAAGTCTTTGAACAAAAACTTATTCTTAATCACTTTGAAACATTTTGAATTTCATATAAAATATTCCAAATTGTGAAATAAAAATGAATATCACTTGTTTTGAGTGCACTATAATATTATCAATGATGATTGAATAACCTTATTTGAATGTGGTAAATAAAAAATTTTATTTGAAAAAAAAGGAAATACAATTATACAAACCAATTTATATTAAAAATCTTATTTCTTTAAAATTTTCTAATATTATTGTTTATTAATTTTTGATAAAGCAGTTTCGCATCCTTCAATTGATATATATAACTAACAATTAAAGTTTAGATTTAAAAATTCAAATATGCAAGAATAACTTTCTTTTTGTTGACAAAAATTATCCACAAATTGTATGCAAATTATGGGTAACAAAAAACGTATTTCAATTGTTTTCTATATTTATTTTTAAATAAAAAAATGAGGAAAATATCCTTTATAAATCAAACCATATGTTAATTGTAAATTTGATGTTAATATGTATTATTAATACATTCTTTCTAATTATCTGAAATACTATTTCCAAGAAATATGAAATACAGCTAAAAATATTCCTCGTAAAATAAAATGAAACAATCAACTATATAATTTAAGTGGATACCTATAGTAGTCAAAATATGCCACACAATTTCTTTAGCAAAATTGTGGTAAAAAAAAAAATGAGTTCTATTAACTTTTCTATGATATATGCATTCATATGTAATAAAACCTTTCTTTTATGAATCCTCAGCTAATAGTCAACATTTCTAAATCCCGTCCCAACTATATAGCTATGAAAATGCATACATTACATATTGGAACTTAAATAATAACTTATAATTATATTTTGCTGAATAGATACGACTTATGATACCTAATAAAAAAGGCAAATGTCATATAAAATTTTAAAATTTAGAATAGTTTTAGTACAGTAAGTTGCTCAATTACTAACAAATACATATTATGGAATAATGATTATATTATTACAATAATTAGTAATAATACGTATCATAATACATTTTTTTTATATTAGGACACTAAAAATGTAATTAAAAAAAAAAAAAAAAGAAACAATTAAAACCATAGAACATTGTATTACGTCTTCAGTATTGTTACACACCAATATAAAATACAAACATCCACAATATACACATAATAAATGACAGGTCTATAAAATTATGTAAATATAACCTAATACTATTTTTTTTCTAATTTATAATTTTTATCATTTTAAACACACAAACACACAATTATATATTGTACAAAATACATATGTTATGTACATATATAAATGTTTTTTTTTTTTTTTTTTTTAAATTAAAAATTAACTTATTGCTAGGTGTGTTTTTTCGATTTAACTCTAATGTTTACTTTTGTATTTTAAGTTTTGAAAACTTAATATTTAAAATTGAAGGATTAAAATCTGTATTAATATAAAATGTCATATATTTACAAAAAAAAAAAAAAAATATTTGTAAAGCACAGAAACTAAAAAATGCACACATAGTCGTACGGACTGTCATTCTCAAATATATTTTGGTTATCCCTTTTTCCTTCCAGGCATAAAAAAACCCTCAAGGAAATTTCATACACAGATATTACTAACAGATTTTAACTACTTTAAATACAATGAAAAGAGTAAATGATTGAAAACATAATTTAAATAGAAAAAAAACAAGTTTTTTTTTTACATGAAGCCGTCGCCACCAGGACCACCAGGTTTTTGGGCTTGAACGCTAAAAAACAAACAAAAAACAAAATGATAGAATATTAAAAAAAAAGCAAAAATGTAACACACAGAATAATTGGTTGAAATTTAATGTTCTAAACGATTATAAATATAAATTATAGATACATGAGTGTGCATTAAAAAATATTGAAGCTATACAAAAAATAAATAGATTTAAAATTAAATAGATAATACATTGTAATACAGTACTTAAAAATAAACAAGAACATATTTTACAAATTAAACATATAATATTAAGATTCAAAAAACTAATTGATAAATAATACCGCAATATATATGATTCTCAAAATAATTTTAAAAATCAACAACACATGCAAATTTATTACGGAAGATACATCAAACTGAAATAAATTTTAAAGATTAAAAACAAAAATCAAACAAACCAAAATAACATTTTAAAAAACATGGCGAAAAATGATAACAAAACAAAGAATATTTTTGGAATTAAAATGTATACCACACTGGATTAATGAAAAAAAAATAATGTTAGTTAGATATTCACTTAGAAAAAGTTTAATATATTAATTAACATTTATCAAGAAATACAAGTGAGTGAACATTCAAATTGAATGTCCCAGGTTTAATGTCAATAATATGTATCTTCTATTATCACATGTTTATCATTTTTTTAAATTCTTAAAAAATTTGTCTACTAAATTAAAGCTTAAAAGGGGTCAAAGAACAAATAATTCCAGTTTTTTTATAAATACTTTGTTTTAACTTGAAACTACTTAATCAAAAAGTTCTTATATATTTGGCTTTAGAAAACATCAATTCAATTTGTTAACATCTCTTTGACTACCATATTAAATATGAAGAAAATAATTTGATCTAATTAACATTACTGCTAGAAAACTTTCAATTGAAAAATTTGGAAATTTAAACTTCATAAATTAATGTATTACATAGTTCAGTAACATACAATTTATAATTAATATGTACCAATCACAAAATATTGAAGGAAAAAAAACTACATTTTTTTTTTTTTTTGTTTCTGTTATTTTAAACTTTTACAAAATTATAATTATTTGTCAGTGTTTAATTACAATTAGTTTCACTAAATTAAGTAAAACAATATGCACCAGAAAAAGTAATTAAATATATTATATAAACAGCATTAATATACCTAACATGATCGTAAAAACATAAAAAACTTTTTGTTTTAGGATAAATATAGATATGATACAAAACTAATAATAAATGATTCACTTATTAAAATATAAAGCATATCGGTTATTAAATATATAAAAGCAGTTATGGCTGTCACATGCTGTTAGTTGATACTTTCGTAAGAAGACTAGAGACTTCTTGTTAGGAAAACAACATTTTTTAAAACAACAAAATCACTAGTCTTCCATACGATAGTAGTTAATGATATCTTGTAGCTGGGACCCATAGTTAGCTGCATGGCACTTCTTTGTACATGTTACTTGTTAGTATTATATTATAAAAATTCTTTCACCTTAATAATAGACAAACAAAATAATAAGTACTAACCATTGCTGTAATAAATATTGTGCCATTTGAATTTGACTGTCTGTGCCATTTATAGTAATTATTCGTTCATCTGAGCCTTCAGTTGGTTCGCCAATCGTGATTCCGGCTCCTGAATCTTGGCGTATGCGACGGATTCTAGCGCCGGCCTTGCCGATTATCGCGCCCGCGAGCTTTAAAGATAAAACATAATATTTAATTTACATCATAAATCTAATCATATTTTAAGTAAAAATGGTAAATCAACAATATTACAAAAATAATGTATCAATTAATTTTAATAAAAAAGTAAAAAAAACCAAGTAATGAATATTCGATACATAGTTTCAAGTAAAATAATCATAATAGGAATCAATCAGTAAAGTTTAATGTTTATAAATTTATTTTTGGACTAAAAAATTGGCTTATTACAAAAATTAAATATTCAATGAAGAATTATTTTAGTTTGATTGCTTTAGAAAAGTAATTGATGGCGCTTTCCATTTTTTCCCAGTAACAGGCAAGCATAATATTAAGCTAGGCTAAACATTTTAAGGTTTTCTAATTTCATACAAATTTCTAAACAGAAATAATTAAAATATATACAAAAACAAATTTTATAATGCACTTAATTTTTCACTAAAAAATAAAAAATTGATCAAATACAGATAGATAATGAAAAAAAATTAAAATATTCTATCTAAAAATCAAAATGTGTAACCAATTATACATATCTAATACGATTGAGCACACAAAATGTTTTAACTCTACATTATAAAACAATTTAATATTTTTGCTACTTTAAAAATACCAAATAACTTTGTAATTATTTTCCTATCTTATCAAATAGTTTAAGAAGTAAATAAATTTTAAGTAGTTTAGTAGAGACACAAGAGCCACAGTACGAAGTTTGTTTCTGCTATTTTAATTTTAACTTAAAATCATATAATCATATATTGCTAAAGCTATTTGTACAGTAAGATAAAAAATTTTCACAGAAATATATTAAAATATTCTCTTAGAAAATTTAAAATATAATTACTGCCATAAAAGAAAACTTAAAATTTTAAATTATATTTTTATGAAAAAAAAATATTGCTATTGAAAAATATTCAGCTAGTACATAATATATAAATTAAAAATATACTCGACATACAATATATATATATATATATATATATATATATATATATATATATATATATATATACACACACACACACATGCATGCGCACATACACACTTATATACTCAAGTAACTAAGTAACTCAAGTAAGTAACAAGTAACTGTACTAAGTACACCAGTTTTAAATAAAAACACTTAATAGTTTGACGAATTCAACATTTAACTTAATATAAAATGCGGTCTAGAAGCATTATTTATGTATCAATACTTTAATAACTCAAAGAAAAAGGAAATTGAAAAGAAATAAATATACTTGAGAAAATACAATAGCCACAAAGAAATACGCATAGGAGCACACAAGGGATCGCATACCGAAAAACAATGGAAGCAACAGTTTTCATCGCTAAATTGGAACTACTCAAGACAAACGTACCGAAACATCAAATAACATCATAGAACAAATTTTAATTAAGAGTTAATTAAAACACCCAACCATTCATTTCTTAAGAAAATATTTTTTTTCTTTTGTTAACTCATCTTTGTTTAAAATAACTAATTTTTTTTCTTTCTTCTGTAACATGTTTCTCTTCACTCTTCATCAAAAGTTTATCAACTCACAATAATTTTTTTAAATAAAAAGTGTGTTAATAAATTAACACCTATTATTAGATATTCAATGTATAAGTAACTTATATGCTTTTCGGTACGCAAGCCTTGTGCGTAACTCCGTCAACGCTAAAACTGTCACTTACATCTTTCGGAATAGTGACTTGCGTAGAACCATTAAAAGCAGCAGGTTTTCCGGCTCCAGCCCCCATAGCTGGAGGAGGCATGCTAAAATCACTCATAGGACCATCGTCAAAGCCACCTTTTATAATAAAAAAATATATATTATACATAATACAAAAAAGTACATTTAAAAATACTAAAAATAATCGATGGTGAAAATAGAAAGAAATATTGATTAGTATAATAGCCAAGCGGTGTCACAATTTTGGTTAATTTAGAAAAATTGTGTCTCAATTAATATCAGTATGTAATCAGATAATAATAGACATAAATTAACTTAACTTCAAAAAAAGTATTACCTTAAAATGTATTTAATTTGAAAAAGTGGTCTAAGGCCGCATGCACATTGGAAAGCGTTGCGCGGTGAGCGATGAGCGACAAACGATAAAGTGTGTACACTAAACAGCACGCAATCAGCGTTGTCTATAATATTTGAGTCAACTGCAGTTACCATCACGATAGTACTTTGTTCAAAAGTTAGACGTATTCAACTTACTGATAATGCATTTTTACGAAATCACTTTCAAAGTTCCACGAAATGAAAAAAAAAAACGTAATTTATTCGGAGAGTTTCATCATATTTATAAAGAATTAAGAAGATATAGGTGACAGGTTTTTAAATTTTTGTCAAGAGAGACTGTTGACTTTATTTTGTCTAAAGTAAAATTTAAATTAACCAAAAAAAAAAGGACAAATTAAAAAAAAAATTTCCGCAACCGAAAGGCTTTATGTGACACTTAGATAAGTCATGACTCAAAATTTTATTACAAATGAATGTTTTATTACATTGATAACAACATTGTTTTACAATAGCTTTTTCTCGAACACGGAAATAGAAATCAAAACGACGCTCATAATTCAAGAAGTCTTGAAAAATAAAAAAAGCAACGCGCACAGTCCATCACTAACGCTCAAGATCAGTGTACACAACTCCGATAAAATTACCGTGTTTGATTTATTTTCGTCAACGCTTGTCGCTCATTGCCCATCGCTCACCGTGCAACGCTTTCCAATGTGCACGCGGCCTTATTCATTAAATTACTATATAATATTTAAACACTTCATTTAAAATGATTTTTAAAATATTAATGAAAAAAAAAAAACATATTAACAAGTAACTAACATTAACTTTAACTTGAAAGAATCCTTTATTTTGAACACATCTGTTGTATCTATACATCACATAAATACATACACACAATGTATATATAATAGAAATGGGTTAAATTTTAAAAATTTTAAAATATAACATTAGAACTTGGTGTGATCAAATATATCCGAACTTAACAGTAAGTGGCTCTCTAGCAAGACAATCCAAATAGAAATTTGTAAAATATAATAGTATTAGAGACAATCAAACTTATTTCTGTTTTGTGTAACAGATTCAATTATCAACAAAGTTTAATAGGACTAACTCAATAAAATTTCAAGATTTAAGATAGATTTTCTTACAGTCACTCAATCCATATTCCAATTTCAATATATATTGAAATATATATGTTTAAATATTGATGATATTTAAACATAAATAATAAAATTATTACATGATGACAACTAAAAATCATTATTAACTTTTACTTACCACCATAACCACCGCCGCCGCCACCACCAAAGTTTCCAGATCCAACATTATTTCCATAACCACCTGGTCCACCGCCATATCCTCCAGCATTGCCACCATAATTTCCTCCTCCAGTATTACTGAATCCGCCGCCGCCAAATCCACCACCACCACCACGTCCACCTCCTCCTCTGGAAGGATACCTAAATCATACAAAGTAAAAATAATGATTGTTCAACAATCCAATATGATAAATATAGGTCTTAATCAGTCATATTATTTAAAATGAAATTTTATTGATACATTTAACTATTTTTCTTTGATATAATTAAATTGAATTTCATTTATACACCAATAAGTAATTAATTTAAAATGTTATTTTGAATGAATAAACAATATTATTCAAGAATTTGTAAAAATAGACATTACATTATGCAAAAATAACAAATAAACTGTCATGGACCCTCATATTAAATAATAAATAATTTATAATAACTATTAATTGAAAAAAGGTGTTAACTAAAATATAAGTAAAATGAATAATATAAGGACCATAATAAAAAAAATTAAAGATCTGAACGCTTATTGCTTACATTCCACGGTTATTCATAGGTCCACCACCGCCTCCTTGGAATCTACCTGGTCCAGGTGGTCCACGGTTCATATTACCTCCTCTCATTCCACCACCACCAGCTGGATTACCATAACCACCATACTCATCTGAATAATATTCGTCATAGTTATTAGGATCATAAGGATCTTCTTGTCCTTTCACAGGTGCCTAAAATGTTTTATTATTAATACAATAATACTGAAAATCATTGATTAAATATTAACTTACAGTTTTCAATAAATCCAACACTTCTCTTACACAATCTGAGCAAGTATTAGGCTTCCCTGTGATTTGTACAACTCTATCAGAACTCATTGGACAACAGCTAGTGTAAATTTTGATTCGCGATCCAGTTTTCTGAAATAAATACAATTTT
Source organism: Therioaphis trifolii (assembly GCA_027580255.1). Lineage (NCBI taxonomy): Eukaryota > Metazoa > Arthropoda > Insecta > Hemiptera > Aphididae > Therioaphis > Therioaphis trifolii. Next base: position 52,297,669 of record CM050404.1, read on the forward strand.
TAGAAACTTGTATCAATAGTATAATATTACATATTATCAAAAGGAAAAATTAGTTTTACTAAATGATTCAAAACATGGTTTTCTATCTGTATTCAGAGTTTCATAACTATTAGATGGACATAACCAATCATTTTTAATACACATTTTAAGTTGATAATTGATGTAGAACAGTCAACTTCGTAAAAATCGTAAAAGAATTTAGTTAATTGTTCATAAAACTTGATTAATAATTTGAAATATTCATCATCATTATCGTTACTTAAAAATATAAGTTGAGTTATACACAATTTCAGAACTTTTTGCCATAAATCAAAAATTTTATGAGAGCTAAACATACAAAAAACTTGATATTTTAAAGTTCTATTTTTCACCCAAGAGTTATTATTATTTTTTTAAACTTTTATCAAGCGTGTAACAATATAGCAATGATACACGGAGACAATATCAAGTTTCAAGCAAAATTACTTTAGGTAGTTCTGATTAAATAACTAAAACTAATACAGTGAGTCTCTCATTTACAGTAAATTTTAGAGATATTAATTGGTTTTTTATCATACTTGAAATTATTGAGAAGAAAAATAAATTCTTTAAGTACCACCTACATATGATTTCTAATTTATAAGAAGCAACATGAAATTTTTGACAACTATACAATAAATAAAATATCACTGTAAAACCAACCAATACATTCATTGTTTCACTCAAAATTTAATAATGCAATGTTAAAAATATTTATTTTATTTATATATGTGTTTCACTTACTTCTCTTAATTCCTTCACTTTTAATCCTCCTTTTCCAATAATACATCCAGCTTGACTTTGGTGTACCAACATTCTGACATCAACATCAGTCTCTCCTTGATTATCATTATTGCCTTGACCACCACCAGCTCCACCACGCTTAAATCTCTAATAAATACATAATGTTCAATTACATATTAAACGTAACTAATATCTGTTAATGATGAAATACTTACTGAACCACCATCTTCCAAATTACCCATTACTTCACCCAACACTTTTAATGCATTTTCATTACTTGATATGATTGTCAAAATTCTACCAAATAAAGAAAAAGTTATTATTTGAATTCACATGAAAATATTATAGGCTGACAAAAAAAAAGCATATAACTAAGAATGGACCAATCTATAAACTAAAATGAAATATTAATTAATATTTACTTTTTTAAAATATACAAAAATATCTTGAAATTAAATTCTATTAATAACTTTATAGCTCATATATAATAATAAAGCACTTAATAATTACAACAAAAAAATTGGTCTACTCTTAGTAATTTCCCCATTAACTCACAAACAGAAAAAGAACTGTCAGTTTAAATGAACTTATTATATGCAGGACAAAAGGAAAGTGATACAGTTTACAACTTTGTAATATTTAATTTATAATTTTTGGATTCAATGGATACAATTTTAAGGTATTTCCAGTTTGAAATATCCTAACGGGAGGCAATTTTTGAGTTTTCAAACTTTTTTTAAATTAACCATAAACTATGATATTTGAGAAAAACTGTAAGCCCCCGAAATCCGAAATGAGAAATCTACCTAATTTTTTTTTAATAAAATTTCTCAATTTTAGAGGCTTTCAGTTTATTAAATAATTAATCAACAACATAATGGTTATAAATACACATCTGAGTCTACTAAAGAAAAAAAAAGTTATGCATAAAGAAAATTTTAAGTATATATGAGAGATTGATGATGGATAATTTACCGTTCAGGGCCCGGGCAATCTGGGACAGTGACTGTGGCATTGTACTGTTAGATGGACGGCATCAGGTGGTATCCGTTATTGTTCGCAGGTTGTATTCGTCGATGATTGTGGTTCAGGGCATATTCGTGGTATATGCAGAGGGGCCCAGGGTACCACGGGACATGTGAAATTAATCACATCGAGGGGCATGGGCATATGGGCATAGAACACATAACAAATTTCCAAGATCAGTCCTGTTTTGGTTAGGTTACATAGCAACTATACATGATTATTATTTGAATGTTATAATTCCAGTATCCTTTTTAAATAACTTAACATGTTCCGAGAGGAAAAAATGTCAAATAGGCCTACTTACCTTTATAAACATTTCTATTTGTTTAAATTTTATCAGATCCAATAATAGGGAATATTGACAAAAAATAATCTAACAATATTCCTTTTCATGGTTAACTGAACCTCAACCATACAAAAACAAATTATTATGGGATTTAAATAGACAATAGTAGGCCTATTTTGGTTTGGTTTGAATTTCCAGTTTATTTTACCAAAGTTTTTAAATATCAAACAAAAAACTCACGTCTACACGAAGCCTGGAGATGTTGAAACCACCCTTACCAATTATTGAACCAGCAACCTAAAATACAAATAATTATTAAAATGTATCTGAAATTCGGTATATAATAATATCAAATTATAACTAAACAAAATACAATTAACATTGAAAGAAATAAAAAAATAAAAATACCTTGCTTGGAATAAGAACCCTCAACTCTATATCGTCAGGGCCCATCTTTGGTCGTTTGAATGGAGCATTTGAATGGCCATCATTGAATCTCTTCATGTCTAAAATATCAAATTTAAAATTAATTTAAACCATATATAAATAAATAATTCATCAAAAAGTAACATACACATTAATAATAAGGTTTGATTAAAACTCAAATATGCATTCAGACATTTTTCAAACAGGTCTAAAAATAATTATAATTTTACAAAATCAAGTACAATAAAATATAATACCACTGACATTCATAACATTAAAAATTGAGATGATATTAAATATTGATTAAATATAGAACATAAAATTATGACACATTAACAAAAAAAAGAAATTAAGTTCGCCACTGGTCATAACTTTTTTAAAGTCTAAATATATATCTAACTAGGAATCATTTAGGTCTACCACAAAATCTGCAATCTTTATTACCACTAATATGATAAATAGTTTGCTGTGCCCTAAAATTGAAAGTATTTTACTATGTACTCAAAATACTTAAATAGGTACACTAGAATATAAATACAAATAAAATTATAAAGTATAAATTTGTGAATTTAGAATATTTAAACCAGTGATTCCAACCGGTGGTCCATGGACCAGACATACGTAATCCACAGTCTCATAGATTTTTTTCTTCGATTTCTATAAAAAATTGTTTTTATTTTTTATTTTAAATACAGAAAAAATGATAACTTATTGAGGAATTATTGTAATAATATATAACGTAATGTAAAGTAATAAAAATTAACATTTTTTGATTGATTTTGTATATTCTTGTTAGTGAAAAAAAAGGTCTTCCTAACTTTCGTGAAATCAAGATGGTCTGGGACCTATAAAATATAAAAAGGTGGTAAACAGATAAGAAAACTTCAATTTAGACCATTTAATGTAATTTTTTTTAACAATATCAAAATATCAAAATCAAGAATTTATTGTTTCTATTTAAGTTAATCTTGAAGAACATAAATGTTTAACTATTTCTTTAAAATTAGATTATTAATTACATACAAATTTAAAAAAAAAACAAAATTAAACTAATATATTAAAATAGCCTTATAAAATTCATCAAAAACAATTATAAGATTAACAAATAAATAATTACAATATTAAGTGTAGGTAATGTAAATAACCCTTGAGGTTTTTATTGATAAAATTAGAATTTAAAAACTAAATAAAACATGCAATTATGAAAATTATTTGGATTTTTTATACAAAAATTGAAAAATTAGAAATAAATTTTGAGAGAATGAGAACCTATATTTTATAGAATGTAATATTAATGTTTCCAAAGTTAATAAAATATAAATGTATAAGTAATAGTCAAGAGTACTTCTTAATCAAGGATCTTCACTTTACATAATCATTTTAGCAAGGTTAGCACATTACATAATATACGTTAAAAATTGGTAGGGAGTGATTTGATGGAGGGTAGTTTCATTCACCTTGAGTTCACTGGCATGCATGATACAGCAGACAGCAGACTGGCGCCAACAACCAACCCCTTTTACCCTGCAAGGGGACACTTCCTCCATTCCTATTGATCCAGTAAAACCAATGTCATGCTATTGCCCCCCAAGTGTATACTAACTATATACTAGACAATTTATTGATTTCAAAATGTCGAAAGTCCATCAACATTATTAGATTTACCTTATTTACCAAATTAAAACATAATGAATTCATTATATAAGATGTAAAAATAAAGCTACAAAATAATAATTCATAGAAATTCCAAAATTAAAATAATATATAATTTTAAGCATTATTCATTCATATTTAAACCAGAAATATATATATAGCTCTAACTTATCTAAAATCTTAACAAAATAATTGGAATTTAGTATAATACCTAACAATTTCCAAATAGTTTTAAAATAAATTTGGTAATTTAATGTTTAAATTATCCATAAATTAACAAAAATAAAATAATGTATTAGTTTTTGATCTGTTATCAAGGTCAACTATTAATAATTAATGGACTGAAAATACAGTTAAACAATTTGTATATATTGTATTGGTTACTATATATATATATATATATATATATTTATTTATAAATAAAACAGACTAAATAATAAATATAAAGAATAAACCCTAACCAAATAACACATTGTTGTTTATAAATATCCAGTGTTATTGAACAAAGAATATGGAAAATAAATTTATTGAATATATGTATTGAAGTTTTAATATTATAAATAGATATTTGACAATGGAAAATATAAAAATCAACATATTAACTAAAACACTATAGATAATGCACATAATTAAAAAAATATATAAATTATGAAACAAAATCTAGTTAATTTGTCTACTTCTACATCTAAACTAAAATTTTTGAATACATAAAATGTTTTATTAAAACTTAATACGAAAAAAAAATGAAAAATATAGTCAAATATGAAATGTAAATGAAAAACCAATGGAATATAATATAAAAATATAACACATGTAAAGACTCACCCATATTATACTTTAGCTAACAAAAATATTCATAAGGGAATAAGTTGACTGTTTGACTGCCTCTCTCAGACTGATATAAAAGGAAAATGAAGGGTACCTGGTAAACATTTACTAGCACTCTGTTTACACAACAGTAACCATAGAAACTGTAAGTTCTGAAATTGACCACTAACGGTCAATTTTAAGCACTAATTTATTGAAAGGCAAAAAAATGGAATGTTACCATTTATTATTTTTATTTATTATGTATGTGGTCTAATAATTAACGAACATACACGCCAAGTTATTGTCATATTATTTTTTACCATAATTTAATATTATCTACCAAACTCATTCATAATATAAACGTAAACCTTAGAAAATAATGCTATACATTTCAAAAAATAAAATAAATAAACATAATAATTATTAAATATTATATTATGATAAACTTATAACAATAGATATTTTATAGTATTTCAAAAAATGCATGTACATCTCAACTATCTATACCGGTCTTAATTAAAAAATTACTTTAAGACTTCCTAAAAAATAATCACGAATAGGAAAAATACTTGAAGAAATGCTCAGTTAAAATACTAGAGGACATAATACCCAAAAGAAAAATATAGGTAATGAAACAAAATAAAAATTATACACTAAAAGAATATATATTTTTTTATGAACATCATATAAATATTATTATTTATTACTATTTTAAATGTCTCATTAAAGAAATTTAAACAAATTAAAAACATAAATAAGGTAGTTCTTCAGAAATCACTTTTTTGGTGCATTAATTCTTATGGGAAAATTTTCCCAGGTATTTCTACCAATAGACCAGGTTATTTCACTGAGGGTATTTTTTCCTATTACCAATAAATATTTTCCTTGTATAATAATGTTCTACATCTATAATATTGGTAAAATATAAATTGGAACTGAATGATGAGAATTGCTTAAAACTGATATTTATAATTATCTTAATTATTGTTACACTTTATTAAATAAGTCAGTTATTAACATACAAAAAAAATATTTTGGGCTGGACACATTTGTTTTGTGACTGGTAGCAAAGCTAATTTTCTTAGAACTCTTTTTGCATAAACCTCTAGCAATGCTAGGTAGCCAAGCAACTATTAACAATTTGTACTTATAATAATTATTTATACATTTGGCCACACTCAAAAACACATATATGATTCAATATTTTCCTGCATTGTAGAAAAAATATTACTTTTTTAATCCTAATTCTGCTTTCCAATAAACAGGATCTTATATTATAGGTATAACATTTAACAAATATTAGAAAAAAGAACACTCACAATTTACTGTCTCCATAAATAAAACAAAAATCAGTAAAAACATACAGCAATTTCAGTTGTAATACACAAATTTAAAGCACAAATAATTAAAAAAGGATGTTTGAATTCATATACATATAAATCTTTAAATTATTATTATTATTTTCTTTTTTTTGACTTAGAAGTCTGAATATTTTTTTAAATTTGTTTATGAAATGAATTTATAATCCAATTTTAGTTTGAACATCGCATATAATGTATGATAGACAATAAATACTGGTTCTCATATAAACACTCGATTCATTTGAAAAAAATTATTAGAAATGTAGTAAAATTGTCTTCTTAATTTTAATATTGGAATGTATATGCATTTAATTAACAATGGCTACATAAGTTATTACGAATAGAATAGAAAAGTAAACTAAATAACACTAAAAAATGATTTTTTTTTAAATTTAAAATATAAAATAAATACTATAATTTTATTAAATTCAGTTTCATAATAAATAAACAACTTTACTTTATAATTAGTAATATTACTCAACAAAAATAGTTGTACAAACCCACTAAGTTCTTTGGACCATAACCTAGGTCCTAGACTACCTTATATAATCATTTTGGGTTTCCAATGGAGCTGATGATTTAAAACTACTGACTTCATGCATTGGTCATGTAGGAAAAATTGAATTTGTTGATTTTGTAAAAGACATACTTTTAAGTTGAAAATCACAAGTTTAGATAATACGATAGTGCACAATGGTATAATATGGACAATTGTACTGTTTTAGTGCTAGTCAAAAATAATTGCAACAATTTAATAAATTTTAATTTATAACAGATATATTAAACACAAAATTTGTTGATGATCATTTATCATTTAATGATGCATATATTTTTATTGCCAAGTGAATGATAAAAAAATAATACTTAAGTATCTGTTATCTATGATACAAACAGTATAGGAAATATAAATTTAATATTGATATTACTATTTGATTTTATTTTTATTAACTCTAGAGTTTAACCTATTACTATAGAATATAAAATAATGTGTACATATATTTTTTGATCTATTTATATAAAATATATGGTCTTAAGTATAATCAATATACACAGAAAAACTTACTGAAATATATAAAATATCACAAAAGTATTTATAGATACCAATTAACAACAAATTATAGTCAAGATTAGTTGGCTTAGTTAAAAAAACAAACACCATATTATAACAACACATCAGGATTATTACCAAATCCTTGAATGTTTGAATTCAAATCTCAGAAGATATTTTTTCTTAAACTTGATAGTCTTTACTCATATATGATTAGAAGAAAAAATAATAGCTAAACTAATGAAATATTTGTTTACACTTAATGAAATAATACATGTGATAAAGCAGATTTTTGAAACCATATTATCTAATAAATTTAGTTTTCCTTATTGTTATTATTGAAAATGTTCATTAATTTAAAGATTTTAATATATATATATATATATATATATATATATAAATAATAAAAAATATGTAACATTTTCCATGACAGTTTTTTATTTATTTTACATATTTTTCACACTACTATGTGTTACACAATGACAGAACCTAATAAGCAATGAAACCTTGCAAGATTAATGATTGGGATAGGATTTGTATAGGTTTCGTTTAAGCTGACTTAACTTTTAGGTTATAAGCTATAAATGGAAAATAAAGCCTTAGATAGAAATATAGTATCTTATTTTATAATTTACCTACAATACTACAAATTATACTGAAAAATAAATAATGTACATCATGCCAATAAATGCAAACTATAGCCATAGGGTATTATTATTTGTTATCCATGTGATATGAATAAAAAAGAAAAGGGGAAAAAGTAGTGTCATCCATTATGAAAATAAGCTCTTTGTTTGATTGCATGTTCGCATGTCAACTATGGGAATGAAGTGGTACCAGTTTGTTTGTAAGCAGTTGCCATGGGAGACACCCATATAGAACAGTTTTTATAACCACTGTGTTAATAAAATATTAACAAAATACTAATTATAATTAAACCAATATTTACTTAAATATAATCAGTAATCACACATCCAAAAAAATACAAATGTGTAATGTAACTTAGTTTAAAATAAATAGGAATTTCTGATGTATGAAATTTTGTAGGTTTTAGATCATAAATCGTTCAAGAAAAAGTACATTAAATATTATAACAAATGTTAGACAAGAACTACCTAGTTCAAATGATTTAAAGTCATTATTATTCTATTCTATTCTATTATTATTATTCTATTTTGAAGTTATTATTAATACTATTAATTTATACAGCATACATCATAAAAATGTCTTGTCAAAAAGTTATTCAGTTTATAATAGATAATAATTAAATGAAATCTGAAATAATTTTTGAAATCCTGTTTTGTAGCTAAAACATGCATTCTATAAATATAATATACTATGATGGTGCTAATTAAAAATTAGAAATTTATAGCCTGTATCAAGATTTAAGGCTCAAGACTAATAATGGATGATTAATTCAAAATTTATTACTAAATAATTTTTCCATTAGTTATTAAAGATATTAATTAAGATAAGCTAAGTAATAATAATAATTATCATTTGAAGTAAATTTTTTTTTTATGATTGATAAATAAGGAACTTCCTGACCATATTGTACCCATTCAATATTTTACGTTAATAAAATAGAACAGTAATTTTGAATTCATTTAACAATTTATAAAAAAAATACCATTTAATTTGAGGTTCAATGAATGTTGCCACTAGTCTACCACTAATCTTGAGAAAAAGAACATTAAAAAATAAAATACAAATTTTCAAATAATTATCTACTTGATAGCCAAATTAAAATAAATGTCATGAAAAAGAACATAAAACGTAAAATAAACCAGTATATTTAAAGTTTAATAAATGAAGTTCCATGAAATAAATTGATGAGAAACATCATTTTTTATTGAAATATTTATAGTAATGTTTTCCTTTTACAATTTAATTTGCTACACATATTCGACAAACTTAATATAAATATTAAATTGTAATACATTTGTATATTTAAAATCTTTCTCAGTATTTATAGAAACCAAAAACGTCATTGTAAACCAAGTTTTATTCAAATACACAAAAATATATTAAATAAGAATATATAATAAAAATAGTCTTATGTTGAAATGCATGAAGACTAATGCTACAGTAAAATTGTAATCTATATTTTTTACTTTTAGTTCAAAAAATTATTTACAGTAAAATTAAAAAATGTATTATGAAGATTATTAGCAATGAAATGTGACTTTAATTTGCCAATAATAAAAAAAAAAAAAAATACTAGCTGCTAGCTCGCAGCTAATAATTTACTTATTAGTATCACAACATTACCTAAGATAAAACGGAAATTAATAATTTAATTAAGAGGCCTTATTATCTATTATTATAATAATATAAATATTAGAACATAAGTCTTTTAAGCATCCAAAAAAATATTTTAATATATTAAATTTTAACACTTAAAGCATTTTATATACTTATAATTTATAAATACATAATACATAATTTTTACTTAAAGAATAAATAAATTAATAAATACATAATAAACCTTATAATCAATAGTTGAATCGATTATTTATATCTGACAATAAAAATTTAAGGAAACCATTTAAGCAATAAGAATAAAATCATTATAATTTCATTTAACATTTAAATTTTAATGACAAATGAAAAAATTTGATGTATAAACCTGACATGGTACCTAATATTTTACAAAGGAATTAGATGCATGTAATATTCATCTTCCTCTAACCAAATTTATCAATTTTATTAAAATAAAAAATATAATAGGTACCTATTCCTAAAATTAAAGAAAAGGTTCACAGATATTAATTAAGGATCTTTAAAATGAAAGCTTCACTCCAAAAAAATCAATTTTATAAACTATAATAGGAAGAATATTCATGGTTAGCTAATAGACTAAAATCAATGATACTAATACAGATTATATGATAATTTATATATATATATATATATAAAGGTTATTTGGCTGATTAAAAAACCATACTTATAAAATCATTTCTCATTCTAAAAAAAAAAAAATAGTTCTTCTGTCAAGTGGTGCAAAACTTGACTGTAACACATCTTGAGATATATTTTTTGTATTTCAGGACTTAATAATAAGATGACACCCAGCTAAATACTAGCTACAAGATTTACTACAGTCAAGCGTGTAGTGTAGCACTAATACAAATAGCTAAATAATTATTAAATACACTTAAGTTAACAAGATTTCAGTTAGAATAATGCTTTAATTGAAAAAAATATCTACTACAAATTTTTAAAATTGAATAAAGTATAATATTGGAAACCTATATAAAAGGTTACACATGAGATTCTATATTTACCCCATAGAAAATTATGTTTAGCCATGTAGAAACCAAAACAAAAGTATAATAACACTCATAACCTATCTTTTAGTTTTTTAGTAGAAATTATTTAATACAAAAAGAACAATCAAATCGAAGATTTTGGTACAATTACCAAATTTAATTAGATGAAACCTGACCTACTACTTGACCATATCTTATTCCAATTGAAGTTAAATGTAAAATTCTATATAGTTTATAAATTTAAAATTAAATAAAAATATCTATATTCAAAAAATTTTATATTTTATTATATAATTTTACATTATTAGGTACTTCATGAAAAAAAACATTGTAATATGTTAAAATGTCTTTTGTATATACTTATTAATGTGATCATCACTTAGATTAAACACTTAGTTTAAGACCTATAAATTGAACATGAAATGAATAATTAATATTTAAAATAAGTACCCACCAAAATAAGTATACATAAGGATAATTTTGGGAATAAATATGAGTCTAACTTGATTAGAGTATTAATGAAACAAATTACAGTCAACTCGCGATATAACGAAGCTCGTTATAACGAAAATCTCGATATAACGAATAAAACTGTCGGTCCCTTGAAAATCTCGTGATATAACGAAAAATTAGATGTATTTTAGTCCCCTCGATATAACCAAGTTTTTTTGATCAAAGCTCTCACTATGAAACGAATTTTCACAATTTTGGAGCTTGATATTATGAATTATACGAGTTTCGGCTATATACAATAATATTATCATATGATATGATAAAATGCATGTCGTCGTTATTGTATAAGATACTATTATTAGTTACTAGCTTGCTATTACGGTGTTTTTTTCGGTGATTATCACTCAATAAGATAAATGACTCTACAACGTTATCGTAACCTCTACGATTTAAAAAAAAAAACTGATGACGAAGAAGTTAATGATAAAAAAGAATGGTCCGAAGAGCCCCCAGTCACCTCAAGGAAGCTAAAGCAGGTATCCATGCAGTCTTAAAATATTTGCAAAATCATAACATGGACGAGTGTATTTGGTCAAATTTTAAAATTAAACAATACAATTGACCAAGTAAGCGCAAGTGGATATACACACAAAAAAAAAATAAATAACCGATTAAAAAAAAAAAAATGTATGTGTGTAATTATAATAATATGTAATCCAATAAAATATTAATTTTGAATTCTTTTTTTAAATCTTGTTAAAATGAATTTTATTGAATTATTTTTTCGATGTAACGAACTTTTTCCTCGGTCCCTTGAAATTCGTTCGCAAGTTGACTGTATTAAGTTAAATATCCATTCGCACAATATCATTAAGTAATTATAATACTAGTATGATAGTTATAATGCGTGTTTAAACATAAAAGTATAATATAAAGCTTTACTTAAGTATTAAAAGTTAGTCTTAATAACATTTTAAATCAATCTCACAAGAAAAATTCTAACACTTCTCAAATTATATTTTTTAAATAGAACTCACTCAAATATATATTTAAACAATGTATCAACTTGAAATTAGATTCATTTTCATATAAATATAAAAATTTGTTTATGTTAGCAGGCACAATTTAATGTAGTTTAAAAGTTAAAGTTAAGTAATAATATTTTAAAGTAACATATAAATTAAGTATAAAAATAAATAGAATTCAGACTAGAAAAAAGAATGAGTTGATGCTAACTGACAATAGATGGGTTCAACTTTAATTGATCCGTAATTAAAATATTTCTGGATTAAAGTAATGATATAAATCATACTTAAATAACCATAAATATTTTGAATAGATGGGTAGAACTTCAAAATACACATATAGGAGTCCATAGGCTCAAATATAATAATATCAGCTCATGAACAATCGGTGAAGAAAAAAATGTAGTTCGAAGATAGCATATATACATTTAGAAACAACACAATATTATTTCATATCTATGCAACTTACAAAGAAAATATTAAAACAAATAAAATATCATTATTTTACTCCAGCAGATATACCTACTAATTAATTCCAACAATTGTACATAAAATGATACAACCAAAACCTAGTCATCATACAATTTAATTTATTTAGTACCTGAATCTATTGAATTTCAAGTAATTCATACAATGATCCTAAATTGATAATTTAGCCTATTAATGACATATATTGCTTACTTTCAAGTTTTAATGCAGTCATTTATTAATTAATAATTATTAAGGCGTTCCCAGGTCTGTGACCAAACCTTATACTTATGTATCAAACAACTTTCTGTAGTACAAGCGGGTCAGGACAAAACCTTATACAATATTCATGCGAAAAACTTTGCGTATGCTGGGTTATAATAGCAGGGTGGCCAGTGTTTTCTTATTACGACACCATGGCAACAATACACGATACCGATACCAATAACGCTATATAATAAATGGTCAGCCCCAAGCGCGGCAATCCGTCATCCGGAACCGGGAGAGGCGATTTCAACGGCACCATAACGGCCGACGAAAACTACGTGGTGGACACTTGCGTAGATTCGGGAATTAATGAAACACGGCAGGACTTTCTAAAATTTGGACCCGACATCCCGTTGATATTTGGTTATTGACGCAGTGCCGTCGAGCACAGATGTATAAACACCAACACGTGAAAACCGCGTCCGCGGATGAGGCCGATCAAATTACGGTCTAGCGATGGCGGGGACGTTTTTTTTTTTTTTTTTTTCATTGACCGAAGTAGTTTTAATATACACACACGCGCAAGCGAGTGGAAACACACATACATACGTGTGTGCATACACATATTATTGTTTTCGTATACTGAACGCGGTGACAATAAAATAAACAAAAAAAACACATATTCTTCGCCGTAATCGCGCTTACGGACCGAAACGCGCGGCATGCGTCCGGCGGCACGCCGTTTAGCAATAGCTCAACGCGCTTGTAAACAAACGACGTTAAAGAAAAATTATTACCTGAAAACTTCAAAGCCTGTTCGGAATGAATTGTCCGGGTTGTAGATGCCGTAAACAATGTACGCTTTGCTTTGACAACGCCGGTGAATATCACAAACACAAACGGTGAAACACCACAGCAGAATAATATTGTAATATATTGCGACTTCAAAATGGCTGAACCGCAACCGCGTCCTCGCCCGCCATAGGTGCATAGGCCGGCCGGCATGGTAGGGGATATCACTCCAAAGAGTATTATAAATTTGTAAACAAACGGCGGGTTTTCAAAGATTCGAAATCGGAAGAAAATCGTTATTGATTACGTAATAAATTAACAATTTATTATACAAAACAATGATGAATAAAATAACATTATTAATGGCTCCCTAGAGTCACGTTCTCTTATTCATTAAATTCCTTAGCAAAAACATTCTTTCCATATTCTATATAAAATCTGCTAAATTATATTACAATTGGCAATTGTCACAATTTATTATAATTAGTGCATTTATATTTATAACTTATTACAAATAAATTAATTAATTATTACGACTATAATTTTACGATCAATTACTTTACTCCAGTATTCATGATCCTTTTGATTTATAGTAAAAAATCATAGATATAGACAATGATCTTCACTATCTATATCTGTGGTAAGAATAAGACAATGGGGTGTCAGACCTCAGACCCTCCTTAATTTTACCTTGTCTTGATATTTATCAGGCTATCAGAGGCGTAACAAAGGGGATAATTATTAATTACATACTCAAACCCCCCAGATGCATTGAATAGCCTTCACAATTTTAGGATAGAAACTAGAAAGTTTTTCAAGACTGGAAGAAACTTCAAATTTCAAACTTTGTAATTCTGCATCATTGATTATAGAATAGATTCTATTCTATAATCAATGCTCTGTATTAGTATAAAAAAAAAAAACATCTTTTTTATGAAATATATTTTTTCTAATTTGCTATTATGAAATTTTGTCATGTTTACTATCTAAATCTAACATAGATTCGAAAATACAAAAAAAATGATAGATTGGGAAAATTAATAATAGGTATAAAAACAGTATATAATCTTCTCATATATATTTCCATAAAACAAAATTTCTATTAGTATAAATTAGTATAAGTATAAATAATACTGATCTTATCAGTTTATACAAATACAGATAATTAAACTAGTAAAATGTGTTAAACCCCTTTAATATGATAGAGCTATATGCATCACACCTACATATATATATATATATATATATATATATATATATATATATATATACATATATTTTTTTTTCATATATCATTGCTGCCATGCAAAAAGTGTGTAAATAAAATTTTTACTTTGATCATAAACAATATTTAAATATGCACAATGGTCTGAAAAATCATTAAAATTTATAGAATACAACTATCCACAACTTTGTATATTTCTTGAATTTTCACTTACCATTTTTTTAGTTATAGGAGGTCTATAAGGACTATTTAGCTATATTACTGCACTTTATAACTAAAAATATTGCTGCAGTATTTGTCTATTTACTGCCTTGTAACTACGTTTTTATTAAAATTTAATATGATTTCCAGTTATGATTTAAAAAAAAAAAGTAATTATGAATCAATTATTTCTATAAAACAATCAAACAAAATTGTTGTGTTCAATAATGATATGATTTGATTAACCACAGATTGTTTGAAAATGATCCGCCTTATAGTAAATTTGGGATATATATTCAAAGTTTAAAATATTAATCATAATATTTAACACAATTATGCAAAAATATGTGCATTGTTTTATTTAATAACAATACCGATATAACCCCACATCTGTCATATTAGACTAATATGATGTAATAAAAAACATAATTGAGTTTTTGTTTTCAAATACACTAATCGCTACAAAATATATACCTACTTAAAATTGTTAATACTAGTGATATCATTGATTATATTAATTACATGGTAATTTAAAACTATTCTTAAGAAATTAAAGATCGTTAACTTTGTACAACAGAATAATTTTCAATAATAAATGAAGATATTACCATAATAATATTTTAATAACACCCTACGAGACAAATATTATTTGATTATAGTATGAAAGATTCATTACTTTACTGAAATATCCATTATTTAAAAAAAATGGAGTAAAAATTACTCCACGTCGCTGATAGACGTTGCTTTTACAAACATTATCATCAGTTAATAATAGAAAGATATTTTCAGAAGAAGAATAATAAAAAATAAATAATACTAAATAAATCAAAATAATACATTTTATTTAAATAAATTATATTACATTAAAATAAATAAATAATCAAAGTATTTAATTTTAAGTGCATATTCAGTGCAGTACATACTGTTTTACACCAAATAAACGTTTTATTGTACTATTTATAAATTTATATAAAATAATTTTAGAAAATTTTATTAGTTAAAAACTTGAATAAGTAATAATTATCTTGAATTATAAATAAAATGGCTTCAAAACATATAAAAAAATAAATAGATTAATATCTAATAACTTAAAATTAAAATGGTTAGATAATCGGACATAATTTTCATTCATAAGTCATAGTACACAATTTCAATTAAATAAATCAATTTCCATTCTACATAATTAAAATAAAATTACAATACAACTATTGTACAATCTAGAATGATTTGATTGTGTCATTTAAGTTAAAAATTAATATAATATTTAGAAAAATTATTTCATTAGATTGTATGTCAAATAAAATTTACAACTAAAGCAGCCTTAGAATTTAATTTAACATAAAAAAACATTAAAATTCTCTGAACAAAATCAATATAATTCACACAATATGTTAGTACAAACTTTATATTTATTTTGGAAGACTGAAAAAGTATAGCTTTGACATCTAATAAAACTAACCGAAAAAACTAAATAGATAAATGGTGCACATTTTTTGACCAGAGAAATAATATTAACAAATTCACATAATCATTAAGATTCCTAATAAAATATTTTTCAAATGAAATAAATTTCAGTTAATGTGATCTGATTGATACTAGGTGTTTTAATTTAAATTACATTAAATAATTTTCAGTACCTAGCTTACGGTACAGTAACCAGAAGGTGATTTCAATAATATAATTGTACCAACTATTTATGATCACATTAAGCGAAATATATTATACTCTTTATTACTCAAGATTATATAATTATTTTACACAATGTATAGAAAAATATCATTTAATAAGGCTCATATAGAAATTTTAGTAGAAGTACTGAGTGGAATCTGTAATGATATTGATAGCAAATAAGATTAACTATTATGAAAACATTTATAATAACTAATTGTAATTTATCTCTGAGGATCAATTTCTGAATAAATTTAAACAATAATTATTTAATAATTACTAATATTAGAATAATATTCAATAATTAATAAAAAAATATATTTATAAGATCTTATCATTGATCATTCTATAACATTATGAAAAGTTTACACAATAATTATGAGATTTTTACTTAATATCATAATCATAGTTTTATTTCATTAAGTACAATAAAAATATTTAATGAAACTGGTCACAAAATAATTTATTTTTTAAATACATACAATCATTTTAAACAGCATCATAAATTAAATAAGTAATTTGATAAAATAAGCTTACTTTTCAGATTTTTAATGTATTATTTAATTTAGGATATAAAGAAAAAAAAACATAAAATAATGAATAAAATAAAAATAATAATTATATTAAATATTAGCATAAAAAAAAATTAGCTCAAAATAATTAATGACAGTTAAAAATAAATAATTAACACGTGATAAACTCTGATTAACTAAGTGTTTTTGTCTGGTTTTCTTTTACGAGTTTGCATTTTTTTTTTTTTTTTACAAAGTAGTATTTATTTATGAAAATATTGAGTGAACTCTTATACCTTTACATGACAACACATTTGTCTCCAGTTTGAGAATCACCCTGAAAAATAAAAGCATTAAAAACACTAAATACATGTTAAGATTAAATCAAATTGATAAATATTACTACCAAGATCTAGAATATTAATAGAATATATAAATTAATTTATATTTTTTACTTTTTTCAAAAATTAGAGTTCACCTGACTATAATGGTACCAAATCTAAATTTCAAAGATGGCCATTACTACCCTTGTTTAAAGGGGTTAATGATGAGATAAAGTGCACACAATACATAAATGTGTTAAACTATTAATAATAAATGAAAATGGTTGTAAGATATATGGAAGGTTAAGTAGTTCTCAGAATTTTATAAAATATAAAATGATGAATAAATCTAAAATCTAAAATATGTTTTCATAATTAAAAACACAATTTGTTCATTTTATTCAATAATTTTAAAAAAAGAAATAGTTTTTCATATTGTTACTTACTGGTTGATGGAATAATTCTGTTTCATATTCACCATACTCAACGTTGGCTCGTGAATGGGAAGCCTTTCCTTTTTTGAGTTCATGAGTAGCTATTTCCTACAGTAAATTATTATAAAATACATGATAAATATACTTTTTATAAATAAGCATACTTGTCCTTCAGTATTCAAAAGTATAGTGGCCATAAGATCACCAACCACCCAAGCTTGAGTATTCATAACAATTGATCCAGCACTGGGTTCATGTATTTGATTACTGGCAGTAGATGACCATACAGTTAATGAATTACCAGCTCCCAGTTTAACTGAGCGATGAAATTTAAACACTGTAGAATTATTTTGCCCAGCAGTAGTACGTACTAATTCAAATCCGCTTAATGCCACTTCCTAGTAAATCATTATTTTATATAATTCTCAATTAAACATGAGAAGTGTTTAATCTTACTTTAGATCCTTTGTTAAACAGTTTTACAAACTGTCCATCTGGGCACACTTCACTAATTTCAATATCACCAGTTGATGATGCAGTGATAACATTGGAACATTCATACTCAGTTTCATCACGTTGAAATAATTTTCTTTTTTTACCTCTTGGACTGCCTACTACTGATGTATTAGGAGTAATACTTAACCGCCTTTCTTCACTTTCCAATAATTTTCGATATGCACTAATTTCCATATCAAGTGCCACTTTGATATCCATTAGGTCTTGATATTCTTGTACTTTTTGAGACATATCATCTTGCATGGCAGTTAATTGTTGATCAAGCCCTTGAATTTCAGATTGATATTTGATTCTTTGATTTTCTCTTATTCGTTCCAATTCAGTAATTTTTTTCTACAAATATTGATCATTATTTATGGTACAAATATAAAAAATTAAATTAAACAAAAAATTAACCATCAAGATAAACTGTTGTCATAGCCACATCACTACTCGCTACAGCCAAACTAGTTGTAACAGGGTGCAGATGGATCTGACTATTATAAACTAAAAAGAGACCAGCTCTTTGGTCAACATATAAACAAAAAATGAATTCAAATACATACCAAATAATCATTATTGGAAGCCAATAAATCATTTATTTGCTGGGTTAATTCGCTAATACGAGCATTCGCAGTGCTTACATCTTCTTGTGCCAATTCTACAGCTTTTTTCTTGCGTTGCAATTCATTTTCCAAATTTTGGAACTATAAAATTAATTTTGTGAATACAGGTAAAATAATTTTTTTAATTAATTTTAGAAGTTTCCAGTCATGAAACTTTATTAATTTAAATTTAAAAAAATTAACATTATTGTTTTTATCTTTATGAAAATAATTAATATACCTTGCTATCAAATAATTCTGAAATTTCCTGCTTATTCCGTTTAACATCTTCTTCAGCTTGTTGCCGTAGTAGTTGAAGTTCAGCTTGTAATTTATCTTCATACTCTTTTATAAGACGGCCATCAACTTCAGTAATAATCTCAGTACGACGGCTAGTTCTTGTGTCATTAAGTTGCTGTTTATGAACCTTGTGAATGAAAAATGTAATTTAGTAGAGTATAATATATTTTAAGAGTAATTTTAGACTACTATATCCATCTATCTTATAAAAATTACTGATTTTGATAAAATTAAATAAATTATTACTAATAATCAATATTTGTAAGTTTAATTTGAATGGTTATATTGCCATTTGATGTTTGAAGATCATTTTGAAAATTGTATATTATGTTTACAATTAAATTTGTAAATTTTCAGTGAAAGTTAATTTAGAATATTTATAGCAATATTCATAATTATTAGGTTTTAAAAATGAATTTTATTTTTAAATTTATTTTTGTTTATTATGTTTTAGATTCGATAATAATATTAATACAAGCAAAAAACAAAAAAGAAGTACTTATTTAAGAGTAACAAATAATAGAAGTCATTTAGATAATTTAAAACTATAACCAACATTAACAAGAAAAAAATGCATATTTTATGAATTAAATGAATCAACTTTTTTACGCTAAAATTTGAAAAAATTTCTTGAAGAGAAATTAAGTACCTATCAATGTTAATTAATAAAATAATAAATATAATATGTCATGACTTATGAAATATTAAATTTAATCTCCAATTTTCTTACTTTTAGTTTTGTCTAACTAAATTTTTTTTTTCTTGAATGTATACCCCGTCTCAAACTAGAATACACCGGTTTCGGGCATCGCGACTGACGGATGCGGAAGCTTGTAGGCGATTTTTCCCCCACTATGCCACGAAAGAAAACCGATGTCTAACCGACGGTCAAATTCCGACATAATTAAATAATTGTATCAGCAAAACAGAGCTGGTAGCATACACCATGTTTTAAATAAATGTCATTGGAAATATAATGGTGGGGCAAGCAGGTTTGCAGCGCCAAACGAAAACTGATCAGCCGCTCGATGTATTCTACTTTGAGACGGAGTATAGTCATTATTTTGGAATTTACATGATAGAATAAGTATCGATTTCAAAAGATGAACTAAATTTAAAATTTAAATAAATCTCTACTTATGTAGGTATAAATGCTAATTATACTTACACTGATTTATAAAATAAATAGTAAATTTATTTTAGTGGATCAAATAAAAAATGAAATTACAATGATCGAGATTGATTTAACAAAAGTGGTCTGTTTTATTTTTCTATTAATTTTTGCCATCTGTTTTATTATCCATTTTTCATCATTATTTAAAAGTTTATGAAAACAGAATAATTTTGTTTGAAAATTTTTAACATTTGATAATATCAACAATGGTTGATAATAATAACATTATTAAAAAAAAATGCTAAACTAACATTTATAAAAAAAATTAGTGCCAATGGCAAACGTTTTACTTATTCATAATGGATTAAAAACTGTTGAAGAATCCATTTTTTCATATTAGAAAAAATAAATATAAATTTGCCATAGATATAATTGGGCGATATGAACTTAGTGTAGGTATGATTTCTTAATAGAAACACAAGTTTAATCAGAGATCAATTACTAAAAATAAATTAATGTTTCAAAATATACCTCTTCTTTAAATTTGAAATTTTCTTTCAAGCTTTGCAATTTGTTTTCAGCTGTAACTCTTTGTAAAATTTCTTCTTCTAATGTTTTTTGGGCATCTTTCACATTTTTTTTTTCTATTGCTAATTCTTTGGTCAATTTCTATAAGAAAATGCAAATATATTAAATAATTGAAAACACATTTCATAATAGTTAAAAACAATGACATTTTTTTTTTTTGTTCATTTAGGTGATAGAAAATAATTATGCAATATGATTAATATATACACTTGCCTTGTTAGCGTCTTTAAGATTTTTATTGTCAATTAAAGTTTGACCGTACTTGCTATTTAATTCATTAAATCGAGCTATATATGGGGTAGCTTCTTTCAAATCTTTAGTAGCTTTATCGAGTCTGAAATAAAGTAAAATTACTAATAGCTCAAACACTTTTTATAAAAATCCATAAACTAATACTAAACAGCTGCCATAACTTTATGGGAGAGATAATAGGATAAACCTACTCAAGAAAGTTTTTTTAAATATAATAATGTTACAATTTTATACTATTAATTTTATCAATAATGTGATTAAGTAGTTGATTATGATGATTATAGTTTGATTTCAAATAGTGAAGTCACAAAAAAAGGAATCCATTATATCATATAATATTTTAAAATGATTTCATCGTAAATGATAAAGATTCATATAATTAATAGTTTAAAAAATGAACAGAAATCTTTAAAAAAAAACTTGGCAAGTTAGACAATTTTTTAATACTTCCATTAAATAAAAGGAAAAAAAAAGGGTAATATAGATGAAACTCAAGCTGATGTTTCACTTGAACAATACAAATTGGGAATCTTTTAGTACTAAAATTAATATATTTACAATAGACAGAAAATAATCCTTTTGAAATGATAGCCCCTTTTAAATTTTATCAATAGAAAAATGAAAATGTACTTTAATACATTTATATAACCTAAGTTTCATAATTCAAATTGTATTTTATTGAGAGAGAAATGAAAAATAAAAGAAACTTTAAACATAGAAAATACATGGGTAAACATATTAAAATAGTAACTTGATCCAAGATGGATGAAGTACTCACTTCGTTTTGAGTTCTTCTACTTCCAAAATTTTGCGCCTATTTTCCAATTCCAGTCGGCTTTTTTGCTTCGCCTCCCGATCCAATGCATTCCTCAAATCATCGAGCTCGGACTCAAACAATACCTTAACGTTTGACACCTCCCGTGTAGTCACCTCTTGCGACGAATGGAGTTCTTGAGTCAACTTTGAATTTTCAGTTTCCAAGTACTTAACGCGGTCAATATAGGCAGCTAAACGATTATTCAAATTCTGCAATTCGTGTTTCTCCTGTATGCGACTGAATCGAGTCGGACTTAGTGTCACCGTCCGCCTGCTTTTCTCGCTGTTGGTCGTGCTGGCCGTTTCATCCGGCTGCGGCGTATTCCTTGCCGCACCGCCTTTTCTAGATGATCTCTGCGACATTGCCTCACTTGAAGCGCTCGATCACCACCGCACAATTCACCGGTGAAAAAAAATCATAAAACGAGCGACTGGAGCTTATCGAACCACACACGCGACAATAACGGATAACACTATAACAGAATTATAATCGTTAATGACTTAATAATATTAATGTTTGTCACCAAGCATGAAGCGTCGATCGGCCGCCGGGCAAAGTATATACACAATATTCTTAACGGGGGTCGGAATCGGAAACCCACGCCTACGGGACGCCGACTTGGCTGTAACAGTGTGACCAACTTTAATCATTATATAAGCGTTGGGCTTTTAGCGTTTATTATTTAGTTTTTTTTTATCGTCAAGTAAAAAACTCCGGCCTTTTCTACACTGGCGTCTGGCAGTCGGCAGACGCCACCACGCTAGTGGTCAGTGCTTTATACTCGCTTGGAACTCTTTTGACCGTCGTACTGCGTATAATTTATTGTACAACGATCAACGGAATTATGACGAGTCGTAGGAACTAGGACTAGGAGTTAAGGAGAGCGTCGAGGACCATAAGTCATTGCCGTCATTCGGCAGTAGGTGTGCATGGCCAATGCGTGTCATCGTATGTGTGTTTACTGTTTGGCCATGCGGTGACGTAGTAAACCCGCGTACTGTGTATTATTATAGACTATAGTACCCAGTTGCCTGGCGGCCACTGCCCGTCGTGAGTCGATGATATTTAAACATTTTGACCGTCGCTACTATTCTTTCACACTGTGCATGGATTAAAATCCCCGATGTCGAATCTGGTTTTAACCTACACGTTAAAAAGAAGCCAGGACGCTTGAAAACAATACGTTTATTGAGAAATAATCGATGATCGAATACATCCCCCATTGATTTATGACCAGGTGGCGATGTCGGTGCATGAATGACATCATTTAGGTCATATTAATATTAGGTACTCAATACCGAAGCGATTACTGACGCCGATCTGTGCCCAGCTGCAGCAGAGGACGTCCGACGTCGGTACTATAAAAATAGGTGTCATAAAAGAAATACGAGAATGCCGCGCTTAAAATATTTGTTATCAAATACGTGTAAATATGTGGCTAAATATCGTATGAATGAATTACTGAATATTTGTAGGTACTGCATGACGTGTGTCATGAATTATGCACGAGAGTCGAGAAGGTCACGCACGCGTGATATGTATCTATAAATGTATATATAGGTACGAATGTCATGTGTGTATACACACGTCGAGTATACGGTATACGTAATAACCATTTTAACCTACGCATTAGGTGACTAAACGCCAGTATGATAATATTTATGTATTTGTGCGTTTCGTTTGAACACTGTTATACCGTGAAAGATGATTTGTTTTAAAGGTAAGGTCGCACAGGCCGGATTAAATATTTGTAGGCCCCTAAGCAGTTAACATTTTTGGGCTCTCGAGAAAATGATTGCATACGTCTTTTATTTTGTAACCTAATAATTGAAATAAACAGTTTTAATACCTACTAATTTTAATTAATAAAACAATGATATTTAAGGTATATCACTAAAACTAATTCAAATACAGGAAAAATGTATTAATATTTTTATATTTCTACTAGGTAATTTAAAAAATGATTCTTAATACATTTCAACAAGGACATGAACTTAGAGTAAATTATGATAATTAGTTACAAAAAAAGTTGAGCTGCAAATAGTTAAAATATTTGCTTTTCATAATTATTTTCACCGTAAATTCTTTGAGGATAGGTATCTTCAAAATCAGTTTTTTACAAAACGTTATGTATGGTCACAATGGCAAAAAGGTTTAAACGTTATTGTGCGTTGTGAATCGACCACAATATTTTTATAGTGAAAAAGTTGTTTATCCAGCTGAATTTGCACATTATTAACGACGGAAAAATATGGGAAACGTGATGTCACAAATTTTCAAAAATAAATTTATGCAATCGCAATGCCAAATCTAACCGCATTGTTTCACTATGATTTTATCTAATTCACACATCTAATCTTTATAACATATAGTACCGAATAAAATTCATATTGATTTTTATTTCAAAAATTCAAAAATGAAATGTGAGATTTAAAAAAAAAACGATTTTCCATTTACAAGAGGCTCCTAAAATGAGTGGGACCCCATTACTCCGTCGAATGAATAATCGGACACGGGGTCACGGATTTGAAGCCCTGCAGTCTTGACTATAATTATCTGCGTGAGTTATCTTACGTCCAATAATATAGAATGAAAGGCTTAGGTCAAGGATATATAGAATAAAGTATATTCTATATAAATTTGGCTTGGATAATATGCATTTTATTCCAGAGACTAAAATTGTGTGTTGTATAAGATTATAGGTTAGGTTTGAGTGTTAGACTACTATCCTAAAATTAGTGTTTTACTATGTATTACCATCTGTTTTGTCTTGGTATGATATAAATCACTTTACACATTGTATCAGGAAAATCGTAACTGGATATAAATTATAACGTCGATTAGAAACGACTAAAATAATGAACACATGCATGTTCATCATGCGACATGAGAGCAAAAGCGTGGCATTTATCAGTTTCAAGCACAGCCTGCTTTCTGATTCAATAGAACTTACCATACGTAACTGCTGGTCACCTATAATTTTAACCTCGATTTTATTTTTTAATCAGCCCCTCAAATCTATTAAAAATATAAACATGCAAAAACGACGAAACATGTAGAGCAATGAGTTTAGAAATTATTATTTACTACCATTATAATATAATAAGATAATGATGTTGGTTATTACGCACTTAAGATTCATCATTGTTACAATCTGCTCATCTGAGACACGAAATTGTGAATGAAATTATTTTTAAATAAATATCTGCATGGAAATCATTCTTTTCAAATAATGATTCTGAGTTGTATCAAATGTATTTATGTATATGAATATGGGTAGTTAAATTTACAGTTTTATTCGTGTATATATTATATATATGTATATATATATATATACAGTCTTACCCCTTATTTGTTAAATTAAAGGTCTTTCTATTTTTCCTTCCATATAATTACCAAATAAAATAAGTATGTAATAAAAGGGTGATTTTGATCATCCATAGCGACACCGTATTCCCATAGTTGCCACATCAGCTGCTGTACCCCATATTATACCCCCAGACCCCATGGCAGCCACCGCGTCGTCCGACGACTGGTTCAGCAAGCATATTCCTTTGAATGAAGCGGCCAGTTTGCAGACGGCGACAGCGCCGCTGTGAGTGTTAATCGAGAACACTCCGGCCTCCTTTTATGCTTACTAAAACATTTAATAACATTTAATGAAACATTTGTAGTTTAACCTCTTAATTTGGTAACCTAGGAATAATGTAAAAATAATTTTTCAAATTTGTATGGGGAAGTGTGGGTAGTGGGTACAAACTAGGTAATAGAATATTAAGTGAGTTTTTGAGAACAATATAGCCTTCAAGAAATTTGAAACTAAAAAAAAACTTCAAAAATTTAAATGACTATTTATGAGTGTTAGAGGTACTTAAAACCGCTTAAAGCGTATTAATACACACGCCATGTAACAGTAATCGCGTTATGAACTACCTATATACCTACAGTAATTAGCGGCTAATTACTTTTTAGTTTATTATAAGTTTATAAGTCAACCTGTCAATTACTCGTCGATATTAAATATTAATAATTATAGATAACTGTCCAGTGGTCAGATTCATATTTTAATAGGTACCAAAATTTTAAAGTAGGTACCTACCTATAGTCTTTTACACATGTATTCAGCATTAATTAGATTTATTCGATGAATTTATGTGTCAATTAATTACTTTTTTCCAGAAACAACTTTTCTTTTGTTTGGTATTTCTTATTTTACAGTGATTACTTATACCATTGATTATAGAATTCTATACCATATTATTTTTATTAATTATATTATTATTAAAAACTCTCTTTCAAGATTTAGGCATATACAACAGCTTGGGCGTGAAGAACAGCCCACACCCTCTCGAACCTTCAAAAATCCAAAAACACGTTCCTTAAATTGGGTCTTAGAAAACCCACCCTCTTAATCACTTTAAACACAAAATCATGCCTAAACCTCCACTACTAGTAAAGGCCCAAAGCCTGGTATAGACAAGACCCTTAGTCGCCCACCAAGCAAAGCAATAAAAACATACTAACCATCATACCATTTGCGACCGTTGTAGAGAACACAGTGTGTACTATACACAACAGTCACCAGCGTACCAGTGCTTCTCAACATTGCCTCTCACCTGCGCCCTGCGCCACGGCGAAATACGACCGTTCACGGCAAGTCCGTCGCTACCAACTCCAGGTCACTTAACTGTAAGTAAACACATACAATCTAGTATTTACTCCGCTATCACCGACCACGAGGCAAGTGCCGCCCGACACGGGCGGACATCGCCGGGTCGCGCGTCTGTAAAACCACCAGTGACATCTTCAATCAAGTCTACCACGGTCATCTCAACCATGGCTGGGAAAGCTAAAACAAAAAAACGAAAACCACCACCACTGACAACATCCAGCAACCGTTCTCTGAAGAAAATCACTCCGCCACTCAAACAGAAAAAACTTCATTCACCTGATTCCGCCCAACACTCGTCGAATGACTTAATATATCAATGCTCACGTCCGACGAAAACATCTCTACTATTCATACAAGATCCAACTCCACCTGCAGCTCCAAATCATTATCATCAAACATAACATAACATCTCCGAGATCGCCGCAAAAAGACGTTTACGTATTCCACCTATCTTCTTAACTACAAAACCAAATATGCCATGGCGCACAATAGTAAAAAACCTATATAAAACAGAAGGCCTCAACGAAGTAACAGCTCAAATAAAATCCGATCCGAAAAAATTCAAATAAACTGCCCAAACGTGGACACCTTCCGTACCGTACAAAAATTCCTATCTGAACTGGAAGAAAAACCTGAATTCCACACTTTTGCATTGCAACAAGACAAAGCACTAAAAGTAGTAATAAAAGGAGTTCCCACCGATGTAACTGAAGACGAACTAGTGGATGAATTAAAATCATACAACTTGGACGTAAACTTCGTGAAAACCTTCTGGAAAAACAACACCAGAATCCCAATTCATATGATTTCACTCAAACGAAATGAAAATGCAAAAGACACATACGCCATTCAGTCCCTCTTCTACGTCAAAGTCCAAATC
Organism: Therioaphis trifolii; assembly: GCA_027580255.1. NCBI lineage: Eukaryota > Metazoa > Arthropoda > Insecta > Hemiptera > Aphididae > Therioaphis > Therioaphis trifolii. The sequence continues at coordinate 52,325,344 of CM050404.1, forward strand.
GAACCATACAAATCATCTGGACCGGCACAATGCCACAAATGCCAAGTTTTTGAACATTTCGTATCAATGTGGCCACCAGGCCAGATGTGTGAAATGCGGAAACGATCATCTTACCAAAGACTGCTCCAAACCCAGGAGCGAAAAAGCTACATGCTGTAATTGCAAAAGAGTCCACACGGCAAACTATCGAAACTGTCCATACTACATCGAAGCAACAAATCAAAAAAATACACAAAACAAACAGAATTCAATAATTAAAACTCAATTCACAAACCCAACCCCCAAAACCTCAATTGGAACTCCAAAACTGGAACATGAACAAATCAAAACAAAAACATACTCGCAAGCCTTAAAAACACTAACTCAATGGAAAATGAATCACTACCAACAACTAAACTACTCGAGATAATACATCAATTACTGTCCACACTTAAATTATACACTGAAACTGACTCCAAAAATGCAATCATCGACACTGTCATGACTATAATCAAAACCATTTCTTCAAATCAAAATTGATAGCCTACACATTCTATTCTGGAACTGCGATGGCATCAGGGAAAAAACTCAAAAACTTCAAGAATTCATAAACAAACACAAAATTGATATTATCCTTCTGGGCGAAACCCATCTTTAACCTCGTCACACACTCAAAATGCCCAACTATCTCACATACAAATCAGACCGCCTCTCAACATCCAACCGTAAACCGTCAGGTGGAACTGCCATTCTCATAAAAAGGAACATCACTCATGAATATATCAAACTCTAAACTGAATTGGATTCGACGACAATCAATATCAAACTAGGAAACTTCATCACTCAAATTTCATCAGCATACAAAAGCCCATAAAAACTCTTAAAAACAGTGATCTTGGCATATACTAACCAATCATGCTGGTCCCTTCATCATGCTGGTGACCTAACACCTAAATGCAAAGAACCAAACATGGCTTTGCAACTACGATAACACCGCTGGTAATACGCTCCTCAAACACATGGAAAGGAAAAACAATTTATATATCATATGTGCTCCAGACTCTCCAACACATTACCCATACAATAAGAGAAGACCGGATATACTAGACATAGCTATGATAAATCTACCATTCAACTTCAACATACAAAATCATATCGACCTCTCATCAGACCACAACCCGATTCAGATCCACATAAAAAAAACGCCAACTTCAAATTTACCACCAAACCTATGACAAGAATCAACTGGAAAAAATTTCATGAAGACCTACAAACAAATATCACTCTTGACAACAAACCCTACAATACCAAATCCAAAATAGACGTCGAAATAGAAAAAATAACTAACCAAATCCTGACTTCAATCGAAAATAACACTACAACAAACTCAGATAATATCATACACGACCTTCCACCAAAAATTCAACTTGAAATCAAAACAAATAGAATACTGCGATCCTCCTGGTGACAGACACGAGAACCGGCGATTAAAAAAATGTGCAATGCTCAAATTATTAACGTCAAAAAACTACTATCTGAATTCCGAAAACGTAAATGGGATGCATTTGTTCATATCCTAAACTTTGGAGACAAAATAATTTACAAACTCAACAAGAAGCTTCTGCACAAAGTACCTGCGAACACACCTCTTATAGAAGAGGGGAAAAAATATATGAAAATACTCACAAAGCTGAATTGTTCGCAAAAACCATGGAAAAGCAATTCACAAATAACCAAGGAGCAGACCTCGAAGAAGTTTCAGGTACCATAAACTCACTTAACAACTCAGACACAAAATCAGGTTCATTTATATCTCCAAACGAAATCATGGAAATGATAAAGAACTGCCCAAATAACAAAGCTCCTGGTCATGATGGCATTACAAACAAGGCACTTAAACACTTACCTCAGAAAGCAGTCATCCAAATCTCCAAGATTTTCACGGTATGCCTAAGACTATGCTACTTTCCAGACAGCTGGAAAAAATCACAGCCTACCAGAAAATCACAGACCAATCTCACTTATCTGCACAATTTCAAAAGTATTTGAAAAAATAATCCTACTTAATCTCAAAAAGTATATAAAAATCAGACCAGAACAACACGCTTTCAGACCAAACCATTCAACCACTCTTCAATTAACAAAACTAGCCGATAACTTAAAACAAAACATTTCAAACAAGAAAAGACCAGTTGCCATCTTCCTAGATATGGAGAAAGCGTTCGATCACGTTTGGCATGAAGGATTATTACCAGTGCTCGAATTGGAAATATAAAAGAAGGAGTACTAAGAAACTTTAAAAAAAATTAGCGTCCCACTCAATAATTGAAATCAATGCAAATTAAAAATTTAAGAAGGGATACGCTTTAAAAAATAAATATAAGAAGGGGTGCTCCGTCCGCCTGCGTCCCCCCTCAATTCGAGCACTGATTATTACATAAACTCAGCACCAACTCTGACATTCCGACGCATCTACTCCAACTGATCAAATCGTTCCTGTCAAACCGATCATTTCAAGTCAAATTATCAGGCAAAAAATCATCAGAGAAAAAGATAGAAGCTGGGGTACCACAAGGATCCTGCTTGTCACCAACACTTTACAATATCTATATCAATGACATGCCATCAGCAGAAAATGTAAACATAGCCTTATTCGCAGACTATGTTTCACACATCAGGAAAATATGTAACGCTTTCACGTATACAAATACAACGCCAGGTTGACCTAATATTACCATGGCTTGAAAATGGCGTCTATCATTAAATGTAAATAAAACCACAGCAATAATTTTTGGAGATAAACGGGAAAAACCAAAACCCATTACAATAAATGGTCATCCGATTCCATGGTCAAACAAAGCCAAATACTTGGAGATAACCTTAGACAAGAAACTCACGATGAATCAACACATTAAGAATCTAACAATCAAAGCCAGAGGAGTGCGTGCAGCGTTATACCCTGTCATAAATCATAAATCACCAGTACCGCTATCAGCAAAACTGGCAATCATTAAAATCTACATCAGGCCGATTCTCCTATATGGTGCGGCGACATGGGGCCCAATGACATCCAACTCCAACTGGTCTAAAATTGAGACAGTGCAAAACATCGCACTCAGATCTGCCACAAACTCAGAATGGTTCATACGAAACGATGTCATTAGAAACTCGGCCAACATCAAATCCATTAAACAAGAGGCAAAAACAGCATCAAAAAACATGTTCCGCCGTGCGAACCATTCAACATACCCACATCTCCACAACTAAATAAAAAGATCAACCAAATAAAATAAGAATCTGGTCCCAAATTGACTGACAAATAAATTAACATCTTCAAACATTCAGAACTCAATTAGGAGAAAGAGGTCAACGACCTTAAGCTCTTTAATACTATTAATAGGCTAAGCCGTCAGATCAAGCAATGCAAAACATACTAACAATTACCACCCACTAGAGTTGGGCATTATAGTTCATCTAAGTGATCCGATTCTTTCAGATCAGGTCATCAAGAAGATCCGGATCAAAGACCCGTTCGGTTCGCGATCTCATAGGTTATTTTGAGCCTACATTGAATTAGAACCATTGAACGGAGAATTTTAAGGTCAATTGTTGTGGATCCCAAACGGTTCGTGAATCGCGACTCGAATGATGATTCGAACACAGAATAGATATTATAATTTGTATTTTGTATATGATTCGGCGGACTTCGTATAGATCCATAAATATTAGATTGAACATTCGGTATGATAACGCGATATCATATCTATGGAGTATAGACAGATATTAGATCATAGATTACAAACTCATGAGTCATGAGTCATGTATAAAGTGACCATATATTTTTTTAGTCAGAACGGGACAAAAAAAACAAATCATAATTTTTATTATAAATTATTTCTTTTTTTATTTAATAATTAGCAAAATTATGTTTTTTTTATTTTTAGAGGACAAAAAATTTATAATAGATAGTAATAAATATGTAGAAAATATAAATGTGATTATTCTAACAATGTTAAAAAATCACAATTGAGTTATAATAATATTTTAATTACAATTTCGGATAATCAATCTGGAGGTTTGGAACAAACATATTCCTCGTAGTGATAAATTAGTGAGTAAAAATGATTATGTTTGTGCATTACACATTGAGGTTAATGCTAACAGTATCTATGTATAGTTAAATATAACTAGTTCAAAATAGATGAAGGAGTAGTAGAAAAGCTAGAAAGAACTACTCCAATTTTAAAAACTGAGGCAGTCCCAACAATATTTCCAGGTCTTCCAAAATATTTAACCTCAACTGTAAAAAAACGATTTGCACCGAAACTACTTTTGATAAGTCCTACAAAAAAAGAAAAATATGATGAGAATAATGAAATAAATGGCACAGACAATTTATAACCCGATTCCCGATACACTAAACAATCCCGATACCGTTTACAGTCATTATCGCTAATAGACCATATATAGACGCACGTAAAAATTAGATATACATGTATAATAGAAACCAGCGGCGGATTAAGCAATTTGCCGCCTACAAGCAAAAAGAAATTTGCCGCCCGTTAATTTTTATAAGTTATTTTATAACCAGCAAAATACGTTATTTAGCAAAATGTATTCATAAAATAATTTTTTATTATTTAAAAATACTTAAAAAAATAACATCTGAACATAAAAAATATAAATATTATACTATGTACATTATTAAAAAAGTTTTCTTTGACTTTTTATGCTTGCAAATTCTTTAATTATATCATTAAAATGTATTTTTGACAATAATTCCGCTTCGATACTTAGTAAGGCTAATGAATTTAAACGATTTTCGCCATTGGAAGATCTTAAAAATATCTTAATTCTTTTAAGACACGAAAAATACCTCTTTGCCGAACAGTTCGTAACCGCCATACAGGAAAATATTCTTAGAGCAATACTCACATTCGGAAATATTTCTTCCAATTCCTGGTTTCAGATAAATGTAAATAAACTTTGGCCAGGTTGCTTTTTCTCAATTGTATTATGAATATACATCTTAAAATGTATGCATTCTTGTGTAAAAGTGTTTTCATCAATGTCTATTTCGTAAAATTGTTGGAGTCTTTCGGCCCCTCAAACAATATCATCATACTATATCAGTACTAGGTAATTGATTCGTTATCTATGTTAATCAAAAAATTGAATTTTTCATAAATGTATGCATATCCAGAATGTTTCATTTCTTGTTGCTGCCTGATTTTATCCAACACGGCAAAATAAATTATTTGTAATTTCTTTTTACCATCCAAAACTATTTCATTCGCTCTAGATTTATCTTTCTCTAGTCACATACAAGTGGTCTCACACGATGACGTTTCTGGTCCCATTCGTATTCTTCTTGTTTCGTTTTTTTTGCTTCTTATATGAACTGTTGAAACATTTCATCTGTTCTAATTTCACTCACATAACCAATTAAAGATTTATACAGATCAACAACATCTTCTAAATTAGCTGACGCTGATTGGAACATTTTACTTGTTTTATCAAATCGCTCTAACAATGAAGTCCAAAATACGGCCATGAAGGTAGATTCGAATTTACTTAAGTTGTTTTTCAAATAGTTAATAATTATTAAAATATTATAATAAAAGATAATATTTTTTTTATGAGTAACAAATTCACCACCCCCAAAATTTTGCCGCCCCAATCACCTGCTTGTTCTGCTTGTAGGGAAACCTAACGCTGATAGAAACGATAAAAAATTGATTTTCGTATTTTTTTTGTCTATCTTTTGATAACGGGACATTTTAGTATCCCGAAGATTCCTCAGGAGACAACGGGACAACAATACAAAAAACAGGACTGTCCCGTTCAAAACGGGACGTATGGTCACCTTAGTGGCTTAGTCATGTCGCAACTCACAAGTCGCATGTTTTTTACTATGCATGATTGAAACAAGGCATTGTCGAAATCGAAAAAAACATCAATTCTTAACTCTTATATATCGATTGCTTGTTTTAAATGACTATTTGTAAAAATTTTAAATCATAATACTGGACTAAAAAAAAATATTAATTTTATCACACCAACTTGAAATAATCATATTGTTAAGAATAACGCTTTTTATAGACTTAGAAATAAATGTAAATAACTAAACTACCTAACTCATCTGTTTAACTCCATATTTAATCACCAACGTATATTTTAATGAATCTATTATTTTAGTTTTATATATTCCTATGTAAAGATGTTAGATGTCATATTATAACACGGCATTTCGTGCTTTATCTTATAATAATATTATTCTGTACAGTGCATTTAGTTTTAGTTTTGAAATGTAAAGTTTTATCTAACTATTTAATAAGAGCTTAACACCTTCAATTCAAGCAACTGCTTGCTTAAAAAAGGTGTGTACATTATTTATATATTAGTTATAGTCATAGGCGTGCGCAGACCCCTGAGTCAGGTAAGGCTAAATTCAATCTGATCACCCACCCCCTGTTCACGGTCACATAAAAAAAATTATTACTATACAAATTTCGAAGTGATCCTTTTTTGGTTTTGTTGGTGACTGGTAAATGTAAACAATAAAACACATTAAAATAAAACAATTAGCCTGTATGTAATGTACCAATGTATATTATTATTATTAATTCAAAAAACGTTCAAAACGTAATATGCATAATATATATATAGTATAATATTAACAAATTGTAAATTTACTTCAATGAGTATTTATTATGTAATTTCTGTCGAATAAAAAATTTAATTATTATACATTATAAGGTAATTCTACGATTTTCATCAATTAAATGTTTGAACAAATTCAATGACCTTATCATAGTTGATGTTCCCCGTTTCTTCTTGTTTAATAAACATATATAAAAGAACATTCAATCTTTCTTGGTTCATTGTGGATCGAAGCTTTGTTTTAATAATACTGAGTTTAGAAAAGGCCCGTTCACAGCCACAGCTTGTAACAGGAATAGTAACGAATGACTTAAGAACAGTTAAAACATTTTTTTAAATAGTTGATCGATCTCTCTCGTTGAGCCATTTTACCCAAACGTAAACTTCTTTAGTTGATGTTCCTTTCAATGTTTCAGTGTCTGCCATGTTTTTTAATAATTTTATTTCAGATTTTATTTCATTAACATTAATGTCAAATAAAGTTTTAAAATATAAAGTATCTTCTTCTATAGTCTCCAAACTAACCAAATTCCCAATCCCTGTGATTAATTTAAGACTTTCTTGGTTGAATCGAACGTTTAATCCAGATATAATTTGATCAAGTAAAAAATAAAAACAAGAATGTTTCATTTCATCTTTTTTAGTTTCCTCAAAATATTGATGATCTTGATTGTCATAAACCTTTTTTGAATGTTTTTGTTTTTTTACTACAGGAATATCAATATTATTTTCATCACACATTTGTATAACATTGTTATATATTTTTTCATATTCATCATCATCAGACCGATATTGATTAATTGTTTGCTATCCTGGAGTTAAAAGATTCTATTCTAAATAAAACTTGTTAAAACATACCTACTTTTCTTAAGTACGATGCTCAAAACAGATTAATTTCATTGGCAGCTATCTCAATAGAACACAAAGCATAAAGAATATAGTACATTGATTGATGAATTTGCCAGTAAAAAAAGAAGAAACCAACGTTTTAATTAATACTCAAATATTTAAATAATACAATTATAATTTCCAAATTTGTGTAAAATGTTATACTATTTCTGTATTCATTTTATACTAATACATTATTTTTGAATATTTTAAAGTTTTAATAAAATGAAGATTTTTTATCAAATATATTAATACGCAAACTAAATAATTATAATTTAAAATAATGTACCCAACAAAAATAAATAGCTTATTTTTTCCTAAAGTCTCGAAAAATCTATCGACGGCACTGTCTGCAATAGTTTTTCCAAATGCATAGAAAAACTGTTGAAAAATTGAGTAAAAACTGAAAATTTGATTTCCCGTCGTTTGTTATAATGCTGCCTAAGTATTTGAAATAGTCTACTTGGATAATTTCTTTGTTTCTAATGTTATATTTATAGATGGTATGTTTTTCTGTAGCATACTAAAGTTTTGATCTTGGCTGCATTTTTTTCAGACTATATTCATTACATTTAATGCTGTTTGCTAGTTTTCCTCAGATGTTGCGAGAACGACTATATCATCAGCAAAGCGAAGCATTGTTATTAGTAGGTACCCCTCCTATTTTCACTCCGATTTCTTTTTGTTCTAACTTCTAACCAAAGCTTTATGACATTTATTGCTTTTTCAATAAATACATTGAACAATGCAGATGAAAGTGGGCACTCTTGTCTCACACCTTTTTGGATTCTAGCAGTTGTTGTATTAATGTTGATAATGCTTTCTTGTTCTTTATAAATCTTATAGAGAATACGTCTGTCTTTAAAATCTATCTCTGTTTCTTCCAAAATTTTAAAGAGACTTGTCCAATTTATGCTATCAAATGCTTTTTATAGGTCTATAAAAGCTATGTAAGTGATTTTTTTGTCTCTCAATTTGTTTTTCAAGTGTTACTCTCATACCTAAAATATCCTCCCTGGTTCCTTTGTTCTTCCGGAAACCATATTGGTCGTTGTCTAATGTAGCTTCTACCCTCTTACTTATCCTTTTGCTTACAATTATTGTCAGTAATTTAGCCGCATGCGATATCAAGTTTAAGGTCCGAAATTTTTTTTTTTTAAGTATGTACTTCGAAGTTCGAAGTAAGGCTTATGGGTTTTTTACTTTTTTCGCTTTTAGGTCAAGATAATAGTGATACCTACCAAAAGTTATCGATTTTTTTTTAAAATTAGCTGAGTATATAAAATATGTATGTCATTGAATACATAGTGAATTTTAAAGTTTTTAACGACATAACCTAATATTTTGGAGTCTAAATAACTAAAATCGATTTAGAGAAAGTCTCGTTAACGGAGAATTAAACCGTTTTTAATGTTTATACCTATTCAATTTTTCTGTAGTCATGCTTTAGAAAAAAATTGAGAAGAGAAAAAAAAAACCCTCTCAGTATTAGCTACAGCCTACATGTACTCGATAGGTATTAGGTTTATATATTTGAGTAAATTGCCGCTGTCTACAACTCGTTTTTAATTCTCAATAACTATAAAAACAAAAAAACACTACATTTAAATTTATTTTTAAATTAAAATAAATTAAAAATTAGACTACATTTTTTAAAACAAATTTACATTTTTTTAACACTGTACTTTTATTTCTGCTCCTTAGAGGCCAACAATAAACAAAATTAAAGTTATAAAATGTATAATCCAACTTTCGAAAAATGATCCGGGAGAGTTAACCACCCGACGTGACTCCTCCTGTATACGTGCCAGGAATCATTATCATTAATTATAGAATAGACTATCCTATAATCAATGCATATACCTATTAACATTAAAACCATACAGGAATAATTACCTATTAGGATTTAGGACTATTAAACAGAACAATTACAATTTATAAGTGTAATTTCATTATTTGGTGTTTTACTGTTATCACTTGAGAGTTGGAACACAGAATACCTATTTACTTATCTTTTCTATGCTATATACATTATAGACATACCAAATGGAAAATACCCATATTTGTTGCCCATCAGTTATCACTGTTATTAGATATCAGTTATCACTTATCTCTTAACACATTGGTTCATTACAAAACAAAACCTCGTGTCCTCGTGTTTCAGTTTTCAAATATTACATATTATTCATTTTTCAACAATTTAGTGTTTTAGTTAATTTAAAAGCATTTCTTATATTCTTTATTGTCTTTATATTATTGAGAAAATATGGGAAGAAAAGCAAAATTTGGCGATGTTGGAGTCGTTAAACAAATCAAAGGCCCTGGACGAAAAGCAAAAAAACAAAAACCTCCAAAAATGTTACCGGGACTTCCTAAAATTGATGGTAAAAATATGACTTACAGTATTACGAATTTTATGTGATTATATTTAGTAGAAGAAAAAAAAATGACGGATAATTTAGTACTCATTTGTCTTCATTATACTTAAAATTTACATTTCTCTTTACAGGTAATATTTTTCTTATTTAAAATTTGTCCATGTGATGCAAGATTAATCAAAAGTGTGTTAATAGTTTAATTTAAATTTTTTATTAAGTTAACCAATCTATAAATAATGTCTCAGTATAATTCTGTCATTCAGTTAAGTCACTTTACTTTGATAATAATAAATATTTATACCTATTCTGTATCTTTATCCTAAATGAGAGGGTACGCTTTACGCTTGCTAAAAATATTTAAAAAGAGATTAACATTCTTCAAAATAAAGTTTTCATATTGGAAGGTACTTGATAAAAATTAGTTAATTTATAGATAATAATTACTATTATGTTAATGCTACTAAAATGTTAATAGGTAAACGGTATAGCCTTAAAATTTGGGGTTAAAAGTGTTAGATCAAAACAACTGGATTCTGTTATTTATGGAACAATTTCATTTAAAAAATTCTATTATCTCATACAATATTGAGCGGGTAATAGTTGAAATCAATTTTTTAATTTTTAGGAGATGATGAACCAAAAAAATTGAGTCATCGACAAAAACAACGTGCTTCTAGAAGAATGAAAAAAAAAGAAGAAAGAAAGTTGATCAAAAAAGAAAAAAAGAAAGGCATTAAGAAAGAAGATGACATAATAGGTAAGTACCTTTCAATACATTTTATTAATACTTAAAAATGTATTAATAATTAATCTATAAATCTAATTAAGTAATTATTGAATAAAAAAATTAAATAAGAAAATAATTTCCAGTAGATGGTTTCATTGGAGTTATAAATTATTTTATTTGTTTATCAACATATATTTTTGAATCATATGATTTATGTTATATTTAAAACTAAGCGTAAGTTTAATTTAGTTTATAGATAACAATTATTAAATTTTAAATTGAGCCTGATAAATAAATACTAATGTTTTTGATGTTTGTTATCTTTTAATGCATTTTTATTACAGACCATGAAAAATCAGAAACAACAAAGAATATAAAAAGTGATATTGTTAAACAATTTTCTGACAGTAATAATAGTTGGCTGAAATCAAAAAATTCAAATTCTGTAATTCCTGAAAAAGGTATGCATTATATTTTGTTTTTAAATTTAAATTTTACATACTTTATATCCCAGTTGTAATTGTCTACTTTCCATAGCCATTAGAACATAGTTATTTGCTAGTATCAATAGTATCAATGTGTAGTAATTATTGATAAATGTATGTACTTAGATCTATTCGTATCTGGAATTGGTGTTTGTTTTTGGAATATGTGGAGTGTTAGAAAGATCATGAATGGTTAATGTACTTTATTTCTAATAATCCATCATTGAAAAATGCTGTGAGATTATGGTGGTAAAAGTTCTTTCATCCCTTCGATTCTCAGATAAGAAGATGGTTGTATTTAAGTTTTAAGAAAAGATTAATAACTTTTCTAATTAAATTGATTTTGAGCAAAGTTTTAGTGTATATTTCACTATAAACCTTATTATTGGAAAGTTTTTTTTTGTAATAAGAACCTTATACAATTTTGAAATTTAAATATAGTTGACAATTTTTTTTTTTATAAAAAGATTTGAAAAAAAAATTTTCTTTCTATATCCCAACTAACTAACATACACTCGTTGAAAATAGGAATTTGATGTAAAAACCGTTAACTTGTCAAAATTTTAACTAACTCTTATACAAAAATCTTAACAAACAATTTTTAGGATTTGTCAGTATCAAAGTATGTAGATTTCTTAGTCTTACTTAGAGAATTAATAATGTTATATATAAAAAAATAAAATATTTCCATAGTTTTATGTTTAGTACAACACTAATAGGTTACATTTTATTTAATTTATTAATGTATTAAATATAATTATTTTCCAATTTTATTTGGAAAAATAGTTTTATGTTAAAAATTAAAATTTCTTTTTGGTAATTTAGCACACTTACTTAGTGTGTTTTTTTCTTATTTTTCAATTGAAATAAAATAAAAGTACACATTTTATTGATTAAATATATGTAATCGAGTAATATGTATTATAAAAACAACATTTTTTTATACATTTTTACTTTTTCAGATGATGATATAGAAAGTTATGATAGTAATTCAGATATTGACGATGAAGAAGTGGAAGTAATTTTTGTTTATATTTATTTGTGTTTATAATAAAAATAGTATAACAGTAATTTCTAATCATTTTTATGTATTTATGAATAAATACATACATTACTCTTTTTATTTTACATAACTGAACATTTTAATTACATTATTATCAAAGAAGCTTCATTGTATTATAAATATTTTTATCAGCTGCTAAAAATATAATTTGTACTGTCTAAGTCAGCGGTTCTCAACCTATGGTACGTGTACCACTAGTGGTACATGGAAAGCCTCATAAGTGGTACGTGAAGAAAATCTTCCTTTATAAAAAAAAATATTGGAATTAATCATTATTCACAAGCTGTACGGTTTCTAAGTTTCTATTCCCTGTCATGTCAACTTATTTGTGCGAAAATTCATTTTCCCACTTATAGTACACTAAGAATAAATATATGAATAAATAAACGTAGAAAGTGATTTAAGACTTAGAGTTACCAATATGGAGCCCGATATTGATGTCATTGTCCGTTCATAACACCAACCTTCTCGTTAAAGTATGAAGTAAACCATAATAATTGTACCTACATATTTTATTCAATTTTTTTTTGTGCATTCAATACTTATACTGTCATAATTTTGTAGTTCCCAATAAAATAAAAATCTTTACGTATAAAATAAACGTTTGCATTATTAATAAGCCCCCCCACCCCAAAAAAATGTCAGGTGGTACGTAAAAGTTTTCAAACTGTGTAAGTGGTACGCGAATATAAAAAGGTTGAGAACCGCTGGTCTAAGTAGATGTGTTTGTAATAAATATTATTTTTATATTAGGCAAATGGTTTAGAAAGTTATGATGAAGATGTATCAGATGACGACTATTTGGTAGTATAATACATTATAATTAAAAAAGAAAAATTATGTAATAATATAATTGTAATTATAGGCAGGCACATTGGATGATGTTGATAGTTCAAATGAATCTGGAATTGAAGATACTATTCCGAAAAAAAAAAAAACATCCACAAAAAAAAGGAAGTCAGAAGAAAGTGATGATGAATTGTTACCAATTGAAAAAGCTGCAAAAAAATTAAAAGCTGCAAAGAAAAAAGAAGAGTATAAATAGAAGAAACCCATTATTATTAATTAATTTTTTAATTAGTTGATTATTTACATTTAGAGCTGAAGCTGATGAAGAAATGAAAATGCAAATTAATGTTGCTAGTCAAGATGTTTTTGTTTTTCCTGCTGATGATAAAATTGATGATCATATTCCTATACCAGAAGTTGAACAAAGAATTAAAGATATTTTATTAGTATTATCAAATTTTAGTAAATTTCGTGAAGAAAATCGGTAAACTAAATTTGAAAAAATATTTTTATTGTTATTGTTTAAATTATGATGTTTTTTATTTCTTTTTTTTATTGATGTAGAAGCCGTCAAGAATACACTGAATTATTACTTAAAGACTTATGCACTTATTTTAGTTACAATACATTCCTTATGGAAAAAATTATGCATTTGTTCCCCCTTGAAGATTTAATGTCTTTTTTGGAAGCTAGTGAAACACCACGACCAGTGACTATTCGAACTAACAGTTTGAAAACTAGGAGACGTGATCTTGCTCAAGTAAATATTTTAAACTTAATTTATTTTAGAGAAGCTTCTCTGAACTGACATATTAGGAGAACATCATTATATTAATTATGAAGAATTGTTTTATTGAGGTAAATAGGAGTTTCCCCAATTCATACTTAGTCTTAAATAACGATTTGGTATCATATTTTAGAAAATACATAATCTAGGACGTAAAACTTTGAAAGTACATGATTTAGAAAATAATAAACTTGTTCATGTATTTTGTGTTACTCTGTAGTTTAATTGTGAATAATAGTTATATTTTATATCCTTACTATCACAAAATAACTATAAAATTCAATATCTATTCAATATTCATATGTATTCATAATCGTAAAGACGAGGAATATCAAAAAATAATAGCATACAATAGTCCAGTGTTGTACATTATACCTACATCTAAAACATAATTTTTTTTCTATATATATATATATATATATATATATATATATATATATATATATATATATATATATATATATATATATATATATATATATATACTTTTGCAAAACCATGGTTTGAACATTTCAAATTTTTTTCATTAGATAATAAGTAGTTAATGTTTGATAATACAGTTTAAAAATTATCAGTATTTATGAGTATGAAATAAACAATACAAATATTCCTAAAATGTGACATTCTACAACATTTCTAACATCTGCTTCAGTATCCTTTATAACAACCTGTGATAGAATGTTCTACACCACTTCTAGTGAACCGCATTGTGGTTATAAACTTTATTTTTAAATAAGTGTTTAAGTAGCCAACTAACTTCAACACTTATGATATAAAATTTATGCATATTTTTTTATGATATAATCATAAAAGCGGTTGAATGCTCACAGTCCACTGCCGATCTTACCAATTAGAGTGTATTACATTAGAATTGAACCTCCCCTTGGAATATTTAAATTTTAATTGAGAAATGAAGATGTGTTATTATGTTTATTTTTTAATTTAAGGCTTTGATAAACCGTGGAGTCAATTTGGATCCTATTGGTAACTGGTCTAAAGTTGGTCTTGTTGTGTATAATTCTACTGTGCCAATAGGTGCAACTCCTGAATATTTGGCTGGACATTATATGCTTCAGGTAAGATAATGTCTTATCAATATCACAAATCTGAACTTTGTATCTATCTAATTGCTTGGAGTTTGAATGGTTGACACTTTTTCCATAAAATCTTATTAAATGTGTGATTTTTTATATTGTGAATTTAAATATTTTGTCTTTAAAAATAAAATTAGTTTTAATTTTGTTTTCAGTGTAAATGTCTTTTCATACATTTCTTTATTTTATACTTATATTTTTAAATCTAAAATACAGTAAATACACACTAAAAACAAAAATTACATTCAAAATCCTTAGTATCTATTTGACATTTAAAAAAGTTATTAATATTGTTGTTTGTGACAAATTAGAACTTTGCTTTGGATTGATAATTTACTAAAATTTTTAAGTATTTGATAATTATTTTTATTCTGTATAGTCATATTTCTCTAAAAATGAAAGCCAATATCCATTATAATTTTCTCGGTGAAAATTATTTAATTTTTTTTTTTTGCAGGCAGCTTCTAGTATGCTACCTGTTATGGCATTAGCTCCTCAAGAAAATGAATTCATTTTAGATATGTGTGCTGCTCCAGGTGGTAAAGCTTCGCATATTGGTAAATACATGTATATACTTAACACTTAAGTCTTACTATTATGGAATTGTTAAATTAAACCAATTTTTACTGTAGCTGCAATAATGAAAAATACAGGGGTATTAATTGCAAATGATGTGAATAAGAATCGAGCTAAAGCAGTAATAGGAAATTTCCATAGAATGGGAATTGCTAATTCTGTTATTTCAACCTATGATGGCAGGCATATACCTCAGGTAAATACAATTTTAATTTTATTAATTTGTTAATATATTTTATTTATTTTATTTTAGATTTTTATTTCATATTTATACTATATGTATTAAATTGTAAAGAGCTGACTTATTTGTATTGACATTTTTAACACTTTAGATATTCAAAAACTTTGATAGAGTTTTATTAGATGCACCATGTACTGGAACTGGAGTTATAAGTAAAGATTCTGGAGTCAAAATGAGTAAAGATGAAACCGATCTACAAAGATGTTTCACATTACAGCGAGAATTATTATTAGCTGCCATTGATTCTCTCAACTTCAAAAGTTCAACTGGTGGATATTTAGTTTATTCAACTTGTTCTGTCCTTGTAAGTTATATTTTTTAATTCCAAGTGAAGCAAAGGATCTAATGGTTTTGTAATGAAGTTTTATTTCTTTCTTCCTTTTTTCCTTTTTTTTTCAAGACACTTTAGGGTACACTTTACTTTGTCCAAAAGTTTCATCCAGCAATACTATAGACCAACAATCATATGTAAATGTAACTATGAGAGTTCATTTTTCTCTCTTCTCAGTAGTTTTTCCAATTGTGCAGAAAAACTGGTAAAAATAGTAACATTTTTGAATTTGACACTTTCACTAAATCAGTTTTTGTTATTTTGTCATAACTCCAAATGTAATGTTAATTACTTGAAATTTTCACCATAATATATTTATGACATATCTTAAAATACTTGGCCATAAATTGAAAAAAGAAAAATATTGACAATTTTATGCTAAAATAGGACTTTGAAAATACCTTGTTTTTTAAAGTTTATCCCTTATACATTTTTTTATATTTGACAAATAATTTGAAAAGTTTAATATGACTTTCGCATGTACTTAATGAATAATATAGAATAAACCTTAAAAATTGTCAGTCAAGATTGTTTTTATAAGTGTTAAATTTAATTTGTATAATATTTACAGAATTGACTGTTTTTTCATCAATTTTCAACTTCAGTGTGTACTCAAAATCATTGAGCCATCCAATCATTATTAACCTTTGGACTCAGGTTAAATAATATATTTTGGAAGAAAATAATTTCTCTTTTGTTTAACCAAAAAACTTAACGTTTTGAAAAAATTTATTTCGACAAAATACTTCTTTTCAAAATGTCCAATGTTATTATTATTTTTTTTTTTCTAAGTTGGAACTATTTAGAATTAGGTCTTTTGGACTTGTATTTGAGCTAGTTATGTCCTGTCTTATTAAATTAAAGTCATATGTGAAACCGCTTGTTTATATTTAAAGGGATTAACTTCATTTCAGATATTATCGTCTGTTACATCCCGTTAATAAATACCCTAACATATTAAACCATAATATCAAAAGCGTCTCATTATTTTAGGCCAGTCATTATTTCGCCTTCCGCTACAAAAATTATTATAGTATTTCAATATTCTTAACTTTTCAAGGATAACAAAATTATGATGTTAATTTGTTGCTAGCATATTATCAACATATTTTAATTAATTGTTTTTTTAAGCTCTTTAGATTACTTAAGATCAAACTGTTTTTGTGGGCAATAGAAAAAATTATCTATAAAAATATTATCGTAACTCAAAATGAAAAAAATAATCTAAGAACGTTTACCGCTTTAGCTGATGATTTCAAATATATCATATAGAAAATTTTGTGTTTTAATTTGGAAATATCTGTATTCATATAAATATTTATAAATTATATAAGTTTACTAAAGTCATGCATATATTTAATATTTTATTTTTCCATATAATAACAATAAATTATGAGAACTTGTTTATCACTCAACATTTTTTTAATACATTTTTCAGTAATTATTAAAAAAAAAAAATTACTATTGATTTTAAAAACAAATTATCTGATGAATATAGATAGTAGTGTTTATATATATGAAAAAAAAATTAGAACCCGTTTGAAATGTATTTTTTTGAATTGTTGATTTCTACCTAAAAGTTTTAGTAAAAGATTGTATGAAAAGATTATAAAATTATGTTTTATGATTTCAGGTAGAAGAAAATGAATGTGTTATAGATTATGCTTTAAAAAAAAGAGATGTAAAATTAGTAGATACAGGATTGAGTTTTGGTACTGAAGGTTTTACCAATCTTCGTCAACACAGGTATATTCATTTAATATTAATGGTTTTAAATTAATTTTCAAAACTACAGTTACTATCAGTATTAATTCATTAATCCTTTATAGTTTTAAGAAACTGGTCCATTAATTTGCTATGAATTATACTTCAATTAAATAATTTGATTTTAGGTTTCACCCTACAATGAAACTTACAAGACGTTATTATCCACATACTCATAACATGGATGGATTCTTTGTTGCTAAATTAAAAAAGTTTTCCAATATAATTCCCAAAAATGATGAACCAGAAGATGAAGAAATTGAGTCGGATAATGTTGCTGAAAATGATGAAGTTATTCAAGATACTGAAGAAAAAGCAACAAATAAAAAAAAACCTAAGCATGGACGTGGAAAAAATAGAACCGAAAAAAAAAATTAATTTGTACTATTTGAATTTGTTTACAATTTTCCAATACATGTACAAATAAGATGAAAGTGTATATTTTTTTACTCTAATAAGTCTTTATTAATACTTTCAGTATTAATTTTAAAATTGATCAAAATGTTCATTCATTATCCATGAATATAACTTATGAATATTTCATATGTTTAATAACACTTATGTTGTTTGAATGAAGATTATGTTATACATAACCATTCTTAAAAATTAAGTTTCTTGATAAATTAGTTTTCATTCTTATTGAATTTCATTAACATTATTCTTATGTTACTGGAATTTTGAAGTTGCGTTAACTAATAGAAGTAACATAATTTTTTTAAATATTATTTTTAAAAGAATTATACTATTCGTATCATTTGACACAATAAGACTATAGTTCAGCGGTTCTCACCCTGGGGTATGTGAAAAAAATTGAGTACTGGTGGAAAAGTGAAATTTAATGTATTTGAAATATTATTATTTTCCCATACTTATATTCTTAATTGGTATTTGGGTGTATGTAAAATAGTGGTGAGAGGTCAAGGATTACGTGAATGAAAAAAGGTAGAAAAACCCTGCTATAGGTACTTAGATAGAAATAGCCATCCATTGATGGTGCTTGATTTTGATAAAATTCTATTTTACCTTCTTTATGTTCATGACTAAATGCTTCAAAGTCGGGTTAGTCTAGGTTTTTGTATTTTATTTTTACAATGTTGAAGAGAATAGTATTAAAATATATTATATTTATATTTAGTCATGATTCAAATAAAATTCTTGGATAAAACAAACTTAATTAAATTAATAAAACATTTATTTCATTAGCGTCCACAAAGAAAAATTAAAATAGAACACCTATGTTAAATATTTAATTTCACATTGTTATATATTTTTAGATTCTGAACGGAGTGAAGAATGTATTGATTTTACAATGATGTGTGTTTTTTTTTATTTTTTTTTTTTTTTTTTATTTTTGTGTCTGTCGACACGATTTGGGGCAGTAAAAATGCTTCGATTGCCTTATAGAGCAACTTTTCTGAAAGGAAATTGAATCTAGTTGGTACTTTGGGGGGTCAAAAGTTAAAAATTTTCAATATTTTTTTAACGCGCCGGGAAAAACCCTTAAAAAATGAGGGAAAAACGGTATATTTTACGCAAAACCAGTTTTCGACAAAATCAAATTTTTTATTTTGCTATATTTTTGATAACTCAAAAACTAATCGATGTAAATACTTGAAATTTTCACCAAATGTTTAGATTAGCGTTCTCTATACACCGTTAAATTTTCAAAGTATTTTGAATTTTATTGAGCTAATTATAGACAATTGAAATTTTCAATTTTTTTAAGTATTTTTTTTTAAAATAACGATAAAATTTTTTTTTTTTGCCAGAAAATCTTGAAAATTTAATACAAGGTTTCTTATAAGTTTTTTAATTTTAATTTTTCTTTAATGATAATCAAAAATTATAAATTTAGGTATATAAATAATATCATGTATACAAAATATTCATGTACAATAACTAATTTAAAAGAATCAAATCAAATGCAGCACAAACTATTGTCTATTATGAACATAAGATTATTGATAGTTAATTATTTACATTTTTAAATTAAAATATATTATTTAATATATAAATATAATACGCCAATATAACTGCCAAGTTTAAACAATCTGAGTGTAAGGAACGCGTGATCAAACGCCGCCGCGAAAAACTGATCGGACGATACGAACGCGAACTGTTGGAGTGTCGTAAAGACGCCGAGAAAATGTCGGTCAAGTGTTGTTCGGCGTACGCCGACGCTCTGGCGTACACCGTATACCGCATGCAACACCACGAGCGATCGCATTTGCGATATTCTCGGCATAAACTCGTCAAACTGGCGTGGTTCGGGAAAATGTGCACGCGGAGTGCCGAAGATTCGCTGGTGCAGCGTTTGTTGGACATGAGTAAAGATAAAACTACCGAGAAACCGTCGCAAACGCCTAATGTGTTGGTGTGTTTCGGCGACGGATCGTTGCGGGACGGCGTGAGCTACGGCGCAAACCGCAAACCCGCGGTGTGCTCGCTACGCCGGGCTTTTCACCGGAGACGTGACCGGTGCGCGGTCGTGGACGTGGACGAGTACATGACCACACAGTGTTGTTCTATGTGTACTGGACGCATGGCCATGCCGCCCAAACACAAAGAAAAATCAACATCACAGAAGAATACCGAGGGAAATGTCGATATTACGACGAGACGCCGACGCCACGATCACAGGTTCCAGTTTTGCCCGAAATGTGGAATCACTTGGAATCGAGACGTCAACGCGGCCCGCAATATCGCCATGGTTGCCCGACGGCTGATCGACTATCGGACATTATATTCAAATAATAATAATTTTGTAACAAAAAAAATAACAATATTGTTGTAATCGTCGGACGAGAACGTTACCGTTGTTTGTTCGACGGACGCGTTTATTTCCATGTAATAATTTATGTTTTTACATTCAATAAACGATGTCTTAACCTTTCGACGTGGCAATACGCGTTCCCGAGGTGGGAAATAATTGCCCGTTAAAGGGTTAACATTATTGTACAATGGTTTGTAAATTGATAACAATGCTTGCATTATTCTTATCTTATCAATGATAAGGAAAATTAGTAGTAAATTGTATTTATGTATATAGTATCTATACATAATGTCACATAGCAATATTAAATACAAGGTGTATAATATTATATATCCTTCATTCAATTTAAGTGTTTGATAATACCTATGACAATATTATGTAGTATAATACAATTTACTTTCAATGGTCAATTAATCTCGAGTCGTGAATGTTGAATTAAGTGTGTCACTAAGTTAAGTTTCTTGCTCTCATCAGTAGTTTTGCCTTGTACTTGGTGATCAAGATTTTGTAATTCAGTATTTCAGTTGGTATTGTATTTTTTATCATAATAGTTTAATGTTTTATGAGATTATCGAGCTTTAACGCCATTATTCTTAAACCAGTAAATCAACCAAATTTAAGTTAAAATGTCGATATTCGAGAACTCTGCAACTTTGAAGGACAAAGTTGATGATACACAGCCATTGAAATGTACAATTCTCAATACACGGAACACCAATGGATTTACGGTGAATCATTTAATAACTTTTTACACTGAGTTACTCAATACTTAATTGATAAATTAGTATATTATGCTTATCTGATACATTTATCAATGAAGGAATATGTAATAGAAGTAACTTGTTATGGAGCTCGGGACCACACTTGGAAAATATTTAAACGTTATAGTGATTTTGTCAAACTACAAATTACGTTGCATAAGATTTCATCAAAAATAAATTTGGATTTGCCACCAAAAAAATTTATTGGGAATATGGATCGAAAATTAATAATGCAACGACAAAATGCTTTGCAGGTAAAGTATACAATGTTTTAAGTATTTCTAAATAAAATATTTTATTATTCAATTGGTTGGTACTTTAAATTGTATTTAATACTTAATTAATAAAATATAATTTACATAATAACTCATGATTTGGATCTTTTGAAAAGGCTAAATTTTATAAGTAAAAAAATAATATGAATTATATAAAATACACTTTTCTTTGAACATTTTTTTATTAGGTACAATATTTTTAGAATCTTGTGGACTTTCATATTTACTTATTTATTATTTTAATGAATTTAATTTTTAATTCTTGAATATTTCTCATATTTTACAAGAACAATTAGGCACTAACTAAAATATTAAATTACCAAAACATTTCCGTGTATAATAATACTTTTTTAAATTTACATAAATATTTTTCATTATTTTTGTTTTAATTTAAATTATTAGATACCTGCCTATTTACTTTTGATTTTATTATGTATTTGTTATACATATAATGTGTCTACAAAAATATTTTTATTGATTTCGTCTCAAATACTTGTATGTCCGAATAAAATTTATTTACATTTTTCTCGATAGGAATGTGATAATTGATAATTGCTTTTAATATAATGAAAATTAAATGCTGGTAAAATCGCCCTATATTTTCAAATGTATTAATGGTTACTATTTTAATCTTGGTTAAAAAGTACGCATATTTTATTGCTTATCAACTTTTTAAATGACCATAATTATTTTGTTTCTAGAGCTCTTTAAACTTAATGGTTGAGAATTTTATGTTAGCAAATTCTTTAATTATCAGAAGTTTCTTGGATCCAGAATCTTACAGTGAATATTGTAAAGGTAATATGAACATTGATAGTGAAATTTTTTTATTTTTTTATTTTAGAATTATACAGTCTGTAAAAATATTTTTATAATGAGTACAAGTGATATTTACATAATCGAGACAATAGGCTTGAGGGAAGAAGCCAACCATTGTTGGGACTTCCGGGTGAGATTTGGTGATAGTTAGTCAGCCAGTAGGTCTCGGCACCACGTTTTCTTTAGACGCCTGCTGTGGTCTCCGGGAATGGTAAAGATGGAGAGTTCAGCTATCAGAGGATTTCTGTGATCTTGTGTACTGGAGTGGAAACGTTTATAGAATGATTTGGCAGTGTTTAAAACTGTTTGGATGGATAGGTCTTTGTGTAGTATGTAGTTGGAAACATAGTATGGAGTTTTTGTTATTTGCCGGAGGCATTTAGATTGGAACGTTTGTATCTTTTTGATATTAGAGGGCTTGGCAGCCCCCCCAGACTTGTAGGCCATATGTCCATATAGGTTTGAGGAGCATTTTGTTCATCAGTAGTTTATTTTTTAGATTTAGATGATTTGATGTAAGAAAGTAGTGTAATTGGTGTGATCGAATGTTTAAGGTGAGGCGCTTGAGGTGGGTGTGGGTTGCCCAAGTTAGACAACGATCTAGGTGCAGACCCAGATATCGGACGATTGGAGCAGTTGGTAGGGGGATGTTATTGAAGTACATGTGGGGACAGTCTGTTCGTAAATGATAGTGAAATTTAAGAAATTAATATGATAAGTTAAATGTATTAGTTTATTATTTTATTCTGTTGTATTAATTTATTTTCAAATAAACTAATCAAAATTTAAGTTAAAAACTGAAATCTTCTGTAAATATGATTTTGCTCAGAAATACAAATGAGAAAGGTAATTTATTGGCTGTAATATTAAAGTTACTTTAATACGCAAATTACTACAGATGAATATTATTTTAAATTGATAAAAGTAAATTAAGAAAATTTAAATAATAGTTCAATATGTTATATTATCAATATTTGATATTATTTATATGTCAACAGTTATCGTTAATTTTAATTATGGAGATTTTACTAATTTTTATGTTATTGTAGCAATTCTTGTTAACTAAAATACTTGATAACATTGTAAATATTAAAAAGTTATAAATTAATTTCAATGGCTCTTATATTAGACCTTAATTTACTCAATTTGGAACTTATATTAATGCTGGAATGGTGATGATGACCTTAAAACAAGTTTCTTTACAACTAGTAATGCTCAAGGTTAACATTTAATATCCCATTTTTTTTCTTACACTGTGTAAAGATATCCTTCAAAAATGTTTTAGTTAATTTTTTTGTCTCAACTTGATTAATAATAAAAATGATTTGTATATTTATTATGTCTTTTCAGTTTCTTCTATAATTTATGAATTAAATCATACGATTTAGAAACTAATTTTGAAGAATTTACTATAAATTATTTTTATTATAAATCATCAGCCATTAGTAGATTATAATTTAATTCAGTATAATGATATTAGACCAATTCAATTTTATATAATATTTATATTATTTTGTCAAAAATAAAAGTTAATTCTGAAATATTTCTATTCAGTTCAATATTAAAAATAGGTATGATTTCTGGGTAATAAAATTAAAATTATTACTTGAGCATTACATTTATTAATTATGCTTGTAGAGTAAATTTTAGGAAACAAAGCACATTATTACAAATGTAAAATTTATTTCAAAAACTTAAAATTAAAATAATCTTACTTAGTGTGCACTTTCATTTAAATTGTCTTTTCAGTTAAATTTCCAAATTTTTTTCATTTAAAATTATTTTAGAAACATATACTAATTTAATTATTCTTTTACGTAATTGTGTTAAACATATTTAATATGAAAGATAAAAAAAAGCAAGCAAGACACTGGTAGTGGGTATAATATAACTTTGTGTGGTTTATTTTTGATATTAGCTCAACTAACATATGATAGTTTTATGTTATATCATTACGAGAATGAATGGAACTATAAATCATAGCATTCACAAAACGGTTTAAGTTGTAGAGTTCTTAACTTCAGCTAAATTTTAAATCCCGTGAATTGACAAAATAAAGTAAATATTATAGAAGTCAAATGTTAATTTGGACTGAATCCATGCAATTTCTAGAATTTCTTGGATTATGCCTTCTTAATGATATCTTTATATCTTAAGTATTCTACCATTTTGTCATAGTTATTAAACATTTTATGTTTATAGAAAGAAGTTATATTATTATTATTATAATATTACAAATTATACATATTCTTAATTTTTATCTTGGGATGGT
The DNA here is from genome assembly GCA_027580255.1 of Therioaphis trifolii. Taxonomy (NCBI): domain Eukaryota; kingdom Metazoa; phylum Arthropoda; class Insecta; order Hemiptera; family Aphididae; genus Therioaphis; species Therioaphis trifolii. The sequence goes on from CM050404.1 coordinate 52,350,009, forward strand.
TAGTTTTAAAACAAAATGTTTAATGATTTAATTAATTTTTACATTATTAATTGTATGGTTCTTTAGAATCTTTGTTCCAAAAAGTCGGAATGGTATTAAGAGGTAATAGAGAATTTGAATTATCAAAAGAACTTCCTAATATTGGTTGGCGTTTAAGAAGAAAATCATTTTTATCTAAATGGAAAAAGGATCCGAAACAAGAACTTTTATTATCATGGACTGAATGTGGGCCGGACCTTTCACTTAAACAATTTGATTTAATTACAGTACTAAAATCTATCTCTAGTATAATAGTAAGTTAAATAAATAAAATAAATAATTCAATCTTAATGATACCTCTTTTTTATATTTAGCATCCCCTAGTAGATGTCCCTGTTATATTGCCAAGTCCTGAAGGATATGTATTATCCGTTCATAATATCCAAGTGGGTAGTTTGAGAGATCTACTATATCAAACAACACCTTTACAGCCATTCTTAAAAAAATATTGGGATACTTCTTCCCATGTTTATTTACCAGACCATACTATGGTATCTTATATTAAACAGATTTTATATGGACTTAAATTTTTACATGATAATCATATTCCTTATGGTAGGTGTTTAGATACTACTCTTAATGATACTGTTTTTTAATTAAATTATTATTTATAGGTCACTTACATTCTGGCAATGTTTTAGTGTGTGATATTGAAAATATAAAATTGACTGGAATTGAAAATAGTACTTTAGGATTACCTGCATATTATCGTTCTTTTTTAGTGCAGCTTGGAAAAAAACGTATACAAAATTTAAATGATGCTGATATCTATGGGTTTGGTCATATATTGTATGAGTTAACTGAAAATGAACCTTTAACAAGGCCTTATTGTGAACACTTTTCTCAAAAAACTTCATTAAATTTGAGTGAGATTATTTTTATATATTTCATAAATAATGATTATAATTATTATAATAATAAGCGTGATAAAATATATATCAACTTTAATTTTTGTTCAAAATGTAAGTGAAAAATTATTTTAAAAAGACTTAAAAAAGTTTTAATGTTATAGCTAAACTGATGAAAACCATACTATCGCCTTCTTCATCAAAGTTACTTATGCCAAATGTGAATTCTATTATAACAAATTTGAAACAAGTGCGGATGGTTGATGATCAAAAGGATCCATCATTTTTCAAGTTCAAAATACCAGCCATAGTGAAAGACCATTTTACTTTAATTGCTGAAAAATGCATGTCTAGAATTTTTGAAGATCAAAATAAAGTACATATTATTTTTTTATCTCAATTACACATAAAATTTAAAAATAATTAAATACATATATTGATCAAACATTATCTACCTTCTGTAAGCAAAAGCTTGTATTTAAAGTTAACTTTGAAGGATAGTTGACTATTTCATAATATATTGATAATTAACATAATATTAAAACACAATTTATAGATATATTAACAATAGCAATAAAAGATAAAAGTAGATCTAGAATAATATTAATAGATGTACAATTAATCTAGAGACAGAAATAACCATTATATAAGGATATAAATACGCATACTTGTTATAGATTCTTATGATTTTATATTACTTTATAGATTGCATTAGAAAAACGACATAAAAAAATATATAAAATCATTCATGATCCTGAAAAATTTTCTGAAACAACAAAGTCTAAACATTTTGTAAGTTGGATTCCTTAAATAAATTATAATTAATAAATTAATTAATAATCATTTTTATAGGAGTATCATTCAATTAAAAATAACAGTTTATGTGACACCAATGATAGATCACATAGTTCCAGTAGCAACAGTACATTAACTTCTGTGGGTTCTGATACTCCAAATAATAGTAAGTTATAAGTTATTGAATTAAATTGTAGTACATATGAATTGCCTACTTAGTTAAACAATATCATAAATTTAATAATATAATTGTAATTTATTATTTATTATTTATCTAAATTAGAAACTCTAAAACTTCTTTTAATGAGTACTTCTTAATAGTGGATACATTTCCCAATGGGGGAATCTTGCAAACAAATTGAATCCCCTAAGAACTGAAGTTAACACTGGGAAATATTTTTATTAAAAAAATATAATTATATGTATATCTTAATTGATTTAGAACTTAAAAAAGTGTTGAGGTATTCTTTGTGTAAAATTTAATTTTTGCTTAAGCTTGGTTATTGTTGTTTTAAGGATTTAATTAACATTTATAACTGATGAAATATTATATTTATTATTTAATAATAATTAAATTTGAGCAAAATAGAGTGAATATTTGTGAATTATTTATGAATCATTTATCTGTATTGCTTATTATTTTGTCATAGTTGCTGTTAATTCATCATCTTCAACCATTCCTCTTCCACCGCCACCTCCACCAACTATCACAACAATTTCATCACAATTAATTCAACCAGACAATCAAAGAATGGCTCTATTATCTTCCATTAATTTGTTTGATCCAAATAAATTAAAAAAAGTCTCAAAATAATTAAATCAAAGCGTAAATACTTTTACTAGAAAAATTGTTTTTTCATTGTTGTTTTTTTTTTAAATTGTTCCTAATGGTGCTATAAATTAATTTTAGATATCCTTAAGTTTTAAATTATTTTTGATACACTATAAAATTCATGTATATTATGGATTTTAGTTGTTACCGTTTCATTGTTGGACTAATATATTTTTTGTAATTGCTTAAGTGTTTTGAAAATTATGTGTTTATAAATATATATTTCGTTAGATTTATTAAAATAGTATTTTTGAACTTTTTTTTTTTATTTTCAAAACAGCTGTGTTTAATTTTTGTATAGAATTTATTACAAAGCTATTTAAATTTTATTTTTAAGAAAATTATGAATGTATTTTTCTTTTAAAATTAGAAAAACTTAAATATTTTTAGCTTTATACCAGTAAACCATTATCTATATAAAATAAGTACTTATATTTATAAAATAACAATATTTTTATTTTTAACTCATATATAATTTTACTATGCATAATAAACAAATGTGTACTGTTTAGAGTTATGTATTTTATATGAATGAATTATAGTATTAATTAAGATACACATTAAAAAACTATCATCAATTTCAAAGCTTAAAATGTTTTAAAAAGGTTGATATAGTATGTTAATTGAATAAATTCATGTTTTTTTTATCAAATACTGATATACATAATTTTATCTATTAAACAATTCAATAAATTAAAGACTAAATGAGGTTTTGTAGTTAAGATTTGTTATTAAATTATATTTATTTAGTAGTTACGATCTAAAAAATTGAATCAAAACTTAATTTTCATACAAAGTGTACCTAAATTAGTATCTATAAAAATACTTTATGTAGTTTATTCAAATTTTTTTATTTATAAAAAAGTGATTTATAAGTATACATAAACAAAGAGTTAAAACTTGAATAATACTTTTAATTGTATCGTTATGTTACTGTTACTATTAAAAATTATTTTCATTATTTAAACGTTAATTTTTATTTTATAAACTATTATTGTATCATTAATTAAATAGGTAATTTATATAGTAATCAAATTATGATTTTTTAAGTGGACATCACATATTGATTGCATATCTCTGTATCAACTATTTATGTATTGATGTAAAATTAGCTGTATCGCCTGTATAATGAACCCAAATTACTAAAACAGTTAGAGTTGATCCACTTATCAATTTTTTATTAATTCCAGTGTCAATATAATTTTTACAATAAAATTGTTTTTTGTTGAGTATACTATTTATTGTAAAATAATGAAAATATTGAAGAAATGAAAGAAGTAAGTCAATGTCAAAAGTCCTTATTGTAAAAATATCTTACATATCGCTAATGTATATATTTAAGTAAATAATTGTTTCAAAACTATAATATGTACTATTTGTTAAGTATGAAAATTTATTTGTTGTTGTTATTATTATTATTATTATTATTATTATTATAATTTATCCAAAAATTTATTATGATCCAATATATGTAACATGTTTTTCAAAGTATTTTGTTATTAATTATTTGTTGTTTACATCATTAAAATAAATTTTTTTTGCAAGTTTGAACCGAGAAACACAAGCAGGTTCTACTGTGGTATTGCTCTGCCCAAAAAATATCAATAGTAAACTTTGTAATTAATTCATTTAAAGTATAATCATTTAGAATGATTTTCTAAGTCTCATGAAAAATGTATAATGTATCATGGTACTTTATTTGCTATTGTAAATAGTTGCGTAGTTTGTTCTGAATTAAAATTATGAAATAAGTAAATGGGTGAATAAATAATGCTACTCTTTTAATGAAAGCCTTAAAATAATATGGTTTTGATAATTAAAATAAAGTAATAGCTTCCAAACCAAATTTTTATATTTTTAAATAATGGCCATTTTTGCAACTACAGTAGAATTTCAGTAATCCAGATTTCCGATATATACCAGACCTGATTACTACTAGAACTAGATTAACTAAAACGCTAAATTAATAAAAATTCATTTTTAATGCAAAATCTATACTATTTTCATGTAAACATTAAAGACATATATAGGTACATTCTTAATATAATATTGTATTACATCTATTATTTGATGGAAAAAGTCTAAAAAAAATTATAAATGAGTAGAAATTTATCTAATCGGCCTACTATTGATAGGTGTATATCGGGATGGGTCAAAAATGTCTGGACTTTCTAGATACATGAGTTTTTATGCTCACAAGCGCTATCTAGTTTTTATGCACGACATAAAAGATTGTGTTCTTTATTATATATATCATTATATATCACGTGCCAACGAGACTGTGCAAATGCCGCATAGAGTAATTCATATTACTCTATGACGCCTATACACTAAAACTTAGACGGAAACTACCCCGAGCGCTAGTGTCGGCCTGCACGGTGTCTATAGCCGTGATTTAAAACATATAATCTTAATTCTTATCACTGGACTAGGTTTCAGACATGAACTAAGATTATCTTAGTTCATGGTTTCAGATTTAAGAAAACATATTAATTTTTTTATAGGTATTAGATACACTGAAAAATAGATATATAGCAAAACATTCCATGCAAGTCATAGAGTAATAAGAATATTCTTATTACTCTATGATGCAAGTGTACTGTAGCCAGTATTAAATGTTATGAGAAGGTATCAAATTTTGAATGTGTCAAGTTCTCAAGTGTTAATGTTGAAACAGCTAGTAGTAAACTTTTAATTGTCATTATTAGTTTCGATATTTTTTTCTTAGTACTTAATACTTAATATTGACATTTTTTAAATTACTCATTTATTGAATATAACTATTGTTGACATCAAGTATATTTGACAATTGGTTAATATTTACACTGTTAAAAATAAGACAAATGGATTACAACGAAGTAAAAGTTAATTTAAGGAAATTTGCTTTTCCTCTGTCTACTGAAAGTGCATTAAATCAAATACGTGAGTTAATATTTCTTATTTATTAATAATATTATTAAATACTTGATACAATATAATGTTTCATTTTATTAATAATTATTTATGTTACTTTATTAATAATTTAAATCAAATGGTTACACTTAATACTATTCTTAAATCATAAATATTAATTTGACCAAACCAATTAGTTAGTATTGGTGGATTAGGTTTCAAATTGTATGAGCTTCCTATTATGAATTATGTACAATATTTGTATACCTTTCAAAAGTAATTCTTTATTATTTAAAAATGTATGTTAAAATAATTCTTTAATAATCTTTTATAATCTTAGAGACTATTATTAATGGTGAAACATCACGCAAACAGCATTTAAATGAAGATCTTGCTATGGATTTGATATCAGAATTTATATTTTGTGAAACAAATGAAGAAGGGAAACCTACCAAGGTTGGTAACTAAGCTATTTTTAATTAATACAAATATTAAACTTAATGCATTAATTTTTTTCTTTAGCCTATGTCTCGTATACGACACTTAGAATTACTAGTTATGATTTGCGAATACTTTAATAAGACAAAAATTAAACAAGATAACGATAATTGTTGCGGAGATACTGCATTAAATGCTATTTTCATGACTTTATTCCCTCAATTTGGTGCGCCTCCTCAGCGAACTAATATGTTAGTAAGCCTGGTATCATTGGCTATATCTACTTACAGTAATCTTATACTTCAATCTGCTGGTGTCCAAATGCAACAATTGGGCTGTTCATCCAAGTACAGCTCTCAGTTAGCTGATGGGCTTGTAAAAAAATTCTTCACATTTATAAATGCTCAAAACACATCATTGCATTTATTACCTCAAAATGCACCATTATTTACAGCAAATTTACTGACTTCATTGTCCGAACTTTATTTCAATCCAAGTAATTACAACAAAAATTAAAAAATATTTTTTCTTCATTTAACTAACAGATTTTGTATTTATGTGTACTTTATATTAAGAAGTTTATTTTTCTATTGAGTTAATTTTAACATGTTAACTAAATTCAAGAATTATTTTGAAATCAAGTTATTCAAAAATTGTTACTACTAAATAAAACTATAACATTTAAAATATTGAAAACATTTTGGGTTACATTCTTATAAATTTACATGTTTTGAATTATTTGATTTTAGAAACTACTGACATTAATATGAATATTAAAGAGCCTCCTCTGATTGTGTTGGAAACTGTTGTGCGGTGGATTAATTCTGATCCATGTTTATGTTTTACTGCACATTACATAGATCTTCAAAGAGCATTACCGAGTGGTGCTATTCCAATGGCAGCCACACTGCCATTTGTTGGTTTATTCAGATGGTGTCTATTTGCTCCACTTTGTGTAAAAAATACTAAAGAATTAGCACTATATTCTGAACTCCATTGTGCATTGATTGAGAGTGTTATGCAAGGCTGGAAAGTATATTCAGAACAAAATCCAAGAGTCAGTTGTCCTTATACATTAAGTGTACATACTATAGTACCTCAACAACTTAAAGATCTTATAGATAATGCTATCAAGTAATTTTTTACTTACAATTATTAGTTAATTCATATTATTATTTTTGGAAGACAAATAAACCATTACAATAAAAAATTCTTCACATAATAGTCATACTAGTGCTATGCTATAACTTTTAATTTAAATGCATTTATGGTACATTTATTTTTTTTTATACAGGTCAAACGATTTCGTTTTGATGCAATCTGTTGAAATAGTTTTAGAAAGATTAGCTCAGAGTATTCATGCAGCTATAATATCCAATACTATTTTTGGAAATAAACGTAAGATAAATTATTGTATTAGTCATCTTTAAAATTCAATTCAATAATTCATTTTTAAATCTTGTATATTTTTAGAAGACTTGGTTAATCAACTAGAAGTACTTCCTGAAAATGATGTTTTAAAAACGCTAATTAAACGTATTCAAGTTTAAATTTAAGACCCGATATTCTTTGAAAATTTTTATTATTGATGATGCATTTATAAAATAATGTATTTTTATTTTAATATATAGTCTTATTTGAAATCTCTTTATGATTGAAGATCATTTGTTTTAATATTTAAATATTATTTAAAATTAGGTAAAATGAATAACACCAGATTGAAAAAAAAAAATGCATACAAATTAAAAATGTTTTAATAAGTTGATTAAATTAGTATTATACAATATTTAACTTACTAAATGTATTTCAGTGCATTATTGGGAAAAAGAGGTGTAAAATATCTCCAATTCTTGAAAGATGCTGTATATCCAGTGTCATCCTCTACATTAATTTATTATTAATTTAATTCCTATAAGTAAACATTATATAAAAAACATTTATAAAAGACATCACTTTTATACAAGTAAATATTCAAATAGTATTGGCGCCATTTATGGTGAATACATAAATTTGAAAATTTGAAATAGGAATTTTACATTTCTAAGTTGATATGACTGGGTTGTGATTTTTTTTTCTTGGATTGTGATAAGTTTGAAATTTCTTATCAAGGGTTAAGAACTGCACTATCTCTGGAACCGAAATGATGTAAGTTGAAGAGATTGGGAGAAAAGATTGAAGTTTGATGTTAATAAAAAAGTGATATCAATCTCAAAGTTCTGTGCCAAAAAAGCCCATGGTTGAAAAAATAGAATTTGGAGCTTAATAAAGAAGTGAAATCAATCCCAAAATTATGTGCCTCAATTAGAAAAAATATCTATATAAAAATGTCAAGATGTTCAACTGTACTAACATTGAAAAAAAAATTTGCACAGAACGGCGTACATTAATGATGAATTAGCCATAAATTGGAGTTGTTGACTTGTTTACGAGTTAATCTGTCTGACTCGAATTTTCATTGCTAATCTGTAATTCGCGCCGTTCTGTGCTATTTTTTTTTTTTAATTTAATTTTGTTACAGCCGAGGCTTGGGAGATATTATCAAGTCTATCTCACATTCTCACGGCTACAGATTAGTGATGGGCGATTTAAATCGATTTTTTGCTGTCGATTTTTCGATTATTTAAATCGATTCACTCGGGCGATTTTATTACTGAATCGATTTTTTTTGTCCGATTATTTTATTATTTTATTTGTTTTAAAATTTTGGACACTCATGGGCCCATTTATCCTTATTTAAAAAAAATTGTTAACCCCTATTTATCAATGGTAGTTACCAGAGCCGTGCCGTGGGGGGGGCCTAGGGGGCATATGCCCCGGGCGTATGGCTTAAAGGGGCGCCAAAAATTTTTTTTATAATATTTTAAACTTTACATAAATAAAATATATGAGAAAGATTATTGTTTTACAATTATTTTGGACCATTACACATTTTTTCTGAACAAATTTCTGACTATGTTCGAGTAATAATAATTATTATTCAACCATAACGTTTTAGTTTTATTCTTGTATTGCCTATTTGGCTTTATAATAAATTATCGTATTCTTTATCTCAAAATCGACTGCACGTCGAGCACGCGGAGTGCGATAAGCGATAGTGAATAAAAACCAGATACAAATTATTGCATTTTGGTATTATATAATATTATTTTTTTCATTAAAGTCCAGGAAAATTAAGTTTAAATTTGTAAATATAATATGTATATATAATATAATTTGTGATATGTATCATTTTTAATTAATTAATACGGTATAAATTAATAAATTATACCTAACTATTTTTTTTGATAATTACTATTACAATTAGCTTTAGTTTTTTGTCAAATCAATGTTCGAAATACGTTGTAAAAAAAAAATTTAATTTAATACGAATGAAATGCAATACGATTAATGATAAATAAAATAGGGGGCGAATATTTTTAATTTTGCCCTGGGCGCCAAACCTTAACGGCACGGCTCTGGTAGTTACATCAGTTCCTTCGGAACGCTTATTTTCAAAAGCTGGGCAGGTAATGACTGATAGTCGTAATCGTTTGACGGGTGAACATTTAAACAAGCTTCTGTTCCTAGGATCTCTTTCAGAAAGTGATTGGAATTTAGATTAATATAATGTAATATATTATTATTTATTATTAATATAATGTAAGCTAATGGTACCTTAAACAAGATTATAATGTATTATATATAATCTTGAATCACGGATAGCCATAGATATTATATAATATCTATGCGGATAGCACCATGGAGTATAAAAACACAAGACTTAAATATAGGTTAGGATCATTACCCGTTAGTGTTGTTTCGTGACAAACCTGTGATAGTAAACAATTGATAACACTAGCTGTACAAAAATCAAAAATGTGTGAATAGTAAATAAAAATACTTATTGCATTTTATAATTTCATATCAGTGTTAAAGTGATTAACATTAAAATACTTAAGATTTTAAATAAATTTTATAATTTTTTTATATTATGTGAGTGGTTAGTATCTATTTTAATTTAATTGTTTAATTTTATGTTAATTTGTAATTAGTTTATTTGAAAAATGATTAATTTAAAAAATAAAACAAGTCTGAAACACGTTATACTTTTTATAGTATACTTTATTAGTTCAGGCGTATATTCGGTTGATCGCAATAACTTTAAAACGTGCGAGCAGAGTAATTTTTGCAAACGATGTCGTTCCATGAACAAAAATGATAAAACTGCATTTGAATTGGAACCCGATAGTATGGTACTAACAGATAAGTTCTTTGAAGCCGTAATTTTAAACAAGAATTTTAACGATGTTTCACTTCGAATGCGACTGGATGGTCTCAAGGATAGTACACTTCGTCTTCGTATTAATAAAGACGGAAATCAAATGTACAACAGGTTTCAACCGGTACATGCTCTTGTGTCTGAACCAATTACTGTGCCAATGACAATGGCTAGAAATGCATCCACTATAGAATTAGAACTCAATAAAAATATCAAGATTTACATCACTATTGTACCATTTAAATTAGATGTTTATGTCAACGATGAGTTATCTATTGGTGTTAACCATGATAATTTAATGCAATTCGAACACTATCGACCGAAACCAGAATCACTTTCAGACCATGATATTGGTTCATGGGAAGAGTACTTTAAGGAACATCAGGATTCTAAACCCCGTGGACCTTCTGCAGTTGCTATGGACTTCAAGTTGTATTCGTCCACTGTTCTTTATGGATTGCCCGAACATGCAGACAGTTTAGCTTTGAAAGGAACCAGTGGAAATGACCCTTATAGGTTTTATAACTTAGACGTTTTTGAATATGAACTGTACAATGGTATGGCACTGTATGGAGCTGTTCCATTTTTAATGGGACATGGAGTAAAAAGTAGTGTTGGAGTTTTTTGGTTGAATGCAGCTGAAACATGGGTCGACATTGGAGGTGTCAAAGGTAACCCAGAACACACATCAGTTGTTGAATCAATAGTAAATTTAGTTTCAGGATCATCTGGTGATAAAGAAACTCCCAGAGCTCATTTTATGTCTGAATGTGGAATTATTGATTTCTTCATTATGTTGGGCCCTAGACCTTTAGATGTGACCAGGCAGTATTCTTCATTGACTGGAACAACTCCATTACCACCATTATTCTCATTGGCTTATCATCAATGCCGATGGAATTACAATGATCAAAAAGATGTACACAATGTAGAAACAAATTTTGATGTATACGACATACCCATGGACGTTATGTGGTTGGATATTGAATACACTGATAGTAAAAAATATTTTACTTGGGATCCGATTAAATTTTCTGATCCATTGGAAATGGTAAACAATTTAACAAGCCGAGGAAGAAAATTAGTTACTATTATTGATCCTCATATTAAACGTGACCATAATTACTTTCTACATAATGACGCAATCAATAATGATCTATATGTAAAAAATAAGGATGGTGATGTGTATGAAGGTTGGTGTTGGCCAGGATCTTCCAGTTATTTAGATTTCATGAACCCCAAAGTCCAAGATTATTATTCTTCTCGGTATTCAAAGGATAATTATGTTGGTCCTACCGATGATGTTTTTATATGGAATGATATGAATGAACCATCTGTGTTTAATGGACCTGAAGTTACTATGCCAAAGGACTGCATTCATCATGGTGGTTATGAACATAGAGATATACATAATATTTATGGGCTGTTACAAGTAATGAGCACATACGAAGGTTTATTGAAACGGTCAGATGGAAAAATTCGACCTTTTATTTTAACCAGATCTCATTTTGCGGGTACTCAACGTTTCGCTGCTGTGTGGACTGGTGATAATATGGCTGAGTGGAGTCATCTGAAGATATCAATACCAATGTGTTTGTCATTGGCAATTTCAGGCATATCATTTTGTGGTGCTGATGTTGGGGGATTTTTTAATAACCCTGATAAAGAATTATTAATTAGGTGGTACCAAACTGGAGCTTTCTTGCCATTTTTCAGAGGTCATGCACATATAGATACAAAACGCCGTGAACCTTGGTTGTTTGATGAACAGACAACACTCTTGATCCGTGATGCTATTAGAACAAGATATGCTTTGTTACCATTGTGGTATTCATTATTCAAAAATCATGAATTAACTGGTGCTCCAGTCATAAGGCCATTATTCTTTGAATTTCCATTTGAAGAACAATTAAATACTATTGATAATGAATTTATGGTTGGCGATGTTTTGTTAGTGTGTCCCGTTTTAGAGCATAATGTTCAAGAATTGACCTGTTATTTCCCTGGTCACAACGAAATTTGGTATGACCGAGATACATACCAACCGATCAAAACTAATGGATTAATGAAAATACAAGCGCCAATTAACAAGATCCCTGTATATCAACGTGGTGGTACAATTATTCCAACAAAACAACGTATTCGCCGGTCATCAGTTGTGATGAGAGATGATCCTTATACTCTAACTGCTGCAATTGATCGGAATGGTATTGCTAAGGGATCATTGTATACTGATGATGAGGAAAGTTTCGAATATCGTAATGGACACTTTATATACATTGAATATGAATATATCAACAACCAATTGATCTCAAAATGTTTACACTGTGGCAATGGTTTTGATACCAAATCATGGATTGAAAAAGTCATGATTGTTGGTATTCCTTCAGTATTTACAAAGGCCAGTATACAAGTTAATGGTGGTAGTTCAGTAGAATTAACCATTTTGTACAATATAAATAATCAAGTATTAACTGTGAGAAAGCCTGCGGTTGGAATAGCTCAAAATTGGACAATTACTTTAATTTAAGAAATAATTTCAATTGGTTATGAAAAATTGTAATTAAAAAATTTTGTATTTTAATGGATTATAATTATTAAGTATTTATTTTAAATAGTGGACAATAGTATTCAAAAGCTTCATTTTTAGGTGTTAGTTAGATAAGTATTACTTTTTAGTGATTATATTACATTTATGTACGAGATTGACCAATAATATTGATAATGTATAAATTAAAAATTAAATAAATTCCAGTTTTAGATAATTTATGTGAATATTGCATTTTATAAGATAAGTTAATAGCATTGCCATGATATATAATTTAATTAGCCACTCATGACTTAGTACATAAATAGTACAAAGCAGAATTGTCCACTCATATGATTTAGTTTCCTTATGGAATACTGGTGCAATAACAATGATATGACAAATTACCATTGATCCTCATTCTAATCCAACATAAAATAAGAAGGGGGATTGATAATCAAGCATATCCATATTAAAACTTAATTATGAATTAATATATATTATAAATATAATATTTATATATATATATATATATATATATATATATTTTATATTAAAGTCAGCCACAATGTCTGTAATAATAATTATAATATTAATGATTTGTAATTAAACTGTAACAATAATAAACATTAAAAGGTGGTTTGACCTTTTTTTAGTGCACCTATACGTAAGTACATGTTTTCAAAATCTCAAATGAATAGGTTCCATAGATTTAACAACTTTGATCAGTTAGTCCACACACATTCAATTATATGATAATATATGTTTTAACAATTCCAATTACTATCATGGTTTTATTACGAAAAAGCAATTTAGTAATTTAATTAATACTTTGAATTTTCGCTACCATTCACTTGTTAATAAAGTCTTAAAGTCAATATGATTAAATTTAGGGCCAGATAATCCTAAACAAGTAATCAGCTAAAATATTATAAATTGCTATGAAATATTTAGAATATAATACAATTAATTTTAGGTATTTAAATAATATTTCTTTGGATTAATATGAATATCGCATCATTCCAGAATATTCGGATTATAAGGTGTTATGATGAAAAATTTTAAAGTTAGCTAGAGGTGATAGCGTCTATCTCTGGCTTTAATATAGATACAATGTAAGAAGTTTTACAAAATAAGGAACAGAATATGATGATAATCTAATTTTTTTCCCAAGTAGAGTTAAAATTATTTAATAACAGCTTATTTACTAATAAAATATACCTAAAAATAATTATAGTTTTTTATATTTTACTTTTTATTATTAAAGTATGTACCTAAAACTTAATTAATATAATCAATATTGAGTTTTATGTTCATGTTATTTATTTTGGTACTTACTATGGGTGACATTGATAAGTAGGGCTAGGATTTAAATGACCCAAAAAACCTAAAAAAATGACGTTAAAATAACCTAAAAATGTCTTTAAAAAATGACCTTAAAATAACCTAAAAATGACCTTAAAAAATGCCCAAAAGATAAAAAATGATTTTAAAATGTTATTAAAATGCATTATAATTATTAATTACTATTTATTAATTAATATTTCGTTACAAAATTATTTAGATTTTAATATTATAAAAAAATAGCAAAAAAAATGTTAATTTTCTTGATATGAATAATAAAGTTTGAAGTTTGGACTTATCATGCACTATTATGTGACTACTACACATTGTACTCTCCGCATCACTGTCATTTAATTTAACGAGTAAGATAACTCGCGGTATCGAAGATTATTCTCTACACCAGTGTTTCCCAACTTCTTTTACTCGCGGAACCTTTGCAGGAGCTTGAACTTTTTGTGGAACCCCCATATTTGTCTATAGTTGTAATGCTGACTAAGCTTTTTACACTTAAATGAGAGGATTGTCGGATACTTCCGGCACCAGGTTTTCGCGGAATCCTTGGCGCCGGCTCACGGAACCCTTAGGTTCCGCGGAACACCAGTTGGGAAACACTGCTCTATACTATCTCTATAATTGAAATATTGAATATGATTTATTTCTATTACAAATTCAAAACTTTTATCGAGAACATCTAGTGTAAATGAAAATGTGTAAAAATATTATCTAGATTCCAAAAAAGTATAAAAAATGCCCGTAAAATTAAAAAAATGACCTAAAAATGCTACAAAATGACCCTAAATCCATAAAAGTACAAAAAATGCAAAAAAAGGCAAAATAAAAACTATATATTTGGACTCGTATATGACCAAAACACATTTTGTGCTTGAAAAGCTATGTCCTGTAAATCCTAAAAAAAAATGCAAAATTCTATACTATCCTAGCCCTATTGATAAGTCTAAGATATTTAATATACAGAATGGCTGAATAATAAAATCTAGAAATAATATCCAAACAAAATTGACTTATAATATTAAAGAAACTTAACTAGATTGCTTATTAAACTTATTCAACATATGACCAGTATATTTCAATTACAGTAAAATTATACATGGAATTTCAACCAGATAGAAAAATTATTAGTAGGCCTAAGATTTAAATACCTAAAATAATGGATTTAAATCAAATGTCTGACAGTAAGTTGTATAATTATTATAATAGTTATTCAATTGATTTAAAAAGTTTTGTTAGTTAAACAAATCTGATCAACGTAATACAGTTGGAATATTATACCATTTTTTATTTAATTAATGGAGAAATTTTTAGTAATCAAATCCTTTTGGCTCGACTGAAATTTTCTGACAAGATCAAAAAATAACTTCATATCTACAAAGTTCCATAATGTTTGGATATGTCGATTTTTTATTAACACTTAAAGTAGGAATTTAGTATGAAAATTATCCATACTTTAACATGGTAATCAAAATAATCCTGACAATGTTTGAGATTTTTTTCAGCATCATCAATAATTAAAACATTTTATTAAATAAAAACGTTTAAGAAATAAGATTTTTTTTCTATGTTCTATGTTAGTCTAAAAGTGAACTTTTTTGAAAATCTATTCAAGTTTACACAAGTGTGTTGCTGATATGTAATGAAAATTTACTAGCAACATAGTTATTAGAGTTACATTAAATAACTAAAATTGATTTAATGAATAGCTCATTTGCCATAAGGTTTTTTACTGTTTTAATTTGATGTTTTAGCAGATTTTACTTACACTTGGAAAAATAAACAAAAATTAACTCTAAAACTACTATCAACATCAAATTACTGATTCACATAATATATTTGCTGCACATAACATTTGGACAAAGTTTACAGCTCAAAAAAGTGTCTCAAGAAATAATTATTATAAGTTCAATGTATCTTTTGTACCACTCAGAATCTCAAATATTAAAGGCCAAGAAAAAATTAAGTACATAGTGAATAAACCATGTGCACGCCATTTATTCAATATAAGAAGGTATGTTCATTTACACATTTTCAATTAATGAAATTGACCATCTTGAGCCCTAATGTTATCTTAATTTAGAACACCAGTATTTTATTAAAATATATTTGAATTTCATTATTCTATTAATGGTTTCTTATATAACAGAGGTCACCAACTAATGTCTATGGAGGTCAGTGATTTGAAAGTTACCAAACATTTTGCAGTCCAAAATACTCTAAATTACTTTTTCTAAAAATACCAAATATATTTATTTGGTAATTCTTTAAAATTGTAATAAATTATTACTTACATTACAAACATGGTTCAAACCTGTCACATGTACAGGAATGATACTTTTTTTCTAAAAATATGAAATTTATTTATAATTTCATGAATTTATAGGTCAGTTTAAAATGTGTTCACACTCCAGATATGGACTGCAGTCTGCCAGTTGATGACCCATGTTTTATAAATTGTATAACCTAACTATAATTCAACTATATACTGAAGTAGTTCCCAACTGTCAATTAGTAGATACAACTTAGATGATCCATGATGTCAAAGATTTTATATATATATATATTTTGTTTTAATTTTTAATTAAAACAAAATTAACAATTGTATAGCAATGAAATTTGGCAAACATCTAGTTAATCAAATTTGTGTGGTTGATCTGCAAATTGTTTTAATAAGTTACTTTATTTATAAATAAATGTTAAATGTTTTCTTTAATATTAACTATATTGTTTCTTTTATCACCTACTTTCTATACTAAGAAATTAGGAGTCAGAGGGCACAATAAAGCACAATTCTGTAGTGGTTGAAAATTTTCATATGAGGTTCTTAACTTGAACCAAGTTGGGAACCACTGACTTAACAATTTTGAGTTGGTTTATTTAGCATTAGTTAATATTATAAACATAATGATTTCTAGATCTATGGACTATTTTATACAAATAAATAAACAACACATATAAAAAATAAAAAAACATTTATAATTTATATTTTTTAAGTTAATTATTTATTAACCTAATATATTCAATGAATCAATACTGATGAATAAAGAAATACTTCAATAGTGAATATCGTTTCAATTTCTTGTAATGAACTAGTTTGAAATATTAAAAACCAAACCATTTAAAATAGGAAAATATATTAATTGATTGAAGTAGATTATTTTAATACAGGATGAAGCCAAAGTATTTTAAACTATAGTAATCAATTACTACATAAATAATTGTTTAAATATTTTTACAACTACTGTAAAAGATACTTTTTTTAAAAGTAAAATCACTAGATTAATTGAATAAACACTCATTCCTGCATAATATAGTCTTAGTTCTTACTCCTAGAACATGGTATATTTTAAAAAGCCAATCATTCATGTTCAAATTATATAATCAATAAGATAAAAAATTGATCATTATACATCATAACTTTGCTTGCACAATTAATTACAAAGTTCAATACTTCACACACAAGTTTTAATGACTCAGAGGAATGTCACTCATAAAATACTGTAATATTTTATCCATTGTAGGTAGAAATATTTTATGTAGTACGAAAATACTAACAATAAATTTTAGTCACATTATTGCCATAAACCTGCATAATTGCCACATAAATTTGCTGGTAACGGCCCTCCAGCAGAAAACAATCTTGTTCCTGAATAATCGTAACAATGTGTATAAATTGCTGGAGTATATTTTACTTGTTGAAAACCTTGTTCTAACATGAAATCTTCGTCTGGGTACTAATAAAAAATATTATAAAAATTAAAACAGAAATGAAAAAAAAAAAAAACAAATAATGACACTTACAACATAACCTCTACTAGTCTTTAATACCACTGCTCTACTTGAATTAATACTGGACTCTAAATATTTTCCCGCCCGTATATCATAAAACATTATAACACCAACGCCTGTTCCAATTGTAATTACATTATCTTGAAAACTTAAAGATCTAATTCCTGAAACACAATTCATAATTATAAATAATTAGATCAGTAGATTTATTTTAGGTTTAATAGTTAAGAGGAAAAATTTGAATTCTGTAAAGACATATACAGCAAAACCTCCCTTAACGGACACCTCTAAATAGCAGATTTTTAATAGGAACAGGGACATTTTCACCTCATTTATACAGGAAAAACTTAAAATATAAATTTAAATAACGGACACTTTTAAGGCGATTAAATATTTGATTTTGACAATTTTTATCGTATATGTAGAAATAATCTAAGACATTTTACCTATCGAACAAATATAATCTTACTACTATACATTATTATACTTTATACAATATTTTATTTTATTTTATCCATCCATTATCACATCGATTAAAACATTTAATTTCATTGATACACAAAACAAATATGTATCAAGGTCTTAAACAAGCAAAAGTAACAGATTTTTTCAATAAATGTTAATTTTTATCTTATAACTATTTTAAAAGATTTTCATTAACTTTTACATACATAATAATAACATAATTTTAATACAAATATGTACAACTAATATTTGTATTAAAATAATATAAGTACAAATGTATACATGTATAAATATATTTTATCATTTTTATACATCGGTGCTATATAAATGTAGAGCATAGTCATAAATTAGAGATATCTTTTCTTCTAAATAGAGGACACCTCTAAATAACAGACAATATTACGACGGCCGAGAGTATCCAGTGTTTAAAGGTTTCACTGTATTTAAATATTAAAAATAATTGAAATTTATATTTAATTCTTTGTTCCTTTAATGCATTTATACGAGTATATATAGAAATATGTTCATACAATATTTTAATACATTATCTTTCTGTAACATAAATAATTAATGGGGCTCAAAAATACAAAAGGTTTAAATATTGATTCAAAATAGTTTAGAGCTTTTAAATTTAGTGATACTTTTCTTTTTTATTTTTTTTCTTTTATTGGCTTTTACGCGCCATTCAGGTCCATTGCCGCAACAACCACTCGCCTCCACCCACCCCTATCATGCGCTAGATCTAGTGCATGGTTTACTCCCAAGCTTGATGCATCTTTTCTAATCCTGCCTTTCCACTGCTGTCTAGGTCATTCTCTCGGCCTTCTTGTGTCCTGTTTCCAACTTTTGGCCAATCCTATAGGGCTTTCAGATCTCCTTATATGTCCAGCCCGTCTCAGTCTACTGCTTTTAAGGACTCCAATTATATTTGTTTCGCCATATAGTTCTTCTACTTCTTGGTTAGTTCTTATTTCAAATTCCCCTAAACCATTTCGATTTGGCCCAAATATTCTTCTAAGTATCTTTCATTCAAAAGCAGCTAATTTATTTTCAACTGTCTTTGATGTCACCTATGCGCTACAGGCGTGTAGTGCAACTGGTCTTACCAGAACTTTATATAACGTTATTTTCGTTCTCCATGAGAGCATTTTGGACTTGAAAAGGGGTACTAGTCCAAAGTAACATTTATTTGCTGCTATCAGTCTTAGTTTTATTTCTTCGTGGTTATTGGCATTTTCATTGATGTTTACCCCTAAGTATTTGAAGTTTGTCACCCTTTCAAAATTATAATTGTTCACTTCCAGAAATCTTGTTTCGTGGTTGTGTCTTGTGACTATCATGTACTTTGTTTTTCCCTCGTTCACCATTAATCCAATTTTTTCGCCTTTTTTTAATAATTTACTAGAAGTTCTCTTAAGGTCTTCCTCCCTCTCCGCCATTATTATAACAAAGTCTGCATACCCTGCCACTACAGTTGCTAGTCATTTCCTATTACGGTTCCTGTTGCTCCAGCCAATTACTCTCATCATTGATTCTAGTGCTATATTGAAAAGGACTGGTGACAAAGCATCTCCCTGTCTTAAGCCTGTCCTTACCTCAAATTCTTCTGATTCTACCCCTGCATACTTTACTTTGCATTTCGATCTATGCACACATGCTTGGATCATTATTATGGTTTTTCTTGGTATCCCCATTTGATCCATTACTTTCCATAGTCTCTCTCTGTTCACTGAATCATATGCAGCCCTGAAGTCCACAAACAGTAAATGGATATCTTTGTCAAACTCATGACTTTTTTCTATTATCTGTTTGACGACATGAATTTGGTCCAGTGTTGATTTACCAGCCATGAAACCTGCTTGGTAATTTCCAATGATTTCCTTTATGTACGGCTTTAATCTATTGAGTAGAACATTTGATAATACTTTATATGAGGTATTCACTAGAGATCCTTCTATAGTTTGTACAGTTCATGGTGTCACCCTTCTTGAATACCAGGCATAGTACAGAGGTTCTCCATGCTTTTGGTGTTTCCTTCTGATTCCAGATTTTATTAATTAGCATTGTATTGTAGCTGTTTAATTAATTGTTCTCCTCCATTCTTAAAACATTCCGGTATTATGTAATCTGATCCAGGTGCTTTCCCACTCTTTAGCATGTCTAGTCCAGTCTAAATTTCTTCAATTGAAGGCCGTTCAATATTGTGTTCAACCATGATACATTCTTCTGATATTACATCTCTACTAGGTTAATTTAAGAGTGTCTGAAACATGTTCTTGAAAGCCTTCACTATTTTATCATTTTCTGTTAACAGAGACCCATCCTCCATTCTTATCATTATGTCTAGGTTTAAAACCTCTTCTCACCTCTTTTTGTCTCTATCTGTCTTTTGGCTAACACCCTTTTATTAATATATTTTATTTAATAATTAACTGTTGGGTCTTGTACCACTCTTAAGCGTGCCTTATCTTTTTCTGCAATAGCTTCATAACATTGTTCATTATACCAAAATTTCCTTTGTGTTCTTGGCTCATGGCCTAAAACTTCTTCTATCGCTCTTTTGACTGTTATTTCTATTTTTTCCCAGTAGTTGTTTTACATATTTAGTAATACATATGAATAATTATTATCTAACTAATCCAAACATGACATATCTATTTAGCATTTTTATATTAAGATTTAATAAAGCATACAATTTATATATATATATTATTTTTATAATATATATATTATTTTTTTACAAAGTATTAAAATATTCATATCATATTTCTTTATACTTTTAAATAATTCCTTTGAACTGATATTCATTCAAAATGTTATATATAGTTCACAAAATATTAAATTATGTATATCTAGATACTATATTTGTATGTAAAAACTAGCAAGAATAATATTCATGTTTAGAAATGAAGGTATTAACATTTGTAAGTAATTTATAAAATACTAATTTAAAGTTGAGTCATACAAGTAATGAGACCACTTCAATACATATATTTAACAAAAATCGCCACACAGATTTCAGAATCCTCTTCTAGTAACCTGACATTTTCAATGAAAAATGACTGACATGGTCAAAAGTTACAGAGCATAACTTCCCAGGTAAAAAATGTGATGAAAAGCTATAATAGCAATTATAAGTGTAGGGCTGAATAAAGCTGATGATTTTTAATGATATAAAACTCTCATGGTATAGAATACAAATAATTTTCTTGTACATTATATTTAATATAATATACATGTTATGATAAATATTGAAATGCACATACCACATCCACTGTATCTTGCTGGGATCTTTTTTATAGTATGTAATGTTCTTGAATCAAGTAATAATGTATACGAACGACATCCAACAGCATATAAACTACTATCACCTTTCATTGCCATGCAAACATTGTCCTGACAAGATGACAATCTTCTAGAAAATCTCTATAAGGAGAAAATCAATGAATAGTGAGAAAAAATAAAGTAGACATCAAAAACATTTGTTAAATTATTGTCATACTTAAATGACAAAAAAGTTTATAAATAGAAAAACTAAAGGTAAGTAGAATACAACAAATATTCTTAAGTTAATCTAATAAATTTCTGAACAAATCTAATTTTTTCAATACCAAAAAAAGGATTGAAAACTTTATACATGAAGACAGGATAAGGAGCTCAAATATACTGTACAAAATATAAATATTCATATTTTTTTAATTTAATTATTTGGTATCAAAACAATAATGATATCATCATTGTTCTATTAATTTTATAATCTCATTTTTTCTTTCAATGAGACAGAAATATTGAAATTTAGGATGTACATGTGAAAATGATACTGTAACTGATTCAATTACTCGGGTATTGTTTTTCTTATAATGCTAACTATGAATGACCTTATAGTTAGTACAAATAAAAATATTTAAAATTAAAACTAATTAAAAAAAAAAAATAAACAATATTTATGTATAAGACAATTGTAATTACTTGTTTAAAACGTTCAACATCCCAAATATGAACATATCCATTTAATGATAATGTTACCATTTCTTTTAAATGTTTATTGAATGTAATTGCACGAACTTTTTGTGCTGTTTTACAACTTCTTATAACTGCAGGACTAATATATTGTGTGACTGGTTGAATGAGATCACCGTCAGCATCATACTGCTCTTCATATTGATCTTGAACTTGCCATAATGCAAGTTTTGTATCACGTGATCCGCTGACAAAAAATTCATCATCCAACCATTCAATGTCAAAAATCCAATCTTTATGAGCACCCTAATGATTAACATAAATTAAATAAATAATAAAAAATGAAAAAGTGAAATCATACCTCAGCTAAAACAATTGGATCTAAGGTCGGTAACCTGTATACGGCAATCTCGTTCGAATTATGTGCGCCTGTTGCTAGTAGTGATCGGGATGGATTTATTTTTAATGAGTGAATACCACTTTGTTGATCTACAGCTTCATCTACACGTCCTTTAATAGACGGTATTTGATCCAACTCACGAGATTTTACGTTATAAACCAAAAGCTAATAATAATAAATATATGTTAATAAGTATGTTTAAATTTATACATGTATGTGTTTTTTTAGAAGATTATTAAACTCATTTATTGTTTATAAGTTTAAATTTTGTAAATGTACTATTTCAATGTATTCAACAATTGGAGTAAACAACACATGATACACAGCAATATTCATAACAATTTTGAAAATATCATACAACAGTTAATAAGTTACATTTAGACATGAATTTTATTTTTAAGACTCATTCATATTTATAAAATTTGATTAAAGCTAATTAAAAAAATAATTTTCTAATTATTTCTTTCAAGAGTGAATTAAATTGTTAGACGCGTAAGTCATATGAGTACAGAAACATTTAATTTTAATAGTTAAAAGTATGTTTCTACTTCTGATCTATTTTAATCACAATGAAACATGATGTCAACAGTAGAAAAACATTTTATTTTTTTAGTTTGTTGGAAAAATATCATCTAATGAAATTCAAAATTTGAACAATAGAATTTTCAAAATTTGTATAAATTATAAAAAATTTAATTAAACTAAGTGTAAAATTCATATTTACTTAAAAGGTATAGCCATGTAAATATCTAACTACCATGTATAATATACATAATCTTTAAGAATCTACTAATGTTATTAATGAAAAATATTGATACAATTAGGTTTTTGGTACCTAGAAGATACCTGATCCTAAGAAGTAGAAAAAGCCAGTAAACAGTTTATCATTTTTTTATATGTTTAAAACTCTATAGTGGGTAACATAAACATAGGTTATGAGTACTACTCAAAGTGTAATTTCATGACTATATAAAAGTTAAAATTAATTTTAATACTGCGATTCCATTTACAAACCTAAATAGAACTGTAAGTAGTATGAAAAATAAAATGGCATATTTTGATGGATAATTATTCTTGTCATAAGATAAATGCTTGTCTATAATAGAAATTACAAGACAATAATACAAGTTATTGAATAGTTAATTTTAAATCAAAAACCAAAACAAGAAATTACTAAAATTTAGGAAGTCTGTAGAGCACATATAATCTGCGTAGCCTAGAAAATATTCTTTTCCTTGTGTACAAAATAATAAAATAAAAATGTATGATCATGTCAACTTGAAAATTTCTCATTGACATGACCAAGGCCGGCACATGTGTAAATATAAATATATTGTTATAATATTTACTATTCTAAAATTTTGTAAATAATATTTAAAATATTTTGTACCAATGATTCCGCCCTAGATATGTGCCTTTTTTCCTTTTTCTTGCCTACTTCTTACACCAACCCATGCCATTACTTATATTCAAGCAGCTCTATTTACGGGCTTCTTAGCAACATAGACACACACATTAGATTGAAATACTTGTAGCATATTTTAATATGTAACATATTAAATAATATTATAATATGTTACAAATTGGATAAATATGTATGAATCTGAATGATTATAAACAACATTTAATGTATAATGATTCAATAGTATTTCAACCTAATAATAAATAATAAATGCTAATTATAGTATAATAATTTTACCCTTATAAATGATTTTTCTATAGATAATTTTTACATTATGTATGTGAAGAGAAATAGTCTAAGTTATGAGGGGAAATATTTGAATTCTATTATACATTGAAGTACATAATTACTTACTTTATTACATTTTGTACCAAACACAATTTGTTTACTACTAAGCCATTGTGAACAAAAAACTTTATTCATAGTTTTCAATGGTATAGACCGCTCTTTGAATAAATCATGAGTGAGAATATGCCTTGTACCATGATTTTGATTTACTGAACGATATTCTCTCATTCCATATTCTCTGTTTCTTATATAATCAACAAAATTATACGAGGAGTTCAACATAGTACACAATGATGTTGTACTCTCTTCTTCTTCATCTGAGTCTTCGTAGCAAACAAAGTCTTCTGGTTTATCTGATTTTCTTGATCGTTCCATTCTAGCCATTCGTAGCTGTATACTACGTTCATCAAGACGAGATTGGTATGCACAAGGTGGTCTGGAACCAAATACAGGTACACGTCTTGTTTGTGCCATTCTACAACAATATAGAGGAGAATAATATAATACAATGTAACATATTTTAAAATTGAGTGTATGGAATTTAATAGTTAAATAATTCCTTTAATTAGCAAATAATATTACATTCAACGATTAGACTAGCGTAGGCTATTATATATATATTATAAAGACCAAAACCAGACATCATTTGAAATCCAACATTATGCATACAAAATAAAACATTAATAATTACTTAGATTAAAAATAATAAAAATATAAATGCAATTAAAACTATCGAATAAATATTATAACAAAATTAATGAAAGTTAGGTAACAATTAACAAATAAAATATAAATAATAATTTAAAAAAAAATTAAAAACAAAAAGATAAAATACTAATATAATGATAAGTAGGTCACAGTTAGACCAACATAACTACAATGTTTTTTTCTCCCATTCTACTGTAACTGGAAATGAAAAAAAATTAAATCAACATAACATAATATACTCATATAGTCATACATAATAATATTTTAATATTAAAATTGGTCCGTATAGTGTATATTATACTGTATTGTATTGATGTATTTTAATTTTCAAGATAACGTAATTATATTCAAGACATAGGTACGTTAAAAGCACGGTTGTAGATAAAAATCAAAGACATATTAATATGTCTATGATAAAAATGCTATCTACTTAACCTGTCTGTCAACAACCGTGGTTATTATTTATAGCCGTGGTTAGAAGTGCTTCTACAACTATCTATAAACTTTAATTTTTTACTGTAGTGTAGAGAATATGGGCACTTCCGAATAGTTTTAACTATCGAAAATACTATTCGATAGTTTATTGAAAATATCGAATAATTAATTCGAATTTTATTCTGCAATCTCCATGACCGAATAATTTTTTTTTAATAAAACTATTCGAATGACTGAATATTCGAATACTATTGAATATTTCGAAAATTATCGAATAATTCGATAGTGCCCATCACTAGTGTAGATTGTAGACCAGTGTTTCCCAACTGGTGTTCCGCGGAACCTAAGGGTTCCGTGAGCCGGCGTCAAGGGTTCCGTGAAAACCTATTGCCGGAAGTATCTGACAACCCACTCATTCAAGTATAGAAAACATATGTCAGCATTACTACTATAGAAAAATATGTGGGTTCCAAAAAAAGTTCAAGCTCCTGCAAAGGTTCCGCGAGTTAAAGAAGTTGGGAAACACTGTTGTAGACTAAAGGGTGTAGCTACAAAAATTGGCCCCATTGCAAAAATCAAAAGGACGCCCCGTTCCAATTACATTAAAATTAAAATTTAATCACATAAATGGTGACAATTAAAATTAATTGATCATTAATAATTACATTATACTTACAAATAGGTTGTGATAAATTACCGATAGACACAAATAATAATTTTATTTCAAGAAAATAAGTATAAGTATATATATATATATTCTATTACTCTATTATTATATATATATATATATATATATCTAAAAAAATATCCGAAATTTTAAATTGGCCTAAAATTCCTTATGCAGCCACATTGGTTCGCTATCGCTGTCTAGGACAATATTATTCCATGCCGGGTTAAAAGTTAACACTTAGTACTTACAGTGATCTTGAATTTCTTTATTCGATCTAATATAGAATTTAACCTTAATCCGTGTAGTGATTCATTTGTATAGAACATTTTAATTTGACCAGAGTATAAATACCTAGTTACCTATTTAGGTCTAAGATGTACTTGTTAACAAATAGTAATTTACAGGATCTTTATAATGTAGGTACCTATTCTTTAATTCTTATGTGGTTAAATTGACAGCTCTGTGCTCATGAATTTACGCTAATGATCATACAACTAAGAAGTATGTGGGTAATATTTGATTTGAGAATTATAGAATAGCGAGTATATAATATTACAATATAGTGAAAATTCTAATAAAATAAATCTGTCAAGTGGCATAAGAGGCGGCTTGTATCGATAATGGATAAAAATATCGATTCACGATATTATAATATAATGAAAAAAACCTGTTGAGCCATGGTAAAAATTATAAATAATAAACCTTGTATTCCCATTAATTATAGTACATCCTTACCGCAGTAGGTATGTTAATGAGGTACCTGTAGATTGTTTGCTCTTTTTGCATCACGACGTTATTTTTAAAGCATATAATATGCAGATCAGTAAAAATATGTTGAACGATTATTTTTATGTGACTATACCTTGAAGTACAGGTGTCATTGCCAAATGTCAATAAAACCAATTTTTTTTTTTTACCATACCTATATGTTTCGAAAGTTTATAATATTTAATTAGAGACAAGCATATGTTAATCATTGTTTTTTTATATAATTATTGATTTCACTATTGTAGCGCGCCAACGAAGTTGATGTTGACACGGTGTACGTAGTGACAACAACAGTGCTGACGTTCCAGTAATTCAAATAATAAATCTGATGTTTAATTGATTTCATCTAATTAATGACATAATAACGAAACACAGTACAACACGTAGTATGACAAGTTACAATTTAGTAGTGAACGACTTTTGATGCTGAGCGGTGTGAAGTGGCTTGACCTCGGATACCTAGCTGAATACGTCTGATTAGTGGCCAGATACAGTACCACATGCATATATAATTATGATACGGTAAATGAAGTTATATCGGAAATTAACGTTATTCGCCGGTTATTTACGTTATTTACCTATGAATGTGGTAATTATCGTTATTTTCAAGTGAATAACGTTAATAACCGTATGATTTGGGAAATGTTGATTTTATTTTAAAATAATGTCCAACGAGCAATGATAAAGTGATTACTAAACTAATTGTGGTACTAATTGGGTAAATCAATAAAATTTTAACGGTTACAGATGAGGTGGACAATGGGCCTATACCAGCGTTGCCATTGCAAGACTGGTTGTAATAATAAACGTTGTGCCTGCCGTGGGGCTGAAAAATTATGTAATAGTAAATGTCATGGGAGTACAAATTGTAAAAACAAATAAAAAATAATTATGCATTTTTTTTTTAATTCTAGTAGGTATTTGAGATTCACGTGTATATCTGTTCTATAACAACAATTACCTGTGTATTTGGTAAATAACGTTAATAACCGGTGAATTACGTTAATTTCCATTTAACATCATTTACCGTAACATATATAGCTTATTTCATTAATGACTAATAATTTAATGTTACTAGAATATTTATTTTACGACTAGATTAGTATGTTTATTAGAATATTAAATAGCATATTACACCTCGGCTCTTTGGGGAAAATTTTTGGGTGTAACACCGTATTTAAATTTGTAAGTCGGTATTACTTCTATGACTGAGTGTTATATGATTATAAATTATACAATATCAATAAAATTTTAAACTTTAAATATTGAACAGTTTATTTTCCCTGGTCATTTCCCTCCTAAGATTCTCCGGGTCATCGATTAAGTCTTATTTCAGAAATTTTTCCTCGGAAAATTACAATCGCCAAAAAGTAGGTAGTATCATGACAAAATTTCATGGGTAATTTTCCTAACTTTTACCACCACGGCACCCAGGGTATATTGTAAGGCGCTGTTGAGAAAAATTTTGCGTTGTTGGAAATATTTTTTTGCGCTGTTGGAGGTTGCTAATGTAATTAATATGACGGAAATAAAATTTTTTCAATTCATACAATTTATACTGTTTTTGTTATTTTTAAAATCGTGTCTATTTTATCATTTATCGATATTTGATGTCATTATCTATATTATTCTATTCTCTAATCTCTTTTATTTTTAGTCTTTCAATGTATCACATTTGCAGTAGCCGCGGCCGAGCCGCTTCTTTCGTGATTGTTTACTAACTTTAGGTTTTCATCTTACTATCGTAATTTTATTATACAAAGGGGGTACAAAAGTAAATCGCTTCCACGCAGTATACCCTGGGCAACGTCCTAGACGGCTAAATATTTACCGATTTCGACCAACCGTACTGTTCACACGAATCTCACGGTTATACACACACTCACAATGCAACTCCCTCAGAATGGCATTTGTCAGGGCTCCCTTCTGAAATTAAGGCTATTAATAAATCTTTAATTAAAATGATTGTCGCTGATTACCAACCACTCTCGTTAGTAGAAAACGTTGGATTTATTGAGTATAGTAAAAAATTGCAACCACTTTATTTGATTCCTAGTAGAAAAGTATTAACTTCGAAATTGTAACCACAAGAATATAATGTTATGCTCCTTAAAATAAAATCTTTTCTACAAAATGTAAATGATTTATCAATAACGACAGATAAGTGGACATCCAATTTCAATAAATAATATAGTAAATAACAGTGACATGCCATTTTATTTTTGACGACCAATAATTATATTCACCAGTTAATAATAATAGTTAGGTTACCAGTTAATAATAATTAATAGCAACTAATGACGTTTTTGACAGACACACTGGTCAAAATATAGCCACTATTTCAGTCCATTTACTTCATTTTTTAACTTAATGCGATTTAAATCATGAAAATCCTATCCATTGCCTTTGCTTAAATTTTAATAATACATACAAAGATTTTTTAAGCATGCTCACCGTATTTTTAACCTTTTTTTATTTTAACATTTGAATGTGTTTTACGTTAAATTTATAAGAATAACAGAACTATATGTTAAAGTAAAAAAATTATTTCTTTTATTTGTTGACTAGTGTTAAAGCTTTAAGTTTGGGAATCGCTAATCATAATGAAATATTACAAAAAATACTTTTTCAAAACAATTTTATATTTTAACTTTATTATTAGACAATTAGATTATACAATTATAGATTAGACAATTAAATATGTAAACGCTTAAAGTTTAGAGTATCTGAGCGCAGTAACAAGGAATCTGCAAAAATGTTCTGTCATTATGGGCAAGCACAATTTTTTTTCTCAGTATGTAAAAAAATAATAATAATGATTTATAACATACTAGTTAACCCCATAACACCATATTACAGTATATAACATATAATTTAAATACAAAATTTTTACCAAGGTATTTCATATGAAAGCACCGCCTAAATAATATGCTGATGTTCTCAATGAGACAAAATATCAGGGAATGGGGGGGGGGGAAGAGAAAAGGACAAAAATGTACCTATAAGGGGTTCCTGCCATTTAATAAAACAAACAAAAACTCACGTTGATGAAAATTATATTTTTCACAACCCTCAATTTAATTCTATTATTATTTAAATTTTACACAAAAAAAAATAAAAAATTAAAATGCTGCATGCATTACACGGTTAAAAATAAGGTAAAAAATTAGCATGTTCGAAAAACACGCGAAGGCTGATAAAACAAATATCAATTTCAACTTATTTATAAATGGATTCAAACACAAATTTACTTCAAAATATTGTACTGTAAAATAATAGTTAGTTTTTAAATCGATAAATACAAAATAATAATACAATTAAAATATTAGTACACATTTTTATTTTTGTTAATTACTTTTCCAATTCATTAACATGGTTGGAATAACCAGCCCAATCAGAATTACAAGGCGCTGTTGGTAAAATCCACCCTACAGGTATACTGCTTGATGCTGGAATTTCATGATCCACAACATACTCATCCCAGTCTTTTCTATAATTAATAAATAACATATTTGATTTATATTATTAATACGGTTTTAATTATTTTAATTTTACCGGATATTAAGGAATGCATGTAAATTATTAAATATAACATCATGAGATTTAAAATCTGGCCCAAAAAGTATTTGATCCCATACAACTAATGTTTCTTGAATTTCAATTTCTTGTTTTTCAAGTTTTTTAGCTTCATCTTTAGAAAGCATAATTTTCAATTCATCTTCTTCTTTATTGTAATCCATTAATTTCTGATGCCAAAGTATTTTTAATTTTTCTGTTTAAAAAAAAAAAAAAACATATGTTAAACAATGATTCAAACATAATGAACTTGTAACAGAATAAATACTTAATGATTCTTCTAATAATGGATTTTGTCTTTTGTTGACACAGTTTTGAAGCCTACATTTTCTCAATTTTTCTAAAGTATCTAACAATGAAAGTTGATTTTTAGCATCATCGATTTTTCCTTTGACTTCTTTTAAAACAATATTGGCTTCAATTTTGGTTTTGTTTGCCTAACAAAAAAATTGATAAATGTAATTAATAACAAACATTTATTAAAAAGTTTAAATTACCCTTTTTTCTTTTAATATATTATCTTTTAATGTATTTTGCCAAGTATCAATTTTTCTATTAATTTCTATAATTTCATCTTTTTTTTGCAATTTCATTATTTTTAAGTTTGACTTAAGTCTTTTCAACCTGTCTCTCTTTTTTTTTCTTTTAGCCAATTTTAATTTAAATTTAGATATAGAATCATTTTCTACACTAAAAGATTTCAATAATGTGTTTATTTGTTCCTACGAAGAAAAAAAAACATAGCTCATGTTAATTTTCAAATATTTATAAATATTTATTTATTTACTTTAGTTGCGAATACATTTTCACAGGCTTTTTTCCACTCAGTTTCTGACATAGTTAGTACATTTTGTTTCATAAACTGTTTGTTATTACCAATGTTTTCTAGCAATATTTTACACTCTTGTACTTTATGACTAATTTCATGAATCTGAAAAAAATTTTAATTAAAGAATAATACATTTGATATTTTAGATTCTAAGTGAAATGAATGGTTTAACAAAGATGTTTTTTTTCCTGGAGACACTTTTTCCTCACCTAAACTTCGTCTAAAAGTTTCATACACCAACTCTATAGATTCAATGTATTGGAAATGTTATGCAGATGGTACATAGAGGGTTTATTAAGTTCTCATCTCAGTAGTTTTAGCAAGCAAGAGGAAAAATTACCAAAAATGGATTTAAAATGGCAAAATTCACCGTAAATGACACTTTCATTAAATGCACTTTAATAATTTCATCATAACTATAAAACTTAGATTGATAGAAACTAGAAATTCCCCACATATAAAATTGACATATTAATAAAAACTTTAAAAACGTTTCAAAAAAATTGACAACTTTTGGGTTAAAAATAGAACTTTGAAAATACCTTGTTTTTTAAGTTTATCCCTAATAAAGTTTTAAATATTTTACGAAAACTTTTGAAAATTTAATATGACTACTCATCAATTTATCCTACGATACTGAAAAAATTGCATACATCATGACACAGAAATTTTTTTTCAATAGCATTTAAGTAAATTATCATAACATTTTAATGTAATACACTGTTTTTTAGTCAATTTATGAATTTAAATATATACTTGAAGAAATAGGTCAATCCAATCATTATAAAACTTTGAATGCAGATAGAATAAGAAGTTTAGAATCTTTTGGTTGAAAAAATGTCTTTTTTAGTAAACAAAAAAACTTTAGATAATTTTGCAAAAAACATACCAACAATTAGAAAAATGATAAAATGTATGAACAGAATATTTTAATTCTGAAGTTTTGCTCAGATCATTTAACTAAATAAATAATCTATCATTTCTTTAAAATTCAATACACCTGTCTCCATTAACTTATCTAAGGAGCAAAGAATACCCCATGGGGCAAAGTACATATTTTTTTTAAAATTTTTTTTATAATGCTTACTTACCTCTTTGTTTGTTGATTTAACATTCATCTGAATTGAGACTTGTTTTTCTTTGGCAGCCAACCAATTTTCAATCCATAGATTGGTTTCATCTTTCAGAACTTTTTGTACAGGATTTATATAATTTAAAATATATTCTTCATCAATATTTTCAGTAAGGGAAGATAATGAATTGTTCATATTCTGATTAAGTACATGTTGATCTAGGTAGTTTAGATTATTGATATTGCAATTATTATAAGGAAACGAGATGGAATTTCTTTCTTCTGGTTTATTATATGAAGGCATATATGGGCGAACAAAGGGCGCTCTATAATTCAAATTATATATAGGTGTCATAGACTGATTTTGTGTTAGAAGTGGTGGTGGACATGTTAACCAAAAATTGTTAGAATTCATTTCAGAGATAGTATTATTATGAATATTTTGTTCTGCCATTTTAAGATAGTAAAACAAAAATAAATCTGCGTTATGTTATTTATATAAATTAGGTAATTATAATTATAATAATAAATGTTATTTTTTAAATGTATAAAAATTAAGGATGATAAATGGATTATTAGTTGATTTCTTTTTCAGCCTCAACCAAAAATTGTTGAGCATTTAAATAATCTTCTTCTTCTTTTAACTCTTCACAATCAGCTATAATACTTTTTAAATCAAGGAATGCTGCTTTTAATCTTCTTTGAGTATCTGGTATCATCATCTGTGACTCTCTCAGTACTTCTTCTTGTTTTTTAATAGTACTCTCATCAGTTCCTAAATGAAAGAAAAATTTATGTACATAAATATTTGCATTAATAACGAATATTAACATTAATACTGGAAACAAATTAGTTTTTTTTTTTTTTTTATTATTATTATAAAAGAAATTTACATTCTATATACCAGTTTATATAATAAGTAAATGTGAGATAGATACAGCTTATAATACTTGAAAAACTTGAGGTAAGGGAGTATCCAGTGACACAAATTTCAATTTAAACTTAGGGGGGAGGTAACTTTATGAATATAAGTAGAACCATGCATTATTTAATAAATCACGTGGCCATTTGCGTTTGAGGCAAAGGAGAGGGTTATCAAGGATTATACAAGAAGAGAGTTCAGATATGAGTGGGTTTGGTTGGTTAAAGGTATTTTTATGAAATTTGTTATAATGATGAGAGGCAAATGAGGATATTAATGGTATGTTGAGATCTTGATGTAGGGTGTGGTTGCTGACGTACCAGGAAGCATTAGAGCCCAAGTTAATCTTTTGTCAAGAAGGAGTCCTAGGTATTTAACAGAAACGTCTATTGGAATTATTATTTATGTAAACTGGGGGAATTGTTGTAGGCCTGAGGGTAAAGGTGATGTGAGTGGATTTGTTTTCGTTGATTTTAATTTTCCATAAGCTGAACCAATCTTGTAGTTGGGTTAGGTAACTTAAATAAGTTTGTTTCGTCAAGATTTGATGATGCTAGGGAGTGGTCGGGATACCGGAGCACAGTGGTCTGAAACGTAAATTAGCATGCCTAAAATCAAATTTTGGACTGTAATAAAAATGTACAATTTAAAAGTCTATTGATAGAAGGTAATATTATCTACTTCTAGATTATATTGTTTAATCGAAAAACCCACTTATGAACACGATAACAGGTCATTTAGAAACGATATTGTGTTGCGAATAGTCCATTATTTATCATTATATTCGTATTATTTTAGTTTTCTTTAAGCTGCGAATATAAACGCTCTGTTGTTATTAGTACTTTATTTTTATTTTTTACTTAAACTATGGATCATCATGATGAACGTAAGTACAAATAACCCCATTAATATATTTAAATTCATTTTTATAGAAATTATATAATTTAAAAAACATAAGATTTATTACACAAAATATTAATTTTGCATATTTTAAAATCATAGGAATAAAAAATTACAAATAATTACAATATCCCACTATGTTTAACACATAGTGTAAGTACTTAATTTTATTTTTTTATCATTTTTGTTTGCCTTTACTCGCCTATAATTAGTATATATTATGTTTTATAGCTGAATGTTGTAATATCGGTAAAAAAAATAAAAATCACTTATTTTGATTTGTTTGAATTTTTACGAGGAAAAGGACCTCTTGACCCTCAAAGTATTATATCTAGAAAATCTTTACTACTCTATATTAATAGTATATATAATGAAGATCCTTGGGAAGATGAGTATGAAAATAAAATACTAAATAAAATACGCAGTTTTTCAATAATGCTATCAAAAAAGTGGGCACAAAGCAATCGAACATATTCAAAATTTACTAATAATAATGAAGTCTGGCTAAAAACAGAGTTTATACTCCCTGAAAAAATTATTATGTCTAATAATTCTTTTACAATAGGACGACCTATTACTAAATTTAACGAATGTGTGGATAGAACTAAAAATAAAAAAATCCAACCATTAATAAAATCATTCACTTCTCCTGAGCTGACACACGCAGTATGTACTAAATTTCAAAAATCTGGTAATAGAAGCATGGATAAGTTGTTAAAAGAAGCAAACACTACTCCGACTAGAGCAAATACAATTTTAAAAACGTATAAAAATGCCATTAATTTAAAGCCTGTCCCATACACTGAAGACGAAGCTTTGGCATTTTTAATTGAAAACAAATTATCAAAACAACAGTACATACATATTCGATAAGGTTCTGTAATCTCTACTATTCGAAATATTCCTTCTGTAAAAAAAGAACAACTTCCTCCTGAAGTTAAATTATTATTAATGATACAATCAAATAACTTAACCCTCGAAGAATGTAACGTGTCTGAATATTCCAATTGTAGTAATAATTAAATAAATTAAAGAAGTTCAAAATTTTCAGTCTCCAAATAGGTAGTATTTTTACAATTATATTAATGCAATTTTAGTTTATATTAATTGAGATACTCAGAAAAGTATGTAACCAAGATAACATTTTATTAAAAATATGTTACAAAAATACTATACCTGCTGTAACTACATCAATTTTTACTCAATTTGAATAATTGTTTTTTTTCTTAAATGAAATAAAAAAACAAGGGAAATAAAATGGGTGTTTCAAATTTTTCAAAAAAATGTAATTCAATAAAAAAAATATTTTTTAAATTTTTGATTTTTTAAAAAAATATATATTTTCAAATTGAACTTTTTACCCAAATTATTAAAAAAAAAACCGCATTTAAAAATATTGATTTACTGAGGAGATATTAATTTATGTAAGCTAGTTTACGTTTCAGACCACTGTGCGGAGGGGAGGTATTTTACTTTTTTCCTTTAAGATATTTTTAGTGTCTTTCCAAAGTAAGTTGTTTGCAGAGAGGGATTCCAAGTATTTGTGAATTGTCAAATTATCAATTTGTCAGAATTGTACTTTCGGAGAATATTTTTTAAGGAGTTAGTGAGAGTGTTGAAATGTCTTCTATCGCTTGGCAAGTGTGTTCTTTGCCATATGCGGCGGGCTCGACGACGCTTTTCTGTAAAGAGTAGTGTTATGTGTGAGGGTAAGACATTGGTTGTGTGAGAGGTGGAAGGGTTGTTTTGGGAAGCGTCGAGTGCGACATCTTGGATAATATTTGAGAAAGAACGTACTGCAGTATTTAAGTCAGATGGGTTTTTTCAGAGGATGTTGAGTGTGATGGCATTTTCTATTGTTTGACTAAATTTTTTCTAGTTTTTTTTGCCCGGATGTTGGGTTGTTAGGTAGTTTTTTGTAGCAGTTGAAGTGTCGTTTAGGGTGAGTAATATTGGTGTGTGGTCGGAAAAGAGGTCTGAGGAATTGGTAATAGTGTATTTTATGTGACTAAGGAGCGTGGTGATAAAAAAGTCTAGAACGTCGGGATGTCTATTGGCATGTGAGGGCCAATATGTAGGGTAAGGAGGAGATATAATTTTAAGATTGTGATCAAGGATAAATTTGTTGAGAGTTCGACCTCTGGTATTAGGTTGGCTAAAACCCCACTGGGGATGTTTGGCATTGAAGTCTCCACCTGCCAGGAAGTGATTACCGAGGGGGTTAAAGAAGTGATTGAAACAATTGGGATTTAATTTAGCACCTGGATAGATGTACGTCAATGAAATAGTGGTAAGGATATGATTTAGTGTTAGGAGGATGTTAGTGGACTGTATGACGATATTTTGACCTAATTAATTTTTTTAAAGTTACTAGAGCTAGTGGGCGGTTACAACTTAATTTAATATTTATGACCAAATAAATAATCATACAATTTTTTAATTATCATATATTATCTTAAATCATGAACAAAAACATATTATATAATATGATTTCTGTGAATATGATAAAACCGAAATGCAAGAAAAAAAACTAAATACACACATTGATAAAAATAAAATCACAGTAATTAAATAATTATTAATCATATTAAGATAAATTGAAAATGTGTTATTCTCATTTCTGTAACTGTTGACTATATTATTATGAACATAATTTATAACACCCTACAACTATGTATACACAATATGAATGTACAAATCTCAAAGATAATTGCTGTACAATGACTACCTTGTTACCAATATATATTTTACATTAGTCAAGTAATATCCCTAGTTACACAATACGCAGATGACATGTATTGAATCGTAATTTGGTAACAAGGTACTCATTGTACAGCAATTATCTTTGAGATTTTATATACATATTGTGTACACATAGTTGTACTATGTTATAAATTATATTTATAATAATATAGTTAAAAGTTATACATGCGAGTATAATCCATTAAAATTAAAATGTATGGTGGTGTTTGAATACAAATTATAATATTTAAAATACTGCAATTAGGTTAGGTACTTCTCTATTAATGATCTTAACCATTTAATACTTAAATACATAATTTATACTAACATAGATAAACTGATAACCATATTTAACATTATTTGACAATTACTATGTTTTATACCTATATTTAATATATAATTTGTAACAATTTCAATATTTAACACTCAAGTACCTATACTACAATTTTAGAATATACTAAAAAATGATTCCAACAATAAATTCAAATCATTTAGAGAAAATGTACTACATTATTTAAAAAACAAAAAAGATTTTGGGAATTTATATATTATAAACATTTTATTTATAACCTTTATCATTTCTGATTGATTTAAACAAATAACTATAGGAAATATAATATTTATTTCACAAAATAACTTTCTTTTAAATAATTACATGTACTATTGAAATTAAAAATAATATCAACAAAATATTTGTTTAAAATTTGGAAATCAATCATTTTTTTTCAAGAGAAACTTGGAACTGTTGGCTTATACTATATATGCACAGTCAACATCAATACAACAGTTTTAGAGCTACACCTAATGCCGTACAATCATTTACCTTCAGAATAATCTCATGTTAAAATGTATAATTGTTTAATCTTAACTATATGGGCGTTCAATAATTTGCTCTTTAAGGCATTTAAGACACCTTGTTTTTTTTATAATTAGAAAAATAAAAACCCATACTCTAGAATATAATATCTAATCATAAATAATTCAATACTAATGAACATATTAATTAATAAAAATGACCAATTACGTATAAATGTATATTACGTGACAAAATAATAATGAATAAAACTTGAAAATATTTAATGTAGAAAAACATATTAGTAAAATTGTTAAAGTAGGAAGACCATTGTTCATTTTCTAACAAGTCAGAATAAAAAACAAGGATTTACTTAAAAGATCTTTTAAATTGAAAATGCACCACAATAGGCAGAAACTAAAATATAAGTGTTTAAATGTTAAGAAAATAGGTACATGTTGAATAATACCCACTTAATCTACTGATAAGTTTATTTTCAATTAGAAATATTATTTTCAAATATTTGCATATGAAGTTACTTCCTCCAAATTGTATCATTAAATATATTAATAAATATCTCCTTTTTTTTTAATTAAAAAAATGATTTATTTATTTAAGCATTTCTATAGAAAATGTGTTCTATAAATTTGTCTGGTTTGCATGGAAAACCCTGATATTATTAAATTAAACACAAAGGACTTAAATAAGCTAATACCAATATAATAGGTATAATGATAATGCCCTAAATTATCAAAGCCATAATATCTTAATTACAACCACAAAAAAAATATATATATGTGTGTGTGTGTGTGTGTGTGTGTGTGTGTGTGTGTGTGTGTGTGTGTGTGTGTGTAATTACAAGTTACAACTGATAATTGTAAAAATATAAACCTGTAAAACCATAGATAAATATATTTATTTAATTACAGTTAACTTAATAACTGGTTATTTGTAAAATAGCCACAACAAATGGCCACTAGGCCACTGTAACTAAACTATAGACCAGGCGTGCCCAACCCGCGGCCCGCGGGCCGGATCCGGCCCGCGAAGGTGTTCGAACTGGCCCGTGACCATTTTATAAAAATTAGAAATTTGTATAGGTGTAAAAAAAAAATTATTATTTATAAAAAAATTTATTTTATTAAGTTTTTAAGAATACAAAATATTTTAGAATTTTTAATTTTTATATAAAATAAAGAGCATTAGATTTTAAAATATTTATAGAAATAAATTAGTGTGAAATTTGGGCTTGTTTTTCTTTAACTAATCTTTCAATATTCGGAGTGAAATGTGTAACGCCAATTCTTAATAAGAATTGTAAGTGTTCATTAGTCAAACGAGATCTTTCTGAACATTTTGCGTAATTCATGCGTGTCTATGTTTTAATCCGTGTGATCTAATGAAGTTGACTGTTTTTGTAACAATATTCATCACATGTTCCAAATTCATAATTTTACCACACAGAGATTGTTGATGAATAATACAGTGTAAAAATATAGGTGTTTCAATCATTTTTGAAGTTGTTAACTCAGCTATCCTGCCAACTAATCCCGTATTTCTCCCAACCATAATTGGAGATCCATCTGTTGTAATACTACAAAGTTTTTCCCAGGTCAGTCCCAAATTTTCAATACAACAATTCACTTTTTCAAAAATATCAGCTCCTTTTGTAGTTCCAGAAATACTTTCTAATGAAGCAAGTTCTTCTGTTATATTATAATCTGTATCTATTCCTCGTATAAATATTAATAATTGTGCAGTATCTGACACATCACTGCTTTCGTCCAAAGCTAAAGAAAAAAAGTTTGAACACCCCCCCCCCCCTAGGAACGCCCCTGCTAGTCTATATTTTATCGAAATGAACAAAAAAAACCCCGTGAAACATATACGGCCCGCAGTATAAATATAAATTTTGAATGTGGCCCGCAAGTTAAAAAAGGTTGGGCACGCCTGCTATAGACAAATAAATTACATGATTGATTTGCAAAATTATCAATAGTAAAAATAATTTTAATTAAAAGTTTTTATTTATAGTGAAACACATAAATAAAATTTAACTGTATTTATTTAACATTTAGAATTATCAAAAATATTGATCATTATGTACCTATTTATAATTTAATGTTGAGACAAACATTTCCCCAATGTTAGTATATTTAACTATTAATGATCTATTATAGTAATATAATCAATATTCAAACTTAAAGATAAACAGAAAATGAACTGAACCTAAGTTTATTGAATTCAAATTTAAAAGATTACTTATAAATCTTTTAAAAAAATGCATTTTATTATACCTGTGTTATTTTATATTTTAAATGTAACTTCAGATTCTGGGTACTTTTTTTTAGTCACTTAATCAATTAGACTGGCATAATAATTTAAAAAAATAGGCAAAAAATATTATTTACACACAAACTATCATAAATCATTTATTTAAAAATGTCTTCTTTTAAAAAATAGTATAGGTATTAAAAATTACACTTTGAAAGAATTAAAAAAAAAAAAAAAAAATAGTTGTTTCATGTAGTCCAATATTATAGATTACTTAGAAATTATATTTTCAAAACAGTAGTCTAAATAAAACCAATATTTCTTAACCATGTATTAGGTTTAAAGATTAGCTCATACAATTTAATTAAGATGATAAGTTTAAAAGTGCAAAAACATACATAAAAATCCATATAACAAATTATTGACCTGTATCTATAATATCTATAATTCCAAAAATATTCGAGGGTATTGTTTATAGGAAAGTTAGTCCCCTATTTAAAAATTTTATAATTGACGAGCAGCATGTCTTTATGTCTAGTAGATCTACTACAACTAATCTTTTGGTTTTTCAAAAATTTATTTTAAATGCATTTAAATTAAACCTTCAGGTGGACGTAATATTCACCGACTTCGCAAAAGCCTTTGACAAAGTTGATCATAGTATACTCGTCTAAATATAAGTCATATAAGTTGTTCCAATCAGGTTTCTGTGATCCTTTTTTTTCTTGGATAGTATCCTTTTTATCAGGTCGAAGGCAGTGCGTGAAATTTAAAAATTATAACTCGTATATGTATAATATTACCTCTGGGGTTCCTCAAGGTTCTAATTTGGCCCCTCTTCTTTTTAATATTTATATTAATGATATTAAGGATACCAATTCCAATATATTGCTCTTTGCTGATGATGTTAAACTATTCCGTATTATTAAAACTTCACTTGATACTAAATTGCTTCAAAATGATCTTGATAAAGTGAGTGATTGGTGTGATACAAACAAATTGAACATGAATGTTTCTAAATGTAAAGTTATTACTTTCACTAGAAAACGTTTGCCTATAATAAACAAGTCTTTTTTTAAGGGTATTGAATTAGATCGAGTCAACCTCGTGAAAGATTTGGGTATATATTTAGACCCTTCTCTTTTATTCAATGACCATTATATCCAAATTCATAATAGAGCGTCCTCAATGTTAGGGTTTATAATGCGGAGCTGTAATAATTTGATAATCCTATAGCTCTTAAATCACTATACTATGCCTATGTGAGGTCAATTTTGGATTATAATTCAATAATCTGGTCTCCTTACACATCTGGTCCAATTCATTCGCTAGAGGCAATTCAAAATCGCTTTTTGACAATTATTAGTCATAAATGTAATATTCAACGTTTGCCTCACACTTTGTATGAACCATTATTATCATATTTAAACATTGATACTCTTCAGATCAGAAGGGTTAAACATGACATTAATTTTATAATAAACTTTTAAATGGTTGTGTAAATTGTTCAGATCTATTGTCAAATATTTCTTTTTAAGTCCCTGGTCATATGTCTAGACAAACTAATACCTTCTATATGCCATTCCAGAGTACTTCATATGGTAAAAATGCCCCTTTAATTAGATCCATGCAACATGTGAATAATTACAATATTGATATGTTTATACATATAATTCTATTGTTTCTTTTAAATTATATCTTAGTAATTTAATCAATTAACTATTGTATACACATACTTCATCTATGTAAATATTTCTGTACCACATTTAAACTGTAACTGAGCTCGCCCGTTTAATTTCAATAAATAAATAAATACAATTCAAAAATTTACGATTACTATTAATTTACGACAACTAGGTACATTAAACAATGACAAATTAATGAAAAATTTTTTCTAAGAAACACATTATAACCTATTTAAATTTTAATTGATAATTTTTGAATAACCAGATACAAAATTAATTCATGAATATTTGTTGTAAGTAAATAGTAAATGTTGAAAATTTGAAAGGTACCTTAAAAGGTTAGTATCTATATTTTTAGAGAAGCAAAATAAATATTTTAATATCATAATAAATTACTGTTTATAAAGGTGTTTGGTAAAAATTTACATCTTAGATAATTTAAAAAATCCAATTACTTCAAAAATAAATTTAATATGAACTGCATTTTAAAGAATTCAAAGGCTTTAATAACCCACATAATTTTTATCATCTTACCTGATTCTTTTAATTTTTCAACTTTTTCACGTTGTTGATCGGTTTCTTTTATGTACATAAGTTTTTCTTTGGTTAACCTTTTCACTACTCCTGTTTTAATTTTAAGTGTTTTTATGCGGGGATCTGCCATTACTTTCACTTCTAAAAGTAAATAAGAAAATACAATAGTTATTTCCTTTAAAGGGTAAAATGAAACAATTTATATAAAACAATACTGTAGACTTGAAACAAATAATACATTTTGTTTGATCTATATAAAATCATCACCTAAAATGTCAGCCAATAGAAGGTATTAAAAGAAAAAAATAATATTGTATAAGAATAAGATTTAATAAAATACGTAACAAAAAATAATTTAACTTTTAAAATACAAATAGTACAAATTATTTGAAAAAGATTTATATTTTATATACAAAAATAACCTACAAAAACCTATAACGCAGATGTGCCTTTATAGTTCATATGATTAAAACTGCTAGATAGCGACATCGATGTTCACTGCACTCTGCAGTACAGTATGTTAGGTATATACTGTGGTAATGTATTTGAAGTCAGTGTTGATGTAACAAATTGATTACAATGTGATTTATCACGCTTTATATAATTTATCAAAATGATATCAAAAAGGCGTAGTTTTATTGACAGATATAGATAAACATCTATACCTAT
This sequence comes from Therioaphis trifolii, assembly GCA_027580255.1. NCBI lineage: Eukaryota > Metazoa > Arthropoda > Insecta > Hemiptera > Aphididae > Therioaphis > Therioaphis trifolii. The sequence goes on from CM050404.1 coordinate 52,392,935, forward strand.
CCATATTCCATGGTTCTAAATTTCTAATGGTTGTACACTTCTATTTGAATTACTATTTCTAATCATTGTCAGTTTTTATTGAACATTTTAATGTTCAATGAGCTCTAGATTATAGTTTGTATAAGTCATAGATATATATATATATATATATGTCTATGGTATAAGTTCTTTTTATTTCTTACAAATATATATTGTCTAACTCATAAAGCTGTAAAATATATTTAAGACCATGGATATAGATGATCAATTCCCGGCTGCTAAGCGCATCATTACCGAAATACAAAATATAATCAATAGAGACCCTAAACTGTGAGTAGAAATAAATTCATGTGTCATAGATAGATATTTTGACTTATTGACTTAAATATGATTTTCGGTATTGCAATATTTATTTAGGAAAGAATTTGATCTTGTCATTCAACCAGAAAGTCAAAATAAATCTCCTGTGATATATATTGACCATTGTTTAGGACTTGAGTCGTGGTGTGTGCGTCATGTGTACAAATATGTCTATCAAAGACTGATAACTGTAAGGAAACGATTAAAAAGACAAGGTAATATCTTTATGAATATTACATTTTAAATAACTATATATCTGATGTTATTTAAATAATTATATCATATTAAATCTAGTGTCAAATGAAGTAGTAACACTGCTTACATCAGCATTATTATTAAATCCTGAAGTTACTACTTTTTGGAATATGAGACGAGAATTAGTAATTGATGGTTTCCTAAAACCATATGATGAATTACAATTTTCTGCTGTGGTATTGACTTTTAAACCAAAATGTGCTGAAATTTTCAGTTATAGAAGATGGATATTTTTTAATGTTCTAAAAGGTAAATTATTAATCAATAAATTAATTTCAAACTATCTGGTCTCAGACTGGTATGCTTTAGATACAATGTATTCTGTATGCTGTTCTCCACATTGATGCATCTATGAAAACATATATTTAATGAAGATTTCCGCAATCTTCTAATGGTTTTATTCATAATCAAAATTTTAGTAGTAATACAATATATTTTAAGTTTTTATTGTTTATGGTTATAACATAATTGACTATTTTTCTTTTATAACAAATTGAAATAATTGGTTGACAAAATTTTAATTTTAGAATAGTGTGTAACTAACTAATGTTAATTCAATAATATCACACATTTTGCTATAATATGATACTAAAACATAAATAATGAAAAAAGTTTATAAATATAAAGTTAATTATAAATATTACTATTTTATTTACTATACTTGCTAATAAAAATATTTTATCTAATACAAAATAATTTTTTATAGATTTCAGTTCTAGCGATATTGTGTTCAATGAACTAACAGTAGGATTAACTGCATCTGCTAGCTACCCAAGTAATTATAATGCATGGAATCACTGTTTTTGGTTTGTTCAAAAATCACTTGAACGTGAGAACTTTGCTTTGGTCGCTCAACAGTGGGAAATGACTAAAGTGTGGTGTCGTGAACATGTATCCGATCATAGTTGTATGCAATACAGACAACGGTTACTTAAATGTCTAGTTGGTGACAAAAAGTGCTTACAGCATCTTGAGTGTTGTACATCCAAATCACTTTTACGTTTTTTTAATACTGATGAAAGGCATAAATTAATGAGACCATCAGAAGACTGTTTTGGTGAAGCTATTGGAGTTACTTTAGATGAATTGTACTTTAATGAAGATCTGATTGCAATGTATTCAAGTCATGAATCTCTTTGGAATCATAGACGATTTTTATGTTATTTATTAGTAAATATTTATAATACAGATTTTATTAAAGAAGTATTAATGAATAATGAAAAGAGAGTTTGTACTAATTTATTAAAAGGCAATGAAATATATGTTAAAAAATATGTTTTATGGCTACAGACAACACTATGCATTCCTATAAAATTACTTTAATTATATTTAATCAATTGTTTACCTTAAATATTTTGTTTTTAAAATGTTTATAGCTCTCAAATACAGAAAGCTTTTACTCGATTGACCTATATTTGATTAAAACATAAAAATCAAAAGTATTTTAAAGTATACATCACCTTAATATTAACATAATTCAAGAAAAGGTGATAAACAAATGAGTGAGAAATTTAGAATTTAATTTCTATACTTAAGTTATAATAACTGTTGGATATATTATTTGTAATTTTTGTTTTAACTATAGTTTATTCTTAGATTTATTTTTGTGCCAATCAATAAATGTTATGTTTTATATTGACTATAAGCTATTGTTTTTTTGTGTTATTTGTTGATTTCAACCAGAAAATCACAGTTCTTATTAATTTTAATGACTCCATACTAAAATGTTATGGGAAACCATAACATACACTCAGTTATTTTATGTTTAAAACTTGTATATAAATATTATATATATATATATAATTAGTATTTTAATGTTAATAGCCACCATACCATCAAACCGTACTATGCGAAAATCTAAACAAAATCATCAATCGCTGTTTATAAGTCATGGCTGGATCTCTTGGGATAAATGCAACCTCACTGTAATAACATCGGTTGTTGATTCTTATGATGGGAGTCATTGGGATTCATGGACGTTCGGGCCTGCTCCACCAGGCTTTCCTTGTTCTTCTTGGCCACAACTCAGGTCATAAGTTTGTGTTTGCACTTGAGGCATAGCTTAAAATAACTTCCTGTAGTGAAAGGCAGTTATTATTAAAATAAATAGCCATGGTTCATAAATTTTTTAGAAAAGCTTTTATGCCAGGCAGGGCTGGAGTCAGACCGGTTTTCTCGGGTGATTTGTCCGGGGCCCGAACCTAAACATATTTTTGAGAGGCCCGGGTCTACAAAAAAAAAAATAATTTAAATCATGACCGGCCCGAGTCTATAAACATTTTAAATTTTAACGGGCCCTATCTACAGCTTAAGTAACGACCAATGGGCACTGCCATTTTGTTGAACATTTAATCATAATATATCAAAATGGCCTACCATTAATTTTAATAATGACCAAAAAAAAATCAAATTAAAAATTTTTCACAATGCAACAAAATACTAAGAAAATGCTAATTTACTCTCATTTTTATTTTTGTGGAATAGGCCACTTTTGCGCTCAGCTTTCTAGAATCAGGGATTTACTGAATGTCAACCTTCTACTTCTTCAACTGCTTGTCCCAAATGTCCCGACTCAACCCTTCAATCACTTTCTTTCTCAGTTAATGAAACAGCAGTAAACTTGCCTATGTCCTTACCTACACAAATTAACATAACGTCATCGTCTAAATTGGAGACTGCTGAATCTAGACAGTTGGAACTGTCACCTTTATCTGTTGAAAATAAAAATATTCTGGTGATGTCGTCTAATATGAATAGATATTTTGACATTGGATCAATCAACTTTAATATTGATATAGACATTAAAAAATCACATGAAAAACTACCAGCTACTTTTCCTGAGGAGTCCCTAGGATTTTCAATGCTAACCACAATTTTAAAAAAAAAAACTAGCAAATGGAAAATGTGTAGATAGAGACTGGTTAATTTGGAGTAAGGAAAGAGCGGCTTTGTTCTGTTTACCATGTAAAATATTCAGCCCACATATGACTAAGCTTTCAATTCTGGCTTCGGAAGAGGGTTGGTCTGCAATACGTAATTGGTGAAAACTTCATGCAAGAATTCCCGAACACGAGAAAAGTGAATCTCACAAAGTCATGTTATTTCCATTGGAAAAATAAAATTATTTATATTATTATGTCGTTTTGTATATTATTATCATTCATATATTTGGTATTTAAATTTTCTTTGAAAAAGTTTCAATATTATTTTAGATAAAAATAAAATATTTAAAAATAGCATAGTTGCAATAATATTTGATGTCAAAACAATTTAATTACCTATTAGTTTTATACATAATTAGACAAATTTTTCCTATGAAAACTAGGAAAACCCCTTTATAAAAATAGGGGGCCCTGACGGTTTAGTTTGTCCGGAGCCCACCAAAGCTGAGTATGGCCCTGATGCCAGGTGTTGTCATTGTATCTTCTACTAAATTCTGAACTGTGCTTGCAACTGGCTGTAATTAGTTGGCGCTTATAACCATAGGTAAAGCGTAAAGCCGTGTCCAGACCAAAACAACTACCTATGTGGACAATTTTGTTGTAAATAATATTTGGGCAATGTTTCCAACAATATTGTCAATAATGTGGAAAAACTTGTACCTCCAGACCAAAGAAACATTATTGACCTCATTTTATTGTTTAGCAAGATGTTCAAACAGGTGGACGTAGTAGTTGCAGCAGCTTTCACAATTTTAAGTATGATGAAAAAAACACAAAAAACATTTTGGGTTCGTCCTAGCCTCCAGCATAGACAAACTATAAATGGATCAAATATGCTGAATGATCTTTTTGTATCTTTTCTTTTTTTTATTAAAATAGAATATTCACAATCTGTATTATTTTATAAAATAAACAAATGGGTTTGATGTACATAGCTTTGGATAGGACATGAGGAGGGAGACTATCCAATCATAGAACCATCAATGAATGATCTTAACCATAATAATATGAATCCATTATCTGGTGAACTAAAGTAAATAAATAGTCATATGTTTTTCTAGAAACTTATCAGACTATTTGGCTATATACTCAGTACAGGCATGGATCCAAAGGGATTGCTCCCCCCCATTAATTTAAACATTATTGCTTAAAATATTTATGAATATTTACTAATCAATGCCTTCGGAATTAATATCTCTCCAAGGTGGTAGCCACATGTACTAACCAGTACCGGATTACCCATTAGGTGTAGTAGGCACCCGCCTTAGGGCCTCACTAATTTAGGGGCACCGTGAAAACGGAAATCTCATTTTTTTTTTAAATTTAATAATACCTGTACAAAACAGTGTCAACATTACGATCGTATAAATGAATTTATGAAAATAAGGTGGAATCAACCTTTCCAAATAATATTATGATAGCATTAAAAATATATAGATGACTAATGGTCACCAATGCTACTGGGGAACGAACTTTTTCGAAGTTAAAGTTGTTAAATAATTGTCATCGATCTTCAATGATGACCAAAAACGTTTAAATTCACTTGCCATTATGACTACAGAAAATTACATTTTACAAAAAACAGAATTCAAAGATATTCTCGAAGAGTTTACTGCGAAAAAATTCAGAAGAGTTAATATTTGAAAAGCAAATATTTTTTTAACTAAGAATTACAATTTATTTTAAGTTTTTTATAATATAGTTCATTATGAAACATTAAAAAAAAAAGTATAAACATGATTTTAATTATTAAAACTAGTTGGTTATTATTAAAACTGTTCATTTTAATTATTGGATAGTAAAGTTAAAGATGCCTGTAAAAAATAATTTTGTAGGGCCCAAAATTTTAATTGCCCAGGGGCCCATAAACAGTGGCGTATTCGGGATTTTCCACCTGTAGACACTTTCCGATGCGCCGCCTCTCCTAAATTTTTTTTTCACAAAACACATTCGAATCCACAGTTAGAGAATTCGAACCCGCGTTGAACATCTTATGAAGTGATGTGTAATATTAATGAATGTTAAAATAACATTTTTTTGGTAAACCAGATGTCTCAAAAATTGTATTTCAATTATAATAATTAAATATTGAATAAAGTAATACCAACTTACTTTGAAATAACATAAAATAGAATTAAAGAAGCTTATTTCTAAACTACATTTATAAAAAACAAAACAAATATTCTACTCTTTCTTAGACTAATATTTTTATCAATTTAAAATTTTCTTTTCTAAAAAACCTCAGGTCACTTATTCTCACTAATTGAGGAATATCTCATAAATAAAATAATGTTCTCCTTATTAATCAGTATCTCTGAAATATTGTTTAAAAACATTTATATATAATGTGCTAATGTATATTTATAATCAACTACAATGCTCAAATACCATAATAAATACATATTTGATTTTACAAATTCAATAAATTTATTTATCATTACTATTACTACAAAATTATATCGATTATATATCATTATTACAGTGTATCATAACTTTAATTGGGTCTCCAACTCCAGTTTCAGCAGTTTTAAAAGCTTCTAATGTTTCTTCAATTTTAAAACGATGAGTGATCAATGGCTTTATGTTTACTTGTTTTGAAGCAATTAAAGACAATGCATCTTGATAACTAAAACAAATTTGAAATTCATGAACATTTTTATTAATATAATTATAATTTAATTAAAAATAATTTGAATTGAATATAACAAATATGAGTAATAAAGAGGTTGAAAAAATGAAGATGAACTTAACTAAAGTAGAGTTAACACTCAGAAACAACACTTTGTTGTTTGCTAAATAAATTCTAAAACTAATAGAAATATAAACATAATTTACGTAGGTACTCTTAATTTTAACTTAAAAAAAAAAAAAAGTGTAGGGAATCAAGATAGTTTTGGAAATCATATTAGGATGTATATAAATTCATCTCTGTATAAATTTATACCAAGGTTAATATTAAAATAAAATAAATTTAACATGTTTCTATTAAATTGTATTTTATTAAATTCAAAGTATAAAATCAAAATATATAAACGTCACTATTATAGTAAGATGTAATTAAAAATAAGCTTATTCTCTTAAGTAATAATTAATTGTAGTAATTAATTAATTAATAGATTTGTGTATTCACTGATTTTTTTTTTTTTTTTTTGGCTTTATCATGGTACATTTTTTTAGCAGGAGAACGCTTGCGGACTACAAACTGTTTAATCTTGACTTTATTGATATTATTTTTTTTTATAATGATAGAATGGATTTCTAAATGCTTTCATAGCATCACATTAATGTTGAAAGCACATTGCCATTGCCAAGGGAGTCTCGACACTGATAGACTAGTAGAATATAGCATAGAAGAAAAGCTCACAATTTTTAGTTTCGACAATAAAACTAAAATTTATAAATAAACAAATATTAATTTTTTACTTAACTTTTTAGAATACATGTTAATTTGAAAAATGTTCTAATTATTTTATTTTATATCAACCTCATAATGAATTGACATTACGGTTGTAATGATACATGCAAAGTGTTGCAAGCATCATATTATCGCACCATAATACATAACAATACCAAAATTCAAAAAATAAAATATTCATATTAATAATACACTTTATTTCCACGAATCAACAAAATTTAACCCCTGATCTTTTAAACGGTATTTTTCACTGAAAAAGAACATGCAGCCATGTATAGCTCATTAAAAATAAACCAGGCCCTCATAAATATTGTCAATATCATTTTTATTACAACAAAAATTAATATACTGGAAGAAGTGAAGGACTACATAAAATAATAGCATAAATACCAGACAAAAATTAACAGAGAAACCAGTCACTGTTTTTCTCTCTTCACTTGCTAATCACTCCCCAAAAGCCACCATAAATGATCTCGTGTGCTTTTGGGAAGTGACTAGTATTCAGACCAAGTCAAATATACCATCTCTTCTGCAATCTCCCTATAGAATTGTGTAGATCTTTCCTTACTATTTTTGAGAATAAAAACAACAATATTTTGATTTCTTGATAATATCTTTGTGTGGTATGTTTTGTTAACGCAAAGATTATTGAAAAACATTCCGAAAACATAAACATTTATATGCTTGTGTCGGTCAAGAATTTTGCTTTGTAGAATTTTATCGGAGTTCCTGATTGATCACGCAAGGGTACTGGACTGCAGCCAGGTAATAATTGAAAAATAATAATAAGTAAATAAAATAGAATAAATAAATTAGCCCGATAGGAGGTGAGACAAATTATTTAATCAAAAGTAATTGAAAATAAAATGAATATAGAAAAAAAAAGAAAGAACTAAAATAAGAAAAAAGTGAAAAACAAAAGAATTAAATAAAGAAAAAAGAGAAATTAAAGAGAATTAAACAAAGGAGAATAAAAACAAACTTTCGATAAATACCAAGAGGAGTAAGAAAGACAAAAGTTATATATAAGCCATACCAAAATAAATAAAATACATTAAATATAACATCATGGTCTTTCCGAAAAGAAAAAGGTAATACCAATTATAACTTCTTTAGATAGGAATTCATAAAGCGAGGTTTTGACACAAGTCAACAAGTGTTAATTCTTAACATATAAATTTCCTTCTAATTAAAAAGGTCTGTACAATCCTCGTTATTTTTTTGAATTATTACATGGTATTAATATATAAGTTGCTGTGATATGTGGTAAGTAAAAGTAGTGATCTAGGTATAAATGAACATTAATATACCTAAATATAGGCATTTTTTGAATGCCACATGTCTTAGAACTTATCTTATTTTTAATGACCATGAACACCAAAAATAAGAAAGGTCATTAGATTTTAGAAATTTTTATAGAAATTTAGTATAAATATTTAATTTTCACATTTAATTCAGAAGAAGAGTCTTTCTTTTAGTGTTCTCTAGAATGTGTATATTTTTAAATGGAGTGTTCAAGTAAGTCTTAAGTTGAATTGTAAGTTCAGACATGCACTCAGAGCCCAACTTAGGGGGGGGGGGCTGCAGCCCCGGGCCCCGATATTATTTGGGGCCCGGGCCTGTTGATATTTAATTATTAAAGTGGCATCTTGAAATAATTGTATGATATTACTGGTTACGTAGTTTTGAAAGTCACGTATCGTAATGGAATTTCCGAATTTATGATTATTCTCTAATCGATAAAATTAGCTATTAAGTTTTAAGATAAAGTTGGTCAAAAGCACTTTATATCATTATGATTACAATTTATCTTAACATAGGTACTAATTCAAAAATTTAGTGAACTTAAATCTAGAAAAAAACCGTTGTCTTAAATTATTTAACAAATTATTTCTTTAATTATTATTATTTTTTATTTTTTTATTATTTACATTGACTATGTTGAAAAATGCATTGCCACTTTGACTTTGTAGACAATGTATATGATGTATATCAGTAAACATTTGTTTGAATTAAAAACTGTACCAACACTTCTTTATTTATATTTATATTTTTAATTTCATCGTTTTATTTATATTAATTGTCATTAAATAATTACTTATAGCCTTATTATGGTATAATTGATTTATAATCTTATAAAATAAATTGAATATAAGATATAACTAATCTATATAACATAAAGACTACATTCATAATTTAAGTAGATAATTTAAAATTTAGATAATAATTAATTTTGGGGCACCATTAGAAAATTTGACCCAGGCCCCAAAATTCCTAAGTTGGGCTCTGCATGCACTAGATGAAATTAAAATAGTTTTAATGTTTAGTAAAACTGGAAAGTAAACCCTATTAATGTAGTCTAGAATCTAGATTGTATATGGATTTTCAAGTAGGTAGTAGCTATAAATGGTATGTTATAAGTAGTAAATCAAGTCATGTCATCTATATACCGAACTTTAAATGTATTTAGGGAGGTAGACTGTTCTGTTATGAAAATGCAATAAATTGTCAAAATGGTTTGATTTTCAAATATTTTTTTAGAAAGTATTAAGTCTACATACTCATTAGCATATCGGAAGACTCCTTTGATGTCTACTTCTCGAGATAATGCATTAAACAATGGTAATTCAACATTGTGTGATGCTCCCATTCCAACAATTGTTAATACTCCTCCAGATTTTGTTAACTAAAAGATCATATACAAATTTTACAAAAAATTGAAAAAAAAAAATGTATTTTTATATTAAACACATATAAATTATAACTACAGATATATAAATAAATAAATAAATAAATAAATAAATAAATAAATAAATATATATATATATATATATATATATATATATATATATATATATATATATATATATATATAATGCACTAAGGAGACGATGTCATTTGACCAAAAAAACTTACAAATAGTTTTGAAATGCCCCATAAAAAAGAAAATCAAATAATCACCTATTAGTTTAAATAATTTCTCAAAATTTAAATCAATAACTTGCCCAATATTAATTATTTTACATTATCATCCAATACATTTCTTAATATTAGTATATTACTGTACCAACAGTTGAAGGCACACAATTTTTCTATCATCTTTACTGCAATAAAAAGAATTGAAATGTTACAATAAGGAACTACAGTTAACGTTTAATTGAACATCCAGGGATAGACAAGTTACAGGTCATTATTTCTACAAGTATAAGCTAAATACCTATAAAAAGTTGGATACCTATAGTATGAACGTGTGAAATACTATGAACTACAAAAGCCAACGCTAATTTTTGTGATTGAGATTCTATAATCAGTCATTATTGAGGGAAAATTTTTAAAATAACATTTATTCATACATAAATACAAAATAAAAACAAAAGAATTACCAATATGGTCTAAAAATTAAAAATTGCTTTTAAAACTAAAAAAAAATATTTTACAATTTCAAAATCTCAGATGCTTTAATTAAATTTTGCATTTGGAATACTGTCTATGTTCTTTAGTTCATAGAAACAAATCCCATGAAATTGTTGCCTATAGATTATGAATCATTTATTTATATAAGTAATAAAATTAATTCACCTCAATTCCCATTTTCATTGTTTGTTGGAAACCACTACAGTCAATAGTAATATCGGGAAGTTCATTGTTCATTTCATTTTTTATATATTCTATTGCTTGTTCATCTGATTGTTCTCTATTAACTTTTATTACTTTGAAAGCACCCATCTCTTTAGCTACTTTTAATCGGTATTCAGTTAGATCGGTTATAAATATTTTTGAAGCTCCCATTGCTTTGGCAGTGGCTAATGTAACTAAACCGATTGGTCCAGCTCCTAAAATCAGTACTGATGAACCAACACTAACACCTCCTTTCTTACAGGCATGAACACCAACAGAAAGAGGTTCTAATAAAGCACCTTCTTCTAAAGACATATTATCCGGTAATCTAAGATACAATTTTATATAATTAAACTTCAATTTAATACATACATACATTTAAAAAAATTTGAATAACAATGGCATGACCATGATTCATAAATTCAAACAATATTCTCACTTATAGCAAAAATCTGAGGCATGAACATAATAACGAGTTAAATTTCCATCTTTAGGAGGTGTAGCACAAAATTTCATATCTGGACACAAATTGTACTTGCCAATTTTGCAAAACTGGCACATACGACAGGGAACACCTGGTTCAATTGCTACTCGATCTCCTATCACATAAAATATATTAGATTTTTCTGTAATACTAAAATATTGATTATTAAAACTAACCAATATTAAGATTTGTAACATTTTTTCCAATTTTGGCAACCACTCCACTAGCTTCATGGCCAATCACCATTGGCTCTTTAACTATATAATTACCAATTCTACCATGTACTAAATAATGAACATCTGAACCACATATTCCAACACATTGTATTTTCAATAATACTTCTACAAAATAAATATGTAAGTATATTAATTCAAGCATTTACTAATTTTTTTTTTTTTATTATTAATACCATTATATCCAGGTTCAGGTATGGGTCTTTGCTCCTAAAAATATTAATAATAAATAAATTCAATTTAAACAATAAAAACTCCAGTAAATTATGGTATGATTAAATACTAACAAGTCTTAAGTCTTTCACAGCATAGAGTACCGAAGTCAGGTTATCAATTTCATCATTGTTTTTAGTCGCCATATTATCTAAATGGAATAAAATTAAAATACTTTATTAAATTTAAATTGTAATCACAACTAAGGTTTATAACTCTAGTATCACTTATGAATTGTAAGTTAGACTTTTATAAAATTATTCTTGTTGTAAAAGATAATCAAATTAATTAAATCATTCTCTAGGTTAAGACTCTATTATTTGGTAATAAATAATAATGAATGATAATTATTAATTTAAAAATGAACATAATTGTAACAGTATGTCTAACATTATATAATAACATAGAAATAGTTATTAATAGTATGTATTCAGTAACAATTATAGGTCATCAAAAATTAAAACTTTAACTTTTAAGTAGGTAGATAATGTAAATCAATAACAAATTTTTATTTCTTGTCTTATGATTATGTTAATTTCACTGTTAATTTTTCTAACATAATATAAATGATATTACAGGTGTAAAGGACGAGTGTGCAGGATTTAATCTTCCGTGAGTTGGTTACATTTACTAGGAAGTGACCTTTGCTCTTTAAGCCTTTTTTAAAACTGTTCCCGTATACATTGATTTAGCCTATCCCCGTTCCTGATCAAGACCATATGTCCATTTCGGAGTCGGCTGGTTTAGATTACCCATCGTTGATAATTAATAAAGCGTTTAGCGTACGATGCTGTAGGCACATACTCACTACAAACAGTCACGACGACAGAGAGAAGACAAAGATGAACGGGCAACGGCGAATAACGGGAGTGATACTGGGATGAGCACGTGTACTTTCGGTCGAACCGTTGCGAGAACTGAGCATCAGACTTCAGAGCACGGAACGGACGAGAGAAGAAACGCTACCTACCCGTGTGTGTGTTCACTCGTCATCGCGTACGATATCATAAAGTCATGTCATAACGCAGATGACGTAGGTAGTAAGCCGTTTTTCTCGACTACGGTAGCAAACGGAGCGACCGTATGCGCAATCGCGCAGAACCGTCACATCGCCGCCACGACGACCTACCGTTGTTGACGCGAGCCGATCGCGACTGCAGTGGTGCAGTCTACAATCGCTATTCGCTTCGCGAGACGAGCACTTAGAGCCGGGGGGCACACGCACACGTGACAAAACAGACCTTCCGGCACAACCTCGCATGCGTTCGACGTCAGTCGCATCGAGTATTTTTGTTCTTAAACTCTTCGCGCTGTATTGATGTTATTGCTGTTTGATAATTCATACACTGAATGCAATGCGTCAATACAATACGTCAGGATGTGTAGGTGTAATTATGATTTATTCGTACCCGCCGCCGCCTGTATTAGTGTTGAAGTATACGATTAAAAATCTAATTCGCTGTCAGTCGAATGCGTCAAACCCGTAGTAAATCGATTATTCGCCTGTTTTGAAATTAATATTTTTATTTCTAGAACCTAGATACGAAAAAACAGCGTAATACAATTGAAAAACAATAATATTATCAATTAAACATATATCAACGTCCATGTCGCCAGCCCCCCCACTTTTGAATTTTTACCCAAAATGTATGTAGATATTTTGTATGTCATTTGTATGAATTTATATGACCATTTTCACAATTTGTACGATACAACTTTTCTCAATATTACGAAAATTCAGGTGGGGGGCTGGAGACATATGTCTCCAACCCCCACTCTTTAGGAAAAATAGTTATACCATTTATATTTATTCCAAAATTTAGTACTCTATTTGTATGAATTTGTATGACCATTTTTGGAATTTGTATGCAACCCCCTCCCGAGTTATAATCAAAATACCGATTTTCCCGTGTCCCCCGCCCCCCCGATTCGGAATTTTCTACTTTTTTTTCCGTGAAAATATCAAACGCTATTTGTATGAATTTGTATGACCATTTTTGGAATTTGTATGCAACCCCCTCCCGAGTTATAATCAAAATACCGATTTTCCCGTGTCCCCCGCCCCCCCGATTCGGAATTTTCTACTTTTTTTTCCATGAAAATATCAAACGCTATTTGTATGAATTTGTATGACCATTTTTGGAATTTGTATGCAACCCCCTCCCGAGTTATAATCAAAATACCGATTTTCCGTGTCCCCCGCCCCCCCGATTAGGAATTTTCTACTTTTTTTTCCGTGAAAATATCAAACGCTATTTGTATGAATTTTCAAAAGTGGGGGGGCTGTTGACATGGACGTCATATATCAGTGCATATATATATATATATATATATATATATATATATATATATATATATATATATATATATATATATATATATCATATATCGTGTTATTGCGATTATACTCTTACCTACTTATTATGATTCACTGAGATGCCGGAGTATTTTATTATCGACTATTATGACCGCTGACGAGAATAAGACGGGAGAAAAAAGAGTATCTCCCTGGGCCTGGCATTTTTTTAACGCTAAATTTAAACCCCTAATATGAGTCTTCTCAATATTTTTTAAATCTATAAATTGTACTAACACGCATTAAAAATAATTACAGAACTACCTATACTCAAGATAACTTAAATGCACTTATGAATTATGATACTATCATTAGAAAATGACATTCTCTAGTCACTTGACTTTGGTCAAAGAAACAAAAACTTTGTATCCTTAAAAGCGAGAAAAAAATGTTTTTAAATTAAAATAATGGTCTAGCTTTATATTTATAAAGTTTTATTTGTGTTGTATTAAAAAAAAAACATTGTTTTAGAAAAAAAAAATACTGTTATTATGAAAAAAATTATTCTTGGGGCCCTCTAAAATATATGGCCCCAGGGCCCCAAATATGTATAATCCGGGCTTGGAAAGATATACACAATTATATGACGGAGATATGTAAAGGCGGTGTGCTTGACTCGGTCCCAATACTAGTCACTTCCCAAAAGCGCATAAGATCATTCATGGTGGCCTTTGGAGAGAGTGGTCAGTAAATGGGATGAGAAAAACAATGACTGACTGGCCGTTGATTGTTTGGTAGGTATATTTTATGCTATTATTTTGTACAGTCCTTCCCTTCTTTTTGTATTTTTTTAGTAATATAAATTGTGTTCACAATATTGAGGAGGGTCCGGTTTATTTTTGACGATTGAGCGGCGCCGGCCACCTGCTCATTTACAATGAAAAGTGTTGTTAAAAGGGTTTGTGTTTAGATTTCGTTGAATTCTTGGAAATAGGGTGTATTTTTAACATGGATGTTATTTATTATTGAGATTTGGTAATGATATGATGCTTGCAACACATTGCATAGATATATCATTACAAAATAAATAAAAGGCTCCTAAGCAGTGCGGCAACATCCACCCGGGCAGCCGGGGCAATGCCCCGGGGAACGGCCTCCATTCCTATTTTGTGGCCCCTATTTATAATTATCACAATTTTTAATTTTTATATACCCAGCAATACCTACTGTATTGTGAGAATTTGTGACAACTGTATATACTGTGTAAGATATATATATATATATATATATATATATATATATATATATATATATATATATATATATATATATATATATATATATTATATATTTGTAGTTGATGAATTAATGGTATTTTATTCTATTTTTACACTATTAATTAAATAATTAATTATAATCAAAAACATAAGTTTTACTATCTAACAACAAATCTCTAAATTAATATATGAGCGTGTTGTGATATGATATTCCACCTGAAGTTTATATTTAGTTGTACGATTGAGGACAAACTTTGCCATAAAATATACATTTTGCCATAGAGAAATACATTTGTCGAGGAGGAGATATTTTGCCATAGAGGGATATAATTGCCGGATAGTTCAAATGCCGACATAGAAGAATTTTTTTGCTATAGAAAACAAATGTTGGCATAGAGGAATACAATTGCCACAGAGGACAAGAGTTGCCACAGAGAAATACATTTGCCACTGAGGACAAGAGTTTCCATAGAGAAATACATTTGCCATAGAAGACAAGAGTTGCCATAGAGAAATACATTTACCATAGAGAACAAACTTTTACACAGAGGAATACAATTATTGTCACATAGGTTATTTTTTATTAAAATAAATATCAATTATCAAATATTTTTAATAATGTTTAACAGACAAATGAAATATATGACATTTTATTCAACAATATCATCGTCAAAGAGAAACAAAAATTGTTTAAATGATACACCACACATTCTTTTGACGGTTCAAAATTCACCGCAGGACTGCAAAGTGTGTACGCAAAAAGTTCGATCGCACTACTTACAATACGCATGATAATAACCACGACTTAGCTAAAACTCGTTGTTCGTGAATTTCCGTTAGATTTGTTTTGATTTCGACGCCACGTGAGCGGAAAAAACGGATTATACCAAAGCGTTAGACATCTCTATTGAGTGCTATTCAGATTTCGCATTCAAACCGTATAGGCCGACATCCCTGATGATGGTATACTTAACAGGAAGTCCGTACACCACCGCGCTTTTATGTCGTGCCGCGGTAGTGGATCACTTTTTTTTTAATATCGTGCACAACGTATGCTTACTGAACTTTAAACTTGTAATATTACGAGCGCTGCGTGCGTATGAAATATATTTCTTTTATACTTTTATGCTTTCTGTTTACGCTAGGTGCGTTCAATTTAATAAAGTAGTAATTGACGTTTTGTTGATATATTTCGAAATTACCCTTTCTGTTGATAACAAAACAATTCGGGATTGCGATGAATTTTTAAAAAGAGAAAAATGTCTAACTGTGAATAATAATAATTATTAAAATAATACGAACTTTTCATGATTTATAAAATAATTTATATTTGATGATAAATGTTTGTATATATCGATTCGAGATGTAAGGGAAAATAAAACTAAATTTCAGCATTTGCAGTTCTGTACGCCGAGTACTAATATACGTGTTCCATATTATATACTAAGTATATAATCTATATATACATACATATATATATATATATATATATATATATATATACATACAGGATGATTCAGCAATTGTTTTACAGCAACTTTACCATGTTCGAAATAAAATAAAATTTATATTTCAAGTGTCTTGAAGCGTGGGAAGCAGAGACGTGCCCAGCGGGTAGGCCTGGTAGGCCCGGGCCGCATTTAAACATACTGTACATTGTTTCACAACCGGTCGTTTATGATTGGCCCATTTCAAATTGCGCGCGCGAAAATATTATTATTAAGATTATAATCATACAATATTCATTATCGCATTATTCGTTATCATGAAACAACAAATCAAAAACATTTCTAAATATTTAAATTAGGAACAAAATCAACTAAAAATATGCATCATTATTTTACAGATTTATTATAAACATTATAATAATTCATAACACTAACGAACACATTATTTTTGTTCCAGATGGATTTGAGTTCCTTACAATCCATTGAGTGTTTGTCAAAAGTTCAAACTCCTTAACCCATTGATTTATAACATCAATACTGTTTTTAAATCACTATACAGACTCCAATATAATTTTACTTCTCTTCGTTCACTATATTTTTAAAGTTAGTCGGAAGTATCATTTTTTAATATAAATGTTAACAATTAAAATCGGAATCAATAAAATAATTAAAAATAATAATATTTATTAAGTAATATAATAATAATATTTATTAGGTTATTTGGTGGTGTTTAAAATTAATATCGTGACTCATGATTATAATGTGATGATGAATATTTTATAATGTATTTTCTAAATTATAATCCTAATAATAATATTTTTACGCGCGCAATTTGAAATGGGCCAATCATAAACGACCGGTTGTGAAACAATGTATGGTATGTTAAAATGCGCCCGGGCCTACCCTGATTTTTAACCTATTAGGCTGATTTTAACCTTAGGCCTATTAAATCAGTTTTGTCCTTTCAATATTATATTTGTTCTAACATTTCTTGATAACATTGTATCAACTGTTAACACACTTTCAATACACTTGCAATCGTCAACCCTCGATATAATTAAATGTTTAAAATTAGTTGAAGCTACAAAAGTAGAGCTTCAACGTTTACGTTCAGATGAACATTTTAGTAACTTTTATACAACATCTGAAATTACAGCTTCGAATTTAAATATTTCTTTATCAAATGATAAAAAACGACGTACGAATATTAATAGTACATTAACTGATTATGTTATAACTTCAACGACTGGTTTTAAAAATACTGATATTACGTTTCAAAATATGCGAGTTTTGTATTTTATAGTGGTAAATAATATTAAGTGAAATGAACAAAAGACTTAACGAAAATTCCGATTTTTTATCTGCAATATCAGTATTTAATCCGACATCAAACAATTTTTTAAATGATAATTTTGTTTTAAAATTTACGAATTATTATGACGATGATAAATATTTTTCGGATAAAGAGTTGAGTCAATGCAGATTAGCAAAAAATATGTATTTTGGCTGTAAAAATATTATGGATTTTTACATAGAAATATGCGATATGGGAAAGTCATTTGAGGAGATTAAATCGGTTATTGAACGCGTGTTGGTTATTCCAGTAAGTTCGGCATCAGCCGAAAGAAGTTTTTCAACTATGAGAAGAATCAAGACATATTTACGGACATCTATGACAACTACGCGTCTTCATAATTTAGCTCTGATATCAATCGAAAGAGAGTTCAGTTCGGAGTTGTTGAAAGATCCTACTAAGATAATTGACGAGTTCGCCAAAATGAAAAACAGGCGAATACAATTTATTAAATAAATACTCATATTATAAATAGTTCTTAATGTTAGTACGTCATGTTACATCTCATGGCTCATACTTATGACTTCAAAAGTATAATAAAATTTTTCTTAAATTTAAAAAATGTATTGACTATACAAATTATTTTTATAACCAGGCCTGTCCTAAATTTTGGTCCTATAGACACGCCTCTGGTGGGAAGCCAGACACGAATCAGTCTCAGCTCTTAAACAACGATATATTGATGTACTTAAGTCATTGATTAACATAAGTTTAATCAGTAAGAAGTCTGACGAACGAAGTGAAGCTCAATCTTTACAAAAAAAAAAAAAAATGGGATCTTTTCAATTTGTGTTGATGTTGAGTGTTTAGGAAAACATATTAAGACCACTTCATGGTGTTTCAAAAATGTTACAACAACAAGATATGAATCTACAAAATGCACGAGACAGATTAAAAGATGTTTATTATTTAATAAATGAATTGAGAAATAATTATGAAGATAAAGTAAATAATGCCAAGTCATTGTGTTTGAGATGGAGCTTACCTGTTACATATACTGAACCTCGTCAGATATATGCAAAAAAACATTTTGATGAAGTCGATGGAGATAGGCGGTTAACTATAACAACAGAAAACTTTAAAATCAAAGTATTTTATCCTATTATCGATACTGTTTTAATGCAACTTAATATTCGTTTTAAAGCAATGGGCCATTGCCCCTCAATGTATGTACTACATTTGATTTTCTTAATCCAAATAATCTCTTATGTTTAAGAGAAGATAATATTGTAAAGGAGTCATATGATTTTATTCAAACGTATAAAGATGACATTAGTTCTGATTTTACTGGTCAGATTTTATCATTAAAAGAATTAATAAAAAATAAAAATTTAAAAACTATAAATGAAATGGTCAATTTTATACTTACTAATGATATAGCAACAAGTTACTCGGAAATCTTAGTAGCTTGTACAATATTTTTAACACTGCCAGTTACAGTAGCAACGGCTGAAAGGTCATTCTCAAAATTAAAAATTATAAAAAAATATTTAAGAAATTCTTGTAGCCAAAATCGACTTTCAAACATTGCTATACTCAATATAGAACAAAAGCGGACTTCAGAATTAAAGACAGACAAATTAATTAAAGATTTCTCTAATTTGAAAGCAAGAAAGATGAAATTTGTTTAAAATATTAACATCATATTATTTTTATAAAATGTGTAACTTTATTCTACTATAATGAACTTATTCTTTCATGTGTTTTTATTTATAACAAATTAATATGATGGATATTAAAAAGTGTTGTTCTTTACTAAAATGTATGTTTTACATGTATGAAATACTTTTTAATGTTTGTTTGTTGAATTTTATCTAACTGATTCCAATAAATTTGTTCACTAATTTAAACCCTGGTGCAGTGATGCTAGATAGTGGCCCCTAAATAATCTTTTGTCTTAGGGCTCAAAAATTCTAGTTGCGGCACTGCTCCTAAGCTCAGGTTTCTTTCTCCGCGGCTCTATACTTGTGTGCAAATCAAAATAACTATAATATATCCAATAAAGTTAGTGTAGGTATAAAAAATTTAGTTTTAAAATTTAGGCACACATCCTATCATTTCTTATACTTTTATAAAACACCATTATTAGGTACTTGATTTATTAGTGTCTAATATACTTATAATAATTTCATCGTGATTTTATATTTATTTCGGAGCAATTATAAAGGTTAACTTTTTATTAGTTTAGAATGTGTATTTATTGTAGTAAGTATACCTACCTATCTCATTGAAATATATACAAAAATCGAGCAAAAACTGGAGTTTCTTTTTATGAATTGTATAATCAGCATATTCTTATTTTACGTATAAAACACCAAATTTAGTTTTTAATTCAAATTTTATACGGTGAAGAACAAATAAATGTCCAAAGGTTGAAGTCCTAAAGTCCTTATATTGGAGGTCATGAGCACTTGCTTTTTGTGCCTAATGGGAATTATGCCACATGTTTGAACGTATTCGTATGACGTATTTACCGTATTTTATGACGTAGGTACCCACCTATTCAATACGTCAACTGCAGTAACGTAAATATGGACGTCACTTAAGTATATATAGTTCAGTGGTGGACTTTAATATAATAAAAATTAATGTGAATTTATAACACTGCTGCACCTGATATGATATGACAATAGTTATTATTGTTAAAGTAGGTATAATGTAATATTCGTGATTCGTCATAACTCATAATTAACTGCAGTCTGCAGAGGCAGACTGGCAGTCATGGACACCGGCCACCTGGTCCTCAAAATGTTATTAAGTGCTCTAAATTATTATTTAAAAATCCTCAACTTAAAGAACTAAAACTAATTTTCAGTAAAACTTTATTTAATAATTTGAAAAATGAATTATGTTTCAAGTTGAAATAAGTAGGTAGGTACTTATAATAAATAAGTTATACAAATGTTCAATTTATAACAAAAAAAAAAAAAAAAAAAAAAAAAAAAGATATATAATAATAAGATTATTGATATTAGATTAATATTTAATATGCAATATATACCTAATAATTCAAAATAATTATTAATGTATGTAAAACACATTTTACCTTACTTGCGTACTTTTTGTAAATAATATTGGTTAGCGATTTTTCCTAAATCCACAGTTATTTCTTTTTTAAGTTTTAATAACTCAAAAATGAGTTAGTTAATTTTTATATGAAGGAAAATTAAATGTTTAGAATTAATACTTGTAAATTAATATTAAAGCTTCTCCACGTGAATTCCTAAATAAAGACATAATTTGTACCTTTCTTCTTTGGTGTCTATTAAAATTCTTTTAATTTTATCTATTTCTCTTTTATTTAATCTTCTCTAACTTCTCTTGGTTAGTTTGTTTCTTAATATAATCCTTTTTATTACCTACTCTTTAGATTATTTTATTTAATATTCTTTTAATTTCTTTCTCTTTAATTTAATTTAATCTCGCAAAAACATATTTTCCGGTAATCTGAAATACAATTTTATATACCTACCTAATTAAACTTCAATTTAATACATGCATAAGGTGACCATACGTCCCGTTTTTTGAATCTCTGTCCCGTTGTCCCCTGGGAAATCTTCGGGACGCTAAAATGTCCCGTTTTCAAAAAGTAGACAAAAAAAAAAATAATGAAAGAAAATGTTCTTTGACGAAATATCGTTTTTAGAAAAATATATGCAAGTATTTAATTCTGTAATTATTACACGAAAACATTTTGTTTATAATAAGTTAATTACCTAGTAAGTGTAATAAGTTAATTTAATTTTTTCGTCCTTTAAAAACATTATAAGTACCACAGAAATTTGATAATAATTTTATTAAATTAAACATATTTGTTTTTAACAAATAATTATGATTTTTTTTTTTTTTTGTCCCGTTTTGATTAAAAATATACATGGTCACTTTATACATACATACATTTAAAACAAATAACAATGACATGACCATGATTCATAAATTCAAACAATATTCTAACTTATAACAAAAATCTGAGGTATGAACATAATAACAAGTTAAATTTCCATCAATTGGTGGTGTAGCACAAAATTTCATATCTGGACACATACTGTACTTGCCAATTATGCAAAACTGTCACATACGACAGGAAACTGCATCTGGTTCAATTGAACTTATTGTTTATTTTGAATTTTATATATATATATATATATATATATATATATATATATATATATATATATATATATATGTCACCGAGTATTAACCAACACATGAACACAGGACCCCTATCTTAAACGTATTATAATACTCGTGTAATTAAAATCCGGGAACACATAAAATTAGGTACTTGAGAGTCCATGTATCCTAAGTACACTTGTATATAAATTTCGCCTTAAATAATTGTTATATTTAAAACTTATAGGCTACAAGTATAATCAGGGCCGGATTTAGGGCCGGGCGAGTAGGGCCCACGCCCAGGGCCTCGCGCTTGGGGAGGCCTCGCGCCTTATAAATTTATATTAACAAAAATGTAAATATATTTGTATTCTATATACACTATACAAGCATACAACGTCCTTAAATTCATAATACCCATTTTATATTGTATTGTATACCTACAATCATAAATTAAATAATTGTTCGTGTCTAAAAACATGCAAAACAATGTTCGATTATGAAGGCAGTGATGACTTATATTACAAGATCCTGAAGAGGATTTTAGATGCTCTTAATTTTTAGTGTTGATGGATGGTGCTATTGGATCAATTACTCGACGGTTTGAACAAACTTCGAAATTTAATGAAATGTTTGGTTTTTTATTTCGGATTGGGGAACTTAATCTGAAGCCACAAGAACAACTGAAAGCAAATTGTATGGACTTGGCAATATGTCTACAATCAGGAGATGAAAAAGATATTTGTGCGTTTGATTTATTTGAAGAACTATTGATTTGTAAAAATATTGTCGAAAAAACAGTAACTCCTATTGAAGTACTTAATTCTATAAAAAAAAAGCAATCGAGCTTTTTCGAAATTAGCCGTGGCTCTTAGAATAATTTTAACTATTCCAATAACTTCAGCAAGTGCAGAACGCAGTTTTTCGAAGTTAAAACTTATAAAAACGTATTTGAGAAGTTCCATGTATCGAAAGCGTCTTTCTGGCTTGGCTTTATTAGCTATAGAAAAAGAAGAGTCAGAAAATTTAAATTATGAAAACATCATTGAACATTTTGCGGTCAAAAAGTCAAGAAAAATTAAATTTTAGTGATCTTTAAGGATACGACCTTAATTTTTAAGCAATATGTATTTTTTTTAGTATTTTGTGGTAGTAATGAGTAAAAATGTTGATAAAAATATTTTGAGCACGTATTGAGTTGTTGACATATTATTTATGACTTTTAATAATTTAATTTAATTTATAATTAATAAAATATTTTTCTGATAAATTATTTATTCATTAAGTAGGTACCAATACAATTTAAATAGCAAAAATATAATTTTACTTTATCAATAAATACATTATGTTGTAAACAATCATTAACCATATATTATGTATTTAAATAAATAATTTTAAAAATGTAAGGTATTCACACTAATGGTTTATTTAATTTTTTTATTTAGAGGAGAGTAGTGTTCAATTTTAAGGTTCACGGAATTTTTAAAGATATAGGTTTTTTATTTTTGACATATTATATTTAGAGCCTCGCAGAAGTATTCTGCCCAGGGCCTCGCAAAACCTAACGCCGGCCCTGAGTATAATTCCACGATTGTTCTACCATTGATTATAAATACCTACTAGTATTTATAATCAATGGTTCTACCTATATCTTAACAATAATATATAAGTAGTTAAACGGTAAATCCCAAAACCCAATATCAGTTATGCTTATAACCTTATGTGTATAAAATATAAATATTATACTCTATCTAATATAACATGGAATATGTTATATTAGATGATAGCATTCAAAGCGTTCAAAGTTTAATCATGGTCTCATTCATAGACCTATTAACTAAAGTTTAAACTTGATTAATAAGTCTATGGTCTCATTACTGTGACTTACACTGTAACCTAACCTAACCTTTTTATAGTGTTCGTCTCGTTCAATTTCGTTATCATGAATATTTTGTAATGTAAACCTGTAAACTATAAACTTTTTTTATAAAGTTTTGATTGTCATTTACAAAAAGAATAGTTCTTCAATTCCATCCGGCACAATGTTTAATTTTGATTATCTTAAAAACCGTTTTCTTCTCTATTTTCTATTTCATATAATATTTAGTCAACACGAGAATTAAAATGAATAATAATCGCAAAAGTTGGGTATGACAGTATGCTAATCGTGTAAAAATAAAGCATATTGCAGTTTGTGTTCCAAAATTGAGAATAATTAGTTTTGTTGTAATGATGGATCCACAGGATCTTTAGGAAGACACTTAGCAATAATTCATAAAATGACGATTGGTTGACTCAAATTTTTATATGGTTATGAAGAAAATTATATAAATAATACATTGGCGCAGTATTAGAATTATTTAGAAGAGCTATTGCTCAGATATGGTTTATGCCTATTTGGACCATCAATGTTGGTTAGCTCGGAATGTTGTTTCTCTACAGCTGGAAATGTTGCTACACCTAAAAGGAGTTGCTTAACAACAGCAAATGTAAACTTATTAGTATTTTTGTATCAAAATCGTAAACTATTGTAGTCTGTAGAGATATATTTTTTATATTATTTATTTATTAGGTTATTTAAAATGCTATAGTAATTAATATTTTTTTAATCATTTACTGTGTTAAATCATCAAGTATATTTTCATATTTAATTAATTCCTTAGCTTTTTTTGTTACTGTTTTGTGTACACTCTATTATTATTTATTACTTAAAAAAACTGTTTATTAAGATCAGATTAAAAACTAATAAAACAATTTTATAGACCGGTAATAAAACAATTTTTTTTCTTAAGTGTATCATTAATTATTTCTACAATCTTCTATTTGTTGCTAGTTACATTGAAAAGTAATTCCCAAAATATTGTCCTCCATTAGGGGAGGTTTCACTGTAATTCTTATGTACAAATATTGACACAAACACACGATTACATGGGCTGAAGCAAATACATGGGTACACAGATTTCAACATTCATTTGCCCGTGTATTTTATTTACACTGACTTTAAAATCGTTTTGTTGAAAACACGGGTATCCGTGTTTTAAAATACATGTAAAATAGAGACCTCTAATATACATATGTAAATTTTTTATTTAAATATAGAGTGCCAGCAATAAACAAAAAGTGTGCAAATTTAATTGCAGTGAGATCAAAATAATTATTGGCGTAGAAAATTTTTACAATTAATCATCAAATCTGATATACTGCCAATTTAAACAAATATGAAAAAAAATAAACTTTTAAAGTCAGGAATTAATACTTAAAATGTGAGGTTTTTTTTAAATTATAAATTCAGACGTGTTTAATTAATGTAATCAGAATCTTTGGTTTTTAATTTAGAGGATTTTTCAATACACCATTAGTCACAAAAATATACATTTTTAAATACATAGGATTGTTATGTACATTATAATTTTTGTTGATATTAATAATGAGTTTTTTTTTTTTTTTTATATAAAAATAAGCCAATATTAATTAAGATAATGTTGATTTTGTTTTTAACAGAGTACAATTTGGTTAAGAAATAAAACCCACATATAATTATGAAAATATATAAAATTTACAAATAAATTTAACTTTTTAAATACAAAGATACCTTAAACTAAAATTTCAAAACAATTAACAATGGTGACTATTTAAAACCATAGTTCACCTAAATCACCATCAGTTTTAATATCCGAGCCATCTTCATGAGGACTGTCTCTTGCAATTTCTTCGTCCGAATCACTTATCTCCAAATCATCATGAATGTTCGCGCTGGTGTCATTTTGACTACTTGGTCCAGCAGGATCTTTGTCATCATTCGTATCTAAGTTTCGACTTACAGTAGGAAGAAAATCTGAAGGGTCGTAGTTCGGATCGAGGTCCATACTTTCATCAGCTAATACAAAAACAAAAATTATACGCTGTTAGATTAGTATGAAATTCGTATTTCACCTTGGATTTGGTTGGAGAAAGTTTCAGGAGCAGGATTGTATCCCATGTTACCGAGCAAAACCATGGCTTCTGCAACTTGTTGACTGTCATCATCTGGTGGATTTTCCCCGACAACTTCCATGAAATCATCTTCTTCACTCGAACAATGTAAATCTATAATTATAAACTCAGTTAAAACTTAACTCACAATTGAATATTATATTATAATATGGATTAATTACCATCTTCTAAAATATGATTAGTTTCTGTTTTGAAATCACTATTGTCTGGATCCATTTGGAATTCTATATCTTCAATGTTCACTTTGTGTTCTCTAGGTGAATTTAAATTCTGAAAAATATATTTACTTAAATAAAACTAGGAAAAAAATTAAAGGGAATGAACAAATTACAATTAAATATAACTTACATCTTCTACGTCTTGCATATCTGAATAATCATCATCTGCAGCAGAATCTATTTCAACCTGTTCTAGAGCTCGGGCTTGTACTAAACTAATATTTTGTTCTACCTGTGTCAAGTACTGATCAAACTAAAATAAAGACCAAGATTAAATCGATTTCATATTTTCATAATATTTATTGTTTTAAAAATTAACCTCCTCCAATGATTCTGTAGCTACACTTATTAATTTCCTTGCTTGTTGCGTAAAATCGGAATCTTCACCATTATATGCAATACTGTTTTCTAAAATTAAATTAATATCTGCCAAAAATTCTTTACGGTTATGATATTTATGACCTGAAATAAAAAATTAATACACAAAATTATAATGAATATTTATAAAAATAAATAAATATGTATAATATAATAAAATTAAAAACTATTTGATATGCATAAAAATAATGTATTATTAGTAGGAATGAATTTGAAAAATAGTTGTAAAGAAATTTAAATCTAAGTGAAATATTATTTTGAAAAAATTTAAGTATGTAATAAATAAATTAGAATTCATCACAATTTTGTATCTAGATATTTATAAAGATACAATTTTTTTTTAGTTAAAAAATTTTCATCAGTTTTTTAAACTTCACTTTTACTTTTATTATCGAAGACAAACCATAATTCGAGAATTTCAAAATTTTAAGCTGCATATTATTATAATTTTTTAAGTAATACTAATTGTTAGATAATGTGCGTGCACATATATAGATGCACGCACATGTAAAATATCAAATTGTAGAACAGCTTATTTACTTTATATGCAAAATAATGTTATTTTCGTTTAGTAGCCAAAATAAATAATTCATAAAACACTATAATTAAATGAATGAACAGTACTAAACTAAAAACAAATTTAATCTATTTTGTAATTTTTGTAATTTTCTGAATTAAATATTAACATATTATTCTCTCATATTCTCTCAATGACATAAATAATTTGATGATTAAATCTAGTATTCTAAGTAAGAAAAAGAAAAAGTGACATGAAAAAAATTGAGTTTGTAAGATTTTATAATCTTAGTATATTATGATAATAATATTTATGATTCAAAATATCAAAAATTTTGATTTATTGATATTTGAATTTCAAGGATAACTGTGAATATTGACAAGACATAGTATTTAACAGTAATATAAAAAATCAAAATATTTGAAAAAAAATTATATATATTTCTAGTTGAAATAATAATTTTAATACCCAATGTATATACAGTCAAATCTTGACGTATTGAAGACCTAGATCAAATTTTTTTTTGTTCCTTAAAAATTCATATACAATTAATCCAATTTCTGTGATGATAAGTTAAAGTTAAAAATCAATTTATTAATAAGTAACTTGAAGTTAATATATCATTAGTAGCGGTTTACAATCATAAATGTTTAAATGAAATTATATTGTATGATAAAGTAACCAACAGTTCTACATTGCATAGCATACAGAATTTATAATGTTACTAAATTTAATCTTTTCATCAAATTGTAGTTAGTAAATACATACATAAAAATGGAATCAAATTTTTATTCCCCTTGAGATTCAAGTTATTGAGACTTAGCTGTATAATTCATAAAATATACAGAATAATATTTATGATTTTTCCAATAAACAATAGCATCAATTTTAGATTTTATACAATGAGAATACATTTTTATTTATATTTGGATTTTATAGTATCCAGTATCTTATACAATAAATAATTAATAGACATAACTCACTAGAAACACGTGATGCAATGGTTTCTAAATCAATTGGCTGTTTTATAACATTATAATAGTCTTTTACTAATTTACGGTTAACAGGCTTCATGAATGGCCATGCTTCACTCATAGTCTTCACTTTACCAACAACATTATCCAATATAAATGTTAAAGCTACTTGGTCATTGTCATCTAACAATGGGTTGATTGCTTTTTCAAGTAGCATGAGGCGTTCTTCTTTTTCATGTAGGCGATCCACACAGACACCTAACATGCGACGAGCAGCAACTGTTAGTGAACTCTTTGCACCTAAAAATTATTTCATATTAGTAGATTAGAAAACAAATTATTATTCAAAAATTACATTTCTTCAATAATGGTTCAAAAATTATAAATCATAGAATTTGTTTTTGCTTATTAAAAAATGGAGCTTTATTGATGAATTAAAAAGACTAATAATTTGTTTATTTTGAACTTATATGTTTAATTTTTACAATAATAATTTATTGAATTTATCACTCAGTACCTAGAAAATGTATAAAAAGTTATTTTCTCAATGTAGTATCTTTTAAAAAGCGCTGTAACATGTTTTCAAATAATTTTAAGGGGATTTGTGATGTGAAAACACATACAGAATTAAACTCAAAACATACAATAAATAAATTAATATATTTTATTTACCATTGTACAACGTGGAATTCTCAACAATTTGATTTACATCAGAAAGAAATTCTTCACGGTTTTGATATTTTTTTAAATGTAATCCATCTCTGATTGTTTGTAAATCCATTGGTCTTTGAACAATGTTATAGTAATCTGGCACTTTCTATAAAATATAATTTTAATAAATATGATTGATAATATCAATAAATAGTAATAATAAATTATATTAGTCACATTACTTTGACATTGACTGGATAAATAAAAGGATGTACATCAGGCATACCACGCATTTCATTTAAGATAGATTCAAAAATAGTAGATAAGACAATTAATGGATCAGTACGACGTCTATTGGCAGAACGGTCAGGCTTCTTTAAATAATCACAATGAAGTTCATTTTTACGTTTCTTGCGTGACAATGCGTCTTTAGGGACTTTTAAAACTAGAGATCTTCTTTTCACTTCTTCCGCATGCTAATAAAACCATAAAAATAATAAATAAGAAAATATGTAAAACGTATAAATATTAGATAACACTATTTAAGTAATAATAATGTGGCTCAGTAAAAAAAAATATTTAACAAACCTTCAACAGTTTACTAGATAATGTAACTTTGGTCCCATCTACATTAACTAAATCTTCATCTTCTACATTCATTTGTTTTTCAATTTCTTCTTCTTGTTCTTCAGTCAAGGCAACATTAACTGA
This sequence comes from Therioaphis trifolii, assembly GCA_027580255.1. Taxonomy (NCBI): domain Eukaryota; kingdom Metazoa; phylum Arthropoda; class Insecta; order Hemiptera; family Aphididae; genus Therioaphis; species Therioaphis trifolii. Next base: position 52,422,364 of record CM050404.1, read on the forward strand.
TGCATTAGGGTTTAGATTGTACTGAGGACAAGCTTTGTTCGTTCTCATGTGCCCAACATTACCACATGCTCCACATCTGACTTTAAGATCAGGTTTCATTTTACTTGGCTTTGGTTTACGAGGTCTTGGTGGAGTGACTTCCAAACGTGGTTTAGGTATAGTTACAGTGCCAGAAGTAGGCATTGGTACATCATTACTCAAAGAATTACTTTTGTTAACCATAGAATAACCAAAACCTAAAAATGTTATAAAATAAAATACTAGTAAGTACATGATAAGTATTACAAATCTACCTGGTTGTGGTCTGGAAGTATTGGAGAAGCGTTCACGTTCTTGATTTCTTTTGATACGTCTCAACTGTTCTTGAATTCTTCGTTTTTCACGTTTCATCTCTTCTTTTTGTGCTTCGTCCATTAGTGCATATTGTCTGATAAAACCTTCATCTCTTGTTGTCCTTATTTTTACATAGGCATCAATTACTCCGGGTTTACGAACAACTTCTGTTCTAGTAAACTCTTTACCATCAGCCCTTTGAAAAGTTCTATATATTCTAAGAACACGCCCTAAAAGTGAAATTAAGTTTTTACTTTTAGTACAATGATATTTCATATTTTAATAAATATTTTTTATTTGATAACAATCATAATAATTAATATAGCGTTATACCGGGTTGACCAGTAGACGAAAACTGCATACTATCATCATCATCAATTTTCTTTTTATCTCTTTTTCGCATGTCGTCATTTTGCTCTCCCATGATCATCTTACGAAGTTCATGACGTTCTTGTTCTTCTTTTTCAAGAGATAACTAAAACAAATTGAATGAAACACATGAATATTTTTAAAATTTAATAATAGTTATTTAGTTCATATTTGTATAATTAACATACTTAAACTCTACAAGATAAAAGGTAAATAAGCTTTAGAATTTTTTTTTTTTAAATTTAGAATAAAAACTATAAAATAAATTTAACTTTTTTATTATTAAAATAAACTAATTTTGTAAACATAGACTAACAATGTAAATAAATAAATGAAAATATATCATAAGGATTTTCCTAACCATTAATGAAATAATTAAGTCAACATTGTTAAGATAATTTAACATTAAAAGAAATATTGAATTTTTTCACAATTGAATAATTACTATGGTTCTGATCTTATCCTATTTATGCTACCAAAATATACGTTTGTATAAACAAAATGTGTACATGAATATAAAAATAAATAAAAACTATTTCGCACATTACTTAGATAGGTTTATTAAAAATATTTTTTATATGGAGAAAAAAATGTTGTATGTCAAAAAGATACAGTGAAACCTCACTTAACAGACACCCCTGAATAGCGGATACCTCCAATAAGCGTACGTTTTTATGGAGACAGGAACATATTCTCTTTTATTTTTCCCTCTGAATAGCGGACACCTCTAAATAACAAAATATATTTTGGCTATCTAGAGCTCCCTTGGGGGTCGCCTACAATAACTTTAGGGTCGCCAATTCGTGTGGGAAAAAATTGTTTCACTTAGAATCTTATAATTAAAAGCCATAAATAAAATAAAATACAATTAATACTTAATAAATAAATTATCATCGTTAAATGAAGAAAAATTAATTGAGTTGTATTCAGACAAAGGGTTGGAATAAGTTTTTAATAGTGATAAAAACGTAAGTAAATTTTGAATACAAATTCAATATAAGTATCTTGCATTAACAGAGGAAGCTTTAAAAAAAGTTAATTCCTTTTTCAACGACATACTTATGTGAAGCAGGATTTTCTACGATGACTACAATATTAAAACTTAATCGAGAAATCGGCTGGATATATCGCCTACAGTGATAATAAGTCCATCCAAATCTGTTGAGCCAAGGATTGACAAAATTATTACAAATCAACAACAGCAAAAGAGTCATTAAATTCAAAAAATTGTCAAATGTACATAATATACATTTTTTCGTAAAACATATACACAAATAAATACAATGATAACAGTTTGTTCAGTTTTTTAATGCTTACATTACAAAAGGGTCGTTAGACATCTCGGTGACATTATAGGGGGTCGCAAACTCAAAAAGGTTGAGAACCGCTGATCTAGAGTGTCCGGTATTCAGAGGTTTCACTGTATATATATATATATATATGAACACATAACAGTTAATTATACTTAAAAATTTTATTATCTCAATAAGTTATAACAAATAATAAAAACTTATCTTCACAAATTAAATTTTAATGAAAATAATTTTTGTTTCGGAAGTTTTTTTTATATTGTATATTTATTGGAAATTTATTACATTTTGACTTTTGATGATGATTTTGAAATCAAAACCAATTATTAACACATTGACGACTGTGTGTGTCACCAAACCGATGACACCCAGACTGTTTATTTTGCTAGAAGAGTGGGTTCCACCGGTATAATTCTTCATTTGACTTAACTTTACCTTTTAACCTTAGTTAATATTCCATTAATTACAGTCCCAGGTGGCACCAGTGACACCCGTGTGTTTTATTTATTATAGAAATGAAATCATCTTATTGATACAAATCGAATGATACCAAAATTGTCCACTAGACTTCACTGAGAGTGAATTTAGAATAATTTTAATATTTGAAGGCTATGGACAGACAATTAAAAACGGGTCTAGTTGGCAATGTGTAAATATATATCAAACTAATAATAGTCCAGGCTATATTTTTAGTATATAACATTTTTTTTTCAGTGAAACCTCTCTATAACGGACCCTTTACTAGATGGAATCCTCCTTATAAGGGAAAACCTCAATAGCCCCCGGTCGGTCAATTTCTTCTTTTTCTACTTCTGTATGGGGGATAACTCTTTACAATGGAAACATTTGTTGGTCCCGAGCGGTTCCATCTTAGAGAGGTTTTACTGTATATTAGTTTTTAAATCAATTATATATATATATATATATATAAAATTTTATTTTATAATAATCATTATTTAAGTATTAAATATTAATCATTAAACATTATTTTACTTTCTTTTTATACTAAATTAAAATTACACATTTACTTATTTATAAAACAAATATACTATAAATTTTCATACTTGTGTGCTAGTCTTTTTATTTGACAACATATTTTCAATATTTTTTCCCATTTCTTCTATGTCAGAACAATCTTCTTCATCAAAACTTTCCCCTTCATCTGTAGACAACAATTCATGGGATGAAAGCACTCGATTTTGTAAATCAAATATTCGTTGACATTCTTCTTTATATCTGAAATTTATAATAACAAATTAAATGTACAAATTTATATTATAATTATGGTATATTATTGTTACCTTTCTTGATGTTCAGCAATAGAAAAACGATTTCCTCTAGAAAATTTTGTCATTCCTTCTTCACCAGCTTTAGCTTTTTCAGTAGATAATGTACGAACCACATCAATTACTTCCCATCGGGATAATTTTTTTATTTCTTCTTCTGGTACAGCAAATTTTCTCAGTAAAGCTTTTGCATTATTTAATGATAATCGTCTTAAATCTGCATCTGTTCCAGTCACCATACGCTTTGGCTGAGCTTCTTGTTCCTCTTTATTTAGCTAAAATAAATATAAATTTAGAATTATTATTTATTTACGATTATTAAATTTAGAGTAAATTAAACAAGTTAAAAAAACATACAGTTGGTTTATTAGGCACTCGAACATATGAAAATCCTTCTCCACAACCAGTGGGATCTGCAGGACCAGTAAGTTGAAGTAAACATTTATTTTTCATAGCTTGAATATATGCTCGTGTTGTGTTCCATGGGGCAACTTTAATTTCATCATCCATTTTTAATTGCATCTCTTCATCATCATCTTCTAAACTTGTCAATATAAATTTTTCACCATAACCAGCATCCTAAAATTTTTTATTATGGATAAAAAAAAAAATCATTGCATAAACTAAGTATATAATTACTTTTAGTCTTTGTTCAGCTGCTATCATGCTAAAATAAGCACAACACTGTTCTGGCGATACCATGGCACGAATTTCTTCTTCTGATGGTAAACGAAAATCTGGTTTAATTACCCACCAATTCGAATCAGATCCTAAAATTAAAACAAACATTAATGTCATTAATAAAAAATAAATTTAAATCATCATTTCAATTGAATATTAAGTTTACGACAAACGCTTACTACAACAAAACAATTTTAAATTTTAAATTGATTTCAAAAATGAAATCAAAATAACTATTGTCCATTAAGTCTGTATTATCTATGTATTTCTTACTTCACTTATATGAGCTTATAATATAATAGAGTTTAAGTCAAAATAAGAAAATAATTTTGTTTTTCAAATAAGAGATAGTTTATTAAGATTATCTTTCTTTTATGTTACTTAATATCATACCTTACCTGTTCTTTTAAAATCTGCACATAGTTTCAAACGTTTACGAATGCTACTTTCTGAATGTGATGGGAATGCTTTTTTGATGTCATCCATTTTTATACGTCTAGGATAATCATTACTTTTCCAAAATAATCGATAAATGAAAACCTATATGAAAAAACATATTTATAACCAAGTCATAAAAACACAAAAAGTTAGTTTTTACCTGTAAAAAGTCTCTCACAAAATTATTAGCACGCTTAGAGTTTGGTCCTGGAACTTCATACAGAGGACAAAGTTGCCCAGATGTAAATAAAGCATCAATTTCTCGAATATAATATGCGTGTCTAAAAAGTGTGGTGTAAAAATAAATTACAAAGAATGACAAATAATTTAAGTCAGAATAGTTAAAATAATGTAAAATTTACAGTTTCAGCAAAAATTAATTGTAATCTAACAACAAAATTAATAAATAAGTTTATAGTAACTGGGTATAGGTTATACTAAGAAGAACTCAATTACCTTGTTCTTATAAGTAAAAAATCATTTTCCAATGGTTTATGCTCATAAATTGGTGCTCGATATAAATTATTTTCAATAACTTGAATTGTCCTACCAGGTGATAATACACCCAAAAATGGTGAAGTATGGGCATAAGCAATTTCTCCAAACTGTAAATTTGGCGGACCGGGATCTTTACCAATTTTACGTTTGTAATAATTTTTTATTTTTGAACACATTCCAACCTGTGAAAAATACACACATTAACACATTAAGTTAGTAATTGATTTGTTTTCACATACTTGATTTAGCAGAGGTGGATGTTCTTCACAGTATTCAATAAGAATAATAGAACCATCTCGGCCAGTCAAATCATCTGGTGTTCTCATGAAAAATACATCACCACCACCAGAAGCTATTCGCTCTTGTTCTCTAAGCTACATAAATAATAGAATGTTAATTTAAATACTATTTAACATGAAAAAGTAGACATTGTTCACAAGTTTAGTAAAAGTTTTGAGTTTAATAAGAAAAATTTATTTATAATCATAATGAAACTTAAAATCAATGGAATATTATATAATTAATAAATTTTAAAGAAATTAAATTTTGTACATCTGTACTCAGTAAATACTAAATACCTATTTTTTTAAATCTATGAGTTTAAAAAAACCTTTTTAAAACTATCCACTTTTTCAAAATTTAAAAATTATTTTTACTGGTTAAAATACCTTTGCTTTCTTTTTTATGTTTTTCAAAAGAGGTTGCACATGATGAAATATAGGTTGTGCAACAGCACCGTGTGAATACCGTTTCATTGGAGGGCGATGGAAATTTCTTAAACGCATTGGTCCCATATGAGTCTGAATAAAAGGTGCTTTTAACTCAACAACTGGCGTTGAATGCTGAATGATATTGCCACCACCAACTTTTAGACGTAATGAGGTTTCAGATGAGCGTGGTTGATAATAACTAAAAAATCAATCAAATACAAATTAAATGTCAAACAGTGCATTATGATTTATCAAATAAGAATTGTAAATTGAATTAAAGTTTAGTTTTTTATACACATACCAGTCATTTGACACATTAAATGGATCTCGATCAGGAGATTTGGGTGGAGGTAACGGGGTATCTTCCTCGAGAACATTGATAACTCCTGCTTTACCTAGTAATAATTTTGATTTTTTAACATGTGGATGTGGAATTTTTACTTTAACAGGAGTAGCGTTATCCAATCTTTGTTTAGCTGGATCTACATCATCGGGAACACCCAATATAATATTTTCATCGTTAGGATCTAATGTAAGTATTTTTGGACGAGGTATCTTTTCCATATTTTTAGCATCCCAAATTATCTCATCTTCCCAAGTTCCATAAACCAATTCTTCATTCTCAACAGGAAATATAGAATACCAAGTGTCATCTGTAGTATCATTTATCGGTTGTTGCTTTGAGCTCCTAAATAAAACAATTGAGCTATAAGCATAGAAAAATATTGACAATACATTTTCGACTTATCATTATTGATAGAGTGATGAGTTATAATAATGATGAAAAAATAAATTTAAAAAATTCAATTAGTACTCGTGCTAATAAAACATTAATAGTGTTATAAAAAATACCAAAATGTGATATGAAGTACTGAATCACATACCTACATTTGAACTTGTACACTAAACATACTAAATGTTAGTAATAAATGCATTAAAAACTTACATATTTGATTTTGGAGCCATCTTATTTTGTGACTGAGATACATTTATGTTAGAAGTAGCTAAACGCACTGATCCACCAGCAAGAGGAAGCATTCCTTTTCCTGGCTGGCTAAAAGCTTGAGCAGTACGATTAGTACTACTAGGTACCCAACCAGCAGCATTAGTTTTGCTGTTCAATTTTTGAAGAACTTTATGTTTAATATCTTCTCCATTCCATATTATATCATCTTCCCAGTGCAGCTGACTAACCATTAGGTAGGCGTCTTCTGGATAAGGATTTTCATCTGCATTATTTTCTTCATCTTTAACCTAAATATTTAACAAGTGTGAAAAATAAATGTAAGTAATAATTTTAGAAGTTTATACACACTTTATTGTCTTTTAGTTTAAATCCATAATCAAATTCTTCTCCATTTTCAGGAACTCCCAGCATATCATACCATAATTTTGCTGGACCAGCCCTCCAGTAAGCTTGGTTAATTGAACCATCTTCATTATCATGTTTATTTTGATTAGTTTGTTTGGAAAAATTTTCAATAGGTTGTAAAAATTTTTCCTGTAAAAATTAAAGTTAAAAAAATCTAGAACATTGGAGAAAAAACAATATAAAGTAACCTCATCGTCACAAGCAATAAGTTCGGGATCATCAGGTAATTCACCATAGTCAAAACAGAAAATTTGATTTTTAGTATCATTATCTGAAGAATTATAATCATTTGCATCACTATGTAATCTTTTTTTACGTTTTGTTTTGACATTTCGCCAAACTTTGGGTAAACGACTTGATTTATTTGGTTTAAACAATCTTGAAAATCGTAATACCTGAAATAAATATTAATTTAAAATGAATAATGTCAATAGTAAAGAATATAATAGTGTATTAATATTACTTTGCCAACTCTAAAATCAGGAAATAATGTAGTTACATCCACATTTTCATATTTAGATGGGAGCATTGCAGCTAATGGTGTTTCTAGTCGCTTAGATTTGTCAATTTTTTTATCGTTTTGTTCATTGTCTCCTTCATATCCAATTTCAGAAACTTCCTGCTTGATGGTAGTTGTTTCTTCAGCACATACTTCATCTATGTCAAAATAATCTTCGGCAGTCTCAGATTTCACGTTGGGGCCATTAACGTCAATATGACCATTATTATATTCTTGCAATTCAGATGAATCAATGACTTCTGACACCACACAATTAAAACCAAGCTTGGACAACGATGCCAAATATTTTTTTGAATCATTATCCAATATATCGTCATCTTCTAATTGGCCGTTCTCGTCGACGTTTCCAAACATAAAACTTGTGAAATTGAATTCACATGTCTGATGGGTATCAGAACTGTCCTCGTTCATTTTTTCGAAAATCGTTATTTACCTGTTCAACGTGAAAATATCTTCTTTCAATTAAAATGTCCTAAGCTATAACATGGACCACTAAATTTATGTTAATGGTTTAAATAAAAATGTGTGTCTATTTCAACCATATTGAGTAATCATGCACGATACACTTACACTAGTCACAAACTACGGTTCATTTACTATATGTAACATTATTAAAGTAATATACAAAATACACCAATAAAGTATTAAGTAATAGATATTAAAATATACTTTATAATATCCATAGATTAGTATATTATATCAAATTAACAAATTATATCACTATTCAATGAATAGAAATTATATCTTAGACTTTAGTCTCTGTAGTTAAAACTTAAATGTAAATAATAAAACACTGATAATAAAGAGTTTGACATTATTAGAAACAAAATATTTCTCATCAAAGTATCCATTAATGCTGGTAGCACTGATATCAAGTTTTATCAAATTTTATTTTCGCGCACTTTTATTATTTTAAAATTTTAAACTGCCGAATAACTTCCATTGGCTCATCACTTTTATTTCTTTAATTTAATGATAGTTTTATTTCGATAGAAATTATTTAAGAAAACAAATTTAAATGAATATCACCAACGTGTGAATCCTGTTGCTTTTATATAGTTTTTACTTTTTTCATTAAACAAAGTGAACGAGAATCAATCTAAGCGAATTATTGTCAATTGTATTTGGTATTATTTTTCGACAAAATTTCAGCATTTCAATTTTAATAATTCAGTTAAAAATTTTTTTTAAAACATGACCCTTGGAGAAATACTAGGTAATATGTATATAGGTAATATATAACCCTTTTAGTGCCCGGGCCAGTTATGCCACTGTTTGTGATGTATTAATCAAATAATCAATGATTTATATTTTATTGCATTTGATATTAGTTTAATATAATCATATAACAATAAATTTAGGTGAATCTGTTAGTAGGTAAACTTACCTATTAGGTAATACCTAACCATCACCTAGCATACTATCATCATAAATTGATGGCACTTTTAGAAATGTTAGTCTCTGCTCAAGATATTACCAACAATTATTAAGAGGAAGACATATATTAAGATAAAAGTAAAAATATTGATAGATTTAGAATTGCCCATTTACTGACAAACAGTCCTTGATGACAAATCATTAAATAATCTATGACCATTTATCTGTGTAAGCATCTAAATTCTACACAAATAAAATAATAATAGGAGTCCTGTACATACCATTACCTAAAGAATAATTAGTCAAAAATGTATTCATAGAATAAACAGTAATAAAGTAAATATAATTCATCTCAATACAATTTTGAAGAAAAATTGTTTTTTTAGTATTAAAAATTACCAAAAGATAATATCTTGGTAATACATCATTGAGAGAATAAGCTACCTTGATACTTTATCATGTTTATAATAATCATATAGATATAACTAAACTGTGTTTTGTACTTTTAAATATAAATATTGTAAAATTGGTAAGATAATGGTGGTGGTAATTAGAAGTTTGTCCACTGTCCCTTCAGACCTCAAACAATATAATGGTGATGAGAATATTGAATTTCAAAGAAATAAAACATTATTTCTGAAGTAAAATGATTTTGAGCAAAACTTCAACATAATGTATAGTTTTTAGTCTAATGATCAATAGGTTTTTTTTTTTGTCAAAACCTAATAAAAAAAAAAAATTGATTCTAAATGTGGTTAATTTTTTTTTCACCAAAAGATTCAAAACATGTTTTTTACCTACATCCCAAGTTTTATAATGATTGACTGAATCAATTATTTGTTTATACATATTTCAAGCCGAAAATGTATATAATTGTTGATTTAAAAAAAAATCATCTATGTAAAAATTCAGTTGAATACTGGTAAAAAAAGTCTTGAGCAACAATTCCTATATACGTTTTTTTTTTTTTTTTTTTGTATAAGGTGAGTATAAGAGGAAGTTCATATTAAACAACCATCAATCTCAAGAAATTTGATCTAATATCATCAATATTACTGATAGAGTATACACAATGGTATAGCATAGATTGTACATAGTTTTAAAAAATAAATCAAAGTTTGATTTATTTAATATTTTAATTGTGTATATTCAATCCATGAATTTATAAAACATTGTGCTAGTTAACAGTTATATAACCAGTACAAATTATAAAAGTCCATAAGGAAAGTTGGTACAATTATACATTAGTTATAAATAATGTTACACTAAAGTATGACGATAAATATTTATATTACTTAACATAGTATTATAAAAATATGAGAGTCAATAAAATATCTAAATTATTATAATTAAATTAATAAACTATGAAAATATTTGTTTTAATTCATAATAACAATATTAATTTATAAAAAAATTAGTTTCAAGTTATTGATCATGGTAAAAAATATATTTTTCAATATTTAGACTAATTTAAATTTTCAGCAATAAAGGCCGAATAAAAAAAATATGGATACATAAGAAATAACACATAGAAAACACCTAATGATAATATATACACAATGTAAATAGAAAAAAGAAATAATCAATTGGTGCAACACTGTATTTTGGAATTGCTTATCTTATTGTTATAGGAAACTTCTTCTGGATCAATTTCAAGTTTTAAATTCACTGGCGGTTTTGAACTTTCAACCATTTCAATTAAGTTTTGACCAATATTTGTAAATAATTCTTGAATACCTAAAAATATGTAATAAATATTATTAATTCCAATTTAATTTGAATTAAATACTTTATTTAAATAATTAGATTATTCTGAATGTATAAAATAACTATGACTGCATTTAAAACATTTAAAAATAACTGAGCAAAAAGTATTATAACATATAAGATATAGTAGATTTTGTGTATTATGAAATAAAATAAATTATTCATTAAAAACTAACTTACATGATCTTAAAATTACAAATTAAATCAAAATACTTAGTTAAAATATGATTATAATTAGAACTCACTTGTATACAAAATAATATAATACATTTACAGGGGCTGGTTAATATCTTATCATTGTATTATACACACTTTTTCTGTAAATTCTTGTTTAATTCAAAAATGAATTAAATTTTAAGCAAAGAATCTATTAGTTTTAAAATGATGTTTTATTTTTTGTGTCAATCACTACTTTTTTTGAATGATTGACTTTGTCCAAAATTAACATTTAATTTCTCTATAGATCAGAAATGTTATCTAGATGGTACTTTGAACAGGAAATTCTTCTCTATTTCCAAAATCTTTTTAAACATATGGGAAAACTAACAAAAAGTCGAATAAAAACTGTAAAATGTATCGCAAACTGGATTTTTACTTAAAAGATATTAGTTATTTGGTCTAAATGTAATGGTACGAGAAACTTGAAATTTTCTATACATGTAATAATATTATACATTCAAAATTAAATAATTTTTAAAAATGTAATTGAATTCGTAGAAATTATATAAATAATAAAGATTTAAATTCATTTTTTATAGAAATATTTCATAAATAAATATTTTAAAATAATTAAATTATAAAATAATTACATTCGCTGGCGTACTGTCGTCATTTTCACATCGATATATTACGCTCCGTTTATTTACTTGAAAATAACTTCAGTGCGTTATTTAATAGTGACGTATTTATATTCAAAAAAATCGTCTTTCAACGCTCTTCCTACCCAAACCTTCATACTGACAGGGGCTCGACCCCTCGGAAATCATCAAAAGAAATCAAAAACAAATTATATTCTAACAGAAGGTAAGCGATCAAATTAAATACCGTACTATATACTAAACTATGCCTTTTACACCACTATCGCAACATGCCGTCACATATTAATAAAAATAAAACCATTTCCTCGCTGGTCATCCAAAAATCACGTATACAAGTGTGCCAAATCACTCCTCCGAAGACATACAGGAAGATAATAGTAATAGTAATGACGGATGGGTTACTCCTAATCCGACCACCAAACGTGGCCACATTTCTCCAAACGTATCATCAAAATCGAACAAACAGTTCGTAACTCCAAATCGCTTCGCATTGTTCGAACACAGAGAGCACATACCGCCAAACCCGAATTCATCAGATGAAACCGACGATCCAATGAATGATATTCACCAACCACCGAAACTTCCTCCTCCAATTTTCATACGTTTAATAAACGACTATAAAACATTCTGCACAACCATTCAATCCATCACTAATGGTGAAACTTTTACATGTAAAAGTTCAACGAACGGACTCAAACTCTCCACCAGCACACCAACATCTTATAGAAACGTTATTAAATTTCTTAAAAGCAGCAAAGACTTCCATACGTATCAGCCTAAACAAGAAAGAGCATACAGAATAGTCATAAGGAACCTCCACCATACTACATGTATAACAGATATCCAACAAGAACTGCACTCCCATGGTCATACCACCAGAAATATAACTAATGTTCTTCAATATAATCTAAGCGCCCTCTCCCTCTTTTTTTCGTAGACCTTGAACCGGCCGAAAACAATAAAGACATATTTCAAATTGAATTTCTATGTTACTCAAAAATAAAAATTGAGGAACCTCGTATTAAACGTCATATTGTTCAGTGTCTCCGCTGCCAACAATATGGCCATACAAAAACCTACTGTAATCATACTCCCAACTGTGTCCGCTGTGGGGAACAACATCCTTCAGATTCTTGTCAAAAACATTCAGATCAACCACCCAAATGAGTACTATGCAAAGGTGGTCATCCAGCCAACTACCGAGGATGCCCCAAACACAAGGAAATTCAATCCTATCGTCTAACTCGTTTCAAGACATCTCAACACTCAGGTAATACCCCGAATCAAACTCCTCCCTATAAATATGTACCCCCTAATACTGTAAACACCACTTCAAACTCACATCCTCATCAAAACACAACTTATGCTCAGGCAGCTAAAGGTACTAACGATACCTCTTCACCCTCCTCTTTCTCTAATAATATTGATGAACTTTCACTTAAAATCACATCCTTTCTTGAAGATCTCAAAAACATAGTAAACCCGTTAATCTCTCTTCTAACAACAGTCATAAATAAACTCCTTATAAAGAACAATGATGCATAACTTAAATAATACTCAACGTCCCATCACTATTATTTTATGAAACGCAAATGGACTATCACATCAAAAAAATGAACTGAAAGCTTTTCTACTCACAATGAGCATTGACATAATCCTAATCACTGAATCTCACCTAACATCTAAAACATCATTTAAAATACCTGGCTACCAAACATATCACTGTGACCACCCAGATGGAACCGCTCATGCAGGCTCGGCGATTATAATAAAATCAAATCTCAAACACTCTACCCTACCTTCATTTCAGAGCAATTCTATACAAGCAACTAACATTAAAATAATTTTAAACCACATTCCAACGACTATTTCTTCTGCATACTTTCTTCCTCATGCAAAACTTAACTCAAACGAACTTATGAACTACCTTCTCTCCATTGGTAATACTTATCTAATTGGTGGTGACTTCAACTGCAAACACACTTCATGAGGCTCCACAATGATCAATATCAGAGGTCGAATACTGCATAACGTCATAAAATAAAAACCTAAAATGCCTCTACCCCCCCTAACCCGACATATTGGCCAACCCATCAAAATAGACAACCTGATATACTAGATTTCTTTATAACCAACTTACCAAACCACATCAATCGAAATATCTCCAACCTAAGCGATCTTTCATCTGATCACACTCCAGTATTACTATCCCTAAATGATCATGTCATACTTAAAACAACTTATCCTACCCTTACCCCTGGTAAAATCAACTGGCAAGTCTTTAGCGAGACCGTAGAATCCCAAATCTCTCTCAACATTTCACTTAAAAATCATTCTGATATTGATAACGCAGTACAATCTCTAACCGATATTATTAAAAATTCTGCAACAAGAGCTTCCAATACTCATACCACCAAAACTAAACAAGGTCATCTCCCTCAACACATACGTCAATTAATAATAGAAAAGCGCCGTGCTCGTGCTTGATGGCAACGCACACACTTTCCAAGTGATAAATCTACCTATAACCGTCTCTCCTGCAACTTAAAAAATCTCCTATTTAAATATAACGCTGAGTCATACCAACAATATATAAAAACAATCACAAATAATAATAAGTCCTTATGGAAAGCAACTAAAAACCTACTTAAGGAAAAAAAAAGTATCCCTGCCTTACGAAATCCAAATAATTCCTTAGCCATATCTAACTCCGAAAAAGCCAATCTAATTGCAACTCACCTTGCCAACAACTTCTGTCCCCACTCAGATATAAACATTGTAGATCACACACGACGTATTACCGAATCATTAGACACTCCTTGCCCTATGGCTCATCCAACTAAACACACCTCCCCATCAGAAATGAATTTTATAATAAAAAAATGACAAAACAACAAGTATCCCGGTCACGACTTAATCACAAATAAGATTATCAAACATCTACCAAAAAAAGCTATTATTCAACTCAATTATATTTTTAACTCTATACTAAGATTATCGTACATACCACAAATATGGAAACACTCAACAATAATACTTATTCACAAACCTGGTAAACCTCCAGAATTACCTTCTTCATACAGGCCAGTTGGTCTACTTCCGTCTTTTTCTAAAATTCTTTAAAAAATCATACTAAAGAGAATCTATCCTATAATAAATGAAAATAAAATAATTCCAAACACTCAATTTGGATTTAAAATCAAACAATCCACACTACTCCAAATTCATAGATTAACAGATGTCATCTCATCATCCCTAGAAATTAAAAATCATTGTGAAGGCGTATTTCTTGATGTCCCACAGGCGTTTGATCGGTTGTGGACTGAGGGACTCTTTTATAAACTTCGCTTTTTTCCAACCCACTTATTCCTCACGTTAAAATCCTTCCTATCACAACGTACCTTTGCCGTACGTTGCGATGATGAAACATCCAATATTCATCCTATTAATGCAGGTATATCTCAAAGAAGCATCCTAGCCCCAACCCTCTATAACATATTTACTTCAAACATCCCACACTCAAATAATACACATCTCGCTACATTTGCAGATGATACAGCCATATTATCCTCCAATCCTGACTCTAATTCCTCGACAAAATCCCTCCAAGACCACCTTAACAAACTCCAAATTTGGTTCAAATTATGGAGAATAAAAATTAACGAAGAAAAATCCACCCACGTAACATTTACTCTCCGGTCCACCAACGGCCTTCCCTTATTATTCCTAAAAATGATAACACTAAATATTTAGGTATCCATCTAGATAAAAAACTAAACTGGGCCTACCACATTAAAAACTAACGCAAATCCTTAAACCTACGTCTTCACTCCCTGAGACATCTTCTCCGTTCTAAGATGCCGCTAAATATAAAACTACTAATATACAAACAAATTATACGGCCAACCATGTCTTACGGTATTCAATTTTGTGGATCCGCAAAAAAATTAAATATTTCTATCTTCCAATCCTTCCAATCAATTAACCTAAGAATAATAACAGGAGCTCCATGGTATATCAGTACCCACACTCTCCACAAAGATCTAAGGATTCCAACACTTCTCGAACTTGCATCTTTCTACTTTAAAAAATTCCACAATGACACACAAAACCATCCTAACTCCCTAATATCTAATCTCCATAATCCCTCTAACCCTATTAATCCCTTACGTCAACTTAAAAGAAACTGGGCTAGAGACCTTCTCTAACTCATGTAAGCACAATACATTCATAACTTTATTTGTACATTTTTTTATTTGAAGTGGTGTCAATGGACTCCTTCTTTTTGCACGATATTCATGCTTTGTATCATCATATTGTTTAAAAAATTTTACTTATTGTATTAAGTATACAGATTGTAATATTTTCTTAATAATAAAAAAAAAAAAAAAATTATTATATAATTATATATTATTATAATAATGATAAAAATAACAAATTCAAAGAAAACTATTTGCAGTCTAAAACATAATATTTTGGACTTTTCATAAATCATGAAAACTTAAGTATGATACAAACTCTTGTCATTGATTTATTTTAAGTGAATATTGTCATTTAAATAGGAATTTCATATAACAATTCTAGTTTTTGTTCCTCAAATAATGAAAAACTAAAACACTTAGGAACTCTGATTTACCAATAAAAATAACTTTGCATTAAGTATTTTATTTAATAACTATCTAATATATTATAATATCATCTTCTTAGATATTTAGGTACTACATAGGAACATCCCACCATTTAACTTTTCAATGTATACTTAATATTTAAACTTTATGACAATTTTCAAAATTAAAACCTATCTTTAAATACGAGTATATCAAATCTATGAATTCTCCAAGCTAATTTTTTAAATTATTATAACAGAATTGTCTAGTTATATTTATTTATATACTATATATATTAGGCAGTTTTTAAATTTAATTATATAATTTAGGATATTAAATTATTATTTGAGAATTAATCTACAACAACTATTTTTTGGTGTTTTTAATATTATTTAATACATAATAATAAAGTAACATTTTGATTAAATCTTACCAATATTGGAGTAAACACTGGTTTCCCAATAGTGAGCATTAACAGAATTAGCAAATTCTTTAGCTTCTTCATACATAACAGTCCTTGTTTCTATCAAATCAGTTTTGTTGCCAACTACATAATAAACCACAGGTGTGTCTGTATTTTTCCTTACTTCTGAAATTAAATTAATACTCATTCAGTTAATCACATTAATGAAACATAGGTAATTATTAAACTGTTTAGCTACCATTAATCCAATTTTTAACTTGATTAAATGATTCAACATCAGAAACATCAAATATAATAGCAACGGCATCTGAATTTCTATAATACATCGGAACTAAACTACGAAATCGTTCTTGTCCAGCAGTATCCCACACCTAAAAACAAGCAAAAATACATATTAATCTATTTGTTTTAGAATAATCTCAAAATTAGAAAACAGTATTACTTTTAAAGTAATTTGATAGTCTCGTATAGTGACTTTGGCATACATAAATGAAGCACCAATAGTTGCTTCACAATCTTTATTGTAATCACCTTTTAGGTACCTTGTAATTATGCTTGATTTACCAACTCCTGAAATATTATTTAAAAAATATAGGAATATACATAATATAAAAAGATTCCTTTATAACTAAAATGTTTACAAATAAATCTTTGACTAGAATATTGTAATTATGTATACCTACATACTACAACGTGTATACTAACCTTGATCTTAAATCTATTTAAATAACTATTACAACTTTTTTGTGTTTAAATCATGGACTTTATAATGACAGTGCACGTATAATGATAATGAGTCCAAATCAAACGTTATTTTGCAATAATGTAAAATAAGCACAAGAACAGACCTGAGCACATACAATCGTGGTATAGATATGTTGGAAGGTACTCAACTGTTTTTCATATGGATATTGAACAATTTTAAGTATCTGTATTATAATAGGACACCGGGGTCATTAAGAGAATTTAAGGGCTCCAGGGACAAACTAATATGGGCCTCATTTCAATATCAAATATTAAACTTACCTAACACCTAGAGTCGTCTTTCAAACGCTTATAATAAAAAGAAGGTTTAAGGATGAGGAGGTATAAGGTATATCAAAGTATAAATCATATTGTTTCTAAAACATAATATGATATGGTGCAAAGTAATTATTATATAATTTACAAAGATAATGGTAAATTAATATGGTACAAATTAGTTAATATATTATCAGCTATTAATTATTTTATAATTAATATAGCACCTTAAAAAATAGCTCTTGAAGCATTTAGATTTTGAGTTAAACAAAGGATCTATTAGTTTTACAATAATGTTTATTTTTTAATCTGTGAACACTTTTTTGGGTAGTTAGAGTGGCCCAAAGTTCCATCTAATAACTTAATAGATCAGAAATTGCATTTAGATTGTACAGGTCATTTTTATATCTTGTCAATAGTTTTTTCACACGTGAGAAAAAACTGCTGAAAAATGGAGAAAAATGGTAAAATTTGCAATAAACAACACTTTCACTAAATCTATTTAGTTATTTGATCATAATTCAGGAAATAATGTTGCTAGAAACTTGAAATGTTCACCATATATTAATGGGGTATTCATAAAACTTAAGAAAAATTTAACAACTTTTGGGCTAAAAATACAGCTTTTAAAATATCTTTTTTTGTTACAGTTTATCCCTTATTACATTTCATATTCTGAGTGAAGCGAAGGATCTTATGGTTTTACAATGATGTTTTATTTTTTTTTTTTTTTCTGGAGACACTTTTTGTTCTTCCGAACTTTCAGCAAAAGTTTTACACAGCAACTCTATAGATCAGAAATCAAACGTAGATGGTACCTAGAGGGTTTATTAATTTCTCATCTCAATAGTTTTTCCAGGAGAGAGGAAAAACCGCCTAAAATGGAGTAAAAACTGTGAAATTAGCCGTAGACAACATTTTCATTAAATCGATTTTAATACTTTCGTCATTGCTCCAAAAGTAATGTTTCAAGAAACTTGACATTTTCATTATATGTTATTGACTACATGTTTTAAAAAAAGTTTCAAACAAAATTAGACAACTTTTGGGTTAAAAATAGAACTTTGAAGATACTTTGTTTTTAAAAGTTAATTACTAATAAAGATTTAAATGTTTGACAAAAACTTTTTAAAATTTAATATAACAAACACTTTTTATATGCTTACTTATACAGTTTTTACTTATACTTTTTGAAAAATTATTGAGGAGAGGAAAATAGTATCAACATGGAATATCTGATAAATAGAATTGTTTATAGAGATTTATAAAGTTTACGAAATCCAATTTTTTTTAAAAATAATTAACATCCTTGTAAAACCAATAGATCCTTAGGTCTATTGAGAATCCAAAATACGGTTAAACAATCAAATGTTCAATATAGGTAGGTATATATTATTTTATTAAATTTAAAAGAGTACAATATTATGAAAAAAAAAAATGTAAATATGAACCTGCTTGTGAGGTTTTTTTTACTAACCAAAATATATATCCCTGCCTCAGAATCAAATAATAAATACTCTACTGGTAATAAGGAGTAGGGATGGACAGATAGAATGATAAAAATACATGGATTTCTAATGAATAGGTATAAGATGGTTTATTTTATTAATTGGTAATAATAATGATAACTTTTTGATAAATAGGTGAATTCAAAAATAAAATCATAATTTTTTTTTCTTTTAATTTATTTTTTATGTTCCAAATTGTTTACCTAGTTAAATAAGCCATAAGGTAGATATAGATAAACTAAATTATGGTAGCAAAATGAGTTACACAAAAAATAATAGTTTTTCATACTCAGGATTAACCTAGGTTTAGCATAGATGCGTAGACGAAGAACAGATAAGTATATTCAAGCTCAGACACTTTGCAAAGCTCTACCTGAAAAAAGATACAAAGATAGATTTTTGTTGTTGCAAAAGTAGTTACTGAAACTAATGTTTATGTAGTGTAGGAAGTCATCTTCTGTAAGACATAATATGTCAACTTTAGATACATATTACTAGTTTGTTCATAAGGATCATATGTTAGTTAATGTTAAATTAAAACTAAATATTTCAAAAAATAAATTTCTATTTATATTCTTGAAACACTTAGGGGCATATTAAAGGTCTATATTACGATGGCAAAAATAATAAACGCCCCAAGTTGTGTTTAAGAATTAAGAAGAACGAAGAATATGATAAAATTATTTTTTAAATATAATATAGATGATTATTTTTTTCCTGTTAACATTTGATTGGATTTTCATACGAAACTTAGTTTTCTCACTTCTTTAGCTATACATTTTTTTATTTCATACTGAAGTTTCGCACCTCTGAAAAGACAGTTTGATGTATTTTCATTATTTTTATTTGTGAAAAATTAACTGTCCCATAAAAATTTTCGACGGGGCAAATGCTTCTTTTGCCTCCCCTCCGCTAATGTGCCCATGGAAACACTACCTATAGTTAAGTTATAATATATATTCTCTACATGCATTTTGTTGAGGAATAATATCATTAAGATAATCATCTCAGCATATGTACTTTCAGATAGACCGGTTAGATTTTGTGACATAGATTACAGGTATAGATTTAGTACCTTATAATTTTGAAATTATTCATTGGAGGGTTGTAACATTTTGCTTACGGCGTTAGAAAACAATAATACAGTATAAATCTTCTTATAGGATGAATTCAGTTCATAATAATGCAAACAAGTTTATGAAATGTTCAATCACAAAATATATTAATGAATAGATGAACATTTTTTATTTTATAGATGTACTTATCAGAAGATACATAATAATTATATGGTATATATAACAATTACACTCATATAGATCCATAAAATATTTTACGTATTAAGGTTTTGTTTTGTATAAATTACTTACCTTGGGAGCCCATGAATACTAATTTGGCAGTTAATCTCTTCATCTTATTAATATTACAATTTTCGGTTAATATAATAATGAAATAATTTTTGCAATTATTTATTAGAAAAATGTAGGTAGTTGCTGAAGAAAAAATACATAAAAATAAGATAACAAACACAAAATAAATATTGAACAACAAATGATTAAAGAATAAATATCACAAAGTACAAATTTAAGATAACATATTTTAACCAGGCTCCTAATCAGTAACCAATATAATATAGTTTAATTAAGCTATAGAAGTTATTTAATAGTCAGCATGACCATTTGTGTTACATAATCATGTCCAATAGTTAGAACTTGATAGATAACATTGTATAACACATATTTAAAGACAATCTGAAATATGTAGTAACTAAGTTGCCCATTGGTCCATAATCTGGTGAACTTATCCTCATATCATAAGAAAATTCCTTTTCGGTACTCAAGATTAATGATAGGTACCTTTAATTGCTTCAGCAGCACATATCAGTCCCCAAATCAATAAAATATATTATACTTATCTATGCCCCAAATAGTAAACGCAATTAATTGACATTTAACTACGAACAACACCCAATATATAAACTATAAATAAATAATTGAGAATAGGTAAATACAACATGGTGATAGTATTAATCATAGATTGAATAGAATATTCTATATTTTACATAAATATTTTTTAATCAATGATATTCATGTTAGAAAATACTATCATTTTGTTCTGTGGAGATACTATTAAAAAAAGAAATAAAAATCATTTTTTCTTTTATGTACTTTTGATAACATGAATTATGATAATGCATATAAAATAAACAATTTATGAACAAGTTTTAGCTGTAATGTTTTTTTAACGATGGCAATAAATAACAAAAAAAAAAAAAGTCACTCAGATAGTTAGGTGTTTAGTAAATTGAAAATATTATTTGGAATGCTGCCTACCTAAAACAGTCACAGACAGCATAGCTTTCAGCCAGATATTGAGACTTTACTGTAGAGTGCATATCTACACGAATATTTAAACAAAAAATGTATTTAAAAAAACATTACAAATTAAAATTATTACATTATTAATCATATAATTTATCAGGATTTACATAGTGAAGTTTATGTGACCATACAACAATCAAAATATTTAATTTGACATACCTATTATTGTTTTAACAGAATAAGCTTATCTAGTTTTTTAAATTTGTTTAAATTTGTTTTTCGATCATTTTTTTTTTTTTTTTTTGTAATGTAAAAATAATTTTTGGATTATAGATGATATAATAATATTAATGGGTAGGTATTTGAACAATTGATACCAGTCAATGGTAGGGATGAACAAGGCCTACAGAGTAAATTTGATATGAGGCTGCTCTTAATGTAATCAGTAAACTAGGATTTTGCAGTGGCGGTTATATTTGAATTTTAAGGGGGGGGGGCGAAAATAAAAAAAAAATTCGTAAGATCAATAATGTTGGATAGACCTTTCCTCAATATTTTGAAAAAAATAAACACTTCATATAGCATAAATATTATATTATTAATCATATTACATCAAATATCCATAAAAAAAACTACAGTAAAAGCATGTGCCTATTCTTTTGTTTGGCAAAGCGTGTTATAATATTTTCTATATCTATAGAAAATATCTTTGTGAATGTGGAGTAATGCTAGCCCATTCAACCTTTCTTCGCCAATTGTTGACCTTAACCATGTTTTCAATCTACGTAAATAAAAAAAAAGCACACCACACATGCATATTATAATGTAAAATCCATAGAAATACAAGTTAGTTAAAGAATAGCCTAACAGTTAGATAGAAATAAGTAAACACCTTTAATCTAAGCAAAAAAGCTGATAATATGCGTAGGTGCACACGGTACCTATAAGAACAAAAATAAACTAAGCGCACAGACATCTCAACAAACTGCAGTACGATAAAAATCAAAAATAGGTACATGTTTTTTCCTTTTTGTATAAGATTGTACCATGATTTATAGGTCCTAAATAAATAAATTTACAAAAAACGGCCCAAGGGGGGGGGGGCGATCCACCTATCGCCCCCCCTTATAACCGCCACTGGGATTTTGTATTGTTATATGAATAAACATAATTCAAATATAAAATTTCTATTGATAGTACAGGTATTGTTTTCATAGATTTGCCTACCATTTCTTTTTTATTTATCAGTAAATTTTTTATAATAAAATATTTTGTATAAATGTAATTGACCCATTGCACATTTAAATGTTTACTTGTTGACACTCTGTCAAAAAATTGGTCATCCTTTATCAATGCAACCAACCATAAGAGTAATGCTGTGAAAAATATTTCATCTATAATTATTAAAAAAAAACTAAAATAATATTCATGAGACCAGTGGCGTGCTCAGCATAGTTCCAAGTTACAAGATTATTGTTACAAGATGACCTGTATTTTTTACGATTGTAGATTTATCTACGAATACATTAACCACAGACATTACAAAACTACCAATAAATAAAAAAAGTTCATGGGGGGATATGACACTCCCCTCCCTCGTGAGCACGCCCCTGCATGAGACAATACTAAACCATAATGGGGAAGTAAGGGACTTTTCCAAAAAGTACATTTAAAAATTGAATAAATAAAATATTTAATTTAATTTAATCATAAAATTTTCTCACATAAAAACTTTAAAAAATAATAATAATTTAATTTTCCTTGGTTTTTTGAAAAAATCAATTTTCTATTCATCATTAATGTGGTTGTATGATTTGAAAAAAATACCCAAAAATACTTAGCCATTATTTTGATTACAGAAATCATTTTGCACCCTCCAGAAAAATTGATCTAGCTGTGCCTAAGGCATAAAATCTTTAACTATCCGTCAAGATATAAATTTAAAAGTACTAGCAAACCAATATCTAGAATCCGTTTATTTAGTTGATTATTATTCAGAATATTAACTTACAACAGTGGTTTTTAATTTATAAATAGATTTCATTAATGTATCTGTAGAAGTCATTTAACAGAGAATGGATTTTCTAATATGTATTAAAATACCTAATACATTAAGACCAGGAGCGTGCCCAGGATTTTGTTTTGGGGTGGTTTAATTTTTTTGACGTAAATATTAAATTTACATTTTTATCATTAAAATAAGTAGGTATTTTCACCAAAAAATATTAAACAATATAAATTGAAAAATATGAGTATCAGCCACTTAACTATAAAGTTTTAGTAAATCGATTGTACATTACACACAAGTACTGACGTCTGACAAAATTACAGTAATAATACACATAAGATTGAAGACACTATGGCTAGAGCTTAGAATCACACTAAGCATTATGTCAGTATCCTAGTGCTAATCAAGTAAGTAATCAAACCGTATAACCCAAAATAAAATAGATTAAATAAAACGCTTTACACAAAAAACTCATAATCGCATTATAATCGCGTCTAGATTACACTGATCCCCCAGGGGAATCACCTTACGGTGATACGGGCAAGGCGAACCCGGGGCCCCGAGCAATGAAATGACTTTAACTAGTTGTTTCAGACTGGCCCTCACAGTTTTTGAGGGTTGAGCGTCGGGCTAACAACCCGGCCTCTTAAAATCTTTCTTTGCTGTGAATCTTCTAACTAAGCCTCGGAACTATGATGATATAAATGGTAAAACTACTGGAAACTGGAAAGGAAACCACATGGAATGAAAACATCAGAACCCTTTATAAGCCAGGTGTACTCAAAATTATAACTGAAGAAGTGGAAAAGTACAAAATACCTCTGCCCTCTGGTATCTATCCAAGAAATCCGCTGGACTGGTGAAGAAAATATAAGGTCTAACAATAGCACCATATTTTATAGCGGAACAAAGAATAACAGACACGAAAAAGGAGTAGGTTTTGTTGTAAATGAGGGGATTATCCTAGCGTTAAGTCCTTTGTGGCAATTGATGAGCGTATCTGTTATATTCGTATAAGAGGACGCATATCTGATATAATTGTAATTAATTATCATGCACCAACTGAGGAGAAAGAGGAAGAAGAGAAGGACCTTTTTTACGAAGTTTTAGAAAGAACTTTTGACTCGTTACCAAAGAACTGTATAAAAGTAATTGTAGGGGATTTTAATGCTCAAATAGGTAAAGAAGCTCCCTTTCGTCCAACTATCGGTCATAAAATTTTACACAACACATCAAATGACAATGGCATGAAATTAATAGACTTCTCGGTGGCCAAAAATCTTATAATCAGTAGCACATACTTCCCAGAAAAAATATTCATAAGCAGACTTGGACCTCACCAGATGGGAAAACGAAATCCCAAATTGACCACGTAGTAATTCATAAGAGATACCAAA
Organism: Therioaphis trifolii; assembly: GCA_027580255.1. Lineage (NCBI taxonomy): Eukaryota > Metazoa > Arthropoda > Insecta > Hemiptera > Aphididae > Therioaphis > Therioaphis trifolii. The sequence continues at coordinate 52,447,125 of CM050404.1, forward strand.
CGTGTATTAAAAATGCCAGAACATACAGAGGTGCACACGGGGACTCTGATCACTATTTAGTGATTGCGAGGTTTGTGTTGACTCTATCCGTAAAGTGAAGGAATAAAAAACAATTTAATAAGGCTGTTAAATTAGATGGTGACAAGTTAAAAAATTCTAACCAAATAAGGGCGTACAGAGCTAACACAGACACTTAACAATTATGACAAGAATCAAGACAAAAAAAAAAAAAATATCTACATGGTCAAAAATAAAGAAATCGGTGACTAAAGCAGCAGTAAACCCAAGAATGAAAAATAAGGGGAAAAAGAAATCATGGTTTAACAAGGAATGCCAGGAAGCGGTTGACAAACGTCAAGCAACAAGACAAATAATGCTACAAGACCCCAACAGCAGCAATATAGATAATTATACAAGAGCAAGAACTTTGGCCAATAAAATAATCAGACAACTAAAACGACTCTCAGAAAAGAAAGCTCTAGAAGAGATGGAAACATACAGAATGAACCCAAGAATGTTTTTCAAAAGATGCAAATCAATTAAAGAAGGATTTAAGGCGCGTACTTCAATAATGAAGGATGATGATAATAATTTATTATCGGATCTGGGGCAGATAGTCAATAACTTCAGGATTTTCTTCGAGAAACTACTGAATAACAATAATGATAATCAATACAGTAACGACCTGTCTTATGAACAAGTAATAAGAGACACCGTAGAACCTGAATTGCCAGAACCAAACCAGGAAGAAATAGAACAAATTGTGAATACTTTAAAAAATAATAAAACACCAGGCGAAGACAACATTAATTCAGAACTCCTAATGATAGGAGGAAAATACTTCCTGAAAACTATAAAATGTCTCATTGCAGAAGTATGGAGGAGTGAACAAATTGAGAATGATTGGAAAATGGCCATCATACGTCCAATTTTCAAAAAAGGTGATCCTTCAAGAGTAGAAAACTATAGAGGAATCAGTCTTTTAGACTCGATCTACAAAATACTATCTATTGCCATTTTACATAGGCTCAAATTCTATACGGTAGACATACCTAATAGGTGACTATCAGTGTGGATTTGTGAAGGGGAAATCGACAAGTGACCACATTTTTACTCTACGACAGGTTATGGAAAAATGCTATGAGTTTAACAAAGATCTTCACTTGATACCTATTTATTGATTTTAAGCAGACGTATGACTGTATTCAGGGCCGTCACTACCTTTTGCGAGGCCCTGGGCAAAACATTTTTCACTTATTTAACCAATAATGCATTAACTATATGTCTATATACTATATAGTTATCTAAGGTTTATATCCATATTATGGGCTTACGCCTATGCGTAACTAAAGGTAAAAATTATTAAAAATGTATGTCCCAAATAAAACAATTTTTTTAAATTAAATTTAATATATTAAAGATTCAAGCTCTTCCAAAATTTTGATCCTAGTCACACCTATGATGTTCATTGGAAATAAAAAATACTTTAGCGAAATAGTGAATATCAATTTTCAACTGTTTAATAATTAATTTTAAACGTATTACACTTGCCAACTTACAAACAACTTACAAAATATATATTAAGGTAGGTACCTACACATAGTTTCTGTAATTTTATCAAGTTATTGAATTACTATAAATTTAGAAATGTGGTAATTATTCTTTAGATATTATCTATTATATATTTTAATATAATAATAATACAATTTTAAACATTATAAATTTAAAAAAAAAAAAAATTAAAATTGAATATTTAAAATTTTTTCCTTGACTTTTTGGACGCAAACAATTCTATTACTTTTTTAAAATCCAATGTATCTGCTGTTTCGTTTTCTACTGCAATCGTAGCCAATTCAGTCAATCGTTTCTGAGATATTGTGTTTTTGAGGTAATTTTTGATTATTTTGAGCTTTGGGAAGCTCCTTTCTGCTGCCGCTGAGGTTATTGGTATAGTTAACAAAATTCTGAGTGAAATTACTATGTTAGGAAAAGCACCGGGCATTGTTTTAAAAAAAGTGAGTGCTTCTATAGGTGTAGAATCTTCTTTCATTGTATGACGAAAAATTAGTAACTCTTCATACAATTCAGAAGCAACTATATCATATAAATCTCCATCACTTAAATAATTTTGCAAATCTAAAAAATTATTCATTAGGTCGTCATTAGTTACTTTTGAAAGTTTACCAATAATTTATGTTCTCGGTGTGCAGAACCAAAAATATTGTATACAAGGAAGTATTATTAAAAATGCAAAACGGCTTTGCATAAAAAGACTAATTTGCTCACAACAATGTTACACATAGACCATAATATATTCTAAAACAATATTGTAAATATGAAAAAAAACTACACATGGATGAAGCCGGATAATTATGAAAAAAAAAGCAAAAACGATTTACCAAGCACAAAAAATTTATTGCACTCAACAATATTACCCATAATATTTTAAAATAGTATTTTTAATATGAAAAAAACAAAAATACACACGGGCGAAGCCGGGAAATTCAGCTAGTGACTAATAGTCATAGACTAATAGTCACTGACTATATTATAATTTATTAAATTTTAAAAATGCGATAATCTTTCTAGGAATCCAGGTTTTCCATACCGTGCTGCGTGCCATACCGATTGACATTGGTGTATACATATTATTTAATATAATATTATATTGTTGTTTTGCTTTATTACAAGATCTCCATACAAAATATTTTTCTATGTAATTTTTTAAAATGCGAGGCCCTGGACAAATGCCCCGTTTTGCCCTCCCCTAACGCCGGCCCTGACTGTATTAACAGGGATTAACTTTGGACGATTCTTATACATTTTGGAATCCCTTCCAAACTTGGAAGATTGGTCAAAAGCTGCAATGAAAATACGTTTTGCCAAGTGCGGTATATGGGAGAAGTGTCCGAAAGTTTTGAAGTCAAAACAGGGTTAAGACAAGGTGACGTTCTGTCTCCAGTATTATTTAATTTAGCACTAGAACAAGTAGTAAGAGATATGAAGGATAACGAATCTAGGACATTTGACACCCAATAATAGGACTATTGACACCGAATATAAAATTTGGTCGAATTTATCGTTACACTACCTTTACAATAATGTTTCTTTCGTTGAACACAAGTATATCTGAGCCCATCACCAACTTCATTTTGGAACACATAAATATAATCATTAATTATCACTTTTATTTTAATTATTTCAATTATATCGGAACATTCTGAGTCCATATTGAATGAATATTATGATAATAATTACTTTTAAGAAAACTGAGTACACACTACACTACAACAGACACTAACTAGTAACTAATAACTATTGCCTGATGCCTATAGGTACTTACCTACTCACGATTATCGTCATTGTAATCGTAATCGTAATCGTAATCGTAATCGCTCGGTGTCAATTGTCTGTGTTCTAAAAATCCCAACAAAAACACTACGCCAAACTCCGTGTAAAAAAACGCTCAGTATAAAAAAAACCACCTCAAAAAGTTGTGATATCATTTTATAGCTATGTATTTAAACTATATAGGAATAGATATATTATTATAATTTATGTTAAAATTCACTATTTATAAATTGAACTTAGCTGGTGACTTTAATATTATAACACTTAATTAGTAATTTATAACAATTAATTTATATAACACACAAGTCTTTTAGTAAAGAAAGATATAATCAATTTAAAATTTTTCAGATGCAAATATTAAAAATAAATAAATAAGATACCTATATTTTCAGTTTAATATTTTACCCAGAAAGAGCTTTTTTTAAGTTATTGAGTACATAAGACTATTGCTGATAACAGGTGAACATTTTTAACTTACTAACACAATTGGTTATATATATATAATACTAACACAATCATTTTTGGAGTTATACTTAATTTACCTAGTTTAATCTTTAAATTATATATTTTTAATTTCACATAGATTTTCAATTATTTTACTTGATAATTGGAAAAACAATTGTTAATTTATCTTGAAGTATCACAAATAAAATTAGTGATCCATATAAAAGAAACAAAAATATCTAGTTTCTGTTTCATTAAGTATTTAAAATACAATAATTATTTTATTATGTGATGTTTGAAAATTAATATATCTTTAATTTCCAATGAGTGAATTTGGAAAACTTTCTAAGTATATTTATGCAGTCAATTTTAATTTATACATTCTAATAAGTTTTAATTACAAATATTAAAATTCATACAATCAATAAAATTAAGAATAAACATTTAAGTGAATAATAATTACATTTTGATTTTATTTAATAGGATATTAAATAAATATTCAATGAATATTAAAAAGATTTTTTAAACTAATATTTTACGTTATTTATTATGTCCATAGTTCTTATTACTAACTGAAAGTTATACATTATAATATATATAAACATTAACACCAATATTAATAAATTGATTAATAATTTGCTCTGCACAAATGTAACAATGGTATGAGTATCGGATTTTTCTCGTCTGACATTACAATAACACCTTCACTACCTTCAATTTCCACCATTTTACCTGTTCTGTCTCTATATGATCCACATAAAACTTTTACTAAATCATTGAGTTTTGGCATAATCGGTTCCAAGTTATCATTTTCTATAGTAACAACACGTTCTTCTTCAGGTAAATAAACACTACATGTTGCTTCACTAACATCTCTAATAATCCCAGTTTGTCCTGCCAAATCTGAATCAGCAATTCGAACAAAAATATCTGTTGTCTGCCATCCAGGAGGTAAACCTATCAATCATTTGTTTATAAAATAACAATTTTAGCTTATCAAGTAAATTAATATTTTTAGTTTACCAAATGATGTTAACGATGGAGCTGCTAATCCTGGAGATGACACTGATGAGGGGGTCATTAAGCTTGCATATGAACCAGATGGTGAAGGTGCTGGATGGTACTGTATACTACGAGGACTTGCAGTATTTATCGGACTTGGAGTGTTCATATAAGAATTACTACCTGTTATCACATAGAATATGAACAGTTAATTCAGTAGAAAATTTTATTTTTATTGAAATTTTTTAACTTACTGTTATATCCTCCACCACCTGATGGTGATATTGCTTGATATGGTGAGTAAGAATGATCTGAAGAACCATATAATGTATTGGGAGTTTGTGCATAGGGAGTACCTGGATCCATTGGATATTCTAAATCTCCATCAGTAACTCTAGCAGGAGTATACCCAGCACCTGGATCCCATGCTTGGGTAGGTGTCTTAGAACCATCATGTGATGGAGTTGTACTTCCAAAGTGAGGAGTACGATTGCCAACTTCATAGTTGGGAGTCATTGAACCCTGAATAGGAGTTTTTCCTCCTTCTCGATATCCAGGAGTCATCATAACATTAGCTGGTGTTCTAGAGTATGATGATGTTAATCTTCCATCCTTAGATTGTTGTCCAACAATAGTGATATTTCTCCTATCCACCGAAATAGTTTGACACGACGAATGAAGTTCAACTCTAGCTGTACACTCTGTTGCATCTTTCACCATGCCAACAGCGCCTTTGTAAGGGCCACCAGTAATTCTAATTGTTTGACCAATTAAATCTCTATCTCGTCGAACTCCGCCAAATCGACCTCCTGAACCTCCACCACGGCCTCCACCACCACCAAATGGACTGCCTGGTGTATGTCGGGGCGACGTAATTTGTGGAGATGCAAATCCATTTTGCGGTGCAGTAATAGCTTGCTAAATAATTAAAAACCAATAAGATTTACATAAAAATTTAAAGAGATAAATTACTTTATTAGTGGAATTCCCAGCTAGAGCAATATGTCTTAAACGACAAACAAATATTCCTCCATTATCTGTCATTAAACGTGAATACAAAAAGGCATGATGGCGATATAAATGTTTGATTTCACCATGCATCCCCTAAATCATATAAGATCAGTCAAATATCAAATTATTAAATAATTACATTTAAAATTAATTTTCATAATATTAATTAGTTGTGATTTAAATATTATAAAAATTACCGTATGTGGACCATCAATAACTTTGACAATATCTTTTCTTTGTATAGAACTTCCTAAAGCATCAACTCCAATTGTATTCCTATGCTCTTTCTTTTTATTTAATGATTGTGGTTTAGCTTCAACCAATTTCCCAGCCATATTCAAAATATGCATTTTTTCACGCTCAATTCTCACAATTACTCCAACATTTTGTGGACTAAATAAAATAAAAACAGAATTTTCTTAATCTGAATTTATTTGAAACGTGTTAAAACATACTCTAATTGTACAAGGTCTCCCCATTGGAATTGACCAAGTGAATCAACTCCAGATGCCATGTCCGAGCATAATTGTAAATCACGAGGTAACACTTCGAGTTCATGCATAGTAACATCAGAAAATAAAACAATACGATTTTGTTCAACACGCACAATAAGTCCAGTATCACCCTCATAACGACCTCCTACAACTCTAACATGATCACCTTGTTTGAAAAATTTGCGTAATTCGCTAGCCATAAACTCCAATGGCATCTATGAATTAAAAAAATATGCATTGTTTCAATAACCAAAGAGAAATATTTTCCTCTTTACACACCTTAAGATCATCATGTTTTGGCATAATGGTCACCATATCACCATCAATTGATAATACTTTTCCTTGTAAATTTATCAACTCTCCAGTACAAACTTCAACATTATCACCGGAACTTAATGACTGACTGTTTGCTGAATTATCTTTATTTGATACAGGTAATTCTATGTCTATGCCTTCAGGAGTTTCTTCGAATTTTTCAAGTTCTGATAAAGTAGGCTTGACCCCATCAGCAGTTATTGCGTTCATGTAGAAATTTTTGTACAAGAATCCTTTACGACTATAGCGATTTCCTTCAAATATCAAAAAATCACCATCGCTAGTAACTTCACCACCTATAGCTCTTATAGCTTCTGGATCAAATGGTTTAGCTGCTGGGCGTCTTTTTTTCTTTCTTTTCAATGCTTCCGGGTCCTAGAAATAAACATATTTAGATTATAAATGATTTGAAAACAATATATTAATTTACCATAGATGCTCTAAGAGCACCCCGTGGTCTGGTATAATCAATTCTTGGCAGTAATTTTAAATGTACGTGATTTTGAGCCAAGTCTACATAATCCACCTGAGCTATATCATCTTTATAGAGCCCTGAAAATTGTACAAATGTTAAATAATTATAATTGGATTCAGTTTAAATAGTTTGATAAATTAACAAACCTCTTTTTAATCTAACCCATTGTTTAGATCTCAGTCCAGTTTGTACTTTTACTACTTTTAAAACATCAGTCATTTCTTTAATAGGTACCATTTGTTGTTTCCAAAATCCCATTTTCAGACTGCTAACATTTTCAATAGCTGACTTGACATGAGTTTGTTTGTATGATTCAATGTATATATAACCTTTAACACCTTCAGGAGAAACTACAGATTTGATCTTTAGTGGTTCTTCTGTAAATTGATAGGCAATAAACTTCCGCATCAATAATAAAGCAGTATTTTTTTCATCGCCAATACGACATTTAACCATCCATAAATTAGGATCTCTATAATAAGTCATACACTCAGAACAATTTCTAATAAGTAATATGATTTATATCTTACTTAACTCCAGGTAAAAGAGTTTGTTGAGTTATCTCATCAGCTAGCTCTTCCCCAGCATCTCCAAAATGTTTTATAGTAGCTGAGGCATCTGCATATTTTTTACGCAAATATTCTTCAATTTCATCTTCATTTTGGGAACTGAAATTAGATTTTTCATTTTTATTTGATACAAGTGATAATTATTAATGTTTATAAAATTATATATGTATACATTTTAATCTAACAATATATTTTTAAATTTAAGATGTGTAATAATATTTATCATACTCCCAAAGATTAGTTCCACGCCTACGCCCTTCAATCTCTCTAGCAGTTGGACCCAATTCATCAACTTCATTGGCAACAATGCCATATTCACCAGCTCCATCTTCCCAATCGTCATCTTCTTCTACTTCATCATCTACATCAGCTTCATCAATAATAAAACCACCAAAACGTTCATTTTTCTTCTTCTTCTTGCCCGGGCGATCATCTTCCTCATCTTCTTCTTCGTCATATTCCTTATAAATATGAATGAATATATTTATCAATTTTTAATCAAAATAATAGAAAAATAATCTCACATAAATTTAATCAAATTAACATGAAAACTGATCAAGTAAATACTAATTTAATTATTTGAGTTTTGTTTAGAATCATATTTGAGAAACATTGATTTATCATTGGTTTCAAATTTAAAATAATATACTTCTAATAATATCTTATCATAAAAATGATTCATATAAGGTGCTTTATACCTCCCACTATTGTCTTGTCCAAAGGGATGAAAGACAAACATCCTTCCTATTACCTAACCAGATCTTTTTTTTTTCAATTAAAAACTGTGATTTAAATAATTTCAGGTGAATTACTTTCAAATTAACTAATGTATGTCAAAAAGATCAAAATGAGATTAGTGCCTAACATCAGTAATTTATATCAAACTTAAGTCTAAACAGAATAGTAATAACTTGTAATAAATGTAACACCATATTAATGTCCTTTCAATCCTTATTAATTTCATCATTCCTAAAAAGAATCTGGCGCAGGAAAAGTAAAACAAAAAATATTAAACACATTATATCAGAAGGTATTTTAAATGATTTTTTAATGTATTCTAAAAATACAAAATTTTGAAATTATAAATGACCATTATACAACTTACATCCTCAGAATTAATATCTTCACCTTCTGGTTCTTGTTCATCAGCAACTTCTTCTTCTCTGTAATGATAGTAAAAATATGTAATAATAATGATAATATTTTACAAAATACTATTTTATTAACTGGTTATTTTCTTCAGCTTCTGATCCACTTGGTGAACGGCTGCTTCTACTAGCACTACGACTTATTGCTCTTTTACGGTATCGTGGATTTGGATCTTCCTAAAAACAAAACAAAAAATTAATATAGGGTTGTGGTCGCAGCAGTTTGTGTATATAGTTTTGGTAAATTATTACCTCTGGTTCACTACCACTACCACCACGATAACTTCCTTGATCGCTGTCGTAATCTGACATTTCAACTTGATGGAAGGAACTCTAGCATATATCAAATATATTGTGCACAAAGTGAATTATAATGGAAAGCACCTTGTTCCTAGCTCACCTACCAATAATAACAAATAATGAAACATACAGATTTAGTGGTTAAAAATATTACACCAAAGTTAAATATGAATTCACTTCTGCTTTAGCAAATATTTAATACTAAAACTAGTTTGATTAATTATATTAATAGATTATATTTCATTACAGTACTAGTTTGTCATTTGAGTTTGACTTCATCATAGATTAGTATATAGTAGTTAAACGAAGTTACCATAAGGCATAAATTAGTATTTATATAAGAATTTACTGATTTCAGCTTGGGAATTGGGATATCAGATGGTGACAAAAAATTGTTCATTAATTCATATCACTTGTTAAATTCGACTCGTTTCTAACTTCATTTAAATAAGACCTGCACTGATTAACAATCTAAATTCTAAGATTATGGGTTAAATTGTGATAAAGAATGTATTTTGCCGCCATTTCTTATATCAGTAATTACTACAATACTAATTTTACCTTTCTTGATTCTTTTTTATGATCTGTTATTTCTCTATTTAGTTTATTTGACATTCCAGTATTTTCTTGACTATAAATAGTTATATTCTGATAATTAACTGATTTAAATACTCTGGCTCACTGTCAAATAATATTAATAAATTCTTTATATTTTGATATTATTAGTATAAAATTAAACATTTTTAACGTTTACAACTAATATTACTTGGTTAATTATTAAAATTGTGTACACTGAGCTTTTTTTGAAACCATAAAATGGATTATTTAGACCCAGAAGAAGAAGATATGATGTATGCCGATGAGTTAGAGATGATGAATGAATTGGAATTTGAAAACAGTGGTAATTTGATTACACATTTATAGTTTAAAAAAATACTCTTTTTAAATCCTAGGTATATAGATAGAAAAAAAATTATTTTTATTATTTACAGTGCCTAAAATATGTTCACCAAAAGATTCCAAAAGAAGTTTAAATTTTTGTTCTCAAGAAAATATTGAATCTGAAGAAAATTTGAATTCATCTAATGAATTAAATGGTGTGTTTCCTTTGTCACAGACGTCGGTGGTTTCTTTTAATTTGGATGACAATAATGAAAGTGAAGTATGTTATTTTATTATTATTTTGTTTATTTGATTACAATAATTACCATGAATGTTATATAAGATAAATTAGATGCATTTTACGATAACCATTCTTGTTGATAAAATTAATGATTGGACAACAATTATTTATATAAGTATAATATTATACAATTTTAATAAAATGCTCTTATAACAATCTAATATAAACTATGTCTACCTAGTGATTACAAGAATACATTATCAAAATTATTATTTAAGTATAGAAACTTAACACTTTTATCGCTTTTTGGTATAACCTGTATTAAAAGTTATTTTTCTTTTAAACAATATTTGTTTCTAATACTACAGTATCACAAGCCTTTATTTTTAATATCGTATTTTATTGATATCATAATCCTACGTTAATTGTGTAAAATTGTCAAACACAATGTGTAATATATGATTGTTATATTATAGAAAATATTGCATTTTTTGTAAAATTATATTATTTAAATATATATACTTAATAAATAATAATATATTATTGTCTCTTTTTTTTTCTGTATTACTTTGTTTTTCCCAAGTCCAAGATTTATAGACTATTCACCTTGATTTTTTTATGGGAGCTAAAAGAAATGTGTAAGATAAAAGCTTGCATTTTTAATAATAGATACTTACATGGAATTATTGTGATTATTTTGTATTTAAATTATGCCAGTTTGTTGTCCTTAAATTACAGAAGAAAATATATTTATTGTAATCTATTAATATCCAACCAAATGTTTGTGTTCTTGGATAAATGGTATTCAATATTTTCTTTAAATCAAATTTATTATTTAATATTATTATTAATTTTTAGATCCATCAAAGTAATACAGAGTCAATCAATAATAAGAGACCTTTAGACGATCAAGATTTATTTGGAAACATAGATGATATAGATTTTGGTGATACTGAATGTAAGTATTAAAATATTGGTAAAATCATAAATATATGTTTGTGAAGTATTGATGATTATGTATTCATATTATGGATATGATAAATAAAAGAACAAAATTAGCTTGGGGCAAGGCCGCCGCAGAAAATTTTCTTGAGGGGGGGGGGGAAGAAATGAAAAAAATACCATTGCCATAAATTCTGTTTTTTATATCGCATTGTAAAAAAAAATTGATTTCAATTTGATAATAAATACCCCCTTAATATTAAATTATGATCCACATCATATTATTAAACTAGGAACTAAATTGTAACTTAAAATTATCAGTAAAATATCTAAAGATTAAATAATGTATTACCTAAATGAGCGGGAGGGGGCATGCCTGCGGTATAAAGTTTTGATCTTTATACTTGGTGCTTAGTTGCTAAGTTAATGTATTAGATATTTTCAGTATCAGTACTCTTATTTTTAAAAGGTGTATGTTTTTCTGGTTGTGGTAAAAACTTAATGTGTTTCTTCTCACTTTATTGGTACTTAAAAGAGAATTTAAGGGTATGCAATATGGATAATGGATCTATATAAAATATTAGGCAATTGAAAAAAATCTTTATTAGACATATATTTGTTGTTTAATTTGAGCCCCATAGCGAACTAGTGTCAATACACAATTTGTGATCTATAAAGTTGCCAGTCAAAACATTAAGACAAAATTTACGACCTGAAAAAGTGTTTCTTGGAAAAAAAACTTATTAAACTTCACTTTTCTCAGAATCCTCATAATATTATTAAAATATTCATAAATGCCTCTAAATTAAACTTACCCAGTCTATTAGACCTACTTTTAATGTTAAATGAACTTTGAATATTTTTAGATTACAGACAATTTGTCACATACAGTTGAAAGTTATGTCTAATTTTACAATTTTCATCACATATTTCAAAGTAATTGATTTGTCAAAGTTAATAATTTTATTTTTGAAACTTGATGAAAACATTTTTATAGAAGTCTTGTATTTTAAACTATGAAGCTATCACTACAGGGTTCACGATTAATATTTTTTCTTTTTTTTTTTTTTTTTAATTTTATCTTTTAATTTTGTTGATCTAAGAAATAAGATTAGTTTTACTGTCCATCCCATTTCTATTGACTTTTATCATATTGTTATATAGATTTGTATGCTATGGAAATATATTTTTTGATAAGAAAGCATTGTCTGAAAAGTTACAAAAAAAAAAAAAACAGGCTAGATAGCGGCGAAAAAAAACTTATTAATAATTTTGAAACTTTTTAGTCCTTTTAGGAAAGTGCATAAGTATACTAAACTTAGAGGAGTTAAAATCAAGAATTAAACATTTAATAGATAAAAACATAAAAATGAGATGTTTCCCATAGTTTTAAAATTATATGTTTAGTCCAAAAAATGTGGAACTTTTGTCAAGTGTGTTTTAAAGTATTGTTAGTATTTGGTGAACGTTGAACATTCCTTGCAACATCATTTTTGGATTTATGGCTAAATATTGTAGATTATCTTTATAAAAATCTCGTATCCAGAAAATTTTGTAGTTTTTTTCTCAATTTTTTTGATTATTTTTTTTTGTTTTAAAAGTTATTGAGAATAGCAAACAAATTGCTGTTCTTAAATACCAATTAGATAACTTTTTAGATCTCCAAAGCTACTGGATGTTACTTTTAAACAACAATTATTACCAAAAATATGACTACTTACATAAAAAAAAATCAAATTGTACATGATTGTTAAACCTTAACATTCTACGCTTCACTCAAAATTTAAATATGCAAGTTATAAAATATGGGCCTCATACTATGCACTTTGAATGAATATTAATTTTAAATCTAATTGCAATTGCCTTACATATCGTTTTTATAGAAGTTTCTCATTAATACAGATAATGGACTAACATTGTAACAATTTATCTTTAGAGTATTCTTTTCTGTCCAATAATTTAGTATACATTTTAGATTCTGTGTAAAGTGAAACATCTATTGGTTTTACATTGATGTTTTTTTTTTTTTTCTGTGAACTCTTGGGCACGCGTCCCTTAGTCCAAAATTGTTACCCTCTTTAGATCTGAAATTACATAAATGTTACTTTGAGGGTTCATCTTTCTTTCTTCTCAATAGGTTTTCCAGTCATTTTTTAAGTAATGCATTATTACTTTGTCACATATATTTAAAATTTTAATTGAAATTATTTTTTTCAACTATTTTATATACATATATATTAATTATTTATCACTATTAATTCTATTGGTGACATAAATAATTTACAAATTGACTTATTTTGTCTATTCCAATGGTGTTCATTAAATGGCTTAAAGATAAATAATTCTAAATGCTCATTTATTTCTTTTTGTCATTGTAAAGTAAGAACACCTTCTGGTTAAAGTATTGGGAGTTACAACCTACAAAAAGTTTCCCATATCCGTGATTATGTGTTTTTCAGAACACATTAACATAATATATAACAAAGTTATATATATTGTTAACCATACTTTTATTAATGTATTCCTGCAATATTGTTAATTTTAAATTGTACGCATGCTGAAATACCTCAGTTTCATATTCATATATCTGTACCACATTACCCTTTAAGAGTGTTATCTTATAAAAAAAAAAATAAATTCATTTTATGTATTAGTGGTTTTAAATAAGTATTTTGTTATAATTTGAATTTCACTATTAAGTTACTTAAACTTTTGTTTTCCTTAAGAAAGAATTTCACTTCTTAAATAAATAGTAAAGCATATAATATAATACAACATACTATATAAAAAGTTTTTTGAAATGTTATTTTTAATATTTAATTTTGTTTTTTAATTTTCAGTGGAGCCAGAATTTAAGCGTCAAAAGATTGTTGAGCAACTATCTGATAAAGAAATAAAGCAGCAAGATCTCATTAAAAAGATAATTAATGAAAGACAAAAATATAAATCTGGAAAAAGATCCAATTTTTTGTCTTCTTTTTCATATAATAGATTAAAGTAATTTTATCAAACAATTTTACAAATTATTAATTAAATTAATTGCTTTGTGCATTTTGATTAAAAAACACTATATTTACATAGTTATGCTTTATAGTGTGTAATAAATAAAAATTCTAGTTTGAGCTTGATTAAATATAAACACTATAAGTACTGCTACATTAGTCACTGTATCGCAAAAAAATTACATGTGTATATTCAGCTGTACTGATAATATTTAAATTTCAGTTATAATGAAAATGAATTTTAATTTTAAATAATAAGTACTGTATTTTGTTGTTTATGTTTTCTAGTGACACTCGATCATATGAAAGTGTATCAAGACGTGTTCCATCATGGTCATTTTTTCCTGCAACTGATGATGAAAATCAAAGGGTATACATACGTTTTCGATCTGAAGACTCTGTTCAAAATGAAGTATTTAATAAATTACTTAATACAATTTAAAAATAATGCTGTTTTGTAAATGTAATTAAAAACACTTAAACCTATTTAGATATCAAGTTTATCATGGCATACAAAATCGGTACAGTTACTTTCAGATCCTATAGATGAATTGATTGCACGTGCTTATGATAAGGTTCTATTATTTATTTATTATATACATTATATTGTAAATATCTAAAAATTAAATTGTTGTTAATATTTTTAAAGATTGAAAACAAGGCATCTATGCAATCAAGAGAGAATGAAAATGATATTAGTATTTTAGAGAATAGGATTGACAACACTGCAGAATTATGGGTTCAGAAATATAAGCCGAATCGATATTTGGATTTGTTAAGTGATGAAAGTACTAATAGAGTACTATTACATTGGCTTAAATTGTGGGATAAAGTGGTATTTAACAAAGAAGTGTACAAAAAAAGAAAAAATGTCATTGATGATAAATTAACTGGTACCTATATCTTTAATATTTTATGTACTTGACATTTATACATTTATTATAATTTATCCTTGATTATTTAATCATTTGAATATTAAACCGCTTGTAATAACATAAACAAATGCTATTATTATTTGTCTTTTTCTTAATACAATTTTACTTTAGTTTTATTTAATGTCTATCATAAATATTTTATAAACTCATTAAATCAATTTATCATAAAACATATATCTACATTTTCCTAAAAAATGTTGATATTTTTTATTGATCTTAGAAAAACCACGTTTCAAACTTAATTCACATTTTTATAGGAAATAAATTTAACAAAAAGAATCAAATCTTAGATGAAGAATTGGATGAAAATAAGTGTCCTAAGTACAAATTAGCTTTGTTATGTGGACCACCTGGTCTTGGAAAAACTACTTTAGCTCATTTAGTTGCTAGACAAGCTGGTAAATATTTTTTTATACAATCATGTGAAATTGAATTCTTAATATTTATTTATAACAATATTTATTAATAGGTTATAATGTTGTTGAAATGAATGCTAGTGATGATCGTAATTTAACCAGTTTTAAAATACAACTTGAAGCTGCTACACAAATGTCTTCTGTGATGAGTAGTAATTCTAGGCCAAATTGTTTAGTGCTAGATGAAATTGATGGAGCACCAACTGTAAGTTTGTATCTTCTAGTTGTTTTAAACCAAGTATGTTTTAATGCATGCTACTATTATTTATTTATTTTTGTACAAAATTTAAATTTATTTTCAATTATTTGGATTAAACAAAGCATTTTAATGTAGTTACACAATAAAGTCAATCTAAAGAGGACATTAGGACTCATGACTTTAAATAAATATTCTCTTTTGTTAAAATTTTAATTAGATTTTTAAAATTGAAATATAATTCTACGTAGTAAATATTGGTTTAAAACTCACCTAAACTTTGGTAACATCCTGGTATCAATATACCGGGGTGGCAAAAGTCACGCAACCGATTTGTAAAAAACGACACAAAATATAAAGGTTGTAAAATATTATTGTAATGTAAATTTGTAATTTATACAATCCACAACAAATAGATAGAGCTTAATTTATAGTTATTTATAGTTTTACTTATAATTTAAGTTCAATATGACCACCGTCTTCATCAATACACGCTAAACAACACTTTCGTTTGGCAGATGCGTTCGATAATGTCAAGTTCTTCCGTAATGACTGTTTTTAACATTTCAATAAAACGCGGCCGACGGGCGAATATCCTGTCCTTCAGTATGCCCCAAATAGAGATATCACAGGGCGTAAGGTCCAGTTGTTTTATAATCAGCGTCATACCGGTGATATGCGGATATAAAAGAAATGCGTTCTTCGAGCAATTATTTTGAACGTAAATCCATTGCTCATGCCCCTAATCGCGTACTGATTATGTACTACAGAACATGTGGACGTCTTCCTAATGTTGTTGACTTCCAATTACCTACATATCTCATGTCTATTTTTGTTACACGCCGTGCCGTAGTGATAAAGGTAGCACAATCAACTTTCGAGATATAGTTGCGTGACTTTTGTCCACCCCGGTATGTACAGTGTGATTCCTTTTAAAGGTAACACTAAATAATTCTGTCCAGTTATATTGGATTGAGGCGGGGTGCTTTTAATTAGTTGGGGTTTATTGAAACACACATTTTTACAATTTTCAAATTTTTAACCCTATTATTGTGTGCATGTGTTACACAACTTTCATTTTTTTTTTAATGCAGCATCTACTTTTAACAATAAATTTAAACCGAACAACATTTTTAAGTCAATTTGGTCCTTTTACCATAGCTCTAAAACCAAAATTGACTAAATGACAACGAGTGGACATTTCAATTAAAATAATTGAATTTTTCAACAATCATCCTAGAATTTTATGAATTATTATGCGATTTCAAGTATTGCTTTTTTTTTTTTGTAATCGTAGTGTTTGCAGACATAATTAAATTTTATTCAGAGATATTTTTAGTATAACTTTTTAGTATTGAATTTATTACAGTAGAACTTAATCATTTGAAATTATTGGGATAATTCCCAGTTTGGATAATGGACATTTTTTTGATACAAACATATTTTACATTTTAATACATATCATGAATAATCATAAGTACTTGTATTATTTTTGGTTATATTAGAAATACATACATAGATGTATAGTTATATTTTTTATGTACAAATAAAAAATTGAGAATGATAAAGTTGGTTACTGGCCAGGAGTGACTAGCGATTCAACACTGTTTGACTTTTGGATGTGTCAGTGGCATTTCGAATAATCAAGATTCTCTTGAATATTATTTTACAATAAATTTAAGTTATAATGGGAAGATCATTGAATTTTAAGAATAATTTTGAGTAAACTAATTCCTTTACAGTTTTTTTATACATGTATTTGTAGTATAAAATTAATTAAAAAAATTGTATTACTTATGTATATTCTATATTAATTTGTCTGTTTATACTAAACAATATTTTCAAAAATAGTGAATACTATTTAATGTATTGATAAAATAATTTCTTTTTGAAATTTAAGGATTAAATGATTTCTTAAAAAATTTAAAAAAAAGATGTAAATAATGTATTCACGATTCATATAAAATCTACGCAAGTGATTTTCATTAAATAAATTTTAAACTGTGAATGTAATACAAATACGCATTACTTTAGTTTTGACTATTTTATGATATTATTCTTATTTTTAAACAATATTCTTTAAATATATGTATGTATAATGTGCATTTGTGCTTAATATATACATTTCAGACATCAATAGACTTTCTAATTAAATTTGCTACGGAAAAACATACAAACCGCAAAAAAAAAACTGATGGAAAAGAAAAAAAAGGTATCATTCTAAAAAGACCAATAATCTGTATTTGTAATGACATATATGTACCAGCTTTGAGAAATTTAAGACAAAATGCTTTTATATTAAATTTTCCCCCTACATCATCCGTAAGGTAATAAACATTAATATTGTAATTTTATATTTCAACCATTTTATAATTTCAAATTTTCAAGATTGGCAGAAAGATTAATGGAAATTTCAAGTTATGAAAACATTAAAACTGATATGGGTGCAATGACTGCACTTAGTACAAAGACAAATAATGATATAAGGTCATGTTTGTCGACACTATCTTGTTTTAGAAATCAGTTTGTGCGTTTATCGCATATAAAAAATGCAAATATTGGTTCAAAAGATATGCAAAAAGGTCTTTTTACTGTATGGCAAGAAATATTTCAAATCAAAAGAAGGTAATGCTTAAAATTAATTTGTGTCATATTGTATAATCATTTTATGAAGTTTTATTTGTACATGCATATAATATAGCTGTTTTGAAAATAATCCAACTAGTACATGTGATGGTTTCTCAAGTCATAATAATGTCATGAAAGAAAGGTAAAGAACCGTTTTATATTATAATAGAAGAAATATTTTTTAATTGTTAATTGAATATAATACCATGTATATTTTTTATAACTTAACTCTAATAATCTTTAAAATATAATTATTTTAATTATTGATTTTAGAATAAATTCTGTTTTAAAAACTGTCCAAAGTTATGGAGACTATGAAAAGCTTAGTCAGGGGATTTTTGAAAATTTTTTAAATCTAAATCGTAAAGATTCATCATTGTCAAACGTATGTTTGGTTGTTATTAAATGATTATTTGTTAAATTTTTTTATTTCTGTCAATTCTCTGTGTAGATTGCTGAAGGCCTCGATTGGTTTTGTAATTTTGACAAGACTACTAGGATAATTAACTCTACTCAAAATTATTCATTGTTTCCATATTTGCCATATAGTTTTGCTACTTGGCACTGTTTATTCGCTAAATTTACATGGCCTAAAATTACATATCCGAGTGAAGCATATGAAGTGAGTAATAAAATAATTGTTTAAACTAATATTGTAGTCTGTAACTTGTTTTATTATTGTTTATCATTCGTATAAAATAGATGTGGTTATTTTCTTCTCATCCATACAATGCGAATACTGAATCAAATGAACGTCTATTCTTTGTAAAGATATAAGCTATTGTGATTTAGTAATGATGCATTGTAGATTCAAAATTCATACCCTTAATAATTTCAATAATTTTATTATTCATATATGGTGTATAATATTGACCCTTGAATATTAAATTATGAAACCCTCTACTTCATCAAGAAAAATTAGTTTTTAAAAACTACAAATTTACTAAATAGATATAAATATTGTAAATATATATATATATATTTTTTAATATAACATGTGGCTTATGTAGTGGTGTGAATTAAATTAAATGATTCATTTTGAAAACTTTGTTATTGCTTAGTTACAAATTTTATTATTTCTGCTATATTTCCTTGTAATATATTCAGGTAATAGAAAAATTTAATAGGTAATATTTTCATAGATGATAACTGACGAATATTTAGTTTATAAAATAGATATATTGACCTTATAAAGATAGATATTGTCATATTGAATTGTGTGCAAGAAATAGAAGTAGAAAAATGAAATGATATGAAGATAAGCTGTGACTTATTCAATTTGTGAAGAATTATAATATTCTTTATTAATTTATTACTCGTTGCTATTATTTTTACTGTTAGGCAATGATTAAAAGAAATAAGTATAAACAAATCATAGATGAACTTATGTCTGGTATTGCCCCAAATATTCGAACATTTCTTCATCGTGATCAAGTTTTATTGGATACTATGCCATTACTTATGCATATTGCAATTCCAAATCTTAGATCTGTAAGTATACTTTTAACAAAAATTTAAAAGTTTTTTTATTTATTTATAAATATTATGAAAGATATATTATTTTATTTTTGTTTTATATAGATAAGTATGCAACTATTTACACAAAAAGAAAAAGAAGACCTGTCAAAAGTTGTTAATATTATGATTGATTATGGTTTAAATTTTTTCCAAGAAAGAGATGCTGATGGGTCTTTTAATTTTGTACTTAATCCGTAAGTTATTTATCAAGTTGAATATTTTTGGAAACTATAGATCTGGGGTTACTAATTTATATTTTCAGAGGGCTACATTAGAACTTTGATAAATTTTTACTGGCTATCAAATTGCAATGTATATATTTAATTTACAAAAGAAAGTAAATACTAAAAAAGAAATAAAATGGAAATTATAAAAACTTTCAATCCACCAAAAAAAAAAAAAAAACAAAAACAAAAATTCATTGATGTTTCTCAGGCATTTGACTGCGCGTGGCAGACACATATCTTTTTTCAAATGGAAAAAATACTTCTATGATTATAATATCGTTTTTCCAAATTTAAAATAAACGAAAACGAATTATTTCACATCACTTTTGTAATCAAAAATATTTGTCTTCAAATAAAATTGAAGAACATCCCAATATTAACCTCAAGTACGAAAAAATATCCCGGAATACATTTGACAAAAAATTTAACTGGTCGAATGTCATACATTGCTCATAAATTTGGTTAAACACCTTCAATTTCTAAGACAATATCTCCTTTCAAAATCAAAATTAACAATCCTTAAAAAATTGAATCTCTACAAATTTATTTTAAAATCAATTCGGTTATGTAGTATACAATTTTGATGCTTGGTCTAAATATTCAGTGTAAATAAAGTATAAATGAGAATATACTATATAGTATACAATTTTCTGTTTAATCACTAACGGTTTATTCTACACCACAAACATTCTAAAAGTCTAAATACCGACTGAACACAGATTCAACTGAAAACGATTCCAGAAACTGTTAAATATCATAATTCTGAAAAAAAAAAATATAAATATCATTCCAAAAAACTTATCACATCCTATTCCTGACAATTTTAGTATATTAGTATTTTTATATGTATTATGTATCTGGGTTGTGATTTTGTGATACTTTTTTACAATGCACAACTATATTGATATTTTCATTATTGAGTTATTCAAAGAATTCACTATTCAACTTCTCTATATCACTGTGACTAAATTATTAAAAGTATATCGATATTCAATATTGTTAACGATATCAATTTGTCGATATTTTTTAAATTTATTTAACTTTTGACAATAAATAAATGTAAAGATTTATTAAATACCTCTTAATAATGATAAACATAATATTACCTATTACACTTACCCATTATTGTAAGTGCATTCATGTGCAACATACGTCAGTGTGGTTATTATAACCATAATAATTAGTAGTTTGATTTTAGAAACTAAAGAATATTCGAGTCTGGTAAATATATTAAATTTAATATTATAAAACACTTTATTTAGTTTATTATTTTTATTTTCACAGTTCCCTTACTTGAAACCCTAGTGTAAAATGTTGATTAAGAAATCATAAATAACAGCAATAACTATAATTTTTTATTATATTTATCATACGGGATATTTAGTAAAAATTTTAAGTGGTCAAATGTTTCAAAATTATAGTCTGTAAAACTCAAAATTGGCTCCTGGTAGCTCCAATTAAAACTTAAGTATAATATAAAAGAGAATTTTTCTAGAGGAAGATTGGTTAGTTAGTATTTTATAAAAGGCATCGGCCCTTGTTCAACACGCAATAAATAAATAAGTTATTGCTTATGCTTATTGTATTTATTTTGTATAGATTGTATTAATGAAAAAAAAAAATTGAATGTGTAAAATTATTATTTAAAAATACTCTTAATATACTGAAATATTAGCATATTTGTTTTATTATGGTCTTAATTAAAAAAAAGATCATTAAAATTATTAATTATATTTTTAGATGTATTGACGAAGCAGTCAAATTTCCTGGATTAGAAACATTTCCAACTTCTAGCTATGCTGTTAAACAAATTATTTCTAGAGAAATAGAACTGGAAAAATTGAGAAAAAAAACACCTTTAGCAGAATTAAATTATGTGACTGAAGAAATCAATCAGTTTGATGACAATGAAAAAAATATTTCTACACCAAAAAGTACTAAAGGTTAGTGAAAAGCAATGTACTTATTACTACTGTATTGTGTGCTGAGCGGGTAGTCATAACAAAGTTGTTGTGTTGACAGAGTTTTTGAAAATTATGAGTCTTAGTGCAATAAGTTATTTTAATAACTTAAAGGAAAAATAAGTGAAATAAGAGCAAAGAATATCCATGGTGCAAAGATGTCCAACTTTTTATACTCCATCGCTTTCATTGTAAAAAAATACAAAAGATTAAAAAAACAAAAAGTGTGAGGTCGCTAATTTAGAAGTATACTGAATAATGGTTTTATTTTGTGATCTAAAATCTCGCTTTGCGAGACGACATCTCAAGTTCGCAAATGAATGACAATCACAATCAAACATTTTTAAATCAACATATTTAAAAAATTATGATTTCCGCCAAATTTTTTTGGTGGTATTGTACTTAACAATTTAAAAATTTATGTGGTCCTTAAACTAAATTCATGCCAAATTATTCACTGAGCTCTGTTTGGATTTATTTTCTAAAAGCAATGATTCATCATGGTTTTAAAGTAGAAAAATGCCTATGATAAGTGCTTTATACTCACCAATGTTAGTTTACTAAATTTATAAAAAATTGTATTTATAGATTATCAAAAATAATTATTACCCATATGCAAACCAAAATAAAATAATAATTACAATATTTATTATTTTATCAGGTATCCAAAATAAACAAGTGACTCCTAATCATTTACAAAGACTTACACCTAAAGCAGTTGGACATGCAAAAGTTACAGTAAGATAAATTTTTTTATAAATATAGAATCTCGGTAAACTGGCCGTTCGATAATCCGATACGTCCAGTAATCCGGCTGTATTAACCTATATGTACCAATACGTATTTATATATAAATTTACTATCGTAAACGATAAACCGTTAGATAAAACTAAGTAATAACAGATAAAATCCTAATAAACCTATTTGATATTTTATTTTTATTTAGTTAACGTTGAAGTGTTGCGCGTGTTCATTGTGTATCGGTTAGATTGTGTAAAAATGTAAAATTCAATAAGTAAAAATGCGTTTTTTTTTTTTAACTCCCCACTAATCCGGCGTTTTCGTTAATCCGGCAGTAGCGTGGTCTGATATGTGTCGGATTACCGAGATTCTACTGTAATTAGTAGTTTTAGTAGTATAATAGCACTATGGTTACATTACATAACTATAAAAAGATGATCAGTGACAAACTGGTTTAATTTTAGTAATTTAGTGTAGGTAATGTTAGAGATGATATGAAGACAAAAATTAAATTTATTTATTGACCTTATTAATGCTCTCAGGTCTTAATTATTTTTAGAAAAGTTTATTCAAATTAAAAAATAATACTTTTAAAACTGTATAATCAGTATTATTATTTCATCAAATGCATATGATTTGCAATTGCATATTTTTGATTTAAAGAATTGAAAAAATATACTATTATTTTTGTTTGAAAACTGGTAATTATTCTGTTTCATATAAACACTACACAAAACTAAAAAATTTCTTTCATTATCTTTATATGATGTAGTTGAAAAAATTGTGGATGATAAGTTGTATGTACAGCTTGTAGACTATAATTTGTTGAACCAATCAAGAATTAAAAATCTGCCAATCATAAATATTATAGTAAACATTTATGAACAAAAATATTTAAGAGGTTTTTATTTGAAAACAGTTTTGAGATTCTGAGTGAAGCAAAGGATCTTATGGTTTATCTATGATGTTTATTATAATTAAAAAAAAAAAAATTCTTATGTGGAGACATTTTTTGTTCAACTTAACTTTGTCCAAAAGTTACATCCAGCAATTCTATATATCTAAAATCACATGTAGGTGCTACTCTGAGGATTTATTAAGCTTTCATCTCAATAGTTATCCAGGCAACCGGAAAAACAGCCTCAAATGGACCAAAAACGGCGAAATTTGCCATAAACGACTTTTTCATTAAATCAGCTTTAGTAATTTTTTCATTACTCCAAAAGAAACATTGCTAGAAACTTGAAAATGTTGACCGTATATTATTGACGTACCACTATATGCTTTAAAAAAGTTTCAAAAAAATTTGATAACTTTTGGGCTTAAAATAGATTTTTGGAAATACCTTGCTTTTTAAAAGTTTATCCCTAATAAAGTTTTAAATATTTGAAAATTTAATTTGACTTTACTCATACACTTTTCTAATGGTTCTGAAAAAATTTCGAAACTCAGGTTTTTTTTATAAGCGTTTAAGTAAATTAATTTACAATTTTTACTTTATAAACTATTTTTACATCAATTTAAAAAATTAACAATGTATTTGAAGAAATTGTTCCATCCAAACAATGTATTTTAACTCAGAATCGTTTAACTAGAGAAATGATTTATCATTACTTTAAAATCCAATACACCCATCCCATCAATTAATCTGAAGAGCAAAGAATACCTCATGGAGTGAAGTACGTACTTTTTTTTTAGATATCAATATTGTTTGTCATCAGAAAATGTATGCATATTTTTATATGATTACCTCTTAAAAATGTTAGGTAAAATAACTTTACATTGCTATACTTCAATAATTTTATGGTGGTTTTTTCTTGCAAACTATGAATAAAATCCTTCAAATTAACTGTGTAACAATTAAGGTTATAAGTTATAACTGTTCTATTAATAGTTGTTAAACCTCCAATTGTTGATGGATTAACTGGTAAAACATCCTTCAATGATGTCCCACATAAATATTTTAATTTCATTATTTACCAATAAAAACTATGTAAAAATGTTTATTGACTTTATTATTATTTATTATTCATTATTATTATTAATTCCTACTCTGAGATACTTGTTCAATTTTCAATTAACAAATTATAAAATATCATTTGCTAAAGAATATTCATAATCTGTACCCAAGTCACAATGATTATATGTATATTGTGTAATGGTATAAAAATAAACTTACAAAATTGTATTTATATAATATCATAAATTCTAATTAGTTGATTTACCAATGTATAGAACTCAAATTACAAATCACAACTCTTCTATTTCAAAATTAACACAGGTGTTTTTAATTAATTGATTATTGGGAGATATATTCATTATCAGGTATTTATGAGTAAATAATTATTGATATTAATAATAATTATAATTTATAACTGATTTTGTATAAATTTTAATATCTCAGGTATTTATCTAAATTTAAACACAAAGTTAATAGGTATTAATAATAGGTAATAATAATAATGTAATAGATGTATAATAGATGTATGAACTGAAAATTGTATAATTTTGCAATACATTTTTTGTATTATTCTATGAATGTATTCACGTGTTAATAATATCTTAAACTTTAAAAATGTTAAGTTTTATTTAAACAAATATTTATAAAATGTCTGTTAACAATGGTCTTATAGAACTGGCAGTATTTTCTTACGATTATACTTAAATACTTAGGAAGGAAAATTACCCAAGTAGAACATTTCGATTTGCTTCATTACTTCCAATGTTTTATGGACAACATGCTGTACAAATAAGTATATTTGAGTTCGTTCATTTATTATATACAGGAACATAGAGTGATTCAGCAATTATGTTACAGAAATTTGAACATATAAATATTCAAAATAGAGTATAATGTATAATAATGAAAATTTATTTATTTAGGGAAATCTAAAATGATTAGTAAATTTAATATTTGTTTAATATCTTTAATTGGTAGTTTTGTGGTTAATTTTTGAAAATCAAATGGGAATCTATATTATTTTTGTCAACATAATGTGGAGGTATATTTGCAATAAATTTTAGTGGTTGAAAAACTACATTGATGCAAAACTCTAAGCTAGAGATCAATTTTAAATTAAAAACATTTTATTACGATCACAGTACAGTGTATATGTACTGCTACTACGTATACGATTAGGTTATAAATTTATAATATATTTAACACTTAAACACATATAGTGCTGCAAAATTTAAAATTATTCATATCTAGAGTCTTACATAAATTAATGTCTTCAAACCATCAAAATTTACAAAAAAAATATCTCCATGTTATGTTTGCAAAAAATATAGGTTCATTTTCATTTTAAAAAGTTATCTCCCATAATTACCACTTAAGGATTGTTAAATATGTGAAATTTACTAATAATTTTAGATTTCTCTGAATAGAGAAATATTCACGACGTACATTTTATTTTAGTTTAAATATTTATATGATAAAATTGTTAAAATATTATTCTTGAATCACCTTGTATATTATACATTCATTTTATATTATACTTTGTGTTAAAATATTTTAGTATTTCCTTATTATGTAGACATTTCTTTAATGTTTATATTAAAAAGTATAAATGCCTTCCTAGTCACTAATATTAAACACATTATTGAACAATGCGTTTTAATTATATTTTTTCAATAAGTGAAATACAGTAGAGCCTTGATAGTCCGGATGAATTCAGACCAAGCCTCGTCCGGATTAGCGATTCGTCCGGATTACCGGAGGTTTTTCCTACTCAATTGACTAAGACATTTTTCTTTCCTCTGACTTTATTAATTGAAAATCACAAATATTTTAAATTCTACATACATAAATTAATACATGCATACATTCTTATATATAATAAATTATAAAAAAAAATTATTTCAACTTTTTGTTCCAAATTTAAAGTTACGTGTTTACGAGGAGCCATTGTAACAGTAATACGTAATAAAATTGAAAAGACCTCTCACTCGACAAGAAAGAAGAAAACGAACTGACGACCGATTTATAATTGCTAGTCATTAATAGGGACAGTAGGTACTTTTTTTGTAAAATTTTTTAACAAAAATTGATGAAATTGTTATTGTCGAAAAAATATTTCATCGATTAATATTGGATTCCGGGAATTCCGAACAAACTGCCTATGTTTAAATAGATTTATGGGCCGTCCGGATTACCGCGTTCACCGAATTATCGGGGGTCCGAACTATCGAGGCTCTACTGTAAATTAAAACTACATACCTAAAATGAAGTACATTATTTAATCGAATATAATTTTTGTAATTTATAATATCTATGCAAATGGACTTCTTTACAAAAAGTTAGTTTTCAAATCATATTTAAATACCAATTGATTTAATGTTTTTGAATAGTTTAAATCATTTATACATAATATACATATCGTTGATATTGTATATTATTTTTCAAAAATCACATTTAAGTGGCTGATAAACGGTTTGTCCAAAGGACTATCACGCCCCGATTTAGTCATTTAATAGTGTTTTGTATTATTTCTGTGTACTTGGATAGAACACCCTATTCGATATTATGGGTGGTTGTTCGATGTTTACGGCCCCCACTGAAAGAGGGTCGGGTACTACGATAACAATACCTACTTACTATAAAAGGGTGTAACTGTTTGACTAATAGCATGTACCCGACAGTTATACCATGTATTGCTTTGTGATTTATTAACATGCATTCCGCCCTCACCCTGTACATCAACTTGTGCCCCTTCTTGTTTCCGATTGTGTGGGATTATATAGTATATTATTATAGTCCTCGTATAATGATAATGATGGTTATGATGAACCGCATGATTGATATTATATTAATTTTTATTGAAATCAGTCTGGCAAACTCTTCTCTTAATGTTCTCGATATTCGAATTCGTTTGCTATTTAAAAACGTTTCGCTTCGTCGGAGTTTTTGTGAGTACGCGTGATTAACATGAGAAAAGGAAAATAACGTTAGAGCATATTTACGGTTTTGTACTTAATTCTTAATGGACGTTTCATCAATAAAACAATAATGAATATTATATTTCAATAGAAAATTAATTTGTTGTTTTTGTTTGTATAATGGCATTTTTATTGAATTTAATTGAATTTATTCAATATTTTTATTGAATAATTCTATGTATAAATTTATATTCATTCTAATCTTACTAATTAATGTATTCATGAATATAGTAATACAGTGAAACCTCCCTTAACGGACACCTCTGAATAGCGGTCACCTCTAAATAATGGACAATATTTCGGATACCGAGAGTGTCCGGTATTCAGAGGTTTCATTATATTTTAATTTTTAAGATGTGTATACAAATTGTAGTTGTAGAAGTAACACCTAAGACTGCAAACTTAATTATATTATAATTTATAATACTATATATTTTTTTTCCAAGAGGAACCAAAACTTTGTCAGCCTTTAAAAATAAACTTGAATTTAACTTTATAGATATGATTTTTTTACTTAGATTTTTAAGAAGGATTCGCTTCTCATTAGTTAATATTCTTATTTTGCTTCGTTTAGCATAGTCATAGACCTTATAAGGTCTATGAGCATAGTATGTATTCTCTCATGGAAAATGATGGGAACATCGCTGCATATGACATTCCAAAGATATTATACATATTCCTTGGCATAAAAACTGACGATACTCCAATATCGGCGTCTTACCACGATCCGGATATTGCTAATCTGAGGATTTAAAGTCACTTAAATATGATAAGCTTATGGGCAACTCGATGGAAAGTATAAATAAACGAAACAAAGTCCACTTATTTAACTTTCACATCGCGAGATTTTGACTGCCCACATGTCTCGATCAACAACAAAGTCCTACCAATAATAAATGAAAGTTAAGTACTGAGGATCAACATTCGATAAATATTTCAAATGGAACTCGCTTCTTAAACAAAATCGAAAACAAGTCAATTCCAAATTGCACCTCATTAGACCTCACTTAAAATTAAGAATATCCTTAAAAAACAAGGTGAAATATATAAATCAATAATTCGTTTAGACTGAAAAGTCCGTTTACGGTTTTATGGTATTCAAATTCGGGGGTCTGAAAAGTCGTTCATCTCTAGAACTTAACGAGCGTTTCAGTAAATATTTCTACGTCTAATAACCTCCAAATTTTGGTACACAATTAATAAAACTCTCCACAACTATTTAAAACGACTTACCCTTAACAATCTGGCCAAATCCCGTTACATTAAATTATTTTCAAAATTACACTCTTATACCAATTTATTACCCTCAGCCACACACATGCCCAGAAGATCAAAAAATCATTGGCCTAGAAATGTGTTTCATGTATAAGAAAAAAAATCCATAATATCCAAAATCTAAATAGTCTTGTCAGAAAGACAGCCTTGATATACTTGATAGCCTTCTTATTCTAATATGCAAATGTTATTTGTAATATGTGCCTAATCATGACGTTAAGAATGCTTCCTGGTGCGCAGCAACCTAACTTTACATTCAGGTCAAAAACTTAACGGAAAATCATATAGTAAATAATAATGCTTATATTTACTCCGCTCATAGAACATCGAATTTACTTCACTTGGTATTAAATCTTGTTTCCCTTATTTTACTAAGCAATCTTTCCCGTAGATTTAAGTGTAAATGACCCAGATATCTTCTGAATAACTAATCAACTAACTTCCTCCTCAGTTTAAATAAATCAAATATGTTTGAAATTGTGTTGATGAACACTTTCTTTACTTACTTTGTCCTGTCAATATGTCATATTTCAATTTTTATATGTATTTCTAGCTGCATAACTTCTGCAGACCGTATATGTCGTTTTTTTATTAAAAATAAAAAAATTTTGGACGATTGAAAAAAAATCACGATGAACGATTTTTTTCTATTGTTAGTAAAGCATACAAGTTAAGTTACATTAAATAATCAGGTCTTAATATTGAAAATAAAAAATATAGGGTTAAAACAAATAATTTTTTTTTTTTAAACGTTCGTCAAATCTATTTAAAAATGTTGATATTTGGTTGACATTTCAAGTGTCTAGATTCATTACTTTTGGAGTCATGATTAAATAACTACCGTCATTTTCATGAAAAACTAATAACTATAACACACTTTAATGTTTTTATTATATCATAATAATTAATTATTCATAGTAAAAAAAGAAAAAAAAACTACTAATTTTACAATTTTTTTTTCAATTGTTTAAGTACCAATTACATGATTATTACCCAATGTTAATACGGCTGCATTTTCTAAATATCCCGGATCACTAGAATTCTAAATACACAGCCCTGATAATAAATATATTAAGTGAATTTAATAACCTCTCGTATATTAAAATTTAAAACATTGTTATTGTGTGTACAATAGTGTAGTCTCATCGAAAGGTTCTTACAGCAAAATGAATCGGAGCGTATGTATCTCCGACGAAACGGCCTCGGTTATTTGTTTCAATTTCGAGTCAGTTTAATGGTTATCAAAAACTCTTAATATAATATTGAATATACATGAAAAAATTGATTACAATTCGTTAGCTATAGAATTTAAAACAATAATGTGCCTACTATTTGGCCTTTTGGTAATATATCAAAAATATATCAAAAAAACATTTTGATTTAGTATACAATTTGAAAATTCCGTCCTTTTACGTTTTTACAACTTAGCTGAGCTTAGTAAATCTAAGATCTGGAACTTAAGATTCATGTACGAATGTATATTCAACATAATTAATATTTCAATATGTGTCTGTTTGGAAAAATCATATTACTATACTCCAGAGCAAATATTAATGACGTGACTATATATTATATACCTTCAATGTTTATAGATTTACAGCAAACTATTACAAATTGAATACGGCACAATCTTTTTTGAAAGCGAATTTTGATAAATTAGTTTTTTTATTCGCTGTTATTTACATTACTCGATGAGATGGTATGTTAATACTTTACAAAATGTCAATGTGTATACGCTAAAAGTAATAAATGATCTCATGTCAAATAACATCGTCTTTATAGATTTTATACGTTCGATGATAATATTATAAACGTCTTGAACAACTGTATATTTTTTGATTAAAGTTCGAATAAAAAGAATTAACTTCAAAATTAATTATTTTTGTGAAATGAAATTTTAACTTTCATTAAAATTGTAGAAAAGTGTTTCTATTATATTAAATTATAAACTGAAACAATGAACAAAAAAATGTGTAACTAAATATAACTATAACCTACTTGTATAAAATGCTCTTACATAATACAAATTAAAAAAGTATTGCATTATCTCTTGTAAAATATGTCATATTGTATTTAACTTCTTGTGCAATTTATATATTTAATACCTTAAACCACAGAATTATTTAAATGTAATATGTCTATTTATTATTGAATATTATTTATTAGTATCAAAATTGTATGTATTTATTTGTTATTAATTAGCCAGTATTAAAATGTAATCAAATAGTTATTTTTTCTTTAATCATTTAGGTAACTTTGGTACCTTTTGCATAATTTTACAATTTGTTTTATTAATATGTAAAACATAATTTATAAAATTTCTTCGTAAAGATCACATTGACTGTTCGAAACTTGGATATATTATCTTGTTAGATTGTATGTATATTATTATATTTTATTAAGTTTGAATCGAATTCCTAGAGATTTGTAGAGACATTTGTTCTTACTATATATAGATATACTTTGCGGAGAAAATGTCACATAGTTTTCAAAATATCGAAATATCTTAAACTCATGTATTATTTCGTTGCAATTCTACATAAGTCGTCCCTATCTACTTTTATTTGTGCGCAAAACATCTAAAAGTTTGATCTTTTATGTTGATTTATGGTTGTACTGTAATTCATGTAGGCATATGGGAAATAAACGCAGTTTTAATAAAATGTCGAGTACATGAAAGTTAGTGATATAACACTCGGTATTCTTTTTAATTTGAAGTTTATGATTACACGATTGTTATTTAATACTTTGGTATAAATTGAGTGTATTTCAGGTGAAAAATTTATAAACTAATACGGGTATAACCATGTTTGAACAAACGTTTATTTAATCGTCATATTTCATATAAAAAGTGAAAATGTATGTTTGTATTTATTTGTTATTATTATTATTATTATTATTATTATTATTTGTTCATTATATTAATTATGGGTTAAATTAATAATCAATTTCGCTGAGTGGGACTTGAAATGTGGACTACTTCAATATTTTACGTGATGACAAATTTTGCTTTTATCTCCCTCTACCTCAAAACTAAACTATCATTACTTTTATTACTATTAACTACTATCACTATTACTATCATCACTGTACTAAATGTATTGTGTATATATTATACGAGTTTTAAAATTATGATTATGATATATGTAATGTTTGCGGTAATCGCCGTTTGTCTAATGTAGTCATGGTGATGACGCGGTCACGATAGGTTCGCGGAATACCTCTTTCTCTTTCACTCTGCACGCGACACACACACTCCGTTTCGTCGTCCGGACGATAAATAATGCACTTTATTATGGGGATAGCTTTTATACAATATTAATTGTCTGGTAACGATGTGTATTACGCGCACAAAAGACGGGACGCGCGCGAGTCACGCCCTCTTAGTTGCGCCAAAGTCATTAAGCCGCGCGCGTCTTTCATCGTAGCTGCTGCTGCTGTTCAAGTGGTGGCCGCCGCGGAACGGCGCGACCGGTGGTGGCCGAGCACTATCTGTCGGGGCAGAGATGAGATGAAGAGAAAGGGCAATATGAAAAAAAAAGAGAAAAAGAGCGCTGCCACTCAACCCTCGACTGTAATTAATCTTACGCGCGTATTGTGTGTTTACAACGACGATGACTGCATGTTATTTTATTTATTATTTCTTTATTACCGCGTTGCGAGGGAAGTTCGCTCTTTTGCTTTTTTTCTGTATGTTTTCATTGTATAACGAACTACTTTGCGATTACGGCGAATGCATTATTGCAGAGTACCAGAAAGGCCGTGTGATTTATTTTAAAAATTTTTTTAATGAGTTATGCCAAAGGTTGATGCGGAAAAAAATCTCGTTTTTGTATTATATTTTGCATACGCATTGTGATAATATTTTATCAACGTGTATTTTATATTGATCATAAAATTAAAAATTAAATAGGTGTATTATAACGCTGTGATTATTAATTAAAGTTCCGATTGTAGTGTAAACTCCGTACTTACGCCGCAGGGGCGGTGCGTCAGGGGAAACTTAGAGACGGCGTCTCCCCAATAATTATAACATGGCAAAAAAATTGTTTTTCAAATATTATCAATCATGTGTGTGAATCTATATTGTGTAAATTTACTCTTGTCAACAATATATTATATTTATTTATATTTATATCATACATATTATATGGATGTAGGTATGTAATATGTATGTATGTATTCTCTCCATCGTAGTGTATGTATGAATCAACGCATATATACGTTCTGAGCTATTTTTAGATTTAGTGATAATGATAGATGACGCGGTCGTGAAACAAATGAGACAGTCGACCGGCATTCTCAATTTTAATAGATATGAGATAAATAAAAGTCAGGGGGAATCACACCGGTTTTTGAACGGAGCCCTGGAGACTAGTCTCAGTGTCTGGTATTCAAGCGCTGGACTGCATAGTAAAAGTCATTCGTTTCGTGAATTCGATCAGTACGAGGTTGATTTGGCGCATTTTTGATAAATATAATATATTTCATTATGGAATCTAATATTGAATAAATACTAATGTTTCAAGTAAGAATGCTGATATATGTATATATTTTATGTTGTATTATGAGCAATAAGCAATAGTTACATCTTACACAAAACTTTAGTCTACCCTCATATTTTGTTGACGCACCGCTTCTGACTTACGGTAATAGTTTATAATCATGTTTTGCATGAAAAACTATTCGTACATGACACTAACCGTGGTGTCGTGTATTCGGATGTATGTTTAATAGCGTTTAGCACCTAGTATATGAAACAAAAGATCGGCCACAGTGCGTGAAGAAAGGGGGAAAAAGAAGCTTTTATGTTTATGGTTCGACCGACCATTGGCTTGCGCGGGTAAATACTGTGATATTTTCTTAGAAAGAAATAACCGATGGGCGGCACACAACCTTTTGTTTTCGAATGTACATCAGTGGTTGTATGTACGGCGTAAGTGATTTTGTTATATTGCTAACGAGTTGGTGAAGCCTACTAAAATCCACGCATTTCACAAATATCGTCTTTTGCGCGCGTCCACTGAGCTTTACGCTTTTACTTTTTCACTTCGAATTTCTGATGTGTTCAGTTAAGTTTCAAATCATTTGTTACAATAATTCTAAGTTGTACTGGGCTGTTTAATACTTTATCATGTTAAGCTATTTCATATTAATTAAAAATGATTTAAAAGACTTTAAAGTCAATAATTTAAGTGTTATGTTATCGATTCTGTTATAGTCCACAGTATTTAATATGAGTAATTGATTGTTAGCTTGAGTTGTTCATTGTAATATAGTTCTAAATTAGACATTTTTTTTTTTAATTTTCCATTTTAAGTATTAATTTAATGATTTTTATTTGCGGTAAAGTATCAGTTTAAAATATTCGGTAAGGGTTAATTTATTCTATTAAGTGTTGTCAATAACACTATTTATTTTTTTAAACTATAGTAGTGCAGTAAATAATTGTAATTTATTTTTATTAAACAGGTTCATATTTTATTCTGAGTGATAATTAAAAGCGAATACAATATATGAAAAATATCTTTTAAGTTCGGTGGTTAAATAAATGTAATGTAATTTCTGATGTTTACGTTTCGCATATTTATTATTTGTAGTTCGTGTTTCATTGCTTACGTATTTTGGTGAATTACTTGGTAAATATTAACTCCTCTAATATTAATCATAATATACGATATCGTAATATATATATATATATATATATATATATATATATAATTTCCACTAAATATACGAATTCGAATTAACACAATCAATAGTATATATGTAATCGTATAGAATATACCTACATAAAATATTGTACATTTTCTTTGGAGTTATACTACGTTAAAATATTATTGTTTCGAGTTTATCGCATCAAATGATCCTATTCATAAAGCTCAAATAATATCCGAAATTTTAATACTGTGTAACGAATGTGTTAGTTAACCGGTGTTAGTCGTGGTGGCAGCGGCGGCAATAGTGCGAAAGCGCCAACCACATGGGTATACAGTACGCATAAAACATTGCCGGACATTACTGGCCGTCACTTCCGGTGGGCGAAGTGGTATTTGGCGGTCAGGGCGTCGTAGTCGTCGTCTATCCTCACCCTTTTTCTACCCTTCGCGCCTTCCTCCGTTTATTCTCGAACATAGGGCGTATATATATACGGGGATCTCCCCTGGCCCCCCTATATCATTCATTCTCTGTACTGTCTCCGCCCTTCACTCTTCCACACTCTTTCTCAAGTCATTCGCTCGCCACTCTTTTCCTCGCATTATCGGTCATAAATCCAATGTCGAGGCGCCAAGTTTCTTACTTTACCCGTACAGCGTTTCCTGACCCAACATTAAACTGACCTTTGGTCTTTTTGATATAAAGTAGTTTTATATGTTTTAGCTATTGCGTCCGGTCCAGAGCGGTTTTCGATCCATTAAACCGTTTTAGTGTTTACGCACACACACATATGTGTGTATATATATATATATATATACAAAGCACAAATACACATATATACTCGTTCGTTGGTACTAGACGGGGAGACACTGACTTAAGGGTTGATGGAGGGACTTCGTCCCTATACAAACACACACGCACACACACGCACACACACACACACACACACACACACACACACACACACACACACACACACACACACACACACACACACATATATATATATATAAATTCACGGCTCGCGCGCGCGCCGGCCATATAGAGTTTGTGCACGAGTCGTTTAACTCGAACCAACGTAATACATTTTATAATCAATTAAACTTCACTCGAATATAAAAACGTTAGTAAATATTTATATATATATATATATATATATATATATATACATACGCATGTACATTCATACGTGTTTGTATGTGTGTGCATTTTCAAACGTTAGTGCGGCTGTGGTTGGGTGGTTTCTTTTCCGCTTTCGGTCGTTTAAAGAAGGGTACCGCTGCCACCGCCACAACCGACGTCGTCGTCCATGTTTATTATTACGTTTCTGCTTGTATGCTTCCACCTTGTAAACCCTAATGTAACTTAGAACGTTTATTTATTTATTTTATTTATTACCTTTTTTCAGAAAAAGAAAGACTTTTTTGGTCGTGAAATCGATTCACCCGTCATGTCCAAACACAGAGGTAAGTGTATAAAATTAATAACAATCAATTATATATATATATATATATATATATATATATATATATATATATATATATATATATATATATATATATATATATATATATATAATTACATTGTATACATAATGATTTGCCTAAAGTAAGGTTTGTAATTCTAATTTAGTAGTTTATATGACGTATAAAATGTACAATGAGATCAATGGTATACATTTAGTTAACAATTAATTTAATAAATAAGTTCAGGTACCTCTGTTAAGAGTTTTCGGTTCTTTTTATTTATAAAAACGCTCAAATTCTTCTACAATATGTAGTCTTACTAATCTAACTAGTCTAACTAAATAAACAATTTTTAAGGTTCTAAATTTACAAAGGTTTACGTGTGAAATGACAATAGTATTATTGCTGTAGTCATACAAGATTATCATCTAAGATAGTTTAGTTGGTACTGAAATACATACTCGTTCAAATCATTTACCCGTTCTCTTCACTTGTAAGAGTTAAGTGGATCTAGGATAATTTGAATGAAAAAGGGGCTCGTTCTACTTGTATAATATGAATTATAATTATTAATTTATAGGTCTATAATTATTGAATAATAGGTAAGATATTTAATATATCATTGGTAATTGGTTACATATCACACATAATAATAATCCATACCTAGGTTAGTTATTAATAGTATATATTAGTTTCATACTTATTGTCATTTCTAATAAAATTTAAAAAAAAAACGTAATATTTATTATAGATTATTATACTTAATAGGTCAAATTGAAGTTTTTGTTGATGTTTTTATCGTCTATCTCTTCTTCTGTTTTTTTCAAATAATTAATTACTTTATTCATTTTGGTTTTTTTATCTCGCTAAACATATTTTTAGTAAATCTGTTTATATGTCTAATTGGTTAATGCCTATTTAAAAAAAATTCTTGAGAGAGAATCGACAGAGGACTAGATCTTATGTGCCTCCCGCTCAATCCACCACTTTGTAACAGCTACGTATTTATTTTCACTTTTTTATTACATCAGATATAGAAAACTATATTTGATTACGTAATCTAGTTAATTTGTCTACTTTGAACGATCATGATCTTATTATAGTATGTCAGAGTTATATGTTCTTCCCTTTTATGAGAATATTACTGTATTAGTTTATGTATAATATTTTAGATTTTTCTTGGATTTGCTAATTATTACTTGCTGAGTATTAACTTGATCATTTTATCCGAATATGTATATTTATAGAATATAATATCATATTCATATAATAATATATTCCTAGGGCTTTCGAATTGATTATTATTTGCTATCTAATCTATCTATCTTCATTAGTAACAATTTATGGTTTAAAATCGTTAAAATTATAACTCGGTGAATTAATGATAATTGGTAACTAATATTTAAGACATTTTCAGTTATTTTTTTACAATATATACATCTGCAAAGTTAAATTAAAAATTTTAAATATATTAATTTATTATCTTCTATTGAAATAGATTAACGAATTCATTGAGGCAAAGAATAGTATACATTTAATATTTATTTCGGTTGGTTTGTTATTTTCACAAATAAAAATTAATTGACATTCGCGAGGTAGTCACTATAAAACATATTTTACAAATTAATATGTATTCCGTTCAAACTTTAGAAGTGGAACTGACTAATAACATGGCTGTGATTTTATCGTTTTCGGTATGTCAAAAAAGACGATCCATCACAGACACACGACGTCTCGATGCCAAACCGTCAAAGGTGTAATGTGAATATGTTATGTGGATTCGCAATCCCAATAAAATACATATATAGTGTAGTATATATGCGAGTTTGGAATCACAATTTGCATTATTATCAACGGGAGCCTAATTTCATGGTTCATGGATCTGCAGAAAAGATGTTTACTTTATCTTTATCACTCGTAATTACACTATTATATGTACCTGTGTTTTAAATCCTTCATTATTCAGTAAGGTGGAGTTTCCTACGCTCAACTTTTTTCAACAAAAATATGTTCACCGGATTGTCATGTACTCTGTCGCATGTAGGTGGTGAGCCAATTAAGCGTTTGCAAACAAGAGTGCTGCGTCCCTTCTGTTTGCGTATACAGTTTTTTGAGATTATTATTTTTTGTTATGTCACAGATATAATGAGATTCGTGTCCGATATTATTATATGCTTTTTGTTGACACACGGATGAGACGTAGGGCACCGGTGGGAGAGGGTTGTTTTATTAATGTGGTTTTCATCTTGCTCGTATCGTAATAGGTTTGCGGTGTGCTCACTGTTTGCTCGATTAAAACCCTCAGCCCCCGAGGTGAATCCCGACAATATGTCAAAAGCCACCGACGGAATTTTATGTACCGTAAATATAATGTGTATCTATGTACCAACCTTGTCGTTTAAAATTAATAGGTTAACGGTGAAAAGAACTCGTCGTTTTTATTAAAAATAATGTAAAATGAAAAAATATATTGTCTTCCGACCTGGTTTTTTAAATTATTCCATTTTCTTTTAAAAAAAATTTTTTCTCTACCGATGTGATAATGAATTTCTACACCTTACATTTTAAATGTTTTATTAATGATGTATTACAGATAATATTATTTTTGTTGCGTTCCAGAGTTTCGAGACGAAATTGTGAAAAGCGACGTTTGGTTTCATTTCAAAGAAGGCTATAGCAACGCGGTGAGAAAATTAGTAACGATGAAGGATCTTTATTGATGGTTAATTAATTTAATATTTAGTTTAAGTATGTATTTTTCTTTATGTATTGATAGTTTAGGAATATTTCACTGTATGATTTTATGATTTATGTTTTCAATATATACTATAATTTAAATTATGTCAACGAGATATTGATTTTATCATTAACTTCAGAAATCCTTGAAAACTTATATGTGTACATTTTCTAGAATCACAATTGGTTATTTCATACGTTTTGAAAATTTCACTGCAGACAGAATTCTCGTGCACGTTCAATTTTATCCGTTAATGATAATTTGACCTACGCTTATCAAGATGCTTATTTAGTTTTAGACGTACATATTAGGTAATAGATGTGATCAGATGAACATATTTTACGGTTGATTATCTGTAACTTTTTTATGAATATGATGGTATCAGTTCTATGAAAGTACTTGTATTTATTACTTTTCCATAAGTGTTTGATTATTACTATATTGCATGTCAATTTAGTTGACACAATTTTATTTGAACATCATTTGACCGTATATTTAAGTTTACAAAACATATTTAAAAGAGGTGTTAATATATCGGCATTGTATGCATCGAGTGGATCGTATCAAACCTATTCGGATGAGTCTCTCCGCCAAGATATTCCCGTTGGCATTGCCGACGGGCCTATGCGTGTGATCCGTCTACTGTGATCAGTGGACGCACTTGTACAAATTCCTACACAAAGAATACTAAAATCCGGTTGATACGCATCTGTCCGACGCGTATGGTATAGATCTATAGACGCTTACCTTTACTCCAACCGATCAAAGAAGTCCCCGCGGGTGCAGTTATTGTTACGTGTTTGACGTGGCCATTGGTTGGTGACACGCGCTCCAGAAATCAAAATTCAGCATTGAAAAAGCTGGTAAGTGAGATGATGGTGGTACAAGTTCGTCCTTCGTCCCTTCGGTCCTAGGACAAGATATTGGTGATGAATGTATTAAGTTTTAAAGAAATGATGACTCATTTCTTTAGTATAAAACGATTCTGAGCAAAGCTTCAGTGTAATATAATATATTATTATTTAAATACTGTTTACCTTTTTTTACGGTTATTTGTATAATTTTTGGTGAGTTTTTTTAGCAATAGATTTAAACATGTTGTTATATCTGAATCCAAAATTTCATTATAATAGGATGAACCAATTTTCATATATAAATATCTAAAGTTGAAAATTAATATAAAAACAGTTTATTCTGTAAAAATCGTGATAATAATTTACTTAAATGCTTGGAAAAAAAATCTTGAGTCACGATTATTGATATTTTTTCGGTATTGATAGTTTAGTATAAGAGTAAACTTGTATTAAAATTTCAGAACTTTCTACCAAATACTCAATATTTCATTAGAAATAAACTTAAAAGAAATCAGACAATATCGTAAAAAATCGTATAATAATTTATTAAAGTGTGTATAAAAAAAATCCTGAGTCACGATTTTTGAATTTTTGTTAGGATAATTAGGTAGGTATATGAGTAAGGTCATATTAAATTTTCAGAACTTTTTATCAAATATTTAAAATTATATTACATAAAAACTTTCAAACAATTTGGTAAATTAAAAGTTCTATATTTAAGTCAAAAGTGCTCTAATTGTTCTGAAAATGTTGTCCAATATAAAAAAGTATGTATTTGATATTGGATAAAATGTTCAAGTTTCTAGCTTCAATACTTTTCGATTTATGACTAAATACCTAAAATCTGAACAGTGAAAATCTCGTTTACGGCGGATTTTTACCGATTTTACCGTTTTTACTCAGTTTTTCGATCATTATTTTTGATTACTAGAAAAACTATGGAGATTTTGGAAAAATGACCTCTGTAAAGTACCATCTCAGTTCAATTTCGAATCTAAAAAGTTGCTGGATGAAACTTTTGGACAAGGATTTCTATACGAAAAAGTGTTAACAGAAAAAAAAAAAAAAAATAAATAAACATCATTGTAAAACCATAAGATCCATCGCTTCACTCAGAATCTGAAATATCACATGTGGGCTATAAATCATATTACGTAATTATCTGAAGTTTTTACTTTATAACTGAAATCAATTTAACGAAAATCTTGATCACGGCACATTTTACTATTTTTACTTAATTTTTGGCTAGTTTTCTTGAAGTATTATTAAGAATCGAGAAAAATGGCCATTCTAAAGTATCAACTAGATGAAATATCTGATCTAAATAGAAGCTAAATGCAACTTTTGGACAAAATCTATTATCCGAAAAAGTGTTTGTAGACAAAAAATAGAAGTATATTA
Organism: Therioaphis trifolii; assembly: GCA_027580255.1. Classification (NCBI taxonomy): domain Eukaryota; kingdom Metazoa; phylum Arthropoda; class Insecta; order Hemiptera; family Aphididae; genus Therioaphis; species Therioaphis trifolii. The sequence continues at coordinate 52,488,252 of CM050404.1, forward strand.
TTTTAAAATTAATAATTTCTTTGCTTTTAAAATATTACAAGTGTGCATATAGAGTAAAATAAATTTATTATTAAACTTCATATCAAATTGTAAAAATTTTATGAAGTTTAAAAATGTTGGTTGACTTAAAATGACTAGTAGAAATTTAAACTTCAAGTATATGTTGTTGAAAAAATAACATATATTTATTAATTTGTGTGTTCGTTTTTATTGAGACAGGGAAAATTTGTTATAAAGCTTAAAATAACGACGAAAAACAAACATTATTTAATTTTATAAAAATTCAGTACAATATGAATAGTTTAGTTGATAATATTATATCAATTATAATGACTATATAGAATTTACGCGGAGATTCACTTTTGCGTTAACAATACATTGCATTGAGAAATACGTATTTTAAATGTTAAATTTAAATTGCTTCCTACTTTATAATATATCACTATTGGCCCAATTATGCTTAAGAAGAAGGTTCTTCTTCTTTATGTTTTAATTTCTGCTTGAGTGTAAACACCCAGTTTCAATTCCCTGGTTAAAATGTTAGATATAATAAATAGATATTAACATCTTAGGAACTTATTTTTTTTTTAAGAAATATAACTTTATTTTTAAAATATTACAATCTTAAATAATACAATACATATGTATAGTGAGTAATATAAATTATAGAATTAGAAAAATGACAGTGAGTATTTGGCGTGGAAGGAAGTCTCGCATTAGAGACACCTTGGATATCTTAGATACTTAAAGAAAAAAAAAACAAGTATAATATTTCAGCTTATTAGGCAGTCAATTTATCAGATTATACATTCATACGAGGAATATGTCGTATCGAAGTTCGGAATTCCTGCATAGCTAATAGCTATAGTAGTATATGTAACTATCATTACTTATTTACGTATTAAATTAATTAGATCAGCTTAACTCTTAACCTACGCCCCAAGCGAGGTGGATTATGGACATATATATAAATTTTTTTATGCAAGGTTACTCGTATAATTTTGCAGTTTAAGTGTCAGGGAGGAAAAAAAATAAAACTACCATGGAATAACAGTACCTACTCAACACTCATTAATGCATGATTTCGGCCGTGGTTTTTTAACAGCTGTGTGTTATGTGCAATTAGTTTAGAAGACAATGAAAATGATGTAAAATACATTTAAGATTTTTTTATTTCTCCAAATTCAATGGAAAATATCATTGGTTAAAACAATTGTACCAACGCGTTGAAGAACTACATCTCATTCTTCATAATAGTCGGTAGATATATATGCATCGGCGTGTGCAGACTCCAGTTTAAGGTATGGCTTTCATTTTTTTTTACTACCCACCCCTTCAAATACCCCTCTTCACTTAAAAAAAAAATTAAAATAAATAAAACAGACATACAAAACATAGGTAAGTAGAAATATGATATGTAGTAAAACTAATATACATTTATAGACATAAATAAAACTTTAAGCAAATAATTTGGGATGTCTGCTATGTACCTATGCTATGTAACCAATACACGTTTCATATTAATGGTATTAAATTGTCATAATTAAATAAAAATAAATTCATAATTCATAATCATAATATTAAGCAAATAATGGAATAAATACCACAAAACAATGTTATACCCACGGTTTTCATCTATTATAGAAAATACGCGGCTAACTTCGCGGAGTGTCAATTCTATAAATATATTCTATGCTACAACCACGATTATAAAGAACTTTATAATCTTTATAATCATGGCTACAAGCCTACAACTGACTGACAGCCTACCCGCTACCGTCGAGTGTAATAATACGACGACATGCTAATCACGAGTGATACAATTGATTAAAAAAAAATTATACTTTTTCGAAAAAATTTAGTATTGGCTCTTTTTACCTTAGCACCTAGTAATTAGTAACTAAAATAAAAAGTCTCAGGTGTGGCTATAGGCCTATAAGTCACACCCGTGCGCACGCCTATGCTTACATGTACATTGTACAGTATGGTTTTCGATTCTCTTTAAAACAAAAGGTCTATTGGTTTCTCAATGATTTGATTTGCAGTAAAACTCGCTTAAGACGCTTTTCTAGGGATCAGCTGGCAGTTTTCTAGACCGTTTTAAGCAGGAAAGCGTCTTATGCAGAAATTGAAAACAAATTAGGTATATTGTTAAAATATCGATTTTATTATTATATATAAAATAGTCAAAATAATAATACAACTTAAAGTATATATTATACATATTATTACATTATTGTATATAATAATTATCAGTATTTATGAAATTTAAACGATTGTATGTACAGTATAAACGTGTAAACACGTGCCAACGAACTGCACTTCACTAAACCTCATGATACGAAGAAATACGCTAGGTACTAGCTAGGTACTCGATAAAATAAAAAGATAAATACGATGGGAACATGTATTTACATGTGGGAACACTGGGAACATTACCTCACAATAGCCACGATTTGTTGTCATCTGCTAAACAAAAGAGCGTTTTTTCCGATTAGATAGAGAATAACAGGGACAGATTAGGATAGGAATTCGGCCCCGGAAATTTAACATGTTAGCGGCCCATCTCTTGTACCTATTATTTTTTCATGACTTAATTGGCGTAACTAGGGGGCCAAGGATTAATTGGTTTTACAATATTGTGTAAATTATTTTTTGTTTGTTTTCAGTTTTTATTATGTTGGTAAGTAAAAGAATCCTTAAGTTTCATTTGGCCTCTCATATCCGAGAAATTTCGTTTATTTGGTACTTCAGATAAAATACAATTTTCAGTCAATTTTCTATTAGTATACTAGGAAACTATAAGAAAAATACTACCGATAATTTGAGTATACTCGATAAATAAAGGTTTGGTAAGTTCCCTCACAAAACATAGCAGGTAAGCGGTTACATATGAAAGTTCCTAGTTCCTACACGAACAAAAATATATTTTATTGAGACTAAGAACATACAACTTAAGTTTAGTTGGTGTGATTAAAATTTGTCGGGCTTGTACTGTTAATTAAATACATAATATATTACATTACCTATTGGTGTATTTGTGTTCGTATAGGAACTTATGAATGCATGTTCGTGGATGATTTAGACCTGTGATTGTAAAATAACTTCCATTATTAGGAGATCCTATGATTTCATTGTCATTGCGAAATGGCAGTCCTCTCGACGCCAAAAATTTGATAACAGCTACAATCCGTTCTAGTACATTTCTCCAGTAATTCACTTATTTTTCTCGTTGAGATAATAAATCTTTATCTACTCTACCAACTACTTCGTGCCAAATAAGTCATCATAGATTGATCATGTGCTGAGCTATTTTCATGTGATGAAATTATACTAATAATGTGCTTCCAATCATTACATCCACTTAGAGAGCTTAGGCTTATATCAGAAGGGTTAAATAAGCAACATGAAAAACAAAATACTGATTTTTTCGAAGGCGAATACAACAACCATTTTCTCTCGACACTTTCATTGTTTTTTAATTTACGAATAAATAATGTTTTGTTGAAATACCAGTTATTGATTTATTACTATTTGTTTCTTTGTAGGTTCTAGATGCCTCGGAAAAGTCATAATCTTTATTTTGAAAATACGCAGGCCCCTTACAAATCAACATTTCACGATTTGTTTCAGTCAAATTTTCGTGAAAATAATCAACGAGGTCGTGTGATATAAGTTGTGAGGCGGAAAACTGTTGTGGTTCAACTGACACAAATATTGTTGTTGGCGAAGTCAACGAAGTTGTTGCTTTTTCGCCAGAGGAACGATCGCATTCTGCATATTTATCTGATTCGAGTGATTCGATCTTTTTTCCAAGATTAATAGAAGTTAGCATAGAATATGAAGAATTTGAACTTACCACAATTTGTGATCTACACGACTCGTCAAGTGGAGAATTTGTTAATTGATGGCTACTTATAGAAGTTTCTTCTTTGGTCAAATATGATTCTAATTTTGGTGATTTTTCTTTAAGTTTTTTCTAATGGACAGCTTTTTTCCTTTTTTCAGATCCACTAGCATATAATCGTTTCGACATTTTTTATATTTTGATTCAGTATTAATAATGTTCATTAACCAATAATACACGGACACACGCGCGCACGGTGGTTATTCAACGACTAGATTAAGTAGATTAGAATATTAGATGTTGACAATCATGAGATACGCGCGCACCGACGGGCGACGATATAAATTATTAATAAATTATTTGTTTTTATATTAGTAAGTAACGACATTCGTTATTTAATTAATTCTTATTGACCCGAACGGTCGTATCCTGTGTCTGATTGTATATATATATAGAGGAGATTATGTGCGTGTACCGTGCGGTCGGACGACTAACCCGTATCAATAATATTGTATTATTATTATTATTATTATTATAACTTTTAGCGATTATTCTATGATTTTTCTCTAAATAAGTTTATTAACTATTGGTAATAAATATAGATTATTGGTTGGTGATCTGGCAAGAGCTAGGGGGCCCCACCGACCGTGGGGCCCTGGGCATGTGCCCAAAGTGCCCAATGGGAAAGAGGTGCCTGGTCAGAATTCATAAGTATTTGAATTTAGGACGTTACGAGAGGGGTGATTTGAATTACTTAAAATTGTTTCTGTATGAAACGTGTTGATATTATTCCTAGCATGAACTCTGTAGGGCAAGACTGATAGTTAGCATATTTTTATCGAATCTGGTAAAAAAAAATGTTAATAAAAAAATATACGTGTAATAAATACGAGGGATGTACATATAATGTATATACATACATATACATTTACACACACACACACACACACACACACACACACACACACACACACACACACACACACACACACACACACACACACACACACACACACACACACACACACACACACACACAAACACACAAGCGCGCGCTCGCGTGCACACAAGTATATAATATACATGTATATAACGTAGGTGGATATATTATAACTTATGCATACAAAATTACGTACGAGTTGCCGCAGCCGCCGGGAGAGATTGAGAGAGACGGACAGACGGAGAGAGATGGAGAGATCGTAAAGTGACCAAATTCGATTCGTGTCCGCCATTCCGGTCGTGATTTCATTTCAGCCACCGCTGCTGCCGCGGCGCAAACATTATGCAATCCTTTTGAACCTCCCCGTCTCCGCCGCCGCCACCACCGTCCTTTGCCAACTATGCGTTTCGCCCTATAACCCTCTGCAGTCCCCACTTCGCCCCTCATTTCCTCCACGTTACCAGCCATCGCGCCGCCGCTGCCGTCCGACGGAATTCGAAAATCCCATTTGTGGCAGCCACACGTATTTGAATTTAATCAAAACGCCCTCCTTTTCCCTCACACGTCACACCATCCCACGCGGTATCAAAAACATGTGTTCTCCAAAAAAGAGTCCATCCCGAAATGGATATTACTATGTGACGCTGGTGTATAGTATAGGTATCCCAAATTTGTAATTTTCAATTATTATTATTGTTATCACGCGTACTTCTACTGATTCTCGCATAAAACGTATGACGTAATACGTATAACAACGTATAAATATGGGCATATCTAAGGGGGCAGGAAGAGGCCACTACTAACCCTTTCCTCCGACCAGTGCACCGTATTAAATTATTTTTAACACTCTGCGTCATGTAGTGACGTAGTATACACGGTTGTCTTGCAAAATCGAGAAAATAGAATATGCAAGCGATATTCTACCTGTTGTTTGTTTTTAATTATTTTTTATGGCGTAGGGACGCATTTTTCTTAAAGTTAAAACTATTATAAATAATTGAGTTTAAAATTAATGATTATTTAAAAACTTATTCATAATAGGCACAATAATAGATAAAATATCTAAATATTTTTTTGCTTATTATTCAAAAACTCGATCCAAACATTCATAACAATAGGCGGTACCATAATTTCTATTTATTATAATATTATAAATTATTTCACATAAATCACCTCTGTTCTCTAAAACTACAGTAGAAACTCGATTAACCGTCACTCGATTATTCGTCACTCTATGTTATCCGTCATCGGTCACTGTTGAAAAAAAAAATAATTGGACTATAAGATGATCGCGATAAACTCGTCAAGATGCCTAACACGGCAACTATCAAGTGTATAAATATAGTTTGCAATACTTATCCAACATATGCGATAAACGTGACAGTTAACTTATGTGTGTACTGTAATTTAATCAGTGACTGACAAGCAGCCTATGTGTGTGTCTGTGTGTGTACAGTGTGGATTAGAATTTTTTTAGTTAATGTATCGTGTTTCGAAAATGGCAGAAAAGCGAAAACGTGTTGTTTTAGCCTTTTAAGACTCAATCAAAAACTCAAAATTATTAAACGTTTGAAAAAAGGCGAAACTGCTATAAATATTGCTCAGGTTTACGGTGTAGGGAGAACAACAGTGAATGACATAAAACGGGATACTAAAAAAATTGAGCAACATGTGTCGCAAATGAAAAGCAACGTTGGAGATGCTAGAAGTCGTAAAACCATGAAACCGGCAAAATATGAACAACTTAACAATTTTATGTATCAGTGGTTGATTCAAACCCGAAGTCAAGGAGTTCCACTTTCAGATCCTATTGTAATGACTAAAGCAGGTGAAATTAATAAAAAACTAGATGGCGATCCAAACTTCAAAGCAAGCATGGGATGGCTTGATAAGTTTAAATTTCGTCACGGAATTCGACAACTAGACTTAAGTGGAGAAAAACTTAGTGTGAATAGCGCAGTCATTGCTGAATTCAAAGAACAATTCAAATTGAAAGTACAATCTGATCTTAAACTCATTAGAGAAAAAGTTTATAGCAGTGATGAGACGGAACTCAATTGGAAAGCTTTACCCCAAAAAACACTGACATCATTTTCAGAAAAAAACAGCCCCAGGTTTTAAAATCCAAAAAGATCGAATCACTGCAATCGTATGTGCAAATGCAACCGGCAATCATAGACTACCTTTGCTAGTGATTGGAAAATCTAAAAAACCACGTGCATTTAAAAATTTAAATTTGAATGCAATGCCTGTGAACTATTATGCTCAAAAAAGTACATGTATGGATCAAATAATATTTTCGGATTGGTTTCATAAAGTGTTTGAAGTAAAAGTTCATCTCGCTAAAAAACAGTTGCCACAGATTTCAATGTTGCTAGCGCATGGGCTGATTTGAGTGTTTCGAACTTGAAGTGGAATAAATTATGGCCTGAAATTACACCGTACGAATCTGAAGAAATCGAGTCTATTAGTGTAGACGAAATTGTACAACTTTGTAATAATGGACTGAACAGTGAAATAATAACAAACGAAAGAAGTAGGTAACGGATTGGTTAGAAAATGATTAGCAGGATGGAGGATTTGAAATGTTGAATGATGAACAAATTATTTTTAATGCCACTGCCGTTGAATAAGAAGTTGATGACTATGTCGAAGATTCAGAGCTTGACCTAAAACCACCAATAAGCCATTCAGAAGCAGAAGCAATGTTATCAAAGTGCATTGATTGGTTTGAAGTACAAGAAGAGGTGAATCTGACGCAAGTCTTAGGTACTTCTACGTCAAATACGAAATATTGCAGCTATAAAAGCTAGAACATCAAAAAAACAATAAAACTCTATTTCTGCTTTTATCTTTTGAATTATTATTGGTTTCTATTAATTACTTTGTAAATTTTTATTTTTGTTTTTATAATAATTTTAGATACGTTTGTGAATAATAGCGTTGCAATTATTTACCTTTGGGCTTAGTCTTGACATATAAATAAAAAGTGTAATATTTTAATATTAAAATGTATTTTTGCTATCAATGTTCGGAAAAAATACTCATACTATCAAAATATTATTTCTGAAGTCTCTTAAATATGTTTATAAAAATAATATACTATAGTATTTATATATGATAATTACAATATACTATGCAAATTATGATAGTTATAATTATAAAAATTAATTAATAACTTAAGTTTAAAAAATAATTATTATTTAAACACAATTTCCAATTAAGTATTATTAACTCATAATAATACAAAAAAAAAAAAAAAAAAAAATGGATGAATCCTGTAACGAAAATAATTTATAGTAAAAAATGATTAACTAACTGCAGCTTTATACCCACAACTTAATATTAATATTCCTTATTAAAGTACTATACTGATTACTGAGTGAATACGTTTAACAACTTTTTTAAACACGCTTTTCGATTACATTTTTAAGCCTATAGATAATAAACTTCATATTGAAATAAAAGTTTAACATATTTCTCATCTCCTCCTGGTGGGTGGATACCTCTCATACATCTGTTCTCTGTAAATTTGATTAGTTTAATTGAACATAGTGAGTATATTCTTTTTTTATACTGAGTTTGATACTATTCACACTATAAAATAGTTTCAAACAGTGTAATTTTTGCCAAATTATTGAAACTAGCTTCAAATTTACTTATGCATTGACAAAATCTCCAAATCAGAGGATTATAATTGAGTATCTATAGTATGGCATAAGATATTTTTGCAGAATTGTATAACCAACAAAATAATTAATTCAATATTTGTACAACTATACTAGAAACGTGCTCGTACTATGAGTTTCGCCGGTATAAAATTATTAATATTATAGGTAGGCAACTAATTCAAAGCTTTCATAGATTAATAAATAACGTGTTAGTTGTTATAATTATTATTAATTTTTGGATTTATCTATATTTTCAGTGATCTATGTTCCAACTTTCAAGGGTACCTACATACCTATTATTTAAGACGTATTGTGAAATGGAAAACATACACTTTGCATGCAAAAGTTGCAAAGAGCCGACGACTTGATCAGGGGCATCCCTATACAATTTTCAAGGGGGGTAAACCTATTTTTTAAATCGATATATTATTAAACCTACGTATTAATAATAATAATAATAAATAATATAATTGTACAATGAAATATTATAATTATAATAATTAGATAATAAATTACGTTATCACACAGATAAGTATACATCATAGACCTTATACCACAGAATAGATCTATCTTTTCTGTGCTCATACTAATAGACTGGTCTTTCGTACACGTAGAACGGTCGTAGATAGAGGGCGCTCTTCGTGTGTTATATATATTGACAACACTGATATATTGTAGTGGTGTTATTATACAGTAGGTACATTACTGCAGTATATCTAACCGATGACTGACTGAAGCCACGATTACCTATAAAAATATGAGCTGCGTTCTTCTATAAATCTATACCCGCGTAAACTATGCCGAAACCAAATAATTAGTAGTTATTATCTTTTAATTTATTAACTTTGTGGAGATTTAGTTTTTTCTACTAAGGTATAAAAATAAATTAAAATTTTGGTCATTAAAATTGAGTTGATATAATAGTAATTTAATAAATTTAAAATTGTTATGGGGAGGAATGCCCCCCCTTGGGGACACGCCTGGACTTGATCCGAAGATTTGGTTTAATCCGAAAAAAATATGTGTAGTGGGTTTGAAATGTTATGTGCGATTTGTATTTAATAATTAAACACGGGCATTTATAGAGTGCAAAGACCGTATACAATAAGGTTGCCATACGTCCCGGTTTTGAGTATCGGGTCCCGGTGTCCCGATAATGTATTTCGGGACAGCATATTGTCCCGGAATGAGACTTCAATAATTTATGTATGTTTTTTATTAGCCATTTGATGGAAAAAGGTAACGAGTGAGATCTGAGATAATTATGAACAGATATACGGGATATAGTTGTCTATTAATAAAGTGTTGATTTTTCTTTCTCATTACCTGGCTCAAATGCAGCAGCGGAACGAGTGTTTTCATTAACGAACAGCACGTAGACAAAATCACGAAATAAATCAGATACAAGTATAGTCGAGGCTTCGTTAATAAATTATAATCAATACAAGTTTTGATAACACGTCTTGTTGTCAATTTTATGAGTCAATACTTGCTTGAAAAAGTACACAGTTCAGCCTAGTATAAAACAACTCAGACTTTTCTGCCGATGAAGAACCCATCGAAAACAGATTAAAAATGTTTTATATTTTATTATATACATATTATTCGATTTTTAAAACTTCAAATATTTTTAATCGTTATCCATATAATGTGTGTCGAAAATTCTATTGTATAGTCTGAAAATCAATACAAAAAAAAAAAAAAAAAACCGTAAAGAAGTTTTTCCCGGTTTTCGCCAAATAAAACATGGTAACCCTAGACTATACAATGAAATCTCGCGGTTAACGGGCATATCTCGTTAAGCGAATACCTTATAAGTCAGGTATTCATTATTATTTAAAAAAAGTAAGTTTAAGTGTTTTACTCTACGAACAGTCGACCCCGCTACACGGCAGGGCGAATTTCGATTTCACGTGAGTGCGCGTCGAACAATCATTTCGCCGTGTTGATACGCACCGTGCACTCCAACGCCTAAACGCACGAGTTGTACACGTGACGCACCGTGAAAATGAGCAGAAATACGCAAAAAACGAGTCAGGTGCAGACCCGAGATGGTCAGCCGATTCGTCATCCGACTAACGGCGTGTAGATCCGATTGGTCGAGAAATCGAAATTAATCCGAAAACACGTGTGCACGGAATAAGAGGGAGTGCCACCGTCGCACGGGATCGTGACGGGACCAACCCCAATCGGACGGAATAACATAATGGAACACACACACACACACACACACACACACACACACACACACACACACACACACACACACACACACACACACACACACACGCACACGCACGCACGTACACACACACGCATACACGCACGCATGCACACTTGAGTGTCATCGTCACGGAGACGTGTGTGCGCAAGTGAATCTGTCGCGTCGCACATGTACGAGAGTGAAAACACACACTGCAGCAGCGTCGCGTTTTTTTCCCATTATTATCTCAGCGAGTAAATCTGTTGGGAGCACACGCGATATGCTTTTTCATTGGGAAATTCTGTTTGCGACACGCTTCTTACGCGGTTAATTCGATTGTGCGTGCCGGCGTATCTTGCTACCGCGGTAGAGCGAAGGGGTAGTTGGGAGGGACCAACCGCGTGTATTATTCATATCGACTGTTTTATTCGAGATTCGCCGTAAACCGAAACGGGGACGTTTTCGAAAAGGAGAAAAAAAAGAAAGAATTACATGTTTTTATACCGTCGTATCTCCGATCCCCTTCTAATTTATATTAAAAGAATGAACCACAACGTGTGCATTACTCTGTAAGGAGACACCGAACGAGACCGTATCCAGGCACTGCACCGCGCCGGTCGTCCTATGAATATTGCGATAATATTTCAAAACGTTTTGACGCTTTCTAACGGCTTATCACAGCAGTATTATAACTGCTCGCGAACACGCGCGCGCGCGTACATGTGAATTTGCGACACGCCGCGAACGAATTTAAGTTTTGTATTCACCGTCTATATAGTAACCGCACCGCGAATTCGTCAGTGGGTTTATAATCATATTTACTGCGAAAGCGGAAGATTATAATCCGTTCAATTTTTGAATTAAATGCGTTTGCTAACATACACTTATTTGGCAGTAAAATCAGTTTTGTTTCCGCGCCGATATAAGTGAAGGGATCACATTTAGATTCGATGACCACAACAGATTATTTAGAAATTCTTCATCCCTCGCGTGACTGTAAAACTGTTTGTTATTGCAAATGGCACCCTCATAATATATGAAATTGCACACAAATATATTTTGAAACCAACTATAGGTACTGTGATATAGACTCACGACTATTCGTACGTGTTGTCGTATGCAATTCGATCTAATTCGTGTGAAAATATTAATTTCACACGCTGCGATTCATTTTTGCATTGCGTCCGCGATGTACCAGTCACCACCCACCACACATATACTTACCAATAAATTTCTCACGTTTAAGAATTCGTGAATATCTTTATAGATGGTTGTCATTGAATAATTGAATATTGAATATACGTTACGGGTGATTATATAATTGAAACGTGCTTTTTTTTTTCGCGCAGGGAAATAAAATAATTAACACTTTACGATTTAAAATGGTATAATAATAATGTAAGGTAGAATAATAATAATAATAATAATAATAATAATATTAATAATACTTCACACTTACACATACAATGTCTAATACAACACGTCCAAACAGAGAAGGTAACAATTTGAACTACTATCGCTATAGCGATGTACATTGTACGTATAATGTTATAATTTTATAAAGATTATAGTGTCCATATCGTTTAACCAAGTAAGCATAATGCTGTGGCTTGATTTTTTATTTTTTTTTTTTGTTATAGTTACGGGACACGTTTAGACTTAATTACGAATTAAGTTTATTTTATCTATACACCTAATAAATAAATAAATAAAAAAAAAACAAACAAATACGCCAGTGAAGATACATCTATTATTATTATTATTTAAATCTCTTACTTAAATCACGTCTTATGCAATAATAGTATTCCTACTTTTAATATATATGTTTAATATGTTATTTGTAAATGAAACGCCACATGTGTATAATAATAATAATAATAATAATAATAATAATGATAATGATACTATGTCACTACTACAGTGAAATGGGAAAAAATTAAGATTATATATTAACAATACACTATACACGAAATAGACACATGTTATATAAACCAGACGATTATTAGGTATTATACTATAAATATAGCGAACGAAAAATAAAAAAAAAAAAAACAAAACGAATGGAAACCGACGCGTGTCAATAATAATACACATCGACGGACGCCGTCATATCAATAGTCGAACAGAGGAAATCGTCGATCGTACACGCACGAGAGGTGGTAAAACACGGCGCGGCGCGGCGTCGCGTCGGTCTCCCGCGGCCAGTTCGACCCCGTTACCGAGCGCTCGAAACGTTCTTCACTGCAGCGTACTGGGTACACTGGATGTTGATATATCTTCGCGAACACGACGGATCGTGACGTTGAACCGGTGGCGTGTAACACGGGTTTGAAGAGTTGCTTCGGCCACATTTTCATGTGGGCGGGTGGGCGACGAGTAAAATCTAAACACTGATCGTGAATAATTTCTTGGTTTTTTTTTTAGTGAAATATTGTAAACAAAAACAAAGTCATCACTCCACACTAAATAGGTAGCAGTAGAAACTATTAAACGTTAAAAAATGTAGAAAAAGAAAAAATGAACAATGATAAACGTTGGTATAGGTACCCCCCAATAAACTTTAAGGGGTAGGCAGGTTTAATACCATATCTGGAGCGAAACTGATTTTTCCGTGGTTACACGTCACGGTGATAGACCGTACGACGTCCGCGGCTGGTTGGGGGAGGGAGGGAGGGAGGGAAGGTAGAGGACTTCGGCGCGGTGGCACTCAGTTGTTGGACTCGGATGACGACGTCAACGGCGGCTGTTGCGACGCGATCGCCGCGTTGGCGGCCTGCTGCTGTTCCGTCGCGGTACCGGTGCCCGCAGCGGCGGCGGCGGCGGCGGTGGTGCTGCATGCGGTGGTCAGTGACAGCGGCTGCGGGTGCGGTAACTGCTGCGGCTCCGGCGGTTTTCGGTTGGCGGCCAGCGCGTGCAGCGTGGACGTGAGCGACGGCAGCTGGAGCCCGAGGCCGACGGGCAACTGGAGCGCGGCGGCCGCGGCTGCGTGATGCTGCATGTTGGCCACGTGCTGCAGGCTGTGGAACAGCGCGGCCGAGTGTTCCTGCGCCTTGCGCCGCAGTTCGGCCACGCTGGACGAACGGTGCTCCGCGCCGCCACCGCCGCCACCTCCCTCGGCCATCGACCCGAACGGCTTCATTGTGCAACAGCTGCATCCGAAACCTGTGTGCACACGCAAGACACACCCGGGTTATACATAGTGTATATAATCATAATTATAATTGAAGCTAGGCACTTTGTCCCCCCCCTCGGAAAACTTTAAACTTGCATGCTTTTGCCCCCCGAAAATACACCAGATACACTCTAAATGTATATTCACAAATGCTGAGATATGTTTTTAAAAATATATTTATTTCATAATATTAAAAACCTACTAATTTTGTCAAATTATTTTTTTTTGTGTATACGTTTTTCGATATTTTTTTCGTGATAATTCCAAGGAAAGGTGTAGTATTTATTGTATAATTAGTTTAAAATGTACTTAAAATACAATTATTACCAAATATGCAAAAAGAACAAAAATAATAGTTCTTTTAATGCCTCTTGTAACGAAATCAATTTTTAAATGACTCGGCAGTGTTTTGAATGATAAATTGAATAATTCGATCCTTACTCCTTAGCCACAATAGTATTAACAATGTAAAGTTTATGCACATGGTTTATAATAGGATTATAATTGAACAGTAAGAGCATCATTAGTGCTTGGCTTATGAGGTCGAGACGATTTCTAGATCGTAATATAAGTCAACGTGAGACTTAAAAACTTTAGGTGTGTTTCGCAGCCTTACCACATCCACCCACCCTTGATAGGTATTGCAACTGCAATACCTAGACATAGGGATCGGCGCCACCGGTGGCGGCTAAAGGGTGGATGAAAAGTGATGAACGAATATAAAGAGCTATAAAGAAATAAATATAAAGATGAAAATCAAGTTTAAATGGATAGTTGGTATTGTTAAACTTGCTCGTATCGTTGCTGTGAGGATAACTGTAATCAGATTTTCGTACAGTACGAGAAAAACTAAGATAACTGATTTAAGCGCAGATAATCTATTTGATTTGAATAATCACTGTTTTAAATAATCTCGTCATTATATTTGAAAAAAAAACAGGTGGAATAGAGAAATTAAGTGTTACGCGCACATATCTCTTTGTACGCCTTAAGGTAAGTTAGATTCACTTTGATTACCTATAAGAAATAGTTTGAAAACGATGAAATTAAAAAATAATTGAGTTCATAATTAGTTTTTCAATTTTAAATTCTGAGTGAATCGAAAGATCTCTTAGTTTTATAACCATTGATGTTTATAAATTTTGCTTTGTTTTTTTGCCGGAACCACTTTTTCTAGTAATACGGTCTCACAAAAATTAAAACGAAGTTGTAATTTATATAAAATAAAAACCCATACAAAAAAAAATTATCAAAATGTTAAGTTTTAAAACTATTACCTATTTTTTAAATTTCAATAAAATAACTAACATCAATTATTTTAAAACAAGCATGTTTAAAATAACATTCTTCTGCAAAATTATTTAAGCTTATTGAAAGAGTCGAAAAATGACACTCAATAAAATAATTGTTTATTTTTCATTTAAAAACTTTCATTCATAGAAATGTTAAAAAAACTTGACGAATTTTGAAACCAATAAAATTCTCGTTTTGCTACCAGAATCTATAAATGTAAATTATGTAAATTTAAAAAATTTAATCAGCGAGTAAAGATTTGGAAATCTGACACTTCAAATAATAACACAATTTTTAATTAACTTAACGAAGACAATGTTATTTACCAAATTATGGTAAATTAATCCAAAAATGTGTCAATCGAGACTTGATACTTTTATTTATTTTTTCTTTTTACCTTTTTAACTTAATGAAAACGATATAATTAATAACCGACGTGTACTAAAGCCGGGTTTTGTAAATGGATTTTATTAGAAGTATTTCAACTTGAATTATGAACATTTTTAATGAACAGTAATTTTTTTAATTATTCTAAATTTAATAATAAAGAAACCATTTTAAACCTTTTATGTAACGTCGAAAGTAAATGCAAAGAAACGGCTCGGTTGATTATGAATAAAACATTTTGCAATTTTATTATGGCAACGCAGAAAAATAATTCTTTGTTTCCTTGGTAACATTATAATAAAATAGTGGTGCTCGTAACTCGGATACTGTAAGAAGATATTTAGTTAATTAAACAATTTTCTCTTGTTTATGGCTTACTAACCGTGTTATAGAAAAATGAAAATTATATTGTTACGACGTTGAATGAGTATAAATGTGTCGAATAATGTTTTCAAATTACAGTCATTCTCTTTAATTTCAAAACGAAAATAGTCTTATTGCAGTTTTTTCAGCTTAATATTTAAAGGTACTTCTCTTACATACCATCCCGAAAAATCAAATTCATCACCGTTTATTAAAAAAACATGGAAAATAATTTTGATTTGTTAAATAACGTGTATGTACAAAGCAACCCGAATTAAACCACTCTTCTCGTTTTACACGTGTACACTTTATACATATAAGTTTATTATATCAGATATCTCTTAAAGTTTTATCCTTTCGCCAACTTTTCACACATACTTTTAAATCTGATTTGCCGTTGGTAATACACAATAATTTAACCTGCCACAACATAATTTGTTTATATTGTTTCCAAGTTTTTGTCGGATTATTTAATTCAAATTCTTTGTTTAATCAACCCAGACTATTTGTATTCAATGTTTCTTATATTGAATTAGCCGCGAGTTTTCTAGAATAAATCTTAACACGATTTTTAAGTCAAGCAGAAACTTAAATAATTTGATCACTGTCTGGGTACAAAGCAACGTAAATTCAGTTTTATAATATAATATAATATTGTCTCGTTTGGTCGTGTACACAGCCATAACATAATTTATTGGTGCACAAAAATTGTATTTGAATGCACGATTAGTTCAAAAACAAAACGAATAACTGTAATTGATCTGAAGCCAATAGTGAGAAACAAAATGTGTGTGTGTGTTTTTTTTTTAAATAATGAATGTGAAAAAGCATTTTATTAAAACAGAATTTCGGACGTTAAAAAAAAATCAGGCGATAACGAGCATACAACGATTAAAACATTTAAATTATAAGTAATGATAGGAATAGCGTTATGACGTCTCCAATATCGTGATGTTTTTTTTTAATATCGTTAGAAGGAATGGAAAATCGATTTATAAACATAAAATACAAAATCATACTATCACACACCATAATCCTTTACTTTCCTCCAAACCTCCACGTACCGTCTATACGTCAGTGTCAACACCGCCACGTGCGACGTAATCGTCCCGTCGTCGCATTCGTTTTTCGGACGCGAATTAATGACGTCGAAACCCGTTCACCCTCTACCTGACGCACGGACGACGACGTCACAGCGCGACGAGTACTCGAAAATTCGGCCGTGGCATTTCCGGGTTGGCAGATACGGCAGAATGTGCTTGATGCGCGTGTGTGGTGTGTGAGTGAACGTACATTCATGCTAGTGTGCGTGCGTGCGTGCGCTGGTGTGTGAGCGTATTATAACAACAATTATGATTATTTCGAAAAGGCGCCGGTGCAAATTGATTTAGTCGTACACCACGGTTCCGAAAGACATGCCCACCACCGACACCACCATCACTACCACCACCCCAACCACCGCACCATTTTGCCGTTTACGATATCCCTTTCTCCTCTTCACCCATCATTCGATCCATTAATAACGTGCCGCTACTGTGCCGCGTTTCGTCGTTATTTATTAAGGGATCCGTTTGATTATTACAACACGAGCACGCGCGCACACCGACTTCTTCCTCTTCGCTTCATATCTCCGCCACCGCTGCCCTCTCCACGTCACATAAAGGCGTACATGTGAATTATATGTATGTGTGTGTGTGTGTGTGTGTGTGTGTGTGTGTGACGGGTACGCGAGTACACACGTACACACACACACACATATATTATTATATACCCGTCGTAAACTTGGCGCCGAAAGCCGCCCCGCACGATAAATCTCCCAAAGTTATTCCATTATGGAAACGATGGGCTGCTGGAACGCAATCGTGGGGACAGGGAGGAGGTGGATGTTGGGGGTAGAGCCCCAGGTGCCCGCGTTGCGCATACACTCGCCGCCAGCCCGTCCACCCGCCCGGCAGAATGCCCGCAGCTAACACGATAAACCCACCTCCACCTACACCTCAGGCGAACGAGATACCACGGGGTAATGTGGTAAGTATATAAATACAAACACATACACATATATACACACACACACACGTACGTACACACGGCCACTACGTTGCCATTCTAAACCCAATTACTATGACAAACGTATGTGTTTACGTAATATGCACCGTATAGTGTATCGTGCAGTGATAAGCGTAGGTGCCTACATATTAATATAAGAACGCTCGTTTCTGTATGTTGTGCACTTTGTATGAATAAATAAATAATGCGCACTAAACCATGATTCCAGGGAACAAATAAAGGTTCGTGAAGAAAATCGAGATCGGAACCAATATAGTGATGTCACAAAATGAGTGGTAATAGTTATTTTGTGCTCATGCTATTCTAAACTGTCGATTCATAACGTAGACGTATACAATATACATAGGCGTGCGCAGACCTTCATGGTAGGGGGCATCACATTTGGTTTGTCGCTTACTTAAGGCCAGGGGTTGCGGAAGTGTTTTCCAGGAGGTGAGAAAAAACTCTATAAAACAATAAAGGTCATCACTGACGAAACAAAAAATATATACTTCGCTTTACTACCCTTCTAGAACCTATAGTTATTACGATTTAATTTGATAGGTGGATAATTATTTTCTATTTATTCCAGCGCTTATTGTTAAATCAAAGTTATATTGTACTTCATTTGAATTCGAAAATAAAGTGGTGATTTCGTAAAACTTTTTTTAATATTATGATTCAATAATAGTTGGTATCACGTTTCATATTAATAATAGCGATGGACGTATTTTTATTTAATTTAAAATTAATATAAACTTCAGATTAAATATTGCTTAAATAATAGCTTATTTATCTGCCTAATATTTGTAATATTTATAATTTATATACTATATTTGAAAAAAATTCAACCCGCAGGAGATGCCTCTGCCTCCTACTCTGCTCCTCTCGTGTGCACACTATTATGTGTTAGGCACGGTGGCGTGCCATCCGTGGAAAACAATCGTTCTAACGTTTAAATCGTTAAGTCGGTAAGAGAAGGAGCACTCAAAAAATATAAATATACTTTCAAGATACTCTCTCTTTTTATCTTTTGGGAATAATAAAAACCAGATTTTTTGATCATTAATCTTCAAAGATTTTTTTAATTTAGAATTTAATTTTCGTTTCCTAGATTTAAAAAAAATTACATAACATGATTTATATTTATTTAATACAGTATTTTACTATTATATGCACGTATAATTATGTGTACAATGGACTTAATATTATATCTTAGACTAGCAGTGTATTTAATGATATATACTATTTCAATTGGTTTTATTAATATGTCGATAATACATAATTAGACGAGATTTGAAATGTCAAAAACAATATTCATATAACATTTTATTTTAAATATATTTCAACCGTTTGAACTACTACGTAGACAAAAAAGAAGAATGTCTCTCAGGAAAAAGCCAATCTATCTGAACACATCGCCACATCTCTCAGCAACTGTCAAGAATCCTCAAAGTTACTAACCAAATTCATCAACTCCTCGAAATTATTATGTAACATTTAAATATAAAACAATCAATTCTGTGATTAAAAAAAAAGAATGAAGTTATGTAAAATAAAAATAATTTGTAAATCCCAATTGAATATATTTCCGAGGGTTAACATAGGCATTACAACAAAAAAGAAGACTCGACAAATCGAAAATATTCAGAATTTCTTCTCACTCTTTCTTACAAAGATTGTTTAACCATTTTTAAGACTGATTGTAATCTTGTGATTTGGTATGAACTGTACAGCCTATATACACTCAAATAGCTACTTAATACATTGTTCTCCCAATTGCATATAAGTAAATAATTTTTAACGAAATACTTCATTTATTTTACGTGCATACTGTATATTAATATTTTATAATATGCTTATTGCGTTTGTTACTTTGGTTTGAATATCGAATAGTTTTTAATGTAACTATACAATATCTTTATAAAACTTTTATTTTCATGGACCACATTTTCATTAAGTGAATGAACATACAAATTAACATGGTTATTTAACGATCTTAAGCACAATTAATGTACATGATA
Organism: Therioaphis trifolii; assembly: GCA_027580255.1. Classification (NCBI taxonomy): domain Eukaryota; kingdom Metazoa; phylum Arthropoda; class Insecta; order Hemiptera; family Aphididae; genus Therioaphis; species Therioaphis trifolii. Next base: position 52,508,198 of record CM050404.1, read on the forward strand.
TGTGGTTTATGGAGCACGGGAAATTCGTATTTAATTTTAAAGTAAAATATTTCTATTATTAAGAAATTTCTAGTATTAAGAAATTGTACTCAAGATTGACTAATAAACTTTTTCTCGTTTATTTTTAATATTTCATTACTAAGTACACGTTATTCATTTTCAGAAATAATATTACAAACAATGTTTGAAATAACGTAACAATATAAAATAGTATCAATAATAAAAGAACATTTAGATTAATGTATTTTAAAATGTTTGATCAGACACTTAGAGAAATAAAATAGAGTGCTTACAATATGGATGTATTTCTTTAATATTTTTGTAATATTTATGTGTAAATTTCCCCGAAGAACTGCTTTAAAATTATTTTTTTGTTTTATCTTGTTTTAAATCCACATTTATCTTTCCTACGTTTTTTCAGCTCTGCAGTTAGCCCCTTTTGTTTCATTTTTCTTGATAATATTTCATATGGTATTTACTTATGTAAATATATTTATATAATTTTATTTTTGAATAAACCCATTTTACCCAGACGTTTTGATTATTACATTTTTATTTACGATGTTTGCTGTTTTATGTAATACATTTTCTTGAAATTAAATATTAACACATTATTAATATAAAATAAAGTATAAAGCACATTTATAATAGCATATTAAATAAACCGTCTTCAAAATGTATGCAGAACTAGTAGTTTCAGTTTAATTTTCGAATATAAATTTGGCACATACTATTACGTGAAATATATAGGTATACTAATTGAAAGCGGTCCATAATTTCTCTTCATTATTACAGCAAAATATCCTTCGATGACAAAGTGTGGTTTGTAATTTCATTTTGAGAAAGTTCTATGGAACAACTGACACTCGATTAAATAAGTAATATATTTCATATTATAGTCTTACGATCCATTATAATAAAATTTCAATTACAAGATTAAATTTATTTTAAGTGTATTATAATTTATAATATCATATCATTTGATAGAAAATGTAAACGGTATTCAACGCATTAGAAATTAGTTTAATTATGTTAGTTTAGTATGAATGTTTATATACTCGTAAAATCAATTCCTTTAAACGATTTATATTTTAATCTTAATGTACTTAAGCATACACATATTTTATGTATTTATACTTATTAGTTATTATATTATATATTAACAATGGCAGATATGAAAAATGTTCGTTACCTGAAATATAATTAAATACACCGATGAGACTAAATTGTCTTTCATGTACATGATTATATTTTTGTTCCCTACACTCGTCTTCAGGACATAAACATTTTTAACTATATGTATATGAGCAATATTTTAACTTTAATTACCTATATGCATAATATTATTATGTTTAATTTTGTCGAATTATTAGGTATTTTAAAGAACAGTATACATTTTTTTTTTAAGAGGTTTAAAGACATTAATTTAGAAAAAAGTTTAAATCGGAAGTTGTAGGTTAATATAGTTGATTAATTAATTTCTTATTTTTGTAATTAATTAGCATTGGGTTTATAGTTTACAGGGGATGTTATATAGACAATAGTCATCTATAAATAAAATTGTGTTCTTATGTGTTTTTTTTCATGTTTTGTTCAAACCATATACTTATTCATGTTTTTGATGTTAAAACAGTGGATTTTAATTTATACAAGTATATATATATATATTATTATTATAATTATTATTATTTAGATTTAGACATTTTTGGAATAGTACAATATAATAGGTACCTACTATGTACCTATCTATATAATAAATAGGTAATTAAAATTATTAATTATTAATAAATTATATATAAATAATATTTTGTCTACCGCTAAAAATATTTGACATTGTGGTTAGGTTGGAATTATTGTATGAACTATATTTAAGACTGAAATTTGTTTCATTCTCACCTTTGAGCCCACTGAACAATGGGGATGGTAGTGATCCGAAATGAGGCGGAAGAAATATTGGTCTGGATATCGCAGGATCTGATACAGGTCTGAATCCATTTCTGAAAAAAAAGTACATACATTTTATTATTAATCTAATACTTATGACACACTAAAAACAATAAATTATAAAAATAAGCAAACCTTTGAATATTTTTTACCTAACTTAGATTTATTATGTTTGACTCTGAAAGAATCGATAAGAGATTATTAGTTTTACGAGTGTTATTTTAATTTATTTTGAAAAATACTTTTTATGATGTTAAGAAGGCATAAATTGTTTCACATAACACCTTTTATGGTAAATCAACATAAAAATAAAAAATAAACCTACATCACGTATGCGGGCTGAAGGCGTTTCATTTAACAATCAATCATTGATTTCGTTAATTCACGTGATGCGTGTATCAATATCAGTCGACGACAGTCTACTATACGTCCTTATGTTTAAGAATACGTTTGTTTGGTTGTAATTTAAAATTGCATTTGCACGCGTCAGGTGAAATATTCTGTACATTGCAGGTACGTTATTCCACTCGAATCCGTTGTGTGTATACATTATTATTTTTCAGCATACTCAGCTGTTGCCGGTGGGATAATTAGAAAATTGATATTCCGGTGGCGCCTCAAGGATACGTACAGCATGTTTCGTGACGGAGGTGCCAAGGAATGTCCGGCAACGCAAACGGTCAGTCGGTGCGCGGTCGAAATGCCATCGGTTGTGGTTCGGTAAGCGCACAGTTCACGCGCGCGTAAAATTTCGACGATATATTTATAATATTATCTGGATATACCCGATCAGTACGCGGTGTGAGGTAATTTTATTATTTTAATTATTTTTTCCAGCGTTATATTTACGACAAAACGACATCGTCATACCGCACAGTACGCATTTTATTATTATTACTGTTATTATTGGGTTATACTTTTACTTTGTGTCGGCGACGAGAAAGGAATACGTCCGGGAAGAGGGAGCGAGAGAAGAATACAGAAGGAAATTACACGGGTACATTTATTATATGTATAGCTTTTCGTATTCGTTTCCCCGCATCGGTTCCAACGGTAGTGCTTAACGATTGTTGCCGTTGCGACAAAACGCGCGTATACAATATGTACAGTGTACAACAGTGTGTGCGTGTACGTATACACCATGATGTCCGACCGGAACCGGAAGTTTTTAAAGTCCACAACGGGACGGAGGGCGGGCGAGGAGCAGTATAGCAGTGTAGTGCGCTCGCGCTCGCAAACGGTTAATAGAGACGTCGCCGTCGGTGCGGGTGTTTATTGCACTCGGAAGGAACTGGCAAATGGCCCGGGACGACGACGACGACGACGACGACGATGGCGGCGGCGGTGGAAACAGCGGAGTGCATTGTGCGAACTACGGGTCTTTTGGAACAATGCGAGCCGGCGACGCGTACGCACCGTGACGCGGCCGTAATAATTGACGTTAAACTGCGTACGACGGTCTTTTCGCTCGGCACAAAGAGCGCCGCGGTCATGACGCGCGTGGTCGGGTGCAGGGCCGCCGGAGACAGTGGGAAACACGCGAGAAATCGCCCGTGTCCGTCCCGCGCGGTCTTCGTCACCGGTGGTTCGCAGAGTTTAATAATTCCGGCGGCTTTTGCGACCGAGACGCCGTGACGACGGTGACTGGTGCGAAAAACGCATTTGTACTGCACGACCCGAGTGCTGTATCACACGTCCTCCTCTCCGGTCGATTTTGCGTGATGCCGGAATAGTGTTATATACCTACGATGTGTACGTGGCAATGATTTTTTCTTATCGAAATTAAGAGACGAGTCTCAAAGATTCGCGCGCACATAGCAAGAGTCCATCCGGTGTTGACGGGAGATTCGGTGCGATTATCATATTATATTTATACATATTATTATTGTTATCACTGTTTTTGTCGATTTTCGGAGTGATAATAACGTTCGTTATGATTGTGTACTGCACCCATAACAGTTACTAAAGGTCGTTATTATAAAATCAAAACTCAATCTGCGTGGAACCCTTGCATTGGTATTCTTTGGTTTTCCATTTTTCGAATTTATATACTATCACAGTTACATCAATTACTAGAGTGTACTCATACCTGACGAATACCATAAAACGAGTGTATCAATGATGTTTTTCGTGTACCCGTTTACGGAAATCTATCGTCAGATCGTACGTAATAACAATATCATTCGGGGAAAAAAAATATTATCGCCGTCGTTTATTTTTCCAGCTGGGATTTGGGTGATCGCGATTCTCGCCACGCTCTCGTCCAATTGTTTATTTCGATCGCGTTCGCGGCGACAACGATACAAACAACTGTGCGGCGCGTTAAGGAGTCGAACACTCCGGCTACGAGACGGCTGTGAGACGAGGTTTTTTTTTTTCATTTCCATTTTTATTTTTTATTTTTAGTTTTTTTACTTTTTGCTTTTTAACGCGCGCTCTAAACGAAAGGGCCGCGGGCAAATATAATTTGGTTAATTCGCAAATTGGCATCAGCAAGCAGCCGCTAACGAGAGGAGATATCCACGTTAATTAGATCGAATTAGATTGCGTGAGGGACGTGACTGGTGTGTGGCTACGCGCGGAGGGTACGGCGACGGAGGCGAGCGACGATGCACGGGCACGGGTGGAAGGGTGTAAGGGGGCGTAGAGTCTGTGCGAAAAGGCACTACAGTGCGGGCGCGGGAAGGTATATATGTATTTATATCTATATGACTATATGTATATGTATATATATATATATATAAATACACACAGCAAGCCGATACTGTATAACGTTATTTAATAAAAGCGCCCGCCAGTGGCTGCTCGGGCAGGACGAGGGGCCTTTGACATCGTTTCTTTGAGCGCGGCGAACGAATTATCATATTTTTAAGCCATCAAAAGGAACGCCGCCGCCCGATCGTCCCACCGGCACCATCACCGCCACCGTTGCCACCGCCACCGCCGCCGCACTCGGATACATAACTTGGGAGTTATGAAATAAAAGGAAAAACTGCTTTTCCACTGTTCCCACCTCCGCCCTTACCGACGGGTAATAAAATTCAATTTGCTCCAATATCAAACGACGCAGGTACTGAATAAAAAATTTCCGGTGAATTCTCTCTGCCACACTTCCTCCCTGTCTCACTTGCCATACCTCCGGCCACCCACTTACTCACTACTCAATATATTATACAGCAATAATAAGTCAAAAGAACTTGATGGAATTTTTCGAATAAAAACTTTTTTCTTCTTGATCCTACCGTTTTCTTTCTTTTTCATTTTTATTTTTTTATTTTATGCAAACTTTTCTTCGATGTGAACATTTTAACATTATTATCTCATCGTTATATTTCCGTCTTTCTTTATAAACTCGTTAACAGTTACATTTTTTTTCATTTTATTCATAACGAATATTTCATTTCTTTTTCTTGTTTTCCATCTTATTAGTATTGCAGTTTTGAAAAGAACCAATGTACCTAGTTACATTGGTTATATACTATTGTCTATATTATAGTATGTACTGCACAGTGAACATTGAATAACAATTCAGCATTGTATTTGGCCATTTCAGATATTTTAGCTTGAAAATCAACTGTATTTTAATTATTAAGTATATAGTTGACTAATTACAAGGTAGGACCTAAAAATTACTTATTATATCATTTTATTTTTACTGTATCATTTGTACTGATTGTTTTTCAATAGTTATGGCATCAATTTAATATTAAGTAGTCTTTTGTTATTCAACATCTTAACTACCTACAGGTAAAGAACGAGAAAATGAAATAATATTGTAGTGGAAAACTGATTTAAAACTCTGGACTGCCTAATGAGTAATGATATCACATCAAAGTAAATTATTTATTGACTTTTATCAATAAATCAATTTATGAAATAATTTGATAGATGTTATTCTAATATTTGGGGTCTCGACCTCCAAATCCTCCATATTTATCCATGCATTTTATAAAATTTTGTATACAAATATAGTTTATTAAGTTCGGCAAAAAAAGTGTTTGGTATGTTGAAAGTAAAATAAATGTGAGTTTATTGAGTTTACTCAATGATATTTATTTAAGGATTTCTCTTTTTAATTAATTGTAAAACAAATGAAAAACAATTTAATAGCAATGAATATTTTTTAACCAAATAGGTTCGAGAACTTGACTGAGCTTCAAACAGATTTATTATTATCCAAAGTGGCTTTTCAATAAATATTTCACTATATTTTTAGATACATTTTTAACTTTAATAAAAGATGCAGAAAGTAAGGTGAGACTGGTACAAGATTAGTTTTTTTAATGGCGCAAATACAGTTAACATTTTTCTTTAACTTTTGTTATTGAAAAGTTTTTATTTAGCACCTTGTGTCATACGAATAAGATTTTTTTTCATGATGTCCAATAAAATGTTATAATAATAATTAAATAGAGAGGAATATACATTAAGTATAACAATTAGTGGCACATTTGTGTTGAATTTCGGTTCTGTGCGAAGCAAATAAAAAAATATATAAATGGATATTTATTTTTTTCTGTTAAGAACCACGTTTTCGGGTAGTTGGATGAAACCAAAAGTTACATTTTAGTCAATCCCATTATAAAACAAAAATTACATCTAGGTGCACCTTGGTACTTACTTTGGTACTTTGAAGAGACTATTTTTTTTTCTGTTCTTAAGTTATTCAAGCGTAGAGAAAAACGTACAAAAAGTTTAATGAAAATGATAAAATGTGCCATTTATGAAATATCTATTAAATTAATTTTAGTTAATTAGCCCTACATCCAATATTAATAGTGCTAAAAAATAATACAATAATAATGTAACAATAATACCAAACAACGCCGAAAAACAGTTGACCATTTTTGAATGAAATACAGGACTTTAAAAATAGATCATTTTTTGTAGTTTTTAGTTGATACAAAATTTATGTTAATTATTAAAATTTATATTAATTCCTTAAATGTTATATATCCTCATTCAAATATTTTAATAACGATACTGAAAAAAACCTAAAAAATGTATTTCAAGTCTTTTTTCATGAGCGTTTAAATATAACTTGATGGAGCAATCGTTTTTACATTAATTTCTACTTTAAATGTGTATAAAAAACAATTTTAATTCAAATTCAATTCTATTTTATTAAAAGTAAATATGATTTATCTTTTCTTTAAAATTTAATATAACGATCACAATCACATTGTCTGTGAAGCTTGAGGATCAGAGTAACGAAGGATGAACTTTCATCATGCTATTTTACTGTCTTTTCATAATTATTTTCTAGTACTTAATTATTCAGTTACCGATGAATTTAAGCTATTATGATCTTGTAATTTGTAGAATTTACAAAATTTTTATTAAAATCACGGTATCATCAGCATAAGTCTAAACGTATATTGCTCAGTTCAAGCACAACGGGTGAATAATCGTTTGCCACCATTGTAACATATCGCTCTTTTGCAAAATACTCGAGTAATATATTCAAAGAATAGCTTGAGTTAATGTAATTCTAAAAAAAAAATGTTTTGAAAAACAATACAATTGAGAAGTATTACATAATTGCGAAAAATTCCTAATCACTGTTAAAATATATTTTGTTTTTGACTATGAAATGAAAACGTAAATTAAAGCCTAATGCTGATTAATAGAAAGCATAAAGAAATCGCAGGAAAAATATTATATATTTAAAATCACGAATTAAAATAATACATAATATATCATCTTAAATTCTATGTAAGATCTAATGAGAATAAGATAGATAAATACTTTGTATGGTTTTTGTTTGATTTTTTGTTTGTAAATAAATTAACAATGAAATGTCGAGAGCTAAATTTCTATGTAATTCGTTAGAGTGGATATACATTTGGAACTCAAATAATATTAGACATTTTAAAGTTCATAATTTAAGTCGGGTGAAATGTAAATTAACCGAAACAAAGAGAAAACGGGAGAAGAATTAGATCAGTGTAAATTACCGAAATTGTTTTCATCGTGGAAATTCGACAACAGATTCTAATGAAACTTGATACATTATGTGCTCTTAAAGAGTTAATAACTTATTTATTGTGATATCAATTATCAATTATAAATTTAAAATAGTGACTGGTAGAATGCTCATTAATATTACAATAATACCTATTAACTATTGATATGATATGATGTTGAAAATGTTTACTGGTCTTAGATACAATATTACGGTCAAAAATAGTCATTACTCATTACCAATGTTCTAAAAATTTATTTACTGCTGCGTGCATTGTGCAGTATTCATAACACAATAACTATAAAACTAATTGACTTTGAAATTTTAATTTTCGGTCACGAGTTTGTATTATATTTTATACATTATATGATTGAATATGATTTGATTGCTCTGTGTTATTTACCAACTATAAATGTTTAGTGTATAATTTTCCATGAAATCGTTTTATTAGTGCCCGTATTTAGCTTTGAATTATTTGAATTAATATGTTTGTAATTCAAAATCCACTATGTAAATATTATGTTTTGATGTTATATACCAATTGCATATCATTACTAGTTTCAATATTTGGTTTGTGCGTTCTTAATAAAATGTATATATACCTAAAAAAAATTATTACAAAAAAATAATTTTAAATTGATTTGGAAATATGATTGTATTGAAGTGTTTATTTTAACTTGGAAATTCATACTATTTATTTGTTTTTCACAACATGAAAATAGAAATGACTTTGAATGTAATTTTTATTATTCAATCCAAGTACATAAATATTATGAACTTTTACAAAGTAGCAATACGGTTTTAGGAATTCGATTCAGTCTGCAGATTTCAATGAAAAATATTTATGATGATCTCAGTGACTGGTGGTGTTTTGATTTAAATATTATCTGGAACTCATGTTTTACAGCGGTCGACAATACGCCACCGCCATCGTCACATGTTTTATTTTTGAATCTCAATTTCGGGTGGCTTAATTGTTTTTTATATTAAAGCAATTTATGTCAACATCATTATATTTGATTCTCAAAGCATATTTAGAAAATAGAATATTCAAGGTTAGGTATAAAATGCTATTTCTCCCTACAATGACATTAAAGCAGGAATTCTGCAAGGCAGTTATCTTTCTAGCGACAATATTTTGCCATAGTTGATATTTAGAAGACTAATAACATTCAATTAGCTACTATTTCAGAATATACAGTTATTTTATTAACTAACAAAGACATTATATAGCAGTATAACACCTTTAAGAACATATAAACCTCATTGATATCTAGTCCAATTAAATGGAAGATTAAAATGAACAAATCCAAATCTTCATAAGTCACTTTCTCACTTCACCCCGGTAAATGCCCGTTCATCAAACTAAAAAAATCAACACAAACTATTCCCAAGCGGAACTAAATGCCTTGATACATTTTAGATATCTAATCATCTCACTTAGAAACCTAATCTTCTGAGTAAAAGAAAACTAGCTAATGATAGACTTCACTAATCACTTCTTCTTCCTCTTTATCCCTAAACCCAAACTCAATCTTCAAACTAAAATTCTATTATACATTAAAATGATTAAAACCATTTGACCACAGGGTCTATGAATTGGGAGTCCAGTCATATTCTCAAACATTGGTTATATTCAAACCTTCTAAAACATAGCTCTCCGAACTATTACTAGTGCTCTATGATACATAACTAACTAATCACTACATTAATACTTACAAATTAAAAATGTCACCGAATTCGCAAAACTCAACTACAGCCGATTTCACGCAAAACTCAACTCAAATAAAAATCGTCTCACCAAAAACATGGTCACAGCACACATACTGGGTTATCCTCCTCGCAAAGTCAAATGGAATTGGAATCATGACTTACTACAAGTTAATGTAACAAAATAATGTTCGGAGACGTTACCACTATGTGATTTTGTATACATAAATATATGTATGTTGTGTATCATCTCAATCACTGAATGTGCATTTGACATTCAGATTGTTATAAGTTTTAATTATAAAAAAAAATCGCGACTCCGTCACACTTGCGCGTCACAGTCCGTATAATGTACAAACGTCGTGTTGCGCCTTGTGTGTATTGTACAATTTACACAGTACTACGCAAAATACTTAACAGCCGTACACACGTCATATTATTTACACGCGCAAGAGCACACTCCGATGTTTACATCTCATGTCGTTCGCGGCGCGTACATTCAATCAAACTCACACTTTACGCACGACGCCATCTAAATCGAATTACACCGTGGTACACGTCGTCCTCATTGAATTATAATATCAATAACAACAACAACAATAATAGTAATAATAATAATAATAATAATAATAATAATGATTATGATGATAATAATAATAATAAATACTATCGCGTCAAAATTGCCCGGACGTTAAATAGCCGGTCTCTTACGTTCACGGGGGATAACGGCCGGAGAATTACGTATTATCGTCCCCTCCCATGTTTTCTCCCATCACCCGTATCGTCGGTCCTATCGTTTTGCGGGCGCGACGTGGACGGCGGAAGGGATCGCCGAAACGGAATATTATTGTTCGGTAACCTGAGACTCGGGACCGTGGCGACGCGTCGCGGTGTAGGTGGCCGCGCGGCACGTGTGCATGCGTGCCGCGCACGTGCGCGCCTGTCACCGAAAGGAAAACTTTTCCACGTTAATAACACCGATTGTCCCCGGGCCGCCGCCGCCGCCACCGCCGGGAGGATTGAGCAGTTATCGTTATTGTTCTCGGCGGGCCCGCAGGGGGCGAGAAACAACAATAATAGCATAATAATAGTTGTAGTAGTAGTGATAGTAAAAGTTGTAGTGGTAGTGGTGGCGGTGGTGGTGGTGTCAGTACAACAACTACGAGGGTGGTCGGTCTCGCGCCCACACACGCGCCCGCGCGCATGCTAGGATTGACATGAGAATCGTGCCCGTACGAAACAAAACTCGACAAAATTCATAAAAGAAAACGCTTCCGGATTTAACTTTACTATAATCACTGATCGGAGGAGAACGAGTTTTGTTTTTCACCCCGCGATAGTAAATTATCATAATATACTTCATCGCCGAATCGAATTTAAGTGGACTAATATTACTCTCGATACGGCCGTGACGGTGGGGTAGTGTGTTGTAGACAGTGGACATTAATATTACATAACGTATCATGTTCTTATACATAAAATAATGTACGATAATCTAATATTGTACTTAAAAAATGTTTTTCGAGGGTTGGATAATTATTATAACTTATACCAATCATCAGAATTTCGTGCGAAATGTACGTGCACCACTCTTTATAAACTGGTGACAAAATTAAAAACCTGAGACTATTTATTATCTATGAAAACGTTGATTGAAAAATATCAAAAACCATTGTATTAATTGATTTATTATGATTTTTCGTACACGAATGTACATTCATGTCTTTGTAATTATTGCTGGCTTCCTGTTTAAAACAATTACTACTAATATTACAATACAAGTAATAAATCTTTTGCGAAATTTCAAGATGTAATGTAAACTAAAACGTATAAAAAATATGAAATAGTTTATAGTTTTATTTTTTTGACAGAATTCTATAAAACTTAAATCGTAAAATCAATAAAATAAAGTCTACAAAGGTTGTGTCAAAAGATGAAAAAAAAATTACTGGTATTAAAGATATAAAGAAAGTGAATAGGATGTAATAAAAGAAAGTCAAGGATTGGTAGGACTAAAAATAACCAAGATATACTGTAGAGACTTTGGACAGTTGAAATAGATAGTGTAAGTTTGAACTAAAAGTTTATATATACTTGTATGAAACCGTTTAAAGATAGTTTTTGTTGTAAAAAAAATGAATACCTATATCTTCGTCGGAGTTTTAGAAAAAATAGTTGTATTTTCGTTAAAGATTGAAAGATATGCTTCAAAATTAATATAAAAAGGTAAATCATCAATTATTATTTTCATTGCGTTTAATTGAAGGATCATACATGGTTAATACTATTAACAGCACATAGTCTATGGAGTGATCGTAATCATAATTTAGTCTGTATAGTTGATAATCGTCACAGCTTTTTGTAAAAACATGTTTATCAAAATGTGTAACTCTTGATCTACAGAATGTGGTCTCTAGGGAAATTAAGAAATGTATACATACTGCGTTACTTACAATTAGCTTAATTTTATCATACCGTATATGAAGTTGGAGGGGAGTTTGTAGAACTTTGTTTAAATTATCTACTCATTATATCCTTTAGACAATATTAAATTATCCTCGCATAACATATTTAAATTCAGATTAATGTGTTGTTCGAGGTTGTATTTATTTTAATTTAAGACAGAATATTACGCTTTCATTCTGCTGGGTATATTTTAAAACTACTGAAAATTATAATTGAATTCCATTAAGTATAATACTGATTTTTTTAAACGAGTAATTTTTTTCGTTGTGTTAATTTGTCAGCGTAATCGATATGTACTTGAAAACCGACTTGATGAATATAATGCGATTTTACATAATAAATTAGCGATAGGGAGGAAAAAACAAGCGAAAAAAAGTTGCCTGTGACAATCGCGTCATTGAGAACGACCCTTCAGTGAACACCCCAGCGTCGAGTCTTTTGTTTAATTTTGGACAATCTGCTAACACAACAATTTTGAGAAAAAAAAGGGTAGCCATAAGCCACACGAACACATATAGGTACGTATGCCATCTGTTCCTCGGTTATGTACTTACGTAGTACGGGTGTAATATAAATAAATAAAGATTGTTTTTTTTCAATGTAACATGAATGATCCTCAGGTACTGAATAAATGGTTTCAATTTTTTGAAAAGATCATTTTTAATCTTTAGACACACACACACACACACACACACACACACACACACACACACACACACACACACACACACACACACACACACACACACATACCCGTATGAGGTATTTTGTGAACTCCGTGAGTATTTTATAACATTTGTAACATCCACCCTAAATAATGACTTTAAAAGTTCGGATTTCACACCAATATATAAAAAACCAATGACTTGTATGAATTTGCAAAAATAAGTTGGCAATTGAAAAAAAAATCAATTACACTAAACAGCACATTAATGACATCCACCCTTATGACCTCCTTATCATTATTTAATAGTAAAATAATCAGTAATCCATAGACTATTAAAATAACTGTTAAGTATATCTAAATAATAATTGTATGTAAATATTAATAACATTTTATTTTATTAATATTTTAAAATTATAAATTATATTAAATAAACCATACCAGAGAGGGGCAACATTATATCAGGTTTTGATAGGCCCACAAATATCAGTCTATTCACTATTCTCTTCTACACACTATTTATAATTTTATTTCTCGACACGGAGTTCATAAGGTACGTTTGTACCTTAAGTGTGTAATTTTGTTGTGAATATTACACACGTATTAAATTCGAAATGTCCCTTGTGACTTCCAATATGCAGACTACTATCTACTACACACTATTTATAATTTTTTGGTCGATACGGAGTCCATAAGGTACGTTTGTACCTTAAGTGTGTAATTTTGTTGTGAATATTGCACACGTATTAAATTCGAAATATCCCTTGTGACTTCCAATATTTTGACTTTTATCTACTACACACTATTTATAATTTTATTTATCAACACGGAGTTCATAAGGTACGTTTGTACCTTAAGTGTGTAATTTTGTTATGAATATTACACACGTATTAAATTCGAAATGTCCCTTGTGACTTCCAATATTTTGACTTTTATCTACTACACACTATTTATAATTTTTTGGTCGACACGGAGTTCATAAGGTACGTTTGTACCTTAAGTGTGTAATTTTGTTGTGAATATTACACACGTATTAAATTCAAAATGTCCCTTATGACATCCAATATTTTGACTTTTATCTACTACACACTATTTATAATTTTTTGGTCGACACGGAGTCCATAAGGTACGTTTGTACCTTAAGTGTGTAATTTTGTTGTGAATATTGCACACGTATTAAATTCGAAATGTCCCTTGTGACTTCCAATATTTTGACTTTTATCTACTACACACTATTTATAATTTTTTGGTCGATACGGAGTCCATAAGGTACGTTTGTACCTTAAGTGTGTAATTTTGTTGTGAATATTACACACGTATTAAATTCAACAAACACCCTTATGACTTCCAATATGCAGACTACTGTCTACTACACACTATTTATAATTTTTTGGTCGACACGGAGTTCATGAAGTACGTTTGTACCTTAAGTGTGTAATTTTGTTGTGAATATTGCACACGTATTAAATTCGAAATGTCCCTTGTGACTTCCAATATTTTGACTTTTATCTACTACACACTATTTATAATTTTTTGGTTGACATGGAGTTCATAAGGTACGTTTGTACCTTAAGTGTGTAATTTTGTTGTGAATATTACACACGTATTAAATTCAACAAACACCCTTATGACTTCCAATATTTTGACTTTTATCTACTACACACTATTTATAATTTTTTGGTCGATACGGAGTCCATAAGGTACGTTTGTACCTTAAGTGTGTAATTTTGTTGTGAATATTACACACGTATTAAATTCGAAATGTCCCTTGTGACTTCCAATATTTTGACTTTTATCTACTACACACTATTTATAATTTTTTGGTCGACATGGAGTTCATAAGACACGTTTGGACCTTAAGTGTGTAATTTTGTCGTGAATATTGCACACGTATTAAATTCGAAATATCCCTTGTGACTTCCAATATTTTGACTTTTATCTACTACACACTATTTATAATTTTTTGGTCGATACGGAGTCCATAAGGTACGTTTGTACCTTAAGTGTGTAATTTTGTTGTGAATATTACACACGTATTAAATTCAACAAACACCCTTATGACTTCCAATATTTTGACTTTTATCTACTACACACTATTTATAATTTTTTGGTCGACACGGAGTTCATAAAGTACGTTTGTACCTTAAGTGTGTAATTTTGTTGTGAATATTGCACACGTATTAAATTCGAAATGTCCCTTGTGACTTCCAATATTTTGACTTTTATCTACTACACACTATTTATAATTTTTTGGTTGACATGGAGTTCATAAGGCACGTTTGGACCTTAAGTGTGTAATTTTGTCGTGAATATTGCACACGTATTAAATTCGAAATATCCCTTGTGACTTCCAATATTTTGACTTTTATCTACTACACACTATTTATAATTTTTTGTTCGATACGGAGTCCATAAGGTACGTTTGTACCTTAAGTGTGTAATTTTGTTGTGAATATTACACACGTATTAAATTCAACAAACACCCTTATGACTTCCAATATGCAGACTACTATCTACTACACACTATTTATAATTTTATTTCTCGACACGGAGTTCATAAGGTACGTTTGTACCTTAAGTGTGTAATTTTGTTATGAACATTACACACGTATTAAATTCGAAATGTCCTTTGTGACTTCCAATATTTTGACTTTTATCTACTACACACTATTTATAATTTTTTGGTCGACACGGAGTTCATAAGGTACGTTTGTACCTTAAGTGTGTAATTTTGTTGTGAATATTACACACGTATTAAATTCGAAATGTCCCTTGAGACTTCCAATATTTTGACTTTTATCTACTACACACTATTTATAATTTTTTGGTCGACACGGAGTTCATAAGGTACGTTTGTACCTTAAGTGTGTAATTTTGTTGTGAATATTACACACGTATTAAATACGAAATGTCCCTTGAGACTTCCAATATTTTGACTTTTATCTACTACACACTATTTATAATTTGTTGGTCGACACGGAGTTCATAAGGTACGTTTGTGTCTTAAATGTGTTATTTGTTGTGAATATTGCACTCGAATGAAATTTGACAAACACCGTTATGACTTCCAATATTCTGAATATGATCTACTACACGCTATTTATAATCTTTTAGTTAACATGGAGTTCATAAGTTATGTTTTTATTGTATGTGTGTATAATACTGTTATGAATATAACACGTATTGAATTCAAAATGTCCACTGTGATTAACGATATTCAGAACATCTAATTCAATGTGATTTTTATCAATTTAATTCTATCGTCTTATTAATATTTATTTAAAATGTTGAATGGATGTCACAGTAGCGTTCCATGTTTTATTAGTGTATTTCTGGTTATGGAAGTCACTTAAGTGTTTATATTTTATCGTTGCGTGTAAATGTCATACACGCGTGTAAATCTCAAATTTACGCGCCGCCTATAGTTGAGAATTGGAACTAAATTTGCACACATTTTTACACACATTCGAGTTTTAATGGTACTTGTGACTTCCGACCAGTGGAAGTCATATATATGTTAAAAATTCAGTGGAACTACGAAAATGACGATAATCCTTGTGACATCCGCATTTTGGTGGTCACAATGACACTCGGATGTCACAGTGCCGGCTTGTATCTAGGTTTTGGATGTTACAAGATACGCTATACAAACACACACACACACACACACACACACACACACACACACACATAGACGAATCACAGTGAAATACACTCACCCTTCTGAAGAGAACGGAGTAAATATTGAATGATTGAATGTCGACGTCGCTACACTGATTGGCGGTCGGGTTTGAGATGGGCTTAAGCTAGGAGTTGGCGAATCTGGCACAGCATTTCCATTCCTGTTGAAATACAAAACAGAGCGCATTTCAAAAATGATAAACAAAAAAAAAACAAAAACAATAGCATTGCATTATAATATCCAAAAACATTTTAAAATATGCCATCTTCTTTAATTATTATTACAATACAAATGCAATCATTACTATTGTATTATTATCTTCATTGTCACTTAAGGAAAAAACGCGTGTCCGTATATTTCTGTCGCCGGCCATCCGAATTGATTGTTTAATTGGCTCAATTACCAAGTATAATTTGAATTTATCTTCACTTAAACTGCATTACGATTTATTAACAACAATTGGACGCGTGGCATAACAAGCGCTACACACCATTTCGAATCGAATGAAATTAGCCAAGGACACTCGTTATTCGGTTTAATGGCATATTATTTTACGTACACAGTGTACATTTGATCCAAAGGGAAATAATTTTCATTTCTAAACCAATTCACATATACAACTTTTTTTATCGGAAAACATAAATTATACGTAATAGTATAATATTAATTTAGTCCTACATGTTTCATTTTGTTTTTTTTGTTTTTGTTTTTATTTTTTTTGAAAGTCAAATAGGTATAGTAAACAATGCAGTATAAAACAACGGAATTCAGGTTAAAAAAAAATATTTTAAATAAATAAGTTCTTTGGATGATTAACTGTGCACCTGATAATAAATGTTTACTGTCATTCAAAGTTCATTATTCTAAAATGGTTTAAATTGACTAGGTCCAACGCTAACAATTTGATTAACATATAAAATGCGGGATATATCAACGACATTTGAATGGTTAAAAATATCAAATTAAAGATATCCCGCATGACGCCAACATAATATATCATGAACATATCAAACAATCTTTATAAAATGATTAAGTTATATTCGTAATTTAGTGTTTGGTAACTTAAATTATTAATAAATCTTTATCGAAGTTTAAGATATTCACAACAACGAATGATTAGTTTGATCACAACAACGTAAATCAGGCAATTTCTTCAGTTTTGGTGGTAATTATATAGCTATAGAGTGCTATACTTATACCTACATTTCAATTAACACAGTTGTACATCTTAAATTTGCACGAGTCAGTTGATTTGGTGATAGGGTCTTGAAAGTGTAAGGATGAGGAGAGTGATATTTAGATAGTTGAAGCACTAGTTATGAATAAACATTATTTTATTTTATGTGTGAATATGAATATTGTATTGAATTTGCAATGGTATATGCCATAAAGTACAAGGGTTGGTTTTGTTTGAATTTCATTATACTTAGACGCCTTAAGATTATAATATAAAGTATATATTTATCGTTTAGATAAATATGATTTTAATACTAACCTTGATGGTGACGGTGACGTTGGTCTATCATCTGGGCCGCCGTTCATGCCACAGCTGGCAGGAGATTCACTCCTGTCCGATATATGAACTGTACTAGTACGAGCGTCTTCATCTGGCTCGCTGCCACTGTGCCCGTCGTCTCTTTGTTCACCTTCTAATACGCTAGTCTATGCGTAAAACGCACACAGGGGATAAAAATATTCAAATAAATACATTATATTATTGAATGAATAAATTTGTAAGTCCAGCTAAAAAGAATTATCATGGTATAAAGTACTTGTTTTTTTTTTCTAAAAACATAATGGCAAAGTTATTTACGGTTGAAAAATGATCATCCGGAGGAAACTGTGGTAATACTGTCGTTTTTATTTGGTTTCATGATTTATGACCCGCGGGTCCGGTTAATAAATAATACATTACGTCCGCTGTGAAAACGAGCGTCGTAAAAACAAGAAATGAAATAAATATGGCGCCGTCGACCATCTTGGTTAACTGTAAAGTCGTTTTTTTCTGCAGTTCGTCCTTTTTTTCGTAAATGTGTCTATATATATATATTTCTTTCTTTTTTCATTTTTATATTTTTAATGTTTGTTTGTTTTTTATTGTGTGAAAAAAAGCGACAACTGAAAACTATTTGCTTGACATTAACGAAAAAGCGTTAAGAGATTATTAACTGGCGACAATAAATCAACGGACGCGGTGACAAGCAACTCGGATGATAAATATGAAGGAAAACAGCAAATGCGTATAACGCTGTAGTGTTCGGTTATACATTAAAAAGGGTTAAGACGACATCATAACACCATAAATTTGGATATGCTCTTCGTAAAACACCTGAGGTAAATTAAACTTAACGAATAAATCAAAAACATCATCTCCCTCTAGGTTTGTTTGCCGAAAGGGTTTTCTATAAATAAATAAATCTACTCGCTAGCGGCGAAACAATGTTCTGCAAGATTTGTGACTGAAACCTCTTATTGTTATTGCATATGCTGTGCATTTAGCCATATTTCTCAAAAGCATATATCTCACTGAGGGTTTCTTGAATATCCTAAAGCGTATATTTTTATGACAGTCAAAATGCTCGGGAGTTTATTTCAGACAACATTATATGTGCAAAACTAATATAACTTTAAGATTGATTATAAACCATGAAAATCAGGACGCTCTACAAATAAGGCTTATACAAATAGTTGGAAAATAGCAAGCCATTTAATAGAGCTGATTGTATTCGTATGATGTTTATATTGAATATCAGCTTGTATAATATATTAAACTAACTAGATGAAGTTTTTTAAGTTCAAACATTGTACTTAAATATTTTGCATATGCTCTAGAATTATGACAATTTACATCAGATTTAGTTCTATAAACAGTATAAACTATAAGAGAAAAATTAATAGATACTTATCTTTTAA
Source organism: Therioaphis trifolii (assembly GCA_027580255.1). Classification (NCBI taxonomy): domain Eukaryota; kingdom Metazoa; phylum Arthropoda; class Insecta; order Hemiptera; family Aphididae; genus Therioaphis; species Therioaphis trifolii. Next base: position 52,527,542 of record CM050404.1, read on the forward strand.
ATACGTATTTTATTGATATAGAAATTTATTTTTGGTAAATCGAGTTTATACCAGACTAATCAACACTCTTTTGAATTATAATTATAAAGTTAATTTGATCTTAAATACGAGTTGTTAAAGAATTTTCCTTCCCCCACAAAAAAAGAAATATAGAGGGTATTAATTTTCAGAAATTTTAAATGCATTTTGATCTTATTATTCGATTTTCTCATATAAACTTTACCTATTGGAATATAGCCTTTATTGAGATATAATTGTTTTTGTTTTTATTTTAGTCCCTGTATCAAAGTTTAAATACGATTAGCTTAATAACTTAATTATTCATCGATCAATTTTGGCTGACATGCCCTACACGTTTTTAATGAAAAAGAGTATTTGAAAAAGAGTAATTGAGAGAGCCAAGTTATTAGCCTTCAGTGTAGGTTGATGTACTCTTCCACAAATTATAATTACATGAAAATATAAAATAAAGGTTTAAAAGTTCGTCATATTATTTATTACATCAGTGATTTTATTAAGTTAACCCCTTAAGTGTATTCAATGGCGGCCAAAGCTAACGCGTAACCAAGGCAACCGAACCGTCTTACTTATTATGGCGGCGTCGTTTGCAATGTTTATGTAAAAATAAAAAGATAAACGAAAAGATATTTGCTTTCGTATCGAATCAAATATCAAAAAGACATAAAATGTTGTACTCATAAGATAATTCAAATGTTTTTGGATAAATTTAACATGTTTGTGTGAACTGTGTAATGGCAAATACAAGTAGATTTTTATGTTAGTTTTATTTTTTTACCGTCTACTATTGATATTAAAAAATAGTGGACAGTTTCATATCATGTATATTCACGAAATATTTGTTTACATTGATGTATTGTTGTTTGTCATAAAATATTAATACCATGAGAAATATTTAATTGTATGTTATATACCTGAACACGAGCTTCAGTTAATTGAATTTTAGCTGCTAAATCTTCTCTAGTAAATACATCCGGGTAGTGAGTCTGAGCGAATGCCGTTTCCAGTTCTTCGAGCTAAAATAATAAGCAAACAAATTTTAACAATCATTTAAATTGATTATACAACATATAATAATGCTTCATAAAAAGTGTAATTCATTCGAACACTTATCCTTAATATATCAAAATAAAGTTGAAAAACTAATTGTGATTCTATCAAACCAATCTTATATTTATTCTGATGTTTAATGGCAGTAGGCATACAATCAATCGTATTATTTTATAAGCAAGATAATTTAAAAACAGAATTTCGTGAATCTTCTACAGTCATCTATTACAGTACTACAAAATCGATTATAAATTGTATTTTTTTTTATCGCATACCTGTTGTAATGTAAAAGTAGTTCGGTTTCTTCTTTGTTTGCGTCTAACAAATGAATCATCATGAATCGCAGGATGATATGAATAACTAGTATCTAAAATGAAATAAAACCGCTGCATTTTAATTAATTGTCAAACAAATGGTAAATTAATTGATAATAATTGCATAAATCAACAATTTATTGCATTGATATCTAATATCGAGAGATATGTGTGTGTGTGTGTGTGTGTGTGTGTGTGTGTGTGTGTGTGTGTGTGTGTGTGTGTGTGTGTGTGTGTGTGTGTGTGTGTGTGTGTGTGTGTATAAATAACTTAATAATTAAAACACATTTTCTATATACTTCGAACTTCTTTCATATTGATCTAACTTCAACTGCCAATCTAGCTCTCGTTTTAAAAGAAGCAAAGGTAAAGAGTATTATTGTTCTCAAAATGTCGTACAGTACTTACTTTTTGTTGATAGATTTGGAAAAAAAATATATTTACATTATAAAAATTATCTAAATTTTTAAGGTGTCTTATTAATTGATTAAATATTAAACTCTGATTTTTAGTACTTCATTTTTCGATTTTCTCTATTCTAAAAATTTCGAAACAAACATGAAAACTGTGAAGAAACGTAATGTAGGTGTATAGTTCTATATATTTATTCATTTAGAACCTTTAGTTGGGTTCTTTGTTTTTAATGTATTTTAATTTATGTAATTCTGAGTTTATTTAATTTACTTTTATATTAATTTTAACAATTTTCTTATCTAACATGTGTCTATATTCATTAGATATGATTTATCATTTTCACACTTTTTGTTAGGTTGTATCATTAAAGTTGACTTTAATCTTCTTACATTAAATACGGAAACGAATAACCGGATATAATTTACTCTCTTGTAATTTACAAATAGAAAGGGCTCGTGAAAACATTAGTTAGGTTGTAAATCAATGAACTTACCTACTCGCCCTTGCTTATATTACGTGACTGATGGTGTAAAACTGGAAATGTTGTTAAAGGTCCGTCCTGCCCAGGCAAAACTAGAGTAGGTGAGTTAGAGTGGAGGGAACTGCAAAAGGGGCCGGGAGTATAGTATCCCAGTAAAAGCTATCGTCGCCTAACAACGTTTAACTCCTAAGTGAATCATGGAACAAGACGCCGAGCAGGGCCGAGCAATCCCGAGGGGCTTCGGGACGGATTCTATCCGGAATTTAATTAAGAAGGAATGAACCTAATTATGGTTCAAGAGTAGCGGGGGGAACAGTGGGTTTCCTTCAGGATTGCATTATGGAAATTTTCGTTAGCTGCGCCTTTGAAATATTCATACACAGCTCGGTCTGGCACCGGCGTAATGAGCCGTAATGGTTTTTTGGCAAAGTGGTAGATATATAGTAAACATTGGGATTACCCAGGGTGCTTGCGTACATGCTTAAGATAATCAAATATACCTGTATTTCTACAGAAATTTTAGACAATATCTAATCAAGCTTTTATAGTAGTTTGAAACTAGCAATTTATGAGGTGATAATTATGTTAAATATTTCGAGACAAATATTATTAACAATATGATATTTAATAATTATAATTTATAATTAACCACCAAATGTAGTACCGTAATTGTATATTAAAATTTATTTCAAAACTAAATTTCGAATTTAATTGATAGTGTAATTGATTTTGGTTTTGTACAAAATTTAATTTGATGAAGTATATCAGCGGATAAAACCATAAAGTTTAAATTGGTTCATTATTTCTATTGTATTGTATGTTTGATTCTTTTTATAAATTATGTAATCCACCCAAATTGTTGTATTAAATTTGATTTTTTTACCTATTTATATAATTAACATACATTTATTTAAATGTTATAAATATTTCCAATCATATAAATCTTAAAAATTTAAATGTTTATATTATATGAAGTACGTATTCCAAATACACGTATTGTACTACACTCTGTAAATTTTAATCGTGTATCAAATTTATAAAGATTATAAATAGGTATTAATATTTTATCGCGTGTAATACAAATAGTTATTTAAAATTAAAGTATGATTTAATCGACTTGTTCGGTTTTAAATTAATTAAAAAAATACTATCATAACAATAATTGAATACATCTTTAGAAACCAAACAAATTTTAAAACAACGATGAATTTATTTCCTTATGAAATGGAAAATGTGTTAAAAATCATAATGGACTGAGATTTAGTAAGCTGTATAAATATAAAATACTTAATATGCAAATTAAGCTTTCATATATTTATATTGTGATTGTAATTAAAATTGATTACATATCCACATAGGTATAGATATTTGAAAAATGCCTATTTATATTTTAATTGCATCAAATAAAACACCTGATATTTTATGATAGCTTTGAAAAAATTGAATTGCCCATTATTATTATTATCATCATCATTATTATTATTATAGTTTTGATCAAAGTGTACTGCAGATGATCCCTAAATTCTGACCCTTCTGTAACTACATAAACACTCGTGAACAGTATACGTAATCTTATTTTTCACATTCCAAATACTATACACGGTCCCTGATAGAAAGATTCCCCTTTTTAGATACGACCTCAACGCGTATCATTGATTAATCATGTTACACTCCGTCAGAACACCCGAAATACCAATCGAATTGGACGGGCCAATGCTTAAATACAAATTGTTCGACTGTCAGACAGATGGGCGCCAATTACCCAGCACTGTGGTCCATTATGCACTGCCAGCCACCACGCCGGCCGTGTGTCCCCAAGGGACGGAAGAAATATAATAACTCTTGAACACATACTATCGGGTTACCGTGGTTTTCATGAACATTTTTTTTTTAACGAAACGTTTTTATGTTATTTTAAAAGCTTCATAGGTTTTCGGGATTTTTTTTCTGTAAAATGGGAATTATATTTTTTAAGAACAAGCAAATCGGCTTTAAAATCACCAGTTCTCTCTGGGAATCGGCTTAAACAGAATTATAACATTACCAGTCACGACGTTGAACTCTTCCGGTGTGCACGCGTACCGCAAAGTTTATCAATACGGCTTTTATTTTTCCATATTTTATTCGTATACAAAAACCCGACTGACAATAGTACGGAACTTTTACGGAAACTCAAGCACCGTGAAAACAAGCTTTCGGAAATTGAAACTTAAATTTTTAACCATGTCGCGGATTTTTGAACCCCAGAAAACTTTCATAACAAAGAATTAAGCCTTGTTATTATTATTGCGTACATAGGGATGCCAGTAATGGAGGATAATCCAGACTCATTATTCATGGAAAAATTTTCATTTCCGGAATTAAATTATACCGGGTTATGCGGTTACGTCTGTATAATGTATTTTTTAGAAGCAAAAAGATTATGTAGAAGTTTACTCTACAATATTACGTTGTTAAACCCTGATTTATTGTCGCTATTTTAATGCAGCAAATTTGCTGTTGTTATAGAAGCGTAATAAATGCAATTAAAAAGGAAACAATAAAGACATTTCAGACGAAGTTTATTTTAATCTAGAGTAAACTTATTGGCAAAAAGTAATATTACTTACAGAACATTATACTGGATGCAGTAAAAACTCAAAAAGAGACTCAACCGAAAATATCTTGGTATAACGTGCACAATAATTATGACGAAATAACTCAAAATTTAATTGAATATTTGAAATAAATTTTGTTTTTGTATCAAAATACTTAATGATTTATACACGTATACCATGTATTAATTAATTAAACAAATTTTAGTTGTATAATTTACACACATGGAATAATTTTCATGTGTCGTAAAGATATTTTGTATAGTAACAAACTCGAAAATTTCAAAATTACCTCCACCTGTTTGTATTATTGATGTTGATAATGGTATTTTTAAACAATTTTATCCACTCGGTAGCGTAGATATATATTTGGGGCCTCGCAGCAGAATTAAGTTATGGCTCCTCATATATGTATGTTCACAAAACTCGTTTTTTTTTTTTTTAAACACTATATTATTTTTTTATTATAGTTAATTTAATTTATGCACTTTTACATTATATGCACTATATCTAACAAAAATGTCATATTGATAAAAAAAATTCAAAATTATTGTATGTATAAATTGTATTTACGAGAACCCGTGGCATTACCCTACATTGCCACCCCATAATTATGCTACTGCGACTCAAAAACAAATTAAATTATGTACGTTATGTTGGCGATTCTTACATGGATGTGACGACGAAAACGGATAGTCGATTGAGGGTATCCGTGTTGATGGTGTTGGGTGTAATGGGGGCGCTGGGCAATGATAGCAGAACATTCCGCCAGCTGCTCCTGTAAAATACGAAAACAGTACATTTATTTATAATTGTTTGTTAAATATCATTTATAAACTACAATTTATTTGTTACAAATTGCACAATTACATGAAAGTTTTAGTATTATGAATGATGATAAATCTATAGCTTTTTGTTTTGTTCGATTCTGAATGGAAAAAACACAATCCGTATCGAAAATCATGCAATTACGAGTTAGTATTACTAGTTAGGATTCAATAGACGATAACGCGAAATGCGTAAATGAGGAAGTAAATCATTGGATCATTCACTAGAAATTTGTTAAGCTAAATTATATTTAATTTAAACATAATATGTTATATTATACGTATATTATCATATTATTATTATATATTATAATATCGTATATTATACGATAATTTACGTTTCAATAAAAATAAAGCACATTATTGAAGTATAAGAAAATAATTAAGAACATAATTAACCGTGATAATTGTATAACCATATAATCAATTGGGAATTAATATAATTTTAATGGTGACATGCTTTTATTTTTACTATTCAATTGTTTTCATTTAATTGAGTTTTATTGGTACCATTTTGTTAAGTGACTATCATAATGAATGTAGCCATGTAGGAGTAGGACTATGTGAAAATTACGTCTATTCTATAGGTGTAGATGAATAATTTTATTTATATTCACCGTAAAATTTAAATAACGATCATAAATAAAATTCCAATACGAAATTCGCGGGAAATATAGCATATTCGTTGATTTCAATCTTTACACAGTCTTTTTCTATGCTAATAACTACTAATATATCTTATATATAAATTTGTTTTTGTGCACAATCGTATCATGGGATGCTAATTGAAATTAATTGAATATCGGTTGACCGCATACATTATACAGTACTAACGTATACCCTAGTTATGCTATGCACGTCTTGTTAGTTTTCGTTTAAAAACGTATGAGTAACGAGTATACTTAATCACTTACGTTGTAAAAACTATGTACGTGAATTATCATATTTTATCATCGTTAATTACATAAAATATTTAGATATATTGGTTTTTTTTGAAAATAATTAGAGAATTATTTGAATGGCTGTAATAGCATATGGTTTGTCTACTCAACCGGTTTCTGCCAATTAAAAACATGTAGGCGAACAACTTGTATTTTGCCAATACCGTATACTACATGCGAACATTCATTGTCAACACCACGTCCACGACCGTGCAACTGTCCTACTTGGCCATCGTCCTTCGTCGCTATTAAATCAAATTCCAATAAAACTTCGACGTGCGTGTCGATTTGTTTTCCGCTTAATTAGGACGGATCCATTTAAATTAATTTAGCCAATTTATACGTCTGTTATCGTTTCCCTCATGCACTAATTAACCAACGTAGGGCTAGTGTTAATTATTTGTAATATGGGACCTAATAGAAACCCGTCACCCGTATATTACAATTACTACGAATACAATACGCCTTCCCCTCTAAACTCCGCTTTTACCCTCCCCGCGATCACCTCCTGCCCATAAGTTATAATACTTAAGCCGACCAGGGCCTAATTGAAATTAAAAGGGTACACACTATACCGTCCTCCCGTTGTTATTGCCCATTTAAATTAGTGCATACATAGCCTACACCGACTTCGTTAAATTAATTAAAAGACATCTATTTCGCAGATGTTAGAACGTGCAATTGCACAATCAACTGGTGCTTCCTACACGCATGCAACATAGTCGCGCACATCGAGTCTTTTTGAAATATTATTACGGCCGTTATTGGTATACATAAACGCTCGAAATTTTTATAATTTTTAACATAAATTATATTGATATTATTTGCAAAATTACACGCCACCTTGGTGAAAATCTAACTTAGATTCATTGGCGCCGACTTCACATAAGCAGTGGACGCAATCGCATCCGTACTCTGATTTTAACGGGGGCAAAAATATTCATTCAAGAACTAAGAATTACTTATTACCTAAATATAGTTTAACTAGTTTAAGATGAAATAATATCACACTTATACACATTCTTATGTGGGTATATAATATGTTTTTTTAATGTCATACGAGTTATGATTAATAGCCTTCTTTTTTATTATGGTTTAAAAAATAATAATATTTAAAAGAACCTTACAAATTTTCATTTTTAAAAAAATCCGAAAATAGCAATTTTGTAGAGTTGCCTGTTAATTGATACTACGAAATTTTCTTAATCAGTCGAACAATAATAATAAATAAATCAGAAAATTTATAATTTATAATTTTTAAAAATACAACAAATTTTACGGTATTCACACTTTTCAATAGATAGATAATGCTGTTCAATAGACAATAAAGAACACATAATTACACGTTGACACTGTCTGTACCTCATATTTTAAATTATTTTTCTAATTTTATACAATTAGCAGCTTCAGGTAGATTTCAAAATATTTTTATTTTAGTTTTTATAAAAACTAATACAGCGAGTTGGAATCATTTTCGTGAATTGTAATATAAGTATTTCATTTAGGCCCCATTGATAAAATCTAAAGTCAGCGCCAATGCTTGGATTAGATTAGAACACTTAGGTGGTATGTTTATTATAACACCGTGTCGCCCAGCTTATGTATTTTACGCATTAACGTTTTAACGGCAAGCTCCAGTTAATTAATTGTTCAATTGACGAACATCGCGCGTTAGTAAAATTTGATATGGGTTCATTAGAATCTGCACAATTTAACTACAGTTTAAAAAACGACGGTGTATAGAATTACATTAATAATGGTCAAAACTTTGCATAGTAGCCTGTGCAGTACTTGGCCGTATAGTCCATATATATATATATATATATATATATGATACTAAATTACAGACGAGAGTTCGAAAACGCTGACAGAAACAATATTATCATATGACAAAAGGGTCTTCTCAGTGCACTCACTGCAGTAGCCAGACGTATATTACCAGGGCGTATTATATTTGAAGGAATGCAATTTGTTCATTAAGTTGCCGCATGTCAATTTCGCAAAGTGTGTGTTGTTTATTGCTAACTCATCCTTGCTAAATAAATGTGATGTCGATGTAAAATATCACAGATAAACACAAGAATTTAATTGAAACAATCTAATGTATAAACAATGGTATTTGATTTACTTATATTACATCGAATAGTGATTTAAGTAATTCATACACAAGGTAGAAAAATGTTTGGATAACTCGTAAATAAAAATTAACTTGTTACAACTCCAGAATATGTACATAAATAATCCTATTTATTTAATCAGTTAATTTAAAATTATAAATTTATATATGGTTAAATCAAAGTAAATATTGAGATGTCAAAGTAGAAAAAAGAACAATTCTATATCCATCCAAGCAATTACAAATTACGTTTATTTTTTCTTTGGTCCAATATTGGAGGTAGAAAAACCGAGGGAAAACATTTAAATCATATTCGTGAAGATTAAAAATTCATTAATTAGATTTATAGTTATTTATTCACAACAAAAACACAATGTATTTATATTGTATATAATCGTGTTAATTATTGAAACAAATAATAATCAATTCTACAATTAAATGTACCTACTGTGCAAATGGAAGTAAAACAAATTATTCCAAATTTTATTGATTGATTAGAGGATTTATGTCAACCCATTTTTAAGTAGGAAATATCATCAGTTGAAATTGAAATTTTGGAATTCTGTACTGTGTACACGTGCTAAGTTATCGAAAATGGTCAAAAGACTGTTTATACAAACGATGGTCGAGTACTTGAGTATAATAAAGTTGTTATATATTTATACACTCGTATAAAGAAAAAGGTTGTGTGTGTCTTTGTCATGATATAATCGAGTTTTCCAGAACGTTTCTAAGAGTCAGGAAAACATTATTTTAACACTCAATTTCGTTCGTCAAGTCGACCGCCGCTGGGCTGGTTGTAGGTGTATAAAACGGTGTAGAATGGCGACAAAATACAATAGTGTGTATAATACAATGCTTTCGTGTGTACTACGTCTGAGACTCAATGTTTGTTGCAACGCCTGTTACAGAGCTGTACCTACGTGACTGTCGTGCTTAAGTGGATCGCCACTCGTTAATGCTATAGGTATAGGCTATTGGGAGTAAAAAGGTTGGATCGGATTCTACGTAAATTGTCGTCACCCGAACATCATCGGTCTAATATTCGATTTTCAACCGGAACCGGAGGTGCCGATTTGTGCCTTGATTGACTTGCATCAGACGTCTCTACAAAAGCCGTCTCGTTATGGGTCGTGTACACGATTTTGTTGAGTTTTTTTCTTTGTGTGTACGTATAATATATACATACATACATAATATCAATATGACTATATACGATTTGTGCAAAACACGTAAAACGCGTATAAACAGTTGACAAAACAATTATGTTAGTTTTGGACGATATAATTAATGCTTCACGTTATATCAATCATGCAGTTTTTTCGACGATCTTCATATTATATATTGTCATAGAGGTACAAAAATTCCAATAGAGAACTTAATTGTATTTTAATAATTTGAGTAATTCCAATCAAAATATCTAAAAATTAATATATGTACCATGAAATATGGTACCTAACAAAAGACACAACTTTAACATTTTTTCTTCAAATGTTGTACAAAACTGTAGAAAACGAATGAAAAAATAACTAAACTATGATATTATATGACTTATATAGGTATATTATAATACGTATACACAGACAAAGCATTTTTCTTATTTATAGTCAGTTAATAGAAATAGCAAAAAATACCTTATTGTTTTACAATTTTTATTTATTTTTTCTCAAGTTTAACTTAACTAACGGTAGGTATATAATATAAAATAACCTTAGATAAAAGAGTGTATTAGATTGCTTGCTTGTAAATTTGAATTTGAATAAGGGCTTAAAAATTTTCAATCGATGGATTCAATGAATGCTTATATGCAAAGTCGTAACCAGGAGTGTTTAGGGATCAACCCCCCCGAAAATCATTTTCAAAATACAATTTAACTAGTTTTGATTTATAAGTAGTTAAGTTGCTGAGACAAAAAGTATATAAGCTTCATAAAATCGTATAACTGTTTAATTTCAGTGTTAATATAATAGATAATACTTTTTCAGGTTTTAATATTTTTAGACAAAATACGTTTTGTAATATACATTCCACCCCCTCCCCCTTAAATGTTGAAGAGCTTAAATATATTAATATTTGATTATTAAGTATAACACATCATGTATGGATTATTTAATTGAAATACATGAAAATTTAAAATAAAATATTTCTTTGAACGTAAAATGATGATATGAAATCTAATTATAGCGTTGAAGTTAAATATATTTCACCTGGTATTTACGGGATTAAATTTCAAATATTTTTAAAATGCTCTATTTAAAAAAATCATAGAATAAAGGTACTATCGATTAATTTTTTACATTTGTTAAAAATGCGCTTCTTCACAACAAAAACAAAGATTAGTAAATGTTAAGAATGTTTTGTATTACTTTTCGGAAAATTCTAATTTAATATTCAATATTTATAAAACGACTTTCATAATACATGTGACCGAGATCGAGTTGCAAATTATATTAAAATGTAACGAAGTAAGTTTAAATCAAATTTTGGTAAACCGTTATAAAATTACTTCAGAATATTCATTCGTTTGAACGAGATAATAAAGTTTTAAATACCAAATTAAGAAATTACGAAAAGCGAATATTCATTAAATTAAAATGCAATGTTAACATTTTCCGTGTCTTAAATAAAAAAGATATTTTTATTAGTAAAAAAATTCAATACTGTAAAAGTTGTTTTGTACTTGTATTCTGTTCGTTATTTAATTGAGCGTAATGTGTTAATTAAAAAAAATGACAATTTGTACTGTCATTTAAACGTCAAGACTAGTTATCAAACGAATCTTTTAAGATGATGCAGCGTTTAAATAAATTGACTTGATATGATACTTATTGTTACACTTTATTTTCTTTTTAACTTAGTATAAATACTTTTCAAAGACAATAATATTATTTATATATGCATATTGAGTACCTATACATTCTTGGAATATTGTTTTCCATGAATAAAACAATACTTTTAAAATGTTTAATATTATTCAGAAAACTGCTAGACATTTTGATTTTAGTGTAACGTCAAAAATAAATAAATATTATAATAAAAAAACAAATAAAGTTAACCATTATTAAATCATTTTCTTTAACCGAAGACATAATTATTATTGATCACAGATACAACTAATTTTATTTTCAAACAACATAATTTATTTAAAAGTATATTTTTATTCGTATTAACATTATTAAAATGTAAAATCTTATTTGAATAGAAATATTAATAATAAAAAATAACTACAATGCGTTTAAAACAGAGAGATTGATTACCTATGATGGTTTCGGTACGCTCACATTAGTACAGGATCGCGGTGGCTATAATAAATAATACTTATTCACTCGTAAGAGAAACCACTAATGATTTCATTCAAAAAGCAAATTTGTACTTCGGTTTACTCTAAAATGGACTTTTGAGAATGTTTCGAAATATTTTCTTGCAATAAAATAAGAATTTTCGTGCATTGATTCGTTTTGAATTCGTCTATAGCTATGCATGGAGCATAACGTAAACTGAATAATAGTGCGAATAATAATTCATAGGTATAGGTATCAAATTTTCATGGCTGATCGTTATGACTTTTATAATAAAGATAAAAAGCACTTACCGAACGTACCTACCCACACCTAATAATACATTATATTATACACGTATAAATTTTTAATTTGTGTTTAACTCGAAAATGTTTTAAGGCAGGAGGTCACGTTTACGTAATTTAATAATCTGCTGCTTTTTTACGTGTTTCGATGTAAATTCGCTGTGTTTTTTTTTTTTTTGGTACTCTATAAGAATTATCATTTATCATGTATTCAATGTTTTTAATTACATTTTAATTAATAATTATTGTAATGCACGTAGTAAAACGTGAACTGACAGTGAATAGTGCCGGTGACTATTTTTAATAGTCGAACAATGAACATAATTAATCGTATAACAAATAACACATTTACCAAACATATACCTACACGTCCTATGATAGGTAAATCACATATGACTATAACCCATATGTATGAATTGTTAATTAGAGTTTAACTGTTAAACATATTAGGACAGGTGATCACGACTACGTAATTATAAATAGTTAGCTTCTTTTTTTGTTTTTAATGCTCAAATGAATCTCGATTGTACAGAAAAAAATATGATCACCGATGTATAATATACATTGTATATATATATAAATATAAACACGACTATTATAATCTACGTTAATCAATATACGCCGTATATTACACTTGCATTTATTACAATATATGTTCGCTCGCGATATAGTCGTCGTGATTTCCCGCCCGCGGTTTTCCACGGTTTGTCGGAAATCACCGCTGGTATAATCACCGCGGCCGACCGTGCCGCGGTACACAAACGTTCAGCGTGACACTTACCCTTGCTCAAAAACGGTTTAATTTTTGAAGGATCGTTTTCCGCCTCGGAACGTCAGCTCTCTACGACCCGTACGTCGCGTTCGTGACGACCGTCGCAGTGTACGACAGTAAAGTTACAACGACAGCGAGGAAGGCGGCGAGTTCGAAATTTCGAGAAACCGGCACCTCACGGAGACGACGACGACGACGACGACGTCGGCTTGCTCGCGACGACAGCGGTGCAGGTCATGCTCTGTGCGCAAAGTCGCGGTCGCCGGCAGAACGAATATCGGCCACGAAAAACGGCGGCGAGTCGACGACGACACTCGCGCGCGACAAAAACGACGACGAGACTTTACGGTGGCGGGCCGCGACGACGGTATGGCAATATTATAACGATAATAACGGGGTGGTTAATCGACGCGATCGTATAACAACCGTCGTCACACGACGTGTACGTAGAGATCGGTCACTAGAGAGAGTAAGACAGCAGCGACAGAAGTAGCAGCGATGCGACGGTGTCGGTGGCGGCAGCGGCAGTAGCAGCAGGAGCAGCAGCGAGCGAGCGACGTCGACGACCCGGGATCCCGTTGTCGTCCGCGGACTGATAAGGACGCGTGTGCGGCACACCGCGGTCCCGTCGCCGCCGGTCGACGTCGGAAGGCCGCGCGCGCGTCCCGGTGGGCGTGGTACACGGCGACGGTCCCTTCGCGAGATACCGGGCAGGCACCGTTGCACCCGCCCACGTCACCGTTACCGCCGCCACCGTGGCCGTCGCCGCCGTCGTGACACCGACACCACCACCGCCGACGCCGCCACCGCCGTCTACACCACCACCGCCACCACCGCTGCCGCCGCCGCCGCCGTCGGCACACTCGCCGCCGTATAACATTATACAACGTATTAATACGCGCCGGTGGTCGTCGTCGCGTTTTAATTACCTGCGCCCCCGTGCCGTCCCCGCGCTATCGTCCGCCCGCCGTCACGTCGAGCTGCAGGTGATCGGCCGCGATCCGTTCTACGTGTTACGTCCAACCGTACGCACACACGCGCACGACAAACACGATTCGGGTTTAGGGATTGACGAGGGACACCTGCGGCACCGCCGCCCTTCGCGTTCGTCGGCGAGACGGGCTCCACGCGCGCACACCTGCACCGCGGAAAACCCCGGTATAGTCGCCGCGAGTATTCGACGATTTCGCGATCGCCGGTCAGGACTAAACACTCCCGCGACGGTTTTCCTCGGATTGCGAGAAAGCCCATCGCGAATGAATTAATTGACGATATCACGTCTATGATGGCCAACCTTATCTGCATCATTGCTCATCGCGCAATAGATAGGTACCTTTACCAGGCCCGGATAAAGGGGGGCCAAAGGAGGCCGTATATACTTAATTCGTAAAATGACTTTAAAAAATTCAGTTTTATATATATTTTTTGCATTAATTTTTTTTTTTGTCACCTGTATAATCTATAAACTACCAAAGTACCAAACTTTGACTTTTGTCATTCATGATTTTGATGTCTCGTATTTCATGTTATGATAATATTTTATATATTATAGAATAGAACAAGTTATTTTATTCTATGAATAATTTTGTTATCTTACTATGAAAATTGATAACTAATGTTACTCGCTTGAGCTGTCTCAAACAGCAGAAGACTATAATACAGTGTGTTCAACGATAAAGGTAACACGAAATACATTTTTTTTTAATTGCACCTCCCATTTTTTTAGTTCAAATTTGAATTATGTAAATATTTTTAAGCAACTTTGTCCTATAAAATGTTGCTCTAACTTCAAAAATGACTAATTGAGAATTACTTAAATTTTCGATTTATAACATTTGAATTCATCGTACTTTTCAATTGTCTACTTAGAGTTTTACGAATTGATATGTGATTTTGTATTATTTTTTCTTAAAAATTAAGTGTACAGTCATCAGTACACAGTACTAGTAATTTACATAACTTCTGCAGACATTTTAACACAAATTTCTCGTAAATGGTATAATTTTGGTTCATTAATTAAACAAATTATCACATATTTTATCATTTTAATTCAGTATAAAAACGAAATTATGATTTTGATAAAGAACTTTTGGATTATTTTTAAGTATGTTTCATGCATTATGTTTAGATCATAAGAGACATTTAAAGATTACGATGTTTGAAAGGAAACTATCTAATTGTCAGGTATGTGATCGAAAATGGCTTAAGTATTCGCCAAATCAAGGAACAGTATATTGTTTTATGTGCAAACTATTTACTAGTTATTATGATAGCCCATATTTTGTAAATAATAGTTTTGATAATTGGAAAAAATATCCGATCATGAAAATAGTATTGAACAGAGAAGTGCTGCAGTAACAAAGTGGTTACTTATCTACTAATGAATCAGCATTTTCTTCGCACGTCTGTACTGACCACCATAAATGATTATTAATACTTGATTTCCATAAAAATACATCGGGATATTTTTTCTCTAATGTCTTTATTATTTTCATAAGACCCTTTGACATGTGCCATATGTCAAACTCATGATTTATTTCGGGGTGCTGGGTCCGGAAAAAATATCGAATACTTCTATGACGGTCAGATAAAAACAGTTGAATGTTACAAGCATATTCTACAATTAATTTTTGCATCAACATTTCGCATGTGGCTCTTTCGAGGTCACCCGTGACCATCCCTTTTTGGACTAATTGAAAATCAATTATTTTGGAACTATTATTTTTCATTTATTTTATATTAACTATTAACTATTCCATAACCCAATAAATGCAATATTTTGCACAAAACCCCAGCAAATCGTATTGGCCATCACCAGCAAACCAGATGTTGGATAATGTTTTTAAATTATTTATATTATCTTGTTTGTGATAATTCCAAACATTGTAATCCCTAGGTCCAATATATTTGTTTATGATTTTGTCATAAGATGTTCTAAGAACATTGTTCTTGAGAAAAATCGTAGATTCAATACTTGACGAAATTCAACCATTTGCGCAAATAATATACCTACCTGATAACATTAGTGCCGATTAAATGCTGTGTATGCAACACATATTACCAATGCTCTTTTTCAAATTTTTTTTTTCTGTAAGTGCACTGAAACGTATCATTTTTTTCACATACGTTAGTAGTAGCACACAGACGTGAACCTTGAATAAAATTGTTTAATGATAATATTTTCGACCCACACACATTACAATTATTAAAAATCTTTGATAGACATTCCCAAAAAACGATAAAACACCCATTCTTATATGAATTTATTGATGATTTAACATTTTTTGACTTACAAGTGTTATAATTTGTTGGCGATTCTGTAGTCTCGTCATCACTGGTATTTTCGCTGTCCTCGGATTCCGATTCTATTTCAAACAATAAGTCATTTTTTTTCATAATTAATTATTCTGATCAAATTTTCGTTTCCCAATTTACACTGTATACCTATTTCACTTGGTTTTTTAATTTTATTATTGACGTCTGGCTCCTCAAGAGCTGAAATTTCTTCAAAACACGACGACTTTGTTACCATTTTTTTCTTCGGTGTACTAGTTTTTATTACATCATCAATTATTTCTGTTTGGCCTTTTTTCAAAATATGCAGTGATTCTTGCCTGGAATTCACAGATATTTTTGAATTGCTTATACCAATTTGAATACTAGATACAGCAAAAAGTTATCCTGAAGAAAACGGATTATATATTAGTTTTCAAAACCAGTGATTCATATAATCTATTTCTTATTATAATAAATCAAACATTATAATTCATAATAATATCGTACATAAAATAATAATATGTAATTTGTTAGTTTTATAGTTGTTTAAAATCTACTACACTTCTATTCAATTTTGTGTACTCACAAATGAATGAATATATTTTATTTTGAGGTTTTTACACATTTATTTTAGTTCTTATATTATCAATTTTAATAAAAAATGTGTTAATATATTAAATAACGGATTACAATATTATTAAATACACCTATGTATAATAACCTATTTATGTTTGATATTTTATATATTTTCATTTTTTGTCTTTCCTATAAACTACCCTGAAACAAATTTCAACACAATAAAAATAATATGACCATCTAAAGAAGTGTATAACCTTTTTATAAATGTACTTTGATAACTTGTACCTTTAATCAATTTTTCTCTATTATTATTTTTATCACGCGAAATAAATTCCACGTGTGTATATTAGATACAGCCCGTTGCGTCGGACGGTGTTATTTTATGACTTCACGCGTAAAACGCGACTTATAATTAAACATGGAACCAATTGTCCGACAACAGTTTTAATACCACCAAAATTTTTATTTTTCAAAGCCCTGTACATTAACATAATAAAAAAAAAATAGATTTTTTTAGTTGTATACTTGTATAGTCCTTTAAGAACTTTATAGTTAGAGGTTGTAGAGTCTTTTAGATTTTTTTATTTTGACAGATTATTACCATTTGATTTTGCTGGGGTTCTAGGTATCTTATTTCATTATCTGCACAACCTCCTCATGTTATAACACCATACTGAAAAATTGATATGTGTGTATATATATATATATAATACATTGTATACCATGCTCATAATTTTTCTAGGTAGGATTGAGTTTAGTTTGCACATTTTAAAAATAATTGACCTTGACACGCATAATCATATCACTAATATGTATATTCCATCGTATATTCCGATCAATAATTATATCTAAGTACTTGACTCTTGTTACGCTCTTTATTTTTTGACAATTACAATGATTTGAATTTGTATTACAAGAATTTATAAAAATATCGTCAAACGGTATGTTCGTTTTATTAATAGAGAATGCGAAAAATTCAATTTTTTATAGTTTTAGTCAACTTTAGATTTGAAAATTTTTTGAAAACTTTATTCACTTCAGTACTTTTTATACTTCTTACATTAAACCAAGATTCACTTGAGAAAAGTAAGCATGTGTCATCTACGTACGTAATAATTTGACCATCTATACTCATATTACAGAAATCATTAATCTAAAGTGTAAACAAGATGGGTCCAAGAACACCACCTTGAGGTACCCCTATGTTATTATTTTTTTTTCATTTATGAAAACTATCTATTTTCCATTGTTTAAGTATATTATAAACCAGTCAAGACTTTCATTTATTTATCCTTATTCCTAGTAAAATGTTATTTAGCTTATTTTGGTCAATTGTGTCAAATGCTTTCGCTAGATCCGAAAAAACCGCCAAAACTTTTTGATTATAATAAATAAATTTAGTTGTCTCATTAAGTGCATCAGTCGTGCTTTTTTCCCATCGGAAACCAAAGTGGCTTTTCGATAGAAATTTTTTTTTCCAGGAATGAAATTAGTCTGATTTCACTATTTTTCCTAATATTTTTGAGAAATTGTACAATAACTATATAAGTCTATAGTTTAATATATTTTCTTTATTTTCTGTTTTATTTAATGGTTAAAAATCGATAGTTTGAATTTATCGGGGAAGACACGTTGTTTTAAGCTTAAATTATAAATCTATGAAAGAGGACCAGAAATATAATTTGATATTAGTTTTACAATTTTTATTGTTATTTTATCAAAATCCGCCGCAGTTTCATATTTTAAAATGTTTGTAATACCTCATACTAGAGTTTTTTCAATATTTTTTACAAAATAAGTATTAAAAGGTAAATCACACACTTTATCAATACATTTTGGAGATATATCTCTGAAATTTTTATTATATATTGCACCTAAACTAACAAAATAATTATTTAAAATATTCGCAGCTTTGAAAAGTTTTTCTTGAGGGTTAATTATTTGACCATTATTCTTTAACTTAATTTAGAAAACTACGTTTTTGTCATTATTTTTAGCAACTGATAGTTTATTTATTACTTCCCATGTAAGTTTAGGGTCAGATATTATTTTGGAAAATTTATTTTTATAATTACTTATTTTTGGTGACGGGGAATTTATTTCTATATTTTATATAATAATTACGTAATTAAGTGTTATTTGGATGTTTTTTAAATTTTTTTAGACAATTAATTTTTTTTTTATTTGCAGAGATTAGTAGATCTTTTGGCCTCTAGTCTTTAATTCTTTTGTTTTTAAACTTTTTTTATTAAATAGATTTTTCAATAGCATTTAATATTCTTTCATAAAACAAATCTATTATTAAATTTATATTTGATTTAACATACAAAAATGACCAACATTCATATTTTCAAATTTTCTTCAAAGGGTTATAGTTTACAGATTTAAAAAAATAATTTTATTATCACTACCTTCAAAATTAGACATAGGTATAGCAGTTAGTAAAAAAAAATATGTACTTCACCCCATCGGATAGTCTTCGTTACTCGGACGAGTTAATGGAGATTGATGTATTGAATTTTAAAGAAATGATAGACTATTTATTTAGTTAAACAATTCTGAGCAAAGCTTCAGAATTACAATATACCGTTTGGATGGAGCAGTTTCTTTAAATAAATAATGTTGAAAATTGATGTAAAAACAGTTAGTTACGTAACAATTGTAAAATAATTCATTTAAGCGCCTTTAAAAAAAATTCTCTATTATGATTTTTGAAATATTTTTCAGTGTCGTCAGTAAAGTATATGAGTAAGATCATATTAAATTTTCAGGAGATGTCATAAAATATTAAAAATATACCATTCATACACTTCATTAATTTTCGTCTACTTTTCGGAATATTTAAAAAAAATAAATTAACTTGAGTAATCATGTTTGACAAAGAAGACATTTTTTTTCATAAAAAGTATTCAAAACATCTTGTTCTATCTGTATTCAAAGTTTAATTATGTTTGGATAGACCAATTTCTTCAAAACAATTTTTAAAGTTTAAAATTGACGTAAAAACAGATTATTACGTAAAAATCGTATCGTAATTCACTTAAACGCTTATAAAAAAATCATGAGTCACGATTTTTGGAATTTTTTCAGAACCGTTAGAAAAGTGTAACAGTTAAGTTTTGAAATTAAATTTTCCAAAGTTTTTGTCAAATATATAAAACTTAATTAGGGATAAACTTTAAAAAAACAAGATATTTTCAAAATTCTATTTTTAGCCCAAAAATTATCAAATTTTTTTAAAACATTTTTTGAAGCATAGTAGTATAGCATAGTATAAGCATAGTAGCATAGTAGTACGTCAATAATATACGGTGAAAAATTCAAGTTTCAACATTTCTTTTGGATTAATAACGTAATTACTAATGTTGATTTAATGAAAATGTCGTTTTACGTTCGCCGTTTTTGGTCCATTTGAGGCTGTTTTTTCGGTCGACTGGAAAAATCTATCGAGATGAGTGCTTATTAAAATCTCAAAATACCATCTACATCGAATTATAAACTTGAGAACATTTTTTTAATTCTTATACTTACTTTAATTTCTTGAGATGATTTCTGACAACGATATTAGTTGAATAAATAGTACCAGGAAGGCCAATTTCCGACCGTAAGATATCGTAGATCTCCGATCTATTTATTAGTAAATAAGGTGCGGTTATTTTACACTGTATTGTTTTTATGCACAAAAAGTATACTTATTTTTTTGTAAGTAGATTTTCGTTAATAAATAAAAAATGTTCAGAAAATTATAGCTTGCAAAAGTCACCCTTAATGTATAAACTTGATATGTTGTGTTTTGAAATTTTACTATTTTTTACTAATTTGTTTTCGAAAATAATATTTGAAAAATAAAATCTTAAAATTTCAAGCGAATTTTTTATCTTTGTATATTTATAAATTTATATTTTTTTAGGGTATTATGAAAAAAAATATCTTAAAGATTTTAAGGACGCTCTGGCCAATGAATTCCCCAACTAAGACATATACAGGTTGTTAGAGAAAAGCCTCAGGAATCAAATGGTATGGGTCTTATAGTCGATTGTCGTGCAAAATTTTTAGATATAAGGGTGCAAAGATAAATAAATATTGCATTAGTCTTATGGGGAGAATTCATGAAGTTAATTATTTTTACCATGAAATCGCGAATTCCCCAATGCAGATAATGATAAACTGAAAGTTCAAAGCTTAAAGAATTTATTGGTACTTTCCGAATATGAGGTATACGTGGGAAATTTCGTGTAATTAAACGAAGAAAATTTTATAATTTATGATTTTAAAATACATTTTTTTTCCATAAAATAATTTGTAAACTGCATTTAATAAAAAATATTAATATTTACTTGATAAGTATATACACGGAAGTTTGAATTTGAGTTTTGTATTAGTTCTTTTTGCAGAAGTACTGTTTAATAAAATGTTTCATAAAATGTAAAATTAAAAGATATTAACCATTAAATTTGTGAATATTATTTAAAAAATTAATTTTTTGAATTTTTAAAAGTATTATTTGTATCATTTAAATAGTTAAATGTGTATTATTTTTTTTTATCACTCAACGACTGGCCGTCGGACACGCTGGGGGTCCGATGCAGGGAGAATCTGGGGGTCCGATGCAGGGAGAACGCTACATGCAGGGAGAATCGAATTGTAGGTTACCAGAACCCAGAACGTCGCGTTGTCATCATCGCGGTCCCAAGAAAGGTTTTCCCAAGGTGGATATATATCCACCTTGGGTTTTCCATTAGCAACGTATAAAGATATGAACTATCACGTCACGCGACGGTGATATGGAAGGGGAAGTTTGGGCGGCCACGCTAGCCGCCGTCCGTTGCCGTACCGCGAACCTCACCCACAGATACTTTTACTGTATAAAGATTTTTTATGAAAACTCATAGAAATGAAATTTTCTTGAAATTTTGACCAAGTCCATTGGATTCCTGAGATCGGAAACTCTTTATATATGAAATATAAGAAAAATCGTTAGATCCGTTTTCGAGATGGCATGACTGGAAATAGGTACATACAATTCCTTGCTCGTTATATAGTATAAGATTTATCAATTAACTATATCTCTTCTGGTTCCTATGTTCTTTTTTTCTACCGTAAACTACTATGCAAAATGCAATGATTGACAAACCAAATGGGACTCTCTCCCAACTAAGTTTAAGACTTGGTATAGGCATATAGTTTTCTTAATTCCTAAGCATCGTGGTTTAAAGATTTCGAGATTTCTAGACGCATAATTGTGAACTACACTCGCTTATGAATAGGACACAGCTTAATAATTACCACCATTATTTTAAACTCAAACTAATCTCTAACGCTTTCTGAACTTGACATCAGGAGGAATCGATTTGAGATTTTGATCATATTATCTCTTTAAAATGCCCTACCCTCCTTTTTAGAAGACAAGTCCTTTTTATTTTCCATTATTCTTTTGACTTTTTTAATCCCGATTTTAAACTTCATAACTCTCGTCCCATTCTTATCATTCTTTCTCTTGTTAACTTCATTAACGCCACTTCCTAATTTAAAATTGATCTGTATTTAATAAATGAAAAATATTTTTTTTTACTTGTTCTTTTTTATCATCTAATGTAATTTTTGTAATCACCTTGCTTTAATTATGTAAATATAAAGCAAATTAAAAATATATAATATGTATATATCTATAATCACCTATTAATAATATTTTTGTAAATAATTAATTTAAATACGTCACTTGCAAGTAAATAATCGTACTAAACTAAAATTAGTTTTAATTATCAAAACGATTTGTGTTGGTATTCAATTTTTTTGTAGTTTATTTGATTTTGGAAATATTTTAAGACTGTATTTATAATATCTCTATACTATATTTGAAAATTTAATATGATTATTATTTATTATTTAATCAAATGTATTAAATTAAAAAATAATAATGTGATTGGTTTTTTAATTTATTCAAACAATTTTTTGGTGACAGAAAACGAGAAAAGTTAAAAATTAATAAATAATATGGAAGTTGACATATTAAAAGGTGTAATAAATTTCATCAACATTCTACAAAAAAATACATTTTCCTCAAAAAACATAATGAGATGTTCAAATTAATATGAAATCATAAATCTACATTTAAAATTAAATCAATCATTAAATCATTATTAAAATACGTATATTTCAATTTTCGGATAATTGAATTTAGGCAATAATGGCAGTTAAATCACCATTGAAAATATTATTCATAACTCTATAAATTATAATTGCATAATTATACATTGATTTTAGCGTCACCGTTCACTGGTTTCATAATCACAAGAATTTGTATGTAGTATATAAATAAATTACCTTGGGCATTGCATATTGTAACTTAATAACAAGTTTATTTCACTGTTTAACATAAAATAGAGGCATTTAAACATTCTGAATGTCTTTTACATCTACAGATTAATAACGATATAACCATGAACGAAATAATATTCAATAATTATAATATATGATATATTAAAATTCTTGTTCTTGCGAGTCAGTATTGATTGCCGATTGGTAAGTAAAAAAGTGGAGTTGATTTATCATTATTTTTTCAAATAATAGTTTTGTGGTAAAGTAAATATGTTATTTTATCTATTTATATAACTAAAAAATTGTATTTTTTTAAAGATTTTTTTAAATTCTTTTGACTTAATACAAAATAGTATTAGTGACTAGTAAGTAAAAGTTTAAATACTTAAACTTCATTAAAATAGTTCAAAGTACATTTAAATCGTTGACGAAAAGCATACAGAAATTGCGTGTTGGCCATTTAGAAATGTTATTAATTTAGAATCATTCATCTTAGTACACAATATTTATATTTTATAGCTATATTATTATTAATTAATGAACATATAAATTTAAAAAAACTCAGTGTCTTAAGGTAAATTATAAAATTAGAGTAAAAATCGTTTAATATGCATACCGTATAATTTAGTTTAAAACTATCCAATATATATAAAATAAATATGAATAAATAATACAAAAAATATGTAATAAAGTATTACAGATTAGGCTAAAGTTTATTTTTTAATTTAACTTGATGATAACTTTTTAAATTGAAACCTATTGGTAATACAAATTAATTCTACATTAGGTCTTCTAGACAACACGTTTATTTCATTTTTACTATTTAATATAATATAAATATATGTATGTATGTATGTACACGTATCTATAATATTGTTTTGGTTAAATTACTTTCGTAATATATACGTTTAACTATTTCTAAAGTTAATCAATGTTTACACTAAAAAGCAAAAGAATCTACATGGCATTGAATAAACGATTCTGGCGTGATTTACCTAAAATTGTATTCTTACTCACCAGTTGTCTATGTGTACTGTGTATTGTGTTTCGTTTACTTTTGAAAATTACTGGAAAAATCTTTCATTTGATTAAACACAACAAAGTAAATTTCGTACTCAACTAATTGATATGACTATAAGACGTATGTTTTTTACCTTTTTAATTACTGTATAGAAAGTTTGTTGAAAATTTAAAATAAAAGGTATATCCTGTGTGCTTCATTCACTATATTAAATCTTTGTTCGTAATCTAAAATACAATATTATTACTGATTTTGTGAAAATATTATAATTGATAATTATTGATATAGATCTAATTAAAAATTATTTTAACAGTTCAAAAATACATTATTTTTTATTTTAAAAAGAAACACGTGTCATTAATATAATTATCGATTCAAATGCATAATTGTCTATCTTTATTATTTTTTACACGTGGCTATTTTTTTATGTTTATTTTAGATAATACAATAATCCATTACAATGTTTGAGTGGGGCTCAAGACTCCTTGGATTTTCATCCAATGACCTCTGTGCAACACGACAATTAGGCAAAGGTGTCTGGCTTTGCCGAATTAATTCAGATGAGCAAATGAGTAAGTAATTGTTAATTTTCTGTAAAAACTATACATTTTCATATGTTATAGTTTATATTATATTTTATTGATATTTTAATTTTTTTAAATGTTACAAACAAAAGAATTACATTCGTGCAAATTTATCAAAATGTCAACACTTTTAATTTAAGTATATACTTATTCAACAATAATATTATTTTAAATCATAAAATAGCATTCTGAATAATAGGTATATTTATTTTAAATAATTTTGCACGCGAGAGTTGGACACATTAATTATAGCAGTTATTCAATATAAAACGATAATTAGAAAAAAAAAATGAACTCGTCGTGTATTATATACTCGTAATACGCAATATTGAACTACACGCATGTCATAATTTGTGAACACCAGACTATAGAGCTGCAATGATACGGCGCCTGTCGATTTAAACATTTAAAGACTATTTTCGCAATTAACATGTTAAGCTGTAATATAAATTCATTGTTGGACTACCCAAACCATTAGTGTATTACGTTATTATTTGCCCGTACTTGTCGGAGGATGTGAAAAATTACGCAATTTATCATCACCATCGCGCCTTGGTCCCTAAACGGTCTTTACAGCACGCCGCAACACAATGACACGTGTAGTAAGTAGGTGCATACGAATATGATATATATATATACGCATGAATACACTGAAGCTATGACCATAATGGATATTTATATTTTATGGAATGATTATTATTTGCCGCCACGTAACGCTGGTGACTTAATTGTACGGCAACACACCTCCTTGAACTTAAATCCCTCGTAGACAGACGCGGTAATAGTAATCTAAGTTTAGCAATTTATTATTTCACTGAAATAATAATAACAATAATAATCTGTAAAATTGGATTACTCCCGTTGCCTGTTTCGGATTTCCATCCTCCACGCGCTTCTTACCCAGAGTCGGTCGTCTGAAAAATTTACATTTCCCAATTCAATTTTACCGGTGTGGTTGTCTAAATTAAAACATCGCGTGACAATCATCTGACAGATATTGGATAGACAATGTCATTAAATCGTCGTCGCGGGCGTCCATCGCCCCTCGAGGCGGCGCAGGCAGGAAACAGATCCGCACTGCCACACAACACAAACCGACTAACTTTTTACAATCTGGAAAATTGGTTTCCCTGTCTGCGTGACTGCTGTTGCCGCGATGTTCGACTTAATTTCATTTGTTTTCTCGTTACGCGTGGCTTTGTATATACAGGCTTCAGAATGACGTCGCCTCACTTCTGATGCGCTCAACTTTTTATGAACAAGCTTCTTAGACATCACATCAGCTGCCGATTATATAAAGTGTAATTTTTAATTGTTTTTTCCCTTTCATTACAGTCGGTAAAAAAAATATAAATGCTATTCGTCGCTACTTAATATTTACTATAATAGACTATATGTATTCTTAAAACTGAACCATTTTATTTTTCAAAATTATTTGTTCATTCATGATATGATATTAATATGATTTCAAAATGAGATTTCACATTTTAATAAGTGTATGGTGAATATTTTTTTTTTCAAAGATCAATATCATAGTTTCGGTAGCATTGATTTTTATTTAATAAACAGCAAATAAGAACAATAAAATAGCAGTGTATGAAAAATACGCGTAATAATAACTTAATATACATTTTAAAGTGTCGTTCGCTTCGATTATCTACACTTCAAAATGTTATGTTATGTGTTATGTGGTGTATACCTTATTTATATTACTTTATAATTATAAATATATATAGTCATACGGGTAGGTACTCATTTATATCAAACTGAAAAATGATCACTATAAATGATCGTTTTTGTACACGTTTTAATTTTTCCCTTGTGTTGGGACATATATATATACAGGGTGAGTCTGGACTATTTGACAAATGCAATAACTTTTTTTCTATTCATTTTTTTAAATATTTTTTTTCAAATAAATACTATGGCCCTGCGCTACAATAAAATTGTCTTGAAATATTTTTTTTTACTTTTAAAACTCAAATTTGGAAATTTAAAATTTTTGTCCACAGTTTAAAAAAAATTCCAAAATAGCCATTTTGTAAACCTACTTTTTAGAAAAATATTGGTATTTGAATTTCTAATAAAAGTTCATCCATTAATTTTCTATTATTTTTTAAAGTTTGTGAAAAAGTTGAGAATATTATTGTGTACCGCGCTACCGCATAATACATATTATTGTATAACACTATTATTTAATGGCTGATCGATATTTAATTTATTATTTTAGCCAGTTAAAATATTTAAGGTTTAATTTATATTGATAATTGAAGTATTGAATATTTATACATATGTTAATTAATTGCGATGATAATGATAAATATTAATTTATCTACAAATGATAACAAAAATCATGGAATAAATTAGATTTCGATCAGTCATTTAATTAATAGGGATATACAATAATATGTGTTTAATATTATGTGGTACACAATAATATTCTTAATTTTTCACAAACTTTAAAAATTCATAGAAAATGAATGGAACAACCTTTATTAGAATTTTAAACACCAATATTTTTCTAAAAATCAGGTTTACAAAATGGCTATTTTGAATTTTTTTTTTTACGGTAGACAAAAATTTTAAATTTCCAAATTTGAGTTTCAAAAGTAAAAAAAAAATATTTTAAGACAATATTATTGTAGCGCAGGGCCTTAATATTAATTTAAAAAAAAAAAAATTCAAAAAAAAATGAATAGAAAAAAAGTTATTGCATTTATCAAATAGTTCAGACTCACCCTGTATATATATATGTATTATTTGAGTATATCAATATATCAATTTCAAATATTTAAATTTAGTAATTTAGTACTTTCTAATTTTCCTTACTAAACAATACTATTATTTGTTAATTCTGTATCTATGGTTTTCCATCATATTCAAATTATATGAATTTGTTTTTTTACAAAAAATTATATGAATTTGTTTTTAAAAAAAATTATCTTTGATATGAGTTTTTTTATTATTTAAAATCACAATTTTTGAAATCTTTTCTAAGAATTTTTTAACCAAGAAAAAACATAATCCGTTTTCACCTCTTTTTCCCTTTTTAGCCCCCTCTGGAGTTAAATTTTAGAAAATGAAATAATAGTAATTTCATTATTTGTATTACAGAGTAAATATGCTAAGTTTTAAAAAAATCCAACCAAGAAATAACTTTTCCGTTATAGGGTACCCCATTGTACCCCCTTAAAATTTGAAATTCGAAAATCCATTCTTAGCTGACGTCTCCTAACTATAAACTTCCCACTTTTTCATTTTGTATTCCCTCTTATCCCTTTTAGGATTTGAATTAATTGACGTCTCGCTTCTGGTGTTTCTACCTATAAACTACTGACCCGCCAAATTTCAGCTTTATAGGTTAGTTTGTTTTCGAGATTTCGCTTAAATATATTTTAGATTTTGGTTTAATTTTATTCAATCGACATTAAAAAATATATTTTTAACACTACACTAAATCTGATTACGCAATCAAAATAAATCAGCTTTACGTTTTCTCACCTTATTTGTTCACCTAGCATGGCGCTTATTAAAATTAGCGATGATACTTTAGTAGAATTTAGATTTGAAACAGGTAAATATACATCAAAATTACCACTGTTAATATTTTCAATTATCTAACTACACAGTTTATGTTTTTGTAGATTTTGTTTGTAATAATTCAATTTATTTGTAACTGTCCCAATTATATTACGTGGATTAAGATATGAACATAGTATCAAACAAAGAAGACGTGATAAAACTCGACATCGACATGGTTGCGTACACTTCGCCAACATAATGCCACACGTAACATGACATAGAGTTGCAAGACGGAAGCAAGAGAATAAAAAAGCCGAAACAATTTAGCTAGGAACTTAAATTTTGATTTTCGCCCATTTTCATACTTTGAAATCAAAATTGTTCAACATCCTTTTTATTTGCACTCATAGACTAACAAACATACCCTGCAAATTTCAAGTCACTAGGTGTCAAACTTTAAGACTTTACGTTGATTATAAATCTAAATATTCGAATAGATTTTTTATTTTTTATTTTTATTTTTATTTGCCGCTGAAATAATCAATTTGGCTTAACAATTACATAATAATGACAATGTTGATAATGATATGAAATGGAAGTCGTACAAACAAAAATATCTACGTTGATATACACTGTAGCTCAAATATAGTTTTAGGTTACAATAAAATCATATAATGATTATTGATTAATATTAAGTGATAAGCGCCAAATGGTTACTGTGATTAAAGGTAATTAATAATATAAAAGATTATATTTGAGATTTGGTTATTAGTGTAGTAAGGAAAGCAATGAGAAGTTTAATTATGTTTAAGAATACAGAAATGAAGGAAGTAGAGTTTTCATTCTTGATGAACATTGGGAGGAGAAGTTTGTGCATAGAGTGGATTGTTATTGTTGATAATATTGAAATCGGAAACAACAGAGGCATAAGAAGATTTGGACTGAAAACGAGCAGAGTTGAGAAGTGACACTGAGACCGGCTGATTTTTATTGGGACTTTGACTTTAATTATTGAAGTGATGGTTAGTCCCGACGCTTGATAACTGCCTAGAAAGCTGGGCAACCCTTATAGTTAGTGGTAGGATCCTTAGTACAGAGAGTACTTTTTGCAGGGCTATTGCGATCTTTTGTACAGTCTTCCGCGTGATGTCCATTCCCGCATTTGGCACATCTAGACTTGAGGCAATAATTTTGAGTATGACTGTAGATTTGACAATTATAGCATTGCGGGGACCCACGACGAGTTTCGTGAAAATTTTCAGTTATAACTCTGGTGTTAAGTAACGATGAGATATTATATATACTATTGTTATTATCTTGACGTATTAGGTCAACGTCAAAAATTGGAAGGTCACATTTGTTTTAATTTTTAAAGTTGATTAAAGTTGATTTCACTAATTATAATATAATAAAATATAACGTTACCCCTCTTCCAACAAGGCGACAGAAATTTCCGTAAGCACTAAGCAAGGTAGAATGATGAAGGTATTTAATAACGATTTTGTATGTATTCTGTACGTCTGCAGCGAGGTTGGAATGTATGTAAACAAGTAATTTTGAATTAAAACTTCTACGACCGTTAGATCGTATAATTAAATAATAAGAAGTTGGCTTATAAGTACAAGAGTTTGGGCACGTTATCCTTATTAATTCGTTTTTAATCGCAGAGAAATTTGTGATGTTTTTAATGTAAATCGATAGAACCGTAGGCTCGACGTCTGGATCTATATGATCCGTGTTTTTTTATTATCCGTAGAATAATTTGATGGCGTATCTAATACGCAATCGTCGGGTGAAAGAACGGCGAATCGATTAGGTGAAAGAAAAGTTTTGATTTTTTTGTCGTAATGTTTAAGTGCAATTGACAAATTTGACGAAATCCGTTTGCTGGATTTCGGTGAAAGTGGCAGAGTTTCAACAGCCGTATTAATGAAATACCTAATTAATAAATAATATTATAAATATAACCGTATTGGTGCAACAGCTATAACGGAGCGACATCGCATAGCGTGCATGTATGTTGAGAGTAGCGACTGGACTGATGTATTCAAATCGATAGTTATTTAAATTATCAAATACTTTTTGAAAATGTGAACTATTCAGTTTTTCCCTTCACTATGTTGAAAAACAAATTTTTACATTGAGCGATTCAAGCCATAAGAAAAATACTAATCTAATTCCATGAATTGCCTTTTGAATTCAGTAACTTAAGGTTATGAAATTATTTGTAAATATACGAGTAATTATTTAATTATTTTTATTAGTAACATCGTAATTATTTAACTTTGAAAATAGTGTTAAGGTTGCCGCACACTGGGTCGGAACGGAACGGAAACAAATTTTGTCCGCGCACTGTGTCAGCACAAGTCGAAACTCCGTTATACTGACCGATTTTGGTATTCGTTATCTGTGGCAAATATCCGAACGATTATAACAATGATTTTTTTATATTAATAATACTACAATTTTAAATATACAAATATTAAATAATGAGTGATAAAAGTAGTATTTTACAAGAAGTTTTCGAAAAAATGAAAAATCTTATAATAATAATTCATATAATTTTCAAGTTTCAAGTAGAAAAGTTTAAGAATAATCACAAGAATAATCTATGACGATTTGAGCATTTCTGAGAAAATACTCTATTTTACCGTTTTGACCCTTTAGGTATATAAAAAATATTATGCAACCAATTATCGTGAAAATGTCAATGTAGCTAAAGTTAAATACTAACTAAGTAAGAAGCTAATAAACATTTCAGATTTTACAACCAAAAATTACAAATATTATGAAATAAAAATTAAATACATCTGACATATTGCGTAAAAAGAGTTATTTGAGTCATAATTCCAAATTTAAACGGGTGTAAAACATTATTTATTTAGTTAATCTTTGAGGAAGTTGAAACGAAGATAGGAATATATGTATCGAACCTATCTTAACTGGATTTATAAGTTTATTATTAATTAATAAATTAATCCAATTTCAAATTCCATAAAGTTTTTATTGAAAAATATTGATAATTTACTTGTAATTAATAATTGTTGTCCAAATTATATTTAAAAACGTATATAAATATAAAAAAAATTGTGTGTAACGATTTTTGAGATTTGTTCAGAACTGTTAGTTAAGTACATAAATAAGATCATATTGAATTTTTAGATCTTAACGTCAAGGATTTTATTTAATTAAAAAATTGTATTTATGAAATATTTAAATATAATTAAAAAATTTAAAATAAAAAATTTAATTAAATAAAGACTCTCGAAAAACAAAATATTTTCAATTATTAAAAAGTTCTATATGTGTAATAGGTACATTTTTCGTTTCGCTCAAAGTCTAAAATCTACGTATTTATAATTCATGTTAAATAGTTTTCTAATATTTTAATTATAAAAATAAAATATTTTTGTTAATATTAATATTAAAAATAGAAAAAAAATAATACCCTCAAAATCACTTGAATAAAATATAAAAGAATAAAGTAGTACGGTGATTTATTGATATTCAGTGTTTTATCCTTACCCTTACTCTTTCAGGTAATATCATTATGTCTATCTAAATATACTTTTGAAATACATCGCATAAACATGAGCACTGTGAGGGGAGCCATAAGAATGAAATGGTTTTCTAATACTAGTAACTATACCCGATTATTTTGCAGCTTACGACTATGTATTCGTATTTCGTATAAAATTGAAAAGGTCTATTTAGAAATTTATTGGAAAGGATTTCCAGGTGGCCGTTATAAGAGTCACGTACATCTAGTTCCCTTAACCATACCTGGAAACCTTTATATACCACTTATACGTATAATAAAAAAAACCTCCGAGCTCTAGCTGAAATGATTTCCTCGGTTTTGCAGAACAAATTTTCCGAATTGTTTATCGATAAGTACGATTACATATATATATATATATATATATATATATATATATATATATATATATATATATATATATATATATATATATATATGTATGTATGTATGTATGTATGTATGTATGTATATTTATATATGTAATATGTATATATATATATATATATATATGTATAAACAATATACGCTCATACAAATATAACATATAACATTTTCTAGAATCAAAAAGCAATATCTCAATGCGAATACAACCAATTCTAAAGTGGTAATAAACTTCACCCTCTTCTCTTCGTAGAACAAGCGTATGTAGGGTTTCAATATTCAATCAACTGCAAATATTGCGGAAAAATGATTGTCTCTACATGAAATAGTGGAATAAAAGCAAATACCCTGTAGTCTTTTAAAAATCTTGAAAGTTCAATAAATAAAATTCTCTTATTGTAAAACATACTAAATCTTAATTATTTTTTCTTGGATTTTTTTCCAATAACCACTATAAATGCAAATTATTATTTTATTCTGATTTTGGTTTTGTGACTCTTGTGTTTATACTTTATTTATCTGATATAAATGGATCGGAATATGAATGGAATATGAATGAATTGGATATTGATTTTTTTAATCAGCTCAATAAACGTTGAATAGATTGTATACTAACTTCTTAAAATGCTAAAAGTGTTTCATATTTGTTATGCATTTCCAACTTAAATAATGACGTTGTTATTCTGTAATTGACAAACGAAACACTTCGCTATAACTTAAAAGTAACAAGTAAATAACACGCTGTTAATAATAGTATTTTTTACATCTGTGCTTAACTTCTAAATGATATACACACAATTAACATTTTCAAATTACCAGAAAATTCATATAATGCTGTGAGAGATAGTAACAGACAATATTTATAATTCATACTATACTTAAAATGTATATATTTTTATTTGTTTGTAGTAATTTATTAATATATTATTTTATAACAGAATTCAACATTAAATTCAATATTTAACTTATTTATCTAAACAGTGGCGTATTTATTGGAGGGGATCCCTCAAGTCTCGACCCCTCTCCCCAGAAGTAAAAAAAATTTTAATTTACGTGTGAATTTCAATTATATTGTATAAATTCCAGACTCAAATACAAAATTTTCATAAAATTGCATTTAGAAGTCATAAATGACATATTATTACGTAAAAATGAAGAAGAGAATATTAATTTACTACCTATATATTATGTATTTACCAATATATACATTTATATTTTATATTTTATAATGTTATAACTTGTAATTCAGAGATTATGGTAAAGAAAGGCCACTCAGAATATATAAAATATTTTTTGTACCCCCCCCCCCCAGATAAAGTTGAAAATACGCCACTGTATCTAAAACAATTATTATCTCATTAAAAAAAGGTAAAAGTAATAATATATTATTTTTATTATTATTTCAACATTAAAATGCAGTATATAATATATAAATATGTATATATATATATATATACCTACGATATAATGTTATATTAGTTGATTTGACTGCACAGTAATTTACTTACAAAAAAACGTCTAATTACCTACAAGATGTAATCGTCAATGGGGCCATTCAAAATTACATGTATAATATATGGATTAAATTTTAAATACAAAAAAATATTTGATGGTTAATCAACAAACTGAAGTTATAGCTAACTATACAATAACAACATGTATACAAACTGTTTCAATGTAAAACAAAAGAAGTCAGTTCAAACAATAGAATACTATTAACAGAAACAAAAGGTGCTAATTATAAATTCCATGTTGAAAATTGTACAAGCGTGTAGACTGTAGACACCATGTGTAGTCAATAAATGACTGACCGAACGTGCAAAATCTTTAGAAGGACACTCGACAATTTAATTTTAATGACATCCGTTTTTATCTTGTCATTGTTTTAGTATTGTTGCTTTCTATAAATACTTATTTATCTGAGTTGTTGGAGGGTGAATCCAAAACAATTTTATCAATAAATTATACATTCATCTATATCACTAGGTAGGCACTTATAAAGGTATAATTGGAATTTTCTGAATCATACTTAGTATTAAAAACGTAGAGAAGAAAACATTTGGTTGGGTAAAGACTGTAAGACAATTATATTATTTCATTCATACCGACGCTGAATTGTTATCTACGTTTATCTAATAGTTAAAACAACTGTGATTCATTAATGCAGAAAAGTTATTCCAAATGAAGTTTTTATTTATTTCATATATTCTGCAGGCGCATACTACTCGTATATTGGAATTGTTAAATTATTTTAATGCTCATAAATTGAATTAATGTGCAAAAATGAAGTAAACTTTACAATTATAATTTAAATGTAATATACGTTTTAAAACTATTACACGAATACACGACTGTATATTCTATTTCGATGGATATTCTAATCATCAAAATACCACCAAAAAAATAAACCAAAACTCAAATCTAAAGATACATATTTAAGTCCAGGTTATAAAAATATTTTATGATTTTTATAGTAATTCATTTCATTAGGTTAATTTTGACATTACGTCAACTGTAAATATTTTTAAATTATCTATTTCAACAGGTTAAATCATATGAATAATAAAATCGCAATAAACTGCGTATATAAAACTATGATAGATACTTTTGAAATATAATGGTATACTAATTGAGTAAAATCATTTAGGAGCGATTTGAACAATCTTGAAACATTTTATACAATTAAAAAAAAAAATAAAATAAAATAATAATAATAACTAGGCTTACTTACTGTAGGTACTTTTGAATCATAATTAGAAGTTAGAATAACATATTATTATATATTATATATTATTATATAAACAATGTTTGTCGGGTCAGCTAGTGTATAAATAAAATTGTCAAACAGTTACTATCAAAATTAACTTATATCATATTGTCTACAAACAAATAACTCACTACCGTCAAAATTTAATCAATATTTACTTTATAAATATAAAGACTATTCAATAATACTAAATAACGCCATCGAATGTTCTTTACATATTTTGTTCATTTTACTAGTAAAACAAATATTATAATTGTTAACGGATCCATCAATTCAAGACATTGCTATTGAAAGTTATACATTATTTACAAACATTTTCATCCATTACTTGATACGCTTCGATGTTTTCATAAAATAATTTTGTTTCTGATATCATATAGGTGTGTATGTAACAACACTATTTCACACAGAATGTTTTCCTCAATAACTATTCTATTGAACCGAAGAGAGTTATTAACTTTTCAGATTTATTACCAAACGATTATTTCAAATGACTCCGGTCTTCGACGTATTATATCCGGAACTTGAGTGAACTCCTAAATTCAAAAGCACTTCATGCACGGTTGACTTGAATCCTCGTATCAAATTTCACCGCGGACCTTTCACATATATTTTTTATTTCATAATCTTCACGAGAAGAAATCATAAATAAATCATGTACATGCGTCATGTACAAAATCCCCCCTAGGGTGACCGACACAAAGGCGATTGCCCAGATCGGTTTACACACACGCGTACGCTAGCCTTTAAGTAAGAAAAAACACTTTGGGGTTTTATGGTCCGAAAACAAGTGTCATGGCTGCTTGATGACATTGTTTCTGGTGGCACTTTGAAATACTATCGTGTGGAAAAATGGACTTTTACGGGGAAGTTACGAAATACAAAAGAGATGTTTTTAAAGATCTCTTACTACACGAAAGCCACATGCTTTGTACAGCAATATATTATTTGTTGCGTGTTTTGTCTTACACTATACCCTTGAATCTAATCCTATTTCAATTTTTATTATAATAAAGTACTGTAAATTCTTAAACCAGCCGAGAATGACTTATACAAAGTTGTTCTATTTCCTACAAAAATACAGTTTATACAGATTACTCATTGTAAATTGAGTAGAAAGCATCAACTTGTATTTCAATTTTTTATTTAACCATAAATATGATTGTAATAAATTATAATTTGATCTAATTAAAAAAATGTATGTTCTATAATAAATGAGAACGTATTGTTGTACCTACTTACCTACGTAGTAATATTATAACATTAGTTAGGTCTGAAGACATTTTAATACATCTGTTGTAATTTGTCTTAAGAATTAAGAGCATAAGAGCATATTTTTTTTTTTTTATAAAATATCTTTAACAAAGGGTTGAATATTTTTTTATCGTTAAAAACTCATTAATATGGTAAATAGATATAGGTAGTTTCCATTAAATAAAGTGCATTGTCACTTCAAATATTTTGTGAATATATATGTAATTATAATAATTATTAATTATTAGTTAAGACTGTTGAAATGGCTTAGGACGCTTAGGTAACGAATATTCTTATATTTTATACAGTGTATAAGATATAAATATCAGCCGTATAAAAGATAATAAATCAAACTTTCCCTTATTTAACATTATACTTTTAGATAAAAATTAAATAAGTCCATAAAATATCAGATGTGTTACAAAATTGAAACTTATAAATGCCATGTACCTTTATGTACCTATAGCTAATTATTACTATGAAAAGAAAATCAATTTAAAACTACAAATGAAGTAATTTAAAAATAATCGCACCGATCGAAATGTTCTCAGTTACGATCAAATTAGGCATATCTATAGGTTTATTAGTATGTGCATTGATTGACAAAATCCAATGATACTATTATAGATACCACGTGATCTCTCACTTCCCCTTTATGACGACAACTTCATTATAAAACCACAGACGTCCCCCGACTTCGGTGTAACGTATAGTTGATCGAATTTTTAACCCCTTTTTCGCGATTATGCATTGCATTATTACCGCTATTATTATTATTATTATTATTATTGTTACATACACGTCTTTATTCATTACGGCCTTAGCGGCCCTCTACCCGCCGGGTTGTTGACAATAATTATTCGGACGGGTCGCCGCCAGCCATCTGTCGCTACTACACGAGTAACTACCACACGAGTAACAGTAGCAAACATAAATACACAAGTAACCCACCCCCTTTGTACTAGAGAGGATTTGTGCAAAAAAAATTTAAAAAAACAAAATAATAATAATAAAAATGAATCTCTAACCGTTTTGTTTGCGACGTTTGGTCGCGTTATGTAAATATTTGAACCGCTTATATTTCTATCATAAAACTACATACTGAACCAGTGATGCGGGTAATGAGATGGGGCACAAGGGGATACGGCGCGGTTGTACAAACGTCAATTTAATGGAGTAAGCTGGTAAGGTATGTAATACGACCAAATACTAATATCGAAGTTGTTCTCAGTCAAACATGTGGTGTACTCGGTGTATGACACTATACTAATAAACGAACGAGTAAGAAAAAAATCGTACACTGCTAGTGTGGTTTGAAAACTAGTTCTATAGAAAAAAAATTAATTCTAATCAAAAAATTTGACAAAACTTCTAACCTACAAACTTAATGTATAGTCCGTATAACCATATAGATTATAGATATACCTCTGTTATTATTTTGAAAGATATAAGCTATCGATTCGGTACCTATATATTTTATACTTTAATCTGAATACTTCGTAGAAGTGTGCCATGTAATATAATAGTAATAATAATAAAACAATAATATGCTGAATGTTTGTAAAACAAATATCCTATCAAAGTGTTTGATTTCGTTACCCTATCTCTGTCCGTAATCAATATTCTTAAATTATTTTGTTAATGAATTTGTTCAATTGGTTTCGGAGAATAATATGAATAATCAATTGTACATAGTAACTTTATTGGCATAATATAAGAAATACTTTAAAATAATAATTTCCAAGAATTCGTTTAATTAAACTATAGTTAAAATTAAATCGCAATATAATCAAATGGTTCAGGTATTCAACTTCAATGTTTTTATTTTCATGCAGTAAGTACTGTTTAAATTAATTTCATAATTTAATTTAAAATGATTTAAAAAATCACTGGTATTCACTGATATTCACTGAATTTTCATTTTTTGCCAGATTTAAAATTACTGATTGATAGAATATATTAATATTTTAGTAATAGTGTATTTTATTTCATTAACACAATAAGCTATTATGTAAATCGGCTACTGTATTTTAGGTACAAATAAAATATTAAGCTGATATTATGTGATTTCGTTTCATCATTTTTTTAAAGTTACACATCAATAAATATTTAATTTGAATGAAACAAGACGTGTTTCTGATTACATAATCTGTTTGTACTACTTCTTTCCCTATTTCAATTTTAAAATATTTAGAATTTTGAAAGTAATTATATCACTTACTTTTTATGTTTTTCCATAATATTATTATTTATTCTGTAGTGGCCAATTACAGAATACTTAAAGTTTTAGAATATTTTCACAATAGTTGAATTAATGATTGAAATTAAATACTTTCATAATGAGGAATTTTAAATTACAACATTATAATAACTCACATAAATTATTGCACAAATTATAAATTAGCCCATTTATGTGATAATAAAATAATAAATTATATATTTCATCAAGTTTAGTAATAAAATTTCTAAAGTTATAAAAAATTCTCAGGGTGTAAGATTTTGTGTAACATATCGAAAACATTATTTTATTCAAATTTTCTTAAAACATTCAAATCGACAAATTATATTGTAATTATAAATTGAAAAAAAATGATACCAATTCGATTTTATCAACAAGTATGAAATAAAAAACCTAGTTAACAAAATAGCTGCAAATATGTTAGTGTGCAATATCTGTATTATCATAATATGTAAGAAATGGTACATAAATATTATGAATCGTTTTTATGAGACTTGAATTATTTCCAGACGCTTAGTCACCACACTTCATCAGCTAAAATGTTATCTCGCTCGATAACCACCAACTGACACCTTTAATGTGTAACAAATATGTAGATGGTGCATATATGCATGTTTAAGTATAATTTATCCTTAAAGAAAGTAGAGTCAGGCAAAAAATGAAGAATTCAACTTTTGGCTTGAACTTTCTTTTCCTTATTCTCTATAAGTCTATATACGAGTAGTTCTTTCGGGTTTTTGTTACTCACGTGACGATACAATTTCCCCAGTATTACCGACTGAGTCTCAAATTTCTTCGTATATACAAACATATATAAGTATTATAGGTTAATACCGTATACAACTTGTCAACGAGAATCCGTAATGATTTTATACTTTGGGGCAGATTGGTGGCAGCAATGTTTAATCCAGAAAATGATTACTTCGATTTGGCCGGAGTTTTATCGTTACTAATTGGATTGGTCCGTGAGCGTGAGGAGCTGGTGGTGTACGCGTGGCCACATCTCTACACTATATCGACACCCTCATCCCCTATTCTATACATCCCCAGCCCCTTTCCACAAAGTTCACCGTAGATGTCTCACGTGTGCAACACTCTCTGTCAGATTTATATTAACGTGTGATGGGGATGTGGTGGCAGTCCAAGAACAAACCCGATTATGTTGTCATCACGACGGCTTAAGCGAAGCCAAAAATACGTAACGACGTTAAAAGGGGACGATAAAGGTGCGGGGCTGGATGATAGTGAAGGCGAAATGGAAAGATTCTACGGGCGCGGTGGCATAACACACTTATGCCGGCCAATCAGCGCGGCGAACACCCTATACATGTGTGTATGCGAGCACGCGCTTTGAAGGGGGCAGAGGTCATAACAAAATTCTATAAGTCACAATTCTCAGCAATCACTGACTTAAGGTAGATAACATCATTACCGTCTGGGATTGTCGGTGAACAAAATGAAAAAGCACTGCCACTATAATAATTGATACTTGGGTTTCTCGACTTTATTTCTCCTTTTGAATTTACCGCAAAAATAGTTAACGTATAATATTGTTATAAGTCACGTCATACATAAGACAGACTAACATGACTATATATAGTATGTGGATTTTTGAGAGCTTTGTGTATGTGTGTGTGTGTGTGTGTGTGTGTGAGAGAGAGAGTAACAATGTATACATTTAACACACATTTATATGGATATAAAACAAACTAATTTGATTAGTAATAAAGAAAAAAAATTTAATTTCACAATACTTTACAGCATCTGTCGGAAGTAACTAAAACAATATAATGAAATCATATCGTATATACATAGTATCCCATAAAAAGACATTAACTTAGAAGTGATGTTGAATTCTCTATCCCGCATCATTTTAAATTGATAAATCTTTATGACACCCTTATCATACTTATGCATTCATTAATAAAAATACTCTCTTTTTTTTAAGAAAATATTAATCAACTATACAGCACTATGTTTTAATTAAAATCTAAATTTTAATTAAAAAATGATTGCACAGTTATTAATTTTTGAATTGATGATCTTATAAAATTAGAAATTATATTGAATTATTATCTTACATTAAAATGTTAAAAGAATTCCATTACTACATATTTTCCATTACTGAAAAAATATAAACTGAAAATGTAATTCATATTTTAAATTTTTAAGTTTAAATTTAGATAACATCGTTGTGCATCTATTTAATTTATAATTATGTTGTAGTTGTATAATACAATTTTCATATTATTGTACATTTTTATTTTGACATGTCAAATTATGTATTTCAAAATTCAACATTTGAATAAAGTTTTACATCTATTACATTTTAAACATTTCAAGTATCAAAAATCACACTTACCCATATTTTATTTTTTAGATATTTCGGTTGATAGTTGATAATATATATAAGTATCAAGTTCTGAACCAAATTGTTGAAGAAACCATGGTTTTAAAATTTATAAAAATAATACATCACTAGCTTTTATCATGATAAATTTAGTGATAAGTAAAGTAAATTAAGCATTCCACATTTCCTGATATATTTTGATAATTTCTGTTTGTTTTTCATTGAATTGAGATTAAGAATTATTTTTTATAAAAGACGATAACAGAAGTTATCTAGTATGTCTCCATAAAATCGTATCTCAATGTATAGCAAACTAAACTAATTAAAAATCTCTATTTAAAATTATGTTCTACAATTTAATTAATTTAATTTAAAAAAAAAAAGACGTACTTTGCTCTATGGTTGTTCTTCACTCCTCAGAGAAGTCAATAGCGATGGGTTTATCAAATTTTGAAGAAGCGATAAATTATTTCTTTAGTAAGATAATTCTGACCCAAGCTTCAAGCTTCAGAGTAAAAATATACCGTTTTTATTCGAATAGTCTAGTGACAATAATATGTAACTGTTAAAAAATGTTTAGTTCAAGAATTTTTTTCACCAAAAGATTTAAAACACATTTTTCTATTTATATCTAAAGTTTTATAGTGATTAGATGGACTAATATTTTAAAAAAAACATATTAAGTTGAATATTGATGTGAAAACAGCTAAATCTATCAAAATTGTTTGCGAATTAAGTAATATACATTATACTTATAAAAAAATCGTCAGTAACGATTTTTTTAATTTTTTTAGTTTTATTAGATGAGCATACTCGTAAAAGTAAGGTGATATCATATTTTTACAATTGCATTTGTTGTCAAGAATTAAAAATTTACTAGACAATTTTTTTTTAATAAACGAAGTATTTTCAAAGTACTATTTTTAATTCAAAAATTGTGAAATTTCATTTTTAAGCTTTTTTCAAGTATGCAATAATATATTATAGTTATATAGTGAACACTTTAAGTTTCTAACAACATTAATTTTACAATAATGACTAAATAATTATAATCGATTAAGTATATTAACCATCTACATGCAATTTTTGATCCATAAGGTTTATGGATGAAATGTTGGACTCGATTAACTGTTATAAAAAAAGTTTTAGGAATAGAAGAAGAAAAAAAAATAAACATCACTGTAAAACCAATAGATTCTTCGCTTTACTCGGAATCTAAAAGACATTCTTGTCTTATGTATCGAAATACACTAGTTATATTAACATTATCAATAATGTGAATTTTGTAAATTCGGAGGTTTATTCAAATAGATAGAATTTGAATTAATAACTATAAGAAATAATTTTGAATGTGTATTAATGTTCCATTATAAGTATTACATTGTGGTGAATATAAAATATTGCTAAGGTTCATTGGTT
The DNA here is from genome assembly GCA_027580255.1 of Therioaphis trifolii. Taxonomy (NCBI): domain Eukaryota; kingdom Metazoa; phylum Arthropoda; class Insecta; order Hemiptera; family Aphididae; genus Therioaphis; species Therioaphis trifolii. Next base: position 52,569,903 of record CM050404.1, read on the forward strand.
ACAATTTCAAATTCAAATCACCATTAAACCAATTTGTTCACTGTACGCCGTAAATCTAATATAATATACAGATTCCCTCGTCAAACACACTTCTTTCACCACGCGTTATCATTGTTTTACAACTCTGCAGGGTGGCAATTACCAAGTGTTGTGTAGGTTTAAAAGCATTGTGCTTGTCACGTCGACTGTATAAATGGTTTACTTTTTGGAACACCGTTAGCCAAACAAAAGTAACCCCTGGGGATCTTGTATATCCAAAGTGATCCTATGTACATAAAGGTTATTATAGTATGTTCGCCAAACCGGAAAATAGCATATACACAAACTTTAATTGACACAAAACAACAGCGGTTGGCACTTGAAATGGCAACAATAGTTTGAATAATTTGAAAACCAAATTTTTAAAATCTCACCCTGTGGATATGAAATCGTTCGGATTATATAATATGTATTTAGGTTATGAAATTATACTATTTAGGCATGTGTATATATATTCTATAAATATTAAATAACAAAAACATGTTAGAATATATACTTGATTTTATTATCATATGAAATGAGTTAACAAGTAAATAATATAGGTATACATGCATGATTTGAGAATAAATTAAACGTGCTTAACTCGACTATTTTTTATTTTATTATTTTTTTTTTTTTTTTGTTCTCAGAAATTATTTCAAAAATAATTGTAATTGAGAATTAAGTGGATATATATAAAAAATACTTTTCAATAATTTTAGATTCAAAATTAGAACTTAGAATTAAAATAATTTAAATTTAACCTTTTTTCAATTTCAAACCCATTAAATACATAAAGACTATTCAAGAAATTGGTCAAATTCGGAAGAAAAGTTTAAACTGAAATATGATAAAAAAAAACTGTTTTATCATAAATAGAAATTTTTTATCATGTAATTATCATAGCTTATTGAATAATATCGTATTTTGCTAAAATGTAAAACATTGAAGTATAAAAATTTATGCAAACGATAGCAACATGATATTTTATTTAAATAGTTTTTGTCAAATGTTCTAGGGAAATAAGTTAAATACAACATTTAAACTACCAACATTTTATAACATTTTATTACAAGTATACATTTACCATTGAATATATATATATATATATATATATATATATATATATATATATATATATTTATTTATTTATTTATTTATTTATTTATTTATTCATTCATTAATTTTTTACAGAATTTATAAATAATAAAACTAATTTCAATTAAAATTGTTAGATTTATTGTCAACATCAATCCAAGTAAAACTTACTTAGTAATTGTTATAATAAACGATTTTTAAATTCAGAAATGTATGGCGTGAGCATGTAGGTAGTATACGTATACGAATTATTTATCAGCTGTATGATATAATATATTATGTGCATCTAAGTGTAATACGGTTTATGCCACAGAATTTGATTGATACGACCGTTTTACCTTAAAACATTTAGTTGGTATTTTTTTGGGGAAACTGAATTGGTAGAAAGTACCTATATATATTTTTTTGCCTTTTCAAATTCAATTTCGTACGGCGTACATTTAAGTGTATAATATTCTTTTGGGCGAAACGAATACGATCGCGACGGTCCCAAAGGTCCCGTAAATGGCGATGTATAGCGGTGCCGTCGTGATCCTGACACCAACATTAGTTACCACCGCCTTTAATGCTCCTCGGGCTTATTTTCCTCCCGCTAGCCACCGTGTACCTCACGCCCTGCTGGAATAGCCATAAACTCAGTAACCTAGCCTCACGTCGCTACTCTTATGCAAATCGGAATTTGTTCCTCAACCCCTCGGACGGGGGCGGGTCATCTGAAATCACATTAGGGTTCTTTACGGGAAAATTTACTTCATGCCCTTACATTGCATGTAAATTGGTCATTTAAATGGTATTATTCATTTTTGTCTAATATTATATTATCCGACCACCTATAAAATCATGTAGAATACTATTACAATAAATAATGTGATCACATGCAGCATACTACAGTACAGATAAGCTATAATAACATATCGAATTTGTGGAGAACGTTTTACATCTCAAACCATTACATTTTATAAAATCTATACATTTTCGTTGTTATTCAAATCACATTAAGAAATTATTTGAAACCAAGGAAAGTTGATTCGCAAATCAACATTTAAATAAATTGAAGTAAGCAAACAAAATATGTGTATAACGCGTGTTTATACATAAGTTTATAAACTCGTCATTAGTGTACAGTGTAGGTATACATGTTAAAGTAATATACCCATCTATATATATATAAACAAAAATATGATGTATTTAAATCATTTCATGATATATTTGACATTGGTTTCGATGCCAAAGTGTACTTTATATGATACACAGCAGCATTACTATAGGCAACTTGTATACAACTAACTATGCAAAATTATTCAAAAATATCTTTTGATAAGGAAAAACTTTATCTTTCAAATTTGATGAATTTGATGATTTTTTAACAAAAATGCATATGAAGAGAATATTCATAGACTATACAAAACATTAGTATAATTAATTATATTACATACATTTAATTTATGAATAATAGTTTAAATTATTTATAAAGTAACAGCAGTTTAGGGACTTATGATTTTTTTTTACTTTTATTGCAACCGATCAAACATGTCACTAATTGAAAATAAACGATCGATTAAAGCTTTTCTTCGAATAATAACTAACTTTTGTTTATAAAAATCGTCTTTGATAATATTAGTAGACATCATTATTTCAAATGTTTAATACAATTTACAACATGTGTAATGATCAGATATTCTATATGATCGAGTAATATATAGGGTCCTACCTCTAATTATTTAGTGTTTACGGATGTACGGAATAATTAATCAACTATGTCTGAGGCATTTGACTTTGAATGAATAAAGACTTTTAATATACACGCTTAAAAATATTAAACACATTTGTAATTTTGTATCAAATGAAACATATTTACGAAAATAAACAGAGCCATTAAAATAATAATAACTCAACGTGAAATACAATTTTAAATATTTAATACCTCGTGCTTCATTTGTAACGTATTTTTTAGATACTAAATAATTAACAGTATTCGTGATACGAGCCATCTTATGTACTTTACTTAAATACATGTATTATGTATATAAAGACATTTGTTTAAATTATGAAACATACAAGTAGGGACACTCATAATATAAAATCTGTGAGATAAAATAATTATACAATAAAATATTGATTTCTTCTAGATCCTAAAATTGTATGAACCTGTTATACATTCAATATAGTATATATATTTATTTGAAAAACATATTTTATACATAGTATACAAAATGGAGAAAATATTTGTTTGTTGGTCATAAATAATAACGTCAGTAATGGTTTGGTGTTGCAAAACGAAGTGCCTTCGATTCGCCAAGTATCTACCAATGGGATACATGCATATTACTGGATTTTTATGTAAATATTTTGAATTAATTAATAAACAACATATTATTGGTAAATTCTAGTGGGCTAAAACATTTAAACTTTTTTGTTTGAATTGTATACCTTCGGAAAACTCATAGAACGGTGAATATGTGTAAACACGAAAAGTCGGTTTCACATAGTCTATTTTCCAAGAGATGAAGGGCAAATACAAATTCCTATTTGCTCTTCCCTTACTGAACTATGTGTAACACATATCAGTGGCTTATCACATATCCAGTGCTCGAATAGGAAATATAAAAGAAGGGGTACTAAGAAACTTTAAAAAAAATTAGCGTCCCACTCAATAATTGAAATCAATGCAAATTAAAAATTTAAGAAGGGGTACGCTTAAAAAAATAAAGATAAGAAAGGGAGCTCCGTCCGCCTGCGTCCCCCCTCAATTCGAGCACTGCACATATCGGTTAACTTATTTTGTATACTTCTGCTCACATTGAATCAAATAAATATCAATTAGTATTGCGTGTTTAACTATAAATACGAAACACGCTGTTTATAAACAAACAAACAAAATACTTATTAAAGATAATAGTAAAAATGTTTGTTTAATAGTTTTATGGGCTTTATAATTTACATTTACTTTCAGTTTAAACAAAAAAAAAATATTGATTTAACTTCAAAAATGATAACAGTTTAGTGGGCCACCTTGTAATTTTATTAGGGCCGCTAAGTTCTGTTCCCCCTGGGCCGATAAGCTCCCAGTCTACCCCTGACACATATTATATATATATGTTACACCGAATTCGTGAAATTGCCGATTTCATGAAATCAGCAGAAAAGTTGCCGATTTCATGAAATAAGCAACGCCCTTGCCGAATTCATGAACTCGGCAGTTTGGATACCTAATTCATGAAATCGGCAATAATATTTTGCCGATTTCATGAATTAGGTATACTTTTTTCTGCCGAATGCATGAATCGGCAGTTTTATGCTCTTAAAATTGCCGAGTTCATGAATTCGGCAAGGGCGTTGCTTATTTCATGAAATCGGAAATTTTTCTGCCGATTTCATGAAATCGGCAATTTCACAAATTCGGCGTAACATATACATAATATACATATAAATATAACACTATAATTTCTAATAGAGTATTTCCTTTCTTAGTATTAAGTTATAAATAACTTTTACTATTTAGAAAACTGAAAAACTTTAAATACTATCATATACCTACCTAAAGATCCAAATTTTTTTTTTGTAAAAATTAAGTTCTACTCATGTTTTAAATTGTAAAAGAAATTCAGTTTGCCGAATAAGACACGTTCATAATACATAATATATATACACTATACAGATACAAGTACGCTCACACAAATACAAAATTAAATAGATAAAAAATAAATTATTCAAGGCCATAAATAATCAGCTATTCGTGAGTGTGTGTGCATGCGCACCTTAGGTTTGTAATGTATAAGAAGTGACGAGGATGCAGACACTACAGGATGCCCGGGATAGGGGAATGAAAGTTGCAAGTGAGGGCAAGGAACACGCATTGTCTGTATTACCTGGCTTAGAACGCCCCGTCTTCGTCACACGGGCGCTAATAAATTGACCGTGTCCACCGCCTCTGCTACGACACCGAGGGTGGTCCCGGGTGTCGCATCGTACACGCATTATATACACACGCGCTCACCTCGTCCGTGTATATGGCACTTTTGCGAAAGCGTGCATGTGTGGGTGTGCAATATGATAAAGCCGTCCAAGAGCGTGTTTAAAACATTTCCGGCTAAGTGTGTGATACGTCCGTGTGTTTGTGTGTTTTTTACGCATTTAATATGTGTATACGACGTATATAGATGTGAACGTGTAGTTACGAGTATAGTATATGCGCGTGTATGTGTGTGTGTATGCGTGTGTGTGTGTGTGTGTGTGTGTGTGTGTGTGTGTGTGTGTGTGTGTGTGTGTGTGTGTGTGTGTATGTGGTGTGTGTTTGTGTGTGTGTGTGTATTTTGTACGTGCGTAGTGTGTACATTCGATATGTGGGCCAACACGTGCCTACAACAGCTAGACGAGTAGTAACGCGCACTGGTACTTCCGCAAGAGCTCCCGCTAAGACCACCGCCGACGTATATTTTGACGGCTTTAATGGGTCGTGCGCGATTCGCAGTCATCGTCGACGCACATCAACGGACGCGCGCGCGTTTGAGGGTTGCTGCGGCGCGCGTTGTATGCACACACAGAATATTTTTATTATAATCTAAACCCAAGCGCAGAGACCACCTCCACGCTGCGATCTTGTATTGTTTATTTATTATTATTATCATTACTGTTGTTCGAGAGGAACGAGCTGCAAGACTATTAGTGGTCGGAACCGTGCGCACGACAATACCGTGCTTAACGACACGAGTTTTATTATCATTCTCATTTTTATTATATTCAAACTTTTGTTCGATCGAATTTACGTATATAATATACCAGTTGTTATAACCACCCACCCTTCTTATTAAACGCTGCGTAATAACACGACTACTGCAGAAGGCTGCGAAAATGTTTGATATGCGTGTATGTGATATATGAGTTATGACTATAACTATCATTTTTCTTTTCGACGTGCGATCGATCAAAACAACATAATTGGGTGAAAAGAATGATGAGATTTTAAACTAGAACCAAATTTATGAATAATTTACATATTTAGCTTGACGCCTTTATTACAATATAAATAATATAAACATTATAGATTCTACATAGTATCTATAAACTATATGTATAGTAGTCACGATTCACGACCCGAAAATGGGTTATTTTGATAATTTTTAACATAGTTTAAAATGTCATTATTATTTGTATAATGAATTAAATTCTAAATTGAATCAAAAATGAATACAACATACAATTCGTAACGACTGTGGCGTATTTTTATTCGATCATCGAGAACTATCAGTATTCTGCCCAAACACGTTAGTAAATCCGGAAATTTTCACCAATGTCATTTAATTATTTCATAGTTAACTGCATTGATACACAATTTCAAATAATGCAAACAGACATTGAAATAAGACACGAGTGTAATTATTTAATGCATTGGCAAATTAGTGAATTATAATCGAAAGTAATAGTTTAAATACCTAATTTATACGTTTCAATAGATACATTTTAAAACAAATTGTTTAATTGCATAATACATTAATTTGGGGGAGGGAAGTCGCCTAGCCTCAATGGAATAAAATAGATGGTCACCCAATAAAAAAGGATGTAAAGCGCTGGAGTATAGTATAGTATAGATAGTAGAGTATACGCGTTCATAAAATTGGCCCACCCATACTTCGCAAATTTGTTAAAATGCATACCAATATTTTAATTTTATTATTTGTAAGAATTTGCTAGTCCTAAGTTTCTCCATACAAATTTTAATATTGATACATATAAATATAATAAATATATTAATATCTTCTTTTTAAATAAAAGCCTAATCAACACATAAAACATTATTTTAAATTTAAATTTGATAAAATACATTTAATGACAATTTAACTTCACAACTTTGATGCTCTTATTGGCGTCCGGCTAACTTACAAATTCTAAAAACCTACTTGCAAATAAAAAGTTTTTGTTTCGTACTATTTTTGAAGTTCTAGTTCAAAATTGGTGGGCTGCGTAAATTTGGTCCAATTTCGGTTTTTTTTATGGTAGAACAGGATTTTGTACGTAGTACGTTCATTGTTCTATCTTACATTTTTTTCCTTAACTACGACACGATTTTAAATGACAAATCGTTATGCACTCTATGGGTTTTCCTCGTTCTACATTAATTCTACACTCGGACTCGGTTATGGCTTATTGGTAATATATTATCAACCGAAATCCGGATGAAGTCTAACCATTTTCGTCGGCCGAATTTTTTCTCCGAATAATTCGGCAGAAGCAGCTGTCCGAAAAATATTCGGCCGATGCTGGGTCTAGTCTGACCGTTACTTTAGTTGTAGTAACCAAATTAATAGTTTACACATATACGCATTTAGAACATCTTTGGTTTTTTATAAGTAATATTAACGTTTGGATCAAATTAATGTTGGAATAAACGTATTCAGATAACAAATGTAATAACCATAGACCATGTACTAAGGTATAAGGTCTATGCTTATAAATCAGTGAAAAAAAAATATTTCTCGAGTGCTAATGATATCAATAGAAAGTGGCGACACTGTAAAATCCGATTTTGATGTTAATATAATAAATGATGATATATTCTATTATATATCAAAAAAAAAAAAAAAATGTTATCTGAGATCCAGAAATGGGTCTCGTGGCAAAATTGGCGATTTACAAAAACCTACATGGCTGCCAAGTTGTTAATTGTAATGACTAAAATGGCTATGGTGGTATTTCGAGAGTTAATGCAGAACCGAAATATAGATAAATAAAGGAAAAGCCGTAATGATGTCGTGATTGGACGCAAAAATTAAATTATTAAAGAGAATGAGAGGTGTTACTCTAAATAGTTTGCAGTTTCATCTCGATTATTACAGCTGGTTGACTTTACCGTAAAAAAAAAGTACTGACCTTTTTATCGTCTTGTTGGAAGATATTCAGAACATGAATCACTAAAATAAAATATAATTTTCTTATATTCATTATTATGAAATATTAAAGTAAATGGCATATGTAATAAATACATTCCGAAATCTAAATCAATGTGTGTATAGCGCATACCAAATCAGTACCTATCCAATTTTGTATAGTTTTCTCATAATATAACGTTGCCGGCACAATACATTCATATCGTATTCACGATCCCGTACGTTTTATTTTGAACGTAATGTTAATTAATTACTAAATCCTTGCATTCAGTATACAGTCGTAAGTCAATTTCAGAAGTCAAATGTAAATTGGATTACATTTTTAGCTTTTGCAGCATATTTTTAAGCTAAATAAATCGAATTGAACCGATAATACGTTGACATGATTTTTGAATTTTTATATTTATGTCATTTTAAGTTACGTATATTTATTGAATATGTATCATGTATTACAGCCAATATGTTATGTGTACAATATTTTATTCATACCTATTCGTACACTACTGAAACTACAAACATGCATACAAGTACCTATCAAACATTAACTATAAATACTAAATAGTTTATATTTAAAATGAAGATGTTATTGAAAAGGAAACAATATTTCTTGTTATGTGTTTCATTAATCAAACAATAACCGTTTTTTTCTTTGTATTTACTGCTGGATAGCATTTCTTAAAACGGTATTTGATTTAAAAACAAAATCATACTCTACTTGGTAGGACCAGCAATTATGAATAATTAATTTTTTCACGTTTGCAAATAAGAACCATCCAAATTTTTCGACTTTTCAGTAAGTACTGCCTAGTACGTACTTTAAATTTAACTATATTGTAACATGAATTTTGAAGTAGTTTATATACTTCATATTTTTTAAAATAATGTTACCAAATGAAACTCCTAAAATTAATATGCTTCAACAATTTTATATGTATACCTATAAAATACTTAATTGGATTTATCCATGCAATGCATTGATATTGTACAAATATTCATATTATATAATTGAACATCTATGATATTAAAACTTTCAAAGTTTGTGTAAAAAACATATATAAATATAATTAGTAAAACAGTGACATTCGATAAAAACCGGTGAAGCCCGAAAGCGCAAATCGACCTTTTTTTTCGATAGCTCAAAAGCGCAAAATGAATTTGCGCTTTTGTACCTTAGTAGTGGGATGAAAGCGCAAAAATAAATTATTTGAAAATCAAGTGAAATGTTTTAAATCGCATACCAGATATCGACCTATATCAGTTGGTGTCTGTGCTACATTCGTGTCACGTGTGCGTATGTGTCTGGTTTTCGCTATAAAGTTAAAATTATAAGTCTTCGATTATTAAAATGTCATTTACATTAACTTACACAAATCAAGGTGTATTGTGTATTGTGTACAATAATTTTAAGTACAGACATCAGCGAGTAATGGCAAGTGGAGATATATCTTGGTGATGTACGGTAAGACAATGTACTTCTACTATTCAAACTAATTCTAAAATATCCAACATTTTGACGGAAAATGAAAATATATCTCATAGTCATAATACTGTGGAAAATCGGGATATTCAGCGACAAATAGTTCGTAATAATTGCAAACGAAAGGCGACTGAATGTATTTCGGAACGACCAAATAAAATTATTCGTCGTGAACTGATGGGGGTTGAAACTACAGAACTATTACAAAACGATATGTCTAGTATAAGAAAATCCATGTATAGAGAACGTCGGAAAATAATTCCTGCAGCACCTACTTCATTATTCGAACTCATTCAACAATTAAAAATCAATAGTATAACTACACATCGTAATGAAACATTTAGCCATGTAGATAAAGAGTCAAAAATTGTAATATTCACGACAAACACTAATTTAGAATATTTAGTCGATAATAGTTATACTATTTTAGGCGATGGTACATTTTACGTTTGTCCCGCTCATTTTGAACAACTCTATACAATTCATGTTCTACATAAATCAATTTACGTCCAAGTTGTGTATTGTCTGTTACCATCCAAAACAACTGATATTTATGAAAAAATGTGGCATTTAATAAAAACATTATGTAAGAAAAAATTAAAACCTCAAAATATACTTTTGGATTTTGAACTATCTGCTCATAATGGCGTTTTGCGTGTGTTTCCAAATGCACAAATTAAATGTTGACGGTTTCATCTCGGGCAAGCCTGGTATAGACAAATTGCAAAATTGGGACTTAAAATTGAATACGACCGAAATGAAACAGAAATTTCACATTGGTTAAAATATTTTTTTGGATTGGCTTTTTTACCATCTACTGAAATTTCTGATGCATTTTATGAACTTTTTCTATTGCTCCTGACAATCAGAATATATCAGCATTTTCAGATTATATTTTAGCGAATTATATTGAAAATGACAGCAGATATCCACCACACCTCTGGGCTGAGCCACCTTCGAATGACCCAAGGACTACCAATGGTCCAGAATCATATCACCGTCATTTGAAAGATCAATTTTATAACCCACACCCATCTATTTATCATTTTATCGAAGTGATTAAAGAACACCAAGCAGAAGTTTATTTAAAAATACAGTCATATGGTCGAAAAACTACAAATCGCAAATCTAAAGCCATCTCCAATACAAAAACTTGGACCATGTATAATGAAAAAAAAATTTCCAGATTGGAATATTTGAAGACAGTGGGCTTCAAATTTCAAATTTAATTTTAAAATAATATATTTAAAATAATACTCAACATTATATTTTTAATTTTTACTATTTTTATTTTATTTTTTATTACCAATTTTAATAACACTGTGACACTGTAAATGCTTAATTTAATATTAATAATAACTACGATTTTAATTAAAGACACTTTTTTTTATAAAATTGATTTGCGCTTATGGGATATTAAAAAGGTAATTTTTTTTGCGCTTATGGGTTATTTATTTTTGCGCTTTTGGGTTGCGTTTGGGTCATATTTTGCGCTTATGGGCTACACCCATAAAAACTACAACATAATATAATTAATATTCACTACCTATTTATTACGGAATTTGGATGATTATTGAATTTACTATTGAAAATGCAATATATTGATTAAATACATTGTCATCTGTTAAAAAACATAAATGAATGACTAATGATCTATACAGTAATATAGATAAACATATGATAAATTGGTATTGTATAAGAATCATATTTATGCTTACTTTGTGCAACACATTTCTGGAAGGAATAATATTATAGTCTGCAGTGTACAATAATAATTTCACGGTCAACACTAAAAACTAATAAAAATAACTTAAGTTATTATTTATTTCAGATTCGATGTTTTAACGACAGTTTATTAAATTAAATTTATTGACAAATGCATAAGGCTACCTATATAATAACAATAAGCCTGGTGTGATTTCTGGCACTTTTTAATTCCATATAACCTATATAAGGTACATATATTATATGCGGTTGGTTTTTTTTTTTTTTTAATTCGTCTCAAAAGATTCGTACAGATTTAATCGACTAAATACTGTACAAAATTAGGTGTAAATAACAACATTTTTTTTTTCAACTGAAAACCGAATTTATTTTTTATTATAAAATATTAAATACATATTGTTTTTTTTTTAATTGTTAATTCAAGTAGTTTACTTACACATATAAACAATAAGATATATTTAAACTCAATTTACCAGTTTTCAACCCAATATTGAGTATCGTTTATTTAATTTTTTTTTTTTTAATTCATTTAATTAATTATTCATTTTTAATTTTAATAAATTCGCTTTTTTTAACCTCTATGGTGCATTGGTGCTATTAAGAGTATTTATTAATTTTATAATTGTTGGGAGTTTGGATTGTTTGGAACGTTAAATCATTTTTGACCTTCCACGAAATCCTATATATATATATAGAAAGAGAGAGAGACATTGATTGGAATAATTAATTAGGGGAATTCTATGTTTGGTGAATGAAACAATGTGAATTTAAATTGGTGGCCATACAGGTTATAATGAGTTAATTATTTTACATTGTTTGGTAACAACATATAGATATAAGATGCGTTTCCTCAAATGGTAACTATCCCATCGATACCATTGATAGTTGATACCAATAATAATAACCACTACCTTCCTCCGAATAATATTATTTTCAATTAAGTGAGCTCTATGAATATATTGTTAAAAAATAAAAATGCAAATACGTATAGTTTGCGGTAAAACTTTGGTAGCATTTATAAATCTCAACTTCATTTTATAAGAATTAAGAAAATTATTAAAGTAAATTATAATGAAGAATTTAAAAAAAGTTCAAATAAATCAAATTGCCCCAAAGCTTATCATTTAGGAACGCTCATTAATACTACATGTCTTATTCATTCTAAGTTATCTAAGTTTCTAGCAACATTAACTTTCGAGTAATGACTAAATAACTAAAATTGATTTAGTAAAAGTGTCATTTACGGAAAATTGTACTTTTTTTACTCGGTTTTTCGGCAGTTTTTCCTTACAGCTTGAAAAACTATCGAGATAAGATTAAAATGACATATAAAAAATTTACGATTTATGAAGTTGCTAGATGAAACTTTTGGAGCATTATAATTTAACTAATTTGAAAAGATTTTATAGAAAGAAAAAAATGAACATCATTATAAAACGAATATAAATCCTTTTTGCTCCACTTAACTTTGTCCAAAAGTATCATACAGCAACTCTGTAGATAGGAAATTCCATGTGGAAGGTACCTTGTGGAATAATTAATCGCTCATCTCAACAGTTTTTCCGGGTGACCGGAAAATAGCCTCAAATGAACCAAAAACGGCGGAATTTCCCGTAAAACGACAGTCCATTAAATCGACTTAAGTAATTTCATTACTTCAAAATAAATGTTGCTGGAAATGTAACATTTTCACCATATATTAACATATTACTTCATATTTAGAAATAGTTTCAAAAATATGTTACAACTTTTAGGCTAAAAATAGAACTTTGAAAATACTATGTTTTTTAAAATTTCATCCCTAATAAAGTTTTAAATATTTTACAAAAACTTTTGAAAATTTAATATGACTTCACTCATACACTTCTCCAACGATCTGAAAAAAATTCGAAAATCGTGACTCCAGTTTTTTTTTGTTTTATAAGCGTTTAAGTAAATTATGATACGATTTTTACATAATAATCTATTATTACGTCAATTTTTATTACTTTAACAAGTTATTTAAAGAAATTAGTCGATCCAAACATAATACAAATAATAAGTATAGATAGAAATAGACATTTTGAATCTTTTTTAAAAAAAATTGTCTTTTTTGTCAATTATAAAAACTTAAGTTAATTTTTTTTAAAAATCTTTGAAAATTAGACGACAATTGATAAAGTATGGTATATTTTTAATATTTGATGAAAACTTCTGACAATTTAATATGACCTTACTAACTATAATTAATATATTTCACTTACGACACTAAAAAAATGATAAAAATCTTGACAAATGGTATTTTTTTATAAACGTTTAAGTATATTATAATATGATTATTACGTCATAAACTATTTTTACGACAATTTTCAACTTCAAACAATTTATTTAAATATATTGGTCAATCCAAACGGTATATTTTAATTCTAAAGCTTTGTTCAGAATCGTTCTACAAAAGAAATAATCTATCATTTCTTTAAAATTCTATAAACCTCATATTCTCATTAACTCTAAGGAGCGAAGAATATCTCATGAGGGAAAGTTCGTATTAGTTTTTTTTTCTTTTAGATTTACATATAAAATAATGGAATTTTGTAAATGAAACTAAATCATTTTCTGATTCTGAGAAAGAAATATCCTGAAACATACTTCTTGAACATTTTCAGAGTTAGTATTTTGTGCTTAATACGTTAAGTAAATTTTTTCATTAGTTTAAAGAGTTTGTATTATTATTTATTAATTTAAATCAATCTTTTAATAGCTAAAGAAAAATAAATCTTTATTATCGGACTTTTTTCGTACAACATTTGGATAATAACCTACACGTATATTATATAATTCATATTATTACAATATCATAAGACTTTAAGACCACTTCCACAAAAAAAAAATGCAAAATTGTAAAAAGTTAAAGAAAAAATTTAATTCAGACGAAATTATCAAATTCAGTTTAATTGTAAGTAATTTTTTTGGGGGTAAATCAGATAAGAAAATATATTCACACAAATTATATGAATAACAAAATTATTAACAGCTGCGCCATCTATTATTGATTTTTATATTGTGTACCTAAAAGTGTTTGTAATAATACTTTTGACCACTAGAATGCGTGCTATATTAGTGTTTGCAAATAAGGAAATAGAATTTGGAAATAAAAAAACAATAACAATGTTTTTGTTGAAATCTTGTTTTAAATTCATTTCCTCCACTAATATTAACTGAGCACGTTGGTGGAAATCACGGAAAAAAATGTAAAAAGTTTAAGGGGGCACCCGGGTTTGAACCGGGGACCTCTCGATCTGCAGTCGAATGCTCTACCACTGAGCTATACCCCCACGATGACATATTCAATGAAATGAATTGGATTTAAATGTATGAACTTTATTTTTAATACAAGCTTAACTGTGATATGCGACTATTTTAAATTTTTAATTATAATATACACTCAACTATATCGCATATACTGTATATCTATGAATACTAATAAAAATGTATCAACATTATATAATATAACATAATACATAATAACATATTATAACATTGCATTATTGCCATTATTCAATCAAATGATTGTAACATTGGATTTAACTTAGTTTAATCCATTATAGGAAAAAGTCGGTATATATACGATATCGCCGATATTAGCCGATAGGTACCTTGTTAGTCTATTGTTAAAAGGTAGATTGGAATAATTATATTTTAGGCACCAATGCACCATAATATTTCTGTTCAGTACTACTACAGTACTAAAAATATACATACCTTAATATTTTATTAAAGTTTCAAGGTATATACCTGGCATAGGTAGGTAGGTAGTTAGCAGTTGCATATTTATGGGGGGCTGAGGGGGCTTCAGCTTTTTGATCGTAACGATTATAGGTACCTTTGAGTTCGGTTTAATAGACTGAAGTGGGGAATTACAGCTGGAGAAAATACAGTGGTGTATTGGAGGGTATACGGGGGTATACGGCGTATACCCAATACGCTATTTTCATCCATGGCGTATAGCTTATGAGAAATTGATGATACGTGGGTATACGGCCGTATCTAGCGTACCTATAGCTTGTAATTTGAGAAAGAAAAATAATTCAACTTGTGGTTATATATTTTATGAAGTGATTCGGTATCGGATAGATATCGGATTATTGATATTTTTTATGAACAATTAAAATTTGTTCTCATTTAACAACAAGTTTTTGCTATCAAACAGTCATAATCAACAACCATGGGATATTATTTATTTATTTATCCATATGGACAGTGGCGGCTATCCTCAAATTAATATGTGTTGCTGAAAATATTTCTGAGGAACCACCCACCTTCATATATTTATTAGAAAATATAATTACCAATTATCAAAATATAACTTGTAATAGCTAAAAAAAAAAAAAATCATTATCCTCTATTTTATAAATTAGTTACAAAATTAATAAATTATACTTATAACTATGAATTAAAACAAGAACAACCGTTTTTTAATTACAAAATATACATTGTGCAATACCCCTAGTACAATTAAATTAAATGTTTGCTTAAAACCACACTTTTTTTAGTACTGTTTCGTTTTTACTTATATTACACTTAGAAGTATTAAGTAATAAGTCATAGTATTATAAATAAATACTCTAACACCTAACATCCATTTCACCACCAACCCAGGTACCCACCCACCTACCAATTTTTGTATGTGTTGCTTAAGCAACACATAGACCATAGGATAGCCGCCACTGAGACGCTCTGTTGCGATAGTAATTTTATGACTGAAATAAATTACTATATAATATTTTTAATACACAAGCCGTGCAAATTTTAATCACTCGTCCGGAGTGGTACTTGCATTAATTAGCATATTATCATTAATCGACACTTTATTATTTTGTTTTCGAAAAATTACACAAGTTCTGACTACTGATATATAAATTAATCTTCTTATATATTGTATATGTATGTAATTGTATTTCCTACTACTGCTATATCGTCTATTTATATTAAAATCCACAATAATTCTTGTCTCTGAGAACTTCGCTAGTTTATGTAATAATAATTATAATAATAATTTTTTTTTAACTGCGTACTCGAACAAGATAATGGTTAATGGTAAATAAAATTCAAATGAAACGTTAGATCATTTCTTTAGTCCAAAATTTCCGAGCAAAGCTTCACATAAAATCAATAATTTAATGGATTGTACCTTGTAAAGTTTGGGCACCTCTGTTGGTAAGAGATACAATAAGATATGACGTGTAAAATGTTTATTTTTCGTGAAAAAATTATTTAAACGCATGTAAAAATAAATTGATAACAACTGGTATTGTTATATCGTTTATTAATTGTGTAAACAGGACTTGAAAATATGTTTGCGGTTACTCTTATTCGTTTGGTACCTACAGTTTTTAAATAAAATGTTCCGATTTTCATAGATGGATCAACCTAATTCGTGAAGTGTACTTTTTAATTATTTCTACAATATAACTGTAATTAATAAAACTCTGCATTCTGCTTTCAAAGATGACATATTTTTATAACAAAATTATGATATTATCACCAACTTATGAATTTAAGTCGACAATGTAATTAACTACAACCCGTCACAAATATTGCCAAACCGCATTATAAAAAATACAATTTTAAGTAAGCCATTGAATTGGCCCCATTTACTGAAAATATTCATGTTTTTGGTTTTTATTTTTGTGCACTAAATAATTGCTAATATTTTTTACGGGCTAAACAAAAAAATTAAAAAAATTCCGAAGTGTGCATGTACTTGAAGTCAGAAACATACAGTTTTCGATTGTTTTCAATCAATAACATTATTTTTATTAACAAACATAAAACATGAACAACATAAACGATACAAAGTAAACAAAACAAATTAATAACATAAACGACGATAATAACAAATTAAGAAAGGAAAAACTGGAATAATCAAGTGATGTTTGAGAAGAAGAGCGATCAGGGAATTCCTTCCTGGCTCCACAGGTGTCAATACTGCCGCATTCTTCCGACACAGCGTATTCTGTTCCTCGAGCGTTTCGCTCAAATCCAGAAAACTCGACGAGCCCGTCGCCGTTTCCTGGAGTCATATTCGTTATGACCCGGCTACAAACAACCCCGGTGGGATACACCCTGATAGAGATTACTCTACGAAGGGTGGTGTCCGCCGCCGGTGCTTCGAGTGCAGCCGTCACGAGGTCATGAGGTCCGGTGTCGTCGTACTTCGGACGCCGGAGCTTTCGAGCCGGTGGTCTTCGGGAAGTACAGGTGTCACCGGATTCCTTCCCGACTCCACGGGCGTCACCATTGCCGCGTTCAATCGACACAGCGTCTATTCGACGGACGTCTCGTCCGAGTCCGTGTAGGACAGCGTTACGGGGACGGTCGTCTCCGAGTCCCAGACGGTCGTCTCGGCAGGTGTCTGCGTGAAGCTGGGAGACGACGTGCCGCGGATCGGACACGTCGACGCGTCCCTTGGTCACCACCTCACCTTGGCCGCGTAAAATTCTCTCGTATTCAGCCACGAGCTTGGCCACCGACCCACGACGGATTATGCCTTCTGCGTCCATTGCGGAAGGGCTGGTTTTCGTACGGGGTTCGCACGTCACACGTACGTAGAAACACCGCTAAGGGTTGTACCAAAGTTACTGATATGCAAAGATATACTCACAATAATTATCTTCGGCACGCTAAACAGAACTAAAATTCACACAGTCATACGACCAGGTGAAAGACTAGATTAATAGTGAGAAATATGAGAGTTTTCGTTCGGTTTGTGTGCATCGACGACGTAACCAAGTGTGCGCGTCGTGATTTTGATTTCGGCCATATACCGACGGTTAAATGTTAATAATAATAATCAATATAGGCCGGAGAATAAAACGTATTTATCTGTGGAAATAAATAAACACAAATGAGAAAACCCGATAAGGTAATAGCGGTGAAAGCTCGTTCGTCGTCCACCACGTGGTCCTCGGACAAGATAATGGTGTTGTGTGTACAGATAACGTTACGTGAGCCAATTTCTAGATTAGTCAACGATACGTGATATGTGTTGTTTTCAATGTAGAACCAATGATAAATCATTGTCATCGGAAAACGATTTTGAGCGAAACTAAAATTAAAATTTTATTACTAAACTACAAGTTAAGTTTTTGATGAAATGAAAAACCACATTATAGACAAATAGTGCAATTTTCAAGTCTAAAGCGAAAATAGATTTGAAAAAATCACTAGAATGAACCGTCTAAATCTAATAATAATCGTGAATTTATTCCATTTCGTCGTATTTAAATATTCCAATCTAGCATTAAAAAAAAGTACATACTTCACACAATGAGATATTTTTCATCCTCCGGGACAAAATATCTTGCGATGAGTTTATTGACGTTAAAGAAACCGTAGACAATTCAGTTGACATTTTTACATATTCAATAGGCTCCCTCAAAATATATATTTTATAATTACATTGGTCATTGAAATCGTTAAAAAATAATACTGTGTTCAGTACACTTCACAACTTGAGTCAAACTTGAATTTGAAAGGGCGTTGGCGTATACTTTCGACGGCTTTTATTTTAAGTCCTCTGCTAATAATTTGAATTTTCGGATGGGTATATAATATGGTACCCGTAACTTTATTCATTTGCTCACTATTAAAATTAATTCTCTTTTTGTGTTTTTTTTTACTGCATTCAGTTTAAGTTTCAGTATAACATATAGGAATATAAACGACAAACTGCAAGTACTGCGTTTTGCCATACAGGGGAAATGTCCAATGTATGACAAGGGGCAGTGGCGGCTATCCTCAAATTAATATGTGTTGCTAAAAATATTTCTGAGGACCCACCCACCTTCATATATTTATTAGAAAATATAATTACCAATTATCAAAATATAACTTGTAATAGCTAAAAAAAAACATTATCCTCTATGTTATAAATTAGTTACAAAATTAATTAATTATACTTATAACTATGAATTAAAACAAGAACAACCGTTTTTTAATTACAAAATATAGATTGTGCAATACCCTTAGTACAATATTAAATGTTTGCTTAAAACTACACTTTTTTAGTACTGTTTCGTTTTTACTTATATTACACTTATAAGTATTAAGTAATAAGTCATAGTATTATAAATAAATACTCTAACACCTAACATCCATTTCACCACCAACCCAGGTACCCACCCACCTACCAAATTTTGTATGTGTTGCTTAAGCAACACATAGACCATAGGATAGCCGCCACTGCATATGGAGTCAACTATATAGTCAATATCACGGTTGTAGATAAGGCAATATAGATTTAGCGCTCAAGTAGTAGATAATATTATGGTTTCCCAACGCCATGAATGTTATAGCGTTTTTCATCAGCTGACTGCGCTCAAGGGGGGTCTACATGATCACAACTTTATTGTATCGCAAATGGATAAGCCGCAGTGGTAACACTCATACATTAATGAAGTGCAATTTAATAAACGGATAGAAAACGCTACTATATCATATTCGGAGACTTAATATTATAAGTCTATGATCATATTGCACTGTAATATAAAATTTACATACAATTTAAGCGAAGCGTGACATTTTTTTTTATGTCATATTATACATTTATATTATAACCATGTGCTTTCTAACTTTGAAAATAGATATTGATATGAAGAGTGGTTAAATAAAAATCAATACCCACTTATTAAAATAATTAGTCCATCTGTTAACCATGTAGAAGTATTATAGAATAAATACAAAAATATGATATTCTATGAGGTTTTGAGTGAATATAAGTAAAGTGAATATTGTTCGAAACGAAAAAAAAAATTTTTGGTTCCTACCATATGATAGTACGAGTATGACTATATGAAATAAGGCGTATACCAATGATTTATTTTAGCAATACATCACTGAGAAAATACCACAGCCCCCCCCCCCCAAATATATCTAAATACGCCCCTGGAAGTTAAATACCAAACTAATGATGTCTTGTTACAAAAAACATTTTTTTTAAATGTAGAAGTAGGAATCTATTAAATAATATCATTTAATAATATTTGAACAATATACCTATGGCCCACGTGTAAATTGCAAAGGAACATACCTATTATCGACTTAAAATAAATACAACTTTCACTGTAATTTATGTTTACCTCAGAGTTTTTGTAAAAGTGAATAAGTAGGTAGGTTGGTACTTCGATTTTTTTGTTGGTGAATAAACGATATGGGATCGGGTGGCAGTATTATGCAAAACAGTTACCACCCGTTCCCGGTTTACGAAAGGTAAAAAAAAAAATGAAAGATAGGTTGGTACTTGCCACTTGGTTCTATACAGTGGCGTATACATAGATTTTGTATGGTTGGGGGATAAGTAGAAAACATATTATCACGGAAGGAAATTTTTTTTATAGGTACCTAAGAGCTTTTTTAAAACTGTCCATTGGTTTCATTACAAGCACACAAAGATTTTGACCACCAAATCCAACAGTTTTTGAAAAAATCACACATACTTTACAAAAACCCCCCTGTTTTATTTCTGAATATGCTAACCATTTATATAATTGTAGCTAACGAAATTGAAATCTAAGATTTCTAGTTTTATTCTTTTCAATTAATGGGAATTTATATGTTTCAGACGGAGCCCATAAATTAGTTAAGATTTGAAAAAGTTTTAATTTTAATGCATGTTTGTTAAAATTGTATCTAATTAATATTTAAATACTTTGCATTTCTAAAATGTTGTTAAATATTTTAAATTTTTGTATATTGTAGGTACCTACCTATATAACTACACAAATGAGAAAATATAAGTATTTTGTTTTGTCTATTAAAAAAATTGATACTGATATGTTAAGTTTTCGAAAAAAATTAAAAGCTCTATCATAGAAATGTGGAGGAATAGTCAAGTTTTAGACATAAATATAGCTTTGGGATATTTCAAAAATAATTCATATCGATTTAGTAATATTCGTAAAAATGATCCATTTCACCGTATTTAAAAACTGTGTCTAACCCGATTGTTATGAAAACTTAAATATAGCTTGGACTAAATATTTAAAACTGTGTACATATTTCCGATCATAATTATCTTATAACTTCAAATCACTAATTTTATTAAATTTCAATAAAAATAAATCTGACATTTCCATATAAAGAATCATTCCATAATTTCTTCACGTCTATTCAATGGTTTAATGATGTTAGTCTTTATGAAATTTGGACCATAGATATTAAAATATGTACGGCGAGTCTTTTGAAGACATATTTTGTCAGATTAATATTTTACCAAATTAATAATTTCAATTAGATAATAATAAATAATTAATAAGATTTGAATAGAAAAATATCTCTAATTTATACGTAATTAATGATTTTCGTCAAAATCCTAACTTAAAACGAGAATAAAAAGATTTGTGTGACCATGGGCGCCGACTATTGGGGTGCTGCGGTGCTCAAGCACCCCATGAATCATTCTATGGGGTGCTCTGCACCCCATGAAATAAAAATATAGAGCAATACGTAATTTAATACGTTTATAATTTTTTCGTTGTATAATATTTATGGCAACAATATATTTTGGATGTTTTGATAACTCGTTCCTAACATACGTATATGAAATGAAAATAATTTTATGTATAATAATTAATATGTATTTAAAAGTTTTAAAATATGAAAAATGTCGTCTTAAAAAAGGTAACAATTTATGTTGAAAAAAAAAATATTATTTATTTAAATTGACGTTTATTAATATCTAAGGATTTTAGGCACCCCGTGAAATTTGGGAAACCCGGCGCCCATGTGTGTGACGATTTTTGAAAATTTTGTCGAACTGTTAGTTAAAGTAGAGTAAACTGGTATTAAATATTCAGGTCTTCAAATCTCTATGTCAAGGATTTAACAATTTAGTAGAAATATTCCAAAAAACCAAATATTTTCAATAATTTGATAGTTTTATGATAATTAGGATGAAATAGTGGTAACCTTTTTTGAAATTTTTTTCAAGTTTGTACAACCGCCAAGTTGATTGGTAGAGAAATTTTCAAATGTCTTGCTCTACTATTTTTGAATGTATAGCCAAATTAAAAAAAAATAATTTGAAGGAAATCTCTTATATAAGTACAAGTTAACAATAAGTTTGCCGTTTATACTCTATTTTTAATTCATTTTTCCTTACACTTGGAAAACTGTGGATAATAAAGAAAAATTACCCGTCTTAAGTACCAACTAGATGAAATTTTTGATGTATAGAGTTGCTGGATGAAATTTTTAGAGAATAATTTCTACCCCTAAAAGTGATACGCATAACATACATAAAAAAGAAAAAAGACACGTCATTGTAAAACCAATAAATTCTTCGTTTCATTCAGAATCTTAAATGTAGTACCTAGTCAATATTGATTCAATCATGAACGTAAACAACAAAATTTGTAAATAGTGAATGTTGGAGTGAACAATAATATAGTAATCTACATTTCAAAAGATAACTAATTATTTTTCTATTGTTAATAAAAAAAACGGAAAAATTACAGGGGGCACCCGGGTTTGAACCGGGGACCTCTCGATCTGCAGTCGAATGCTCTACCACTGAGCTATACCCCCTTCATACTATTTCTATAAATAGTCTAGCTCATTATACAACATTAACAACTATAACTGTTTTAAAAACTATGGAACTAAATATTTTTTGTCACTTACTCACTTATCTTCTTTTATGAAGGACTCACCAATTATTAAGTTAGCAGTAAATACATAGTAGCATAGATTAAATATACTATTAAGTATATTTAATCTATGATAGTAGGCACTATATTTAGCTAATATGCCTACCAATAAATATTTTTTAACTTTTCACCAATATATATCCATAGTTTTAATTCTAAAAGAGTTGGTACAATTACTGTTTAAAGTTATTTACCAAATATTCTTTATGCTTTAGTCTTTCATTAGGAATACAATTATTAAAGCTGGTTACACACCAGGCGTCAAAAACGCGCGCGTCCGCGTTTTAAAAACGCCGCGTCTGATCGCTCAAGATTAAATAGCTACCTATAAATAGCTATATTCACAATGGGAAAAACGCGCGCGCGTTCGTCAGCGATCACTCGCGCTGAAACGCGCTGTTTAAATTTGGGCGTTCGGACGCCGACCATTGCCAAAATTAAGCAATGTATTATCAATGTTATTATTCACACCACGCGTTTTTGGCGCTATCAAACGCTGCGTTTTGCATTCACAAATGTTCATTGTTTGAATTCGTTTTCCGTATTTTCTACATAAATATATAGACATCATGTTTGACGTGGAAAAATGTATTGATTATGTTTCACATGAAGAAAGTATATGGAATACAAGTATTTTATTAATTGAATATTAGTTATAGAAATGGAATTATATTTAAATTACTTAATATCAAGATCTAAAAAATGTTGACGGTGTTTTGTAAAAAGAGTTTAGGGCGTTAACTACGATTTTAAAATTTTTAGGAACAGTTAAAGCAATGTTTAAAATACTCTCTTAATAGAAGTGTTATTAAAATCATAATTTTTTAAAATAGAAATATTAAAAAAATTTAAAAAACATATTTTATAACAATTGATAATGTTGAACGTACATAGAAATAAAAATGAAGAGGTATCATTGGAATAAAATTGTCACTTTTATGGGTATTTTAGTATTAGGTATTCTAATAACTTTTTTTTAAGAATATTTCAATTACTATTCAAATATATTTTAATGCATAGCTATTGCCTATTATATGTATAGGTATAATGTTAAAATTTCCAAATTTTTTCAATGTTGATTGTTGTATGCCAAATATTATACTATGCTATTTGTATGAAAACATCAACATACCAACTCATAAAATGATATGATGATATAGACATCCGGTAATATTAAAAAAAAAAATTATCTGAATCACTTCGTAATGTCATAAAATTGGTTTGACATTACCCTTCGATTGGTCTTTTTAAGTTGAGTGGATGGACCCAATGACATCTAGTAGTGACTTTTTTACTTGTATTTTCTTTTCTTCTGTACAAAGCATAAATTACACATATAGCCTCAATATCGTCTAATGACTCCATATTAATCATCAAAATTACTATTTAACCTCATTACCTCAATTATCCTTTATACAATTTTATACTGACCACGTTGTTGCTGAATAATATTTGATGTTCCTATCTACTATAAATTAATTTGCCGCACTATTTTAGAAAATAATAAATATCTAACCTAATCAAAAACGCAGCGCTTTTTATATTAGAACGCCAATTATAGTGTGTAAACTATGAGCGCGAGCGTTTTGACCGCCCCGTTTTTAAAAACTCGGACGCGCGCATTTTAGACACCTATAGTGTGTAACCAGCTTAAAAACTATAAAAACATTACTCGTTCTAAGTAGGACGTTAGAAACGGCTATACCCAAATAAAGTTTTGCTCTGCATAGTCTGTTGGTTCAATTCCGTAACTTTAAGTTTACTAATAACTTGTTAAAAATATAATGATACTAAAATTATAGAAAAACTTATGTTTACAGTGTTTATAGAAAGTTTTCCCATGTATTTTTTTTTTTAATTTTTATGTTATAGTTCTGGCGTTTGAGCTCAAACTGAACTTAGAATATGTTAATCTATGAGAAAATATACATTAATGAATTATAATTATTTCACTCGTAGATAAAATAATATACATCACATAAAATTAAAAATATTTAGGGGGCACCCGGGTTTGAACCGGGGACCTCTCGATCTGCAGTCGAATGCTCTACCACTGAGCTATACCCCCGATGATAGTGCAGGTTATGATGTTTGAATTTCAATTGATTACTATACAAACAAATTATCGCATTAAGCTGTGTTATCGTTTTTAGTCACGTCATTGTTTATGTATTTGGCATGTGTGATACAATGTACGAAAACATTTACTCGTATATAGTGCATAGTGGCACGCGTGATAAAGTGTTAAAATTTTTCGGGCTGACATATTTCACTAAGGACCCTTTCATATTAATTAAATCTCATATTATGTATCAAATCGTTTTTCTTTCAATTTTCATTATCTTTTGAAAACATACTCGTAAGTATAAAAATACACAAAAGGGTAAACAATGTACCTAATTATTTATTAATATTAAAAATAAATAATAATAATCAATGTAAAATAATATACCTAGGTAAAGATTTTACTAATATTATTAAATTTAATACTTAATAATAATAAGTTAAAACTATAAGAAACTGTGCAAGCTATAAGAGAAGGAATACGCCATATGACTACAATACGACAAAATGCATGATATTTAATAATATTAATATTTTACCTAATATTAAACAAAATCATCCCGAACAGTGTTTAAAACTGTAAATAATAATATCCATGTCTTAATTAATAATCTAAAAATAAATTTACATCCATACTGCTGTATAGAACATAATCAGGTTGGTGCTAAACTTTCCGTGTTTGTAGTTAAAATTCTACATTGTTTATTTACAATGGGGTCTGTAGATTAAGTTATCAATTAAATGTTTATAAGGTTCGGTATTGCAGTTATTGCTACGTTATAACGCAATACGTATGAATTAAAATTTAATATCTTACATCATATTGGGGATTGGAAGCGTACCTTTTCTAAGGGGTTGAGTATAGACAATACTTTATACACGTGACGTTTTGCCTTGTGGATGTGTGCGTTAGTAAATGATTATTAGTGTGTGTGTGTGTGTGTGTGTGTGTGTGTGTTTGTTTGTGTGTGTGTGTGTGTGTGTGTGTGTGTGTGTGTGTGTGTGTGTGTGTGTGTGTGTGTGTGTGTGTGTGTGTGTGTGTGTGTGTGTGTGTGTGTGTGTGTGTGTGTGTGTGTGTGTGTGTGTGTGTGTGTGTGTGATTTCCCCTAAATAATACGCTCCAACCTCATCAGCAAACGGACTGTCATTAGTCTTTACCATACGCCGCAAAACATGCAATATTATTCAATATTATTATTATTATTTATCAATTATAATATTACGTATTTGCAATCCGTGACTCGTGTGCGAGGTTCAACGTTTGCCAAATTTTCACTATTTAGATAAATTTTTTCTACCGAAGATGTTCGATTTACTTTTTATGAATGATGTATAGAATATTATAAATAGGTTAAACACTATAAAAATCGTCAGTCATTTAATAATTGTAATTATTCATTATCATTAATTACACAATATAGTTAAATATTTGATCGTATCGGTAACCCTCGGTCGAACCTAGAATCTATTATTTCTGGGAGAATAGAATCCATATAAAATTTTGTAACATGCCGTTCAATTGAATTTATCCAAAAATCTTTATCTCTGGTTATTTTATCTATAACAAATCCTAAAAAAAACGTTAAAATGTTTGTTTTAATAGTTAGTATAAGTAAAATTACTAAAACAAAGTATAGGTACCTTTAGGAGTCTAAAAAACAAAATAACAAAATGTTTTCTCCGTTATGTTTAGTTGTCCCTGTATTTGATAATAATTGTCCGTTTTTTTCAAAATAAGTTTTTCCGCGACATTTATCATACATTTTAATTTTCCGTTTTTACCTGCCTCTTCGGGAGTGTATTCTTTGATGCTAGGAGGGCATTTTATCTCTATAATTATTTTCAAGTCATTCATCAATCCATCTGGGCTTGCTGCAAGGAATGGTAGACGTTTATATATAAATAAACCGGCAGGCTCTATGGCAGTATTTAATTTTTCTTGAACTGCGTACTTAGCTGTAGACTCATTTTCAATCCCATACGGCCATACCTGCAAAAAAAACATACTCCTTTACGGTTAAATTGTGTTGAACATTTAATTATTTACAATTCATCTATATTTTGTATTTTATCTTACCTGGTTGCTGAATTTCCTTGAAAAGTATCGTACAATATACATTTTACAGTATTGGCTCGAGATGTTGTTGGTCGCAATTTACACACTTTTCCAAAATTTGATGCGGTGATCCTTAATTTTCTTTGTATGTGCCATTGATCGTTATCTTGCTGCCCAACAGTATCCCGTTCTATTGCAGTTATTTCTTCAGTACTCAACATTAAGTTTTGCAAGAACAATTTTTTTTTATTTTCATATTCATCAAGTGGCATGTCAATTATTTCACATCCTAGTTCGACGGCCCCGTAATCTTCATCTGGACCCGTAAACAATTTTTTTTCTTTTTAATTACTTTATGTGAACTGAAAATGTTAAAATTGTTTAGTAAAATAATACTAAAAACTATCATTATTATCGTATTAAAATCTTTAAAGATCCGGAGTAAATTTAGCTTACGTACATTACGAATTTTCAATGTTTTTTTTTTAATTAGTGTTTTTTTAAGCATCGTGTAATGATGATTTTGGAAAATCTTATGAATTTCCAAAATTTGAAGTACATTAAACAGCCATAGAATTTTTGATAACTCAAACAATTACGTACATAGGAAAGAACGAGCAATTTTTAAAAATAAAACATTTATACGTAAACTAGATTTATGTCAATAATTTAATAGAAATGTCCAATTAATTAAAAACCTTATAGATTTTCCAAATTGTAAACGTTTATTTTTCAACTTTTCACGGGATGTTTCTTTTTTTTTATAAATTTCTTTGTTACAATGCCTGGACTTATGTTTGATATTTGTCTGTGAATGCGACTCAAGTAATTTGGTCCGTAATTGAACGACGAGGCAGCAGCATTACATCTAGCATTATAATCCTAAAATGGTAAAAAAATGTTAATTTTTAATTGCTTAAAATATTGTAAATTATAGGAAGGGTATAAAAAGTTTTTTGAATTTTACTTAGATAGCAACGTTATTTAAAGTTATAAAAAAAGATAGAAATATAAAGTTAGAGTATTATATTGCTTACCTCGAAAAGAAAAATTAACCCTTTTTCCACCAACATATTTTGCAATAATATTATTAAAACACTCAACCACATTATATATTAAGCTTGACGAATGATGGACGACTATGTTCCTTGCTCCGAGTACATCTATCCATAGACCACAGCTTTCCATTTGTGCGACTAAATTTACCTCATTTTGTTTTGGACCATTACAGAAATAACTAATTAAAATAGCAAGTAAATTTGTTATATAAATTTAAAATTGTATATACCTAATATATATTTAATCTATAAATAGTTTACCTAGCGCATTCTTTATGGCAGCCAAATACATGATAAGGACTATTCATAATGTCTCGTTTTAAAAGGGTAACTTTTACGTTATAGGATAGATTAGAGTCTTTTCTAAAAGCTATTGCCTTTGTTACCGAACATCTATATTTGATATAAGTACCTCATTGGAATTCACACAATACACATATTTCATAATTAGTACCTATAGACAATATAACAAAAGTACTTACCGTAATTTAAGTCGTCTATCTTTTAGGATTTTTCGTAAAAAACCAGGTACAATAGTTCCAGATGAACTTTTTCGGCGAGAAGATAAATCTACAATGCGATTGCAATAATTCCTAAGAATATGGTTTATGCACTCGATTTTTTTTATATGAATATTAGGTCCGTAAGGTTTAGCTAAAATTAACTTTTTCATGACGCTAGAGTCACCATCTCCAATGAGTTTATCATAGATAACATTATATGCATTGACATACTTTGACAAAAGCCTTCGACGATTATGTCGGCTTCCATCGAAGTCGAAGTTCTATCCCAATTTTTAAAACAAATGTGTTTTGGGCAATTGTTTTTGTTAGATTCTGCTCTCTGAAATACAATGCATAATTTATTTCGAATTCCAATGTTAAGAAGTTTTTTGGTCCTATATCCAATAATTGTAGCCTAAAAAAAATTTTCCAAACAGTTATCTCATGAAAATAAAATAAAATAAATTGGTTATAATTTGAAAATCTCTAATTTAGTTATTAGTAAGTTCAATTTATTAATATTAGTGATAAAAGTATTTTTATTTTATATATCATTAGTTTAAATACAAACTTACCTACCTAATATAATAATGATTGAATAATACGAATAATAATTTTTTAACAGAATATATTTCCGCGATTTCGGCTAGATTACTTCCACGGTATAAATTACCGTGGTATCACTTGCGGATAGCGTGAAGTTGGACAACACAAAAATATCGTACATGGCAACCGATAATCCCCCGTGCGCAAGCGTATGAATAACATTATAGAGTAACTGATTGTATAAATAAAAATTGCTTGGACTTGTTCTTATAAAACTGTAATAAACTCGTATATTCTTACATATGTATATATTTATATAATATGTGTATATATGTAAATAACATGTATACTTAGAATCTAAAATACTGATTCACAAGTATAAATCAAATCTATACCTATATAATATTAGGTATTACTAGAGGCTACGATTTTATTTTATTTTTCATTGTTTAATCTATATCTACTGGACAGTTTTTAATTTTTTTATTTGTTATGTTAATTTTGAAAATATCACCACTATTACCTACTGCCTTCATTTGTAATAATATTCATTATATGTGTAAAATTAATAAATACTCACTGCACCAGAAAGGGCATTGTAGTTTTTCTTGTACGACCTCTTTGCCCACGTGCCATCGGCTACAACGGTAATAAGTGGTATTCCATCTTCACTCACATTATTTTCTTCCAATGCAAGCCTGACCTCTTCTTTGCCAGCTTCTCTCATCGAATCTAAAGCTAATTCTTCAGAATGCTTAAGTATCTTACTATAATACTATGTAGGGCTTGATATTTCGGATTCGACATATTAGGCGTATTTAAAATAGCAGAAAATGTGTCGAGCTGTGAAAAATCTTACCCTGTATTTATTACTGCCGACACTATATCCGACTTTATAGATTTAGTGACTTCATCTTCGTTTGAGATAACTTCTGATGCATTGCAAATATTACATTTAAAAACGAATTTAGAAAAAAATCCATTTCGAATTTCTTTTATAAAAATTAGATTTTTGAATGTACCATTAAATGGATGGTGGTCAATATGTTTTATTGAATTAAATAAAAACATTATATCCACTAAACGTCGGCCACTACATTGCTCCCTTAAAAAAATAGTTATCTATTATTACAATTTAACTATTAATGTTTATAAAATTACTCTAACACTTACTCTGCGTGTGTTATATTGTTTAACGATTTTTCTATAATATTTATATTATCTCTCTCAGTTATCCGCGCTTGTTCGTCATCTCTATTATACAAAATGTAATGTATAATGTATTGGTCAAAAAATTATAAAATTTTTTTTTTTGTAAATATTATGAACCTATCATTTTTATTTGTGAAATTTAGAATGCGATGATTTATCATTGGATTCAAATTTGAAATATCACAAAACAAAATTATCATGAGCCAGGGCCATTATATACCTTTTTTTATACCTACCTATTAATTTTGTATTGTAAAAAAAGTTTGTTAAATTAGTATTTTTATAAAAACAAAATTAACTAAACAAATAACTGGGTATTATTATCTAATATAAAACAAAATTAAAACATTAAATTTAATTAGAAAAAAAAATTGAATATTTTAATTTTCTGACACCTAAAAATATTCTAATTAAAATTTAATAAAATCAATTTTTTTCAATTTTTACGTGTATAAGAATATACGATTAATTATTTCAACGTTATAATTATATAATACTCACTCTTGCATGTAACTACAATGAGAAATTGTATCATCATTGGTCAAGTGACCATTTGATTTCAAAGGTGTGACTGAATCTGAAATCTATTATTATAAATTCAAATAATTTATTCACGGTTAATAATTAATCTAAATTATTTTGAATATACATAAAGGAATATTTAGAAAGTTACAAGTAGGAACATTAAACATTTTCTATCCATGTAACATAATTACATAATGATAGCATTTAAACATAAATACAATATATTCTATGGAGATGCAAAGCAAGGATAGGTAACCAATTTTTAACCAGCCTAAGTTTAGTTGAATGTCTTAAAAAAATGTCAACTAAGGCTAAATTCAAATTAATTAAAAAACCTGAATAAATTTTAGTAACTAAGTTGAGACGTTCATTTTAAAGAAAAAAAGAACAAGTTAAGTCCTTTTTCCTAAATTGTACCTATTTGATTTCAAAATAAAAATATTTTGTGATGTGAAACTAGAAAAATACCAGTAATCAACTATTTATTATAAGTCTTCCCTAATAAAATAATAAAATATTTTCCGGATTTTTGTACATAAATAAACAACAATAGTTATGACATAAAAGACATATTTTTATTTGATTTTAACATTTTGTTTTCTAAATTATAACATGTCCGCCATCGATCATCTGGTGTATAAATAATTTAATTTTCATTCATTATTTTCTATGAATCTTTCTATGTATTCAAAAAGTGCATAGTTATTTTTGTACATTAAACTCTTAAACCGATATGGATTCACAAAAGGCATTATTCATTATTTAATTAGCATTCAACTGTCATTGTTTAAGAAAACACATATACTTTATAAAAATATAATACGTTATGTAAATTATATTTTAAATGCAATAGTATAATTATTATTTAGAAAAAATCATTTTAAATTTAAGTGATAATTCGTATGACTATTTTTACTTTCTCAGATAGGTACAAAAAAATATGTGGCCATCACTCAGTTTATCATATCTACGTCAGTAATCTATAATAATAATACTATATCTTACACAGTCACACGATATTAAACTTTAAGTTTCTTAAATAAAATAATTAATGTAAATAGTAAATTGATCATATAATTTAAAAATCAAAACAGTGTGACGGGAAAAACGAAAAAGAGTGAAATTATATGAAATAATACTCAATAATGGAACATATTATATATTATTTAAAACAACAAATCATCTTTAAAAAAAAAAATTAAAATTAAATTATCCATTGAATTATTCTTGAAAATATTCTGTTTTGCTAATCTATTAAAACTAATTTTCTGAAAATCAAATATCATTTTCCTTAAATTTTTTTGTGGTTTTCTTTTCGTTTGAAAATATTATTGAGAAGTTTGAAATGGAACCTAGCTGTTTGAACTTTAGAAAATTCTAAATGGACAAGCATTTTAATTCCTATTATTGGATGGGTTAAGACTCTTCATTAACTTAAGAGGAACTTTTTAACCACTATTACTACCTTAAAAATTGATGGCATACGTCAAAAAGTTGGTTGGATAATGGCGGTGGAAATTTGTCTTTCAACCCTTTGAAAACCTATTACATACAACAAATTTTATCGTTTTTACTAAATTTTTTAGTAGTCTTTCCTTATAATATGCTTGGAAATATTATTACGAATAGAGAAAAATTACCTTTTAAAAGTATCATCTTGATGGAAATTATCTTATCAATAAAGTTGCTGAACGTAACTTTTTAACCACTACTACCCGTATTCTACCCGTAAAGTGATAACATAAAATAAAATAAAAGAAACACTTAATTTTTACACTAATAAGTACATTTTTCGTTTCATTTAGAATCTAAAAAATACTTGTTACTGTAAAACCATTAAATTTTTGTCCAACATTATTATTTTAAGTTTATGTTATTATTGTTATTGTAATAACCTTAACTATACAAGATTTAACAATTTACACATTTCTAAATCATAATAAAATCGTTTCTAAAATAATGAAGATAAAATACCTATTTTATAGATTTATACATTTTAGTATATTAAAATATTTTAGTTATATGATTACTTTTTATTTTTAAATGTTTCAAGAAGGAACATAACAATCATAAAGCATTATGTTTTAGAAGTTAAAATTAAAATTAAAAACACTTTATTTAATCCTATTTTTATTCCGAATGTAATCAATTTTACACCACGCAACATTATACAAACATAAATACTCTATGAACATTATTTTTAGAAATACAACAAAATGACCAGTTTTTTTTTATGAAAAACGATTTGAACATGGTGTTCACATTTAAGTTAAGGAAATATTTTTAGTATATTTATTCTCCATGAAAATATGGTAATTTAAACCAGTGGCGTATTTACGGGGGGTTTCCGAATCTCGACCCTCCCCCAAAGAAAAAAAATTAAATTTACGTCTGAATTGAAATGTACCTACTATATAATAATATTATAATAATATTTACAAGATTCCAGACTCAAATACAAAATATATTATAAAATTGCATTTAGAAGTCATAAGTGACTATTATTACGTAAGAAAGAGGATGAGAATATTTATTTACCACTTATATTATCATGTATTAATACCGATTTCTGTGGCACCGAAGTCAGTTTTTTGAGGTATTGCAAAGCATTATAAGCATACGGTCATACCTTCTAAGCAAGTACTCATCCACCAAACCACAATAGGTTGAGCAACTGCGTCTCATTTTTTTTCTCCCATCGAAAAATATAACCTTGTGTGTTTCGCAGCCTTATCACACACACCCTGAACAAGTATTGCAACTGCAATACCTAGATATACGATCGGCGCCACTGATAGATTTATATTTTATTATGTTATAACTTGTAATTCAGCCATAATGGTAAAGAGGGTCACTCAGAATATAAAAAGTCTTTTTTGGGCCGCCAGAAAAAATTTGAAAATACACCGTCTAGTTAAACTTAAGTTAAATAGAAAAACTCGAAAAAAAATCAATAGTATAAAATCTATCCCATCTTCACTTAACTAAAAATCTAAAATATATAAAATTTCAGTACTTACTCGTACATTTCTTAAGTTATTTTGTTAAATGGAATCATTCATTCTTTTTATTTAACTTTATATATTAAATACTATCTTATTCTCAGATAAATGAATAATCTAACTCAGAAACAAGTACTTACCGAGTACTTTGAAGTTTACACCTATGGTATCATTGCCCGTTGGTATCAATTTTGTTTTTGATTGTTTCTATTACTTTTTTTAATAAAACAATGATGTACTTAGTTATAGTACATAAGATTGGCAATTGACAACATTAAGATTTAAAAGAATCTGAACTTCAAAATGTTTACCGTAAATATGTACAACTAAATCGAAATATAGGTCGAAATAGGACCTAAACGTTGACGAATGATGTGATTTGAAAAAAAAGCTCCTTATGAATGAATGTATTAAATATGAAAAGCTATTACAAAATAAAGTAATTAAAATCCAAAAATAATTTACAAATAAAATAATCTAGGTAATTACATAGTATTATTTTGTTTTTTAACTAAACAAAAGCTAATCAGAAATATATACTTTTTTCTTTAAGACCTTTATACTGTCAATATTTAAACAATGTGTCTTGAAAATTTACATTAGTAAATAAATATGAAATACTAAATGGCTTTGCTTTCTGTTTACTTTAATCGCCAACCTCTATGCTAAATTTCGGTTAATAATCATAAAAACTTTTTGATGGTTTATTGAAAAAAAAATTTTATTTTTATTGAAATGTTTCATTAAATACAGTATAACATATTTAGGTTAAACACTACATTTTATTTAAATTCTTAGTGAAGCGAGGATCTATTGGTTTTATAATGATGTTTATTGTTTTCTTTATTATTTTTTCTGTAAACACTTTATCGGGTAGTATGTTTCAAAAGTTTCATCAAGCAACTATATAGATCGTAAATTGCATGCAGATTTGTACTTTAAAGAGGCTATTTTTATCTCTTCTAATTAGTTTTCCAATTGAGTCATAACTGGATTATTAATTTGCTATTAATTTTAAAAATATTTTCTAACCTGAGAATAAAGCTTTTAAAATACCTTGTTTTCAAAGTTTATCTCCAATAAAGTTTTTAATAATTGACTTAAAGTTGAGAAAATTTAATATGACCATAACCTGCATATACCTATGTAATGATAGGTACTGAACATTTTTTAAAAATTGTGGCTAAGGGTTTTTTTTTATGCGTTTGAGTAAATTATTTTATCATTTTTACGGAATTGAGTATTTTTATGTCAATTTACTACTTTAAAATATTTATCGCAAAAAAATTGGTAAATTTGGTCTTTTGTTAAAGGAGAACACTTTTAAAAGGTTTGATAAGAAAACACCGAAAATTAAACTAAAAACGGTTGAATATGTAAACGAAGTATTTTTTTATATTGAAGATTTTCTCAGAATCGTTTGACGAAAGAAATGATCTATCATTTCTTTCAAATTCAATACTCCTATCCCGATTATTTCGTCCAAGGATTGAAAAATACCCCGTGGTGCAAAATACGTCATTTTTAAATTTATTATGTTGATGAGACAGTAATATCCAAAGTTTTTTTATATAGTAGAGTATATAGAGATAAATGAATGCGTTATATAGTTATATAAGGCGTAATGAAGTAATTAAGTTAATATTTTATACATTTAACAATACTACTTTAGTATAAATCATTATTATTACATAAATAATTTAAAATAAAATAATAATACGTCACGGTTAATTATGTAAAAATTTGATAGGTACATGTTCATAATCCATCTAGAAATAGATATACACATCATTAATAATTTTATCAACATTACTTAAATGATAAAAGTATTTAATTACAAGTAGTTAATATTTATTCTTGTTTTATTTAATGTTAGATTGTGAAAAATAAATGAATTCCTTCCACTTCTAAGGCTATATAATTATAGTTACCATTTTTTTTCTATTTCATAGAAACAAACAGTAGTAACAGTAATAGTGTAACTTAATATTTAGTTATATTTATAAACTATAACGACTTTGATTTTAAATTCATGTCACTAATTTCGTTTGCAGGACGTGACATATTTCTGTCATTACATTTAGATTAATTTCATCTATTAAAATATATTTATCATGGCAATCATTGGGTAGACATAATTTTTGGCGTCAAGTCAATTGGTACCACATTAAACATATATATATGGTCATGTGGATGTACTTGCAGTGTGATTTTATCTTTGTACATTTTCATGCAAGCATAATGCAGATGAAAAAATATTATATATTTTAAATAAACGCTTCTGTGAATATCATTATGGCTGATAAAACTTCGTACTTATAACTCATTATCGAAATCTCGATCATGCAATGTCTGCAAAAACTAAATCAATGAGAAATGTTTATAATCTAGGCGAAGGTCAATTTTAGTTCATACGATTGATTACGCTTATTCGTAGGAAGTAAAAATATAATTGATGGACATTAAGTATATATTTTGTAAAATTAAGTCTATTATAATATGATTATTATATTTATTGAGGCATTAAAACATTTTTTTTTTTATATAAAATAGTTTACATAGATTTTTTTAAATACACTGAGTTGGCTTATTTTTTCCTAAGTTGAATTTTTAGAATATTTAATTATGTATATTGAGTATATAATACAATGTGGTCATTGGTAATAAGCTCATGAATATTGTAAAAATTTAAAATGTATAATTTTATGTTTCTAATTTTTACACTACATATTTCGGAAGTTCGATCATGTTTGACTTTAATAAATTTATATATATATATATAATTTTATTTTATATAGGTATATAATAACTATTTTATGAATTTGATTATCTTAAATACACACCAACATTTTTTAAATGTTTAAAAAATATACACTATTTTATGATTAATAAAACTAGTGAAAAGAAATGAAATATTAAGAAAATTGATGTCTGTATATACATGAACCAAATTTTATTTTATAACATGAATCTAGATAAGTTTTCATTTATATGATTTAATATGCAAAAACATATTTATTAAAAGAGTATATTTTATTCGTACTATGTCCTATTTGGTAAAGTTCCAATAAATTAATGTTATAAAAAAAATTTATGCTAATGCTACAAAACTTAAACAAAATGAGCCAGAAGACACAGAAAAATAATATTTCATTTAAAACTTTAATTTAAGGTTTTTCTTATTTTCTAAGTTCAACTGTTTTATACATTTTTTTTCTTACACTTTTACTCCAAGGAATTACATGTACCTATGTATATATATATATATATATATATATATATATATATATATATATATATATATATATATATATATATATATATATATATATATATATTAAAAGTAAACACCACGGCAACTTTAGCCATTGGCCTGAAAATAACGTGTATGTTTACATTAAATTAAAGTATTTTAAATAAATAATATACAATTAAAATGAATTGGTTTAAATTGCATTATAAAAATTAAATTTTTTTAAGAAAGTATATAAATTAACGAGCTAAGGGTTTCCACTCGATAATTTTTATGGTTTCTGTGTTCAGCTAGGACATGCTTGATCGTTAGAAGGACCCTACAGGTAAAACATTTGGATGGGTCGTCTCTTGTCATCAGATGGTGATGCGTGAGTGAGGTATGGCCTATTCTGAAGCGATTTATGATTGTTTCTTCTGTCTGACGGTGGAGGCCATTTATATTAAATGTATAAATTTATTAATCAGTAGATTTGAAAACCAACCAGAATTTTATTTAAAAGTGATATTATTTTTAATTTTAAATATGCGTTCAATTAGACGAAAAAAAAATGCTCAAATAATTGTTACGAATACCAATGTTAAAAAAAATCTTTACCAGTTTACTTTTGGATTTTAACTGACTTCTTATAGGAATGCATCATTGTTTATACCTGGTGGTAATTAAACTAGTTAATATTAAAATTTAGGCTTGTTTTAAGGTAAAAGTAAATCGAACTAGATGATACTTCGTTTCTGAAATATGTAAGCAGTTACTTTGAAAGAGGACATATTATTATGGTTCAACACTTAACCGCATCAACATCATGATTAGAACACTTTTTTTGGGTGAATTTTTCAAGATATTTTTCCTAGAAGTGGTGTATGAAAATTGTTTTTAATTTTATGAAAAATATTGAGGAAGATTGTTTGAGCTCCCAAAAAATTTTATCTCAGATATACCAATACGGCCCTACTTCAAGTTATATATTTTACTTAGTAAAATACTTAGGAGTTATTAAGGACTCCAGTGTTGGATCAAAGGAAAGAGTTAAGGAGGTATATGTGTGTCAGATACGAATATGATTATAAAAAAAAATCTATATGGTCCTGAATTCTTATTAACTTTTAGTTTTATGTGTTTTTTTAACAAATATTCTAGAGTTCATCCTTAACTGAAATCTATTCACTCACGTATATGTTTGTTAAGTAGTACGAGTATATTTGAAATTACATTTTGAAAAGTTCCAATCATTTCTGAAATAAAATGACAACTTAAAGAACCAATCAACAATCCTATTAAGTTAGCATAGATATACATTATTGAAGGAACCATAAACCTATAAGCAGTGGCGTGACGAGTGATATATTAATCACGGGCAAATACATAACTTTATACATCCCCCCCCTAAAATCTTTTTTCAAGATTTACACAATTTAAGAGATAAGTACTACATTTATCAAAGCAAGTTAGTTAAAAAATAAAAAAAAATAAAAAAGTTATCATTAGTTATTTGACATTTATATTAAATACCTTGAGTTTTATAACTGCATATAAGGATATGTTTTTGAGTTGGTTATAAGATTTTTTTTTTTTGCTACATACATACTACATACATTTTAATAAAGCAAAATATATTAAATTTATATGTATATTGATTAACTTCACTATAATTACATTTAAAATTTGTTATAATTTTTAAAATAATTGAAATACATGGCAGATACAAGAACCATATTTTTATAATTGTTTATTTAATGTATAAGATTATAAATTATAATACGTAAGACTTTTCTTTGAAAATAACTGAATTGGAAAATAAAAATTAGGTATCAAATTATACAAATATTTATATTTTTCAATATTATGCAAGAAGTTTTAGAATACCCAAATGTTTTACAAATTTTTATTTTTTACTGAATACTAAATAAAAATAAAGAAACCTGAAAATTATAATTAACTCTGCGATTTATAGTTTGCTCAAAGCATCCCGTATTATCTGGCACTGGCATTATTGAAAATAAAGTATACACTATATATGGAAGTAGTCCCACTAACATATTGGTGCTGAGGCACCTTAAGGGGGTACCCCCTCAAAATTTTCCACGGGCAATTGCCCGTTTTGAACCTATATTCGATACGCCACTGCCTCTAAGTAAATGTAAGCAATAAAAATAAAATTTAAATATTTAAAAAGAATAAAAAGAGAAAGGAGCAAAACTAGATTTTAATTTTGAAACTTATAGTAATTAGTAGAGATGTTCCGGGTAGATAATTTACTGTAAACCGGGCACCGAGTATTAGCCGAGTAAAAATTTGATAACTATTTTTTTTTTTTTATATAACCGGGTTTCGAGTATCGGCCGAGTAAAATTTTGAATACACACTGAGTACCGAGTATTAGCCGTTATTACATAATTTATTAATAATAAATAATAGTCCTTCCCTTCACCCTAATAGACAACTCTTTTTTTCATATCTTTGTTCCTTAGGTTATATCTCTCCCGACTCAAAACTTCTTTTAAATTCTCGTTCTCCTCCTATTATTCATTCTATAATTCACTACTTCCTTTCTGCTGGTTTACTAATTTAAAAAATTAAAGAAAAAAAAATGTCCTAAATCTCATCTTTTTGTAATTAAATTACGCCACCTTATATCATAATTGTATTGCTATAATGTTACTCAATAAAAGCAAATTAAAAAAATAAATAAATAAATAATAGCAAAACACGAGATTTATTTTAGTACCTTATTCATTGCAGAAAATACCATTTTGTTTACAATAAACTGGCTATTGTAAATTGATTGTGATAAATGTACCAAAATAGTTCATAGTTTATTATTTAACATTTTTCCTGGTATATTTATAGGAATGCATAATATGCAATATTATATTTATATACACAGTCAAGACTGCAAATTATCAGCATTTGACGATTATCGAGTATGAATTGATAAAATTTAGTAATAGGCCGGGTACCGGGTATTGGCCGGGTAATAATGTAGTAGTAGAATGGGCACCGAATATTGACCGAGGAAAAATATAGTAATACACCGGGCATCGGGTATTGACCGGGTAAAAATTAAATAAAACTCCGGGTACCAAGTAAGGGCCGAGTCTTAAATATATGACGTCTAGTACTCGGCCATTGAGTAATTACCGGGTACCCGGAACATCTCTAGTAATCAGTAATTATAATGCAATTTGTATTATACTAAGCACAACGTATCACACCTATATTATAGAATTATTAAATCTATTAATAATTTTCTAAAACGTTTTCATAGATATAAACAAAGAGCGGATTTTTAGGTTCTTAAAACCTATAATATAAATAGCTAATATGCTTCAAAAAAATCTTAAAATATTCTCTAAATATTCTTTAAATTTGTAAATATACAAATATGATTTTTTTCTAAAATACTTCAATAAAAACAATAAATATTTGTAAAGCGCCATTCTCTTGGTAATAGGCAAATTATTGAATAATTAAAAATGTAAATCAGTTGATACATAGCTATATAAATCAAATAAAATATAACTAAAAAAACATAAGAGTTTAATAATAAATAATAGATAATTTGCACCATTCTTTTGGTAACAGGTAAATTATTGAATTACAAAATATGTTAATCAGGTGATACATAGCTACGTAAATGTGATAAAATATAATAAAAAAAAAACATAATAGTTTAGTAAAAAATAATAGATTACTTTGCACCATTCCTTTGGAACATAACCAATTCGATTACAGACAAGTAGATAATTGAATGATTTTGAATTTTTATCACTCTTTAATCAAATTATTTTTTTTCCTAGAAAAAATTATTCCTGACAAAATCACATTTCGAGAAATTAACAAAATATACGAATTTTTATGAAGAATAATAGAATATATTCTAAAATATGAAAAATAGGTGAAATATTCTCTAATGTCCAAAATATGCTTTAATATGCAAAATTAATTTTTTTCTATGAACTCTGTGATAAATCGTCCACATTTTTCTCCCTCGTAAAGTTGCATAAAATCAATAAAAATATGTAAAAACCTAAAGATCCGCTCTTTAGATATAAATCTCAAAATAAGGTATCTTGTTTATATTTTTAAAAATAAAAATAGACTATCGTTTAATATTTATAAGACGTAAAGTTTATCATAATAAGGTACGTATATTAGGTATTAACACAATATACACATTTTTAGATATGATCATTTTGATCTGTAAACTATACAATAGTTATTTTATAAAATACGGGATAAATTAGGAAAAAAATATTGGACGTAATTTTAATAATTAATAAACTAATTACTAAGTGGTGAGTAAGTTTCAGTTTTTGAACATGAATATTCTGTTTTTTATAGAATTAAATAGGTATATACTATATAGTAATGTTTCAAACACAAAAATTACTCATATAGTCACATTTAGTCATACATAATGTATATAAAATAAGTATATGACGTAATGTACCTATATGATAATTTTGTATTTTGTTATATAACAAAAAAACGAACACTTTCAAAAACTTCGTTTTAAAATTTAGAGGTTTCAAGAGAGAAATTTAAATTATTTAAAGTTTGGTGTGATAAAAAAATAATATCTGTTACCTATAATTTTATCACTGGGAAAAAACCGAATTGCGACTTATCAAAAGTCGAAAGGTTATATTATATTTTGGTCAATGATCACCATATAAATAGGTCTGTAGCATATTGTTGATTACCTATACAAGTATAAGAGATACGAATACCTATACCTATTTGTTTTCGTTTTACCGAAGAAAAACAGATAAAACTAACTTAAATTATTTCATTTCTCAACAGCATCAGGTGAATTATATATGCTCAAAATACATCATTTGCGACACTCAATTCCATTTTAGGTCCAAATATTTCATCACCCAACAAATACATAAAATTATAAACAAAATATTTTTCTCGTTTAAAAAAAGAAAATACTAGCCTGAAGTTTTTCTCGACATATTCCACGCGTCGATCGAAAATGGCATCAAGAATTACTTTTTAACTGAAATAGATTATCCCTGCTCCATTTAATTCAGTGATCAAATCTTGCCTTTTTAACCACACGATTGTCGTCAAATGTAACTCATTTTCTTTCTATTTAAAAATTCAAGCAGGAGTACCCCAAGGTAGTGCGAAAGTGGTCAGTCACCCAACTTTTGAAACATATACATCCAGGGCATACCAAATCCAGATAATATTTTAACAATAATAATAATAAATCTATAGATTTCACAAGTCATGAAAAAAAAAAAAAATTTAAAAACATATGACAAAGTTGTGGACCGTTTAACTTAAAGAAGTGTATGAGTTGAGTCATATTAAATTTTCAAAAATTTTTATCGAACATTAAAAACTTTATTAGGAATGAACTTTTAGAAAACAATGTATTTTCAAAGTTCTATTTTAAGCCCAAAAGTTATCAAATTTTATTTGAAACTATTTTTTATGAATGTATTAATACGTCATTATTATATGGTGAAAATTTCAAGTTTCTAGCAACATTACTTTTGGAGTAACGACGAAATTACTAAATTCGATTTAATGAAAATGTCGTTTATGGCGAATTTCGCCGTTTTTGGTCCATTTGAGACTGTTTTTCCGGTCACCTGGAAAACTATCGAGGTGGAAGCTTAATAAATCCTCAAAGTACCATCTACGTGTGATTTTCGATTTATAGAGTTGCTGGATGAAACTTTTGGACAAAGTTAAGCTGAGGAAAAGTGTCTTCAGAAAAAAAAAATAAACATCATTGTAAAACCATAAGATTTTTCACTTAACTCACAATCTTATGTGTTGATTTGACTCATATTAGTCATATTTTGAAAATTTGGGAGGATAAGACAATTTTAATTTTTGAGCTGCTTTATTAAGAATATCTCAGGTCACTAAATGAGTCAGTCCACCCCTGATAAGATATATTTATATATTTGATATACATTGATCAATAGTCATGAAAATTATTATCACGACACGACTATTAAACATTGTAATAGACCGTAAGACGCACGAGTTTCCAATCATTTTCAGCGAGAATCTATACAGTTCTATCGCGGATATAGAACATAGAATGTCATGATAAAAGATAATAACGTTCCCCGACTAGTGTTAAAAAAAAAAAAAATGTATGGATTATCGGTGGTGGCGTGTAAAAATAATGTCTGGTATAGCATGGCTACCCGGGTGAGAAAATCACCGTAAGCGCCCGAAATGTACGTTGGCAATTAAATCCAGCGTCGATAACGTATTATAATAATTATATTACACGCACATATTATAATATAGGTATGCATTATCATAGATAATAATTTTTTGGCATGAATACAATTTCTTAGTGCCTAAAACTATAATCATTCTAAATCATCATCATACATTTTGAAAACAATTTTCGAACACCTACACCAAATTAAAAAATAATACTATTTCTCTTATTTCATATTTTTGTAGGAGTGTATGAGAGTACGATCGCATGCACCATCACACATTAGTACGAACCGCCGCTGTGCATAATCAAATGGTTTTATAACGTTAAAAAGATAATGTGTACTCTTAAAAACACACATACTAAGTTGATATACCTACATAATTTTCGTGCTTTTTTTTTTTTGTCCATTATGATTACGGCGAAAAAAATTAGAATAAAATACATATAAAAAACTGCGATCGCGTGATGTTGCCATCGCGTCGGCTGGTGGCGCTGCGCGCGCTGTTGGCACGGCCGTTCGAGAGCGATCAAAGTCTCTCCCAGATACGGGACTGCCGCGCCACCGCCGTTGACACCGTCTGTCCGCCAGTCGGACCGGTACCGCATGTAGTGGTCGTCGTGCGTGTGTGTATCGTGCGTGTACAATCCTCCTCCGCCTTCGTTTTTTGTGGCACACGTGTGACGTGTTTGTTTATGTCGTGCGCGCACATTGTCGCAACATAACATAATATATTTCACGTATTACGCTCCGTAACGTAATAATGTACGTTAGATTTACTCCGTGCAATAATATCGTACCGTAAATCAAACCGACATCACCGACCGTCGGTAGTGTTTTAATCCGACTGCGTGCGAAACTCGGACGTTTTGTATTTTTTCCTATTCAAATACCGCCGTTCGTGTTTACAGTCGTATCCGTACGGTACAATAATCGTATTGTGTTTTCGCTCTCCCTTTTTATTTCCATTGAAACCTCTAGCCCGCGAGGCATGCGCGACCGTGAACAGTGGCTGCCTTTATGAGACTGTGTTTCGGCCAGTGGTGTACTCCGTGGCCCGGCCGGAAAAAAACGTCTACGACGAACGGCGCCGCTGTGACAACGACGACGACGACGACGACGACGACGACGTCGCCATCGTCAGAAAACTGCGACGACGACGATAACTACAGCGAAATATCGTCCGCAATCGACGCCGTGTCAGTCGTAGAAGAAACCATGACTCGAGCGCTCCCGTCCGACGCGTCGTCCGCAGGTACGCGCAGTATCATACAATAAAATTCTGATAATAATATTTTGATAATATACCGGTCGCGGTTGAGAGGGGGGGGGCAGCTCGACGTAAAGGCGTTTGTCGGCGGCCGATCGACCGACTGAACCCGATCGTAAACAACATCGATAATAATCGATCGCATTAACGTAATAATCGCACAGGTTCGCAGGTTCGCTCGGCCGCGTGTGCGTGTGTATGCCCCGAACGGATTCGGGTCGTCGTCTGGTTGTGCGTATGTTTTTTTTTTCCCGATTTTACATAACGAGATTGATTGTCAA
Source organism: Therioaphis trifolii (assembly GCA_027580255.1). Taxonomy (NCBI): domain Eukaryota; kingdom Metazoa; phylum Arthropoda; class Insecta; order Hemiptera; family Aphididae; genus Therioaphis; species Therioaphis trifolii. The sequence goes on from CM050404.1 coordinate 52,614,768, forward strand.
TAATTCCGTTCGAACGTACACATTATCAGTAGTTGTCGCGGCGATAACTACTAGACGTAACTACACATATTTCGCCGCGTGACGGGCGCGCGCGCGCGCGCATACGTATTAACAACAACAACAATAATAATAATAATAATAATAATAATAATAATAATCGTAATGATATACGTGTGGTGCAGCAGCGGCGGTGCGGCGCGTTCGTGTTTGTGCGACGGCCGAGCCAGTGCAATAAACATGATTTCATTCTTGTCGGCGGCACTCCCTTCTTCCATGCTCGTCCGGGCAACATCGCCCGTGAAAACTCGCCGAGTACCACCGGTGCTATAGTTCCTATTCCCCAGCGATCGTTCGTATCGTCCGCACGCCGTCACAACACGTTTGGCGGCGGTATGGAAATGACGGACAATGGGCGATCGCTGCCGCCGATGATGTTATCATCGTCATTGCGGCGTGGTTATCGGCGACGTGCGCGCGTCCGTACGCCGTCGTCGTTCACGCTGTTGCGCGCTCGCGCCGCCGCCCGCCTCGATTGACGGGTTTCCTGAATCGTGCGTCGCGGACTCGGCGGCCGAGAAACGGGCCCGTGTTTTAAAAGCGTATTGACGACTTTACGGGTAGTTCTGTGGCGTTTCGATGTTATGATAACACGCGTGTGGGTTGTGCACCACATTGAATCGTTGATAAGAGTTTTACTTCGAAGCGCGGTTCGATTGTTCTGTACCTATTCCGTGCACTCGGTCAGTGAGCATTATTATGTACATAATAATATGTTAATAATAAATCACTGTTAATTATTTATATCGTTAAATATTATTTTACATTTAATGTGTACCAAGCGTTTTTATTTATATCTATGTGTCAACAATTATCGACATTTTTTAGTCACCATTAAGTTTAATTCAAAAAAAAAATTATATAATTTTGCTATGAATTAAAATTCTTGAGGTTCAGTAATCATTAACTTACAGACTAAGCTCATACAACATAATTGTGTACAAATTTTAAAATTCTAAGATTATTTCCGCATTTGTGAAAAATTATTATTTATTAGGTGTTTGTCCATAAGTCCATAGTATTACAAAAAATTATTCTCTTATTAGAATGTCGTTCAATTGTAAGACTCTGATTTTTCTTTGAACTAATAAAGAAGTCTAGAGTGAGAGGTTAGCATTGTGAATCACGACAGGGTTTTGCATTCTACGAACATCATGAAAATTACTTCACTGTAGATGTGAAATATATAAATAAAAATGCCAACATTTTTAAACTTAAATGTATATTCATGATTTATACATAAGTATTATGATAATTATGATTTGTGCATTTGATAATCGCGCCATTTCATCAACACCGTCTCATATCATTTAAAATATTATGCTGTTTTATTTTTGAAAAATGACTCCGATTAGATAACCGGCAATGCTGATTGATTTTTATCATTTCTGATAATAGGTAGGTAATCAATACAATAATTATTATAATAAAATTATTATTTCATTAATTTACATTTCCGATAATATTACCGGTTGCTATTATTAAATAAAATATAAAACAATAAACAATAAACAGTGGGTTTCATAAAAAAAAAAAAATTCCTAACGCTTTTGTGCTAACAAATAGATCTAATCCACGATAGCATAAAAATAGTATTCATAGTGCTATTTTTAGCTAACATTATATTTTGTCAAATGATAAATATAAAATACTGAATGTAAACAAAATTGTATAATATTTATTTATTTTTGTTGGTTATTTTATTATTAGTGTAATATCATTTATTACCTCTATTATCAAAGAATTAATGTGGGTGGCCGTAACGTTATAATTTTTTATTGATTTTCAGTTTAACAAGTATAACAATTAAAATTATATAAGTGAAACGATTTTCTATTAATTTACAATTTACTGTTGCATACATCTTCCAATATTTTAATGGGATTTCTAAAAACTACCTGACATTGTAAAATCAATTTTCGTCTGAATCTAAATTAATTCAAAATATAGTAATGGGTATATTGTTACTTAGAGTAGCTGTATGACATGCCGTTTTACTCCACTCATTTGCTTATGTATTTTCTTGATTATACATTTAAAATCGAAAAATAAATCACGATATTCGAAAAACAATGATTGGGATATTTTTTAAATGTAGTATTTTGAAATATGTTTTTTTCAAATGTTTATTTCTTATAAAAAAAAGGACGACTTAAGATTTCAACACATAATATATGAGAAACTTAGTCTTAAAATGTCATATCTTAACCTTAAACTACAAATAAAATTAAAATAATTTATGCATATTACTCCATTGTACAGTAAATTCATATTAGTATAATCATACTATGATGAACACGTAATAATAAAATATTACTTCTTAAAAAATGTAAATCAAAATATCCGATGAACATATAAACATTGTTGTTAACACTTTAATTAATTAAATGAATAATTACATATTTAACCACAATAATAAGTAAAACAAATTAAACATTAACATTATCATTAGATGATACTAGGTACCGATATTGTTGAATTTCTATGATATTTTAATCAAACCTTAAACGTTGAGAAATGTGTATATTAGAATATAATTTTTATTTTTTCAAGACGTGTAGTCAGTAGTTAAAAATAAATTTTCTAATCCTACAGTACTTCTTTTGTATATATAAATAAACATTCTCATTTAATGCATAATTTATTTATTGTGTTCCAGTGTTATTAAATTTTAAAATTTTATATCTCGTTTTATATTTTAGATCCTGTGTGAAACGATAGTGTTGAATTTTTCTTTTTTTCTGTAGGCTCTTTGATACTTTTGACATTGTCCAAAAAATTTACCCATTTACTCTATGAATTGTAAATGGCCCAACCAATTGGAAATTTTTTTCAAGCATGAAGAAAAACTGCCGAAAATTGAGTAAAAATGGTAAAATTAGCAGTAAACGACAGTTTCACTAAATTGATTTTAGTAACTCTGAATGTATTATTTTAATAATATTAATGAAATGTTTCATTTTATAAAATTTTAAAATTTCACGATATATTAATAATATACGCATTACAAAAGTTAAAAAAAAAAAATTGACAAATTTTAGACTAAATTATACTTTTGAAATAATTTCGTTTTTTTAATTTTTCTCCAATAAAATATTTAATATTTGACGAAAAATTCTTAAATTATAATTTTACTTTATTTATTTAGTACTTATTTAACTACTTATTTAACGATACTGGAAAAATCTCAGATATCGTTGTGATTTGATGTTTAAGCCACAAAGTTTTACGTTGGATAGGCATTATAGTATGTAAAATGTATGTCGTCAAAAATAAAATTGCATGTTACTGTCCAATTTTAATGAATTATAAATTTATACATTTATTTGACAAAGTCTACCAAAATGCATATTATGTATTTAAATTAATATAAATTAGTTATTTTTATTAACTTTGCTCTCGTAAAATAATGGACCGGTGATGGAAGTTCCTTCGTTGCTTTCCTCCTTAAACAATGAATTAGTGGTATTTATATAGGAACTTAAATTGACCATTTGTACCAGATTTTTTTTGACATCATCTCCTCTATATGTTATACACGATATTCAATTTTAAATCAATTCAGAAAATGGATCCCAGCGGAGCTCTTTTGAAATTTCAACTAATTTTTTGGAAATTAAAAAACCTAATAGTTGGACAAATTTTCATGTTTATAGCAATAAAATTCGTGTTATTAGTATTAACTTATAATTATAATAGAATTATCCATGAAATTAATTATTCGTGAAAATAATAAGTTTTTTTTCTATTTATCATTAAAATGCTCACTAATGGAAATAAATAAAAAAATAAGTTATTATAAGTAGAACTATGGATTAGTGTTAGCTTGTTTAATAGTTTCAACTCTGAAAATAAGAAACTTCAAATTTTAATAAATAACCAAAAAAAGGAAATAGGTATTTTTCTTTATAATAGTAATTTAAATACCATACACAATTATAATTTAATACCTTAAGCCCGGGCAAAATATGGTTCATAGAATTCAATTTTACATGAGAAAATATTTGATTAATCTTTTAATGAAATATTTTTTACCTGATTTAGAAATGAAAATTTCATATGATATTAATTAAAACAAAATTAATTTTGTGAAAAACTTATCATTATCAGTTTCATTAAAATTCTAATTTTAAATATTTGTAAAAATAATTCACTGAGCCGATCATTATTAAATTTGTAACATGAAGCGAAAAATGTGTTCTAAATTTTTACATTGAGCTCAGAATTAATAATTTCATTGACTAAAATCTTTTAAAGCCAATATTGTTTTAGAAAAGAAGTCCTTTATTTACTCCAAAAAAGATCTAATTTTTAATCAATAAGAACCGAATTAAACTGTTGACTACTCGAAAATTTATTATATATATAAAATTATAATTATATAAAATTAAGTAATATGTCTATCGTTTGTTCAAAATTTAAAATGAAAATAATGTAATATACTAGGTACTTACTGCATTAGAATGTCACATGTAAAATTGCAACATTGAATGTGCACATTCGTTGAAATTTTTTCACTCAATAGGTTATTTGAGTACTTATCTAAAAATGATTCATTTCTGAAAACATTTTGTATGATATGAGTATTGTTAAGGTGCAAAGAATGTTTCATTTGTGTAGGCATTAATAAAACTATGTCATACAGTAGCTAATTGGTTTCAACAAACTATAAACAAAAGTTTTTTCGCTCAAATGATATTCTCTATTCATGTGTTATCTCATCCGAAACGGTTCCGCTTACCTAATCGCCGCGCAGCTCATGCTGTAAATCCTTCATGTTACATAGATACGCTACAGCTACGTCCATACCGAACTCTGCTTATAATCTAAATCCACTAAATCTTTATATTTTTGTAGTATGTTAAGCTGAAAAAGAATATTTTTTATTAGTTATTTTATTTTTCATAATATTCTAAAAAATCGTCAAGAAAATCGACCTATGTACTACTGTAGCTTTGTAAATAAGGGTATTTAACAACCAATTAAGAAGTGGTAGATATTAAGGTATGATATTTAGATCATTAAAACAATGTACAATGTACTTACCAATCGTACTTTAAGTATTCTCCGATGGTCTAAAAAAAATTATTTAAATAGGTATTAGTAATATCTGGATATCATATAATATAATGTAAAAGTGACACTGTATGTCGTTTAAGCAGGATAAATAAGGGTACCTATTTATAGTTGAGACAGTGTTTCTTGGGATTATCAGTTAAGTTATATTAGGTTATTACTAATATAACTTATTTATGATAACTATTATCATTTATGTTTATGGATAGTCTTAAAATGTTAACACCAAAAATAGTTCAAGAATTATTCGAAAATTTTTTAAACAATTACAAATGCATTTGAAACTATAGTATACTTTTACTATAATTGTATTGACCTATGTTTAAGTTAAAAACAAAATAAATTCAGTTATTTAATGGTGGGGTGGTGGAAGTTTATTTTTCCTCGTTTCGTTCTTTCGATAAAGTAATGATGAGGTGTTAAGTACCTTAGATGAACCATTTTACGATTAATTCATCAAATACGATTTTTAAATTTAAAACAAATAATAAATAGTTGTTTCGAAAAACGATTTTGAGCAAAAACTCATAAAATAATTGTAAATATAAATTGTCTACTTATTTAAATTTCTAGAGAATGCTAAACCCCATGATAAATAATTTTTGAAAATTTCAAGTTTTTAAGCACATTAGTTTTAAAATAATAATTCTTGTCAATTGAATAATATTAATTTTGTAATAACGATCATTTTACCATTATCAGACATTTTATAATGTGCATAATACACAATGAAAAACTTCTGTGAACTGATTGTGATTATTCTTAAAACGTAAATATTGTCAGGGACAATTTTCAGATCTTATTACCGAAAATTTCAAATTATATAAAATTAAAATACAAACATAAAAAAACCTGACATTTCACATAAAAAGTTATTTGAGCTGTAATTCCAAGATTAAATGTATAAAAAAATAACGAAATTTGAACTATAGATTGGAAAATATGAGGTGAAATTTTGGATAAAACAAAAACTACTGGATTCAAAATTATATATTTTCTGAAGTTTTGATTAAGAAAACTGCTATTTCCTGTGAAAATGATTTTTATGATATTTTTTCATTTGACGGGAAAATATATGGGTGGTAAGATACTACCAAATTTTGACTTGAGATTTTTTCAATTTTGACTTGAGATAAAAACAAAGATTACTTTTAATATACGCTAGATCAAAATGAAAATTCAACAACAAACTGTCGTTATTTAGCACTTTTTTTTTTACTTTCGGCATTTTTAAAATCACAATCAGAATTTCATCAGAATAATTTGAATTGTGGACATTACTTATTAAAACTTTATTTGGACTTCACAATACTTGTTTGAAACTATACAAATCTTATGTCATAAAAGTACCTAAAGTATTTTCATTGAACACAGTTTATTTAAAAAACAGGTACATATGATCTTAAATTCGGATGAAAAGTTAACATCATAACTTGTGAACAGTTCAGTACTATATTTCTACATCATTTAAAAAAATATTAGTGCCCTCTACATTTAAAGACCTTAGTGAGTAGTTTTAATTCAATGAGTTATGATTTTTAGTTGAAAAATGTGTGTTCTTTACTTTGAAAAAGCTCAGCAAGTATTTTTATAGACAAACTTTATCATACATTTTACACAATTTATTATTCAGTTTTTTTCAATATCATATACCTACCCCATATAAGCATATACTCATGTATCATATAAAATTTTAATATCTAAACCAAATACGATGGCATTTGTATGATTGGAAGAATGTGTTTTTGATGAGCGTAGTATCATGCATTCATATGAAAATGTTAAACCATAACGTGTAGTATAGAGAAACTCTGTAGAAAGGTAATGGCATAGAAATATTTACACAGAGATGTGAAAATAAATCACATAGGTATAGGTTGATTCGTTTGAAATTCGATTCATATGAATATGTAATATTTTATGAAGATGTTAATAATAATAAGTTCTTTTAAATTTAAAAATGCTCATCACATTCTTGACAAAATTTGCATGAAATAAACAAATATCAAGTTAAAAAGTATAAAAGATATACATGTATACATAATACGGGTAAACAGTTCAATAAATTTGTGCGATTATTCGTCCTCTACATTTGAGGACGTTAAATAGTTTAATCGCCATTCTCAACCATACATGTATACAAATTTATTACTCAGTTTCATTCATTAACATGAAATCTAATCGAATAAAACGGTGATTCGTGAGATAATGTATGTAATCAACTTAGTACTAATTCTTTTAAAAATACAGATTAAATCTAAGAACGGTCTTACCAAAAGCATAAAAAACAAACATTTTTTTAGATCAGAATTGTGAATCACATACTGTTTACATGTTATAAAAATAATATAGTTTGATTGATTGACCCAAGGAGGCAGGAACATGGATTGATTAGTTACCAAGAAATACTGACAAAATATAAGTAAATCCTAGAACGGAGAATTCGAAAAAATAAACGATCTTTTTTATCCCGTCAGCGTTATCACAGGAGACGATAAACGAAAGAAAAAAGCAAAAGAAAAGCAGAATTTCAGTAAACGCCGCCCAGTCGTCAAGAATTTTTTAAATATATTAGATTGTTTTTAAATATCTGTTTTGGATGATTATCAACGATGGTACAGACATTTTTGTTTGTTTGGTGATGCAATCACGATTTAAAATTAGTTTTACATAACTGATGTCGCTGTTACCAAAACCGGTGTTTATCTTTGGGACCAAACTGGTTTTTGTTTGGTACAAACGTTTACTATCTCCTTTTGTTACATGTTTTTGTTTTTCTTACATTAGGTACTGATCCCTTTATATAGTTTAAATTCTTTAATTAATATATTGGTTTAATTATAATACGTAATAATTAAGTACATGCATATACATTTTTTTGGAAGTATTTGAAAAATGTAGATGTAAATAATTTTCATATTAAAACAATTAAGGTACTTAAAAACGTTATTCAATTTATTAAAATACTATTTATTTTAAATTATTTTTTATTCCAAATTAAAAGAGCATAACATTAAAGAGGACACATTTTTAGTGTATGCATCATATTATTATCAGGTGTAATATATTTGTGTGTATGTATTGTATATACCTACTATAAATCATAATTTATTATTCGTTACCTTAGGTATTAACAGGGTAGGTCTGGCTAAGGCAGCTAGGCAGCGATCACTGCCTGGGCCCCTATAGATTTTTATTAAAAAAACCATGAAGGATTGATACATAATTTGATAATTTTATTTTTATTGTATAAAATATCATAACCACCAAAATACTACATAAACAGCACACAAACAATACAAATATTAGTGGTTTGGAAAAGTATGGTACCTACTACAAGTACCACCGAAAATTTCGAAACTCTCTTTAATTGCTTAGATTAAATCTATTATCATTCGTAAAAATATAGAAATTTATTATTATCACAATGATGTATTGAATATCATAATATTGTTCATTGACATTTTATTTGTTTTAATTTTTCACGAAAAATTATTCTTGGAGCAAACGTCAATTTCTTGTAGCATTTAATTTATATTTTAATTCAAATTATGATTTAACTTATATTTAAAAGGTTGGAAGTTTTAAATTAGAGTTGAATCAAAGTAAAGATCATCTTTTGATCAGTAGCATTCGAAGCATCTAATGATTATGGATATTAAAAAAGACACAGTATTCAATATAAAGTTGTCTATAATATACGAGATATCTCGTAGATAACTGCCATAACCTAAGTGAATGACAATATAGCGTAGTCTTGAATAGAAATGTTCAGACTTTTAAATTTAAATTTTATATTAATTAAAATAATTTTAGTAAATAGAATATGGAGATACATTTACATTAAAGGTTGTATTTAAAAAGGCATATTTTTATAATCTCTGTATAAAATAAATATTTAAATTAACTTTTGATAAATGAAAAGTATGTTCTTATTTTACATGGTGAGATTACTAAAAGAAGGTATAATAATTCAAAGCATTAAGAAGGATTTTAAATTTTATGAATATTATTTGATAATTACATGAGATAGAATGGGCCTCTAAACAAAAATTTACTAATTCTATGTAACTCTTGTAATTAACAAAATGACTTTAATAGTCGCCATATAGTTTATTTTAGTTTCAACTTTAAAAAGTACATACTTCGCCCCATGGGGTATTCTTCGTTCCTCGGACGAGTTAATCGAGATAGGTGTATTGAATTTTAAAGAAATTATGGATAATTTCTTTAGTTAATAGATTCTTAGAGCTCAAAATTGACGTAAAAACAGTTAGGGCCGGGACACACTATGCGTTTTTTCGGTTGCCGATGAACCGCATCCCGATAAACCGCAATCGGAAAGACTGACTACACTACGCGTTTTATCGGTTGCCGATTTAAAAAGCGCGGAAAATATTTTAAGTCAAAATAATATGTTCTTGGAAATATTAGACTATTGTTACATTATATTTGATTTCAATGCAATTTAGCTGGTTTATTATTATATAATTACTATATACTACTAAGAATAGACCTATCATAGTAATAAGGTTGTTGACTTGTATTCCATTTTGTAGAATAAACTACCTCAGCTATCTTCATCCAACATGATTTTTTTAAGTCCTTATTAGTATAGTCATGAGATCTCATGTCCCATAAACAGGGATAGTTCTGAACTTCTGATATTAATCTTTCCGTTGAGTAAATATTTATAGTTGGGAATGTTAATACAATTGATAAAACCGATATAATATAGTTAAAATTATGTTAAAAGCATTATAAAACGCAACCGATAATCCGCAAGTGTGGTCGGCTCAATACGAAATAAAATGTTTTGAAATACTTCCCGAAACGCATCGGCAATGTCAAACCGCAACATGTTGCGGCCGATTCCCGACGATTTTAAATCGGTTCGCCGAATCGGTCAGTCTGGCCCTGATAATGCGGTTTAATGTTAATTATGGATGTCGCGGTCGTTTACCGATCGGTTGCGTTTTATCGGCAACCGACAAAACGCATAGTGTGATCCGGCACTTAATTACATAATAATTGTATAATAATTTTCTTAATCGCTTATAATTAAAATCCTGAGTTGCAATTTTCAAAACTTATTTAGAATCGTTATAGAAATGTATCAGTAAAGTTACATTAAATTTTCAAAAGTTTATATCATATATTTAAAACTTCATTAGGGATAAACTTTAAAAAAAAGGTATATTCAAAATTCTATTTTTATCCCAAAAGTTGTGGATTTTTTTCGACAACTTTTTTCAAAGCATGTAGTGGTATGTCAATAATAAATGGTGACAATTTAAAGTATCTAGCAAAATTTCTCTAAAAGAAATAAATGATATTACTTAAGTCGATTAAATGGAAGTGTCGTTTACGACAAATTCCGCCACTTTTAGTTCATTTGAAGCTGTTTTTCCGTTTTTTTTCAAGTTTCTAAGAATATTACTTTTTAAGATATGACTTAATTATTTAAATCGATTTAATGAAAGTGTCGTTTACGGAAAATTTTACCGTTTTTATTGGGTTTTTCGGTAGTTTTTGCTCCCGCCTGAAAAAAGTATTCAGAGGAAAAAAATAAACCCATTAAGTACCATATGCATGCAGTTTCTACTTTAATGAGTTGCTAGATGAGACTTTTGGACTAAAGTATCCAAAAGTGTCTCAGAAAAAAAGTGAATGAAACATCATTGTAAAACCTTTGCTTCACTCAGAATCTAGAACCAGAATTGTGTTGATATTTTTCTAGTTTCTATTGGTTGCTTGAAATGGTGTATTACTTCTTAAAATAATTCTGTGCTTACAATAAGTAATAATAGAATATTTAAAATGTAATATTAAGTTTAATATTCAAATTCATAAAACATATAATAAATGATTATATTTCATTTTTATTTTAGGTTGATAAAATAATAATGTAATTTTATTCTAATTTTTTTTATTTACTTAGTGTGCATGTTGGCAAAATAATAATCAATAACAAAAATGTCGTTACTGTAGAAATAACTAACTTATACCACAATAAATATTTTATTTGTTTATTATTACTAAATGTTTAAATGTTTTAATTGAAAATAATGAACGATTTAAATTGTAAATGTAAATGTTTGAAAAAAGTTCGAATTATTGAAGTAACTACTTACACTTGTGATAAAAAGTGTTTAGCAAACTTTATGCAAAATGAATCTAAATTATCTAAGAAGTTTCAAGTAAATAGATGTCAATCTAAAAATGTATTGGATAACAATACGCGGAGTTCAAAGATTTTACAATACTTCTTCGCTCCAAACTCTTGCAAACAAGATATTGACAAGTCAAAGTGTGAATTGAAGCCATGTACAAGAAATAAGAGTAATTCGAACAAAAGATCATGAGGAAATATTGGTTATATTTTAAACAAGGACTAAGGACATCAATGAGAAACATTTATAATGAAAATGAGGCTGCAGTAATAAGGATGAAGATGAAATTATAGCATGCTAATGTTTTGATTATAAAAATAAATATACATTCTGATTTTATTCATTGAATTTCACTATTTTTCATCTGATATAAGTACGTATACGTATTAAAAGTTTAGAGTCGAAAAATGAGAATCAACTAAGGTCGATACGCTGAAAAATGTACTGCTAACCATAAACTTTAATTACCTACTTTTTTAAAATAATATGTATCTTAAGTTATAGCTCAAATAAAACTACCAATGATAAAATTAAAAAAAAAGTTATTTATCAGAGAATATGTTGTTAAAAAAAGTGGACTTCATTAAAAAAATTATAAATAAAACAGATGTAAAATAATAAAAAACGTTTTTTATATAATATGTATGTGACTATGTTTCTGTCTTTGAAAGTCATCAGTTATAATAAAGTTATTTTAAGTGTATTTATAATATTTCTTTTGCTTTTTCCTCTAGAGAGATTTTTATTCGAAATGATCAATTGTTTATCCAAATTCCATAATTACCGAATATTTGTATAAAATGGAAAATAATTTCATTTAAATTTATTTATTAAATCAATGTTGGCTATTAATTCGTAACTACAAAAAGAGTATGTGCTTGAAATTTTCATCAGTTATCAAGAATTATTTAAACAAACCATGTACCATTAAATCGTTCAAAAGCTAAACATGAATTCTACCTTCGGTGTTCTTTCCGGTAGCCTTTTCATACGTATACATTTTGAAGTACTTTTAAATTAAATTTCTACATGAAACCTTTAAAACTAAGGACATTCACTCATTGTTAAAAACAAATTAATGCTATCTAAAATTTAACTAAGATAATGTATTTCTCTCAACTTCATATTAAATAATTTTTCAACAAATATTCCGTACATAGTTGAACGGATAAACCTTTTTTTTTTAATTATTTTGTTGAATAATGAACATGTTATTATATTTTCTATAACTCAACTGTGAAATATTTTGATTGCCTTACATCTATGTGAACATGTTTATTTTTTTAAGGAAAAGTTAAAAAAAGTTAAAAAAAAGTTAAAAAAGTTAAAAAAGTTAACATTTTTGAATTTTTATGTGATCAGATTATAAATTATAATAAACTTATTTGAATTTTTTCGCATTCTTTACAAAAAATATATTTTTGCTTTAGTGAATATTACTTTTCCATTTGTGTAAATATATATATATGTATGTATGTATATATAATATATTATAGTACCTATACAGTTTGAATCACCTTCCAATTTTAAATATGAATTTGAATGGATTATCATGGGTGGCTGGGTATTATTTATAATTAATGCTCTAATTAGTAAATGTATGAATTACATCATGATAAATACCTATAACTTAATACGTTACGTAATAGTTTTGTTAAAAATAAAAATATTTATATAAATTTTCACCCCAAAATTTTAATGTCAAAGGTATAAAAGCTCTGTACAAATTTACTGAAAAATATTTTAGAGTAGTAGTTTTCAAATTTATCTGATATTCGATTATCTTCGTATTTTATAATACTTCTAAATTTAGTGTTCATGATTATTTTAAATAAATGATTTTTTATTGATCTTAATAATTATATTTACCCTGTCTTGCAGTTAAATTATTGTTACAAATTAAAACATGTATCGTATTATTCGTATGATTCATATAATGTGGTTTTATATGCTGCATACAATCTTTAGTATAATATTATTTATGTTATTTTATTTAATAAATTGCACACTACTTAGTAGATTTATTGGTATTAATATTTTTCATCTGAATGCGTTGAAGCAAATTTAAAGAGTTAATTTTGATATTGTTAATTTTTCAGATATGGCGGCATCAGTAGATGCTCAAGATCTAAAAACGCTATTGGAAGCAAAGGACACGTTGATTCGTAACCTAGAAACGTTATTACAGGCCAGGAACAACGAAATCCAAGAGCTTCGGTCGCATCTCGATATGTTCCAGAGCGTGTTTCCATTTAGTAACCCTGTGTCACCTACTGCTACGTTATCAATGCATCACCATCAAGTTGCACCCGTTCCGTTTAGTCAACCACAAAGTCAAAACCTTGTGGCTAAATCTCTTACTTCGCTTTTGGATGGAATCGCCAGACCGCGTAAACAGAGAGCGCAAGGTATATCCGCTGAACCTCAGAGTTTAAGTACCATACAAGAACTGAGCCAAAAAAAATTCCCTACATATCCAAAAAATGACAGGTAAGTCAATACAAAGAAATTCGTAATATTTGTTAGATTTAGACTATTAAACTGAATGTTAAATAATACTAGGGAGATTAATAATAAGTCCTAAAGAGTTTGTAATTCGTTGTAGTGATTTATGTGTTGTGTTGGGTAAGTCATAAGTAATAATTCTTCACTATTATTACTATTTTTTTAAACTGGAAAAGCTGTATGTAAATAAACCATCAGCACCCACCTACATGCAAATTATTAGTGGTGTGTATAACATTTTGTTTTGAGAGGAAGGGTATATACTATATAGAATCAATATACAATTAATTTATAATATAGTTTGGTTTTATTTTAAATTGTGGGGAGTTGGACCTCTAAACCTCTCTCTAAATATGTATTTACTTGTTTAATATTTACTTGTAAAATTGTATACGATTTGAAGACGAGTTAAACCCATTATAAGATCGTATATGATTCATCATTAATTTATTTTAATGTGAATTTTGCTTACTAGTATAATTGGTGCATGTGCAAGGTCGACCAATTTCGCCTTGAATACACATTAATTCCAACCTATGTTAAGTTCAAATATTCCCAATTGCATAACAATAACAAATGTAAATTATCAGTGGGTACTTTATTTTAATGTCAATTGTGTGAATGATGATAATCATGTGAATAACAAAATAAAATAGAAGGCTAATTAAAGGTAACATTTATTTTTGCTTAAAAAAAGTATACGGGTTTATTATAATCACATTGAACCAGCATATTGGTTGATATTTCTAGTTGGTATAGTATTTTTCTCTTTGTTGATTGCATTTTTAATACTCTAAATTATAATGTAAGTTTAACGAGCACAATGTTCTAGATTACTTTGTTAAATAAGATAACTATAAATATCATTAGAAAAAAAATTACTCAAATATAGCTTTTATTACTCTAATTTTTAAACTCGAATTAATATTATGTATTTAGATAATTATTATAAAAGTGCATAACTTAAATTTAAATTGGTATACAAGTAAAATGTGTTGTTTCTTGAAAACTTCTAATTTGATAAATTCATATTTTAATTTTTATAATTTTTTTTGATATTGTTTTCAATAATGTTTTATTATTGAATAATCTGTCACAATAGGTAAAATGCCAAGTTCTTTTACATTGAATATAATAAAAAGCAAGTAAAATATTTAATATGTGTATTGTTATAATATATTATATAATCACATTTTTTAATATTATTAGAATTTAATAATTTTGTTTAGTTGAATGAATAACATTCAATAAAATTATTAAATTAACGTTATTCCCAAAATTGTTACATGAGTCCCTTTTTTACGATGCGTTTTAATATTTACCCCATAATTTTAGATTTTTATGTGTTGTTATATTTTTTGAATGTTACTATACATACATATTTCGAAATTTTTAAATACATAGTGTTCGGGACTCATATTTACGATTACATTTGTATTAATAATAGGGTGTCTTTAATGAAATTCGATCATACATGTACGTAAAAATAAAATAAGTTTAAAATGATTTTGTAGTCAGATAAAAATGTATTGCCTCTAAAACGAATGAGAATATAACAGTAAGTTTACAAGCTTAATTTTCTCTATTTAGGTATTCTACAATATTATATGTGTTGATATCATTGTTTTTAATCAATATTAATGCTTTTTGTAAAAATTCCAAATTTCCATTATATTTCTGTAAACCTATGTTTATACAAATTCTTATTTTTTATTCAAGCATTATTTTTAGTTTATGTCTTTTTGAATATTATGTTGAGAATACGCAGCGCCATATTATTAAGTATATAAAATAAATGTGGTTGGAGGAATAATGACTAGGAAAACAATTGTTTTATCAGTAATATACGACATCTTATCTACACTTTGTCATAAATAATATTATTCATTTCTTGTCATAAATTATTTTATTAGACCTTTTACACGAGCAACACTACAGTATTGGTATTTATTGTTAAATATACAACGTTAAACATTTAAGTTCATATTTTTTTTATTCAATTGTTTCATAATAAATCGATTTTTTAGCGTAGTTTCATGGCTTTTTTTTGTTATTTTTATGATAGCTTCATTTACTGTGAAAAAGTTGTTATGCCGTGAAGTTCTTTCAAAATTAAACGTTTATTATCAGGATATAGTATTTAGTGTTACTATTTTTTCCCCAATTTTTGGTTCATTATTCATAAAATATTTGCTTAAAATAAAATTGTTTCTCGCGAAGTCATTTGTCGGAGATTTGAAATACTATTCGGTTTAATTTTTTTTACTTTTTATTTTCATTGGAAACTTAAAATTCTCAATTATTTATTGAAATATTTATCGAGTTTTCACGTTATATATTTGATAAATTGTTATTATAAGTGAAAATTTATAAGTATGTTAATGTATTTATTTTCTAGTATATATTATATAATATTATCTACTGTGTTGATCATAGTTTGAAAAATAATGTTGATAATAAATTCCCATTTCGAATTTATATCCATCAAGTTGAAAGAAAGATGTTAAAAAGTCGAATTTAGATTTTAGGTTTTTTTTTTTTAGAATGTTCCGTTGTGTTCTAGAAGTTTGTGTAAAATATTTTAATTAATGAATTATATTTATAAATAATGATTTTGGATCATCTAAAAGAAAGAACATGAATAGTATAATTAATATAATAATATGTAACCTGTAACATAGTAACTATCAGTGATTAATTAGGGTTTTACAAAAAAATATTTCACAATGATTATGTTATTTATTCGTATGTTGGACGTAAAAAAATTAATACAGTAAATAAAACGGACTCTGCTATTTGAATTGTTTATTTTCTTTCTGAGATTTGAACTCGCAACCTCTAGACTAGGTCATGATATTAATATACTCGCATATTGAGTATCACTCATCGAAATATAGATATACATACATACATAATATATATATATTATAAAATATAAACATCATAATTTGATATAAAATATGTTTTGATACATTAACGATATTTTAATTTCACTATATTTATTTACACAATGTGATATTTTTTTAACTTTTAGAATAAGTTACAAACAATATACTTCTGTTTACTATTCAATGTATAACGCTTAAAGTTATTTAAATTCTGCATAATAATAATTATTTAATAATATGCATAATAATTATCGAATAGTGTGTACTTATTTAATTTTATACGTTGAACACTATTATTATAACATTGTGTTGGTAGTTATGCTTTTTTCAAGTGTAATTAAGAGTGTTTTTTTTCTAATTTATGGTGTAGAGTGTGTTTAGTGTTTACTGAAGACTGATGAGTATATACTATTATTATAAACATCGATTAATTGCATCGTAATATCTGTTTTTTCCCATGTAAAATCGATAGATAAAATAATTTTTTTCAACTTGACAATGACCAATTCAATATTAAAATCTAATAACTTCGGGTCTATACATTTGAATTGAGGGCTAATAGAAAAATAATTCAGACATTTCCGGCAGCGTCGTTTCTCCACAACAGTCGATAAACAAAGTGGTAGATGACCCCGGAGAACGTCCAATTGTGTCGAACATCCTGTATTTTAATATCGTACAATTAAATTAATATTTAAACACCGTCGTTGGCTATTTAAACGCAATTATTACAATCGGTACACGATACACACACACACACACACACACACACACACACACACACACACTCACTCACACACACACACACACACACACACACACACACACACACACACACACACACACACACACACACACACGCACACATACACACGCACACACACGCACACTCACACACACACACACTGGCGCGCGCGCGGTAGTCGTGTCATCGGTTGGTTTTCTCCCCCAATGACCCGATTCATGGTTATGAGGTTATGATGCGACCGTGCATTCGTGTACACATTGTACAATGATATTGTAATATAGGAAGTACACATTGTGTAGCACATGGTACACACACGCGGATACTGTGTTGCTTCTTGCGATTACGCGTATTGTGCGCGTGTGTGCGAGACGACGCCGTGCATCGTCTTATGTCGTCGTCGACGGCGGCTTGACCGAGTTTTACGGGCACGCGAGAAGGTTTATTTAGTGTAATATAAAATCTGCGCGTTTTAAAAATAGTATAAGTATATATATATATATATATATATATATATATATATACATGTTTTTTTTTTCTAATCGAGTTGACCTTGAGGCGGCGGACCCAGTGATGACGGTGACGCCGTCCGGCGGCGATGCCAAACTTCTCGAAACCACCACCTTCTTGCCGCGTCGCCGCGTGTCACGCCGGATCGCCCGCGCCGGTTTTCATTCCGCCGCGATTATTGTTGTTGTTGTTGTTATTGATATAAATAATTATTATTACTACCATTCGTTATCGTTTCTATAACAAAAATGTGTGACATCGTCGTTCGGTGCGCCGTGTGGCCGTACGGAAATCGAAACGAAGAGCACAGACTCACACCGTGGTCTCGGCCACTCGCGTGCGCTGTTCGGCTAAATCCGGACGCGGAAACGTTCGTGAAATCGTACGAAACAACAGAAATAGCAATTATTGGCACGTGTGATTTCAGGGGCCGATAACTCTTATACCCGATAATGTACTAATATTTTAGCGACAATTGTGACCAACCTCACAATAAATATTACGCGTGGCTGCCAACTACGCAGAAAATAAATAATATATATTGCTAAATTTAGCCAGCAATAATAAACAATCACTTGGGTAAAACCTTGGGTAGTTTTTACTTACTCTTCTTGTTCTTTGCTGTATAGCTATTAGCTGTAGTCTTTCTGTATCCGATCATTCCGATCCTTTTTTTTTTCTTTTCAGTATCAACTTACTTTGATTTTTAGTTACTCTTTTATGCTTTGATTCTGGTTTTCTGTGCGAATTCGTTACGTGTCTTGCGTTATTACAATTAAAAACATTTTAACTGCGGTGTATTATTTTTTAATTTAAAATGCCGTCAAAAACTTGTGTTGTAAATTTATGTAAAAACCGTACAGGAATTAAACACAGGTTTCCGAAAGACGTTTATTTTTTCAATATATGGGTAAACAAGTGCAACAATAATAAACTGAACAATTTATCTTTGATTGAAACGTATGAAAAATATGTTGTTTGTGACATCCATTTTGAACCTAAGTTTAAAATACTTGGTACAAAACGGCTCCACAAGGAAGCCATACCGACCTTGTTATTGCCTACAGGTAAGTCTATAAACAATTAAACCCTTATTATGGAAAATAGTATTAAATATATTTGGTGTTGCTTGAAAATCCGAGCAGATTTTTTTTTTTAATTTCATCTGAAGTAACTACTTCAGTAGGCAATAGGTGAGGCAACAGGTAATAGGAAAATTAATTTTCAGATACATTGATCATGTGCTACGTCGCGGAAATATCGTCTCCCTAGGTGGTTATTCATTGCATATTTAGATATATTTTTATTTGTAAAGCGTAGAATTGGCACCGAGAGAGCGGGTTCAAAATCTTTCCACTCGTTTTAATTAACTTAGATTCTATTAGTTTTAATATTTTTTTAATAAATTATGAAACAAGCTTACATATTATTATAATTAGCTACTATTAATAGACATCCAGAGCAAAAACATGTTGGTAATCTGCTTATTGAAGCAGCATCAAATTATTATCTTATTTTTTTCCTTACTAATAATGGCATTGTTTTATATGTTAAAGATTAACATTAAAATGCAAAATTTATTGGTTTTTGAGATCTAAATAAATAATAAATGTATGACATTTTGGTAATATAAAGAAAAATACCTACATTTTAATAGATTATAATGCTTTAAATTTTACACTAGATGCTTATATGTTAATTACATTTTTTTTTCTACAGATACAAGATTAGAAGTAGAAAATGTTGTAATAGTAGATGCCTCTGATTTAGAATCAGAAAATGTTGCGGTAGTAGATGCCTCTGATTTAGAATCAGAAAATGTTGTGGTAGTAGATGCTTCTGATTTAGAATCAGAAAAAGTAGTTATGAATGCCTCTGATCTAGATTTGTTCAGCATTGATATAGGTAAATATAAATACAAGTACCTAATATAATTAATGTGAATTATAATATAACAAAGTTCAAGTTAACAAAATATATTTTTGACAACACTAACTAATAATTGTTTTCTTAACATTATTAATAAACATTTATTTTCAAAAAAATATGCATAGAGATTCAAAATTATATTTTGTTTTAGACAGTGTTTTTTTTTTTTACTTATAGGTGAAAATCAACCCACAAAACATGTAAATGTGAAATGTTCCATTAATCTAGATACTAGTGACCTTGATGGTATTTCATACTTAGATGAAAACAATTACCAGTCAAAAAAAGGTATATAGTAATTTTTATACTTGACTCATACATATTTGATTAATTATATTTTAATATTTTTACTTCTAGGTAAATGTATTAAGAGAAAAGGATGCCTGAGAGAAATTAACCTCACCCGTATCAAGCACATGACACCTAGGAAAAAACACCTGCATCGGGCTATTGTAGATTATAAAAAATCTATTTCAGTCATAAATAGAAGGCACCTGATGACTCAAAAAAAGTTGGTTGAAGCTAAGAGTTATATAAAGAGACATGGGTGGATGATTGAGAAAATGAATGCAACTTCAATAAACTTCTTCAAAACCCAAATGAAAGTTCAACGTGTTTTACCAAGAGGAAGAAGATTTTCAATTGATGATAAGGTTTTTGCGTTATCCCTATACAAATCTAGTGCTAAAACCTATCGCCTTTTATCAAAGACTTTCGCTTTACCATCTCGGAAAACACTAATGGCTTTACTAAATCAACTACCACTAGCACCAGGAATAAATTATCAATTGATTGACCATTTGAAGAAAACTGTGGGCGATTTCAAAAATAAACTTGACAAAAATTGTGTACTACTCTTTGATGAAATTTCACTGGCAGCAGGAATTCAGTATTGTGAAGTTGAGGACAAAATTATTGGAATTCAAGATTTAGGTAATTCTAATAGAAAATTGAAATTTGCCGATAAAGCTTTAACTTTTATGGTTCGAGGTGTTAAGCGTAAATTTAAGCAACCAATTGCATTTTATTTTTCTGAAAGCGGAATCAAAACACCTGATTTAGTTGTCGCTTTAAAAGAAGTAATAAGAGCAGTTCAATCTACAGGTTTGAAAATTATTGCCACTGTTTGTGATCAAGCTCCAACAAATGTAGCTGCTACTAATGTATTAGTTAGAGAAACAGTAGAAAACTACACTCGTAGAAGCAAAGAAAAACAAAATCTTGGCTTTGAAATTGACGGACAAGAAATTGTCGCTCTGTATGATCCTCCTCACCTCTTGAAGGGAGTAAGAAACAATCTTCTTACAAAAGATTTATTGTTTTATACAAATGGAGAAAAAAGAATTGCGAAGTGGAGGCATATAATTCAATTCTATGAAATTGATAAAGTACGACTTGATGTGGGAGAAAGAATGACTCCGAAACTAACTGACGCCCATATCTACCCAGATAAATTGAAAAAAATGAAGGTGTCTGTGGCAGCACAAGTTCTGAGTCAAAGAGTTGGCTCCATTATGCTCATGTTGTCTGAGTGGAATGGTAAATAAAGTTTTTATAATAATTTAGAAAGTTGTTAATACTTATCACATATATTTACCCATTTAAATTTCATTAGGTGAGAAAGATGATAAACTAGATTCATCTGCAGCAGACACTGCAAAACTATGTTTGTTTATGGACAAACTCTTTGATAGTGTCAACAGTAGTTCTACCACAGTTATACCAGGAAAAGAACTGAGATGTGCCGTAACATTATCATCACCTCATTGGAAATTTTGGGATGAAGCTTTAATAATATTAAACAGTATGAAATTTCCTATTAATGTGCCAACACTCAAAAACTGGGTAACCACAATTACAGGAATCAAATACCTTTGTAAGAAGCTTTTAGGTAATGGTTTTAAATTTATAACTCTGAGATCCTTCAATCAAGATCCAGTAGAAAATTTGTTTTGTCAAGTTCGCAGCCATGGATGCCGTAATGTAAACCCTACTTCTTCAAATTTTCAATCTTCTTTTAAGTCACTTATAATAAACAATTTAATGTCATCCCAAAGTGTCGGTGCTAACTGTGAAAATGACAACTGTGAAAATTTATCAAATTTTAAAAATTTACTGTGCACTTCAAATGTATTAAGTCCTCCAATAGTATTCACCGACATAAATATCCCTGTAAAAAATCAAATTCTTAAAAATGATACTAAATTAGCGTTGGGTTGTCAGTCATATGTTGCAGGAGCTATCATAAAAAAAGTTAAAAAAATAACAAATAATTGTCAATTTTGTAATGAAATTTTAACTTCTGAAAATAATAGACATAGAAATATTATTAATGCTAGACAATATGACAATTGTTCCCTTCAAACACCATCAATAATCTCAATTAATGTCTACTCTATTTTTCTTAATGAATTTAATTCTCATATTGATTTTTTTTTTTTAACACCTAATATAAAACTAAATTTTTTAAACTATATACATCCTAAAATTAAATTTCCATCTTTGTGTTCATCACATGATACCAAAAATTTGTTTTTAAATCATGCTTTTAGAATTCTGATGTTTTCTTATGTTACTAATATTAATCGTGTATTAAAAGGTGACAAAATGCAGAGCCTTTGTTCTGAACCAGGTAATGTAATTTCTCTTGCTGCAAATTATTATGGTCACTTTAAATTAAAAAAACATAAAATTTTAAAAAATTGCAACAAAATATAATTCAATTAAAAAATAACCAAAATTGCATATCAATTCAAATTTAAAATTAATACCTTTTCGCTTCTGCGTAATTTTCATTTTTTAACTATCAATTACCTCTCTTACTGTTTCTATTTTAGTATTTTCTCTCTAAACTTGTCTACTATTGACGCTACATCAATACTACCTTTTATATACTTGTTTCTTGTCTTGTCACTTCACTCATCCGTCTAAACATTCTCATTTCCGCTACACTCATACTTTGTACTATTTTCCTGTAATATATCCTGATAGTTGGTCTCACCTCACTTCTATAAAACTTACCTTTCAACCTCATTGGAATTTTCTTATCACTTAAGACCCTGACACTTTTCTACATTTCATCTCACCACACTTAATCCTATGTAGTATGTTTTACACCTACCACAAGCCCCCGTCTATCTGTACAAATAATCCTGAATACTTGGTCACTTTTTTGATATTAAGTCACTTTAAGTCCCATTAGGAAAGAAGTCACTTTAGTCACTTATTATCCAAATTTGCATAAATTAAAATCTTTTGTTGGTAGTTTATGTTCAATGTTCATAGATAAGTGCATTTTTTATTTTATTCTATTAAAAGAAATTTGGGTAGGCAATAATATAAAATTTAATAATAATTGCAAAAAAAATTAACCACTTCATAAAAATTAGTAAAGTCCAGCTATGTAAGTATATAAGTATATAAGTTTTGTAAACTCATATAGTTAAGATAATTAAAATTGTTATAGTATTATGAGTTATGTTTATAATTACAAGGTCTAAAAGATATTTTGTTGAAGAATGTATAAAAAATATTGTATTTTTTATTTATTTATTTAATTTTTAATTTTATATTTTCAATATGTGTCTAAAAATATGTATTATCTGTTTTACTATAATTTGTATTTGTATTTTTATAATTATTTGATTTATTTTTTGTTAAAAAGTATTACACAAAGAAATGTGTATACATTTTACTATAACTTATATGATTAAAATAATAGAAGTTCCAATCAATGATCTTAAATATGATATTATCAACATACATATAAAATACTATTAAATTATGTATTATTACAATATCATTGTCATTTATTTTATGATTTCCATAACTGATAGTTGGCATGGTACATATTTATATAGGTCATTTTTCGGTCACTTATGATTAAATTCAGTCACTTTTCTATTAGTTTTAACCACATCCAACCCTGTAATTAAAAAAATATTAATTTTTTTTAAATTTAAGCAACTACATAATTAAATTATTTTTATTTTTCAATGTATACACCTGTATTTTGTTTTGTGTATTATTATGATGTTATTTTATCTAATAGTATATTCATTATTATTTTAAATAATTAAACAAATAAATGGGAGTGTAATTATAAAAATTACAATGTGTTTTTATTTTAAACTAAAAAATATATGTGTGCCTTTGTTATGATCATAGAAAAGAGATTTTATTATTTTAGAATTTAGTTATGAATTTATGATCAATAGTAATGACGATTGAGATATCGATAGAAATTACGATTGTCATATCGATTGTGATATATCGATTGTTGTGCACCAACGATTTTTGTACAAAAGGCGACAACCAGGAGCGCTAGTGTTCCAAACGTATCAACAAACAAATATACACGAGTGCCCCTTCTATTTAGTTACTCTTCTATGGGTAAGGTTATGAAACCTCCCAAATGTCGCGGCAACGGATATGAAATAAATATTAACTGATTTTTGATCGGTATTTATTGTAAGACGGCGAGTAGATGAATATTACGTAATAATGAATAATACAATGCAATAATATCAACTGATGTTGTTGTTGTATCTAAGTAATATTTCGCTGGTTCGGCCTCAGGGACCCATAAATATACACACGCGCTCGATTTAGCCGACTGCTATTCTCGGCAGTAGGAGTCGGGATATTTTCTAATGAAAACGATAAAATGAATTAATTAGATATAATAGACTGGCGGTTGCCCGGTTGTGTGTAATTATGTGGTTTTCATGAATAATTATTTCTTAAAATAGATTATACTGGTGCTAAGTGCACTATCTGCACATACGTGCTTCTAAGCTTCTTATCATATCAATACGAGTTTTATATTAAAATATCATTCGTTCTCCGTATTTCGTATGCGGTATGCCCGCTTCCACTACATGTACTAATTCTGAATATTTCGAAAACAGAATATACAGTCTGTATTATACTAACATTGTATTTGATACACAAAAAGTCAATTATGTTAAAAAAAGTAGTGGGGCGTCACATGTTTTTAGTAACGACTTAAACGTCAGATTAATTGATGTCGGCGTAAGAATAAGCCAACCTTATAATAATTTGTTTTTAACAGTTTTTTCGAGTTAATATTATTGGTATTTTTGTTTTAATCACGTATATTATTTTGTCATTATTACATTTCATTCTATTATGAAAGTCACACCTATTATAGTATATTCAATTTTCAGCGTTTTTCAACTTTTTTGATGTGGCAATAATATTTAACCTCTGCTTAAAAAATCTACCTCTTGAAAAATAAAAATGATATAATAGTTTGTTTTAAAATTAATTTATTGCTATTTTATAGATTAGGCGTTTGAATTATTATTTACTAATTTGTTAACGAATTTAAATATTGCTGTGGTATCTCGTTCTATGATGTTGCCATGGACTTCTAGTATAAATGTATTATAGTCTTTTACATTAACTACGACCACGAATAATAATTGTAGTCAGCTAATGTTGATCTTGGAAGCCAGCAAATTTCGCTCCAAGCCCCTAAAAAATTAAACGCAGACAACAGCTGCAGCCTGCAGCTGAATACCTACCCAAGAAAATCACAGTTCACGGATTTCACCGATAATCACATCTCTTGCATCCAGCTCTCGATAATCGTTTTTGTGTCGATCAAAGCCACCAAACGATGACAAGATGTGCGTGTGTGTTTGTTTTGATTTCGTGTAGTCAGCTATAGTTGTACACATTTTAATTACATGTCCGTCTTGCGATCTCGTCGTAGATCCAATATCCAATACATTTTACATTATGTACACTTCAAGATGGGTTCGCATATCATTTGTATTGTTTACAATTAATTTACGTTAAATCTACCTAGGGTACTCGGTGTTAATATCTGCCTATAGTCTCGTCGACAAACCGTCGCCATCTAGCGGACCGCGTTCGGACGCGTAGCTCGACACCGCGTTCGTGTATAGGTGCCGCCGTTACGTCGGAGGCCGCCCCGACCTAACGACGACGTAACGCCGCGCCGCTTGGTATTTTCGTCTACGTCTACCTTCCATTTCGTTAACTACCGGCTGGTGATTGCCGAGTGTCGACGGCAGTTTTTTCTGAATAATTATATTTTAAGTGCTCTCACTGTTGACGATGATCAATTTTATTGTCAAATGTCAGAAATATGATCATGATCAATGCCCGGTGAACGAAATATATCTAATTCGTGTGTAAAAGCCGCCAGCCTCTGGACTATTATTTGACTGCAAAAAATATTTTAGATACACAATTCTTTTTTAAACTTAATGTAAATGTTATATTATTTTTATTTTATTTTGTGAAACAAATTGCCTAGGTACTCTCGGAAAATTTGAAGGAAAAATTACGTTTAACTACGCATTTTTTTTCAACGCGATATTCATTATCATACTGTCAATATGGTACATTTAAGTGTGTGTTTGTGGGTGTGTGAATCAAATACAATTATTTGTTAATATATTTAATCTATTAATTCTACTGTATCTATAAAATGATACGAACATTTTGTAAAACTTATTTTTATGAAAGTTGTTATAATTGATTCAAAAGTATTGTGCATTGTTTTGATATTAACCCTTAACTGGTATCGTCGGGTCAAAAAAGACCCATGACATTTTGTTTTTAACTTTTCTACCATAAATCGCGCTTTTTGTTGAATGTAGAATGCATTGTATTTTATCACAATACTTCAAACAACGTATTACGTCTTTCGTTATCAACAATTATTAAGTATTTCGTTCAAAAAAGCTATTTATAAAGGTTTCGGGTCATAATTGACCCGATGATACCAGTTACGTAGGTTTTTTCTTACCTTTTGCCATCACGAAAATAATAGTTATTTGAGACGAATATTTTCGAACTCAATTACGTGTTGGTATTTAACATGTGTCCAAGTTCTAAAGATACGAAATATTCAAATATTTGTTCTGTATGCAAAAAAACGGTTCGTAAAACACATGGCGTTCAAGTATTGAAATGTATTAATTGTGTATGTATACGGAGTAAGAAAACATTTGTATTTATTTTTATTTTATAATGTAAGGAACTTTCCAAATATATATATATATATATATATATATATTTTTTTTTTTTTATTTGAATTTCATTAATTAACTAACATTTAAAATATATTTCATACAAAAAAGTCAAGTCTTAAATAATAAACTAATACCTAAACTTTAAAATTTGTTTGTAGTTACATAAAAAAACGTCCTGAGAGGTACAATAAGTGTTTGTAATTTTATATAAATAAATGTTTTAAGTTCTAAATTTTATTTTATTTTGTTGTTATTGTATATAAACTTAACTAAAAACCAATGGGTAATTCAAATTTGAATGTAAATATATTTTTTGAATTAATTTATTCAAAAATGTATTAATAATCATGCAATTTTGCAAGATTAAAATAAATTTGTATAAAACACTTATATTTTATGAAAAAAAAATTGTAATTAGATAAAAAAATATTCATTTCAATTCATAGAATATAATGAAAAAAAATAATAATAATAAAAACCTGACAAGTACCAGTTACGTGAATACAAATAAGGATACCAGTTAAGGGTTAAAAACTATGTACAATTTATTCTTGTTATACATATTTCAATTTGTTATTTGGAACAAATAATGTCTAAAGAAAAATTATTTCGCTCATAAGTCATGTAAAAATCTATTTTTAAATAACAAGGAAGCTTGCTAGGTAAACAACATATCGGTACACGTATTACATTTATTATATTAGATACCTTATTTATGTATCCTTTTATTTTTACGAAATTTAGTTAATTTACCGTAACTTTTAGTATATTAGCAAATTTTCATGATACATACTTATTAAATTAAAATTTTCTATGTTTAAGTTGTTTGTACATATCACAGATTGACAGATACCATTCTACAATTTAGTTTTGAGTTTCAAGTTTTTTTTATATTATATAAAACGATTGTTTTATTGTTTTTTATTCAACACAACATTTTTTGTTGCAAAATTTGGAATTTCAGTTGAAATCAGCACGTCGGTAAATAATTTATTACTCTTAACTGCAATTATACTTCAAAAAGTATCTTGGCATTTAAATTTGAACAATGGTATTATATATTTTTATCTGATTGTGGGAGATGGGTTTTGTGTTTAAGTATTAAGTGTGTACATTTTTTTTTATTAGTTTTCACTTGCCGCTTAAATTAAATATCAAAATGATACAAAAACATTAATAATTTGTTAGTTACTAGAATATTATTAGTTAGGTGTTATAGTTATGGGACTACTGAAAATGGGTTCACTGAAAATGAAAAATGAAAAAATGAAATTATTGGATAATTAACAAAAAAACAGTTTATGATAGTGAAGCAACACGTACACAACAGCTATGAATTGTTGACTATATACTACTTAATATACTTGAACTACTACATGTCTTGATGGGTTATAAAAACACATTTAATAAAATGATATTTTATAATATAATTTTATAATATTTTATAACATAATAATAAATTTATAAATCCGCTGTTGTTGGGTGCCCTCTATAGTTATCCTTATATAATATATAAAAGAACAGGCCTTTTTTATGTACCAATTTTGTGACGACGCTATTTAAATTTTTCCAATTTTTTTTCACAAAGTTGTTCCAAATACCTTCGTGAGTGTCACCACGTCGCCCGATTTTCAAAATTGTGATTTTAAAAGGTTGAAATCGGCAAAAATAAATTTTAACGTGTTGCGTGTGCTAAGCCCGTATATATGCGGGAGATCAAATATAAAATATAAAGAAAATACCGGAAAAATTGTTATCAGTTGGGATATTATATACACGTGCTCCTGAATTCAACGGTGTTTCCCATAGACATATAAAACAACGGTTGTTTTATATGTCTATGGTGTTTCCAGATTTGTAATATCAACTATATCCAAAGACAGCGGTTCTCAAACTTTTTTATTCGCGGAGCCCTTATGTTCCTAAAAAAAAATTATGGAGCCCCAAAAATCAGAAATATCTATTTGAGACAACAATAATTCATACAAAATGATGTCAATTCATATGATTTGCTTTTCATTTATTTTTTTTCTGTAAAATATGAATATACACAAATTATTTAATTAATTTAACAGTAAAAAAGAACATTCTATTTTAGTAATTTATAAAATTTAATATTGAATGATTTTAATGTGATCCATGATGTTGGCTTTTTTTACTGACCAGTATTTTAATATTTAGCCTGGATTCGCATGTCTGCTTCCGCATCCAATTTATTACGATATTTTGTTTTCGTTGATGCATATGATGAAAATCCGGTTTCACACAGATATGTTGTTCCAAAAGGAAAAAGAGCTAATATAGCTTTTTTAGTCAGAGATTGATATTCGTTTGCAATACTGCTACTGCACCAAAAATCTGTTAATGATATTTTATCAAATAAAGTTTCTATAAATATAAAATAAAGAATTAAAGATGAATCGGTGGTCGTTTCAATGAATTTTTCATATTCTGTTATAGAATGGATTTAATGAATACAGATATGGCCAAGGAGCCACGGAGCCCCTAGACTACTCTCGCGGAGCCCTAGGGCTCCGCGGAGCACAGTTTGAGAACCGCTGTCCAAAGAGATATTAAGTATTATATATTTCCAACCTCTTAGTGGTTCTCAAACCATGTATCCATTATTAAATCCGTGTATTTAACGCGTTTAACGTGTAATTAACGCGTTTAATTTTACATTTTTATGTATCATACCTACAATTCGTTTACATTACCTATAGTTTTCCATGTAACAAAATCTATTTGATAACAAAACCATACACTATAATATTATGAATGTTACCGCTTTGCGCAAGTTTAGTAACTCATGGCCGACAAATACACATTGATCTGTAACTCAGTAAGTTTTGATTCAATTTTTTTTAAATTAACTATCTCATTTTCTACATGCACACATCTTTTAGTTAAAGTTTAAAAAATTTTTTAAAAATCTGCAGCACAAAGAGGTTGTTAGCTATTTTAAAGCTCAGCAGTGAAAAGGTTAAACGTGTTACGATTCATCAGACGCCGAACGCGCGCCGATTGTCGGTTCATAAGTGTACTGCGATTGTGATCATATCAGTGAACATTGCACGTTTGTGTTGTGTTTCCCTAAATTATTTAACTACAATTTAAGAGTATTGTCATTTACTTTGCAACATTATGAGTACTGCCTTAGAAATACATAATTTGTATTTAAACTACGATGTTATTAATGCATTTTTAGACATCGTAAAATTACAAACATCACTTATTCCACAAAACGTATTTTTTTATCAAACACCACTGTGTATTCAGTCGTTGAGAACGTAGATGGTTTTCAAATTTTATATAATGGTTCTATTGGAAACACGTACACTTATACGCACTGAGTTTCATTACGATAATACATACATATAGCCCAGGGATGGCAAATAGGATTTTTTCAACGTACCAATTTATGACATAATTAAAAAAAAAATTTCAACCGTGCCATAATCATATTTATTAATAAAGAAAACTACAAATGAAAAATTAATGATTATAATATAGAAAATTATGTAAAAATTGAAATAATGTAAAAAAATTATTAAATTATTATTATTGGTTGTTAGAAACCTTTTGCTTCATATTGGTTGAAAGCTTTTTTATGTCTGGTTCATATGATGTTGATTGCATGGCAATAAACGCTGCTGAATTTTCCTCCGATATTCTGTTCCTAGCCTTTGAAAGTGTATGATTTAATACCGAGAATAGACTTTCGCAAGCACTGGTTGAAGAGAAAATTGTTAACAATGAAATTGTCAATTTTTTCATGGAATGAAAATTATCTAGAATGTTATTTCCATATATTTTATAATAATAAAAATAAGATAACAATAGTATACGTCATTGTGTAATATATATTATTAATATGTGCAATTTATTGTATTTTACTTAAAAATCTGTAAATATACATAGATAAATGAAAGTTTTTCGAGTGCCACCGAAAATCTTATGCGTGCCAACCTTGGCACGCGTGCCACTTATTTGCCATCCCTGATATAGCCAATGCCCAATAGCATCATTTCCAATAGAACCATTATATAAAATTTGAAAACCATCTACGTTCTCAACGACTGAATACACAGTGGTGTTTGATAAAAAAATACGTTTTGTGGAATAAATTATGTTCGTAAATTTACGATTTGGAAATAACTGTTTCTCACACGGACAATATGTATGTGGCGTTTTCTAGAGTTGGAAGACCTGACCATTTGTACGTTTATGCACTACAAAATAAAACTCTAAATGTGGTATACCAAGAGGTTTTGACATAAACCGTATTAGAATTGAGCATCTACGTATAATATGTAAATATTCATAAAAAAAAGTTATATATAATTACAAAATCATTTTTTAATAACAATATAAGTATAGAATCATTATCATTAGGATCAGTAGAATCATTTGTAAATATTATTATTATTATTATTATTTTTGTTGTCTTTATAATTCACTACTACTATTTAGTACTTTATATCATTAAGTAAAATACATTTTTTTTCTTTTAAACACAGCAATGTATGTTGATTTAAGAATTTCATTTTGATACAACAAAAACTACACTCGGGCGAAGCCGGGTAATTCAGCTAGTAAATTATAAAATGAATTGCTAAACCTGGTACGAATCATAGTACTGCGAATAGCAATATTTTATAAAATACTAACTATATTATCTGTTAGTATGATAGGTTGTTGAATGCAAAATAGGGAGAAAACGTCAAACATATAACTCGGTAAATATAAACTTAAAATATTAAGATAACATTTGCTAACTTATTAATACAAATCACTCATTTGAAGAAGAAATATCCTATATTTTTCTTTTCATGATTCTAACCCTACTTACCCTTAAAATATTGTCTTTCCCGCTCAATATTAATTTACAACCACTTGCCTTCGATGTGGAGGTGCGTTATTATGTGCCACTACGGGTCATTAAAAATAAAATATAATATGCTGTCTTTACATTTTTACATATTATAGATATTGGATATTGGAATAATAAAATATAATATTACACTCGTCATTCTCAGCTTCATCTGACATTTTAAAATGTTTAATAAATAAGCAAATCAATTCTATCTTAAGTCACTATATATCGTTTAGAATCAAAATATTGTACATTAAAATATGCTCTATTCTTTTACATCATGTCATAATAATAATGTATAAATCGTATTAACAACCAATTACTTGATTATCTTAATATATAATATCTTTACACGTAATATATGCATACGGTCAGTGAAGACTCAGAATAAATTAAGGATGAGCCAAAAATATCCAGATATGAATCAAGCCAAAAATTTACATAATTTAATAAGTATATTAGGTGAAACATATACATTGCATTGGCATGTTGGTTACTCTGTAGTACTTTGCACTTTAGTATTATATTGAAAAAAGATAACAATATGTGACACATTAGTATCGGTTAAGAGCAGCTGGTCCTAGGCATTGATAAAGTTCATTATCATTATTATATTATTATAGATAATAGGTACTCGTATATGTTAAAATTTATTTGATGAAATACAGAATTGAGTTCATACAACATGTGAAATTTATATACTAAAATAATATGATTACATCATACATCTTATAATATATATTTTATAAGTCTGATAATTCGTTGTAATATCATTGGCGTTACTATGGAGAGCTACTGATTACTATGGAATTCAATGTTTATTTAATAAGTATTAATAAAAATCATTTAAATTCCAAAGACCGGGTTTTTTTTTTATAAATTTGATTAACATAACGATGCAATATATTGTTCTGTTTTGTGATAAAACGTTAAATTTTGGGTTGACATTTTATATTAAACGTACTATAACAATGTATTTTGATATTGTATTAAAATATCTAAAAAATACATTTTGATATAACCTTGGTGTATACCAATTTAATAGCTAGTTTATTTAAGCTATTATGTCTGTACACATGACTTGTATAAAGGTTATTGTATTGATATGTGTAAGCGTAAAACATTGTAAGAGCTATTTCATAATGTTATAATATATTATTTTTGTCAAATATGTCTGGTCGACCTACAAATTATATCAACTTCAATGAGTTATTAACTTATTTTTTATAATTAGATTTACTCAAGTGTTGATACACATGTAACATTTAATCAACGGCTAGAAACTTATAATCGAGGTTTAATCTTTTCTTAAACCTTATTTACTTCTATAATCAATAATTAACTATGTGAGCATTTGTTTCTATCCACGTCTAGATAATTCTCCGTTAACATGGAGCATTGACAATTATTCAAATATCTAAAAATTAAAAAGTATTTTAATCTGAGATAAATAAATATTCTTACCTGAATTCAAGACTTTCATACTTTTATTTGAATTGGATTAGTGAAACATTTTTTCAACTATCAAAATTCACTTATTATGTATTTTATTATTAAAAAATGAATGTACATATATGTTTTAACTGTCCCGTGTTATATTTCATATTATGATTTAATTCAATTTAAGTTAATAATTATTAAAAAAATTATAGTTTTTAAGTATTTCACTTTAATTTTTAATCTGACCTAAACACTTTTATTATACTTTAATGTAATTTAAATATGATATTGCTGAAGTTGATGCTTATATTTACTAGTTTTAGTGTATTTTTAGTACAATCAAATTTGTTTTTAAATAATTATTTTTAAAGTAACAGAAATTAATCATATATATGTTTTATGATAAATAATATTAATAAATTAGTAAAATATGTAATGTATACATTAAATTTTACGTTTTAAAAATATTAAATTTTATATTCATTAATACCTATATTTTTGAAGTATAATTGTTTTAATATTTAAAAAAAAAATCGATTTTTGTTAATATGTGTATTATTTTAGTTTCAATATTACATAAGCACCAAATTATTTAAAATTAAAAAAATAAATAAATAAAAGTAATAATCTGTAATCTCATGTTACTTATTTCATTATTATTTGGTAATAACTAATATCTTTTTAATTTTCAATTAATTTGCTCATTTAATTTTGTTGTATAGTATTTCTATACAAAAAACATATTTTTGATAACATTATTAAAACCTTAATACTACGAAAGTAAAAATGTGACTAATGTTAACTAAATCAATAGCTAATAATAATCATATCATGTTTTACGCGCAAATATTTTTTTTTTTTAAATAAGCTTTGGTTGAACTCGAACATCGCTGCCATATAGCCGGTTGAAGATTTACTGATTGGTCACTAACGCTTGGCAGATCACACGTAACAGCAGTACAATTATTTTTCATACTTATAGGCAATACTACTATATAGCATATGCCTTATGAATAATCTTTCAGCTTTTTGAGTACGCTTCGCTTCTATGAATCTTATTGAGTACTTGTAAAGAATGCGAAATTAGACCATTGTATATTCATGTCATTGAAACAAATACTTTTTAAGTTTTAGATTATAAGTAATGCATAAATATTTTTTGAACATGCTTTTGAGATATTTTACTTTTATTTTAATCTTGACAAAAAATACATTTTAATCGACGAAATAATACTTATACACACTCTACGCATGAAGATTTGGTGATATTATTAAACTTGGATTTTAGATTCTGAGTGAAGTGAAGGATTTATATGTTTTACAATGATGTTTATTTATTCATTTTTTTTTCTATAAACATTTTTAGTTTTCTTATTTTTGTCTAAAAGTTTCATCCAGCAACTTAATTGATAAGAAATCGCATGTAGATAGTACCTTGACGGTTCATTTATATCTCCTCTCAATAGTTTTTCAAGGTGTGAGGAAAAACCGCCGAAAAACAATAAAATTTGTCTTAAACACTTTCACAAAATCGATTTTAGTTATTTAGTCATGACTAAAAAAGTAATATTGCTAAACATTTAGAATTTGTTTAATATATTAATGACATATTGCTACTTAATGAAGTTCCCAAAAATATTTGACAACTTTTAGGCTAAAAATAAAATTGAAAGTACCTTGTTTTTTAAAGTTTATCTCTAATAAATTTATTATTATTTGACTCAAAGTTCTGACAATGTAATATGATCATACTCTAATATTTAAATAATGGTTTTGCAAAAATTTCAAAATTCGTGATTAATTTTTTTTTTAACGTTTTGTAAAATTATTATACGATGTTTACAGAATTGACTAATTTTTTCAAGTTTGTTTCTAATAACTATTTTAATATTTGATGAAAAGTTCTGAAAATTAAATTTAATCTTACTCATATGATTTTTCTAACGATGTTCAAACATTTCAAAAACCATGACTTAGAAGTTTTTCTATAAACATTTAAGTAAAATATTATACGATTAGTACGGATAGGATTGTTTTGTGTCAATTTTAAACTTTAAAAGCCGTATAAAAAATTATTGGACCATTCAATCATTATGAACCTTTGGATGCAGATAGAACAGCATATTTTGGATACTTGAAAACTAATGAAAACTTAAAACCGGTTAATTAAAAAAAAACTTACCGACAATTAGTATAAAAATGATAAAATATATAGTAAACGGTATATTTTTATACTGAAGCTTTTCTCAAAATTGTGAAACTAAAGAAATTATCCATAATATTCAATACACCCATCCTTATTATCTTGTCCGAGGAGAGACGTAAATCCCATGGTACGAAGTACGTCTTTTTTAAAAATTGAATTTGAATATAAAATTAAGTGATTTTGACGTATCGATTGCGTCTTTATTTCTGGCATACTGTTAAGATACTTTTTGGCCGTACCGTAAAGATAGAACTGTACATAATATACGTTTTACTTTTCAATAATTTTTTTTTTTTTGTGGTTATGCTTGAGACTATATATTTTTCTAATTTTAAGATTTTGTAATTTATAAAAAGAATATTAATAATAAAAAAAAAAAAAAAATCCTAATTTTTAAAATTTTTCTGTCTATTTGGTTTTAATTAAATTTTAAATAGATCGTCGGACAAGGATTAGTCTTTAAGAGGATCCAGATGATGAGAAAAATAATTTTTAACGGCCACTAAAAATAAAAACATTTATTTTGGAAAACAATATTTTATACATCAAATACCAAAGTTTTCAATAATGTGGATACGTAGAGATATAAATAATGAAAAAAATTGTTTCTTTCAAATATTTTTTATTAACTGTATTATACTAAATATTTTGTTTTAATATTAAACATATTTGAATATACAGTTTTTCGTCATCGTGGTTTGTATTTAGTCAGCGGTCTGCCATTATCGAAAATAGTATGTAAACTATCAGTGTGAATGCAAAATTTGCACCTTTTCGTATAACTTACGAAAATAGTTTTTATGATGCTTGCTATATATAATGGTAGAAAAAACATACTTTGTAAATTTTATCAATATTAACATTGCGACAACTGTAATTTTGTTTATTTGTATTTGAAGAAAATAATGTATAAAGGTTAGGTAATATATTAGGTGATCAGTAATTAATAGAGTAACACGTATACATTTTTTAAAACAAGTATTTGTTACCCTAAAAATTTTTAAAAATTTTCCGGCTTGTATGGTGGCACTCTTCGTTTATTTTTTGAGCCATCTCTGAGTTTATATTCGTCAGCAAAAAACCAAATGAGGGTAATTTCCAAATTAATTAAAATAAAATGTACGTATCTAATTTAATACTTGATTATTTGTCATACCATTGATTAAATATACAATCAATTTATTGTATTTTATTTATGTATTTAATAAATGGTTATACGCTAATAAAACATTTATGTCAATGTATACAATATACAATATAATGTATACCGTTTATAGATGTAGTTATACTGATGACATTCTGTGTTTTATGAATATTTAACATTGAAAAATTTATGTGACACGTATTTAATCTTGACATGAGTTACTTTAGGTGCATTATAGTCAGTAATGTAAGCTTTTTACGATCTCAAAACTATGTAAGGTGACTAAAAGAAGCATGATTATAATTTTTAATTTTCTACTCAATACCTTACAATACTTTGTATGGAGTAGTAAGGTTATCTCTAATAATGGCCGTCGGATTGTATTTAATTTTCAATGGCTTGTTGTATATTTTTTTCTTGTGCGTGTGCGTATAAATATATAGATATTTAAATTAATGTAGTGTTGCTTATAGTAACGTAGTGATGATTCAATGGTGATTGCAAAGTTATCATATCCCCTATTTACTTTAGCTTTGTGAATACTTTTATTGTGATTCTGAATAATATTATTCTCACAATATGTACCAATTAGCTCGCACCTTATAAAGCGTTAATCCGTGAAGAGTACTACTATATATTCGTATCTATAATATATTTATTTCCTTTATATTCCTATATATTTTCGAAGTTTCGTAATTGAAATATAATTATAAACAAAGATCTCCAGTACTTTTTAAGATTAGGTAAACTAAAATAATTGTTTTTGGCACAAAGCGCATAATACGGAACATTAATTATAGCCAACAGACATGCAAAGATTTTGGCGATATTTTTAGGCTAAG
This sequence comes from Therioaphis trifolii, assembly GCA_027580255.1. Classification (NCBI taxonomy): domain Eukaryota; kingdom Metazoa; phylum Arthropoda; class Insecta; order Hemiptera; family Aphididae; genus Therioaphis; species Therioaphis trifolii. Next base: position 52,652,190 of record CM050404.1, read on the forward strand.
GTTTGTGTAATTAGGTTAAAATACTGCGGAGTTGATAATTTTTCATTTTCGGACGACATCCTTCCTATGCAAGTCTAGTATAGATAAATTAATATTCGTGGTCTGTTTACAAAATTTTACTACGGATTAGCTATTCCATCATCATACTAAATTACTCGACATCTGCCAGATTACTTTGGCAAAATAAAATAAATTTGACCTTAACTGGACGTCAAAAAGTCAACGCACGTTAATATAAAAAAAAACAGACGATACATTTCAGTGCTTTCGTTTTGTTACAAAATCAAATTTGAATAAAAATAATGGATTTGATTTACTTATTAAACATTAGTGTGTATGATAGATGTCTACTCTCTCGAATTATTTCTAAGTGCTTATAACATTATTATTAAATAAATAAATTTCATGAATTTAATAAAAATGTATATATTATATATATACAGGGTGAGTCAGATCTATTTGGCACTTGAAATAACTTTTTTTCTATTCATTATTTTTAACTTTTTTTTTCTAAATAATCATTATAGTTCAGCGCTATTTATTTAATTTAGTATAAAATATTATCAATTTTTTTTTTATACCGAGAAAAAGGCACAAAGATATAAATATTGTACCTAACTAAACTTAAAATAATTTAAATTTATTTATGTATAAACCATAAGGATGTAGTAGCTTACTCTATTATTTCACTGTGTTCTATTATAATAAGTAAATGCTATAAATTCTGAGTCTTGTTTATTAATTACCACTTTCATCGTGTTAATTTTGATGTAATTTAATGAAGGTTCTTTTTTTCAATTTTTGGCTGGGTTTCTTTAGTCACTAAGATATACTAAGCTCTACAAAAGTACTCTGCATTAATGCAATCCGTCAGTAAATGCTTTTATATTTTTATTTGGTTAAGTGAATGTAGTCAATTTTGTAAAAAAAAAAAAAATGTTTGTTAATATTAACATTTCTTTCTTTTTTTTACCCTTTGATTATTGCACAAAACACCAATGGCATTGGTGGCAGATCCAGGGTAGAGTCCTTTAAAAAAATAAGTACAAAGCAGAAAAAAAATTGAACATTTTAATAATATATACGTAAAAAGAGAAAGTGTGGACAATAGCCCCTCGGACCCTTCTCTTGATCTGCTACTGTCTGGTAGTTATTGGTTTACCTATCTGAAATACATCATATTAAAGATCCCAGCAATTAATTAGGTACTCTTTATACTTGTTAAAATAAAGGAATTATATGGTCTGATTGTATATTATGTCTGAATGCAGTTTATATAATAGATAATATTCTAATATAATAGATAACTCCACAAAAAGTAATTCCAACTCTATGTTTTTAATGTAGATACAATGAATTTAATGCAGTAGTCAAAGGGTAACAATACTATATCATTATTTTGTTAATACATTATCATATAATATGCACGTTCCATGAATATGGACTTAATTTATTTTATATTTATGTTCAATATAATTTCATTTTGTTAATATTCATCACTTACTTTTTGTAAGTGATAGTTACTATCTATTTTATCTGCCTATATTTTCTTTTACGTGCTAATTGTAAAATGTAAATAATATGTATATTTATAAATAATAGATTTGTTCATTTAACTGTAAACATTTCTTGTAACCACATTGTTTTAAAAATATGAAACTTTGGTGAGCATTATATTACCTTATCATTAATTGACTTAGTTATGTTAAGTATGTTAATTTCTTATACTTTTACTGAGGAATAATACTTCCCATTTTTTAGTTAACTCCTAAGTTAGACATAACTAGGATATATGATGATGTTAAGTAAATAGGTATGGGTAAAACGTATAAAATAAAGATTTTATTAATTTTAATTTTTAATCATCGTCTGTGAAATCAGAATCAGATATAATATTTTCTAAGTGCCTACACAATTTGGAGGAAAATGTATATTCAACAAGATGGTGCTCCAGCACACAACAAAATAATAGTGAACAATTATTTAGATAAAAATTTCTATTGAAATGGCTTGGAACCAACGGTCCACTGAAATGGCCTCCTAGATCTCCTGATCTTACTCCACTAGATTTTTTCTTGTGGGGTCATTTAAAAGACGTTTTATACGCAGATCAATCAACATCATTGGCAAATTTAAAGGAACGCATAACCACGGTGTGTTCAAGAAAATATTAGCTTCATTCACAAAGTCAATAATAAAGAGATTCAAAATGTGTATCCAAAAAAATGGCGAAAATTTTGAAAATTTTAAATAGAGTAGTTCAATCTACACAATTATTATTATTTTTTTTTATAATTAAATTTACTAAAAAAACAATGTAAAATACCTATGAATAATTTAAAATAATAAAATAAATGTCAGTAAAATGTTCATATCTATATCAATACTCTGATACAATGTTTTGATTATGTTTTAATTAAATATATAGTGATTAAATAATGTAATATTATTATCTGGATATAGATATAGATAACTTAATATGCACAGAATATTATAATCTTGTACATGATTTCATGGAAAATAATTGAAATCAATGTCTTAATCATGATAGAACGTTCAATAATACTGTATAATAATTGTAATTATTAAATTCTTATTTTTAAAAAGTTTGAAAAATCATAATTAATAACCACACTTTAATAAGATATTGTAATACCATAATTTTTCTAAAAAATCCAAATAACAAAATGGCTATTTTGATTTTCTTTTTAAATTGTAAAATACAATTTTGAAATTTTAAAATTTGAGTTCCAAAAGTGAAAAAAATATTTAAATAGGATTTTTTTGTAGCGCAGCACTATAATATTTGTTGAAAAAAAAGTTAAAAATAATGCATAGAAAAAAAGTTATTGCAAGTGCCAAATAGATCTGACTCACCTGTATATATAAATGTGTGTGTTTGTGTGTATATACATAGAATTAATTCGGATGCAACTTAAATTAATCATTTTTAATCTTCATAATCATAAATATGATTTCAGTAATCTAGTTTTGGTGAGATTTTTAATTAATTTTTACATAAAAAATATAACATACCTCTCACAATTCGATAATGAAGTAAATACATTATGTATTACTTTTTGCAGTGACTTTATATTGGTGGTTTCTACTTGTTATATAAATGAGCTGCTTGTTTGTGGTTCAGTAACATAAGTTATTATAATTATACTATTGAGTTTATATATTATACATGTATTTTAAACAAAAAAGTAATTTATTATTCTAATATTTTATCTTGAAAGATCCAATGTGATTATAATTTATAATGTTATCAAAAGATCTAAAATGAAAAAAAATATTATTAAAACTATTTAAGTCGATTCGTTAAAAACGTTTAATATTTTGCTAGTTTGATTTCTTGCTTTAAGTTTCAATGCATCCAACGTTTTGATTAAATTGTATGCATATCTGTCAGTGTTTTAACGTCCAGTCTATTTTCTTATATAGTGTACTTGCTTTGATCCTGTGGATTGCTTAAAACAACAATTGCCATCGCTTCTTTTTTTTTCGTTTATATCATCTTTTGCGTAAAAAATAATTATGAAAATAATGTGTCCGCGACGTGAAGTATATTTCAAGACTTAAAATCTACTTATAATAATATGTGATATATATGTTATAAATAAATTTATACATTTACGCTTGGCATAGACAATCGGAGAAAACGTATGATTCACTTTGATTTTTTTCTGAAATTCAAGTTCTGAAGTATTGCAGATAATCGTATTGATTACACATTATATATCAAATGGAATACAATACGGCGTTCTTTAACGTTCAAACAGACGTGAAAACACGTTTTCCATTCGTAGGTGGTAAATCCGTATAAGACTTGTTTGCCACTTGCAGAATAACTTTTATAATATCCGTGATCCTCGTTTGTACCGTAATTCACGCATATGTCTTGACTGCCGTCCAATTATCATTTATTATTATTTTTTGCTTTATATTGTTAATGCATTCAAGTACAATAAACGCCTGACGGATTATCCGCACCCCTTATACGTTATTACTCTGCGGTGAGTGTATAATATGTCATATCGTATCATGTGTTGACCCGCCCACGGGCCCGATCTATATAATTTAGTCGGTTCTTTTTTCGCCGCGCATTATCAACAATCGCGGAGTAATGCCTACGCACGTTTTCGCGGATATTTCTACTCGACTGGTCTCCCGTTTAGGAACGACGTGGTTTCCTCGGGCAAAAATCAAACGCGTATTGAGAGCGAAAAAAAAATCGCCCAGACGAAACCACTCGTCCGAGGGCGAGAATAGTATATCATAGTGTGTGCGCGGACCGAAAAGAAAAAAAAAAGTAACCCGTCTCTTCCGGCGAGAGCAACGTGGCTGCGGCGGCGGTAGAACGGGCTTTGGCATCGAGGATCCTCGTGAGCGCACGCGCGCTCCGCGGCTCGTAGCCCGCGCGGGTGTTGACGCCACCCCCCGTCGTGTACCTTGAAGCTTTCAGGTGGCCGCCGCCACTGCCACCGACGCTCATTGGTGGGGCAGAGATGCTCGTCGACCGAGATCGCACGTCATCACGTCACGTCCGTCGCGTCCCGACGACGATGACTGCCACTGCGTGGGGACGATCGCTTCGTCGTCGTCGCCTGTCATCGTTCCACTCGTTTCCAGCGTCGATTGAATCCGCGACTACGGCGTGTTACGGCGTGCGTGCCTGTGTGTGTGTGTGTGTGTGTGTGTGTGTGTGTGTGTGTGTGTGTGTGTGTGTGTGTATGTGTTGGATAAAATATTTAGAAGAGATATATCTTTGTTATTTAAATAAGAGTCCTGAGTCGTATTCCTAAAAAGAATCAAAATAGTTCTATATTTACAGTTTTCAATAATATTATTAAACTTATTCATGATTATTTAAATACAAAAAAAAAAAAAAAAAAAAAAAATGATAAAAATTAAATAATTCATCCGAGTTCCAGACTTGAAATTTTATTTTAAATTAGATAGGGAGGTTTCGTTTTCGATTAGAAATGCTTTATAGTCTTCACTTTTTTTCATAAATATTTTTGATTCTCTAAACCAGACAAATTTAAAACCAAATTCGGGAGCAAAAACCTTTGTTTTATAGAGCAGATTTCTATTAAAGAATGTAAGATAATTATTGACATAAATTGCTTCAATACCCCAATCATCGTGAAACATATTCCTCCCTCTTGATTTTTGCTTTCTAGAATTGATTATGATATTGTTACAGCATTGATTCGTGTTCAGCTCGGTTACAAGTTTCCTAGGTTTATGCTTGATTTTTGACGGAACACGAAAAGCCTTCTTGATCGTTGTTTCCACACCCAGTTTTCCTGTGATTGTTTTTACTTGTATCTAAACAGTTTTCATCATTGATTTCTGGTATTCCAATAATTTCAATAAATTTATCAAATACCTTTTTAGGGTTCCGTACCTCAAAAGAAAAAAACGGAACCCTCATAGGATCACTTTGTTGTCCGTCCGTCCGTCCGTCTGTCAAGACCGTTTTTCTCAGGAACGCGTGGAGGTATCAAACTGAAATTTCTATATGATACTCAGGTCTACTGTCCCTGGAAGCTGTAGAAAAATCAACCTTCTAAGCCAACGCAATCAAAAGATACAGCCATTTAGGCCGCAAATTTCCGCAAATTTTCGAAACTCGCACGGGAATCAAAACCTACAGGGTACTTCCCGTGAACTTAGAATCTTGAAATTTCGTACGAAGTCACGTCTTATAGTACAGATATAGGAAAAATTACGAAAACCGTAAATTTTTTGTTTCATCATATAAAAAAAAAATATTTTTGAAAAATCAATGTATCTTTCGAATTTCAGCTTTCCATATTTTGATGTTATAAATTTCATTTTGCAATAAAAATACCATAACTATGACTCGATTGACGTGATGGGTGAACTTTTACTTATATACCTACAGGTTTGTACGGAACCCTCGGTGCGCGAGTCTAACTCGCACTTGACCGGTTAGGTTATTTCTAATGTATTCACGCGATTTACCAGCAAATTAATTTCATTATTTAATTTATTATTTTGTTCTTTTAAAATTTGATTTTCTTTTCTCATTTCTTTAATTGTGGATAGAACTTCTTGGATTTGTTTGCCAAAAGTGTCAAACTTGTCACTCATATAATTAACTGACTCAGTTAAATTTTGGTAATTTTCATTAGTATTGTTGAGAACAGGGTTATTTTTCTGCATTGTATTGCCCTGTGTTGGAGATTTATTTTTGTCGTTGAATTTGCAAGTGTTACAAGCCCATTTTGATTTTGTAACTTTTGACATTTTACGAAAAGTGGTTTCTTTCAATGTAGCATTGTAGCATACATAAAGTGGTAGTATTCGTTGCAATTAGAACATGTTATTATATCATCATCAAAGATGTCTTCGTTGCAAGCTTTACACAACATTGTATTATAAAAGGCAATTAATAAACGTGCATTAAGTGTTCATCACCAAAGTCGAAAGTCAGTCGATAGCGAAACCACAATGCGATAAGCGAGCGAAAGTAGCGATTAACAACCTCCTTCGATAAGTGCTGGTTGATAATTGTTGATAACTGGTTGATAACTGATAAATAATTATATCATTACCGTATTCACTGTGTGACGCAACCACAACAACACTTCTCTGTCCCATAGAGTAACTCTATGCTCTGTCCGTCCGCCCGTCCGAAATAAGCCGTGGTGGTCCGCTGAAAATCATTCCTGTTATCGGACGACGACTGCGACGTTTTTTCCCAGCCTTCTCGTCGTCGCGTCCGGGGAAGGAGGGTTGGCCGGCACGAGTCCGCTTTTCGTACCCATTTCTTCACGCCGCTGTTGTCGCGTTCGTATTTATGCGATAACTCGTGTACGTCTGCTGCAAACGCGCCGTGTGGTTATCACTACTCTATGTAGGTGCTCTACTCATTGTCCCACGGCCGTCGATAGGACGCAGATGACGCAGCGCTCCGGCCCAATCCCGTCGTGTATTTATCTCACGGTTGGCGTGCAGTGTTCTCGCACGTATATTGTTCTTTTGTTGTTATCGTACCAATTGATAATAGTTAGTGGCGGGTAGGAAAATTTTTTTCGGGGGGTCTCAGAATCGATTTTTGATTTCCATCAAACTATTGGTCGGTTACAGTTGTTTTATTATTTAATTATCACGATTTTGAATGAATATATATTAATTAACTTTTTCGCTGATTTTTTATTCTGATATAGTAATGGTATAGGTGACATGATTTTTTTTTTTTAAAGTTAAATTTGTGTTATTATTTATTTGTTCGATTTTTATCAAAGAGCTCTAACCTATTGTGGTTTCTTTTTACAGTGTTAAATTTAGAATGTAACTAATATTTTGTGCTGTTTGAACAAAGGAGTCCCTCGTATTAGTTATACAGGTTGAGGCCCACCGGAAAAATCTCGATTTTTCTAAATGTCTAATTCGAGTTTTATTTAGTACAGCGCGGATTTTTAGTCTGGCGTTTGTTTTCAATCTTCTCTTTTTTCTTCTCTTTTTCCCTGTCCGTTTTTTTTTTTTTTTGCGAAACGCCAACCGAAAGTTATATATTTTTCTAGACGCATCAGACGTCGCGAGAGCAACAGCTCTGCACATGCACCTCACACAAGAGTATATAAACGCCGCGCCGTGGAGTAGCTGTGATGACGCTGATAACGCGTATACTAATCTTGAAGCGTTTTTTACTGCTTGTCGTCACGTCAAAACGACGGCCGTTGGAAACTCCACCACTCCACAGTTGCATAATAATTATTATATGTGCATATTATTGCTTAGCCACCTCACACAATAGTATCTTGCGATATGATATCGATTATTTTGCTTTTTGGCCGTGGTTCAATTTTATGGTCCGATTTACGGTAGTATGAATATTGAATAATCTATACAACATTTTGATTTCAGTTTCGTACACATGTGTACTACTATGTAATTGATCTGTGTACGGTGGATATATAATAATAATAATAAATAATAATAATAATTATATTAACAATAATTTTTGATTGTCTCCTGCAGTCGGAACGGCGCGCACAGTATAATATTTTGTCTAATAATTTTTTCACGATTATTATTTTGTATTTAACGTTATTAAATATTAGACATTAATAAACCGTACATAAATGTTAATTCCTTGTGATATGTTTCTAGAAGAGGCATTTTTTCAATTGTTACATTTTTATAAAAAACACTACTAATGTCCCGTGAGTTATCTGAGTTCAGTTTATTTTATGTATAATCAAAAAGTTCAAATGCAGGTAATTTGTATTTATTGGCAACACATGTCCACAAACATTTTGTCGTCGTGTAGACATATAAATTTCGAGCCCATTTTTTACTCGCGTGATGCGCTGCCGTAATGAGGCTGTATAATATACGCATTCAAACCAGTCAACTTAGTGACCTTTGGCATATTTTTGGTTTTCGATTGTCCATAGGTGGACAGTGAGTGCGCATGTGAATATGAAAAATTGTCTGCCGTTATGGAAGCGTGTGATTCTTGACGTCTATATCCAGGGGTCGGCAACCTCCTAAGCAACGTGAGCCATATTTTTTCCAATTTTGTCATTGAGGGCCACATCTAAAAATATATTTAAAAAAATAAAATATATCAAGTGAAATTTTTGAGGTTGGATATTTTCTGCTAATTTTTTTATACCTTTATATATTAGATGTTAATAGTTATTCTCAAAACCGCATTCAAATATTTGTTGCTTAATTGAGAAAAATATTTGTTTTTTTCGAAATTTTATTAGCGAAAATGTCTGCTCGCAAAATATGTAAGTTCTACCGGTATGAGTGATCATTTTTTGAGTAAAATTGTTTATTTATCTGAAATCTATTTTGAAAAGTCTTATGATTTTAATATTGTGTGATTTTAAAAATCTTGAAAAGTATTTGAAGGGCCGCAGTAAAAAGTTTTTAGAGCAGCACGAAACCTGGGAGCCGCGGGTCACCGATGCCTGGTCTATTTTGTCAAGTATACGTACGCCCCCGATGTTTATCTAGTCGCGTTTTCCGATTTTTTTCCTCCGTTTAATACCGTTTCCTCTTGGCACGTCGTTTTGTCGAGCACGCTCGTATACTAAACACATTATATTATATATTGGTGCTATATACTATGTTCTACACCGTTGCGGAGTGTACGCGCACAGGAATATTAAAATGACATGTCACTCATCCAAGCGCACATACACGTCTGACGACTGCGATCGTAATCGCGTTTCTGTAATTATATTGACGACTACGATGAAGTGTCTAAAAATATGAGAGCCGATGCTTTACAGCCATTCGCGTATATATATAAATGTATAATAATGACGTGTGTATAATATATACTGTTTAAAAACTGCTCGCGCGCATATATATTTATAGGTATATACGTCTTAAACCGCGAAAAAAAGACGCCAAGTCATAAATAACAGAGTTTAATTGCCGGTGTGTATATATGCGCGCTGACGGTAAAGGCTCTCGGCTCTTCAGACGCGGTGCGTGACATTAAAACAGAACGGGGTCGTTAAATGGAAGTTTCATACACCTATATAATACGTGCTAGTGCTGGTGGGCCTAAAAATACGGTCGAAACATTTCAATTTCGACGTTGCACAACACGTATTGCGTACAGTGGCGGGCAGCGATATTGTGTCGTTTTCGTCCGGCCTCCTCTCTGCGCGTTAGTTATACGTGCGTGTACGTGTGATGTATCTCAGGCGCGAAACGCTGTACGCCGCCGAGTCGTCGTCGTCGTCGTCGTCGGCGCTTAGAAGCTAAAAATCGGTTCGTGGCCGGTTTTTGGCGCGCGTTCGTTTCAACTGGAGAACCTTGTCCACCCGTCCAACGGTGGCCGCCGCCGACGCCGTGTGTGGAATCGAAACTGATCATCACATTTTATTTACCACTGCAGCCTTGACCCGGTTGCGCGTGCGGTTTGCGTGGAACGAAAAAGCGACAGTGAACCACCGCCGCCGCCGCCGTTTTGCGTCGCGTGTATAGAGCACGCGCGTCCGCGTCCACAACAGCCGGTTCACCGTTGTATAATAACTATACTGCGAGCCCGCGCGCCAGTCGCCGTCTTGGCCGCGTATCGACCGCATGAAGTCTCTCCAGTCGAGCGTATCGCGTGAATAATCGGATTTTTTTTTTCGTTTTCCGTTCGGCTTATTATTTTGTTTTTTCGCGTTTTCTTTCTCTCGCAACTGTCTATCTCTCTTTCTTCGCCGGTCGCGTCGGGACCGCGTAGCGAAAATATCGCGTGCCCCACCCTCCCCCCGCTCGTGTGTTTCGTGCTGTGCGACACGCCGGTGCAGTGTTGCGTATAATATACACGCGCGTACGTAGTTGTGACCGGTGGCGGTGCAGTGCGATCGACGACCCGCTGCCTGCCCGCGCGCGAGATGAGCACGTCCGTCATGAACCGGTTGCGGGACCTGGAGCGCGAGCTGGCCCGCCGCGTGTCCGAGTCCAGGAAAAAAGACGACTACATCGCCCGGCTGGAGCATCGGCTGGACGAGCGCGACGCCAGCTTGCGGCACCTGCGCAATGAGATCGACAAGTTCCGGCAGGTGGTGCGGCCGCTCACGCAGCACATAATGGCCATGCAAATGTCCGCCGACGACCTTATGGTGTACGGCAGCGGCGGCGGCGGCGGCGGCTGTAACGGCAACCACCACGCTGCGCACGGTCATCACGCCGCGTTCAAGAACCGGCCCACCCGGCAGGCCATCTCTGCCGAACCGCTCAGGACCAACGACCCGCTGCCCATCGTCAAGGTGCCGAAGACCACAAAGTGAGTTTTGTGCGCATTTGTGCGCGTGCTCGCGGTTCTCGTATTATCGCACAGGTCGCCTATAAATACAAGTGTTACGCAGTCGCCTAACCTAACCCGCTCGCGACGTGCATGTGTTTTCTTCGTAAACGTGTTTTGGGTGAATGTCACCGACCCACTCCGAGTGTAAACGAGCTCAACGGTTATTTACAATATGGTCGCGATCTCTTATATCTCGCGGAGAACGATATAACGATGTAACGACGATAGTATAACGATTGATCGTGTGACGACGATTATTGTAACAATCGGCTCTATGGGTTTTCAGTGGCGCGACCGTCGGCGTTTGTGCGTGGGAGGGAAAAGTGCTTATAATAATTATTCGTGTTTGACGCGCCCTCGACTCCGTCGCGGATTGGCATCTGCAGCTCCCCGCGGAGAACCGCCGTGGTGTAACCGTTGTAGGAACCGTTTTAGGCGACTACCTGTTGATATCGCGTGTCAAACGATCACGTCTACCTACGGTGTATTTACCATACGACTAGAACAGTATCGCAACGACGCCAATGCTGTAATTACATTATGTACTTTTGATTGTAAATGGTGTACGAACGTGTACAGTGCCTGTGTAAATTATAATTCACTTCACTTTTTCTCACGGTATATATATCTGTAGTTTTTGGGAATTCGTGCTTAGTACATACCATGAAGAATAAAGATATCTTTATTCTTCATGGTACATACATTAGGATCTACGTACGTCGTCGGTTTATACGGTGTAATGTGAATGATAGTTGCACTGTTCGCGATTTATTGAACCTCGCTATACGGACGTCGTTGTACACTATTTCCATAAAATATAGCTACCGTCAAACGGTTTGCGGCTAGAAAATAATCGATTCGCGGTTTTGTTGTAATTGCACTAGGTTTGACGATGGTGACGACCATGATGACGATTAACCGTTGTTAACACGTTTCTCACGGTCAGTTATACTGTTTGCTGCGTATTCCGTTGAAGCTTTTGACTAATTATTCAGTGGCTATTGACACCGGGTTCACATAGTGTAAAAATGTATATAAAAATTCCACGGTTGAGTTGTGTAGAGCATCCAACATAAAATTATGCCTTTATTGTAGTTCATTATTTCTTCGATAAATAAAATATTGAACATTTTTCCATGACCATTATGAGCGTAAATATAATTTCATTTTGTCCGTATGAAATAACGTCTCAATAACGGGTTCAGTATAATGTACCTACTTATTACCACATAGACACGCGATATTCGGGGCTATATATATATATATATATATATATATATATATATATATATATATATATAATTATTTAGTTAACGGATCATCTAATATGAACGAAGTTCAATGAAAGTGTTTAATATTTTAGAGCTAAATAATAAAAAAATATGGAACACCAAACCTGCGGCCACTGATTATTACGTATATATATATACGTAATAATCAGTTTATCAGTATATATACTAGTGAAACGTATATACCAATAGTTACACGTTTAAACACAAGAAATCCTAACACGATTATATTTACTTATTTGCATGGAATGAAAGAAACAAGTAAAAAAACCACTATAAAGTGAAGACCTTGATGCTGGTATCGATGTGTAGTGTTGTATCGTATACGTTGAGCGCGTCTAATTAGCTGCGGCGAAGTTTGACATTTTCATGCCTTATACGTATTATATCGGAACGAATTCCTCGGTCAATGTAGGTTGCACTAAATTGTAAACCATTGTGCCTACTCTCGGTAAACCCCCCTGTGTACATAATATATATATATATATATATATATATATATATATGTGTTTGTATAGTACGTATTGGCCGCGATTACGATGTATGATCACTGTCAATAGTCACAGTAAACCGACAGGGGCGTGTACACAGATGCAGATTTTGCAGGATAAACGTCAAATTCGCAAATTAATCTTTGCGTATACAAAACGTCTGCACGTGTTATTGACCGCAGTGATTTATTTTCAGTAGGTGGATTCCGACACGCTGCTTAGTGTTTATTATGTTGTTGTCTGATCGACCGTTGTGTCAGATGAGTCGCGCGATAGAAGAACATGCGCATTAGAGTCAATTGAAACTTTCACTATGATACACAGTTTGACGATTTGAAATGACGATAATGGTAGTCTGCCCACTTCGTGCCTCTTAGCGGTATTGAACGGTTATATTTTTAAGCCGTGCATATTTTTCGACCCAAAGGTCCCTGAACCAAATCTCAAGGCGACTAAAACCATAATAAAAAATAATTGATTTTTAAATCCACAAAATTTTCAATTTTATTACGTGATACATAATTTAATTTGTTATAGGTACGTTCGTTTTGAAAGTTACGATATTAATACGTCCACATATAATATACTAACCAATCTTTTCTATAATTTAGATTATATACTCACTACTCTGCAGTGTTAGTAACACGCGTTATTATATGGTACGTCATACATATATATTAAACCTCATGTTTGTTACACGTAAACGTAATTACACATATTGTTTTAGAGTAAAATCACATATATCTACATGTACTTGCATGACTGCACCACCACCATCATCACCACGATGTAAGCGTTTGTGTTTTATCATTAAACTGTTGTGCATAAATACTGTAGTGTTATCATAACACTTGTCATTATTATTACATGTTATATTTATATCGTGCGCTAGCGAATATGATTAGTCGTTTAGCCCTCAGGGGCATAATTATATTATTGTCTGATCTATAAATATACATATATATATATATATATATATATATATATATATATATATATATAATATGTTCGGTTTTTCTTTGCTTCACCTTGTAATTTATCACGCCAAACTGTATTATAAATATTATAACATAGTGCAAGCAAATGACCCATTTGTATGATAAATATATACAATACTTTAAATCGCCATCCCTCGTTTATGCGACCGTAATGATGACAATGCGTTATTTGTGTATTCTAAATACAAAAGCATTCACTAATTTCAATTGTATCTTCTCTCTAAATTGTAAAAGTCTTTAATATAGACCACTATTATGTAAATATTGTGTATGTCTGTCTATTGAGCTTACGGAAGGTATATAATTTCGAGGTAAACAAGCCTAAAATCAAAACCATGGAGATTTGAATTTTATGATTATAATTTTTTTGAATATACAAAGTGTCGAAATATGCTGTGTGCGTGTTTGAAATAAATAATGAGTTTTATATATATAATAATATTACATGACCATACTTATAAATTGTAATTCATAGTAATTTCGTTTTCACTGTGATAGAGGGATTTAACTACATGTGTTTCATTGTATTTAATGTTGCTTGTATAGATAAAGATATTACCTAAATTAATTATTAACGTATATTCATTTTCATAGATTGATATCCACATTTATTTTTAGTAAAATTATTCTTTTAAATATATATAAGATTATTAGTGGATCATTGTATTGTTAGTAACAATAACAATAATCTTTAAAATCAATCGACATAACATTGGAAAGTGAATGAGATCTGAATGCAAATAAATATAATACCTTCTTATGTTCCTAAATCGGTAACGGGTTACGCAATGGAAACAGTATTTATTTAATATAGTAGTGACACGTTATCAGCTGTCCCCAAAGAAATCATGTTGAAAATATAATACGTAATCCATTTGACTGCATGTAAATTATTTAGAACTTGTCAAATAAGTCTTCTTTGAATTAATTGACGGATTTAATTGTGTTAGATCCTATTTAATTGACATCACACAACTTATTTTTTTAATTTTAATGATATTATTATACGTGGCATACATAATTCAAAATTACTTGTTTATATCAAACAGGGAATACATTTTTACCACCTATGGTTATGGCTTTTGACTTATGAGTATCATGACAAATATTGCAATGAGTCTTTGTTTTAGTTTCCATGTTTTTAAATACAGTGGTATTTGAATGTTGATTTATGAAAAGTCAATAAATTTTTATAGAATGTATACATATTTATTTTTACGCTATCTATAATAGGTAATATTCTATTCTGTATAAAATGATAATCTATTCATTATATTATTAACCACCACCATACAAATACAGTACAAAAATAACTGTCCTTAATTTTAATTAGTAAAATAATAGAAAGTTTTTCAATTAAATAAAACTTAGTGGTTCATATTAAATTGTATTATTTTTCATTAACTTCATTTAACGCGAAGATAACTAGTCAAAATCTCAGTTTTTCATAAAATAATTGAATGTCATAACTATTTTAACTTTGACAATGAGTAGATTTCATGCCTTGTCATTTAACATTTAATAAAAAAAAATAAAAAATATGTATATATATATTGCAATAAAAATGCTTATTGAAAATTGTATCAAACGGACACGGTAAGCAATTTTTTGTAGTATTTTTAAATTTAATTGAAGAAGTGTTGAAAATAAATTATGCACTGATGAAAAAGACGTGATGAGAAAAAATTAAAACTATAGTTTTATACTCAGAGTATACTCAGAAATCAGAAGCTAACCTTGGACGATCTAAATCCATGTAAAATCATCGATCGGTCGATTGGCCTTAGTCCTCTTTATATTTCTCTATATTTTATTAGGTATATAACCATTATTTTTTATCATTTTTACATTTTCAGTTTTTTAACTGTCAATAATTTATAGTATCATATTATAATAATTCAAAATATTTTTCTTTGCGTTCTAGTTAATCAAAAGTATATCGATGTTTTCTATAACAAACAATTATTGACACAATTGCAATTAATTCAGCTTTAATGTGTATATCTTTTGTTTTTATTTGTAAAATAAATTTCAATTAATAACTGTAGAAATTAACATTAAGTAGGCATAGACGAAATAGGTTTATTAAGGTCACTCACTATTCATTAAAATCAAAATTACAAATTAATTAATATAAAATTTTATGAAGGTTTTATTTTATAATAAAATTATAACTATTAGACATTTGAATTAAGTGTGATGAGTGATGAGTGATGACAAACCAAAACAAAATAACATTTGTCTGCATTTGAATTTTTAACGTTTACGTCATTAAGTTCAAAAGACTAGATAAAACAATTCGGTATGTTTGTTTTGGCTTTTTGCCATTTAGAAGTGGCCACTCGTTAGTGTTATTATAGTAAAATACGATTATTTTGGGATATAAATGAAATAGTGTTTTGAAAAATAAATTATGATATCCTAAAAAAATATGCTAGTACCTATGCTGTTAAATCTTTTTATGTGATACGTGTAACCGAGGTGCTTTTGAGAATGGATATCATTCATGGTCTTTTACAACGTTTTCTACTGTATTCTACCGCATGGTCCTAATTATTAATTTCTTAATAGGTAGATGCCTATTTCTCTTATTCTATCATTCAAGTTGTATGATATTATATGTTATTTATTTTTTATGATAAGATAGTACCTAATTTTATGAGCTTCTGCCTATCTATGTCAATATGTGTAACTTTTAAACTGTAATGTTTTTAAGGTGTAAAAGATTAGTGACAAAATGTCTCACATTTTGGACTAATACAGTTATGAAATTTCATTTGATTATGTTGTTTTTGATATTAGTGACCTGGTTTGTTTTTCTTACGATTATTTTTAGCTAAGTGGAATTTTATTTTGCTGATTTAAATCAATCATACCTAATAACTAGCTCTTTCTTATAATATAAAGCTTTTTGTTTACTTTTAGAATTTGCTTGCTTGACCATATCAAGGTCGTGCAATTTTTTTTTTTTATGATTCCCGACGGCCGACATATACGTATATTTATTTATGGACGAATAATAGAAATATGCTTTTTATATTACAAAAATATTAAAATAATAGTATATTCAACAATGTGAATTCAAATTTTAAATTCATCGAAAAACCAACAAGATAATGATAAAATATATGTATGTATTTATTATATTGTTACGCATGGGCAGTAGTGCGCTATAGCGAAACAAAAGTAATCAAATGTTGTTTTATAGTTATATACCTGTGATGACTGCTTCTTTAATACTGTTATAATGCCTTCTTTTACTGGCACGAGTGCAACTATTGCGTCTCTCGGGTCTACTTAAAGTCACACGTAGACAATTTTATTTTCTACTTTGCCCCTAATAGAATTCGGGGCAAAAACAGATTTTGTTGTCAAGATAGCGATTTAAAATATAAATAATTGTTACATTGAACACGGTTTATTTTATTTTCCTATTCTATATATTTATGTTATTCAGTGAACTCTACTTTATTATACTGGACGGTGGTCAGATTATATAAAGTTTATTAAAACTATATATCAGCAGTAAGCTTCTTAATAAATATCTACATAATTATATATTTTATTATTTTCTTGAAACTCGGAAGATCCGAAATTAAGTTTAGTATTATGTGTAACAATTTAATATGAAAGAAGCTGTTATATATATCTTTATATATCTTTAATTAATTGGTAATTTATTTCAGTCAATGAAATTAAAAAAAAAATTAATTAATCGTTTTACGTTTTACTAAAGTTTTTGAATTTCTCAAAAAAGTAATTTTAATTGAGCTCTGATTCTGAGATTCCGAGACTAAAAAATTATTTCCTTGAATTTATTTTGAGTTACGAATGTATGAAAGAAATTCAATAGTTTTTATTTTACATTACTTACAATATTTAAAATACAATGCCTACAATATTTAAAAATTAATATTACTGTAATAACTAAATGTACCATTTCCACTTATTATTTAATGATAACTAATTTTTATCCAACTTTAAAGTTTAATCAAATATATGAGTAAAATATCGATAGTTTAAAATCCGGATGAAATACGTATTTACATATTTGTATAATTCCTAAACTATTTAAATATGATTTAATTGAGTTATTATTATTAAATAATTATATACATAAATATTTGAAAATACCTACATGATGAATACATTTTGTCATACATTATTTAAAATCATAAGAAAATATTTAAATTACCATGTATGTACCATAAGATTCTGTTGAATGAAATAGTACTTTTCTACTCCTTGTACATTTATGTGCATCGTACACTAGTTAGGCCATAGTAACCATAATCGGTACGTTACTTGATTTTAGAGACAAACAAATATTCTAGCCAGATAGATCTATATTACAGTCCTCTTATTTGAAACCTCATGTAAAGGTGTCAAGTTGATTAAGAAAAATGCATAAATAAATGCCATAACTATCATTTTTTTTCCAATTATTATTTTATCTATAATGTATTAGGTAAAAATTAAAAATGTTAATAAAATATAATAATCTATAAAAAAAAATAAATAAATAAAATAAAAATTATTTCTTATGCTATAAAAGGGACGGTGGTCTTGGTTGGAGTAACTATTCATTGACGGAACTTCGTGAATACGATCAAAACTTAAATACAATATAATATAAAATACATATTTTCCTAAGGAAGATTGGGTAGCTGGTTTATGTATATATATATGTAACTTCCTTACAATTTTATTTAAAAAATGTTCGTTTTAGATAAGTATTATACATATTGAAGAGATACCCTGTTATGTAATTAAAATTTTTACGGTGTCTTATCAAAATACCAACTTAGTGGATGAGACGTTAATTTTTACAATAAAATTAAAAGTACTTATTCTTCTTTCATTGGTTGGTTTTTAAATTGAATTAATAAACCGTGCAGAGATAAAGTAGTGTCTATTAATGAATTAAAATTTATTTTCTAGATCTAGAGAATTGATCAAAGGCGCTATTTTGGATAACGACTTCATGAAAAATTTGGAATCAACACAGATTAGAGAGATAGTGGACTGTATGTATCCCGTTGAGTATGCCTCCGATAGTGTTATTATTAAGGAGGGAGATGTGGGCAGCATTGTATATGTCATGGAAGGTAAGTTTTTATTTTTTTATAAAAGTATTATTACGTAATAGTAAATTTAGCATCATGCTAATAACTTTTAGCGTAAAATTTGGACAAAGCAAATAATTATTGTAGGTGTACAACTTTTTATTAAAAGTGTTGAAATTAAATATATTTAGTGTTGATTATAAATACTAATTATTACAGTATTAATAATCAATGATTATTTGGTTTTATTTCTAAAAAGATTTTTTTAAATATGAGTAAAATAATTAAATATTCTTTAATTACATCACGTTGTTTACTTATGATAAATGGCTGTTATTTTAAGTAATAAATTTCTTTTTTTTTAAGAATCTGAAAAGGTTAATATTTTATTTTAACCAATAAAAAAATATTTGAAAAAATTGGATGTATTTACTTGTGAATTGCCAATTTTATATTATTTTAACTTAATTATGACTTCTAATTTTATTATTAGGAATATTTCATGTTAAGTGATGACTCATAAGTCATAACTGATGAATAATAAATGTATATAATATAATATATTTATATATTGTTTATGATTTATCCTTAACTAGGCATTTTAAATTTTAAATTCATTCAATTTTTATCAAGATTATAAAAATAATTTCAGCGATGTTTATTCAAATTATTAGTAGGTATTTTAATATATTTTTATACATCTTAAAAATTCGCAAAGTTAATTATTATTCATAGTAACCAATTAGCACTAGTTTAAATCGTTATTTAAATTAGATCATTTATTTTAAATAAGATCTGTAATTATTTGAAATAATTTATGCCTCTTATTGTAATACGTACCTAACCATTATCCACACAATACGTATATACTCATCCCAATGTTTTTAACAGCTATAATTGTATACATCGTAATTATTGTGAGTAATTATTATTATTGTTATTATTTTTTTGTTATTGTGCCATTATCATAAGCACAATTTTTTTCGATTTTTTTCATTTCAAAAATATGATATTACATATTTGTTGTTAGTATATAGTTTTATCTATGTATTATAATAAATGATTTAACCGTAGGTAACAAAATCGTTCGGAAAAAATATATATACACATAATATAAAAACCATATTTTATTTATGATTAAAACAGATGTTTTTTCAATAAAAGCATGTATACCTAAATGTATATATAATATATTTATATATGTATATATATTATATATACGAATTATGTAGGGTTGGTGGTATTAATATAATAACCGATTATACTCAGGCTTGCTATAATTAAACTTTTACAGTCCACTATTTGGACAATTAAAATTATTATACCTCTACGAACTGAAACTGGAATGTGATATGACCTCGTCTTGTACATGTATTGTCGTAAAAAAAAAATAGCATTTATCGTGAATTAAATAATAATAACATACTATTGCGAATATTACCAATATACAGACACTGCATATTATTCAGTGTAACCGCGGCGCGGCGACTACGTCGTGTAACTTTTACTGACGAGAGTTCGGTGTGCAACTCAATGTACACGCGTGTCGTTTGGCATGGTCGAGTGTTCGGCGTATGTCGCGAGAATACCGAACGCAAATATTATGTTATTTTATAAAAATAAATTACATTTTTATGATATCCGTGAATGATTCTATGCACACGGATCTAAATGTACTCGTATTATGCGCTTGTCGGTTTATATAAAGCGTGAAATCGACGTGTCAATCAGATCGAAAGTTTGAAAGTTATGAAACAATGGCATATGGACGCCGGTGGAATTCGCTCATATTTTTTGTCTTAAATATATCTACTAGTAAACTACGTGTATTACACGGTAGTACTTAAGACGATAAATGGTGTTTTACTCGCTAAAATTTTATTTTTGCCTATTTCCGATACTCGTTGACACTGATGGCGTGCGAGCTAATGAAAACTGCTTCTTAGTACTATAAAAATAAATTCAAACGGGAAATGAAATGACTCGGAAAGTCGCCGGAACAATGTTGTTGGAGGATTTTCTATCTTAATAGTATTATTCATTGTTTTTAATGTCTAAAAACGAATTAGAAAACTGTTTGGTGTATTGTGATTAGATATTATGACAAATAAGATCATTGTTTTGTATGTATTGATTTCTCAGTTTTAATCATAGGTTCTTTAATTTTATTATTTTTGCTCAGCTAGGAGCTCACTAACTATTACCTAGTGTTGCATCTGAATTATATATTTTTATCTTATTTATAGAACTTTGACGACGGAAAAATTATTTGATACTTTATATCGATCATTAATAATACTTAAACAGCTCAATTTTGATATAAAAAAAGTATGTATTTGTTATTAGTTGGTATTATGCGTTTAATTAGATTGTATATGATATACATTATGTATGTTAATTTCCAAATGGATTTGTATATGATTAATGTGCCCTCTCTAATTTATTACTTATATTTATTAATTTCATCATTTGATAAATAACCACGTTTTGTTGGTGATAAATAATTGCATTCTCGTTTGTTAGGTCAAATTATTATTTTCATCAATCGTACTATGAAATTAGCTTTAGTTATTAGACAACACATTAAAATCTTAACCTTTTAACTATTGTAAAAATAGTTTTTAGTTCATAAATTAAGTTTTAACTGATAGTTTGAAGAATGTTTAAGTTTGTATTTATTAAACTAATTTAGGTACTTAAGTTAATTTCTTTGAGTAAAAAGTACCCAAGTATCGCTCCGCATCTTATACAATTTAGTCACTTTTCACTTCTTGTGTGTATTTCAGTTATTTCTTAAAATATGAATGTGTATCACATATCTTTAAAATTGATCATATTATGCAGTAGGTGCCTGATGTAATTTTTTTTCTTGAAGTTATATATTATATTTGATGAAATAAAAGTTCATTTATTAAAAAAAAAAAGATTTCTCTTTGTGGATTCGATGTACGTACAATGTACAAAGTACATAAATTAAGTGATTTATGGTCAGTAAGTAATCAGCCATGGAAATTTTCCATATCAGTATTTACATTGTAGAGTGTTAAGTAAAAATGTACACAATTTGAATGAGAAAATATTAATAATTTCTTACCATGACGAATTATATAATAATTGTATACTATACTTTAGTCATCTTGGATAAAGTAATAACACAAAGTTAAATTAAATTGAAATGTAATTTTCTTTGTTGCTTAAAGTAAACCACTTCACTAGATCATGTGCACTTGTTCAAAAAACCTATTTAAATTCAGAAATTAAAAATAATATAAGTTTTTTTTTCTTTTGTAAAACTATGATGCATAAGCCACTTGGTTAAGGTAAAAATAAAAAAAAGTTAAGTACGGCGCGTAAGCTGTTCCGACCAATTTATACCCGTCTAAATCAGCATTGTCTATATTACGGTTACTATAAAAATGTAACAATTGTCCATACTTTATGTCTTATTTTTCAATTGGACTTAGTTTCTGTCTCTCTCTTAGATACATAATTCTTGTATCCTTTTTTTTCCCTATCTATAAGTTGTGAAGATCAATTTAATGTTTCTTAGACTTCTCAATATCTAGACAATATTCATTTATAATCTAGAAAGTTGTGTATGTCAATTTAATTAAATTAATGATTAAATGTACGTAGATAAACACATACGTTTTATAATTTGTGATGATTTGTAGTTCTGTTGTTCCAAACTTTCTAGAAATATTCATTTTACATTGAAGAAACGCGATACTAACGAAATAGCATGATTAAAGTTATCACATATCGAGTTACATTTTATTACAGTTGTTATTACTTATTAGAATCAGGTTCTTATTTATTTGATCGGAATGTTATATTTAAAATTGTAATTTACTCTATTGTTCTGTATTGACGTAGTTGTCTTTTAAATCTTTAGAGTTTCAAAATGATCAGAAATGTTGGAATATTTTCTTAGTATAATCATAATATTTAACAACTTGTATTAATATACGGACCTTGTTTATAGCCTCGAAATATAGTTACACGTAGAAGATTTTAAATATGAACAGGTATAAGAACTGAATTTCATTTAATTTTTTTTCAAGTATAGAAGCGTAATATTGACAAATACTCTTTGAAACTGTGTAGTTAATTATATTACGTATGTTATTATTTTATTTTGCGTATGATAAAATTTAAAATAATTCTTTCATCTTAGAAAACAAATATAGAAATTCTTGTTGTATTTTTAATTATTATTCTAAGAAAATAAAGTTCTATTATTTTTAAGATTTTAAATACAATATTTCCGGAATTTTTTTTTTTAATTTAAAAACCTTGACTTTTGAGCGCCATTGATTTTTTTTAAGAGTTCATACATGTTTGTTCTGAGATTAGTTAATTATATATTTATTTACAGTGAATAAATTAAAATTTCAACTATTATTTCAACTACCTAATTTCAAACTAATAATTTTTGCATTTAAAATTTATAATTGATTTTAGATAACATTAGATTGTAATATCTTACTTTTCTTTAATTTTTAGCGTTTAATAGATTTTTCTTCAATTTAATTTCATGATAAAAATTGGAATTTAAAATCAAATTAATCTGATATGCTTCAATGATTAAATCTCTAGTTTAATTTATACCTGAATTTTTAAACTAAAACAACCTTCATGTTACTAATATTAATTCATTTAAATTGACCGCTTTTTTATATTAGATATGCATGTTATCAGTTGATTTATGTAAAACTTGGTATTGATCTACTTTTGTAAATGCATATTCAATGAAATAATTTAAAAATAAACTGAAAATTAGTTTTAAAATATTTCATGAACTTGATACTCATTTGAAAATTTCAATAAAATATTTATAAAAATATGATTTTATTATAACTCGATTTTTATGTAAACATTATTATATGTTCTAGAAAAATACTTTAATGGTGCTAATGAGTAATGTCTAACAAATATTTTTCAATTATGAGGAAGTGTAGATTTAATTTATTTAGGTTAGACTCTACTCTACTGTTAATCATAACAACGGTGTTTTTGACTATGTCACGCATACTAACACGCGATATTAACTTGACGTTTGTAATTTCAATTATATCCTTAAAATTTTTAAACAAAAGATATTTTATTCTATCCAATATTAGATAAAAATCAATAGATTATCATCAAAAAATGTACAAGATTTTGGTAACTTTAATAATGAATTCAAAGTTTCAGTTGAACTGCAGTTTAGAAAAAATGATATCAGTTAAGTCAATTCAATTGTTGATTTTAATTATTCCATTGCAATAGTAGCATAACTACTATATGGTTATAATATGATGAGACATAAGTGGAAAAGTAATTAGGGTGTGGATATTAATTATGTAGGATTTATTCACTTGCGTTAGATCGTATCTTTGAACCGTGGTGAACCTCCTTTTTTATTAGAATTAAACTATAATACGTATGTAACTAACAATACTGTACATTTAAAACATATTAAAGGATAACTTATAATTGACGAGGAAGCACAAAGTATAAGGAATTTTATCAATCATTTTGTCAAATATGTTTTTTGATAATCTGATATGGGTGGATCATGTACTTCATTCATAGACCAATAAATATATTATAGGTCTATGACTTAATATAGAACAGTGGTTCCCAACCTTTTTTTATTATACGCCCCCCTTTTGTAGATGTTTGAACCTCTCGTGCCTCCTCCATTTATAACATGAAAAATATATCACTTGATTGTTTACTTTATAAAGAAATTATAAAATATCCGAGGTGAATTCAATGTTATTGATGATAATAATTATGTGGCAACATAAAACGATTAAGTTGTGATCTTAAATAATTGTAAATTGTAATCTTTATCACTCAATAACCGGTCGTTATTAATTTTTCATATTTTCCCTACATTTTAAAATAAAAATAATTTAATAAATAAAAACTGTGTTTTGTTATGACTTCTTACGCCTCCCCAGAAATGTTTACACGCCCCCAGGTTGGGAAACGCTGATATAGAATTATGAGGTTTTTTTTTAATAGTAGCATAGTACAGCATAGCACAGCTTCGGATTGACTCCTACCCTTGGTTAGGTTCCCCTTGGTCAACCATAAAGTGATAAAATATTTCCGAAACTTTTCTGACGCACGACGACTAGCGAGTGTTGAAACTTAAATACTAATTATTTATTATTCTAAACAAATATATGTTAAACTGAAAACAGTCAACGATAACTGTACTTATAATTTGTATAACTACCCGTTATCGACATTATCAGAGGTGCGTTCGTTTGGTTAATTTTTTCTTTTGCTTCAATTGTTACTGTGGAATCAAAAAGAGACGTACTATTCAAAAATATATTTTAATAATATATATATATATATTAAACGCATAATTATAAATTTTTTTTAATAGTAATTTCGTGTTTAAATGACTTATTTCTAAGTGTCCTGGAAGATTAATTTACATTCAAAAAAAAGGAATTTGTGAATCATTTGATATTTAAATGATAAAAAACGTTAACTACCATACGTTTCTTTAGTTGATAATATCATATTACTTAGCATTATATAAATTTAATGGCTGATATTGTTAATTATCATAATTTGTGACGTATGTGTAAACAATATATCGATGTATCAACTAATTTTTAATTTTTAATAGTAAAATAATGTAAACATGGTTACACGACGTATATCTATTTATATTTACAGTTAAAAAAAACCAAAAGAGTATTATATTTTTACATATAATAACGTAATCATCGAAACAAATGTACCTTTATATTTGATTTTGAGTGAAGTGAAGACCATATTGGTATAACAATGATTTGTGATATTTTTACGATGAGACATATGGTGTTAAGGTGCTATTATACACCAAAAATACATCATAAGTTATAAAAAATAAATATGCTTTTTGAAATAGTTTCAAAGTAATTTTGGCGAAATTAGTTGCGTTCCTATATAGTGTTAAATTAGGTTGCTACGTTCCTTGATCTAAACATTTTATTGGGTTACTATGAATTACATCTAATTCATAAATAACCATAATATAAGGGCAACATTTTAAGTATACGGTTTGTATTTTAATATTCATTTTTCGATTTACCTATATAAGTAATAATTATTTTAGTTTACCATTATTTGATAAAATATCTATTATTTTTTATTTAATTACCACCCCGGAAAATTATTTAAGACTTCTATGTTATATTATTTGTCACAATAGCTGGCACTGTTTACTATTATTCAAATATAACAAAGCAATGTAATTAAATCATTAATCGAAATTTTATTTATTTTTATCGGCATTTTTAGGTATCTAATTAAAAATTGTTTGTTGATTTAACATATATTTATGTGTAGCAGATAATAATAAGTACACATAAATATGAATTTGGATAATAAATGGTTACTAATATCTAATAAGTTATAACTATAAGTAATCATGACTTTGTTTGATTGTTTCCTAATGAGTAATGTTTAATTTTTATCAGCTTTTAATTTTTATTATTCAAAAACAAATTTTTCGTTTTAGTATTTGGATAGCTATTAATGAGTTAAAGAATTATGGGGTTTTGGCCATTGTTTAAAAAAAAAAAAATGCAATTAGTTCGAAATTCCAGACGAAGTTAATTAAATATCTTTTTATTTCATATTGTCAAATAATGAAAAAACTACTTTTTCGGAAGTCATTATCTAATAAAATTTTTAATTTTCGACAGAAAGTCTTCAAAAATTAAAATCATATTACTCATTTAGTTAGCAAACAGTATTGAAAAATCTCAAAAATCGTTCGTCAGGATTATTTTTAGACGCGTTTAAATGTAGTATTTAAACGGAATTCGTTATTTTCTCGAAAACTAGCGAATTTTCATTTAAAACCTCATAAATATTGCAAATGTAAACCTGGTAGAAATTTAATTGCACCAAAAGGTTTGCCATGTGTTTCACTATCTGTAGTTCCAGTTTCATTAAGAACAACTCTTAGAATTTTTTTTATAGACTTTTAAAAGCTATGGTTTTTATAATTCGTGGGTTGTATAGTAAATGACAGTTGCCGTTTGCTTATTTTTTATTAGAGTCATCAGTTTACAGTTTAGTACAAGATTTAATAGTAAATGTTACTAAAAAATGTGTAGATATAATATTTAATCATGCAGCTCTCGTTTGTGATCAAGATTCTAATAATAATTCAGCTTCAAAACGTTTAGGAGTTAGCAAGGAAAACCCTTATATTGAAATTAAAAGTAAAACTATATATTTTCAATTTTTAATGTTCCACATATTTTTTAAAACTATCAAAATAATTTTTTGAAAAATAATTTTAGGTTTAAAAACCATGATGTGTCATTTTCAGATATAAAATCGGCCTATTACATTGATAAATCTAGCAGTACAATAAATATGATTACAAATTTGTACTAATAAGATAACAAATTTTGGTACCGGTTTTGAGTGTGTACGACATAAAATAAAAAGGGCGGATGCTGGAGCAACGTCACGCTGGCATCCGAAACAAAAAGAAAACGATTTTACGAAGTGTAGGAGGGTGCACAAATATGATGAATATGATTACAAATTTTTACAAATTGTATGAAAAATTTTGATACCGGTTTTGAGTACATTTTTCAAAATGTGGATGCCAGCGTAACCGAGCTAACAATTATGTCTATCTAGTATCTAGTGCGATAAAAAAATAACGTACACTAATTTAAATTTAATTGTTTGATATTTTGTATAGAATTTAAATTTATATTATCTGTACCTATGAATGGTTGTATTTTATATAATCATCTATAGATGATAAACTGGAAGGAAATATGATAAGAAATAATAATTAACACAATTTATTGTGCTCAATATCAAAGTATTTTACTATATTACAATTTTTATTATTTATTTACCTTATTATTTGTATTGTTCCAATCATTTAGTCTAATCTTACATTTATTCTCAAGGTTATTTGAACTAAACTCTAAAGAGTAATAATGCATTTTCTCTTATAGTAAATTTTATTTCTCTGATTAAATATCAAAAATAATAATTATTATTTACGAGGTATATTAGCCTATAATTTTTTTTTTCAAAAAAATAAAAATCATATCAGTTATAGTCTGAATGAATTCAATTTTGATGTCTCTGTAAAACATAATTATTTTGCTTAAATCATGTGAATTGTTAGAAAAAATAAAATCTATTATTATCTTCTTTAACGAGGAGAAAATGTTAGATACCCTAAACGCGTGCTTACTTTTATTACACAAAAAATATTTTTTCATTGCATAGGTTCGTATTTGGAAATGTTAATTTTATAATTTTGAATAAGTGACTATTTAACAACTTAACAAATGTAATATACTAAAACGAATTTAACATTATAACGGGTAATTTAAAACATGTTTTTCTTAAGGTCGATGAATTAAAAGTAAGAAAAAAAATTTTGGTACGGTAAGGCCATCGATGTGTTTCCTCGAAATTAATCAAGTGCCCAATAAATTATGAATGGAAGGATAAAATTATTTTATATAATAGGAATATCTTCTGTGTATCCATAAAATGTAGTTTCCGCTAGAATTAAAAATGCATCTCAACAAAACCATTCTAATATCTTGAAGAATGTTGATTCCATCATTTAAATCATCGGAAAGATTTGTTCGTTCTCGTTTGACTTTTCAATCGTTATTAACGAAGCCATTGATTTTAATGTCGTGCATTTTATCAATTATGGTTGACACTATCCATTTCAGATAGTAACATCGTTATCAACACGAGATTTAACTTAGAAATACATAATATATGTAGTGAATATTCTCTTCCTCTATTCTTATGTAATAAGTCATTTATGACTTCTAAATGCAATTTTATAATATATTTTTATATTAGAGACTGGAATCTTGTAAATATAATTATTATATTATTATATAAAAAATTTCAATTCAAACGTAAATTAAATTTTTTTTTTACTTTTGAGGGGGGATTGAGACCCGGGACCCCCTCCGTAAGTATGCTATTGTATATACCTTTATAAACCTAAAGATAATTATTGTACCCATTTGGTAATTTAACTTGTAACTTAAGTTAGACTGTCACTTAATACTCGAGTTGTAAAAAGTGATTTATATAAAGAAATAATTGCTCAAAAAGTGAATACATAGTATAGGTACATAATTGAAAGGTAAAAAATATATCATATTTGTTGATTTCATAAGAAACATATTTTATTTTTTCGATACTAAATAATAGGTACTTAAAAAATAAATGATAACGCTATATACAATAATTATACAATGTAATAGCAATATTATATTGTATATAAACATAATTCATTCATAATACAAGAAGCTATGTATACAATCGATAATAAGACGTATTAATGTTTGTGCCGTTTAATAAATTATTAATTTACTCACATCTGACCAAGAGGGGGCAAACGAAATTCCACGGGGGGCAATAGCCCTCCTGAAGTATATCTGCATTCATATTATATACCTGTACGTATGGAACCGTGGCTAAATATTTTAATAATATAATACGATACGATTAGTACCTAGTTATCAGTGCGCACGCGG
Organism: Therioaphis trifolii; assembly: GCA_027580255.1. Lineage (NCBI taxonomy): Eukaryota > Metazoa > Arthropoda > Insecta > Hemiptera > Aphididae > Therioaphis > Therioaphis trifolii. The sequence continues at coordinate 52,681,388 of CM050404.1, forward strand.
ACGCGGCGCGCCGTGCGTACAGAGCGTTCGCCGCGGTGCTCGTCACGTTCGTCCGTGCCTTCGTTCAGTGTACAGCGTACGCGTGGTGAACTGGAGCGACGACGAACCGGCGACAGCCGAAGCAGCTCACGGCAGCTGTTGCCGCCGCCGCCCCCCCCTGTTCAGTCTGCCTCGTCGGCTAGGAAGTTTTTTATCCTCTGGTGGGGAACGAGGCGAACGGCGCACGACCCCAGCTGTTCTCCGGACACACGCACACACACACACACACACACACTTTCATCCAAGAACGCACCGCAAACAGTGTGCCCGTCCGTTCGTCAGTCGTTCGTGCGCCGTCGCGTCGCAGTGTTCTGTGGTCCGTTTGTGGCGCGCGCGTGTTAGTGTGTGTGTGTGTGTGTGTATGTGTATGTGTGCGCGTGTGCTCGTGTCGCGGCCACCTCAAAGTTTCCGTCGTTTTTCCCGTCCGCGGAAAAGCTCTCCGCCCTTTTCCCGGTGCCACTCCCCCGACTGACGGCTACGGGATCCGCTCTTCGGTCGCGTCAAAGTTCTTCGCGGTGATTAAACGTCGCGCTCGCCCGCTCGGAACTCGTCCTCGACGGTAAGAGACGAGACGACTCGAGAGGAGCAACAGAGCTACCTTTCGTTCGTTTTTCTGATATATTTAATTTTTTTATTTTTCACTTTTGTATACAATCCCTGACGTCGGTTACACGCGCGTCATTGCTATATGTCCCGGGTCTGTCGTGTGGGTGAATTCGCGAATTTCCCATCGTGATTCTCCGTAGACACCGCTCGGGGGTCGCGCTGTCACCGGTTTTCTACGAGGAATCGGGACACTTGTTGTTGACTCGGTAGCGGTTTTCTCAAAGGAATAACATATATCTGTTGACTACTATACAAACGATAGTGGCAATCTTTTCGTGCTGATGTAAAAATAGCGACAATTATCATGTCAGCTGGTGTGGTGCACATCGGTATTGATCTACGGGGCCCTCTCGTCTTAAAAACAAAAACGTCCGTCGGCATTTGCGTCTGTTGTTCTCGTCGTGAACGTTCGATAAAATTAAAATAAAAACCGCCCAACACTTGGTATCTCACGTCAGGTGTTCGTTTTTTTCCGGTCGTTAACGTTGCACACGCGTTGTCGTCGACGTAGCGTAGGTGGTCTGCCGGGAAGGCACGTCATCTGTGCCCCTGCGTGTACCTTCTCTGCGGACTTAAAACCGCGTGTTTTGCGTATAAGTCGTCCGATACTTGTACGCCGCCAGCACGTTACACCGATAAGTACAACCGAAAATATAACACTCGCGTACGTCTAAATCGAAGTATAAACAGAAAGGGGGGCATATTTCTCTTAGTATGCAGCTCTCGGTGAACACGGTAGCCTGTGGTTTTTTTAAAAATCGTTTTCACAGTCGTAATAATACGTGTACCATGTACCGCTTAAGTTGTCCCGTACTCGCGTTAATATTTGATTGAAATCCTAAAGTATCTATCTATTTTCGGCCCACATAACATTGTTCTGTACTTTGTCCATTAACTTATTTTTTATCATCGTTTATCGTAGATGGAAATGCTTCGGCTTGCGTGATAGGTATAAATTTTTAATGGCTGCGCGTAACAATAATATTATTATTAAACTTTGTTTAGTTTCCTGTGTCTAAACACAAAGTACTATGATAAGTGTATGCCTATATATGTATTTCTCACCTGCTATAGTATTGCCAATCGCAAGACAAACACTGTGGCGTTATCGTAGACCATTGTATAGTATAGGTACCTAATTCAGTATTATATAATCTTTCAAATCCGGGTTTTTATAAATTCACTAGCAATAACGTGTAAATCACATTTATCTTCTTCTGTCTCTTAAGACGAGTGTTATCTCTTCATCCCAAATGGTCGTAGCCTGTAGGCCATTTGTGTACGTGCATACCTGTATTACGATTCATCAAAACAGCACTTCTGAAACTTTCAAATTAATTCACGGGCGTACGATTAAATAAATGTTTTGCGGATTTTTTTCTCAATTTACTTTTTAATAAATAATGAAACTCAAAAATATTATTTTTAAACAATACGACTTCTTAGATTTTTCATTGGTTTAAAAAAATCGCAGCCTTAAAGTCCAGTTAGTATCTATGTACGCATTATATGGAATGTAAAATTCTATTGTATTTTCACCGCAGTCTCTTCAATTTTAGAAAACGCTGTTAAGGTCATCTTTTATCTGCACTTATTAGTATCTTTAATTGAACGCGTGCTAAATATCGTGCATCTAGCATCAGACATAGATATGCATATACATTTTTATAGGTATACGTACTACGTTACATGCATTGCTGTCGAAACAGAATATGAAAATGTAATTTATGCGTGCCATGTGACCGACTCTGCGCACCGAGAGTGAAATAAATAGCATGTATATTTGTATAATAGAACTCCACGTTGAGTGCATGCGCGTGTGTTATATCACGTTAAAGGGTGTTTTCGAAGGCCATACGTTGAGAAATAACGGGTGGACGAGAAGGGTCCCTCGACACGACAATACGATTGCAACCTCTCGCGTGAACCACGACTGGACCGATCTTTTGTCTATTCCGGCCTTTGGATATTCTTACTGCTGTCCTTGAAACAGTCGCGTGTGTTTATATTATTCGCTGACGGCATTTGACCCGCCGGTGAGATTTAAAGCAAAAAAATCACCAATAAAACCAATAATCGAGAATGTGTCGCGTAAGAATTGGGCTGCAGAATAAATTCGATAATGTTTTTGAGTGTAAATAAAAAAAAAAACACTCTCGTGTTCTTTTTAATGCCACTATACATTGTAGTAACTGTATCTATATAACTATCGCTGCTCGCGTTACTGACGAGATAACGAGAATGAAAGTCGCTCGAAATTTCACAATAGAGTTTGACTACGCCGTCCGTTCCTTCCACATAGGAAACGTACGGTCAACGTGTGTAGTAGGATTATTATAACAATAATAATAATTAATAGTAATATAGTATTTCCATACAAACGCTACGAACGATTCTAAAAGTTGAAAGATTCGAAAATTCTTATCGTAAAAATCATCGTACATTACGTGTCTTCAACGAAAAATAAGCTCGTTATAATAATTGGTATGTTTCATCTTTTTTGTGTTTACGTTTAGATAAATACATTTGTCTCCGTTTAATCGTCAACGCTATTTCAATACGGAATACTTATCCCGATTATAAAATAATCAAAGACATGCGCGCGTTCACACGCACACATCAACTACACATGTGTTGTTAATAGTAAAAATTTTCGTTTTATCGTCGACGTGTGTAGGAAAATATACTTTTTTTTTTAAATCCCGTAATAAAACAATCTTTATATTAATGTGTTTATAGGCATGAGTCGGAATAAAACACCACCGGTTGTATATTTTGCAATCATTGGTTCCAGACAGAAATATTGTATACCGCCGCATGTAGGTACGTCATGTGAATTGTGCGCATCGTTTGTATTGACGTGGTACCTTAGAATATCTGATAAACAATTTTATTATTGTATTCACTGGAGTCGTCTCTTGCAATAATCAAATCTTCGTTAACTTAAAACAGTGGTGACCTAAGTTATTGTATTAGAGTAACACGTTTGAAATATTTTTCATTTCCGGACGAGACCAAAATGTTCTACGATTTACGATCGTATAGTAAAATAAAAGATGGTACTATACGTTGTACAGTTTTCAAACTTCCGGGATACCAACAATGTTAAAATTTTAAAAGATTTTTTCTAATCTGTTTCATTCTACATTGAAACTATCTACGATGGCGTCGTTTTTATTGTAGGTATCAACAAATATTTGGAACAGGTATAGAAAGTTAATTTCGAATAATAACATATTATGAGCCAAGAGTAAGGGCGAAACGTCAAAAGAGGTCATATTATCTTAGTGATTGTCATTTTCTATTATACACTCACAAACAAAATTAATTATTTTATTTACTACTTAATGTTCAAACGTATTAGATGTAACTGTTGACCTTAAATTTTATCGTTTTATCATCACATAATTTTCAGACTATTTTTTTAAAATAATTTTTGAATAATTATTTTCAAAGACTTTGTTTATTAATCAATTATAAAATTCTTGAATAATTTCAAAGAAAATTTTGTATCTTCGTTGATTTCATTCATCATGCGAGTATACATAAATAAAACCTATACCCATCTGTATATACATATAAGTAATTAAATTTTTTTGACTACACTCTAAAGAAGTCAGTAATCATTACTAAATAATGAACGTTCATTTTTACAGACGATGATAGCATAAATTTCTTGTTTACTATAGTGTTAATAAATTTTTATTTTTAACAACGATACGTTTGTATACAATTTTCATATCAGTTATCAACCGTTAAGCAGCCAGTATATCCATGTGAAAAATGGAAAAGTCTTTTAGCTTTTTGTGTCCCGAGCGAGTATCGCGATAGTATTTCAATCGGTGGTCGCATTTTTTTCTATACCCTTTCGAAACGCGTTTTTTCCGCGTGGATTAGCCGTTAAGGTCTTATCGAATTACGATAGTGGGCTGCACAGGAGACATACATTATAATAATAATTGTATACCGAAACGAGTAAAAAAAAAAAAAAAAATCGAGTCGACACGAGTGTACGATACGCGTGTATCACCTACAGCTCAAGTGTTTTTGGTTTCACATTCGTGTTCGTTCGACGTTTTGCAACAGTCGCGAACGCGTGTTCGTTTACAAAACGCGAGCGTTCCAAAGACATTGTTTGCGTTGCGTAACGCGAAAATCAGCCTGCGGAAAAGAATTATTCCGATCGTGAAATCGTTTCGGTGTGAAAAAAAAAAAAAACACCGAACGAGCGGCGATCGGCGGCCATATTATTACGAGCGATTTTTCATTGCCGGGGGCGTATTATATACCTACATAGTGAATACCGATAGCAGCGATATCGTATAGCGAATAACATAATATATAACAATGACGCGCGTTTTCGGTGCGATTTTTTCCCGTTTTTTGCCGAAAGTTCGGCAGGAAAAATCGTTGCCGTGCGATCCGCGTTTTCCTCCCGACCCGCGTGATATTATGTAACGCGTGTTCGATGTTGATGTATTACACAGTGATCGGACAACGACGACAGCAGCGATGATTGTTGTGGACGTAAAATGAAAATCTGCTTCGTCAAGTACCCGGGCAAAGCTACACTGGTCGAACCGTCGGTCGCGGCCGCCGAGCAGGGTGTAGAAGACGAAGACGAAGAGGAGGAGGAGGAGGAGGAGGAGGAGGAGCAAGAGGAAGAGGAGGCTGAGAAGTACCGCGGCAACGACAGCAACAACAACAACGTGGTCGTGGTCGTGGCCGCCGACGTCGCCGGCGCAGTGGTGTGCGAAGAACCGTTGCCGGGCGGCGACATGAACTCGTACGAGGCCAGTTGGCAAGAGTGTCGGCTCAAGTGGTGTCTGCGGTCGCGGAGCAAAGAACGGCGCGGCGCGACCGCCACCGCCGCCGCCGGCTGGTCCGCCGAGGACGATGACGACGATCACTGTTGCCGAAGTGTGGACGGCCGCGGGAGGACGGCGGCGGCGGCGGCGAGCGGCCGCAGGAACCCGTCCGAGAAACGTCAGGCGTGCAGCAGCGACAGCACAGGCAGTAGCCAAGAGGAACAGGACACAGTGGCCGCGGCCGCGTCGTCCCGGCGGCCACGGGCCAAGCCGCTCAGCCGCGTGCAGAGCGTGCGGCACGACTCGACGGCGCACCGGTACCGGACGCGGCAACGGGTAGCCGCTGAGATGCTGGATGAACAGCGGGCCGAAGCGTCGGCGGCGGCGGCGCGCGACCTGTGCCGGTCGTCCGCGGCCAAGATCAAAAAGAGCCTGTCGTTCCGGAACCCGGCGCCCAAAAAGGTGGCCACGGGCGGCGACCGACTGCTGCGGCCCGTCATCTCCGACGACGAACACCATTTCAACAACAACAACAACAGCGTTGGCCGTCAGCAACACGGTCGACACCACCATCATCACCATCACCTGCAGCAGAACCACCACCACGACAACAATAACCACGTGCAATACTGTCACGCCGCCGCCGCCGACGACGACGGACAACAGCAACAATACCAGCAGCAGCTGCTGGCCGACACCGCCGACGCCACTCCGTCCGCCACTGTCGTTGTCGCGGACGGCGGCAACGGTCAAGACAATTTCGCCATTCCTAGGCCCAAACTCATAGTTCCTGTACACACGTATGGTCTCAGAAAGCGAAGGACCGGCAACACGATCTCATCGAACCGGACCGCCAGTGATGTGAACGCCACTTCCGCCTCCGGCACCATTGCCGCCTCCTCTTCCGGCAGCTCGTCCACAGCCTCGGCCGAATCAAAAAAGCACCACAACTCGTGCCCAGGTAAATGAACCGACTTACTACTTTGATGTATGCATATGTAAAATATAAACTCCCTTTTAGATATATATATATATATTAGGGTGGTTCTTATTTATATGGTCGGAATATTTTCTTTGATTTTTTTAAGTCAGGACCCTATAATATTATTTGATATTATATAAAAATAATTTAGGTTAAATTTGGTTATGATGACTCACCCCTTCCCGTGCCTCAAGAGGGTTGAAAATGGCTAAATAGGGTAGTTTTACGGTTTTCTGTATTTTACTCTAGAAAAGTTACCGTTACGATAAAATTACAAAAGAGCTGTATTAAAGAAAATACAATTTTCTATAAGTAACTGTATTACATTATTTTACCAAAATCTATTGTTTTCTCTGAAAATAAAGAAAAACTAAATAATTTAATTGATAGGCAAAAATATCGGATTTACGGTGTTTTAAATATATTTTATGAACGGTTGAAGATACGATCAAATGTTTATTATTATATTGTGAAATTACCTCGGAAATTACCGTCATATAGTTATCGAAAGTAGATAAAACACGGATGGCGATTAAATACAACTCAATTACAGTTATGAATTATATAGATAAGTTATTAAAGGACATTTTATATTTTAGTTATATTATATATATTTTTTTTTTCTATACAATCTTAAGTATTGTCATGCGTGTGTGGGTACCGGTACATAATAGGTACTTACTCGTATTGTTACGACTTTGGTCGTTACGGCAGTCGCCATGACCACAGAATTATAAAAAAAAGTCTCCGTTCATTCTTCACTCTATTAATAACTGCATTAACATTGTTTAAAGCCGTAGTTCTTGTGTAATAACAGTTCGATAAAATTAATGAAATAATGATTTACATATGTCATTTAGATAAGTATATCTACAGTTAATAGTTCGATTACACCTATACACTGATTTTTGGCCGGCATCACCTAAATGTGATGCTGGCATTTTAGTTTTCATGTCTAGTGAGCTAGTGTCGTTCTGGTGGTCAACGTGGTAAATTTTTTTTATGATTTTTATTGTTCACACAGATTTTATTATTGATATAATATGATTGCAGTTTTAAAATATGCAACTCAATTTTAAAATTTTAATGCTTTCGCATCAATTTCATAACAAAATTACTTTGCTTTTAATTCAAATCGTATGATCATTTTTGTAGTTGTGAATACGAATAAAAATAGTCTAGTGATAAAAGATCTTGTTGTTGATTTGACATAAAAATTTGCGGAAATGACTTGTGAAAAGTGTGCGGTTTTGACGATGCCCGGTCGTGTTATGATCTTACATTGAAAGTACGCGCGGGTTTATCGATCGTCCCTTGTCGTGGATAACAGTCGTGTTACTTCCGATCGGGTTTTCATAGGCACAGATTGTGCAACGTTTCTGTGCGTGGAAAACCGTTTTTCCCCGCCGACGATTTCGACGCGATTACGTGGCCGCCTAATTTCGCCTCGATTCACGGTTAACTTTTTTATTTTTTCTCGCTATTTGTTTCCGATTTTTGTCGGAACACCGAGTACATTGTAGACAATGTAAAAATACTATGAGATACAAAACTGATACGGCGAAATTGAGCAATTCGTTTTTATAAGAATAGCACGTTTTGTAACAACCTCTGCGTGCAGTACATTACATGGATATAGATGATGAATAATATTATTATACGAGGACCTTCGACAAAAACTAATTCCACAGCCCCCTGTTAATACATTTGCATGCACACCCGACGCCTTCAGTTCAGAGTCGATTCGACATTCTTATGAATATTGCGGTGAATGTACGTGGTATTATTACTATACTGCAGCGCATATAGACAACTATAATATGATTCTCAACCCATGTCATTTCACGAACTGATGTTTACAGTAACTGCAACTTCTCTTTGTTTTTCCTTAAAAATTACAAATGTGTTTGTCTGGCGTCGGCCGTTCATTACTAAAGGATTGATTATTGATGTTTATAGATATAAAACATTGACAGGATATTTAAACGATCAATGATCTCTAAGCAAGTGAAGCGTATACTCGTCGTATGCCGGACCTTATCGGTATACGTTGTATGTGATAGATTACAGCTTCATCGTGAATTATGTCGATTTTTTACTGTAATTAACCTTCGAAGAAAAAAACAACCAAACTGTCAGCAATAAGTATCCGGCTTTTTATTTCCGTGGTGGGTGTGTTTTGTATTAGAGATAAAGTAATAAAATACTAATATGTCTTATTTATTACGTACCTACATTTATTGGAATAACAATTATTATTATTTATTAAATGAAACTCATGTCAACTGTCGCGTATAGAAGTGTTTATCAACTAATAAACGTTACTCTTCAATCTTTGTACTATGGTCCTGACTGGTATGCATTCGTTCAATATACTCCTGTTGTATATCCGTACAGCGTTTACACGATATCTGGCATTAAGGTTAGTGTTTTTTTTTTTTTTTATTAGAGAATTCCGTTTTTGAAAATGATCAAATAATCAACCGATTAAATGTAATCAAACTACGGTTTAAACTTTAAACACAGAAAAACACGACATCGTTTCAATAAAATGAACCATTTATTTTTTATTGTTGACGATTGTTACTTTTATTTGATTATTAAGTTGTAAAGTTTTAAACAGTATATACTAAACACGTCTAAATTTAAACGTCAGAAACGAAAATATGGCTCTTTATATGACGTGTATGTGTGTGCGCGCATGTATGTACGTATACAAATTATAAGGTAGCATCTTCTATGCTTATATTTAATATTAAGTATCAATGCGTTAATTGTCGTATACCGCATCAACGATTACACTCGCTTCGAGGTAAATTTCGATTACTTTCACTCAACCAGTCTTGTACAAAATTTGAAGAATAATCAATTTGTAAATAATTGGGTCAGTATTTGACTGTCATGCATGACGAATGCTAATTGTAACAATGTATATATATATTTGTTTATTCTAGACGATATTGTTAAAGCAACTTAAATGTGAAATCATCATCGTTAAAAATTCGTTCCAGAAAGGTTCCTTAAGGCTTTCATTTATAATACGTTAACTCAATTACGTCGAAGCGATCTCAGTATTTCGATGTCAATGATAATGTGTAGTGTGTTTTTATATTCATCCGCGTCATAAGTGTAAAAAAAAACAATACAACTATTTGCATGTGATAAACTTCACGAATATTTGTTCTAAATTTATGATATTATATATTGTTCTCGTGGTATGGATTTTAAAAAACATCGTGTAAAAATAAACCGTTTATTTTGAATTCATGCTTTGAAAAATTAACGACATCGCATACACGAATGCAATTTTCATACCGATAACATGTGCTATGTGTTATTTTTACAATCGAAGCACCAATACAGTGCCGAAATAAGGGAAATCTGAGTTCGTTCACCTGATGGTACCATATTTTTCATAAATCGATGAGTAATATGAAAGAATTGAATAAATCCTAATTATTGTTAGCTGAAGGTAAAATATCACTTACAACATTATAACTCTCTGATGATAGAATACAAAATTGTATTCTATTAACTGTGTTTAACATGACTAGAACTTGATTTAGATTTAATCAATCTAAAACAAATTAATGTAGGGCAGTAGAAATCACCACTTAGAACGTTATAAATAAAGCCTGGCATTTGCCCATAGTTTAGTATCTCATCGACAGGGTTTGTGTTATTAAGCCGTTGACAAAATAATTGTATCGTAATATAACATTTATAAATTTTAATTGCTTAGATTCGTACGTGAAAACTACTCAATCGTGTAGTTAGTATATAATTATAAGTTATAAGTTTTTAAGCACTTATAACAATAAAAAATGGTCTTCAATAAAACAATATAAATATATTGTAATTAATATTAGTAATTCGTAATAACTTATATAGTTCGCATATGAATATCTTAATCATTTTATGATAGATTATTAACCACAGATACAACATGACCTGGTATTCGTACACAAATACACAATTATGACTTAGTTTTAATTTTAAATTATGTCATTGCGAGATCAGTAAGTGCCTTTATACATAATAAAATAGGTACCTATGTATAATATGGTAATTATATAATTAGAAAAAGTGAATTGTGTATAAGTAGGTCGTCGATACTACACGGTCTACGATTTTGATTCGTTTGTTAATACTATTTAGTAATATATTTACATATTATATACGTACTCATAAGTTACAATAGTTGTTATCATAATATCAATTAATATGAATTCCATTTAATATATCTTCGATACATTTAATGTATACATATATACAGTGAAATTGTGGTCGGGGGGTTCTTGGGCGTAACTGATGTGTACTTCGATGCCAAATATATTTGGGTCAAGTTAACACTGAAATATGATTAGAAAATCGTGCGTAAAAAAGCCAATTTTCACGTCAATTTGATAAGTGAATCTGCGTAAAACATCGAATGTATGTATACTGTGTGTATATAATATATATGTATACATTATCTGTATGTATATAGTGTGAATAATATGGTTGCGTGAAGTTAAATCGCTCATAGTTATAATACATCTTACTGTTTATTAGTGATATGGTGCTTGGAAAAAACGTTAAGGCACTATTTGCTCGGAGGAGTTCCTGTCACTTTTGGAATTTCGAATCTTACAACCAGGGAATAGGGTTATCGAATTCCTTTAACTGGACGTAGCGCGTTTTTAGTGTCGTTTTTCCAGTGATGGTAATTGGTAATTGTTTCAACGTGACATTATGTTGTGACTAGTATCATACATTAAATATACTATAGTATATGCTAGTATCTATATGGGGACCTAACCTTTCATCCGATTATGACACGCTCCTCGTTATAGTGATCAACGCTCGACAAAGAAACACCATACTATATAAAAACGGTTTAATATTTCATTATTCGACTTACATAATAATAACAATTTATTTGATACTAACAACAATGAGCCAGCACAAAAACTCAAACACATGTAAGTAGTACATGCTGGCTCCGATATGAAAAGCTATGAGATATTGTACAAAAGAGAGATAGAGATAATGGGTTCAAAGTTAAGCGCAATAATCAACAAGTAATAACAATAATAAAAACCGTTAAATTTAAATTATGTACCTGCAAGTTGCAAAGTATATTTTAAATGCCTATAAAATTGAATTAATAATCTAATATTTTATATAATGCAATCGAATTTTCATTACAGGTAACACGCTACGCGAATTTTATTCAACCTTTTTTTACTAATATATATTATTAACTGCTGATCGGCATCATGTGTTTGTTTTAATGTACTTACGGACATTTCCAATATTGTCAACTGAGGCACGGTTGTGTTTGTTCACGATGAAAGTGCATTTTTCGGAATTCCGGATGACTCATAATACACCTAATAATATGCGTGAGCGTATAGTATGTCTGTATGATATATTATGCTATGCGGTTTACATTGTGACGACTGTGTGTGTGTTGTAAATTATACAACTATATAGTACTAGACTACGCATATATTCGACGAGATTTTCACGATTGTAACGAGTTTTAGATAATTGTTTAAAAATACATACATATATTATAAATAACGTAGATATAATATTTTACTCTACGGAATATGATCTTTGGTTTTATGCAAAAAAAAATTTTATATATTTTATCCCACCACTTGTTGGCGCGACTAATTGTGCATCGATGCTAAGTAAGGTCGTTCTGGTGTCATTAGAAAGTGTTAACCTTGATCTCTCTCTCTCTCTCTCGCCGTTCTCTGCCACCGCCACAAGACACTGCGAAATCGCCGCCCATCGGCGGGTACACGCATATTATTATTATCTCGCAGTCTGAATTAGGTCTGCTTTTTTTTGTTTCCAAATAAATGCATACTTTTTTCCCATCTATCTGTATGCACTATATTATGTCAAATGCCATATCGACAGCAACAAAGAAGAAAAAACTGCTCGTTTTTTCATCACTCGTGAACCGAAAATATTGCGGCTAATTGATGGCCGTGGTTAATTTTATTTTAAACGCCCATGTACGTTATGAAGCTGCGTGCACACTTCTTCCATTAAGCAAATGAAATATTTTTGTGGTCGAAAACTGCTGGTACAGCGAAGGCGGTGGTGGCAGCAGCGGTTATGAATATGATGCGGCGGTCGTCCGTCGTTAATAAATTAATTGCTGATAGCCGGCAGTCGACTGCGTGTATATTGTTCAGAAACGTTTCACTCTGCAAGTTAATTTATTAATTATCTGAACTTTTCTCGGCGACGGCTTACCGACTTCCATTTCGTCGAGTTTTAGCGACATGAGAGATTACGAGAGTTTTTGTTACACAATCGCCAACTTTATACCCGTATAAATAATAATATTCCGAGAGTGCAAACCTAATTGAATTTAAATCGATTACTGATAGTCAATACATTGTTTCTAACAGAATAATTCGCACGCCATTTTATCTCGTTAGTCGTTATTAATAATAATAGTAGTAATTTACTATAGTTATTATATCAATAAATGTCTTCATATTATAAATATGATAACACACACACACACATATTTGCATAAAGAATATAGATACAATTGTAATGCAGGAAGCTCCTTAAAAAGCATATGATTAACACGGTCTATAAAATAATCGTACGCATAATTTTACGCACAACACGTGCCCTTGAGACTTCATTTGATCTACCAATGGCTTTTTTCACATACTCTTTCTGCAGTTTTCGCCACACGAAATCTTCTTCGTCATTGTCCTTAACGTCCTTGTATGATGTGTAGTATGCGTATCCCGTTGACGTCATCACGTAAATACGGATATTATACTGTTAACCCTCAACCAGTCACGTTATACTATTTTGTGTCTGAACTAAATGTCGTTTTTTATCGTTAATATAATTACAATTATTCCTATTATCATTCTCTGTCCCTCAGTATTATTACCATTTAGCGACGCATATTATGTACGTTTACACGTATTTTTTGCGTCGAGTATGCGTTATGCCTCTGTCGTGTGAGTATACCATGCCACCGCACAGCTTTTATAGTGGAAAATGCGATTAGGTACATATTTTGTTGTTTGCTAGTGATTTCAATTCGATTTCAAAAACCAGCACCCCGTCCGTCCGGTTTTCTTCCCGGTGGAGCACGGTTGTAGTGATAATGTAGGTCCTTAATAACAGTATAAACTGTAACTGAACGTGAAATGATTAATTTTGCGTAAAACGCATTATACACGCATTGGTCGAAGTAATCAGTTTTGTAGCATATTACGTGTTGTGTGCAGTACCACCGTGAATTGTATGTATCTAAACCGACCATTACGCCGCGCGATGGTCGTTCCAGGGTATCTACTTTGTCATCCGCCTGTGTGTGCGTGCATACACAATATGCTATTCAGTGTTCCGTGTTTTCGCTCTCTCTTCTTTTCTCTGGTGCAGAACATTTACAACTGTGCACTGTGCAGCGATATCGTTTGACAATGTTTAAACATTTGCTTCCTGGAGTGAGAAACTGTACTCGCGACTGTCGATAAAATAGTCTATATGATACGCGATCATACTTCCGGGCTTACGAAAAAAAAAAATCCATGTATCATTTAAAGTCATCCTCGTGTATCTGAGAATCTGCTGACCTAAATTCTATTTTAGATTTCACTTTTTCTTCCTAATAGTCACGTATAATTATATTGTACGATAATTGAGTTTATTTTCCATACATGTTCTGTTGTTTGTAGAAGAAACCACCGCAGTCAATAATAAAAGACACGGATGGGTATACAATAAAATATATTGTAGTCACATTATAGTTTCGTGTTGATTCCGACTGTACGCGGTTAACGTTCAAACTTTCTAAATCAAACCATATTGATTTTTCCGCTTGAATACTTGTGAGCCGTGTTATATTGTGTGGTGTATATACTATAATATGTGGAAAATATTTTCGATAGTAACGTATTTGACGTGGAAACAATTGCTGTTTTGTATATTTTCCTCACGGTCGAATCTACGAAAATAAAAATAAAACACGCGTTAGGTTTTATATATTTCCAGCGTATTTTGAAAGAATCTATCATCTCTGCTGTGACCCTCTTCGTGCTCGTCGGTTTTCAGAGTACATAATTATGTATGCGGGCGGCACGGGTATCATTTGAAGTGAATTGCGCAATATCGGGTATTACGATTATTATGATAACTCTTCTTCAGCCGGTGGTTTACATGCGCAACGGTGTGGACGAATAGTTCCGTTGCTCTTTGGACCAAAATGCGTGGATTCTGAAACGAATATTTAATGTTTGTTAAATGCATTCGCCCGGAGTTCCTTAAAAAAGGCCGTTACCTATTGTTATTTAACTGCATCACTGTAACAGAATGTACAAAAATTATATCTGCTTAAGGTTAAGAGAATACAAAATAAATACAGTCTGTAAAGTTCATCGCACTTCCAAATTCCATCACAAAATCGATACAATATTATCTTAATATTAATTGTTATTGAACAAAGAAATTCCCACCGATATTTTTTTTTTTTTTTTAGTTATGTTATTGTTTTTATACTATAAAACCATATGATGTTTTTACATACTAATGAACATTTACGAGTGCATTATTAATTTTATATGATCGCTTATCGTTGTAAAACATTCTAGTTCACCTTTTTTACTCTAAGAATTGTTTTTCGAATAAAATGACTCGTATTTTTAAAGGCTTAAGCATTTAGTAATAGTTCTTCAAAAGTGGTTTTAAATATAAATAAACAAAAGGCTAGTTACAAATTTTACTCTGTGACATATAAGCATTAAATATAATTTATTAATTATTATGAATGTGAAATATTTTATATTAATAATATTTATTTATATTTACTGCATCATTGTTAAAATAAATTATTATGTTCTAGGTATATAGTTATATACATGTACATTACAAACAAAACCTTCGTATAGAGTTAATAGATTTTAGTTTAGAATGAAGTTCGTATTTTTTTTTCGTGCATTGCAATTTTGTTGATGGAGCCGTATTAAGTTAATAGTATAGTAGGTATACATAGGTGTACATGGATTTAGTGTACAGATGTTGTAAAGAACATTCGAACGAAATCAAATAATTTTATAGGAAGTATTTATTTTAAATTAATGATAAACGTAAAACTGGATAGATCACTTCCTGTTGTTATCTGTGATTCCAACAAAGTTCAATTAATATTTAATTTTACATCTATGAGAATGTGACCCGAGTGAAACTTAAAAAAAAACTCGCATTTTAACTGAGCGGTTAACCTGATTATCGTGTGGTGGACAGTTGTAAAAATAAAGTGAAAACACTTCGTACTAATCTTTACAGTTCAACTACAAATGACGCAGCAACCTGACTTGCTTTTCGTCTTATTTATATTCCATATTTGGTTTGACTGTCTATGTACTCATATGATGATGTACAAAATAAAGGCATACAATGCTAACAAACAAATCACGAATATAATTTTTTTTACCAACTTACACTTTGTAACTTGTTAAGTCATATTTTAAATAAAAAACCATTTATTTATAAGAATAAAAAATAAACGTTTAAATATTAAGCAAAATTATTTTTAAATTTCATATTTGTTTTTGCTTTAACAAGAAAAATTTGTTTTTGTTTTCAAAAAAATTCTTCCGGCGGTATTCTGTGCTTTCATGAGCTGTAGCACGAAAAACATTTGCTATTTTATATTTTTACCAAAAATGCATATTTTATGTACAAGTCACGCAAAAGAAATATCTATGCGCTTTTCATGACGTAATTATTTAACTTTAATGAGTTTGTCACGATACCGACTTTTTCGTATTTGAGTTCTATTTAACTTTCCATGCACAATATGTTAAATGGAAAACCAACACTGTGGTGATTAAATAAATTATTATAATTTTTGGTTGATGTCTCCCTTTACTCTATAGGTACGTTGAACTCCTAATGATAAATTATGATTATTCATAATATGTCATATGAGTTAATAACAAACCAATTTCAATAGGTGGTCATAATGTTTTGAACATTGTAATCCTAAAATTGTTTCTTAATTCTATGACGCACTCTTCAAACAAATATGAAAGTTTTTCTTCGTAACCTTCAAATTTTTTTTTTTTTTTTTTATTAAAAACCGAATTGAGTTCGACAGTAAATTAGTTGATATTTTTTAATGTGATAACCTAAAAAAAATATTTTTTATACTGATTGTACACCTATCAACTAGATGGGTATATTTTACAAAAAAAAAAAATGTTCAGGATAGGCAAATAATTGAATACAGTTCTTTGAGATCAAGAAGTGTATGTGCACGTTTAGTACCAATTGCTACGAGATAGATCATACAATTGGAAAAACCAATATTTTTTTTTTGTTCAGCGCTGGTGTCACACCAAAATTTGAATATTTTTCTTGGGTTTTATTCGATATTAATGGCCACTTTTAAAAATTGTAATTTTAATTAAAAATTAATGCATTGATAACACTGAGTTTTATCAATTTATGTAATAACACGATTTTTGAAAATATTATAACATACACTCAACATAAATAGGTCTTCAATTATAAATAATTATTCTTGTATTTGTTGTTTTTGGTGATATGTTCAATTTCGTTTTATTTATAGATATATAATTTTAAAATGGTGATCAATAACGTAATGAATAATAGTTTTTCGAAGTATAAAAGTCATAGATTTTGCATTGTGTTGTATTTTAAATAACAAACCTTGGTATAAGAAATTCATAGCAAGTATATAATAGTAATAGCAGATGAAAATATTATAAATTTAAATATTTAGTCATTGGTGTTATAATGGAAGAAGGACGATAATAGAGGAAGGGCATGAGTTAATTAACACCCCTTGAAATTGTTGAATAACTATTACACAAATATTCTAGCACCAATATTGCACCAAACAATTATAATTTACTTTGAGGATCAGTAGTTAATTTTTGTATGTATAATTGATCAGTGTTGTTACGTTTGTATTATTTAAGTATTCTACATTTGTAGAAATGAAACAAATTTTGTAACCTGTAGGTACCAGTCTTAAAATGTCATGTCTATAAATTATTATTTTTAATTGTATATACGCATTTAAAAATTTAACGACGCAAAACGCTTAACCGAATTAATTATTTCGCAAATTAAAAATAATACATTTCTAAGTACTGTAATTTTCTTTGAACCGTCTCGTGATTAGAAGGACATAAAATTATGTCCATAGATAAAACTATAGGCGAAATGCATTCATATCAATAAAATAATATGTTTTCTTTTATCGTTAATTTGTTAAAGGTTATAGTTTCTAAATTACATAACTAATTATGTTAGCGATTTGTTCTCGACTATGATACATTCGTTTGTTTATCATATTGGCGAGATCTGTTCGTCGTGACATCATATTATTATCATCAATGTTTAACAGTATTATTACCACCGCGTAAACGCCATTTTCTAACGATTCGCTGGATGTATGTGTATTTGTGCAGGATAAGTGTTATTTCGTCGTAGTTATTGAAACCACTAATGCGTGCTCATTTTTTTTTTTTTTTTGCACAATAATAATTGTCGATGCCATCTATACGCACATAATTATGTATATACTTACCGACGGCACAGGAATAAGAACAAAAACGCACTGTCGCGTCATTCGCTGTCGTGTGTCGGTCACTCAGAGGTACATATAACAATAATGAGTATACGATAATAATATGACAACATGCTTACGTGTAAATTTATATACCTATATAATATAATATGTAATACATAATAATGTATATCTATTTTATTCGCCCACCGGTTTGCACGTTTTTGCCCTATGGCCCCTGTATTGGAACGATTCCTTTTTATAGAAGTATAATAATTTACACGTGCGAAGCCATAATATATTACTGTTGAGAGTGTTTGCCGTAGTGGTAGACTTGAAGTGAAAATCCGGATCGATCATTTAAACTCCCTGCCCCACTACCCCTGCGTTACCGATCCCGTCGTAATCGCCCGACCAAAGAGTTTATATATATATATACGTCCGCGTATACGACGTGTAGTGTAACTACATGTTCTAACATATTGAATACGACGAGTTTACGCAATATCTTTAATGAAAAACATACCGACGAACCTATCGCGGTTGTGATAATACAGTGGTTAATATGATATAAGGTTGGAAAAACTAAACAAAGTCCGGTTTAAACATGTAATGACACGAACGCAACTATAGGGTATATAGAGTCCATTCGCATGATCACGTCAGCGATTTCGAGCTGTGTCACTGATGCTACGTGTGATTTGTCTCATTTGTTTTTATTTTCATCGCGACGGCTTTCACTTGAGGGCTCTTGCCCACGCGCGTATTGTCTTGCAGCAGCATTGTACCCCAACCGCGATTCGTTCACTTTGTTGTATTGTGAAATTTCGTCGGTTTTTCTTTTTCCTTTTTTTAACCACTAAACATGTACAATTTTAGTTAAGATTGTCAAAAGCAATTTGATGTGCCGTTTTCACGGCGAAATCTAACACTGATTCGTTAGTTGTCGGACAAAGATCGTATAGTAAGCGATTGAATGTCCGCGGTGCTGACGACGATGCGACAAATCAGCAGGGGTTGGTTCTAGCCATTTTTCCTCTCATCCCTGATACTCTGTGTGAATCGAAATTCGCATATCATAAATAATGTTTTGTACACATTCAATTATACTGACAACATAATACATAAAGACACGATATATTTATGATAGAACATACAAATTAAGATCATCCCTATTTTTCGTGTTTTTGAAATAAATACTTATAAAATTGCAGATAAGGCATACCTAAATTATTTCCAAAATGCTTTATGATTTCAACTTTTATTTTAATCTAGACAAAAAACACGTTCCGTTCAGCAAAAACCCGTTTGATACACGCGCTCACTACATGCACGACGTTCTAATGATATAATATACATAGATTTTTTTTATATCCTAGACACTCATTCTATGGTATAAAATGAAATGATTATGTAAAAAATGTAAAAGTTTTTTTTACTCTATGGATTAGAATAAAAATCATGTTTGGTAGCTCTGTGAAGATGACCATAGGATATTATACTATAAAACAAAGCGATTTGATTCTTTTATACATTTTTTTTTTAATTTGACATAATACAATTTGGCTTACCACTGCCTAATTTTTTTTTTTTAACTTTTAATGCTAATAATTCATAAAGGAAATATATGTTATCAAAGGTAATATTCTATTTAAATTGTTCAGTTTATTTGGTTTTAAGTTACCTATTTTATTGTATATACCTACTATGTTTATGTCAGTTTTGTAATTACAAAATATACACTGAGTCGTAAAATTCATAAAAAAAAACCATTGCCCTTCTTAATGCAAAGATACAATTACGGTAAAAAACATACTTTGTACATTTTATGATTAAAATTTCTAAAAATTGTATGTGGTTTTTATGCATTCAGAGAATAATAAAACGATTATATTAACCGTTCAGTAAGTAATACAAATGATAAAAAGGTTTTTTAGTTAAGTATTATGCCGCCCTGTTCAATGGCTAATTTCGCGTCGTCACATGACCCTGCAGATTATTAGGTTAAATTTTTTGTAAAACTCATGCTTCTCGCTATTATGCACTCGTTATTTGTCGGCTCATTATTGCCCATCATTGGTTTGATGGAGTTTACCTACATGTTATTTTTAATAATTTATCGCGTAGTTTTTGTTGTAATTAATATTAACATGAAATGTTTGAAATCATACAAGAAAAAATATTAAAAACAAAAATATAATTAACACTAAATTTCGATTTAAATTAATTCTTAGAAGTACCTATTAAATACGCAAAACAATAAGTATTTACATTAATTACTCAGTACGAAAAATTTACAAGTACATTGTAATTGATGAAATGAAAATAATAATCGTAATAATATCTTAAATATATACAAATTGATTTAAAAAATATTCTACCTAAAATATTCTTTCTAAAATAATACATGAATAACCTATGAATTTTTTTAAATATATTTGGTCATGTTATGGTGCTATTACTACAATGTATTAAAAATTTTTTTTTTTTTTTCATAATTTCGTATCTCAAAATTAAAAATTTTATTTTTCTAGTTTTATAGAAAAAATAAAATTTTGATATTTTTTATTGAGTGGAACTATAATAGTATTCTACGGTAAATAGTATTGCAAACATAAATAAAATTGTTGTAAATTGTAATTTACTTATTTTTTTCAATATATTCTATCACCAATATAATTACCCTATCTGCTTAGTTAAAAAATTCAATTCAAAGGAACTTGTTAACAGTTTGAATAGTTGTTTGAATAAATGAGTTACATAGGTATCTAATATGTTATATATTACCTATCAAATAAATTAGATTTTCTAGTTTAATGATGCCCTAGTTATCTAAATATATTAGATTTTTTTTTACTTAATATAACATGATCATACACGAATATACGAAATATCGGGTTTTCTTGTTATCTAAATTAATTTTTTTTCATACACTTATGCGCAATCATCAATCAAGAATCTTTATTGGTAATTTTAAGTTGACTCGACTTAGAAAAATTGATTACAAGCCTATTTTATTTAACTTATCATTAATTTTAACTATATGTATGATTCTTAAGAAACTAAAGTTTTAATTTTTTTTTTTTTTTTTTTTTTTGATTTTGATAAAAAAAAATGCAGGAAAAAATATTAAAGGAACAATTTTAAAGCTGCATGTTTCAAAAAGTCCGTTATAAAATCTTAACACTAATTAATATATCTGATAGTACAATCTATTTCAGGCATATATGTACGAGTTTTATTTATTTTTATTCTACAAACTATATTATATAGATTAATATAATTTTTCAAATTGAAATATGTACCTCAAGTTTTTAATTTTGAATGCAAATCAGTATAAACTACATAGTATTTTTACTTTAAAGTTATAGTTAAATTAAATTAATACACCTTATAGTGAAATTAACTTGTTCTTATTTTATGCCTCTTACATTATCTTCTTCGTATTAGCTGTATACGATCATACTTATCTATTGGATAACATAATGTTTAAATGCATTACGTAATCAATAAAATAATCATGAAAAGTAAGAACTAAAATCATTTTGCTTTTAAATAGGCATAATTAATACTGATTTAACTAATTACATCTTTAATTGTAATAAATACATCAATTATATTTATATATATATATTTGTGTGTTTGGGTGTGTGTGTAAAATATATTTGAACTCTAAACCTACTGTTGGATGACTAATAATGAAAGTTTTGTTGCAATACAGATTAACCCACTCTCTTCTTTTGACACGCTTAGTTGTTTTTCTCCCCCGGTGTTAATCTAATTACACTTTATTGTCTACCTTAAAATTCAAGTATTACATTCACTATAATCACCGTACACGATTTTACTCGTTTCAAAAATCATTTATTTTTCTGTCTTGGACCCACAAATGTTCACTGGCCGTACACTGTATGTTGACACAACAACAATATTTTGAAAGTTTTTATTTCTTTAGAAAAAAAACTGTATTAATATACAGAGTGAGTTAGATCTATTTGACGGATGTAATTTTTTTGTTAATAAATGCTTGAGTCGTGTGGGTTAAAAGAAAATTACATTAAAAGATTTGTTTTATTTTTAGAATTCAAATTTTTTACTTTATTGTAACGTTTGGCTATATTGTGATGCGGATTTTTTGAAATATTTTGTGCTTAAATCTCTAATTAAGGTTGATCCGTTCATTTTCAACGATTTTTTAAGTTTATGAAATGTCAAAAATAATATTGTTTCACATGATTTTATCACTTATTATTGTATATCCCTAAATTAATTAAGTGACTGATCGAAATTTAATTCATTTCAAGATTTTTTTTATCACTTGTAGTTAATATCATATAATAATTAATTAAATTTGATATTTATCATTATTAATTATGAAAACATTTATCTGAAACACTGATGAATTTTTATAGAAAGTACAATAATTTTAATTATTAAATAGGCATTATTTCAAACAGTTAAAGCAATCATAATAAAATATTAACCAAACTTTTATAAGATATTTCTATACTATAATTTTTGTAAAAATCCTGTTTACAAAATCGCTATTTTGATTCAAATTGACTGAGGCGTAGCACTATAGTATTTATTAAAAAAACCCAAAAATAAAAATAATGAATTGAAAAAAATTATTGCATTTTTCAAATAATTCTAACTCTCTCTATTTTCTCAGTGGTCGGGTCAAAAAGTATCTAAAGTTTTATATTCAACTTTTAATTAAATTGTTTGAAATAAAGATATATTATTTATTATTATGTATGGTATTTGCTTTTTCTTTACTAATTTTTAAATATAATAATAACGTAACAAACGACACGCAATGTGTTATGATTCATTTTTATCTAGTATAAAATACGTATTTAGGTGTACTTTTTAAAGATTAAAATATCAAATAAATATGAGTTCTTCTGTTTTACTCCGATTTGAAAAATGCTTAGTATTTTCTGTGTGCCAAATTCATTCCTGTATAATATAAACACACCCACCTGTTAACGTGTATCATATTTTTACGGTATTTTTTTTATTTCTATTGATAATATGATAATAACCTTCCGATGACACATGTTTTTGACCCAGTATAATATTGATGGAAATGTTAGTTTCATTCTATATTTGAAAGCGTATTATGGGAGAATAAAAAAAAAAAAATAGCAAATTTACACGGTCTACTCCACCTACGATGCATCCCGAAAGCGTTTTCATTTATTTATCGCGTTTTCGAAATTCTATTTGTGTATAATATTGTATCCGCGCGTGTGTAACACTATGTACACAAAACGTCTCACATCGTTAACGAAATCGTACGAACGCATTATCTAGTTATAATAATTATGTTTTTTCTCTTTCATGCCAGCCTTGACTGAGTTTTGACGGAAAATGCACCGGTTATTTTATTTTTTTGCGAAAGCGTCAGTGCACCGTGCGAAAAAAATCGAGTACATGCCTACCTATTTACTGACACAATAATACTATTATAACAGCGTAAACACATTTTGCGCTGCGTGTTTTTTTTGTCCGCGATCTCTCATCACCGCCTCATCATCATCACCAAATAACGCGGAATCGTCGACGACAGGACGTCTCGGTCTGACTGCATTTGTATTTCAAAACTCGCGCTCTGTCGCTATCGTCGACCGCGATTTACATTACATTTGAATAGCATTGCACACATTATATTATTATTATATGTACCATGATAAATCAGTCGTTCGGACTGACGTCTGACACGCCAACACTGTCGTGCGGCACCGCGGTGATGACTTCTACAGACGAACTAGACGCCCGTGCACAGACACTCGCGCACGAACACGCAGCGCGCGCGTAGTATAGTAAAGTATAGTATAATATAGTACAGTACATCGTAATGATAATAATACGCCTATATGAATACGGTTTGACTGTGACCAACTACTGTGGGAGGGGTGAAGTATTGCTGGTTTTTACACGATTACAACAAATCGAAATCGGTTGAGGTTATATTATGCACACATCGTATAAGCGAGGATTTTTTTTTTCGTAGGTAGACTCGATCGGTCTTAAACGTGACCACTGTATATAATATAATAGTATATACGTAGATAGTTGTGCTAGAAAACGAAATAACATTTCGCGTACGTTTGTCCATTTGTGTCGTCCTTGCAGTCCGTTCAATAATCGAAAAAACGTAAAAAAAAAAAATCTTTATGCGTCATGATATTATTACGAACTGTCGCCACAATCGAAATCGAGTAATGATTACGGCCGCCGTAGGTGAAAACCACCATTAGTCACCCGTAGACTCTGTTCTTAACGTTGTTTTGACATCTGTGCGCTAATCGTGTGCAGACGACCGCGATTTCTGTTTACGTTTTTATTGTTTCAACCCGCATATATACACAATATTTTATTACGATGTTGATATATTTTCCGACATTGCTATGTGCGGTTGTCGTCGTGGACATTGTTTCCCGGAGAGTTTTCCGTTTCGTGTTATTGCGTCTCGACGAGTTTATAACATCTATACATACTTAAACTGTTGGCGCAAACGGTCAATTTCCGAAATCGTATTTCAATTATTATTGTCGTCGTCGTCGTTTCATTGCGTTCATATATACCTACAGAAAACGTCAATCGACAAGTGTTCGAAATTGCTGCGTGTGCGACTTGTGGTGTAAGCCTTGCTAACGATATGTTTCACAACTCTCTTCGCATGCTCCTCGACTCCCGAGGAAAAGAAAAAACGATTAGACCCCGTGCAGCGAAGGACAAACGATTTCAACCGAATAGAGCGTACAACTCAAGGCGTTAGGCACTCGATCTTTTATTAGAGCGGCGTACGATAATATACCGTTCGGCGTGCGATGAATAGCAAGTCGGCGAATTTCGGTGTTTTACGTTTACGTTTCAGTTTTTTTGTTTTTTCCCCTTACACCGTCATTATTTACGATGTGGTACCGTCGCACTGGATATCTTTGTAATTCTATAACAACGTGTTCTTATATCACGGAACACACTGTTGAAACGTGGGCACTATAGCGTGTGTGGCGCACCGCACAAAAATCACAGCCGCTCTCCTCCGGATATCATGCATATAACTCTGTATACACAATAAACGTCGCCGCCACCGTGTGCACCCAAAAGCCCTAGAAGAAATGTTGTAATTAATTGAATAATAAAAAAGAAAAAAAAACGCTCACTCGGGATGTTCTAATAACGTTTCTCTGGATCGGTGTTTCCGCTGAACAGCAGTTACACTTTTTATTATTATTATTATTTTTTTTTACTATTCGTTTAGGCTTGTCCTGCCGCATCGACGACGACGATCCATTCGTAGTTGTATGGCTGCGTGCGACGCGACGCGGTTTTCGACAAAAACGTCCGTCAAAAACGCTCTATTGACAAAACACCATTGCAATGTGTATCATATAAATAAATATGTATAATATTCGTGGCTAAACAATGACAAAAAGCCCGGTGTTGTCGCACGGCTACCGCCACCGTTTTCGTGTAACTTGTGAAATCGCCGTCTCGTGGCCTCGATAATAATTAGTAGATTTTGTGAAAGTTGGAAAACAACAAAACGTCCACGGTAAACGATCGACGACGTGTAACGACGCACGAGTTATAGGCGTATTATACATATTTATATATATTCTTGCCCTTGCACTTCTTCTCGTTCGCCGAAATTTCGGCCGGAGTCAAGTTCATTACACCCGCGGCCTTTGGTTGATGGAAACTCGTGTTTCGAGTTATTTTGTCTTTGCATTTCTCTGATATTTACAGTGTACCTGTCTGTTACGATTTAACATATTTTAATAAACGCCCTTATGTACAAATTAATTCCTCCGATCGAAAGTAGTATTGCGTGATAGTTTTGCTATACATACATGCACGTGTCCCTATATGCGTGTGTCGTGTAAATAAAATTAATATTTCAAACAAGAATTTTACTAAATATCGCGTCGAGTTACGAGTGTGTGAGTATGAGTGTAGTGTGTTAATTACACTTTAAGTGAATAAATATCAAAAATCTTGCAGAAATAATTTTACCCCGTTAAAGCGGTCAACCTTCGTTTTGACCGTTGTGCAACGAGCTATGAGGAAGTCAATCTCTTTATGTTTCTTACGTGCAAAATGTAATTAATCGATTTTTTTTACGATCTTTGTTTCCTATTCGTTATGTAATATCGTTTGCGTTTTTTTTTACGATACGACGATGATAACGAATAATCTTCCGCCGACATAATTTTAACCGTTACAAATTTTAAATGCTATCTATCAGTCGAACAAAATATGATTGTCAAACACCATTTATGCCATCAGACTTCGCGAATCGCGATGCTTTGTATATTGTGTCAGCTATTTACTGTTACTTGCCGGTTGGTTGACAATGATTTCGATCTAAGCAAATAATAAATAATGTAAGACGCTCTCGGTATGGTAACGCGCGTGAAGTATCAAACATGCATACACGTGACACGGCCAGATTGTTACTGTTTCTATATTAATTATTATTCTTATTCGAAGCTATTATAATTATTTCTTTAATTACGACCTATTGTGTACATGTTTATATATATATATATATATATATATATATATATATTTGTATAATATACGTCTGTGACATTCAAGACACATTCCTCAGTATAGTTGTGAGTATTGTTGTACCTTTGTCGTGTATATTTGATAAATTGCCTAGAGGCTTTACCTGTACAAATTTTCACGAACGTTGTTCAATATTCTCCGCATATTCATTTGCGATATAGGTGTGGTTACGATCGAATCATATTATGTACATGCACATAACCCATTAATACGAGATATTATCATTACAGTGATTTAAAATGCTTTTTGATGTTTTCTTTTTGACACTTTTAGTTTGTATACGTAAATTTTTATTTTGCTCGTTGGTATTCACGCACAGAAAATTAATAAAATTACACGTTTTCGATGAATGTAAACGTATTTATTACTATAATTTTATTTTCAATGTACGTATTGTTGAGGTATAAAACGTGTGTTAATCGGTTTTTCGTACATATAATACCTATCAATAAAATCCATTAATGCAATAACGTGTTACGTACCTATTATACACTCAGAAGATTTCTATTGGAAAAAAAACAAACAATAAACATATTTCTCTTGCAGGCGGCTATTGTTGTTGTAATCGTTTGTAAGAATTACAAAAAAAAAAAAAAACTGTCAAAGTCAAAATACGGTACATTAAATTCGATAATTTTTAATACGATGTTTCTAATATGGAGCGATCTGATAGTGTAATGCAATTTTTTTTCTTCAAAACGATACGTATCGCGTAAACTGAGTAAAATATACGATAGCAGAGTGTAATGCACATGTTAAAATATCCGTCGCGAGCAGTGCTCGGTCAACGTCGTGCATTTGTTTTCCTCTAAATCATCGGTTCTCAACGTGGTGGGGTACGTGACATGATCTCAAGGGGTGCACGAAAAAAAAATTGAGTAATGACGGAAAAAGTGAAATTGAATGTAACTGAAATAGTTTGCTATTAATGGAATATGTATTAATATTTAATAAATTAATAATGGTGTACTTATTACAGTACAAGTTCTTCTTCAGGTGCCTATCCGATTTTGAATGTTGGAACAGTACAAATAGTCTGCGATATTATGTAATTAATGCGATACGATTTTATCGTTATAATATGAACTCTATAACATGTAGATAATTAAAGTAGATAAATTTTTGTATATTATTTTTGGACAATTTTTCCTCGTGAAACTGATATGATCCTATCACGTCACAAGACACACTATCACAAGATATAAAAAAAACAAGTTATTCAACATTTGAATGGGCTCATAGCAACTTTTGAAAAATACTTTCCTAAATGTGAAAAAGAAGACCACTGGATCGCATTCCCTTTTAGTGCAAACTACTTTAAGTCTGCAGTTTTATCAATACAAGAAAAAAAAATAATAATAATAGAACTAAAAACGGATTCTTCACTTGAGGCAGCATTTGAAAAGAAATCTATTATCGCCTTTTGGTTTGATGTGAAAGAAGAATATCCTGAGTTATCATGCAAAGCATTTAATGTTCTTCTACCTCTCACAAGCACTGTGTTGGTAGAAAGGGCCTTTTCTACGTACATGTTCATAAAAAATAAGTATCGTAATAAACTGTCTGTAAATTCAGACTTACGGGTTTATTTGTCATGTGTGGAACCAGATTTAAAAAAATTAAGTTCAAGCATACGAGCTCAAGGTTCACATTAAAATTAAATTATTAAATTGATATAATTATTTTTATGTACACTGTATGGCGCAAGCTAATTAAAATAAATAATATAAATAATAATAAATAAAATTAATATTATTATTATTTTCCGTTATTTATATTCCAAATTGATATTTGGGGTACGTGAAATAGTGGTGTTAGGTCAAGGGGTACGTGAATGAAAAAAGGTTGAGAACCGCTGCTCTAAATCGAAACGCCATGACTCGTCTAAAAATGTTAATGTTTCAACTTAAAACTCATGTGTTTGCGCGCAGGCGCAATGCAGCCAATGTAGTGTCTCGGAAAGTGGCGGCGGAGGCATTTAACGTTTCCTGCTCGAACGATTTTCACAGCGTCGGTGAGGTCAATAAACGCGCACAAACCGTATTATATTTCTATAAAAATAAATTTATTTAGTCGTATGATCGCAATTATTAAACCAAAGGCATTTATTTTTTGGATCCATGTAGTTTTGTGGCGTGCGTAACCGAATGTCCCAGTGCATGTACTAGGCGTGGTAATGTTTCAAAGTCGTCGGAGCATTTTTATCCATTAATAGTTACCCTCCCCCCTCACATAAACGTATATTGCTCGTATAAACGCTGTATCCATTAATGAAATTGAAAGCGATGATTTTCTGTCTCTGTCTATCATACACACAATATAGTAATGTCCCCAAACACTTTTTCGTTCCAACGTACCAATTCATCTATTGGTGCGATGTGAAATTAGCAAACAGATTTAAGTTTATCACGAAGTCTGCTTTAGATAGATCCTTCATTTTTATTATTAAGATGTTTTAGATTTTATAAATTTAAATTTTAAAAAAAAAGTTCTAAAAAAAAGTCAAATTTTGGGCATCTTGATAAAACAACTTCAAAAAAGTGGTAAAGTCAATCTAAAGTAAACTTCATGATCATGAAAAAATTCAAATCTTTTTCATTATCTTTATTGCATTAATAGATCCAACCCGTAGGTTAGAAATTAAATTTTTTACCGTATTCGAATTTCGAATAATTAACTTAAAAATACGAGTGCGAGTTCCCTTGGATTCCACATACACTAATGATAATTTACTTCTCACACAGACCTACAGCGTATAACGCGTACTCAATTATGAAATCGCCTTAATACGACCCCTTAATGAATATTCGTTTTCCATTTCCTTAAAAATTGACGTACCTAAATGAAACCCGTTCAACATATTAATATCATTAACTCGTTATTACATCGCTTTGAAAACTGAAATCTACATCTCAAAATCTCTCTATAACGTGTTCGATCATATTTCGATTAGTGGTATTTTTTCCTTTTTCTTCAAGCGTTTGACCCTTGAGAATTCACCAAGGTTTTCCTTGATTTTATAGTATAACATCCAATCGAAAAATGAAATGAAATTCAAAGTATACGAGTAGTTTCCGTCCGGTAGAGATCCGGCGCCGTTAAGTCGTTCGGCACGTGCAAAACCATCGATGATCGTGCAACTATAATGTACCTGCATAATGCGCATAGACGATATGTATATACGATCGAAAGCGCCATGATGGTCACCGATGAAAAACTCGACTCGTTTCCGAATCGCTCGCGTGGAAATCGTGCGGCTAGCCGGTGTGCTCGCGCTCGCTCCGTCACCTGCACCGCGCGCTCATTCGGCTGACGCGGAAAACCGTTACCGGTTTATGAGCCCGTTCCTTCACGCTCGCAAATCGGACAGACGCGGCCCAACGCCGCCGTAACAGTATACGTTTTGCGCGTACGACAATAGAATCCGAAAATAATGCCGCCCGAGATCGATGACCTCCTCCGCTGCAGACTACTGCGGTGCCACATCAGGCAGCAGTCCGTCTCGTTCGACATTCGACGTATACCTATACTGTTTTGCTGTTCACGTACTATTACGACGACGGTGAATCACTCATACATAGCGCGCGATGTGTGTGTGTGTGTGTGTGTGTGTGTGTGTGTGTGTGTGTGTGTGTGTGTGTGTGTGTGTGTGTGTGTGTGTATGTGTGTGTAAGGATAATAACTGCACACTTCACAAAACCCTTAACCGACCACATAACGTTAAACGAACCAGCTTTTACTCATCTAGCGCCATGTTTCCTGTTATCCAATTCTCCCTCGAAGCAAACGCGCAACAGAGAAAACGGGTGTCTAAACATTTTACAAAATATCGTCTCTCATGATCTAGATTGATATCTGCGAACACATGTAGTGTGTTCAACAGACTTAAGATTTGTTGTCCCTTTAGACATGTTGTAAATCTGTCTGCAATTACTCAAATACCATCTGAATTTTACGTAACATCGGCATCGCTTTTCCGCGGTAGATATGATATATTTCTGTAGTTTCTCCTATTTTAGACGTCTCCACAAAAGGTATATGGCGATCGAACGTGTGATGAACGGGTATGTAATATAAGCTGTGATATTTTGGAGAGTGTACGCGACTGTACTTCGCGTATATCTTAGCTTCAGTTACTAATTTGGTGTATACTCCGTACAAATATTAAAAATACGCCAGTATACTTTAAAAAAAAATTAAGATAAAATTTAAATAAACATTTTTTATTTCTTTATCTTTAACCAGGTTTGGGGGAACATTATGATATGTTAATTGATAACAATTAAGCAAACATTATTAATTTTAAGAAAACAAATTTTAAATACTTTTACTAATTTATTTATAATTACAATAATTAGATTTATAGTGTATTATAATTTGAACTCGGCTAGTAAACGTATGTAGTTTTTATTATCTATATGGTCATTTAGAAAACTAACGGAAATATCTACAAAAAGTAAATGAGATAAAACTCCATCTGATATACTTATAACCTGGAAAAAAATTGCGAAAACATCAACTGCATAAAAGTATTCGGAAATCGTGGTATCGTAAATAAACCGTGATGCCAAAACGTGTGACTTTTATTCTATACAACACTGTAGCCCTGTACGACTCCATTAAAAACTGTAGAATCTACAAGTGTCTTTCGGTTCTCCAACGTGTGCCATGACGCGATGACGACGCCGATACGCGTGCATCACATGTTATCGTAGACGATAAACGACGAGGCTGCCGTGCAAAAGAAGGACATCATCACCACGTGACGCGTTCGCCCCGCACCCACGAAGGCGAATTATGAATTGTCGTAGCGCCTCGTAACTGCGCCTTTCAACTCGAATCGGCTGTGTAAACCACTAAATGAGACTAATCGTGTCGTCCGCGCTGTGCAACGCCTTTTGTCATCCGTCGTCGGTTCGTGTCACATCGGCGGTTTTTTTTTGTACTTGGGTTTTTTTCTTTACGTCACAAATACGCGACCGCACAACGACTGTATAAATTATATGTGTACCTATAAGCTTAGCGATTTCGACGACTCCATTCGCGCTAGACGTTGTGTTGTTACAGCGTTCGCGATCTGCGACTATTGCAGGTCTTATATACCTGTGTGTTTATTTTACATAAAACGTGGTGTTAATTTTGTGATTAGACGATTTTTTAACGCTTGATTCCACCGTACTTTTGACAGTAAGATTCAATGTGAATCGGATCGTCTAGAAAAAATCGTCGAGATATTTGGTCAACGAATATAATATGTAATGCCCTCGATCGCCGTTGCATATTAAAACGCGATATTAGAGCTGCGGTCGTCGCTGTAGTAACAGTCCCCGTATGCTACAGTATTTTATCTTTTTTTAAATTTCCTCTAGATTTACAAATCTTTGTTGACCTGAATCGCGATCAACAATCGCCTTAAGTCCCATCCTATATATTTATATTTTACGCATATTTTAAGATACACTTATTTCCGCGATAGCTTTGGTATTAAAATGTTATGAATGCAATAGGTCGATATGTATAGTTATTTTAGGACTTTTCAAAGTCGCCGCTAACCTTAGTCGCTCAACGTGGGTCCAGAGGCGTAATTTAAAAAATGTCTATGGAATGCAAAATTAGATAACTTATTTAGAGTTTGCAGTGACGCTATGCAATAGTGATGAGACGGATAGATTATTCTCAGTGCGCAGCCTTCTTAGATTCTAAGCGAAGAATGAAATGGTGTAACAATGATGTTTTTATATTGCCGATCCCAAATCCTGACCGGCATTTTCTGGAATACTTAATTGTTGCGCTCATCAAATTTTCGTTCGATTTTTTATTACTCGTGTCATCGAAAACGGTATAATATACATATTTTTATAGTTACCGACAGAAATGCGTGCTAAGAAAATGGCTCTTGTGTTATTTATAGAAAACGTTCGTCTTATTCGTATGTTTTACAATAACCCGAGTGTATTTGTGAAATTCGCTCACGTGTCATTTGTTGCAGCCGCTTGCACGCACACGACTCCCGTGTGCAATATATTATGTACAGACATAGTTCAGCACGATAAAATATTAGTCTTTCATTTGTATGTACATTCATAATATTATTATATGTGTGTATTTATATTTTTCGTTCTCGAATGCTTTACTACGTTACATTAAAAAAAAATATCGAACGCCGAGTCGAACCTATGCAACTACCGCTGTTGCAGGTAAACGGCGATTTCCGTCCCGGGCAGGAGTTCTTAGTATCGAGTGTAATAAACAGTATTATAATAACATATACTCGTATACAGTACGTAATGTTATATATTCTACAGGATGTCCCACGAAGATTTATACTCGTTGTATAATGTCGGTGTGGGTATATTAAAATAATCTAGCAGTTCCAGCGTTTAATATACGATAAGTAATAATAATATTTAAAACATGAATATATTTATATACATTATATTATAAGAAAGCTGCTTCCCGTTCTTGACCTTTTCGTCGTCGCTCGTTACTTTTTTTAAAATTATTTGTGTTTCGTATGTTATAAAACACCGCGTTGTCTGGATGATCGCGCGGTCGGTAACGCGACCATTTCGTAATTGAAAAGTAAAATAACGGACAAAAGTACAAAATGAATATGTAATATAATAATAATAATATATGTATAATAACTGCGAGAATATTATAATGGCACTCGCGGTGCTGGGGCAGTCGTACTTACATTATATCAGTGCTAATGAGCGCGGATCTCACGTGGGAGATTATATCGCCGTCGACCGACGTTGTCTAACAACCACAATAATACCATAATATAATATGTATTAATATAGTATTTTATCGTGTGTTGTTCTGCAGGCGGGTGTATATAGATAATTGAACCATGTACCTCTATGTTCTCAGTGTGTGCCTCGTGTATTTTTTTATTGTGGTATTACGTGTGCGTTGTATACACACACACACACACACACACACACACACACACACACACACACACACACACACTCACTCGCGCGCATCGGATTTCGGATTTCGACAGCGCTGATTTTATTGTTGCGAATCCGCGACGCGTAGGCGGCGCTGCCACACGACCGCGCGTGGTTACGATTCTCATCGGCCGTTATTAAAATTGTATTATTTTCACAATAAATAGTTATACGTATGCTGTATATTGTAATACATGCACCACATGAACAACATCTGCACGCTAGGCAGAATTTCGTGTAAAAATGAAATGTGTACAGAGCTTTACGGGTGTAAAACCGACTACGAGAATGTGGGCGGATGAAAAACGTTTCTTATTTTATTTTATTATTATTTATTATTATTATTTCACACGCGGGCGCTCGCGCAACCGTAAAAAGGTTCGTGGCGATCGGTGCTGCAATTAAGACGCGGAGTAAACGAAAGAAAGAATTGATTAGGACATCATGACGTATACGGTTCAATTATTAGGTATTGTTGTGCAGGTTTTTATTTTTCTTCGTTTGATTTGTTTTTCGTAGTCTTGTATACGCGTGGCGTAATCACCTCCGCCACTCTACACCGTAATATTATCATTGTGATCGCGTTTAAAATGTATGCAGTATACAGTACAGTACACTTTTCTAAGACGACGGCAATGCAAACGTCTTTGTGGCACGTCGCTCAAATATGTAATATTATATTTTATATGGCGTTCGTACGTTGTGTACACATTCGGCAACTCGGTGTCGTGTACTACATAGTCGGATTTATCTCATATGTACCTATACGTTATGTTATATTATGTATATTATAAATTATAATTTACCGTGCGGACTTTACAATGAAGAGCGTGTTGTTATTTGAATTTGGGTAATAATAATAATGATTCCGCTTTCACTTGACGCGGCGTGCCCGCGCGGCGACGACTACTATTATGATATTTTTATTCCGGTGTGATTCCCGAATCCGAGCGAAAACTCTCCGGTTCGAAAGCGTGATTTTTTTATATCATGTGATTTACAAGCTCTCATATAGTGAAACACATAAATATAATACGCTTTTAAATACTACATGGAAACGTGCCGTCGATAATATTTTAAATGTAAGTCATCGCCATCATTACATTATTGGTAATAATGTAATATTATATTCAATGAAAACTGCACACGACACTGCAGAATGCAGATGACTACTTGTTGGAACATCTGCGTCTTCTGTGTGTTTTGAACCCGAAAACGCATCGTTTAACGAATATTGTTGTACCCTCTGTATTATTACGATATACGGCAATCTATATGCAGTAACTGCAGCGTCTAAGTATTCTCTCTCGTACAAACTGATAACAGTTTTGAAACTCGTTTTTTCGACTGCGTGGCGATTCGACGTGCATTATGTATACGTACAGTGTTCGTCGTTTCCTTTTATTTACGATATTTTCTGTCGTGCGGCTAAAAAACATGTACATATATATATATACCATATTGTATATTGTATTCTTTTAAATGAGTGCAGTCTGTATACAGTCTCGTACCTTTGTATTATGTGTACGTATACGTATACGTATTTCTATGTGATGGAGCGATCACGCATATCTGTCGCATCCGCGGCGACAGACGTTAAATCATCAATGTCACATTCGTTTCGTTACCAGTTGTAAATTACACGCGGAGAATGAGTTGATTTAAAACATAATTTATAGTAATTACTAATTACTAATTTATATTTAAAGCGATAAAAATAAAAACTTCATCGGTCACGTGCAAACGTCATATTATAGAACATTAGCATTGCAGTATATAAAAATAAGCATCCTTATCTCTTTTTAGTCCTGTATAATGCGTACATTTAAATTTCTTAGGTATCTATGATCTAAAATTTAAATTCTGTATATTGATTGAAAATAAATTTTTTCATTAATTTTTATACGCATGATGTTTTATAAAAGATTTTTTTTTTTCATTTTCATTTTGATGATACATTTTTATTTTTTTGACCAATAATTTTAATCTAATAACAACATATTCAGAAAACTAAATATTCAAAAAGCTTGGAAAATTTTATAAAAATTACTATATTCTATTAATATAGATAAAAATACGAAACCTCTTTTTTAATGCAAATTCATTAGTGTTTTAAATTATACATGAAAAATCTCAGTTTATATATTCTATACTTGCACTTACAGAATTAACAATGGGTCTAAAATCACTGCATATGTACACTGTATAGTATAGTATATATAATAGAATATATGTCCGTAAAAAGTAATTCTCACAGGGATCACGTCGTATTCTGTCGTGATGTTGTAACTTTCTCTCTTCGTATATAAAATGTAATGTATACCACGGCGATTCCTGATTGAGGTTTTATGCAACGCAGACCGGTGAAAAAGATCTCCAGCAACTTGCACAACTGGTAGTAATGTAGCGCTAAAAGGTCATAATATCGTGTTCCGAGGATTATGAATACTATTACATACGTTTGACATATAGATATGTACTTAAATACGAAATAGTATTGTATTATTGGTACGGCGGCGGCGACAGAATGAATGAACAGGGCACAGCAGCAGCCTTATAACGTGCAGTCATATAACACGTTGATTGAAAAGACGCCAATGCCGCAGAGAAAATGCCGTTAAATTTGTTTTTTCCGGCGTCGACGGCTGAAGCCATTGTTCGGGTCAGTGGCCAAAATCAACCCCGCTTAAATTCACCGACCCATAAAAAGCACGTTCGACGTTGTAATATAAAACACGTAACAATATATACGTATATATTGGTTTTCATTATAATATAATATTATACATTTAGTATAAGTGTATAATATTTAATTATTTATGAACAGTCGAAACTAATTACAATGAATATACCGTTCAGTTGCAGTCTGTCGGTAGGGAGTAATGTTTATCGGCTTATAAAACAGCGTGTGCTTTTATTTTTCAAATTAACCGCTGTGCATATTACGAATCGTCGGTCTTATAATAATTATAATAATATCCTTGCCCGGCTCTTGGCATGGCAGTTTTCACCATTACGCGTATATCGAAGACGTGTTGCGTCACGTCAACGGCAAATGCGATTTCGGTGGGGAATTCAGCATGTGATTTTGGGGCAAAGTTATGAAAACTTTACGTTAAATTCGTCATACCTTTTTGATACGTCGTGTATAATACGTTTATGTATGCATACAATGTTTTCGACTGCTTCATACCTTATTACGACATTCACAACTCGATTATTACTTACTATTAAACGTCTATTATCGTCTGTTTTCCTTTACGGTCGTACTATTCATATATGCAGTGTTTTTTTTTTACATTTCCTTCCTCTGTCGGTACCTACTGTAACACATAATGATACATTTGTGTCTATCGGTTCACCGGTGTAGCTTTTTGCAAGTTGCTCTTCGTTATCCCCTTAGCAAAAAATGACACGCGCCGTTCCGCGCAGGTTTTCAGCTGAGAAACGATCTCCTGCAGTCGTCCCGTATATCCTCCACAAATTAATATTGTAATTAACTTGATCAATCCGGCCGAAAGCTTGCGTGGGTAATCCTCTGTTAGACTCTGATTAGAGACAATGAGGCCATGACCGACGTGCTCGTGTGAAGCTGACCGTATCGTGCTCCATTTTTACACAATTCTTAACGAAAAACGAATTGCACCTATTACGTATAATGTAATTTATACACATAATAATGTAATATGTGTGATATTTTAGTTTTGATATCGTCTTCGTCACGTTGTGTCAGCCGCACGAAAAAAGAAGGTCAGACATGTAGTTTTTTTTTCACCAAAGCGTTATACACAGTGCTGTACACGCGAAATGCTTTTTCTCTATCTTATTTCCTACGTTTTATTACAATCATTATTATTGCTATTATGAAAAAAAATATTAGAAGGCCTTGTTACTAATATGCTCCGATCCACCGGTATTATCAATTGTATATTATCTGTATACACACACACACACACACACACACACACACACACACACACACACACACACACACACACACACACACAACATTAGCTGACAGTTACCCGGATGATCTAAATAAAGAAGAGCTTGTTAGTGAAATAGAAAGTTTTAAATTCCATGCCTTTGAAATTGACAAAAGTCTGAGAAATGCGACAGCGCAGTCTACTTTTAAAGTTATTTATGAGCAACATTTAGAAGAGATCTACCCAAATATTACGATAGCCCTACAAATATTTCTAACACTTCCAGTCTCTGTTGCTTCGGCGGAAAGAAGCTTCAGTAAACTGAAACTTATAAAAAATTATTTAAGGAACACTATGAAACAACAAATATTAAACAATTTAAGTATAATATCAATTGAACATCAAAGAGCATCATCAATCTCATTTGAAGAAATAATTAAAACATTTGCAGCCAAAAAATCAAGAAAAATCAAATTTTTATAAATATTTAATATACACTTTTAGTTTTTAAGAATAGCTTTGTTATGTATATTTTGCCTGAAATACAAATAAAAGTTTTAGCATGCATTTTTATGTCTTACACACACACACACACACACACACACATACAAATTTATGCACATACACATTTAAAGCCTTCAAGTCATGATCTTCTGTAAAAAGCTTCAAACGAAACTGATACAAAAACTTCTATACGATCAAGATAGTTATAGGTAAATAAAATAATAATGTAATAAAAAAAAATTAAAGTATTTTCCTGTCCAAGTTTTACGCTAAAACAATATATGCCACATTATTTAATAGAAGTTTAAGAATGTTTGTTTATTTTTCACCATAACTCAAAACTAAAATGTATGTTTTTATATTTTTAGAGGGACGAGTGGAGGTGAGCAGAGAAAACAAATATCTGAGTACTATGACCTCTGGAAAAGTATTTGGAGAGTTGGCTATTTTATACAACTGCAAGCGTACTGCAACTATTAAAGGTATGATTTTTTTGACAATTACACATTTACTTGATTAAGTTTTTAATAATCTATGTTATGAAAATAATTCTTTTTAAAAATGATATAGGTCTATACTAATGTAATAGTATAATAATACATATTACCATTGATTATAAATAATATAGATAGGCCAGTGGCCACTGAATACAAAAATATGATACACATTAAATTGGATATCGCCGTTATACGGCGTTAGCATCGCCAATGTAGTGTTTGATAATGACACTGCGAGCGCTATATTCAAATAATTTTGAGTGTGTCTCTTTCTACATTGCTTACTTAGACCTGATAATAGGCTATTATCATCTATGATTAACGATTGTATACCACTGAGTAGTGGGCACTGAACTTAGTTAACTTCATATTTAAAATTTTAATAATACTTTAAAGCATAGGCGTAATTACGGGGTAGCAAGGGGTGGCGATTGCTACCCCACCATTTAAATATGTTATTATAAATGTTTTAACTGTTAATTAAATGATGAGATTAAAGATATATATTTATTTAATTTGTATTAACAATTAACCTAGATTTATCGATACACCAACTGCTCTCCCCCTTGATCAGGTTACAAATGAATTAAAAATATTATTCAAGATGCTTGCTACCCCATGAATGTACTCTGCATAGTGCATAACGCCTCTGCTTTAAAGTATAAAGTCTTTTTTTTATATTTATTGATTTAGAATTTAACTAAGTACAAATATGTATAAGAAATTATAAAGTATAAAGTTATTTGTTGATATAATACATGGTTATAATATACAGCATATAGTAGCTATTTTTCAAGAAATCAGTGAATTAATTATTGTTTTTCAGATAGTATTTACTTAGTAATCACAAGTTTTGTTATGCTGATATTCACTGCTTAGGTTAGCATA
This sequence comes from Therioaphis trifolii, assembly GCA_027580255.1. NCBI lineage: Eukaryota > Metazoa > Arthropoda > Insecta > Hemiptera > Aphididae > Therioaphis > Therioaphis trifolii. Next base: position 52,720,758 of record CM050404.1, read on the forward strand.
TAATTATTTATCTTAACTCATAAATTGTTCTTAAATATTTGGTATTATTTTGAAAAAAATGATATACATTTTATATTGTATATTATATATTTACTATTTTTGTTATAATTAAGTATTGGTAAAATATCAATAGAAATTAGTTTAACTTTAATAATAAATTTAATCTTATTACTCGAATGAGTTTAATACATTCCAATGTACATCCATCTTACATTCTAACCATTGAATAAATAATCAATTAATTGATAAACATTTATAAATTTCAGAGAAAATCATATTATATTTTCAGATTTGGTATCAATGCCAGGTTCTATAAAAAAATTATAAACTTTAGTTTTTTAAGTAAAGTTTAAAGTGGAACACAGAATAAAAAACATTTGCTTATTTATTCTAGTTGATTATATAAAATATTAAATATGAATGATAGATGTTTTATGGCATTACTATTCTTAATACAAACACTTTTAATTACATATTTTATGATTTTAACCTCATATATTTTTTCATTCCAAGCGTATTTTGTAGTTTATGACAAATCATAAATTTAAATTATTATTTTCTACAATTATGTCATAATATCAAAATTGAATTCCTATATTCCTATGTAATTATTGTACATCTTAAAAAAAAAAACGTAAAAGTTGTATTTTAAGTTTAGAACAAGTATTTGTTTTTACATAATGATAATTTCTGCTTAATGTGTTATGTTGAATTTAGCATTTAACAGCCTTTATCTTAACTATTGAAAATTTTGATGGAAAAATAAAAAAGAAGAGTAACATGTAGGTACAATGTACAAATTTTAAAATTATAACATGTATTTTATATAATTTTAAACAATTAGTATAGCAAAATATTATTTTTTTAATTTTAATTTCTCGACGATAGGTAAATGACTTTCTTAATATGAAATAATATTTATGTACAGTGACGTATTTACGGGGGGGGGCTATTCATGGGGTCCGAACCTCTCAGATTGGCTCTATTGATTTAAATATTTTAAACTTGTCAAATTTGGTTATAAGACCTGAAATGTTTATGCAAGCTTTTTCTTGTGTATCAATGTTTATATTTTCATAACAATCGGTTCGTACTTTAAAATTAAGTAAAAACGCCAAACAATAAAATTTGCCATAAACGAGATTTTCATAAAATCGGTTTTCGTTATTTAGTCATAACTCGAAAAATAATGTAACTAGAAACTTGAAATATGTTATACACGTTAACAACATGATTTTACAAACGTACTAAAAGTTTTGACAAAAAATATCCAATTTTGAGCTTGAAATCAAACTTTGAATATGTCACGATTTTTTAAAGTTTTTATGTAATAAAGTTTTAAATTTTTGGTAAACAATTTTGAAAATTGAATATGATCTTACACAATATTTTTTTAAATGATACTGAAAAAATTTCAAAAATCGTAAGGCAGAATTTTTTTTTTCAAGCGTTTATGTATAATACCTACGTACATTTTGCCTTAATGTCTTATTACAAATTTTCATTAAACCAATTTTCGTTATTTAGTCGTAACTCCAAAAATAATGGTGCTAGAAACTTGAAATTTTTAATAATTATTAACAACACAAAATATACAAGCGTCAGAAAAGTTTCAAAAAAAGTTGTACAACTTTAAGCTAAAAAAAAAATTGAATTTTGAAAATATGAAAACGGTGTATGTTATACTGAAGTTTCGCTCAGAATCGTCTTACTAAAGAAATAATTGAATAATAAATGAAAAATTCCAAAATACGCCACTGTTATGTATTAATTATTATATAATATACAATATTATAATATGTACCTAAAACGGATAATAGACATAAATTTACCAGAGTTTAAAATCCACGTCTTGGTAATATCCCTGCTTTTAGGAAAACTGAAAAATTAATTCATTATAATTCCTTTTACTTTTTCCACAACCGAAGTAAACACACTTATTTCCTGAAATAATTTATTATTTCGTAATTACTAATTATTATTATAAATTATCAGCACGATACACTTATATTATATAGGTACTAGGTAGGTACGTAATTGTATAGGTAAACGTAAAATATAGGATTTAAAAAATGTACTTAACACAATAGTTTTGAAAATTTAAAAATAAAAACACTAATTTAATTTCATTTTTCAAATGTTCTTGTTACAATATATTATATATTTTAAATAATTTAATAGTATACATATAATACATAGAAGCAAATCCAATATCAGTCAAAATGGGTGAGTGTTGACAAATTGGTTAGAACATGGAGACTTTATAAAATTGTATTATTAAAACAATACAATTGTATTAAATCATTATAATACGAATGTCTATTAGATAACATGAAATACCAACATAGAAACCTTAGCATAGATAGGGTATATAGACATTATTATAAACAGATTAATAATATCAATAAGTCTATGAAAGTATAAACTATGGACATTAGTAGTGTTAGTATACAATCAGTAGCGGTCACCTAATATCTTATAATTATGACCACGGTTGAACAGGCGATTATTTTGATAATAATTATTCTAGTTCAAAATGTAAATAATGAGTACCGGGTCCGTGTGGGTAGGTACTAAATATATGAAAATTATTACTGCTTCATCAAGAAAAAAACTTCGCGCCGCCACTGACGACAGTCAACAAAATAATATAATATTTTGATGAAGTAAACGTATTATTTTTATTTTGTTATTGTAAGCTGATTCCCAAAATAGATTGGATTTTTATTCAGTTTGAATGAATTTCTAATTATCAGGTACATATCGCTGTGTGCAATTTTTGAACTAAAACTAAACGCAACACATTTCTCCATTCAGTGGCCTATCTATACTATTTATAATCAATGATAATACTAAGTTTAGTTAATAATACTAAATTTCCAGTCATAAATTAAGTTTATTTTTATAATTAGCCTTGCATTAGATAGGTTGAAAAAATATCTGAATATAAACTACAAACATTGTTTGATCTATACACTAAAAAAAAAAAAAACTAATACGATAATAAATATTAGCAAAATAATTATAAAAACCTAGTTTTAAAATTGTACATCAATTTCTATTGTACTTAACCTGTTGGTTAACCTAACTGAAAATTGTACTTATTTTATATGTGTGATCGATGCCCTCTCGGGCCCTCTCTTGCCATAACAGAATTAAATTATGCAAACATATATTTTAAGCTCTCATTTAAATTTGTTTAACCATGTTAAGTCGTGAGTGTAAAAAGTATAATTCATAAACAGTTCACACGCAAGGTGGTTTATTTTTTCTAATGAAACTTTTATATAGCTTTAACCCCGGTTTATCACTTGTTAATTTTTTAAAGTATTTAAAATTCTATAAAATCCACGAGTTTTACAGTCCGACTTTTTTTATTTTAAATTAGTTTTAAAATAAAATGGTGTATATTATTTCTCTTGGACATTTCACGTCGAGACATCACACTATATGATATTATAACGACGTATCCACCATTCATCTGCTATACATTGCTAAATCATTTCAATTGGCATTATTAAACGCCTTATTAATTGTTTTCGTTTGGTTTGTTTTGATCAGCAGCCACGCCATTTAATACGACACAAGTTCAGTATGGACTTGGCGCTCCCAATGATGTGGACTTGTGTTATGCATCAGTTCAGACCTCTGGTCACGGTTACGCTTAGTATTAGCGCATTTATTTATTGTTTGCTAATTGATCACAAGACAACATTTCTCTTTCTCGCGTTATGCAAAATAGAAACGAGCTTTAATCAATGTAATTACATGATATATTGTATATTTACATGTACACCCGTGTATTAATTACCTATGTATTAAAATAACAATATAGTGTTTATCGCGCCACTGTTTTATTTTTTGTCTAATATTCATTCGTAATTCGTATTTTGTTATTTCCACTTACAGCCGCTACGGATTGCAAGCTATGGGCTATCGAACGACAATGTTTCCAGACCATTATGATGAGGACTGGTCTTATAAGACAGACGGAATACACGGATTTCCTCAAGAGGTAAGATGGCGATATCGTCGCGATTTACGTTGAGTTTGGTTTTTTTCTATAGTAATAGTTATTTTAAAATCGATCACGATAAATGTTCACTTACGCGTTTTTGTCTATTCGTAGTGTTCCAATATTCAAAGACTTGCCCGAAGAAACGTTGATAAAGATTTCGGACGTCTTGGAAGAGGTAATAAAAAGGGAGAAAAACCACCAAACAACTGTCGAACGATTACATTTTATTTTTCATACAATGTGTTTTTCAGACGTTCTACAACGCCGGAGACTACATAATACGACAAGGAGCCCGGGGTGACACGTTCTTCATAATCAACAAAGGAAAGGTAAGCAAACGACGCAACTCGAAAACGCAGTTGAGCATTCAATACCTCCTTGAAATGATCAATGCATTGATATAAATCAATATAAATACCATTTCCCGTTTTACACGTGTAATTTTTTATGATTCGTTCGTCTAGGTCAAAGTCACCATAAAGCAACCGAACAATACGGAGGAGAAGTACATACGAACCCTGCAAAAAGGCGACTTCTTTGGCGAGAAAGCGTTACAGGGGTATGTGTAAACGACGCGCGCCGTAACGGCGTATATAGTCTTTGATGTTTTTCTTCTCTCGATTGTTTTTCCTCCGTTCGTCGTTTTCGACGAAGGTAGAAAATGGCGGATTATTTATTCTTTGTGTTCCTAATTTTCACAGTGACGACTTGCGAACGGCAAATATAATCGCGTGCGACCCCGATGGCGTGTCTTGTTTGGTTATAGACCGAGAGACGTTCAATCAACTGATTTCCGGACTGGACGAAATACGCACCAGATACAAAGATGACGTTGTAGAACGAATGAGGTATGCGTGATGTATAACTAATTATTACACTTTATACATAGCGAAGCATCATATCCATGGGTTATCTCAAAGTGTTTTCCCTGTAATTAAATGACAATCGAAATTATAGTGGATGGCGGGTAATGATTATTATTAGGCAGTGATAAATGATAATTTATTATCATTTTACTATTACACAACGAGTCATTTGAACACACCTTTGCGGGATTGGATTTTTTTCACATACATTGTATTATCAATCATTTTTTAATATGTTTACCTAATGTGTTCATGATTTTCACTTACATGCATTTAACCTAGGCTCTTGGTAAGCGCAAGTATGATTACGTGTAGTTGATAATTGTTCTCACTTTTAGTGAAAAATATATCGAGTGCGAGTATATAAAAACACTATATAGAACATTAAAAAATATGCATGTTGCATGTAACATACCTATTTCTTTGTAGAATACTCAATATCAATATTTTATTTATTTTTGGTTTATATGAACAAAATGTAGATATAGTTGTGTCTTGCTAATTTTGTTTCTACTATTCTAGTTTGTAAATCTAATTGTAAATTGTTATTAGCGCTACAAACAAGGAATTCCAGGATCTAAAACTTTCCGACCTCCAAGTCTTAGCTACATTAGGAGTGGGTGGTTTCGGTCGTGTGGAACTTGTCCAAATCAACAACGATTCAAGCAGATCGTTTGCTTTAAAACAAATGAAAAAGAGTCAAGTGAGCACTATCATTTATTATACATTTTTAGTTTATAAATTGGTGTACATTGGGATATACTTCACGTATATAATATGCACATTAACAGATTGTCGAGACGAGACAACAACAACACATCATGTCCGAAAAAGAGATCATGGGTGAAGCTAACAGTGAATTTATTGTTAAGTTATTCAAGACATTTAAAGACCAAAAATACTTGTATATGCTAATGGAGTCTTGTCTTGGCGGTGAACTTTGGACTATATTAAGGTAAATTTTGATTAAATTAATATCATTAATTGTAAAAGAGAAAATTTTATTTTTTTAAATTATTAATAAAAAAAAAATTTTAAACACATGCTTATGAATGATGTGTAGAATGTTTGTCATGATGAATTGCACTTCATATATTATTATTTATTACAATAGTTATGATGTTCTCTAATTAATAATTTTATGCTGTATAACTAATTACAGAGACAAAGGGCATTTTGATGATTCTACCACTCGTTTCTACACTGGTTGTGTTGTTGAAGCGTTTGACTACTTACACTCTCGCAACATAATCTATCGAGATCTGAAACCTGAAAATCTACTTTTGGACCTTACTGGCTATGTTAAATTGGTAGATTTTGGTTTTGCTAAAAAACTACATGTGAGTATTTACTTCTTAAGTGTGTTGTAAAAAATCTATCATCATATTATAATTAGTAATTATTCTTAAATTATGTTGATTAAAATAACTTCATTTTTTTAGAATGGAAGAAAAACCTGGACTTTCTGTGGAACACCGGAATATGTCGCGCCCGAAGTGATTCTCAATAGAGGTCATGATATAAGTGCTGATTACTGGTCCTTAGGAGTACTTATGTTTGAACTACTTACCGGTATGTATACATTGTACCTTTCAGTAGATTTTGGATGTTGTTACTTGTAAAATTATTAAGGAAATATTTTTATTTAATTATTAAACCAAAAAAATGATTTAAAAAACACTAACATTTGTTTAAAATTTATAAAATAAAAAACTCAATATTAGATATAATAATTTTATTTTATTTTACCACAGTACACTTCGGTCTTCACAAAATTCTTACGTTATACAGTTACTTTTTTCTTTTTTATTTTCATTATTTCGTATTTTATTCCAATTTATAATCAATGACACAATTGATGAGCATTATAAACGTTAATATTACTTTAATAATCATATAATACAGTATAATTCCGATTATCCACACGCCAATCATACGGACGTCCAATTAACCGGACGAGAAACAATTGAGAGACGTAGCTACTCTAAAGAGTAAGTCAACTATGAAGCAAACTAAAATATCATCGTTTTTCAAAACAAATTAAATGATGTGCCAAGTCAGCTTTTTTTTAGGTTTTAAAATATGTCACATATTATAATTAATTAGGCTTATTTTGTTTCAGTTAAATATATAATACAATTATTTGTTGATGGCTATGAATTTTAAATTATGTTACATATATTATATATTAATAATAAAATACATAAATACAATATATTCATACAATTATATAACTTTTAGTATACCATCGTCAATCATCCGGATATTTGCTTATCTGGACCACCCTTGAAATTAATTAGTCTGAATAATCGGAGTTATACTGTACTTTTATTACTGATTTATTTATTTGGTAGATTTAATGAGAAGTGCGTACTTGATGGCCATAACAAATATCTCTAATTCTTAGACAAATATTAGATTGACATAACCGCATTTCTTCCTTCGCTGAAATTAATTATTATCATTTATTATTTTTTATATGTTTAAGTGCTGAAAACCCCTGTTCACAAAGATATGTAGTTGAAAATGACAAAAAGATAGTCAATGCTTTTATAGATATTTCTGGATATTCTTCTAAAACTTATATCCAAAATTTATTGAGGGTGACCTCTGACTTTGAACCGTAATATCCGATCAGTTTTGATTAAACCGAGATTTTCTTCTTCAGCAAGTCGTAAATCAATCAAGTAATTAATAGTTACATTGAAAGGATCTCGTACCCAATCATAATTTCTAATATTAATACTAAGAAAATATGTATTTATCTTTACTTCCAACAGTATGATAAACTCGACTGTGTATGACGAAATGTTGTTATCTATAACTAGCATAGCAGTACGTGGAAACATAATTAGATTTACTTGATTTACTTCAGTTTTCCATTGGTACAATTTTTCGATGAAAGCCAAAATTTCATCTGACGATATTCAAATATTTGCAAAGACCTTGCATAATTGAATTTACTTCATTGAGATTCTTAAAGAAATCAGTTAGAAAGATAATTTTGTCCACTACTATTCATCCACTAGAAACTAGTCGTGTTCTTACTATAAAATTTTGATTTATGAACACATAAATTTAGTAGTTGCATAACAATTGAAAGCGTCTATTTGTATATCACAATTCAATTCAATCGATCATTTAAGAAAAAAAAAAAAAAATTCAAAATATGCCGCACAACTAGCAAATGCTTGCAGCACTTAGTTTAAAAACTGCTGCTTTATTCAAAGGTTCTACTAGTTCAACTACTCAGTTATTAATCAAATTTTATATCCATTACTATTTTTGTATTTTATTAGAATTAAAGTATCCTCCTGATCAATATTTTGAACTATGAAATAAATATTAACTTATGTTCTAAATACATCATTTGTGAGTTAAAAAAAAAAAAAAATCAGTATTTTTAATAAACTGTTTGATATAAAATGTTTAATGAGTATTTTAACATTGAAAAATCTCCTATCAGTGACTATGATTGTTACAAGTGGCAGTCAGTTAAAAATTCAAAGAAATAGATTTGCATGTAATTTATTGTTTTACTTTTAAAAATAAAAACGTAGGATTATAATAATAAAATAATGTTTTTAATTTCAATATCTGAAGCACTGCATGCATAATAATATAACATAACTAGCAATCATTCAATTTTTCTAATATTATTTAGAAATAGAACAGTTTTTGGTTCTATTTCAAAACAAAAATACGGGCATTTAAAAAAAAAAGGTCTGCAGTTTAATTCAAATTTAAAATTAAAGTTAATTAAATTTTATGATAGACCAATAAAAAAAAAAAAAAAACGAAATAAAATTCAATTACAAATGAACTTTCTAATAAATTATTACATTGGATAAGTTACTTATTTTAACTGTATTGTTATTTTTGTTAAAGGCACACCACCATTCACTGGAGCTGATCCAATGAAAACTTACAACATTATTTTAAAAGGCATAGATGCAATAGAATTCCCAAGAAACATTACAAGAAACGCGAGAGTTTTAATTAAAAAATTATGCAGGTGAGCCTAGAGTTTTCTCTTTTATTAATATTATTGAATAAAACAGTTTTTTTTTCAAAGTATTAACTAAATTCTAAGTTTTTAAAACCGAAAATTCAATATTCACAATAATTTGATTTTTAATTTTTCAGAGATAATCCAGCTGAACGACTAACTGAAGTTCAAAAACACAAGTAAGAAATATATATTTTAATATAAGTTGTTGACAAAGAGTTTTAAATTATGAACTTTGAAATTAAATTTGAATATATTTTGTGATTCAGATGGTTTGATGGTTTCAACTGGGAAGGACTACGTAATCGAACTCTGACTCCTCCTATCTTGCCAAAGGTGCGTAGTGCTGTTGACACTAGCAATTTTGACAATTATCCGCCTGATTCAGACAGCCCACCACCAGATGATAATTCAGGCTGGGATGTCAATTTCTAATATTTAAAAATAACAATTACTATTGGTCCGCATCAATAATTTTATTCTAAAATTCTAAAATATTGAATTACCGATGTTTTAATAAAAATTGTTCTTTAAACTCATGAAGTCTAGTTAATTATTCAGTGTATAATACGCTACCATTAAACAAATATTTAAAAACCCTATATAATATTAGATTTTTATTTCGATGTATTAGAATATATTTTTGTTTATAACACCATATAAATTTTGATTTTTATATATAAATTAAATTATTGTTGCGCCCTGGTAGATAGACATATCTACATTTACGAATTTAATAATATATATTATATAAGTGCCTTTCAATTTTGTGAACACATTTTCATGACAAAATATACATTTGTCTATTAATATATTTTGTTTCTTTACTTTCAATTTTGTCATTAATTAATTTATTTTAGTTATGATTTTGTGAGTTATATTTTTCCATTTAAGTAAAAGTTAATGTTGATTATTATTTTATTATTATTATTATTATTATTATTTTTTTTTTTTTGTATAGTTTGATTATTGATTTATGTGTTTTAGTATGTATAGTTAATTTTTTTATGGAAAAGTTGTCCAGATATAAAAATTATACATTCGCCTATGTTATAACATATAACATAGTAAGATCACAATAATTATGAATTATTTTTAAAAGATAATTTCTCTCTCTGAATAGTCCTGATGGGATATAAATCCTTTTTTCAATTGTTGGTAGACTTATACATCATACATTAATATACAGAAACAGTTTTTATGACAACATTCAGAAGGTTATTGAAAACTGTTCTACTTTATATTTGTAGTGATTAAAGTGGAAGAGGGAGAAAGAGATATAGATAGACGAAAATAAGAATTTAAAATACAACTAGGTTTTCCTGTTGGGTTGAATCACTGAATTTCGATGGGATGCTTTAATTTTAAGTAGGTAGCTACTAAAGTGTGAACAGTGTTAAACTATGAAATCAATACTAACAATTGATCAAAACTAAACATAATTATAAAAAATTTGAATAAAAATAATTAAAAATAAATTAAGCGAATAATGATTAGAATTTTATAATACAGCCTATAACCAGACAAGGTGAAAACGTGGTTATTGGAATTTGGAAGTACTTATTTCTATTTAGTTCTATTTATGTTCACAGTCGATATATGTTATACTGTGTTTAGGTAATTTGGTATTTGAAGTATAAACCTGATGTAATTTTGATTAAAGATGTGAATTTGTTATTCATTTCCAATGAAATATTAAATATATATATCACTACTCAAGTATTTATATGAAAGTAAATTATTTTTACATAATATTTTATTGAGTAATAATGTGTTTAAATATCATTTTTAGTCTTTTTAGGAGAAGAATTTATTTTTACTTGAACTCTAAAATGAACAAGTATATTTGAAGTTAATTATAATATGTTTATGCATTCAAGGCCTGGGAACGCTCTTCATTTTTTATTAGCTTTAATTCTCCTTTAAAGTTTTTTCCATTTAAACCACTGTGTACATAAAAGTATAAATCATCATGTAATTATCAAACAACCATGTGAATGAATGTTGATACAAAATATTTGTGCTCTTCTAAAAAATGACGACAGGGTTTTATGAATCTTAGATTTATTCATTTGTGATACGTAGATGACTTAAATAATACGTTTGGTACCACACTAAACTAGTATTTATCCTCAAGAAATATATTTGATAGTATGTAATACTCTACCCATTATGTAAACAACATAATAATTTACCTTTACATTATATACATGTATACTCATGTTATGCTTATACACAGAATACTTTGGGATTAGAATGAAAAAAAGCCGATAAGATAATGGTGGTGGAAGTTCGTCCTTCGTCGCTTCGCTCCTCGGACAAGATAATGGTGAGGAGTGTATAGCACTTTCTATCATGGGATCACCTGGTTTACGATAGTTTAGTTGTATGGTACTTTACATTTGAATGCAATGATAAATCATTGTAAGTTAAGTACAGGATACAGTAGTTGGGTGGGATACACGAGATGCATTGCTAGATTAGGCATTATTGGATAGATTTTGGAATTATTTTATATTATAAAAAAAAAAACGATTCTGAACGAAGATGAAGATGTCAGCCTTAAATTGTAATATATATTTTATTTTAATATCCTAGATTGGGTTAAATTTACATTTGTCTATTCATGTGACTTCTGCTCGTGAGCATTGGACAAACCAGGATGTGCATAGATAGGGCGTAGGTAAATACCATATTATTTGCCTAAATGCACTATCGTGACGGTACCACCCGACCCCGCCGTCCATATATGCTGAATGCTCCGTGGCTACGTCTATTTAAATATTAATAATTAATAATAATATATAAAATCCGCATGTTTATGGAACTGATACACACATTAAAATAACTGGAAATTGGAAGTTAGTAACGTTCTATTCAACCATGTAAAGGTACGTTATACACCTCGTGTTTACAATCTACCAATATTTTGTATAGAACAGCTGTCAGCTACTGATTATATTATAATAAACTTAATCTATTTAATTATCTTTATCAGCTGTGATATTACATAATATTTTCATTTCTTATCTTTGAATACAAAATTTTTTATACATTTTCAACTACAAAATAATTTGCAAATATTCGTGATTTTGACAAATTTTGTCGATTTTTGAACTTCAACTGCTTATAAAAAAAAATTGTGCCTATGTATTTGAATAATTTTTGAATCACTCTTAGATCAACTTATTCAAAACCTTCTATTAAATTTTCAAGCGATTTGGTAGGGCCAAAAAATTGTTATCGACTTTTATAAAAAAAAAATCTAAGAAAAATCGAATTATTCAAATGCCTATAAATAGCTAAAAAATAAACGAAATATTTTGAAAATACAACTATGTAAAGAAAATGCCTATTTAAACATTTTGTAAAAGTTTTAAGTTTCTACGACCTATACTTTTTGAATAAGAACAAATATCAAAAATCAATGATGCCTAAATTGTTATTTTACGCGATTATGTGAAAAAATTGTAATTTCAAACACTCATAAAAATTTTTGATTTTATTCCAGTGCAAATTTTTTTACAGATAATTGAAGGAAAACGTATGTCAAACTTTGTACCGAATTTACAATTCTTAGTTTTGAATACTTAAAATTTTATGAATTTTCAACTGCAAAATAACTTCAAATTTTCGCAATTTTTACATATTTCGTATAAATTGGAACTTTGAGCACTTATGAAAAAAAATTGTGACTTACGATTTTGGATTTTTTTTTATCAGTTATGGAACAACTTATAAGAAACCTTGTATTAAATTTTCAAGATTTTCTGGCAAAAAAAAAAAAATTGTATCGTTATTTAAAAAAAAAATACTTAAAAAAATTGAAAATTTCAATTGTCTATAATTAGCTCAATAAAAGTCAAAATACTTTGAAAATTTAACGGTGTATAGAGAACGCTAATCTAAACATTTGGTGAAAATTTCAAGTATTTACATCGATTAGTTTTGGAGTTATAGCAAAATAAAAAATTTGATTTTGTCGAAAACTGGTTTTGCGTAAAATATACCGTTTTTCCCTCATTTTTTAAGGGTTTTTCCCGGCGCGTTAAAAAAATATTGAAAATTTTTAACTTTTGACCCCCCAAAGTACCAACTAGATTCAATTTCCTTTCAGAAAAGTTGCTATATAAGGCAATCGAAGCATTTTTACTGCCCCAAATCGTGTCGACAGACACAAAAATAAAAAAAAAAAAATAAAAAAAAAAATAAAAACACACATCATTGTAAAATCAATACATTCTTCACTCCGTTCAGAATCTAAAATATGCTCTTCAAAACACGTGAAACTATTTTATAATGGATTTAAATCACAGTTGGTACATGTTAAGTCATATATGATGATGGTCTGTAAAATTTTTACTTATATAAGTATAACTGGTTTCTTTAAAATACATTTTAACGATATTTAATTTGTCTATATTTACAAAAAAAAAAAAAAAAATGAATCATTAAATATTTTTTTCACATCAATGTGGCTTATTACGAAACTTCGAATATTTCACACCATGGGTATTCTTTGCTCCTTGTACAAGATAATGGAGATGGGTGTATTAAACTTCAAAAAAATCAATAGATCATTTTTTTAGTTAAACGATAATGAGCAAAGCTTCAGTACTTATAAAAATATGCCGTTCATATATTTTACCATTTTTAGTCTAATTACATACTATCTAATTTTTTTCCTAATTTTTTTTGAAGTTTTCTTGTTTGACAAAAAAGACATTATTTTTAACCAAAAGATTCAAAATATGTTGTTCTATCTGTATCCAAAGTTTCATTAAGATTGGATTGACCATTTTTTTTATTAACATTTTAAATATGTATTCTTAAAAAATTGTAACATAATTTATTTAAACGCTTATAAAAAAAAATTCCAGTCACAATTTTTTGAATTTATTTAGTATCGTTATTTAAGCGTATTAGTAAGATCATTTTAAATTTTAAGAACTTTTTGTCAAATAATAAAAATTTGATTACAGATAAACAACTAAAACAAGATATTATTAAAGTTATATTTTTAGTCCAAAAGTTGTCAAATTTTTCTGAAACTTTTGAAAGTATTAGCAATAAAACATGGCATTAATATATAGTGAACATACAAACATTACTGTTTTTCGGCAGCTTTTCCTCACGCCTGTAAAAACTATCAGGAAGGGAAAGAAATATACCATGAAAATACCACTTATTTATAAAAATAAACATCATTGTAAAACTGATAGATTCTTCCCTTCACTTTGTATCTAAAATAGTCTACAAAAAATAATTATAAAAAAATGACTGAGTGTACATTTCATTAGTAAAATGAGATATCGTTTTATTAAATTTCTCAGTCTTTCATTAAACTGAACTACAATAAGTATTGTATAATACATTTGAGAAGGTGATATTAACATTTTAATGTCATTAAAATAAAGATTACTTATACCGAACTTATTGCAATTTTCTTTTGAATATTATTAAATATTTTTCAATCTATTAATACTTTTAACTTTTGATTTTTTTTTTTACAATGATCAGCTCTATGATTATTTTGGTTTACAGTGTGTGTGTAGTACAGTAAAATATTCGACAATATTTATAAACTTCTAATTTTATTTAAAGTGATAATTAGAAAAAAGTTTTGCTTACTATCAAAAATTTTTTTGGTAATTATTAATGCATATTGTATTTTGATTTGTTTACTAAGTATTTGACTGTAAAATATTTTTTTATCATTTACAATTCAGATAAGTTAGTTCCATTAAATGTAATTTAATAAGTCTAATGGCGTACAAAAATAATTACACTCTGAAAGAAATAATCATCAATAGTGTGTACTCTACTTTGCAGTTTCAGATAAAATTGTATAGTTTAATATTTCTGTTTAGAAAACTTTTTGATTTATAAACTACGTATAAATATTTTTAATTTAAAATAATACAATTTATAAATAATGTTATTTATGTTCAATCTGGTTAAAATGTACATTATAACAATAATTATTTGGGAAATTATACTTTTTAATAATACAGTATGTAGAATCCGCTTATTAAGAACATGGATAATCGATACAATCTCGTTTTTGAAATTAAATGTCTGTATATTATAATATTGAAACATCACATCGGTTATTTGAAATAATTAGGCAAAGGTCAGTTGGCATATACACCGGCTTATACTACAGAATAGATCTATCTATTCTGTGCTTATACTAATAGACTGGTCTTTCGTACACATAGAACGGTCGTAGATAGAGGGTGCCCTTCGTGTGTGACTTGTGACTGCACAATAATTAATATTATAACCACTCACACACACACACATACACACACACACACACACACACACACACACACACACACACACACACACACACACACACACACACACACACACACACACACACACACACACACTTCTTCTTCTTCTTCTTCTTCTTCTTCGGCTTTTTACAGGCCTTTTAGGCCCGTTGCCGCAACAACATATTGTCTCCAGTCTTCTCTATTTTGTGCCGTTTCTTCAGCATTCCTTACTCCCAGCATCTTTAGGTCTTCTTTTATTCTATCTGCCCATCTCTGTCTAGGACGTCCTCTGGGCCTCTTTGCGTTTGGTTTCCATGTAGTTATTTGTCTGATTAGTCCTTTTGATCTCCATACATGTCCAGCCCAGTCTATTCGTGCGCTTTTCAAGATCCCAGTAATATTGGGTTCGTTACATAATTCCTCTAAATTTTTATTGCTACGTATTTCATATTCTCCTTCATTGTTTTTCTTTGGGCCAAATATCTTTCTCAATATCTTTCTCTCAAATACTTCTAACTTTTTTTCATCTGACTTTGTCGTCGCCCAAGTACTACTTGCATACAGAGCTATTGGTCTGACTAGAACTTTATATAATGTTACTTTGGATTTCCTTGATAGTAGTTTTGATTTGAACAATGGTAATAGTCCATAGTAGCATCTGTTTGCTGCGATTAGTCGTCTTTTCACTTCTTCGTGGCTATTAGCATCTTCATTAATATCTGCACCTAAGTATTTAAAATGTCTCACCCTTTCAAATGTGTATTCATTGATTTTCAAGGAATCCGATCTGTGGTTTTGTCTAGATATTATCATGTATTTTGTCTTTGTCTCATTAATTTTTAGCCCAATTTTATTCCCCTCCTTCAGCAATATATCTGTTGTGTTTTTTAGGTCGTCAACTGTTTCGGCTAATAGTACTATATCATCCGCGTAAGCGACTGCTGTTAGATGTTGATTGTCTTTTATTTCTATGCACTTAGCTTGGGATATAACTGTCCTCATGACTGACTCTAAGGCGATGTTGAACAGTGCAGGTGATAAAGCGTCACCTTGTCTAAGGCCAGTCGTTATCTGAAACTCCTCTGATAATTCTCCTCCAAAACTAATTTTACTTTTTGAATTAAATGTACACGATTTTATTAATCTGGTTAACTTGGTTGGTATTCCTAACGATTCCATGACTTCCCATAGTTGGTCTCTGTTGATTGAGTCATACGCTGCTTTGAAGTCTACAAATAGTAAATATGTGTCTTTATTGTATTCGTGACTCTTTTCAACAACTTGTTTTACGATGTGTATTTGATCTGTTGTCGATTTTCTTAACATAAAACCAGCTTGGTATTCTCCAATTATTTCCTTGATATATGGGTTAATTCTATTCAGTAGTATGTTGGACACACACACACACACACACACACACATACACACACACACACACACACATACACACACACACACACACACACATATATATATATATATATATATATATATATATATATATATATATACATATTGTTGTAAGTAGGTAGTTGCATTGATTACAGAATAGACAGAAAATATCTCCACATTACGTCGTGTAAAAATTTTGACTTCGGTCACGGATAGCCGAGGATTGTTTAAAAGGTTTATACTTATTAAATGTATATGCAAAATTGCAAACATTAATATGTATGAAAAAATTGATGAAATTATTGAAATATTTTCAAAAAAAAAAAAAAAAAAGGAAGAAGATTGTAGAGTTTGTTAAATAAAATAATATATTAATAAATACTAAACGTAACAGTCTTAAGAGTGTATTTATTCTCAAACTTGCATGCCAATGGGTGTGAATTGTGGGAAGTGTCAGTGGCAGCTTGAACTTTTTTTTTCTTGACTCACATTTAATATTTTTACACCACCCACCCTTTAATCAGTAACCTACTATTATGAGTAACGTTAATCGTTATCTGTCATCGATAATTTCTTCGAATTAACAAATACAATATTTATATTCCATTCTTTACACATGCGGGTACCAGGGTACGACGTCCCTTAACCTAATGTTGGCTGTTACTGTACGACTTACGCTGATACACATATAGACATAGGCGTGTCCAGAACTTTTTCGCAGGGGGTGCAACATTAACCATTAACCATTACAATTCAACCCACTCAATAAGTGTAGTATAATTCACTGTGTAGTATGAACTACAATAAAACAAAATGTCAATATAAGTTTTCTCATTGATTTATTAACTTAATAGATTTATTAAAAATAGCTAATTGAAAAAATAACAAGATGTAAATTAATAAATATTTTATGTTATAAAATAATTAAAGTTCAAGGCGACGTTCAGTGTTGTTGAGATGTTTGAACTCTTCAATGATGTCTTCTGGATCTAATGCAATTGCCAATTCCTGTTCGAAAAATATCAACATCATTGTTTCTAATCGATCCTGTGTCATACAACTTCTAAGTTTAGTTTTTACCACATTTAACTTAGAAAATGATCTCTCACAAGAGCAACTTGTGACCGACATTGTAACAAATAGAGTTAATATTTTGTAAATACTTGGAAAACTGTTAAATAAGCTATTGGTAGACAATTCATTTATCCACTCATAAACAGTTTTATTTGTAGTACCAATTTTAAAACCCGGAAGCGATTTTAACAGCCTGAATTCTGCTTCTAGTTCATTGTATTTTAAGTTGAACATGTCAGAAAGTAAAGATATGTTTTGTTGATTCAGGTTTAACTGCACTAAATTTCCTATTGCATTTATAAGTGAAAGTGTTTCTCGGCTGAAACGTTTTTTTAATCCATTTAAAAGGTCGTCCAAAACTATATAGTATACAAACATTTCATTTCGGTTTTTTTTCAGAAACAAAGTATTGAGTATTGGGACTGTCCACTCGGCTTGATACTTTTCTTTGTTTTACTTTTGGTATCTTTATTTTTTGTTTATGATAAATTTCTAAAACTTGGTCATATAATTTTGAATAATGTTCTTCGTCTGTTCTTAAATCAGTTAAAGATTTTTTTAATGCTTCAACAATTTTTACAGCGCTCAAGAGGTCTAAGTCTGGTGATTGTAACTGTGCACTAACTATGCGAATTTGAATCAAAATAGGTTTTAAAACAGTTAAGGCAAATATAAAATTGTAATTTTTCATATTGTGGATAATTCCATTAGCTTTTGATCTGACATCAGCCAGTTTTGTAGTTTTAGATATTTCTGAAAGGCACTGAACTAAAGAGCAGTAATTTTGTGCAACTGCTTCAACAGCTTCTGACCTACATGCCCATCTGGTAGTCGATAAGGATTTTAATGTCTTTAATTTAATATTTATTTGGTCAGAAATTTTTTCCAGTAGAGAGTGTTGAATTGGACTTCCTTCTATAAAACTAAATATAATTTGAATACAGCCAAAAAAATCAAAAACGACACGATTTTTTTGGTCTTATGAATCTACTAAAACTAGATTAAGGCAGTGACCATATAACAATGTATATACTGAATTTTAGGATTTTCTTCTTTAACATTGGCTTGAACTCCATTATTTTTACCTGATAATGTAGCAGCTCCATCAAAATAAACAGCTAATACTGAACTCCAATTAACATTCATTTCTTTAATCTTATTTGTTAGACTTTTAAAAACAGAATTAGCGTCAACGGCATGTAGACGTTGTAAGCCTATGAATATTTCAATAGGTTTTTTTTTTTTGAATGATCAAAATACCACACTACAACTGCCATTTGCTCATGATGGCCAACATCACTTGTTTCATTTGAACATACAGAAATAAGCTGATTTGTTATTTTTGATGCAATTATACGTTTCATTACATTACTAATGGATTATACGTCAGTTATGGATATAACAGTTATATATATTTGTGCCCCGCACAATCTCGCAATCTCAAATCATACATAATGCCGTCTCTATAGTATTCTTACTTTCTGTTCTATGATAATATTACACATAATATTATAATCATCGTGATAAAAAAAAAGTTTTTTTTATCATGATATTCAGATATTCAGATTATTATATGTAATTAGGTAGTAGGTACCTACTGACTACTGCAAAGTAAGTTAGGGTCAGTGGCTGTGCCTGATCTCGCAGGGGGTGCAAGTGCATACCCTGCCCCCCCCCGTGGACACGCCTATGCATATAGAGCTAAACATTATATTTCTAATTGAATTACCAACTTTCGAAAATTATTCTAACTACCTTTCCCAACCACAAGACACCCACCCACCCATTAATATTTCTATGAATCACGTGATTCAAATATACCTCCTTCGAGCCGCCACTGGGAAGTGTTATTTAAGCCAGTGTTTCCCAACTTCTTTTACTCGCGGAACCTTTGCAGGAGCTTGAACTTTTTGTGGAACCCCCATATTTTTCTGTAGTTGTAATGCTGACATAAGTTTTTTACACTTAAATGAGAGGATTGTCGGATACTTCCGGCACCAGGTTTTCGCGGAAACCTTGGCGCCGGCTCACGGAACCCTTAGGTTCCGCGGAACACCAGTTGGGAAACACTGATTTAAGCCCTCTGAAATGCAGTAATACCTAGTACAAATAAATACCCTCCCTAGGTATAAGTTTCTGAAGCCGCGTTTGGTATGCACATTGCAAAAAGTTTCTCAATAAAAACTTTTAATTACGGACTTCGGAATCATTAAAAATTTATGGAATAATAAAAATACCTATTTTATGTTATATTTAAATTTGAAGATTTTCCAACAAATTATTTAATTTTAATTACCTTTTCTTCTGCAATTTATTTGTCACCTATTCCATCTCTGTATAAATACGATTAAATACCGATATACTAACCTAAACGTACACTACATAGTGGTAGTACCATTGAATATTGATTATAGATACTATTAATAATCAATTTTATCAATGGTAGGTAGTACATATACGTAAACAAATGATTAATGTGTGAAGTTTAGATTGAAATAGCAATACCAATTATCATATCACGTAAGTTATACTATGTAGGTATACCTACTACCTTCAAACTTCGTGCGATCTCTATTGTCAGTGGAATGTGGATATATATATATATCTGATAAATGATAATAATTATTATTCCGCTAATTAGCGTTTAATAATAGGACGTAGAACTTGATGTGATAATAAATCGCATTTTTAGAATAAAAAAAAATGTCATTATTGAGAAAATGCAATTAATGATTTTGAATATTTTCAACTAATTCTTACAAAAAAGTTTTTTGTGGAAATTTGACTGAAAATAAAAATCCTTTTTTTAAGATTATATGTATAAAATTTTATTAATTTCTGAATTTCTTAACTACGTGTAAAATAAGTTATGCCGTTTTTACTCTACATTGTATTACCTTCCATTTTGAGTTGTGCCTTTTTGTATCAGGAAAACCTTAAATTGTGTCGTTGCTTCACTAATTTCCTGTAAATTATTCAAAGTTGTTCCCTATGATCTTCCTAGATTAATAACTATAAATTTGAGGTATTTCATAGAGTAGTAGTAATTGTAATGATATAAATTTACATTTAATGTAATCACCTATAAAGTTATGAAAATTACTTAATTTTTTCAGTCGACTATAAGAACAATTGAGATATGGAGTGATAGGCGAAGCCAGTCACTTAAAAATGTATTTTCTATTCATTAATAATAATGTAATTATATTTATATTAAAATATTGAAATCTATTTGACGATTTGACATCATAATAGTAAGTGTACGACGTAGCCACATAGGTAGGTGCCTAATTATGAACGTGCACAAACATGCGTACATAAGCACCTCCCCTCGAGATACCAATGGACCATCTTTTTTATCGAACTATTCCTGTTTAAACAATATTAACGACGAGAGCTCAGCAATTAAATAAAAAATTCTGATTAATATTACCACAGATTTATCGAAGTCAGGTTGCGCAATGAAACCAAAACTGCAGTAGACCGAATCCCCACTTAAAAGCATTGTTGCTCATCATTCTCGTCAGACTCCAAAACGGTAACCTTAGCAGCAATATGTTATTTGGCTTATATCATTCGCAACACTCTCCGATAAAATAAAGAATAATTATTATAACTAATTGGATACGTGTGAATAGAAGAGAATTTGTGTTTAGAGGTGAGGATAAGCCCCCAAGTTAAAAACTATAGCCCAATTATAATATTGCACAATCGTATACTCGTATAATCGAATAAATATAGACTTGTATGTGTTGATTTCCCCATACGTATTTATACATAACAAAAAAAAAAAAAAGGCAATCACATTTTTCCTTGATGAATTTATCGGATAGCATTGATAATAAAATATCACTGTTGTTCGACGATCGGAGTACCTCATTATACAACGGATATTTCACGCTCCGTGCGTACTTTGTCAATCAGTATTCACTCCGAACAAACGTCCCATGTAAAAGAAGACAATCTTGTAAGTAAGAAGGGAAAAATTCCAAAAAACAAAAAGGGGTGTTGGAAAGCGTACGATGATTTGCCGGCCGTCGTCCGGAGTAAAGGGGCACGGACCTTGACCCGTCGATATTGTCAATCACTTTTGTCGAGCGCACGCCAAAGGTCGTGCGGAATGTGCATTTCCGACACGTTCGTTTCGCCTCGAGACGGATTTAATTCGGTCTCGAAACGGAGTCGAGTGGCCGGTGTCGAAACAACAACGTTGCGACGCGATTGCGATTTCGTTATTTCGACAACGACAAAATTTTGTTTTTTTCTGATTTCGTTCCTCTCGACGAATCGACGCGGCGGATATAATTATTACGACAGCTGCTGTCTTATCGTTATCCGTCGTCGTAGCCCTCGTACGTCGTCGACCCGACGCGCTTGCCGGTCGATAGAGGACGCGTACGCTGACGCGGCGTTAGGTGTGCCCGTGGAGCGCGCACGGTCCAGGTTTTGATGACGTCATAAACACCGGCGTCGACGCCGCACTCATTCGTATGAGGTGACGTCATGCGCGTCGGGCCGCAAAAACGCGATGCGACCCGAGCGCCGAGCGCCGCAACAACGCCGTCAACGGTGAACGGACCGCCCGTCTACTACCGGAATCATTTACAGTACATACTCCGACCGGAACGTACGCTCGTCAATTTTTATTATCCCAAAAGTCCAAACAGGTAAGCGATTCATTTTCGGAAGTTTTTCCTTTTTATTCGATCGCGCTCGAAATCATCGGCTGAGCGTCCCGTTCGTCGATTACTCTCTTCGTGCTTCTTCTGGACCCTACTCGCCGCCTAGGATTTCGGTTTTTTTCTTGTTTTTAAGGTTACACTTGCGACTTGATGTCATCGTTATCTCGTCGTGAATCGTCTCACGGTTTAGATCCGCGTATCCGCCTCCGCCATTTTCCGTGTTATGATAAATCGTTTTTATCGATACAAAATCTTCTCGTTAAACACATCTCAGTCGGATCGTGTTTTTTCTAACCAAAATTGTGATTTTATGGTTTTTTTCTTCGACAGCGTAGTATCGATCGATACCCGCGACGCTGGCCACCAAACCTCTTTGACCTTGATCGTCCTTCACATTGAATCTTCGGTCCGCGTATCCGACGCCCTTTTTTCCTCCGCGTGAACTTTGTTTTTCATTTGACTAACGGCATTCAGTGTTAGCGTTTCCCCCTTCATCTACGTTCGTGCCCTTCAAATATTTTTAAATGACTTTGAAGCAGATTTTCATTAAATCATGACTTTCCTTGTACACCTGAACTTCAATTGAAATTCAAAATTACAATTTTCTATGTTAACATTTTTGAAAACAAAAAATTAAAGTAATTATTATTGAGATATTCACATAATTACCTACCTAGTTACATAAATATATATATATATATATATATATATATATATATATATATATATATATATATAACAATTTTTCCTTTTTATGTTGAGCTCTGTGTAATAATAATAATATATTCCCATGATTCAAGTGATGTTTTTATAGTTGATAAATAAATTAGTATTTTTATACCTAAATTCCATATAAAGTTTTACATTATTTGTATACATTCCTACTAGTAAATCTATTAATTAAATTCTCAAATTTTGCTTTTGTAAGTTACATTTTTTATTTTGTTGATTGTTATTTTTTTATAGACCTAAATGTAAAGTTAATAAGTATTAATTTATTTGAATGATAGGTGATGAAAGCATTATTTAATTTATATGTATATGCCCATAATAATTATTTTACACTTTTCACTTGACTTTATTGAATATTTCAATTAGGTACCTGTTAAATAAGATATAAATAATAATAATATAAATGTATTTAGAAAACTATTAGGAATGATAGTCTAAAATGATTCAAAATTCCAATAAAAACTAAGGATCTTTTTTGTTATACGTATATCACTATTTAAATTTTATTTTCAAATAATATAAAAATGCTATTCTCGACACAATTTTGATATTGTTATTTAAAATATAATAAAAGTATGCTATATTGTTTTGTATTTATTTTTTATTGTTTATACGTATACGTGACTTGGAAGTTGCTTTAAGTTAGTACCTTCAAGGTTTAAAAATATATTATTGTTCAAAATACGCAAGATAAAAAGTTTGATTATGTTTATGATACAGTAAATTAATGCCTATTTTACTTCTTTCAAAATCAAAGTAGCCTGTTTTAAATTGATGAATTTAAATTAAAATTGTTAAATTTAAATAATAAATATTTATATATTTACAATATTATTGTTTGAGGTATATCAGTTAATATATATATTTTTTTAAAATAAATATCATGTTATTAAGGTTAACAATCAAATTTGTTTAAGTTCAAGTTAAACTAACTTTAATGTTTGGTTTAACTAGTATTTTAAATAGTGGTATAAATATAACGGAAATGATCCAAAACAAATATTAAGTTTCCTAGTAAATATGTAGTACTTTGTTATTGAGCTTTAAAATATTATATTCCTTTTGGAATTACTCTAAATATGTTTAAAAATGTATTAGTTTATGGTATTTTTATTATTAGGTACATGTTAAAATTAAACATTTTTCATTAGTACAATTTATACCTTCTCTTTATATGAAGCACTTCATTTAAATTGCTGTCATATTAAAAATACATAATTTAGGTAGTATAGGTATTTAAATAATACATGTTTTTAAAATTAGTGTTAAATAGGTCTTAGTTTGTAAATTTTCCAATTTTCTTTTAAATATAAACATTTGGTTTACTATCAATTTTTAAATATATTACAGCAGTTTACATTTTTGAAATATTATCTATATGTTGGCATTGTATACATTTCATGCAGGTTAATCTTATCACCTTTGTCATTAAAAGTTCGTTTAACTTGGTACAGAAATAAAATGAGTAGGTTGTGTAGGAAATGTATTTGGCATTAGTATCTTATAATTGTATCTTTAATTTGAATATAAATTAAGATACCTAAATACTTTACTAACCTATATGTTTAATAATTTTAATAAAAAAATTTTAATTTTTAGTTAAAACAACAAAATAAACATGTCGAACATTGGTATCAATGGATTTGGTCGTATCGGCAGATTAGTGTTGAGGGCTGCTCTAGAAAAGGGCGCCAAAGTTGTAGCCATTAACGATCCATTCATTGGTATTGAATATATGGTATACTTGTTCAAATACGATTCTACTCACGGACGTTTCAAGGGAGATGTATCAGTTGATGGAGATTTCCTTGTTGTTAATGGTAAAAACATAATTTTATTTAATTATGGACTTCATTTCATGTCTATAAATATTTGTGAGTTCCATTTAAATATTTTTAATGTTCATTTTGGTATTTTAAAATACTAGGAAACAAAATCAAGGTTTTCTCTGAACGCGACCCTAAGGCTATCCAATGGGGATCTGCTGGTGCTCATTACGTAGTTGAATCTACTGGTGTGTTCACCACCATTGAAAAAGCTTCTGCTCACTTGGAAGGTGGTGCCAAGAAAGTTATCATCTCTGCCCCAAGTGCTGATGCTCCCATGTTCGTTGTTGGTGTCAACTTGGAGGCTTACGATCCATCTTACAAAGTTGTTTCTAATGCATCATGCACAACCAACTGCTTGGCTCCATTAGCTAAGGTTATCAATGACAACTTTGGAATTGTTGAGGGTCTTATGACCACTGTACATGCTACTACCGCCACCCAAAAAACTGTTGATGGACCATCTGGAAAGGTTTGATCTTTATGAATTTATTATTATTATTATGTATATATATATATATTTCTAGTTTTATTTTAAATATTGTTATGATTATTAGTTGTGGAGAGATGGTAGAGGTGCTGCCCAAAACATCATTCCTGCTGCTACTGGAGCTGCCAAGGCTGTTGGCAAAGTTATCCCTGAACTTAACGGAAAATTAACTGGTATGGCTTTCCGAGTTCCAGTTGCTAATGTTTCCGTCGTAGACTTGACTGTCAGGTAAATTTTTTAAGTTGAATTATGTTTTTGGTTGTTATTAGTATTATAAATTTTATTTAAAAAAAAACAGTGGAATGTCATTTTAAATAAAATCTTAATTTAAAATTATTTTCATTTCTTAACAATAAATAAATTTGATAAAAATTCTATGATCATTAAAAATATGATCTACAATTGGTACACATTTTTAAAAATAGTAATGATTAAATGTAATAATAATATAAACATGAATAAATATAAAAATAGCTACAGTTCAAATATTTTGATATGTATGTTTTTTTTTGATTTTTTTTTGTGCGATTTATAATGTGGTTACTATAAGTAGGTTAATATTTTTCATTATTAGGTACCATTTTGTACATTTTTTTTTATCTATGATATACTACTTATTCACGATTATAGTCGTTTTAAAGGTAAATGATAATAATTTGAGTTATTATTAAATCATTTATATTCAGTCAGTATTTAGTTTGGTTTGGATTGAATTCTAAATTAGAAAAAATTGAAAGTGTTGAATAATGTCATAATATTTAGCTCTTAATTCCAATTTAACATGTTTATGATTTTTTAAAGTTTAGCCTGACCCCATACTTTAACATCTCAAGTATTTTCAAACATGTTTTAAATTAAAATGTTAATTAATTTTTTGTTATATTTTTTTATCTTAATCAGAAAAGCCTAAAAACCCATACTTAATGCTATAAACATATAATCTATGTAACTCGCACATCTTGAATACTGTACCTTGTGCTTACTTTTTTTCTAGTTAATTTTTCTCTTTTGTGCCACAGTATGTGTGTATATATATATATGTCTATAATAATTTTAATCTAAAGTAACTTAAACAATTGTTCATTAAGTTTAGTTTAAAAAAAAAGAATGATAAAACCCTAATGTATGTGAGTTACTAAAAAGGAATTTTAAAATGTGTTTTTAGTTCTAAATGTAGATAACTCTGCTTCTTAAAATTATTTTTGTATAGAAATAAAATCAAAAAAAGTTTATTGTTAGCTAAGGAATACATGAAATATGATTTGCACATTTCTGCATTTATCCAAATTTTATGAGTTTTGACTAATTTTCTTAACAATTTGAATACATTTTCCAGATAAACAGATAAATTGTCTTTATTTTTTTTTAACTATAAAGTTTTACAAGTGATTGAAATATATTTTAAGTACAATATAGTAATTCTTTAACTATGACTGAATTGAAAAATAATATGCTATTATGCAAGTAATTTTTTAAATAATTGTGCTTAAGAGGTGTGGCAATTAAAAAATGGGATTTGTGATAGCAATATAGTTTATTTTATAAAAATAACAATTAAACTATGATCCTCTTCTATATATTCTCCTCCTCTATCTACACATCGCTGCATACGTGTTTTCCACTGTTCAAAGCAATGTTGGAAATCATCAGATGTCAGGCTTTGGAGATGGTCTGCCGTTTTTGTTTTTACCTCTTTTTTAAAGTAGTTTTCAGTTTTGGGAATAGATAAAAGTCACAAGGGGGGCTAATACGGGTGATCGGGTGAATACGGGGATGTTCGAGTATTTGGATGCGTTTATCAACCATGAATTGCTTTATGGAGAATGCGTTGTTCGCTGGCGCATTGTCTTGATGCAAAATCCACAAATTGTTTTTCCACAAGTCTGGTCTTTTCTTTCTCACTCTTTCTCTGAGTTTCATAAGGACTTCAATATAATATTTTTGATTTACCGTTTGACCTTGAGGCATCCATTTGATCATTATTATTCCTTTAATATCCAAAAAAACGATAAGCATCACTTTTAATTTGGATTTGATCATTCAAACTTTTTTGATCCGAAGTGAAGATGGAGTCTTCCAGTGCATCGATTGTCGTTTTGTTTAGGAGTCATATTGAAATATCCAAGTTTCATCACAAGTTATAACATTTTCTAATAAATTCGGTTGCTCATTTAGCTTTTATAAGATGTCGGAAAAAAAATTTTTTCTGTTGTCTTTTTGATCCTAAGTGAGATTTTTCGGTACCGTTTTAGCACAATCTTTTTTCATATTTAATTTATCATGTAAAATTTGTCGAACTGTTTCTTTATCAATATTTATTATACTTGCAATCATTCTTATACTAAGTCGTCGGTCATTTCGAACGATGTCATTAACTTTTTTAATGTTTTCTCCGGTTTTCGATATGCTGGAACGACCTGAATGTTCGTCATCATCTACTTCAGTGTTTCCCAATGTGGGCGATATCGCCCCCTTGGGGGCGCTAGACCTATCCAGGGGGGCAATGGAAGTTACAAGCTTAATTGGGGGGCATTTCATTACAAAAAGGGGGCGGTGATAGTTTCATCTGTCATTATCGCAATAACAGAAACACCGTACGTGATCCAAATTATCTGAATTGTGTATTTTGTATTTTTAGATTAATCGTTCGTCGTCTGTCGACATTAGTCGATAATCTGTCGTTATTGCGATAACAGAAACAACGTACGTGATCTAAATTATCTGAATTATTTTTGTATTTAGTACACTCGCGAATGCCGACCTTATTCGTTGTCGTTTTTATAATAATTTTTGTTAATTTGTGTATTATTTTATTTAAATTCTAAACATTTTTCACATCATGGCATCTGAATCGAAGAAAAAATGTAGGCAGTATAATATTGATAAGAGTAGATTCTACTTCTTCCCATCCCTCTCTAAACTTTTTATGCCGCTCAAAAACTTGGGTAAGTGTCACATGATATGATCACCTCCCTATATACCTCAGTTAACAGTTTAAAACATTCCATTGGAGATTTTTTTAAATTGGCTAGAAATTTTAAATTAACGCATTGTTCGGTTTTTAAACTGCATAATTCCGGCAATATCGTATTTTAGCTTCTACTTCATATAACGCGTGAACGCAAACTAAATTATCAAAATAGATTAAAATGATATAATCTAATGCAGAAAACTTTATAGTCTATAACTGTTTCGTTTTAAACAACCTAATCTTATCTCAAGAACTTATCTGCCAGTAATCCCGTTTTTAAATAGCCACACCTCTTATATCATACTCTTGAATTGTTATTTTATGAAATAATTAATTTTTTTATTTCCGTATTAAATTATGCTTTATTAATGTAACTTTTGTTGTTTAAATAAATATTTATGAATTAATAATCATACATTATTTTTAAATTGTATTTTAGACTCGCCAAACCTGCATCCTACCAAGCTATTAAGGACAAGGTTAAGGAAGCTGCTAATGGACCATTGAAGGGAATTTTGGATTACACTGAAGATGAAGTTGTATCATCTGACTTCATCGGTGATAACCATTCGTCAATCTTTGATGCTAAGGCGGGAATTCAGTTGAGCGATCAATTTGTGAAACTTATCTCATGGTATTAATGATTTATTTATTTTTTAATGATCAAATAATTATTAATAATTTTTCATGTTAGGTATGACAACGAATATGGTTACTCCAACCGTGTTGTGGATTTGATCAAGTACATGCAAACCAAGGATTAAGCTTCTATTTTGAGTCATTGCTAATAGTTGCGATAAGAAATTACACATTTATGTTTTAGAATAAAACAACATCTTTTCTGTAAATCGTCCTGATTATTTTTTGTTTATTGTATGGAATTTTAAAATACGAAACCCATTTTTTATGTAGAAATTATATTTATGTTGAAGTAAGAATCCTAAGTAAAAAAAAAAAAACAATATACCTCAATATAAAAATAATAAATTAAAACAATGAATTTTAGAAGACAATAAAATTGTTACAAATATTTAAAAATAATTTTAAGTTTTATTTTAAATACAACAAAGTTAGAATAAATGTGCATATAAGGTAAATATTTGAAAAATTGATGTCAGAGTTGTTCAAGCCATCCTGGTAGGGACCTATTTTTGCTGCATATGCTATTACGTGTGCAATATAATTTTGTTCATGAATAGAATGAAACAAGTGTCCCATTGGTCCTACAACAAACATATTTAATAATTAAAATTGATGCATAATTTATAATGAAAATGTTTACCTTTGGCATATACTATTACATCACTTCCGCCATGCAATCCAGTATCTTCTTGAATACCAACTTGTTGAGAATATTCATGAGAAGTGGTTTTAAATACTGTTGGGTCCTGTCTGATGACTTGGGTTCCAGCTCGTGTGTATATAGGTTTATTAGAATATCCTATTGAATATGTTAATGTTGTGTACTTGACATCATCCTTATGTGATTTGCCTGCCACGTCAAGAATATTACTACCACGATTTGGATATCCATTAATGGACAACAAGTTAGCATGGTCACTGGTTACAATTACCAATGTATCATCTAACATGTTCCATTGTTTCAGTAATTTCAAAGTTGTGTTGATTGTCTTATCGAATTCTACAGTCTCATCCATAGCTAATCTAGCCATGCTGTGATGATGTGCTACGTCAATTAAACCTCCTTCTACCTACAATTCAATAAATAAATTTAAACAATTAATTAGTATTAAATCCATTTAGTCATATCACTTAGAAATAAGCAAGTTTACAGTTTTTTTTTTTTTTACATTTTAAGTTTAAAGTAATTAAATTAGTCATTTATTCTTATTTGATTTTATACCTTAGGTCTTAGATGATATAACTGAAAATCATTCAATTTATTTTTTCGACAATAGGTTACATTAAAACTTAAATACAAAATTGTCCTTACTACTATTTAAGTGATAAAGCTGTTATTTATAATTAAGTGCTTCAAATATTGCTTAGACTATTGCGTGTTGACTAGGTAATTTTTAAATTTAGGATTCATTCTATGAAGTAGTACAAACCATTAAGAAAAATCCTTTTTCATTTTTTGATAGTATTTTCAATGCTGTTTCAGTCATCATTTCTAATGAGGGTACATCTAACATGTGTTTTAATCTATAGTACTCCATTGGCATCATCCCGTTTGTGAATACTCCTAAATAAATAATGTTAATTATGATTACAAGTTATTTTAAGTTAATAAATTATAAAGCTTATTCGGTGAAGTGCAATAGATTCAGAGGTAAATGGAAAACATTGCATTTAAGTCACTATGCCTTGATATTATTAACCTATTTTCTAAAATATGTACATCTCAAATGTTCATAATATTTATTTGCATATATATGCATATATATAATATACAATACACTCAAGGCTGGGTAAGTTAATTAATTATTTTCACTCTAAGTAAATACTGAAAAAATTGAATTTAATGTTGAAAGTTATTTCTTTTTTTTTCAACTTGCTTAAGTTACTAATTAAATAGAAAAAAAACTTAGTCAAAAATCAGTTGATTTTTTGTTTTTTTTTATTTAATTTATGAATCTTTTCCAAAACAAGTTCCACTAAAAAATATTCATAGGTACCCAAAATTATACTTGGAAAGTAGACACATTTTTCTCATGGCTGTATGAGTATTATCTTATAATAATTGGTGAAAATTTCAAGTTTTTAAAAAATTATTTTTGGAATAACGTCTTAAACACTAAAATCACTTTCATAGTTTATGACCACATTTTTACTCGATTTTTTAGCAGTATCAAATTTGGCAAATCAAAAGTTGGGATACCTACTTAATGTATCTACATCCAAGTTGATTGAAGCTGACGAGTAAACCGAAGAAAAACAACTAGAATTAGGACTATTTCTTACCAACTTCCAAAAATAATGTGGGTTATATTTGAGCGATAATTAAGCATTTTCGGCTTATATTCTGTAATATTACCTAGATTCAAATTTGTATGAGGCTTGTAAGAAAGATAATGTTATAAAGGCAGTCGTAGACTAAGTTCCGTTGTACAACGGAATGACTTGCTTAGTGCTTAAAGTACAAACTAGAACAATTAGTTGAATTTCTGATCTCTCAAGCGACTGAATGTTACTTTTGGAAGAATAAAAAGTCTATATAATATAAAACTGAAAATGTTCATAATAAAGAAAAGAAATCAATAAAAACACATCATTAGTTGGAAATACCATTGATGATAGAATAGACTAGTCTATTCTATAATCAATAATGAAACTAATACATTTTCATTTTGTAAAGTCAGGGAGATTTTTAGAAGTTTTGCTTTAAACTAAAAATAAAACAGTTTTAAAAATATTACAGTGGTAAAGACGAATTATTGTTCAAGTGCAGTGACAGCCATAAACGCTTTCGTATAACTGTCTATGAAATTTGGCCGAATCATTTTTCATTCGAATAATCATAGTTGAAAATCATTCGAATAGTTTTTTATTCGAATAATTATCTAGATACAATTTTGCCCAACACTGGATATAAGTACCTACCTATAAATTTAGGTGCCAGCTACCTATGTCATATGGTGTTATCATAGGAAAAATAAATATGTATCAACAACTAAATGATTTAAAAATTTATTTTTACCAAAGTTTTTAGAGGGGGGGTTACCAATTTGTTCCTCCTAATGGATGCTTATGGTAGTTACCTATATAACATTGTCTATTTTAGGGGTCTTCAAACTTTTCAGACTGAATGGCCACAAGAGATAGAGTGAAACAGAGGTCTTATTGGTTTTACAATGATGGTCATGTTTTTTTTTCGCGAGACACTTTTTCCAAAGGTTTCATCCAACAACTCTATAGATCGAAAATTGGACTTCGATGGTACTTGAAGGCTCATTTTTCTCTTCTTTCGATAGTTTTTCTAGGTGTGGAGAAAACTGCCAAAAAATTGAGTAAATTTGTCATAAACGAATAAACGACCCTATTTTCACTAAAATTATTTTAGTTATTTAGTCATAACTCCAAAGATAATTTCTAATATTGCTAGAAACTTGAAATTTGCATCATATGTTTATCATATATTACTATATACCAGGGACTGGTACCTTTTGGTTTTTCGGTTATAGTTCTGGTTCCGGATTTCCAGTACTCAATTTTTTTTGTTTAAAGGTTCCGGTTCTGGTTCCGATTTTTGAAAAATTCAAAATAAGGGTTACGATTAGGGTTCCGGTTTTATAGGGTTCTAAATGTAATTAAAAAAAAAAAATTTATAGTAAGACGTGTTTAATTTTTTGTTAGGTACCTATACATAAAATAGTTGTACGTGTGTTACCAATCACCAGTATCGATAATTCCATCATCATGTGTATTGTCTACGAATTAGGTATACAAAATATATACAATTTATTTTATTTTTATTTTGCATATGACATATCGGCTTAGTTATAAAATATAATGTTAGTTGAAATACAATAAGTTTGATAGAGGTACGTTAAACTATGATGATTAATTAGCAAGAAATTAAAACAATATATATATATATATATATATATATATATATATATATATATATATGCAATAACCATTCACAAGTCAATGCAAATAATCCTTAAATTGTCAAGGTATTATATAATATGCCATAATTATAAACAGATTAGGTAATACGGTACAAAAATACCAATTCATTGATGAATGAATAAATGTATATCTGAAAATAATATATACATTCCTATATACAAATAATAATTTTTATTGTTTATGCCCTAGACTCTGAGCAATAGATATGGCATACAATATAAGTAAATGAAAATACATGTAATTCGAAATAACATCCACTGCTATATCGCAATCAATGCTGGCTCAAGTTAAAAGCAAGCCAAGAAAAATACATAAGTTAAGATATTCCCTACTTTTATTATAAGATATTATAAAAGTATAAGAGTTAAACTAAAAACCAAAATTTTTTTTTTCAATATTTATTCATTATTTTTTATGAAACCCTATATTTTTCATCTTAAGTATAGATTCCGGTTCGATTCCGGTTATTTAAAAATTTAAAAATTCGGTTCCGGTTCTTAATATTTTAGGGGTTTTCGGGTTCCAGAGCCGGTTATTTTCGGTTCGGTTCCAGTCCCTGATATACTTTAAAAAAGTCTAAAAAGAAGAAATTGATTAACAATTTTTGAGCGAAGAATTGAAGTTTGAAAATGCATGGTTTTTTTAAAGTTTATCTCTATTGAAATTTTTAGTCCTTGACAGATTGTTTGAAAATTAAATTTAATCATTTTCATAGACTTAACTAACAATGCAAAAAAAAATTCTAAAATTGTGACTAAGAATTTTTTTATAAGCTTTTTCGTAAATTACTGTACAATTTTTACGGAATAGACTGTACATAAATCTATGACTTAAAATGTGTATGAAAAATTAGACCGTCCTATTATAATAAATCGAAAACCTTTGAATATAGATAAAACAATATATTTCGAATTTTTTAGTAAAAAAAATATTCTTCTTTATTCTGGAGAAAATGTTTAAACGATTTTGAAAACAAAAATCTTTAGATAATTAGAGTAAAAGAGGCTATATATATATATATATTATATATATATACATATATGAATGGTATATAATAATCGGAAACTTTTTTCAGAACTATTCAACTAATTATGTTTGTGGACCGGAAAACAGATAATCTTACAAGCAAAAAAAATGCTTGCTTAAAATTAGAACCTATGCTTTGTTTATCGTGTGCCATTTATTAAAGGTTGGTGGTTTAAAAGGGGTAAAAGACTTATGATCTGTACAGTCTAGGTGTTTGTAGGTGCCACTGGCATTCAAAGCGATTCGTTATCAAAACATTTTGATTAGGAATTATGTTGGTTTTTTTTTTCATAGTCACAATAAATGGTTCAATATTTCTAATGAAACAATCAAACAAATTATTCGTAGAAAAATAATATCAATTTATCATGTCTATTTCATAATTCAGGCAAGTAATATTCGTAGTAAATACAAAATTGACTCGGTTTAATTGAAGAAACATTAACAGAATATAAAAAAAAACACTAGAATCTTCTAGGTATAGCATACTTCTAAATGATAAATCATCTGAATACTTTTATTTTGTTTTGAGAAAATTATTGTTTGTTTGAATTTTGGTGATAATGTAATGTTCTTGAGGAGTATAGGCTTATAGCCTATAGGTAGTAAGGACTAAAGATTGAGTGTAGATACTTGTGATGGGAATAATCGAATGATTAGTAATCGAAAACAAAATTAATCGAATAATTGAATGATTAGTAAGTAGTTGAAATAAATATTTGTTTTAGGAGGGTTATGTTTTAGAAAATACATTTTTCTGTACATAAAACTCCAAACAAATGATATAATGGATACATTTTATTGATTCTGGGAGGGGTTGAACCCGGTAAATACGCTACTGCCCTTGGACAATTTGCAATTTGAAACATTTCATCAAAAAAATGTTCAATGTATATTTTTAATATTTTTTAGGCTCAGGAAGTTTTTTCGTAATTTCAGAGTTCTGAGGTCAAACAATTTGGAAACTCTTTAATAATTATATAAGTATACGGTATACGAATAATACTAATTATAACAATCCCGTAACGTAGCACTTTTTACATTTTATCAAGGTAGCACATTTTTAACGTAATTGTCGAAAACAAATTACAATTGATGTACTACGCACCAAATAATAATCGAAATAGTATGAGCACTACAATTAACAGCTGTGTGAAATAACGAGTCGGATAAACGAAAAAGGTGGACTAGAACTTGAACAAAATTAGGGATTCCTAATTAATCTTTCATGTATTATAAGAATGTTGAATTTATCTTTTTTATTAAGCCCCCATATTCCGTTTGGTGCATTCAATTAAATCAATAACAACAAAAATCACATACTCCGTACCATAGCCCATAGGCTATTCTTCACTCTTCGGACAAGATATTGATGATGAGTGTATTGGATTTAAAAAAAAAAACGATAAATTATTTCTTTAATTTTATTAAACGATTCCGAGAAAAGCTTCAAGGTAATATATACGGTTCATATATTTAACGATTATTATTACACACGCTGGTGTCACATTGTCTTCTGAAAAAAGCAGACATTTTTTTTGACGAAAGATTTAAAACATATTGTTTGTTATGATTAGATGAAGATGGTCCAATAATTATTACACACATTTTAAAGGTGAAAATTAATTCAAAATAGTCTATTCCATAAAAATTGTATGATAATTTAGCTAAAGACTTATAAAAAAATCATTCTTCAGTCACAATTTTTTTTTATATCGTTAGTTAATTATATGAATATAATCATTTAAAATTGTTAGAATTTTTTGATAAATATTAAAATTTTTATTAGAGATCAACTTAAAAAAACGAGGTATTTTTAAAGTTCTATTTTTTTCCCGAAAATTGTCAAATTAATTTTGGAGTGTATGGAAATATGTTATTAATTTAAAATGATGAATAATTTAAAGCTTACAGCAACATTACTAAATAACTAAAATGGACCTAATAAAAGTGTTTTTCATGCTAAATTTTACCGTTTGAACTCAGTTTTTTGGCAGCTTTTCCTCACGCTGAGAAACTCAATCGAGAAGTGAGAAAATAAACCCTTACGATCTTCATGAAATTCATAATCTATGAGTTGTTGGATAAAACTTTTGGACAAAGTTAGGTTTACCAAAAAGTGTTAACAGAAAGAAAGAAAAGAATCGTAAACATCGGATTAAAACCAATAAATCTTTCGCTTCATACCTACTGAATAAAAAACAAAAATTATCATCAAAGTCTTTTATAGAGCCCATTTCTCATTCACCGTTTTTTTAATTCCTTCAAATTAAAATATGGAGTGCATTGTACTCACCCAATATGTACTCTGTGTGTTCCGTATCCAACGCTCTTAAGTCACCGATGTTGCTTAAATACTGATATGACAATTGTTTGGACTCTTTATCGTCAATCCATGCTCGAACCAGATTTCTACCGTCGGTTCTCGTGCACATGTGCTTGTCCGCGATGTCTTTTGCAGTTTTCGTTGCGTTGGCGTGCAACGATCTCTTGCCACCACCCATTATCACCTGTTGACAAAACAAAAATTTCCCTTGTGGTGAACGGCTAAGGTTATTTTATTTAAGAAGCCCACTAGGCAAGAAGTTAACGGGCACATAAAACTTGTAGACCATCACTAAAGTGTCAAATTTTAATGTTTTCGGATTATTCAAAAATTATTATATAAAAATTATTTACCTATGCCTTATTATACATAAAAGTAGTAAATATATATTGCTAAAATCAAATAAATCAAATGCAACTGTATTATTAATAGAACGGTATATTATCTAAAGTAAGCAGTAAAAAGTACATAATTCATACCATAGGGTATTCTTCGCTCCTTAGACAAAATAATGAGGATAGGCGTATTGAATGTTAAAGAAAAGATAGATTGTTTTTTTAGTTAAATGATTCTGAGCTAAGCTTCAGAATTAAAATATACTGTTAATATACTTTACCATTTTTCGTCTAATTATCGGTAGATGTATTTTTTTTCAAAATTATCTTAAGTTTTTTTTTTGACATAGAAGACATAATTTTTAACTAAAAGTTTCAAAACTTATTTGTATGTCTATATTCAAAGTTTCATTATGATAGGATGGATCTATTTCTTCAAATAAATATTTCAAATTGAAAATTGACGTGAAAACAGTTTATTACGAAAAATCGTAAAATAATTTATTAAAACGCTTGTATAAAAAAATCCAGTCATGATTTTTGAAACTTTTTCAGTATCGTTAGTGAAGTGTATCAAACTTATTTTTTAGTAAGGTCATATCATTTTGAGAAGTTTTCATCAAATATTTAAAACTTTTTTAGGAATATATTTTTAAAAAAAACAAGGTATTTTCAAAGTTTTAATTTTAGCCTAAAAGTTGTCAGATTTTGTTGAAAACTTTTTTTTAACATGTAGTGATACGCCAATAATATATGGTGGAAATTTCAAGTTTCTAGCAACTTTACTTATGGAATAATGAAGAAATTACTTAAGTCGATTTAATGAAAATTTCGTTTACGGCAAATTTCAATGTTTTGCTCCATTTTAGGCTGTTTACTGTCGCCTGCAAAAACTATTAAGAAGAGAGTTTAATAAACCCTCAAAGTACCATCTACATAAAATGTTCGACCTACAGAGTTGCTGGATGAAACTTTTGGACAAAGTTAAGTTAAGAAATAATAAATAAATAATCATTAAACAATGATAACCTAACCATATATATGATCCTTTACTTCACTCAGAATCTAAAATGTACTAAAATGCTTATAAACAATTCTGAGTTATGATACTTAAATTTTTTTCAATAACATTAGTTAAGTGTACGAGTGTGATCTTATTAATTTTTTAGTCAAATATTAAAAATGGTATTGAAGTTAAACATTAAAAAAACGAGAAATTTTCAATGTGCTATTTTTAGACAAAGAGTTGTCAAATTTTTTAAAATTTCCGCAAAGTAAGTACTTATATGCCGTTAACATATGCAGGGTCAGCGCTAAGTATTTTGCCACCCTGTGCAATTATAAAATGCTGCCCCTTTCAGTAAATTGTTTAAATCCTCTCTAACTATGTAACCCTTCCATTGTAATAGCCCTTAACCTAATGACAGGTTAATAATTTTAGCAATTCAAATCTTATGTTTATTAATAAAAAAAAAAAAAAAGTGATAGTTGATATTTATAATTAATACTCGTTTACAATTCATACAACAATTAATAATAATTCATAAATATTTTCTTGCTTTTAACTTTATGAATTCGTCGACTAACTCTTTTTCTTTTAATTCTGGACCAACTTCATGTTCAATTGAGATTATGGCTAAACCACAAAGTCGTTCGTTTTTCATCTTTGAGCGTAAGTATGTTTTGGTAAGTTTCAGTTTCGAAAAACTTCTCTCGACAGATTGCCACTGATACTGGTATCGTTAGCAAAATTCGTACGGCAATGGATAGGATTGGTGCAACGCAGAGAACAGCCCGGTCCTATAAAAATGGGATCGGACCAGACCAAATATTTAAGACGATTTGTTTAACCGGACCAGACCAATTTCTAAAATATATTTTTCAACCCAGACCATTTTTTAACCAAGCTAACGATTTTTTTAAAAGCCCGGACCAGCCCAGCTCGGATTTTACATTAAAAAAAAAAACCCAACCCGGACCAAGACCGTTTTTATTTAATAATGAAAACCCGGACCAGGACCATTTTTATTTGTTAATATGAACTTGACCCATGACAAATTTGGTGATTTAGAAACTAAACACTAAACAGGATCGTCCACATAAAACAAATTAATCAAAAACAAAATAAAAATATGTCGTTCCATTGACTGATCATCAAATTAAGTATTGATCAGAATTATATATTTTACATTTTTTTTTCTAGGTTAAATCGTGTTGCCTGGAGGGGATTGCTCTCGCATTACTTCCAAACAGGTTCAACTCCCATTTCCGTTGTTACTGCTGTTGAATCTATAATCATTTTCACAAAAGATTCTTCCGATCTTAGTTCCTTTAAATACTTTGATAAAGTTTCTAAAATTACCAAAGCTAAAGATATGTCAATATTCGGTTTTTGCATTAATTTACTGATTGGATTTATATGATTAAGAATGTCATACCAAATGATAACAGAACAAATAAATTTTAACGTTTAAATGAGATTAAATAATCTATATATTGTTTATTAATAGATGTTTATTTAATGTTACAAAATGTAATAATATGTTACAGTACCAGTCAATGAGTAATAGTGAAAAATATGTATTTTTATTTATAAACGTTGACCCCCCTAAAATTCCAAAAAATTGCCACCCATAAAATTTCAAAAAATTTTGCCGCCCTGTGCGGTCGCACGGATCGCACGTGCCTTCCGCCGGCCATGAACATATGTGAAAAACTTTAAGTTTCTAGCAACACTACTTTCTGAGTTATGACTAAATAATTGAAATTGATACAGTGAAAGTGTCATTCATTGAAAATTTTATCGTTTTTACTTGGATTTTCGGCAGTTTTTCCCCACGTCTGGAAAAACTTTTGAAAAGAGATAAAAAACCTATTCTAAGTACCATTTACATGCATTCTCCGGTCTATAGAATTTTTGGATGAAACTTTTGTATCACTTTAACTACCCAAAAAAGAGTTTACAGGAAAAAAATAAAAATAAATATCATTGTAAAGCCAATTGATCCTTCGCTTCATAATCTAAAATGTATGACAAATGTTAATTATAAATTCAGTCCTTGATTTTTTTTTTTATATGTTCATATTTTATACAACTAATTATTAGTTCTGATTTTTTCGAGTACTTCTTAGATTTTTCAATACGTCTTCAATTTAAACATTTTTTAAAATATACATACATAAACTAAAAGTCTTTCGAAAATCATGTCAATTTTTAGGTATGAGAACCAATTAAGGCGTAGCCTACATTATTCTTATCTTTCATATTTCTCGTGATATTTGAAAAATATTTCCATTACAGTAACGGAAGCTAAGCACTGTTTAGACACGTTAACAAAACGTCGAATGAATTATGTTTAGGTTTACGCACATTGCACACACAATCACGTTCATTCTGATACGCACATATATTCATATATAATATGTATATCATTGTTATTTTTCGAGCAAATATTTATTTACGCGTTGTCAACCCGTTTTTACCGACCCTCAATAATTAAATGTAATATATTATCATGTAATAATAATAATAACAACAATATAAAAAAATGCAGTGTGCACGTGCAAACGATAATTTGTTTGTAGAGGTAATAAACACATCTGTACATGATTTATTTTTCGGATTACATTCGCCACACACGATTTTTCTAACCTTGATCGACTATTATTCTATAATTGTCACATTGGTAATATTATACGTGCAAGGACGTTCGACGGACGAGAAAAGGGTTAGTGAAGCGCCCCCTTGAATTTTTCGTTCTAAAACACACACACACACACACACACACACACACACACACACACACACACACACACACACACAATAAAACACAATTTCGGTAACAATATATTATAACCCGTTTCCGCGATGCAATATACGACCTTTATTAAGCAATTATTTATTTTTGTAGTTACATCGCGCAATCGATTGAGACACCAAGTCTCATGTATAGCTACCATTTTCATCGTTTTGATTTTGACGACTGTCTTGAATGTCAATTTATAACGAAGTACATATTAAGTCTCGGAAGACGCATATTATACACACTATATTAATCAGTTATTTATGTAGGAAAGTGAAAATCGTAAAAAAGTAAAATGTCAATATCGTCGCTGTGTAAAATATTCACGAAAATCCCTATCAGGATATTTTAAGTTGATGAGTTCTTACTACGGGTCAGCGTGTCGCATCAACTCAGTGTTTGACGAACACGCTCATCGGTTCCGAGAGAAGGCGTCGTGTCGTGTGTCGTTTCTGTGTCAAAACGTGCGAATCTCAGTGTTCATGAGATGAGGGACCGTGGACTCCGTTTTCGTAATGTTGAATTCCTAAACAGCCGAGACTGAAGGGTAAAATGAAGCTGATTTCGTCGAGAACAATTCAGCCGTGAATCGTCGCAGAATAACAATTATTGTCCGTCCGGAGCACCAGCTGTTATCGGTTTATGCGCGAACAGGAGGCGGCGGCAGAAACGCGATATCACAGACATAATGTGATATATTCGATTTATACACCTCTCGCATGAGCTCGTGACATTTAACAAAGGAAAATTAAACTCTCTCTTATTTAATCCCCAATGTGCTGTATTTTCAATGCCACGAATATTTATTCTAATCGTGTGCGTGACATAAAAAGCGGTTTAAGTGTTTTTTTTTCACAATTTTTTCTCTCTTAAGATATTTTTTATGTAAATGATTGGTACATGTGTCGCATATACAAAGTATGATGAAATTTATCGTTTCATGATAACCGGATGACCGGATTGTAAAAGAAATCCAAATCGTTAATTTTTAGACTCAGTACGTGGGAACATCCAGAAGCGTATTAATATTATGTACCTACTCTTATTTACATATTTTCACTTGAAACCACAGCTGTATTTTATGTCACTACAGTAATTCAACTGTAACATAATAAACAATAAAAGAGAAAAAAATGATAGAGGTACAAAAAAAAAAAAATTACTAATATTCAATTCAAAGACAAAACAAGAATTTGCTTATAAATTAATTTATGTGTTAGCTAACGGTAGGTACCAAAAGTTAATGGAGGACTTTTGTATAGAGATCCACCATACTAATGAGATTATAGACCAAAAACCAAAAATGTTCCATAAAAATTAAAGCAAATATGGTTTAGTTATAGGCTATACTACTTTAAGGATAAAAGTCGTGCATAACTGCATAAGTGTAGTAATGTCTGAAAAATCAAAAACTGTGTTAAATTCGTCACAATTGATCGTCTCGAAATAATTAATTATGACTGGTTAGAAAACTTTAAAACTTCAGGGAGACAAAAGTATATAAGTATTGTATAGACATAAAAATTTGCTTATTTTAGAGTTATTATTTTGTGTTATAGTCGTTGCTGCAAAATCGCAATAACAAGTGAAAAATTATTAATCAGTACAAAATTGGAATTACACATTATCATACTAAAAAATAATTGTATGTACTAAAATACATAATATGAGAATACATTATTGAGTTATTGGATAACGTCCCTAACTACACTTATATTTTTATAATATTGAAAAAAACTACTTTTTATAATAATTATATAATTGTTTTATAACAGTTTTATTGTAAAACATACAATCTAAGTAAGACCAAGTGGGAACAACATTATAGGTACTTAAATAATTAACTATATCTAGGTTTTCAGCAAAAACCACGAAAGTAATTATCTACTGCAAAAAAAAAAAAAAAAAAAATAGCTAAAATATAAACATTAATCAACTATAATCGGGATTCACATGTAGACGACATCTTTTAATGAAACAAAAAACTCAATTAAGGTACATAATAGTTTTATTGTTCATTGATAATTTATAACATTTACTCTTTAAAAATTTCAGCGAGTAAATAAAAAAGAAAAAACGTATTATCACTAAGTTCAGGTGACCCAAAATCAGGAAAACTCTTATTATTAAAATAAATTTTATAGTTTTGCATAATAAATCAATCGAACATTTATCGATTATTTGTTGTAGAACTGATACATGAACAATAGGTGTACATTATGTTTCAGATTTATTTGACGAATACTATAAATTTTTTGTTGTTTATTGTATTTAACTGTTAGATTCTTAGTGCAGTGAAGGATCTATTAATTTAACAATGATGTTGATTTTTTTTCTGTAAATGCTTTTTCGGGCAGTTACAATGCTCAAAAAGTTTCATTCAGCAACTTTATTAGATCGGAAATTGCATGCATATTGAACTTTAAAGGGATCATTTTTTCTCTCAATACTTTTTCTTGATGTGAAGAAAAACTGAGTGAAAACGATACAATTTGCCATGTTCAACGACGCTTTCATTAAATCGATTTTAGTTATTTAATCATAACTAGAAAATTAATTCATGTTGCTAGAAACTTGTAATTTTCACCACATATTAATGGCATATTGATACATAATTTACGGAAGTTTCAAAGAAATTTGATATTTGTTGTCAAAAAAATAAATCTTTAAAAATACCTTGTTTTGTTAAAGTATTTTCGCGAAGTACTTCTTTTTTTAAACTTAATTTTAACTCGTATATATCTCTTAAAATATTGTTTGAGTAATATTAATTTTAAATACTAAATATGAAAATCATCAAAAATGTATTTTCTTTAATGATATTATGCATGATGTAATTTAAGCAAACTGAATATTTAAAAAATCATGATGATAAAAGAGTCTTAAAATTATCGTTTTTATTATATTACACGTATACTCACACATGTATATTAATATTTAATATAATATTTAAAGAAACACACCCTAAAATTTCGTCCCGGCTCGTCTTCTATGAGCTGCCTGGCGATATCTTTGCAGGTTTTTGAATCCTTTGGCATAGGTATGTCGCATTCCCATTTCCTATTCGACGTATGGGCGTATAGGGCGGCAACCGTTGCGTCCGTTATCTTGGAGTTGGTTACGAATCCTGCAAAAACGATTGCACAAAATATTATTTATTAGCTCACGACTGAGTGTGAAATAAATACCAAAGTTACTGATGTTGTAAAATCATATAAGTAAATTCCGCCATAGTTTTTATATATCAAAGTTAAAAATGTACTAGGTGAACTATGCCCCGTTTATTACTATTCTGTACCAGATAATTGTTTTATCCGTTCAAAATGCATTATCTCTGTAAACTTTTTTTTAATTTTAAAATTTAACTCTATATTTTGCAAAAAATAAAATGTTACACTATTTTTTATTAATTAAATACGGAGTAGAGAAGCATAGGAAACAAAAATGCACTACCTCTTTTGTCGCTATTTAAAAAGCAAAAAAAAAAAATAAAAACTTTAAATGATAGTATCTTTTAAAATATTAGAAAAAGAATTATAAAATTAACCAATATATTTTGTTGACCATATTAAGTAATTGTAGAGATATTTTTAGAGAATTTTTACTTGTTTTAACTGTACGCACATATTGTCACTTTTCTTCACATGAACTCCGGAAATCAACTATTCATTTTACAAAATTTATAATTTTTATTATTTTTAAGTAATTCTCACGCTGAGATTCTAATTTTTCGACCATCGTCACTTCACGGACTATTAAATGAACTGAATTTAAAATATAAACCAATGGGCGTACTACATAATGCCACTGATGCGTTGTTGCATGTAATGATCATTATATTATCAATGATTTTGCGTGTAGGTATTATGAAAACTCTATGGTCTTGAACAAAACTAAATTTCTTTAATTATCTTTAGTTATTAAATTTATATTATAATTTCAAAGATTCTATGCAGGTGAAATTTTAAATCAATGGTAAAAAGCCGAATGCAGTTATGTAAATATTATAACTTAAACAGATTATAACATTATATCTAATATTAATATATAATTTACTTTTGATGCGTCGTTTAACTATGGCTATAATAGTAATGGTGTAGATTCTTGGAGGGGGAGTTTACT
The DNA here is from genome assembly GCA_027580255.1 of Therioaphis trifolii. Taxonomy (NCBI): domain Eukaryota; kingdom Metazoa; phylum Arthropoda; class Insecta; order Hemiptera; family Aphididae; genus Therioaphis; species Therioaphis trifolii. Next base: position 52,765,310 of record CM050404.1, read on the forward strand.
CAAGATCGACTTTTCCGTAGTTATATATTTTTGGTTGATGTTCAATTTTTCTTTTCACATGTGTTCCATACTGAAGTTTGAAATGAAAATGTATGTCTTTTAAAATGTTTTAAATCGTAAACTTGAGGAGGAGAATGAAAAAATTTAAAATTCAAACCCGAGTTTCGTCACAGTGAATGAAAATCGTTTTCCGATTTCTTCAACTATTATTAGGTATCATTGGAGTGTGTAGTTGTTGGTATAATTAGTACAACGATAAATTGTTACACACTAATAGTTATTGATGTTCAATTCGTAAATCACGAAGCAGCAGTTATTTTTCACTTATTTTGTCATGATATATACAATAGTTTATTTTATAAAAACCATTTACTACTTATTCTCCCCGCTACTTTAAACTTATATTATTTAAGCCTCTTATACTATTAAAAAATAAAAATGTAAAAGTATAAGGTATGTTCAAAAACAATAATATTTATCTTAAAATTAAATTATAACTTTAAAGCAGTATTTTTTTGTGAATATACGGTACTTGAAAAAAAAAGCCAATTAAAAACCTTTCAGGCTCAACATTTAAAATCAATTATTCTTTAAATTTTTTCGTTCACGTTGAAATTTTCGATAAACATTGATAATAACCGTTTTAAAAATCAAAATAACATTAAACAGCGACACTATATTAAGTAATACGTGTGCGTTCGATACTTTGTCATTTACATTTATGGTTGCATATTGCGAAAGCGACAACTTTAAAAAAGGTGTGGATCAACTCGAGTTAAAATCATCCTTTTTTAAATTCATAAAAAATATTGTTGAAAATGGCATAAATTCTGCAACATATTCTGAAAGAACTAAAATAATTGTAAACGAACTAGAACCTACATTAGAAAAACTGGAATACAATACCACACTTGCTATTTGTGATATGACAGCAGGTTTAGTGATAAAAAAGATGTGTAATGAAACCCCAACTTTAGTAGAAGAAATTACTTGTTCAAATTCACACTGTGAAGTAATTAATAATCGGCCTGTTGTATTTTTAATATTCCAAACATCTGATGGTAGTCTTAATGAATTACAAGTGTTTTTAGAACAGAGGTTACGTACTGTAAATTCAGTTTGTGGATACGTTTCTTCAAGTGCATCTCCTTGCACTGGAATAAAATCTACAAAATCTAAAATATCACCAATTCATATTTTAGTGGAAGTTTTATTCTGGAATAGTAAGCACGAAATATTATTTAAATTATAATTGTAAGAAAGTCAAACTTATATAATGTATTTGTATTTGTAGACGATGAAACTAATTTCAGTACTGAGGCATGTCGCATGGTCGCGGTAAAATTATGCGATTTACCACGTATTCTACTGCATGACGGTTGCACATATGAGCTGAGGGGTGCAATAAATTACCACCAAGGTAACCCTAAACTAAGGTCATCAGTTGGCCATTATAATGCGTACTGTAAACGCAGTGACAACCGGTGGTATTTAATGGATGACTTAAAACAAAAGCCCATTATAGTTTCACAAAAAACCTTGATAAATTGTGAGTATTTACTATACGTAGTATGTCCAATAAATACGCGAACTGATTATCTACAGCGGTCTATAGGTCAAAGTACGACATCATACTATTTTAAGCTCACTCTACAACTACTGATAATGCGACAGTAATCGTCCGACCGTCGAGATTATTGTACTAAAAGCACACGTGTCGTTTAAGTTTTTAGTTTTTTTTTGTATTGTCGAAATGGAAATTGACAGTTTAACCGAACAACGAATAATTATTAAATTTTTGGTGAAACTTGGGAAAACCGCACTACAAATGCATGAAATGTTAAATACTGTTTATGGAGATGATGCTCTGAAGAAAACAGCTCTTTTTAAGTGGATTAAGCGTTTCCAAGAGGGCCGTGAAGACTGCAAAAACGATACGAGACCAGGACGTCCTTCAACCACTTGTAACGACCTAAACATTGATCGTGTGCAGTCTCTAGTGCTTTCCGATCGAAGAATGACAATCCGGATGTTGGCTGATACGCTAAGTATCGGAAAATCGTCTGTGCACACAATTTTGACGGAAAATTTAGGTTTGAAAAAATTGTGTGCAAAAATTGTTCCAAAGCTGCTAACACCGGACCAAAAGTTGAGGCGAAAAGAGTGCTGCATTGACTGGAAAAATTAGGCACTTACTCCTAATTTTCTTGAAAGGGTTATCACTGGTGACGAATCATGGTTTTACGAGTATGATCTAGAACTTAAAACTCAGAGCATGGAGTGGAAGTCAAAAAATGATCCCCGAACGAAAAAATGTCGTAAAAGCCGGTCAAAAATTAAGGTCATGTTAATCGTTTTTTTTTTACTACTGTGGTATTGTGCATCATGAATATCTTCCTGAAGGACAAACTGTAAATGCTATTTTCTATGTGGAAGTTCTTAAGCGCTTACGAGATCGTGTGCGACATGTACGACCAAATTTGCTAGGAGAGGACGGGTGGATTTTCCATCACGATAATGCGCCGGCTCATTCTTCTTTGCTGGTCCGTGAGTTTTTGGCCCGAAATTCAATCACAACACTTGACCACCCCCCTATTTTCCAGATTTAGCCCCCTGAGATTTTTTTTGTTCCCAAAATGTAAAATGGTCATGAGGGGTCAGCATTGGGACGATGTGGAAACCATAAAGCGCGAAACGACAAGACAGCTGAAAAGCCTAACTTCTGAAGACTTTGAGGGATATTTTGAACAATGGAAACGAAGATGGGATAAATGCATCACTATAGACGGAGACTATTTTGAAGGGGATAAAATTGATTTATGATAAATTATAACAAATAAAAGTTTTATTTTAAAAGTTCGCGTATTTATTGGACATACTACGTACACAATTTAATACCTATGTTTTAATTTTGGTAAAAGGATTCATCAAAATGTTGTAATTTTTAAAAAGAAAAAACAAAGTTTCAGGATATTGAGTTATTTAAATTTGTTATTTGTAGTAAAAGGATTATTATTTTTATTTTATTATTATTATTTATGAACATGCTGTAATTTTTAAACAGAATAAACTAAGTTGTGATGTATAAATCAACAGTTATTTTTAAGTTTATGCTAATTAATAATTATACATATATTTTCTATGTAATTCCTATGACAGTTTACTTCAGCACTACATCGTCCAAAAATATTTAGTAAAAACAACTTTAACGTTTCGTAAGTATATGACAGCGTAAAGTATTAATACAGCATAGAGTATAATGTAGTATAATGTAGTACTGTGCAAGACTTTTAATAATCATTAAAGATGATTTACGAGTAATAAATAATATTTAGGTATTCAGTCTATTCAGATAAATATGTTTTTGCAAATCATGTTGGTCATATTATAGTGTAATGGAATGGTATAGTGTAACATGAACATGGTATAGATAGTGTATACAAATTATAATTACAAAAGTTTAAAAATGGAAATAACATGAAATACTTCAAATGCAAGAACCATGTAATTTTGTTCAGATATTTTTTTACTATAATACTAACGAAACGATTATATTTTACTTATGATCCTGGATTTTATTGTTCTATTTTGTTTTAGCAACATCTTATTTTTTTTTGGTACTATTGAAATGTTTAATTTTGAGAATCAAAATAATACAGAAATAGGCGCCTTTTTTTGTAAATCACAAAAAAAAAAGTCATATGCTGGTGAAAATTACAAAATCACGAAGAAGGGGAGTAAAATTTTCGGGGTTTGTCCTACAAATTCGTACAAATTTCGTACTAAATAAGTGTGTAGAAAAAATTGCTAAAAAAGAATTTTTTGTCTTTTGGGGGGTGCTGGGGAAATGCCGAAATTGGAAAATCGCGATTTAAATGACGAAGGGGGGGAGTAAAATTTTCGGGGTTTGTCGTACAAATTCGTACAAATTCCGTACTAAATAAGTGTGTAGAAAAAATTGCTAAAAAAGCATTTTTTGTCTTTTGGGGGGTGCTGGGGAAATGCCGAAATTGGAAAATCGCGATTTAAATGACGAAGGGGGGGAGTAAAATTTTCGGGGTTTGTCGTACAAATTCGTACAAATTCCGTACTAAATAAGTGTGTAGAAAAAATTGCTAAAAAAGCATTTTTTGTCTTTTGGGGGGTGCTGGGGAAATGCCGAAATTGGAAAATCGCGATTTAAATGACGAAGGGGGGGAGTAAAATTTTCGGGGTTTGTCGTACAAATTCGTACGAATTCCGTACTAAATAAGTGTGTAGAAAAAATTGCTAAAAAAGAATTTTTTGTCTTTTGGGGGGTGCTGGGGAAATGCCGAAATTGGAAAATCGCGATTTAAATGACGAAGGGGGGGAGTAAAATTTTCGGGGTTTGTCGTACAAATTCGTACAAATTCCGTACTAAATAAGTGTGTAGAAAAAATTGCTAAAAAAGCATTTTTCGTCTTTTGGGGGGTGCTGGAGAAACGTTTCCCCAGCACCGCCCCGATTTTTTTGGTTTTGACCCTGAACCACGGTCGTACAAATTTTTTTTTAGGTCATACAAATTCATACAAATTCCATACAAAATATCTGTGCAAAAAAAATTTTGGAATTCGAATGTGGGGGTGCTGGCGAAATGTACGTCTAAGATAAGATTCAACACTGCTTATAGTATATACAATGTATGTATTATATATGTTGATAGTATACTACAATATTATATATAATATGCTCATGTAGTTACTGTCGTAGCGTGTCTAAGGGAGGGGTGTTCAACCCCCCAGAAATTTTATATATATGCCAAAATTATTAAATAAATATATTATGAAAATTTCTACGCACACCCCTGGTTAGTGGTTACTGTAGTTACTACTAATTGCTACTAGTACTACTATATTTACAAGGTTTCAAAAATTATTTTAAATTGTCATTTTAGTTGTTAATGTATGTTAACTATAATTTATCTAGAATATATTACGTTAGATTAAATGTTACAATATTATAATTTTTCATATTCATTTGATATTATATTTTTTTATTTTATAATCTAAATATTTTTAATTTTACACTGTGTGTTTTATTATATTAGACTATTTCTTCTAAATACTTTGTTTATTTGGGTGTAACCGTGTTTATATCAAAATCATAAATATATTGAAACATTTTCAGATAATATTTGAAATATCAAATATGTGATAGGTATAATTTTATATAATAATTATGACTGTGGCATAGGTAGTTTATTTTTTCCCGGGAATTTAATTTTAGAGACCAATCAATAATATAAGCTATGTTGTGTGATTTGTAATAAACGATTATTGAATAGAAATACTTCAATAGCTACAAATGTTCATTGAAAATAATACAAAAGGCCACATAATATTACCTAGATCCTGTAGGCATACGTACATAAAACGTTTCTATTACAAATTGTGAAACTTAGTCGGTAGTCCATATCATATTAGATAAATTATTCTAATTTAATGAATATTTAATTAATCAACTTTCATTAGGTATATTTATTTATTGCATTAGTTTACATGAAAATCTTTGCAAATTTATGCAGTGTGCGTGTGCCCGTGTGCGTGGACAGTGATAGTCACCGCCACCGCTACCGCTACCGCCGCAGTGTGCGCGGGCTAGCGATATCCGTTATCGCCACCGCCACCGCTACCGCCACCGCCACCGCCACCGCGGCAGTGTGCGCGGACCTTAACAAGTGATTGCGCTGAATGCAATAATCTTAAGTACATTACCTACTCCTATCAGCTCATTAATTAACAATTATAACATAATGTGATATATTAACTGTCGTCATATCAGTGGGTGCAAATATTCCCGATATTAATCATTAATTATTACAATACCAAAATTTTCTACTTTTGGCCAGCTAGAACTCGTATTCCTCCCACTGTGCGACGTTTATATAAACAAGTTTTATATTTTCATCCAGTATAAAATGTATATTAATATATATATATATACGTTAAACATTACGAGTATAACCATTATACCACTATAAGTATATAATACACTATCTAGAAATTCGCTAGGATCAACAGGTGTAAAATAGTGGTACCGATTTATTGGTTCCGGTTTATTAACGCGGTGCGAAATGTTTTACACCGGTTTAGTTAGAAATTCGTGGTACGGATTGGTTTGTCCCCACTCCCCACTATTTAAAAATATTTCCTTATCGTACAATTGATATGAATATAAAATATCTCCCTCGTTTTTTTTTTTTTAAATTATTATTTTTGAGTACCTAAATACGTTTTGGTCTATGTTGTTTTTATAACTACTTGAAATTTAGTTCTTAATAATTGTTGTTAATTTAGTTTTAAACGATTAAAAATGGATAGCAATAATCTCAAATTAAGGTTATTTAAGGATTTTTTTTTGAGTAGAAGTCGAATTACGAATTATGTTATACCAGGATTTCCTACACGTGAAAGTAATATTTTTAATGTAAATTGTAATATTTATTAACACATTTCTTTGGTAATTGTTATTATTTAATAGACTTAGTTGAACATTTGCAAGAATCTATTCCTTTTGATGATGCTGAGGAAATTTTATTTCTAGCTAATATAGAGAATGAAAATTATAAAAAGACAAAAATAAAGATCAGGGACTTTGTAGAACTTTTTGTTCCTAAATTTACAGATCGTGAATTTAAATCACATTTTCGTATGAACAGAGAAAGCATTGAGGTTTGTCATAATATTTACTCCATGTAACATCTGTTGAATTCTAAAAATCGTGAAAAATCATCTATTATAGGTTGTTATGGCGTATATAGGCCCTCATTTAGCTAAAGAATCCATACAAATAAATATTGAAAAACAAATTTTAATATTTGTATGGTACATGGCAAATTGTGAAACACACCGGTGAGAATATATTATACAAACTACCTATTAGTCAGAATACTGGTGGACAGTGGCGGACTGGCCCGGGGTGCTAAAGTGCGATCGTACCCCGGGCACATAGAAAAACAAAAAAGGTTTTTAATATTGAAAATAATTACTTTATCATTATTTGCCACTATCACATTTTATTCTTATTATTAATTTGAATTTATTATCAAAACATAATATTAGAATAAATAATACAAAAGAATACATTTTAAATGATTAACATAGACATAAGTACATAACCAACTATTGAATTCGTATTTCGTAGGTATATCATTTTGAGAATTTAAGATTTTTAGCTGACAAAGTTAACCTTAAGTATGAAGATTTACAAGAAGAACTTTGTCATTTTGCACGTTCTTATAAAACTATTATAAAATCCTCAAAAGCACTTTATGAAAATGTATCCGACTATAAAGATGACTTAATAATAAATGAACCAGTAAATAGTGAACAAATCGAAGATGAAAGTAGTGATGACAATAATGGCGATGATAAATCTTTCGACTTTTCTAAATCTAAAATTAAAAAAAATGATTGCGAAGAATGCATACCATGCGTTTTTAAATTTTAACAAAAATATAATTTGCATTCAGCGGCGTATTCAAATTTTTATATATTATATAAATATATATTAATTCTGGCATGCACACAAACAAATTGTGAAAGGGCATTTTCCAAGTTGAAAATTATAAAAAACAGATTACGTTCAACAATGGAACAAGATTTATTAAACGCCCAACTTCTTCTATTTATAGAAAACGATTATTTGCCTGATACAGAAAGTATAATTGATAAAATTTCAGAAAGTTCTACAACATTTTCAAAATTATTACATTTTTAAAAATTATACATTTTATATACACAAATATAAATATTAATTAATATAAAATACAAATATAATTATTAATTGTTTTCAAAAGATAAAAATGTAACTATTATAAAAAAAATTAAATTTATTTTACACTATTAAGATTAAGTTTATACAGTCGTATTGTTTAAAAACTGAAATTCTTCTTATTTAAGAAAATAAGTATGTACTATAATGAATACATTAAAAAAATTGACTGAGAATAAAATAGAAAGTGCATTATATGTTTTTTTATTTTATAGAATGTTGATAGGGCCCTAAAAATGTTTTTGCACCCCGGACTTTTTTATTCCAGTCCGCCACTGCTGGTGGAGCTGTGAATTTATAGGAAATACATTTTGTTTCACATGTCTTATAACACAGCTTTTTTTGTGTAAAAATAATTGTACATGACACAGTTCCCCTCTCAATATACCATTTGTGAAGGTTGTTTTATTCACAGCTCTCTTTGTTATTTTCTAAATTAATTTAATATTACATTTCCTTTGAAAATGAATTAAATTCTGGTATTTACATAATTTTTAGTCAAATTGCTAATCGTTTCAACATTGCTGAAAGTACAAGTCATACAATTATTTCTAACTGTGTGTTGGCTATGAATAATGTAGCTGGAAATATTATTGTATGGCCTATCGGAGAAGTTGCAGCCCGAAATATTCATAAATTTAATACCTTACGGGGAATAAATTCATTTCCAAATGTATTTGGGTGCATTGATGGACGCCATATAACTACATCACTATCATCTAAACCATCCATAACTAAAAAATAGCATTAAAACTAAACTATCATAATGTAAAACCAATTTCAGACAATAATGCTGGCCAACAGGCAACACTAGATATGAACATGCTGACACTTAATTCTTGGGTAAGTTGTTTACATTAAACTGTAATATTGAAACCTTTCTACACCAAATTGAATAAAAAATAATATTATTATTAAATTTATAAAATACTGGATCAGGATAAATAAAAGTCATTGATTATATTCTATGATCAATGCTTTAGGTACAGGCTTCAGATCAAATAAATAATTTTACATATTAATAAGTAATATTGCTGTTTAATATCACATAAATACAATTTATACCTTGAATGTAACAGTCCAAGTTATCTTCCATATTATCTAAATATGCCATAGTTAATTTAAATACCTACTATACATAACACAAAACCAAAATAATATTTACTAGAAAACTATAAAATTAAAAATACTATTAAGTGTATTATGTTGCAATAGGCAGTAACAAAATTAAAAACAATCACAATCTAGACCAACAATTACCTAATAGTTTTCAGTACACTTGACTTTGAACACTTCAAAATTCAAATTTTCAACATCCAAAATTGAGGCGTGATAACATAAATGTGATAGTGTCATATAATTAGGGGAAATATTAAAAAATTAGGTAGGGATAAATCGGAATCAGAATAATTCGACCACCTCGTTTGTTGGTCGAAAAATAATAAACCGGTGTGTCTCATTTGTAAATCGGTTTAGTCCAGCGAATTTCCAAAAACCACACCGGTTTATTTTTTAAGGGGAAATCTACACCGGTTTATCCTAGCGAATTTCTAGTATATATTGTGTAACATTTAATACATAGTATACGTAATTATATTGCCCTTGATTAGCAAATTGAAATGTAAATCTATATATTCGCTTATTTAATATAGAGGTAATATAAAAATATAATCATATTTGTTTTAATGCTGAAATATGATAAATGCTATGAATAACTAACACGTCTATATATTTTATTATTTTCTGTAGCCTGTAACTGTTGTATTCAATCACTATCTTTACCACTTACTGCCATTTATTATCGATGTTAAATTGCCCTGTTGGGTGTTAAATTTTAATTATAATAAATAAATAAAAAACATTGTTACGTGTTGAGTAAGGGTTTTCGTAATTTTCAAATTTAAAATTTATTTATTCATTAACGAGGAACCGTTAATCTTTTAATGTCTATAATGGGTAAACGGATATGGTGACGTATAATTTTGTATTATTATAGAGGCTTTTGATAAATAGAAATTAAACATAAAAGATTGAATATTTTTGAATTTTGAATTTTATAGCAGATACTGTATTTTAAGACTGCTATCCCGTTAATCTATTCCATAATTCTGGGATTTGAAATTTTCTAGTGCCTACATATTTTGAAATAAATAAATAATTCATTAACCATAAAATTTTATAGAAAATTGTGGTTATATTTCAAATCGTTTATGGCGCAGTAATCAATTTATCAAACATCAATAAAATTATCCGAGAAAGTTTCTAGTATCAATGGGTAAATAAGTTTATTTTCTATTACATCTATAATAAGCTAATTAGATAATTATAATAAATTGAATACGATGAATTAGCGATTAATTCCACGGCATACTTAGCACAAATAAGTAACGAATATTTATTTTTGATGTGTGACAAGAATAGCTTATTTAAAATGTAAATTGTATAAAAAATTCGAAGCTATATGTACTTTATAGTTTATCAACACAATTTCATTTGTTGTCAACTACTTCTTTCTTCAGTAATTTAAATTATAAACGAAAGTTCTTGGTATATATATATATTAAAGGTAGGTAAATAATTATATTTAAATAAATCTATCATACTTTTATTTTTATTTATCATTTTAAGTTTTGAAAATGAAGGTAGCTGCTTATTATTTAAAAATCATAGATTGCTTTAAGCACCATCACGTTTACTCAAATCGTTCTCACTCATAATTTTATGTTTCTAAAGTGAGTATATTAGTATACATTTGACGGTCACTTTTTAATTATCAATATTAATAATACTACGCTTTTTAGTCTTATGCATTATACAACTTGTATACATACAAACTATGCACGCGTACATTTTCACGTACGTACCTACTGTTTACATAGCGTATGCGCTTAGCCCAATCATTTTTATCGAATATAAACATATTACCGGTATATTTCCCGGCCTTTTGCGCCCACGTAGCTAATGACTCGAGTCCCATTCTTTCTGAGGTGTCATTACTACTACAATAAGACGTGTCATCGAGATTATGTCTTGCGTCCAGACCAATAGTCTTCTGATTGACCTTAACACCGGTGAACATTGCAGTAGCCGCGCTTGCGGAGTCTGGTACTTGTTTGTTCACTGAATACGTCTGAAATGCAAATTACAGTTGACCCTTTGAATCTAATTACTCCAAGATGACTATAGTGTATAACATATTATTTATATTTTATATACGTATTTCGTCAGTAATAAATCGACTATGATATTTCTATGTTTAGTAATAGGTAAACCTGTTGAGTATTACTTAAGAGTGGAGTTTTGATTTTCCGGACGACGGGGATAAGAAATGTTAACGTTTTGGGATCTGTTGAATTTATGAGTAAATTTGTAGTGGCATTAGCATATAAATTCATATTTTACGATCAGAGAATTATATTTCAACATACTAAAAATAAAAGAGGATATTCTTAAGTTTTCTTACATGGTAAAATATGTAATAATTAATGTTTACACTTACGAAAATTATAAATAATAATTCGTTAAATACTAACAGAATTGACTATTAATGTATTAATATTAAAAAATTAGGAGCTATTTTGTGATTTGATTTATTGGTATTTTAAGATTATATTTTTAAGATTTGATATTTGATATTTTAATTGAAAATTATATTACTGTAAAGAGCAAATCACAAATTAAAATTTTTTTTTTAAGAATATTTAGGGAAAATTTAAAGGTAGGTATTTTTATATGAAATGAGTATCTATAAAATACATTTCAAGGAAATTTAAATCCTACCAAATTATCAAATTATAAAATGTATATTTATGAGTTATGATATGTTATTCTATTCGATTAATCTATAAGAGTATATTTCATCCTAGATCATTTAATTATGTAAGTGGTTCTATGTCACTTTATCATGAAATGTAATAAAAACAACTTTTTATCGTAAATACTTATTTCAATTTTAATTATTTGTCTTTCAATGATAATAAATATAAAATACCAAATTTTTATATCAGTTAAGTGTCTTTTACCAGTCTTTCAATTGTATATAAGTGATAAAAAAATTTGCTCACGTTCATTCATAATAAATTTCATATTAAAATACATGTATAAAAATCTAGATGAAAAACTAAAACACATAATTGCAATTATTTTGAATAAATTAATTATTATTATTATTTTTTTTTTAATATGACTTTATTTTGAAATATTACAATCTATACAGCGGTGTACAATAAGTAATAATTATGCCAATTATGATGAAAAGAAAGATTAGTTATTACTTATTAGGCATCTAGTTCTTACTATGTATTACATAGCCAGATTAAAAAAATTAAAAATAAACTAAAACGATTATTTTTTTTTACAATTTTGGCAATATACACTGAAATATCCATTAAAACCGATTGCTTACAAAGGAAGCATGAAAGGACAAGGCCCGTTCCACTAAAAAATTCCTGGTAAAATTTTGATTGCAGCTTAAATAAATATATTTTTAATATTACGATTGGCTTAAAAACCAGATAAATTATTCATAATTTTATACTTGTATTACATAATATTTAAACAGAAAAAAAATCATCGAAAACTGAAAATATAAGTACGTACATTCTATATTATAATTATATATTATACTACCAGTGGCGATCTAAAGATTTTTTGATGGGGGAGGATATGAAAATGTATTTCGAATTAGGCTGTGGGCCGTGGGGCCTATGACACCACACTTCCTTCCACATTTTAATGTAGGTACCTATATACTAAGTACCTCTATGAATGCATTGAACTTAGGTTGTTTATTAACATGTGACAACAGTTGTCGTAATTATAGTATATACGCAAATGATTATCGGTTTATAAAAATAGCACCGTCTAATGTCTATCTATACCATTAAGTATATTTTTCTAAATCTATACACCGATCTTTATAGATACAAATGATAACGATTCATTTAATTATTTATTGATTAAAATTTATTATTTATACAAAATACTTTAAAAAAAAAAAAAATATCATTTTACCACAAAAATGCCTCCATCAGTACTTATATTTTGAACTAAAACAATTGCATTGGGAGATCTATCTCCCCCCCCCCGTGAGAAGGTCCATTTATACAACCTATTATAACCATATTTTATAATTATATTTTCATTAATTTATATTTATCTGATTATTTTAGTTAGGCATACATTTTATTTGATAATTAGGTATAAAGTCAGAAAACAAAAGCATTGATTTTTAAGTATAATATAATTAGATTTATTAGTTAAGTTTAGTATAAACTCTGGTATAAGGCATAAGCATATTCAGAGGCGTTGTCAGAAAGGGTTCAAAGATTTTACTCCTCTGATCTTTTTTGGATTCTGATGTCACTGATATTTATTTTTTTTTTTGTATTTATGAACATACAAATTTATCCAAAAATCTGTAAATGATTAGTGGATCAAAAATATCTAACTATTAGGTACTAAAATCACTAATTAGATTTCTCAGTAGGTTTTCTACTAATCGATAAATGATAATGAATAAGTGCCAAAAAAGTAAAAAAAAAAATAGTTACTTAAATAATTAGTTTTGATTTTTTTTTCAAGTTCAACTAGCTTTACCAATATGGTTTTAAGGATTTTATAGATTAAAAGTTAACATTATAAAAATCTATATTGTTTGAAGTACATTTGTTCATTTTTGTGAATTAGCTAGGCATTTGTATTTATTTTGAGATATAAGTTCTGAAGTTATAACTAGATTAAATAAATTTTGAAAACCATTGACTTATGATTTAGGCGATGGAGTGATGTTAATGAGAAAGTATCTTCAAGTAGTTAAAATCATTATAAACTGTTGATTTTTTAATTTATAAACTTTAAAAGATCCTAAGACATTTCAATAAACCAGTTTCGTATATATTTTTGGAGAGAAGTATGCAGGAGCATTACATTAGAGTCATTAGACTATAATCTAAAATATCTAAACTAAAAGATAATTATTTTATTACGGAACATTATAATTAGTTTTCAAGTCAATTCTAAGATTTCAAGGAGAGAGACAGTACTGGCTGGTGTAATGGTCCTAATAATTAAACACATAAACATTGGTACGGTATTATGGTTTCAGTACGAAGAAGGATAAATGCTTATGAACGAAAATTAGTGTTTATTTAATAGGTATCTAAAAAAGATACATGTTTCTAATTGAATCAGTGATAATTAATATATTAGGTACACAGATTTTATATTTAATTTTTGACTGACCTGTTTATGTGACTTTGAACATCAAAGTTATTTGTTAAGATAAATATTATAAAGTCATTTTTAATGGCGTATAATTATGGTCATATTACAACATAACATTGATATTTAACATGTTATGTATCAAGTTGATACTATCAACATATTTATATATTTAGATATTGACTAATGTCGAAAACCAACGAAGTTGCAGTACAAATTTTAAACGTGAAAAACCTTGAATTTTGTTTTTACTGATTTGTTTTACTATTGACGAATTGATTTCTCAAATCATAAATAATCACGAATGATATTACCGTTTATCATTGAAATAAGTCATTTTTTGTGCATGTAAGTACTTATATTAAACAGTGCCGGATTTAACCATTGTGCCGCCTTAAGCACACAATAAATTACCGCCTTTTAATATAAATATTTTTCTAGTCTAAAAAATGTTATTAAATCGTACAATTATTGTTTTTTTCTTTATTACTTAAAATTTTAATGATGAAAAATAAAAATATACAGCTGTTATAAAAATGCATACATATACATTCATATAAAAAATTTAATTATAAAAAATATGATATAAAATATAATGATAAAAAACACGGTAGTAATGAATACTTAAATAGTTAATTATTGTATTCAAAATTAAATAGTTAATTTCTAGTACTCATTTATGCGCGACTTTTGAGTCGCAAAATCATCTATTATGGCATCGAAGTCCATTTTGTTGTAATAATAGAACATGCCACAATATGAGCTCTCGTTCTTTATTGCGGAGTCGGTAAATTGCGTCCCTATAAGTACGGTCATGGTCATATACTATGTGAATTGCGGCCCGCGTACTTTTAAAACATACGTAAATTGCGGCCCGTGTACTTTTAAAACATACGTAAATTGCGGCCCAAGTATTTTTAAAACATACGTAAATTGCGTCCCGGGAACTTACGAAAAAAAAAGAACTTTGCTTCCTTTCAGTCTCCTATTGACACAACCAGACACAGAACAAGAAACCACCATGATGTTGAATTACTTGAATTGCACTTTATAGTTTATAGTTTATAAATTATAATCGAAAAATTGTGTTTCAATCCGAATCCATATAAAAAGATAACTGATATATAAAACAACATTTTTATATTATATCTTTGGTTTCAATCACAGAAAAATTATTTCATGGAATAATATAAAATTTCATGGAATAATATAAAATGTCATGGATTAATCAATCATATTTTGCCCTGTTCGCATATGGATTCTAGACTTCAATTTTATTCGTTGAGTCGGCTATCTAGTTGTTTTATATATCTGTGGTTGCTCTACAGTTAACAGTATTTTTTTTCAATCTAATAAAAATGGACGTTATGAAAAGTGAAAGGAATAAAACGTTGAAAATAGTTGATGGTTTCAAATTTCTGAACAATGATATTCAACGTTGGTGTTGCACAGTTAAAACGTGTAAGTATTTTTTGAAATTTGATGATAATAATATTTGTATAGATAGTTTTAAGTCTGTTATAGTTATAGTCCTAAGTCTGAAAAATGGGAAGGAAAATATTGGTTTTGTGGAAAACAGGTTTAGACGTAATTTACATATTAATAAGAAATAGTTAGATAGGCATATGTACAAAAATATACCCGGGCCGCAATTAACATAAAAAATTTGAAATGGGACGCAATTTACAGAGACCGCCTCTATTGCATTGACTAATTACTGGGTTTTTTTTTGGTGATTAGGTACAGAGATAAACACATAATTGTCAACCCATGTTATATAAATAACTTATTTTAAAGTTTTTAAAGTTTACTAAAATAGTAAAAATTTAATATTAAAAATTATTTGCCACCCTTGAGAAATTGCCGCCCTAAGCACTAGCTTATAGTGTTTACTGGTAAATACGACACTAATATTAAATCATAAATGATTGAGATTGTGTGTATAATATTGTATGGTAACTTTTGTAAAAACTTCAACGAGATATTGAAAAAATAAATAAATACACGCAGTATTTTGTTTGAAAATAAATTGCACATCACATAACATTGAAACTTCAGATATTTTTAAACATAATATTTAATCTAGCCGCTAGCGTGAACAATTTTTAGTTTTTAAAATAATATTAAAAAATACATTATAATTGGTATTCATTTTTTTTTCAATTTGTAATATTGGTTATTTTATTGAAAATAAGGTAATAAGCTGACTAAAAATTAAAATAATCACGTTATTTTTTGACAGTGATAAATAAAATTTCGTCTTTATTCACGCGAATCGTGTGTCCAAGAACATAATTTTTGGTTATTAACATTTTAAACAAATATAAATTTTAAAGTGATAACTGTATAGGTATGCGCCATTTTTTTTTTTTTTAAAGTTAATGTTCATTAGAACAAAATAGTTTTGTAGCTTTGTTTGTAAGTAATATTAAATTTGTTTTCTTAAATTTTTTATCATGATTTATTTAAATTTTATAAAGGGGAACTTAACATGTTTTTCGTGAACTAGGATAATATTTGAGCTCTGTTACGATAAAACTCTAAAATTTTCAGATAACTCTTAAAATTAAAATAAGAATTTCCTGTACATTTTTTGGATGTTAGAATATTTAAGTGTAAAAATTTCACAGCGTGTTATCAGTAAATAGTATTCGATTACAATATGTTTTGTGATGTATACGATTTGTAAGATTAGTTTGTAGGGTGATCTTATTTAGCTGTGGCTTGTGAGTTGCCTTTACGTTGTAATGAGCATGTGGCTGGTCTTGAATCAACTCATAAAACATCAATTCTTTTCTTTGTTAATTTTATTGGTTTTTACCTTAATAAAGTTGTTTAGAAAGTTAGATGTGAACTTTGATTTCACTAAGTTTATTGTAATTGATGTTTCTCCAGTAATTTTGTCATTCCAAATTCGAACGAACTTGTTTTCATTTAGTAGATAACGACCAAGTGGCCAAATTCTAAATTTGTATTGTTTTTTGCTTGTTTAGCTTTTTTTTATCAGCTATTCTTAATTGCCTTTCATATTGAAGCGTTCAGGAACTCATGTATAGTTCGATAATCACATTTGTATGCATTTTGATGATTGGCTGTGATACATTGGCTGTGATACAATGCAATTTGAATAAATAATAGTTTTAGACTTTGTTAAAGGTTGTATTCAATTTTCACTTTAAGCTATGTGTCAAATAACTCTAGAAAATGTACGTATATTATCTCTATGCTTACATAATTTTTTTATAGAACTCGGTGTAATCAGTTTATAGATCAGTTAGAATCAGTTCATTATTGATTAGCTAAAATTGATTTTTTTTTTTTTTTGTGAACTTACAACCCGCTGTTTGATTAATTACGGAAGTCTCGACAGCTAGTGCGCGTCATTGACATTGTTGAAGCAAAACATTTATCTGATATGTCATGGAATATTATATTAATTAATTAGATACGATTTCATAGTTAATACTGTATAAAGCATACATTAAAAGAATTGACACAAAGTCACAGTGTTGTATTTAATAATTTTTTCATGAGTGTGTAGATGCGATGGTAATTAATTGTTGTACTTTAAAGCTGTACTCTAATGGTGTACTCACTTTAAGTAGGCCCACGTGTGGGAACTTTTCGAAAGTCAAACGTCCGCTCTCACCGTGCTTGTAAATTCTGGTGGCCGTCACCGTATTGGGGCCCATCCCGTCGGCGATAAATACAATTACGTTTTTTGCAGTTTTGGTGTTGACAGCCACGTTCAAAGCCTCGTGCAACTCGAACTTGCCCACTGACTTCCAAAACGTCTCATCTGTTAGTATACACAAATAGAACTTCATTTTTATACAATTTCCGTGTTATTATTTTTAATTCTTATATTATTTAAAACATCATAAACTATCTTATTGATAACTCTCGGTTGTTTCTTTTGGGTATTTAATGTTTAGATTCTGAGTGAAGCGAAGGATCCACTGGTTTTACAACGATTTTTATTTTTATTGTATTATTATTTTTCTGTTATTACTTTTTGGTTCATTTATCTCTGTTAAAAAGTTGCATCCGACAATGCAATAGATTAGAAATCGTATGTATATGTAGATTAGGGTGGGCCGAAAAAAATGATTTTTTTATTTCAAAATTGCAATAGTGCGGCAAAGTTGCAGATTGGTATCCTAAAAAAGGAAAAAATAATTTAAAAAATCTAAGATGATTTCTTCAGTTCGCGCATTGGAATTAAAGTTTGAAATAACAGTCAAAATTTAAAAAAATGTACAACTTCAAAAAAATTATAAAATTAATATTTTGAAAATTTATTATTAATTAAAATAACAGTACTAATTATTTTTTAAGTATTCTCGGAAAGTTGTGGTATTATTTTAAATTGTTTGCAATTGAATTACGGTATTAATGATCTTAAAAGCAACGTTGTCCTTATCAAACCGTCTCTATTTTTTTCTCCGCATACTTCTGTAGATGACTCTGTGACCAGCTTTACGATTCTTTCTACGCTTTGAGTCTGACATGGAAAGTTAATAAAATCAAACTCTGGTATTACTTTTGTAATAAGAAGCTCTTTTAGACTCTCTGTTGAAACATTTTCCATCATTGGAGGATATGATAGTTTACAGTTGTTCCAATCAAAATTCAGTGTAGTCTGAAGCTTTTAAGTTAATGATTGGGGGTAGAAAATTTCTCACCGATTTTACTTTAGGTGTCTGCATTCTAGATTTTAGTAATCTTAGGTAAGCTAGCTCCCTTAAGTGGACTTTCTCATCTACTGCCATTACTAATAACATGTTTTCGGGGTGACAAAAAAAACATTCCTCTATATCACAGAATCAATTATTTGACGCAAATTGTCGGGCATCTGTCGTGTCGTTTGAATAACTTTGAATATATGAGTTGGTCCATACTTCACCTAATGATTTCTCTTAATATCAAACCATACTGGAGCGTACGTGTTCATAATGTAGCTGGTCAGCGTCTTAAGCTCATAGGAAGGATTAACTTCAGAAATGTATAGTCTTAAGACTCTATTTGCACATGTTAACCACCTAGAATGATTGAGAGGACCTGGATCTTTTACAGCGAGGTCAGGCGTACATTCATCTGTCTTAACAACATTGTAAATATCAAGTAAGTACTGTTAGTCCTTGCTCAAATCAGTTTTTGTTATACTGATATCTTCACCATTAACTATTTCAAAATCAGCAACTGGGATCTTTTCGCAATAAGCCAACTGCTTGCCAATTTTCCCGAAAAAACATGTTGGTCCGGTTGTTTCACCATCTAAATGTTTAAACAAATGTCTATAAGGAAGTTCGTTAAAATGCAGTAAGCATATAAACCACTGCAAAGGACGGCCCATTCTAACTTCAATATTACGGATAACACCGTTTTTCCATTCCAGTGTTTGTCGCTGTCCCATCACAACCAATAGCAATGAATTGTTCAGAGTCTAAATTTTTGTTATCTAAATAGCACATAATGATCTTAGCTATTTCGCTTCCATTTCCACTTTTTGGTGTCAAATGCCCCATGTACTGTCCACCAGGCTCTTGGACCAAACTGATATGTTCTTCTTTCTTCAATTTTCGATACATTTTGTTCCCATTTTTCTTTTGAAAAATGTATTGTTTTTTCGACCCTCAAAATATACTCCTTATATCTTTGTATTTGAACCTTTTGTTTGTTAATAGTCTCGAATTTTAATTTTTTCTCTTCTGACCTTATTCTTGTCTATCACTAGTGAACGATGTCCTTTATTTACCAAGCCAACAACTTGTAAAACGCAGGAAGCAATAGCAGCTGTAGCTCTATCAGATAATCCATATCTATCGCTTATTAAGGCAGTAGCAGGATTTGAGATGTTGACACTAAATTGATACACTTTTTTTCATTGTTCTCGATTTGAATTTTTGAGCAGTATTTATCGGAGTATAACTGACGTTCGTATTTGGTAGTACAATCTGGTTTTTCTCTTGTATTTGTTTCCTTTGATCTCTTTTCATTATCTTTCTAGTTTCGGCCGCATCCAAACTACCTATACATTTCAAACGACTAGTTCGCTGGTCGTACATAGACTCTCTCTCAATTTTGGGTATTTTTTTTTCTTTTTCACAGATAGAAAAACACACCAGCGCCCGCTCGACTCTGACAACGTTCGGTTATTTTGATCTAATTTTTTACTCACACACGAACTGAAAATACAATGGATATATTATCTAAAATATTTAATGTTAATACTTAGCTGTGTACTGTTATTTAACGACCAATACATTTTTAAATATTGATTTAAAATTTTTAATAAAGTTTTTCAAATTTTCAGATTTTGACTGTTCTTTCAAACTTTAAGTCCAATGCGCGAACTAAGAAAATCAACTTAGATTTTTTTAATTATTTTTCCCTTATTTAGGATACCAAACTGCAACTTTACCGCACTATTGCAATCACGAAATACTAAAATCATTTTTTTCGACCCACCCTAATGTAGATGGTGCTTTGAGCAGTGGATATTTTAACTAACACACTTTTTGTTGCCTAGTAGATGTTATGTTTAATAACTGAGCGACGATGATTTTTCACTAGATTGACGATATTGATGTTTGCGAATTATGATGGTAATATTAGTACTTAGTAGTAGATCAGGTTTGTATATTAAACTCTGAAATTTCCCTTTTTTTTTCCTTAAACTTATGTTAACTTTTATTATGATGTATAAAATTTATTTAATGTCACCCAGTGGAAATTCCTTAAAATATCCACTGGCTTTGAGGGTTCATTTTACTCTGTTTTAAATAGTTTTTTCAAGCGTAAGGAAAAACTGCCGAGACACCGATTAAATACGGTAAAATTTACTGTAAATGAGGCTTTTATTAAATCGATTTTAATTATTTAGTCATAACTCCAAAAGTAATGCAACTGTAAACTTATAATTATTACCATTTATCAATTTTTAATGATTGGCTGAAATCTGAAAAATTTTTTGGTTGTTATTGTAGAATTAAAAATTAATTAAATGGAACACTCGGGATATTTCCTAATATGAAAAATCGCCAGTATCCATTGATATGATTAAGTAACAAGAATTAATTTTTATTATATTATTATTTGTTTCTTTAATTGCATATATTATTCACTGATACAACTATTATTTTTATTTGACTGTTATTTATAATTAATATATTATACATAATAATAATAATAAGAAGAAAAAATATTGAAGATATGCTATACTATAACAGATTATAATTCCTTATTTGTATTACACTTATGCCTTTTAAATAATATTATTATAATTTATATCTCACGAATCTTATAATTTCAAGGAAGTATAATATATGAAATAATAGTGACAGATGAATATTTTATTTGGAAACTGCTATTAATATTATAGAAATTTTAATATTTTTCTTTATCAACCAAAATTTGTAAAGTTTATTGAAGATTATTTATACTAGAATGACCATAATATGTTAACAAAGGTATATATAACGTACATATTTATTTATGTGATTATAATATTTGGTTGATATAAATTGTTAAACAGTTTTCAGTTATATTTCGTTTATCCAGAAACCGAAACTATCGTTTTTTTTTTTTGTATGGGTTTTAACAGTTTTATACTTGTTGAGCCATATCTTTAAATGACACTAGTTCTAAAAATTTAAAATAATAAATTAGTTAATAATTGTCTTAAATTTTCATCAAATCAAATAAATTTAGGAAATGGTTTCTTATGTTGATTAAAATGAATAGTGTTTGCGCTTAAATTAAAATGGAAAGTAGGGCCGCGGTGTTATCGCTTTTCACGACCGCGGTCTAATTATGCCTTTGCTGATATCGCCACCACACACACGCACACATTAGATATAAGTTTATGTTAATCACTGTGAATTATATAACCGTTATATAATATTTAAATTATTTATAAAGGGCCGACGGACGATGCCCATCGCCGTACAGTCAACATTTTTATCTTGTCTATCTCCAATCGCCGTAACGAGTAGGCCTCTTGAGTTTTTATAGTTTTTTGTTATTGTTATTTTTTAGTATTATTGTTAAGCGTGCGCTAATCGCCTTGTTATATTATTATTATTATTATTATTATTATACGTGCACGAATTGCCGTATTATTATTATTATTATTATACGTGCACGAATTGCCGTATTATTATTATTATTATATTCTATATTATTTTACGTGTGCGCTAATCGCCACGAAATTTGTGAGTTGTAGTAATCTTTTGTGTGTTATATTACTATTTAGTGTGTGTGCGATTTTATGTTCCTTAGATTTAAGTTTAGGTAGCGGCTGGCCAGCAGTGCACCAACAATTTGTGAGTTTTTATTTAATTAATTTATTTATATTATTATCAATTATTTATTTATTTATTTTGGTGAGCCAAACAGGCAATTTATAATTATTTGTATTTTGCGTGTTGCTGTGATTTTTATATTTGTGTAGTATTTTAATTTAATTATTTGTATATAATACAGCAACACGAGTTACCATATTTCATTTGCCATTATTTATTTCTATTCTAGTTACCCTTTTTACTAGTTTTAAGCACACCATACATATATACACACTTTACACACGGTATCACAACATAGCTCAACAGTCTTGCCCGGCGAACCTGACCACTTCTGTTGAGCTATTTACCTCATTACACGGTTGTACGATATCTACAAAAATAAAGACACAAATTTATACAGTCCACTACCGCGCCTAAATAGTAGATCACCGCGACCAACTTACGGCGCAAACAAATAGAGTTAAAAGGTTTGCATAAAGATAGATTTGAAATTGTTGAAATATAATGCATATTATTAATTTCATAAATTTGTTCTAGTACTAAATATTAAAAATTTCATTTTTTTAAATTTTTAACAATACAAAAGTTTATATGAATTATATTAATACGCATAGGATAAGTAACCTGGTAACAACCAACATAAAAATTACGAACTTCGCATCATGGGGTATTCTTCACTCCTCGGACAGGATGATAATAGGGGTTGATGTATTTAATTTTAAAGAAATTATATATCATTTCTTTAATCAAACGATTCTGAGCAAAGCATGAGTAATAAAAATATACCATATAATATATTATGTTTTACTATTTTTAGTCGAATTGTCATTAGGTTTCAAAAAAATTTATTTCATGTTTTTTGTTTGAAAAAAGAGAATTTTTTCAACCGAAAGATTCAAAAAATATTTCCTATTTGTATTCAAAGTTTCATAATGATCGGATAGATCAATTTTTTTTTTAAAACATTTAAAATGGAAAATCAATATAAAACAGCCGATTCCGTAAAAATTTTAAAATAATTTACCTAAACATTTATAAAAAAATCCTAACTAATGATAATTGAAATTTGTTCAATATTGTTAGTGTACTAGAAAAATCATATTAAATTTTCAGAGCTACATTAAAAACTTTATTACAGATACACTTTAACAAAACAAGGTATTTTAAGTTTTATATTAAGCCTAAAAATTGGCAAATTTTTTTGAAACTTTTGTAAATCACGTACCTATCAACGTACATCATTAATATGATATGGCAAAAATTTTGAATTTTTAGCAACATAAATTTCTGAGTTATGACTAGATAATCAAAATCAATTTAGTGAAAGTGTAATTTACTTCAAATTTTACCGTTTAAGTTTTTCTCCACTCTACACATATCGAGAAAATAGAAAAATGACTTCTCGAGTGCCATTTAGATCAAATTTATGATCTACATAGTCGCTGAATAAAACTTTTGAAACATTATTACAACCCGAAAAAGTGTTTACAGAAAAAAAATATCATTGTAAAATCATGATCCTTCCCTTCACTTAGAATTTAAAACTATGGTTTTCACGAAAAAAATTATTTTAATATCCAGCTATTTTGATTAAATGCTTAAAATAAAAATATATTGTTGATCACAATGCATAGGTAATAGGTATCCATGCAGTTCACAGTTGACGCAACTTAATATTAATCATTGACATTAGGCATTCAATAATTTATGCAAAAAATAATAATGTTTCACATGTCCTAGGCTATGTATAGTTGTAAGTTATAACTAATAACATTGATCTATTTTATACATGTACTGATGTACCTATGGCTATATTGTATAATGAATAAAAAATATACAACACTTTAGTAAAATAAATGCGATAAAATTGTAAGAATGAAATTAATGACCTCTCTTACGAAAATCCTACACCGGTAGATTCGGTTATATAGGGTTGATTTTTAAATAATTTGAATAGAGAATATTTTCTAGTTTAATTTTGTTCTTCATTTCCCTGTATCGCCTATATCTCCAACCTTTACACCACCTAATTATCGCAACAGTGTAATTATTATCATTTTATCATTACAATGGTGGTAGGTTTTTTTAATGCTTGGCATAAGCTCAAAGTGTTACATAAATCGTCACTCTTTGTTGCGAGACGTTTACACTCAATGGATCGAGGTCCGAAAGGGGCGATTGAATAAAGCGGGTCACAGTCAGAAATGTGTTTTAGAAACAGTTTTGTCCATATAATAGGTGCATATTTAAATTTGATATAATAATAGGCACTTGGGCAGTGGCGCAACAATGTCAGATGGGGTCCTTTAATGCCATTGACACTGGATCTCGGTCTTATTATTATAATTGCAAAACAAAACAGGGAGAGATTTCGTTACAACCTGAGGTTTTTCAGTAAAATCTTTCATAATTTAATTTAGCCAGAAATCGTATCACTAAATTCAATATTATATTATCAGAAATACAATTTTAAATTATAATTTTCTAAAACCATTTGTAGTGCTTTACTAAAAAAAAAAAAAAATCCCATGGTTTAGAATAAAATAACAAAATTCATATTTTACTGACCTTTTTTTGTGAATAAAATTGAAAGAAGTATACAGATCATTTAATATATTTATTTAAAATTAAACAATTTAATACAATTTAAATGTTTTGAAAATAAAATCGATACATTAGGTAATTAATACGTTTACTATTTTATATTTGTATTTGGTGATTATAATACAAAGAATATATGAGAATATTATATTTTTTTCATATTTACTTGATACTAGACACTTGGGTAAGGTGATACGTTCAATTTTAAACAGAATTGTTCTTTATTTCAGTTTTGTGTCCTGTTTTCTTAACGAACCTCTCTCAGGATACTATTTATCTCGTTTTTTAGTCAATCATATGATATATATATATATATATATATATATATATATATATATATATATATATATTACTTTGGAAAATATTGCAAGTTAAAAAGTTTAGATATGCAATCAGAAAAATCATCATTCATTTAGTAATTCCGTTGTAATTTCACAAGTGATGTTGCTAAAAATTTGAAATTTTCACCATATTTTATGACGTATTACTACATACATTTTTTATGATTGTAGTGATGATAAATTAAAAGCTTGCATACACCTACAATTTACAATTTTTTTAGTAAGTGTATAACCTAATATACGAATTTATTTAAAGATATACGCATAAATCTAAAAATAGGAATCCGGGTATACGTTGTATACTCGCGTATACTCTCCAATACACCACTGCCCCTAGGGCGAAGTACGTATTTTTTTATATTATGCTCTTTGATAATATTATAGACAATTCCGCATTTGTTTAGATATATTATTATATATTATTATAAGTTATATAATTATATTCGTATAAGTTTCCTTATGGCCAAGGAAGAACTTCCAATATGCACAGCCTGTGGGGTTGGGGTCACCATCCACCACATCCTCAATGGATGCCGGATATACCGCAACATAAGAGCAATACATACCTACATGAATCACTAAGCTGAAATACTCAATAATTACTCTCAATCCATAGCCAACATCATCCAATTCATCAAAGCAGCCAATCACCAAACCAAAATTTAAAATTAATTTTTAAAATAAGCAAACAATGTATATAATAATTTAAGTAATCTGTAAACCCGACGGTTCATGTTACCGAGGGTAAATTTTCAATAAAAGAGAAAAATATTTATTTATTTATTATTTATTCATTAATTAACGCCAATCGGCTTTTTGAACAACATACAATAATCATAACAGTAATAACATTTTTTAGTAAACAGTTAAATAACTTAAAATATAATACTTAGACTATAATATAATACTTATATGCTGTATAATAATAAATATGTATCCGTACAAAGCTAAAGATTATCATTATATTCACGCATAAGTTTAATTAATGGTACATTTTTAGCAAAATTAGAGCTACTTAAAGGTAAATAAAATTGACACTGAAACCTGGTATTACAGGGTACAAGAAAATTAAGCCGCTCTAGTAAACGGGGGGCATCAATATCACCACATAATAATCTGTCAATAAAATATTTACCAAATTTTACACGTCTATGGTCTAAAGACTCAAGCTTAAGAATTGCATTTATTGGACCGTAATCGTGGTCTGGATGCACTATATTAAGGGTATAACCAGCGAAACCTAAAAATCTATTTTGAACCTTATTAATCCGGTGTTTGTCAACTGCTGTGTAAGGTGACCGGATCAATGTTCCATATTTTAAAGTCGACCTATTACAAGAGAGCTATAGAGAGCTACTAAACAATCACGAGATTTAAAATTAGTAGAATTGTGACGAATAAATCCTAACACATGCAGAGCTTTACAAATTACATAGTAAATATGTGATCGAGAGTCTAGCGAAGGGACAAAAACAAAACCTAAATCATTTACTTGAGAGACACTATTCGTTGGAACTGCCATCTATCACGCAAGTATTATTGATATATATACATACATATATATCATTGACGTGCAGTTAGCCATCGATAAAAGCTAGATAAGCAGCGCATGCCCCAACAAAAAGAAAAAGAAAAGAGTTGAACATTTAAATATGTTAAATGACTACACGATATATAAATTAAAATTGCTGATATCTTACAACAATTTTTGTAAGCATTCAATTTAAAATAACTCACTTAGGTTTTTCCGAAAGATACATACATTTCTTTTCGTATAGATAATTTATTGATGAAAGTGCTCATATTTTAAATAGCCTCGTATCGTTATTATAAGAATAGGCAGGTCGTGGTAGAGGGATATATTCACGTTTTTACATGGTGGTTGAAAGCGTTACATCGACCACTTTTAGTATTAAAAAAGTGAGATGATGGTGGTACAAGTTCGTCCTTCGTCCCTTCGGTCCTCGGAAAAGATATTGGTGATGAATGTATTAAGTTTTAAAGAAATGATGACTCATTTCCTTAGTATAAAACGATTCTGAGCAAAGCTTCAGTGTAATATAATATATTATTATTTAAATACTGTTTAGGTATTTTACGGTTATTTGTATAATTTTTGGTGAGTTTTTTTGTAATTAAACCCTCATAAAATATTCAATTAGATATAACTCATTTAAACTTCAATTGTTATAACAATTATAACTCATTAGAAATAAACTTAAAAGAAATCAGACAATATCGAAAAAAATCGTATAATAATTTATTAAAGTGTGTATAAAAAAAAATCCTGACTAACGATTTTTGAACTTTTGTTAGGATAATTAGGTAGGTATATGAGTAAGGTCATATTAAATTTTCAGAACTTTTTGTCAAATATTTAAAATTATATTACATAAAAACTTTCAAACAATTTGGTAAATTAAAAGTTCTATATTTAAGTCAAAAGTGCTATAATTGTTCTGAAAATGTTGTCCAATATAAAAAAGTATGTATTTGATATTGGATAAAATTTTCAAGTTTCTAGCTTCTATACTTTTCGATTTATGACTAAATACCTAAAATCTGAATAGTGAAAATCTCGTTTACGGTGGATTTTTACCGATTTTACCGTTTTTACCCAGTTTTTCGATCGTTAATCTTGATTACTGGAAAAACTATGGAGATTTTGAAAAAATGACCTCTCTAAAGTACCATCTCAGTTCAATTTCAAATCTAAAAAGTTGCTGGATGAAACTTTTGGACAAGGATTTCTATACGAAAAAGTGTTTACAGAAAAAAAAAAATAAAAAAAAAATAATAAACATCATTGTAAAACCATAAGATCCTTCGCTTCACTCAGAATCTAAAAAAACCGTCATTACAGTTTTATTATCATGTATGCAATATTTGATCGTTATAATTATCAATATACTTTTGTTCTACTTATATTAAATGTGTACGTTAGCCATTATCAATATTACTCTGTATCGTCAACGCGACTACAAGCTATCATTACATGAAATAAAATACCAACTTATACCTTAGTATACTAAAATATTATAGAATATAGATAGTTATTATTTCAATAAATTATTATAAAAGCAAGCGATTAAATTATGATTCCTATGTTACAATTTTTATTATTATTATTATTTCATTTTATACATTTATTACAAGTCATGTGTTAGTTCTGTCACTATATTATAAGAATAGAAATAATATTAAAATAATATTACTTATAGGCATATTAACTTTCTCATTTCGTATTACGATAACAAATGTAATAATTGCATAAACTTACACTGATGCTCGTTCAACCATAAGTTAAAAATCTACACTTCTTCCATATATTTATGTATCACAATGAATAGATCATATAAATTTTTTGGCGACAAAATTGAGGTAACTTTCATATGAATTTAAACGAATCAGGAGCGTTGTAGGTAAGGGAAGGATTCGGGTGGTTCAAACTCTTCCCATTGAGATCTTAATTTACACTACATAAAATTAACTAATAAACATTAAATATAAAAAAATGTCTGACTAAATTATTTTTAAACATTTATTTAGTTAATCATTTTAATACTGTTATAGGTATTATAATATTGGTAATGAAAATTTTTCATATTATATACGGAAATGAAATAATAATTTTAAAATAAGTTTATTTAATATCTAATATTACGTACGCGTTTTTTATCAGACTCGATATCAAGTAGCTTTGAAATAAACGTTTTTGAAACAAATAAATGGGTGAATGAGCCATGGGCGTGACATGTTCTTGACTACGGGCGAAAAAATCTTAAATACGGCCCTAGTCACTTTTATAGTAAATAATAATCAAATAAACAAAACATTCTACGAAATCAACACTAGATTTAAACAAAAGAATATATTAATTACGAAAATGAGTAAAATGATCATACAATCTTCATTTTTATATGAAGGGCCAAGTATTTGAAATAGTGTGTTGATTGAAATAAAAATCTTGGATTATAAACTTTTTAAATTAGATTTATTGAATTGGCTTAGCAAAAAGTTACAGATTATAACTTATTTATGTGTTAAATTTAAAATGAATATCTATTATATAACTATTGTGGATTTATGCACATCTATATAATTTTAATTTGTTGATTATAAACTATACATACTTAAGTCTATACATGAAAACTTTTACTATATAACTAATATAACGTATACGTTATATTAAAATTGTATCAAACCCGTGTATAAGATAAGATTTCTTGGGCCCTCACACGAGTTTGCTCAGTGGGCCTATTATTTTTTCTCAGATTTTCAAAGAAATAAAATAAATAAGTAAATTATGCTGCACTGTTTTTCAAATAATTTTTAGTTGATTTTAACCCCTATAATTTGAGAATGACCTATTTTCGGATGTAAAGGTAAATAGATTAAGTGGGAAAAATTGGATATGTATATATCAATAGAAATACTGACATATCTAGGAGTGTGTTTGACACATCTAATCAGAACATAATTAATAAATAAACCATTTAAAACTGTAATTTAAGATTATCTTTTATAGTTTTTATTTTTTATTTATACAAAACTACCAAAGATTAAGAAAGCTCTAAATTAAGAGAATAGTGCTATGTTAATCACAAATATAAAATAAGTGATATCCAAAATATGTGTTTATTCCAATAAAAATAGGGACAAAAAATAAAAATCCGGTAAAATAATAATAGTGATAGAAGTTCGTCTTTAACTTTTTTTTTAACCTTTAGACAAGATATTAGTGGCAGGCGTATATAGAATTAAATTAACTGTAAATCATTCCTATGGTTCATTTCGAAAAAACTTTATTGTAATATAATCATTAATCACTAACATATTTATCATTTTTTCCCAGATTATTGTAGGCTTCTGTTAATTATAATCTTATAATGTTTGAAATTTTAAATCTGACAGAAATTCAATACTGCTTATAAGTTATAGACCAAGAAATACATTTTTAAAATTTATATCCTAGTTGTGATGTTAAGGTGGATTTAATGCTAGACAAAGAAGATAATTGTCTAGATTAACAACATTTTAGGGACGATTTTTTTGTTTTATATTTTTGTATTCATATACAATCTGTTAAGTACCTACTCAATGAAACAAGAGTAATATAGATGACAATATATAAAAGTGACAGAAATTACGTCATAAATTTTCATTATCTAAAAGTTTATTTTATTTTATAAATGTTTATCAAGATGTGTTGTTTATTTTATTCAATGTTACTATTTATCATTTCTATAATTAATTAATACAGAAAACGGACGATCATTATTTTCTTCGTTTGAATAGAAAAAAAAAAAATTAAAATCTAATTGTAAATTAAAATCACTGGGCCGCTGCAATTCTTTGAGTATAACGTGTTTTTTATTGACTTTGACTAAACATTTGACTGTTTATTTTGGCTGAATCTGAAGCACTTATGGATTCAATGCAAAATATTGAATTTCAGCCACGCTTAGAAAGACATGCTAGAAAAAGAAAAATCATGTTCGATAAACAAGCACCAGATGAGACAATCAGTGACCCTATAGTTAATTTTCGGATAAATACTTATTTTTCTTCTGTTGATCTCATTTTGTCTGAATTAAATAGACGATTTCTTGACAATATTAATTAAAATGTAGAATAAATATCAATATTTAAAGATTTATCTCTTCTATCAAAAAAACGAATGAAAGAATTAAAAGCAAACCAAACCCAATTACCTAAAGATGCATTTTTAATGGTATGTAAAATTTATAAAAAACATTTAAAACCAGAAGTCATTTGTGATGAATATTTAAATTTCATCCAATGTTTTGATGTTTTTCTTAAAACTGATGAGTTGCCAAAATATTTACATACTGATAATGAGATAGCTAAAGATTCAGATTCTGAATTAGAAACGGACAATTATGATAACGATGTTGATGATGATAGTGATTCTTTAAAAAATGAAATTGAAAATCATGGAAGTTTGTTACCAGTATTCGGGTAAAAAATCTTGTATTGTTATTTTTATATTCAATATGTTTACTGAATTGTTTTAAATTACTTAAACATGTACAACTTTTTTATAGGGTTTTTATGCGCAATGGTCTTCATACATTATTTCCAAATATTTATATTTTGTTGAAGCTGTCTTTGAAAGAAGTTTTTCAAAGTTGAAACTCATCAAAACTAGACTAAGATCTAAAATGGGAAATGATCGATTAGAGGGACTAATGATTATGTCTTGTGAAAATGACATAAACATTAATTATGAAGAAGTTATAGGAAATTATAGTAAAACTAGTCCATATTTATTCAAAGCTTTACATTAAAAATAAAAAGTGTTAACTGTATAATGTCATTAAAAAATCTTATATTTTTTTTAAAATTAATTTAAATTTTTGTATTTCATTGAGGATTAAATATGTTATATTTATAATGTGATGTAATAAAATATGAAGGTGGTAAGATCTAGGACGTCTCGGGTTTCTGGAGTAGACATCTGAATTATTATTTCTAGTTATTTTAAGTGAATTACACATACAGATAACAGTTCAATAAAGAAACGTTTTGTTTTAAAATAAAAAAAAATGGGTGGGTGGGTAACTTTAGATAGTTGCATGTGCTCTCAAGATACCTCTGAGCGCCACTGTACACGAGTACTTTAACTCGAAACTGTCAGTTTGTAAACTCATGCATGTTCAAAATAAAATATTCATTTTTAAATGAAATTTGAATTTATATATTATATAATTGATTCCGGTGTTTTTATGTTAAAATTGATTTTAATAAATTACAATTTGTTCCCGGTGCATTAGACTTTAATCCCCACCCCCTTCGCAAAAAAACATCGTTTTGAAATTGTCTGAATTGAATCCTAACTTAAGAAATAATTTTATACTAACTGATTTCGAGCTTATAAGATATACGTATCGCTAACAAAAATACGATAATACGATGAACGAAAAATGTATTGGCGTATTGCATATACTTTAATTTAGATTATTTACTTGATAAATATATTTGTATATAATTTAATTCTATTATATATTTAAAACATACAAATAAATACTACAAACATAATATATGATAATATAAATTTAATGTTGAATTAATAATTTAGATCAACAATTAGGTCTGTAATTTTTTGATTAATTCTTTACATTATTTATAAATTCATATGAATATATTATACAAAGCCTAACCTAAAGAGTTTTTATTAAACGTAATGACAATAAGCGCCAATTATTACTTACTGGTATTATTACTTATCAATAAGTAATAATACCAGGATTTGGGAATAAAATCAATCCATGCTTATATTTATAATGTTAATTGATAAATCTTGAAACGGAGAATACCTGAAATCCGAAAAAAAAAATTATATCATCTGACAAACATAGCGGGACGCAACTCGCGTATACCTTTTTCACGGAACTCAACTAAGGTGCTCCCGGCACAGGACAGTAGAATATAATAGATTTAAATTTTAAATCAACGACCAATTAGTAATTGTCGATCAATCGCACAGATGTTGATGACGATTTTTTAAAGAACGGTTTTGCTTACATTTTCATATATATTTTTCTTTTTTTGTTTAATGATCTAGGAGCTAATTGTATAGTGTTGTATAGTTGAATTAATACCTCAAGACTAAATGTGCTTCATAAAACATTTAACACTGGAAATCACACATACGTGGGTTGTACTGTCAATTTTTAGAATTGTCTTGTTATGTCCAAGAAAAAAACGAAGTTGTTTCAGTCAAGAAGTACCAGCAAGTACAGTGGACGAGTCAACAAGCGCGCGTGTCCGGAGATTCTAACAAAACGTGAACAGATACATATTTTGATCGACCACGTTGCCGACCGAAAAGAATAATGCGATTTATCAATTATTGTTCGGAGGCGTGGAAACGTGGTGATTTCGTCAAAATTCACAACGTGATCATCTACGCGCCGCTACCCCCCGGCTAAAGAGGGCCTTAGGCCGAACGCGAGTACGTATCGAGACGAATACGTCATTGTACACGCGTGCACAATCCGGTACCCTTGATAAAACGAAATCAAAAAAGCTGGTAAGTGAGATGATGATGGTACAAGTTCGTCCTTCGTCCCTTCGGTCCTCGGACAAGATATTGGTGATGAATGTATTAAGTTTTAAAGAAATGATGACTCATTTTTTTAGTATAAAACGATGCTGAGCAAAGCTTCAGTGTAATATAATTTCTATCGTATACATTATTATCTTGAGTCACGATTATTGATATTTTTATTCGGTATTAATAGTTTAGTATAAGAGTAAACTTGTATTAAAATTTCAGAACTTTCTAATAAATACTCAATATTTCATTAGAAATAAACTAAAGAAATCAGGCAATATCGTAAAAAATCGTATAATAATTTATTAAAGTGTGTATAAAAAAAATCCTGAGTCACGATTTTTGAATTTTTGTTAGGATAATTAGGTAGGTATATGAGTAAGGTCATATTAAATTTTCAGAACTTTTTGTCAAATGTTTAAACTTAAAAATATTACATAAAAACTTTCAAACAATTTGGTAAATTAAAAGTTCTATATTTAAGTCAAAAGTGCTATAATTGTTCTGAAAATATTGTCCAGTATAAAAAAGTATGTATTTGATATTGGATAATATTTTCAAGTTTCTAGCTTCAATACTTTTCGATTTATGACTAAATACTTAAAATCAGAACAGTGAAAATCTCGTTTACGGCGGATTTTTACCGATTTTACCGTTTTTACTCAGTTTTTCGATCGTTATTCTTGATTACTGGAAAAACTATGGAGATTTTGGAAAAATGACCTCTCTAAAGTATCATCTCAGTTCAATTTCGAATCTAAAAAATTGCCGGACGAAACTTTTGGACAAGGATTTCTATACGAAAAAGTGTTAACAGAAAAAAATAAATAAATAAACATCATTGTAAAACCATAAGATCCTTCGCTTCACTCAGAATCTAAAACTAAAACACCAAAAACGGGGGGGGGGATGACACGACCGACCCCTGGCGTGAGCGCGCGTCGTTGCCGCGGGGCTGGAAAGCGTGTGTTTTGTGACGCGAGCACAGTGGGAAACCGCACAGGTACCCGGTTCGAAAACAACGACCGTGGGGCGTGACGGAAGGCAAAACGTTTACGTACCTTCGACGAAAGTCCTCGTTCGCGCGCCGCAGACCATCAGCAGCGCGCTCGCCGCGACCGCGAGCAGCGCACGTCGCCACCCGGACATGACGTCTTCTGTGCCGACGACGCGCGTGTGTGGTGTGACGGCGACGGCGACAATAATGGATCACGGCGCAGTTACCCGCGCGGAGGGACACCACCACCGGTCCGACGGAATTCGACGACTCGACCGCGCAGCGGCGTGGGTCGCGAGCGTGATCTCGACCGATCGACGGGGTTACGAACGCGTCCGTAATTATTGGCGATCGACGACGACGACGGCGTGTAGCGTTTCGGACACGAGATTCGACCGTGTGCAGCTTGGTGCCTTGGTCTGGTAAGTGGTAACACGGAGGGTGTCGCGTGCGAATCGGCGGAAACGACGGGTGACCGCGTATGTCGCGCGATAAAAAAAAAAAAAATACGCGCACACGATATAGTCGTGACGGTTCGAGTAGACGGTTCGGGTGACGGTAAACGGCCGGCGTACAAGATCGGAGTCGAGTCGGCGCGCGCACGAGCGAACAACAAGTAATGCGTTCGGCGTACGAAAATCGCCGTAGGATCCCGCGTGCGAGACAAAAAAATCACGTGAATTATAATTATTATTATTACTATTATTATTAAACGCGCTGTGAATACGATGCGCGCGCGCACGGAAGAAAAATAGAGAGAGAAAGAGAGACGGAGGAAACGCGAAAGAGAGAGAGAGAGAGAGAGAGAGATAGATAGACAGAGAAAATGTGCACCGTGTTGCGGGCGCCACGCGAATCACGGTTCTGCAGCGATTTGTTTACTACGATCGCAAATCGGTTTCGATCTTTAACCCACACCAGTGGCGGCTCGCACGCACCAGTACGACGGTTATTACTACTACTACTACTACTACTACTACTACTACTACTACTACTTCTACTTCTACTTCTACTACTACTATTTATACTACTGCAACTGAATACATCGCACATTTCATGTGTGCGTATATAATATTATTATCATTAAAATAATAAATATTATGTCGCGGCGCGCGGCACTCCGCGTGGCAGCGCTTTCCTCCCACCATCACCACCACCGCTGCAGGCATCGTCATCCCGATCACCACCTGTGCCGACTAATATCGGACGATATAATCGGTAACGATAATAATATCGGATCTATTTTGCACATTATTTAGTCAAAATTATCGGTCCGATAAAAGAATAAAAATCATATCATTACGGTTTTTGGGCTTGTATCTGTCAGAAATTCCTTACCATTTCTAGTGTTTAATAATTTAAAATGAATTCCAAAAAGAAAATCGCCCTCTTAGCGGTATTACGCATTAAACAAAAACGTGAATTATTATCAAAAAAACTTTTTTTAAGATTTCTGTCTTTATACTCATTTATTGTTTTATCCCAAAGACATGGTCTTGATTCAACTAATTCAATCCGAGTTGGCAAGTCGTAGGGAAAGTAACTCGTTTTTCAAAATTTAAAATACTTAAATATTAAATATTTCTACTAGATACGTGCGAGGAATTAAAACTACATTTTACTTCATTATTCCGGTAATATCGACGAGTGTGCAAACGAACCGTTCATTTTTAGTAATCATTAAAACCGGACCGATAAAGAATCGTCCGATTTTCAGTAGTTTGTCCGACATGCACAACGATATCGGTGAATTAAAATCGATGTTTTATCGGATCGGAACTAGTGTGCAAACGCGATTGATTTAAAAAAACGTATTATCGGTGTATCCGACACAATCACCGATAATATCGTCCGATATTATCGGACTGTGTGCAAACAGCCACAAGCAGAAGCAGCAGCTACAGCAATCGTCATCACCATCGTCATTTTCGTCATCTCTGTCATCACGGGGTATCCGTCGCGTGCAGAAATGCGTCATGGAGAGCGACGAAAAAAAATTTTTTTTTAATAATAATAGTAATAATATTCGTCTTGTTACACGGGTAGGACGACCCGAGCGCAGAGCGGGGCGGCTCCGACGTGCATGCGATCAAATTACGTGGCACGGCAACGACGCTCGGTCTCTCGTGTATTAATTGTACAACTCCATTTCGACTACACTACATCGTAATAGGTACCTACGCCACTGTTAGGCGACTTGTACACAAATGCACGCGAGCATAATGTATTCATGGATATTAGAAAAAACACACTGCACATACACTCTTATCCAGAGTGTATACAAATGTTCACGACGCGCGGACGTAAAATACCGTCAGATGTACGTTTACCTATATAAATAAATAAATAAATAAATAAATAAATAAATAAATAAATAAATATTTGTGTGTGTGTGTTTGTGTGTGCTGTGGCGTACATAAGATGTACAGGGAGTGTCTTATGCCATATTTACGCAAGTTTTTTTTTTCTAATGTTCAACGCGAAGCGATGATATGTCATTTCGAAAAAATGAAAAAACACGTGTTTCTTCGTTTATTTATTTTTTTTATAAAGACTATTTGTACCTTTGTATCTATTTTTGGTAGTTTAACATTTTTTACACGTGTCGGTATTATATCAATATAGATAATTCTAGTTTTTTTCTAATGGTAGCCGTTATATTTTCTCATTAATATAGTTATCCATTATGTAGCATTTACTGTTTTTGGAACATTCTGTGGCCGACTTATCAATTTTTATTCATTATTTTGTTGACTACGACCCTCTGAAGTTGGAGATGCGGGTTAGAATTTCGTAAAACAATTTTAGGAAATAGCATGAATGCTACCGCTACAGAAATGTACGTATTACTTTGTATTGAGTCGTTTTCTAAAATTTCAAAATGGGTTAATAGTAAAAACTGGCAGCATTTGTCGGTTTGAAATGAAAATATTCAAAATGTTTAAATTAGTTGTATTATATTATAAATATACGTGAATATAAATTGAAACAACTGCCCTTTTTCAATCACATTTTTTATCATAGTAAAAACTCGATTAATTTTTTTTAATTTTTGGGGCTTCGTACAATTTGTGGGATTTTAACAAATGTCATTAAAAATTGTTAAGATCGAAGCTCTGATAATTTACGAGTACAAAATGTTTCACGTAACCCGGCCCGTTATATCGCCGTCTTGTATCTTAGTCATATTATAGGTATAAGTTCTGTTAGGTTAGGTTAGGTTAGGTTAGGTTAACTGCCTCATCGCTCAACTTCACTCCATCCATCTTCCAGAAAACCCGCCAAGACGCCTCAAACGAAATTGGCCCAGAGACCTACTCAATATTTAATGCATACCTTTTAAGGAAATAATTTAAGCTCAGGTACTACTAATGTGAAGCTCCTTCATGTCATTCACAGTCCTTTTCATCATTATACTAAACCTTTTACTTATTGTGCCCCCTAGTAATGATTGTAAATATTCATTTAAACAAACGATTAAAAAAAAGAAAAAAGTTCAGTTATTCATTTTTATTGTACCTACGTATAAACGCACGCGTTGATAATAATATATGTATTTTATGAATTGCACCAATGTACGCGATGTCGCCTGGAGCGCAATAACTAGAAACCATTCTACACCATCGCATAATTACATAAACAACTCATAACGCAGTGTCCATGAACACGCGTGTGTATTATTATTTCGTATAAATTATAATTATTTGTTCCTGAAATGTTTTTATATTTTAGCTATTTCACTGTCGACAGTTGTTTGTAAAATTGTGATTTTGCTACAGCATAATTGTTTTAAATTTATTTTTTATATAATAATCTTAAAAATCTTACAAATTTGAAAAGATTGAGCGCAAACTACAGGCTTTATGACATAAACGTAGCTACAACCAACAGCTTTTGTCTGAAGTCCAATTTCAAATTTTTTATCATAGAAATGTCCTCAGTTCCACCGAGGGTAAATTAGGGATAACTTTTAATGGATTGCGTTCAAACAAAGGATCTGGGCTCAAATTCGCAATTTAAAATAGGTGTTACTAGAGACATGGACATATTGTTTGTAATGTTAACGGGTCATATCCCCGTCACCGGTTCGCTGTCAGATATTTCCCCGTCACCGGTTCGCTGTCAGATATTTCCCCGTCACTGTTTCCCCATAGGACATTTCCCCGTCCAATTCACTTTGAAATATTTTGATTTTAGCCAATTGATTTTATAATCATTATAATATTATAATATTAATTAAAATATAATAAAATAATTATTAAAGGGTAAGCGCCCTCACACTTATTTCCAGGCTTGGGACTGGCAACTTGTATATTTAATTAGTTAAGGGTTAGTTAACCAATAAGTTGGCGGTTTACACGTTGCTTTTTGTTATTACCTAAATAACATTATTATTACCGTATATAAAAAATGAATTTATAATGATAATTTTAGCATTTCCAAATTCTACAATATTCCTAATGAATATTCATTTATATCGCGATTTTGGTAAGTCGTCGTTACAATATTTAATATAGCCACTTCTCGATATTTTTTTCGTTTTGTTGGAGGTTCTTGACCAACTATAAACTAATTAATTTTTATTTCAGTTAAT
The DNA here is from genome assembly GCA_027580255.1 of Therioaphis trifolii. NCBI lineage: Eukaryota > Metazoa > Arthropoda > Insecta > Hemiptera > Aphididae > Therioaphis > Therioaphis trifolii. The sequence continues at coordinate 52,804,245 of CM050404.1, forward strand.
CTGTGTTCTTTTTTAAGATCATGAATTAATCACCATATGGTTGGGTGAAATGCAGCTAACAAAGATGAAAACGTTTTATGAAAACCTTCTACGGAGTTATTTGTTTTAAGTAATCCTAGAAGTGTCGCTTCATATTGGTTCCACAACTCTATACTAAATGTAGGTGGCTGACGGATTATTCGTCTTGTTAGTTAGGTTGGGTTAGCTAAAATGAATTTCCAAAGTTGTTTATCGTTAATATTGATAAAATAAAATAACTTAGATTTATTTTAAGGGGACTGATATAGAATTTTGACGGGGAAATGTCCATCGGGGAAATTGAACGGACGAGGAAACGGAGACAGGGATGTGGCCATAAACCGTTTATAATGTATGGCAGGACATGCTTAATTACAATCCATCGTACGCTGCAGATAAGTAAAATCTCTTTAATGTCATGAAGTTTTTTCAAGTACCTAATAATAACCATTAGGTACATGTCCCTACACACTGCACCTAATGCAGTGGCCTATGACACAATAAATATCGTCAACGACTAGCAAGTGAAATGTTGATCCTTTTTCGGCTATTGTAAAAGTAAGGGTAAGTATAAGACTATATTATATCTTGATGTCGGTCTTGAGTCGGTTAAAGCTGGAAGATCGTTGTTACTCAAACTGTGCATGATCCCGACATAAATCGATAAATGAAAAACAGCAAGTGATCTTATTTTAAAAGTGTTGCAGTCGAGATATTTGTATCTATATTAATGATGTATGATTTCATCCTCCAATATCATTGGTTGAAAACCAAAAAAAAAAAAATAAATAAATTGTGTCTGTTAGAGATATATATTATATTATTTTATAATATTCATATTGGTCGGATCAAATATAATAAATACGAAAAATTAATATTTAAATTCTCTTGCAGATTGGCTTTAATGTTTAAATACTTCCATAGTAATATTTGTATTTGACTTTGATTTAATGTAATCGTATTTTTCAGTTTTCTATTGATACATTGCTACTATGAAAGTATATCTGATACGACACGTATAAGCTGTGAAGTCTACACTCTAGCTATTTTTAATAAATGTGCATAATGTCCTTTAATCGTAATCAATATTGTCGTGTATAATTAATTTTCTATCTTTTCAATATGGAGAGCTATGTAATTTTGGTAACTGGAAAGTACATACACATAAATCTTATACTATAATAGTGTCGTGACTCGTGTCATAGAGTATAACAATTGTGTAAATAATTACTTCTCTTGTTTATTTTTAACTGATCGTTTTTCAAACATTTACAGAAAACGTAGATATTTACAGATCACACTCAGAATCGGAGCCTATATCTTAGCTATATTTATATAGGCACGTAGAAAATGTATTTTGAAAATGTACCTAAAAAAACACCTAATTACGCGTTACATTTTTTGCTCGAACTTCACTACTCCGTGATGATCAGAAATTTTGAAGTGATGGTCCATGAGTGCACGGGGTTGCAGTTTTTATTATTTCCTTTTTAGAGGTCTCTGTTTTTCTGTTTTTTTGAACATAAAACATACATTTTTATTACAAACATGCTTAGTGAGTTCCATCAAAACGACCAACTGCGTGGACCAAAATCAAGTATGAATATAGATTTGAATTCTTAATTGAGTCTTCTTTAAATCCTACATCGAATTTTTCAATCATAAAAATTAATATTTTTATTAAGTTCATAAACTACTTTATAGAATTATTAAAAGAATCATGTACTCGTATTAAAAAGTGTCATTTAAAAATAAAAATAAATAAATCTAAAAAAGGCAATGTAGGATACAAAAAAGACTTAATTAAGAATTCAGATATTTTTTCATAGTTGTTTTCGGCCTATACAATTTAAAATAGGTACTGGTGGAACTCGCAAAACACGTATGCTAAGAAAACGCATGCTTTTTGTTATAAAATACAGAAAGATAGAGGCCCCTTAGTGTATAAGACTAATCGATGACTCTAGTTATACAATAAATTAACTGATTTAATTTATACTCAATTTATATTTTTTTTTGCTTTTGACCGTAGAAAAGAAAGTATTGGTTTTTATAATTTTGTGTTTTTTAGGCACCCTTCATAAACGCACAAATGCATGCCATTAATGTACAAAGTGTATAACCTGTAGTATCGCACAAAAAACAACAACACTGGATTCTGGTTAAATTATTATATAACATTAATATATTATTAACAAACAATTATATAAACTGGCTCACTTATTTAGGTGCACTTTACTTACTACAATAATCATTAACTTGTCTTAAGGAGGAGTCAATATTAGAAGAAATTCTACAATTTTTACCAGATTTGATATCTTTTAATTTTTTTAAATATTAGACAGAATCTAATAATTTTTCTGCCACATGCACGATATGTGATGTCTTTCATACAATTATAATGATAATAATAGTTTTTTTGATTGATATAAATAATTACCAAAAACCAAAAATTATCTTTATTTAGAAGTGTAAGGATATTTACATTGACTCAAAATAGGTTTAGGACCTTTCTTAAAGACAGACAGCTGTTACGGGTCATCGTTATTATTGTTATTATTGTCTAGTCCAGGGGTCTTCAACCTGTGGCCCACGGGTCGCATGTGACTTGTTTTGTCATTATTTGCGGCCCGCGATCACATTTGAAATATAGCGCGCATCTTTTCTGTTTCGATAAAATGATAAAATAAAAAAAGGCCATGAGCCATCGATATTGAAAAAATTGGGAAAAGTGCGATAAATCAAATTAAATTACACACTTACGTGTTATAAATGTTGGCTGTTTTAATGATATTAATAATAGTTTGTAATTTGAAATTTAATCATGAAAATTGTAATAGTAAAACTGAATTTTAGTATAAAACACGTGTTTTTACTACGGATGCGGCCCGCGAGATTTGTATAAAATAATGTGTGACCCTCTTCATAAAAAGGTTGAAGACCCCTGGTCTAGTCGCTATGTACAGTTGAAATTTATATAATTGTTATTATATCATGACGTGTAAACGCGGTTGCGCTTGTTTATTGACTATATACTGCCACACTCGTTTAATGTACTGTAACCACTAGTGCAATACACACGAAATATCAAGTGTCAAATATTTCGGCCGGTACCAGCTACAATCATGATTCGTCATCAATATATTATATTTATTGCGATTGCAAAGCAGTGTATTGCATATCGGACATTGGCCGAATCGACGAAATTGATTGCCGATCCACTAATATTGTTGAATAATATCATCATGTCACATAGTTTTTATAGTGATACGATAGTAACGTTTTGCATTCGATATGAATGCACTGTGTGTTTATGTATTGGTTATACAACAGATGATAATAACGGCACAATATGGTGATGATGGTCATAAATAATAACGATTTTTTTTTTTTTTTTTTTGGTATGTATACCAAAATTTTTATTGTTCAATATATCACATAAAAGAAAAAAAATGAAAGCCTACAATATACGATATAACATAATATAAAGCCTCTACCCATAAAGGTAAATGCTTTCTACGTGTGATATAGGTAAGGAAATCCGTTTAATATTAAAAATCGACTGAAAAATCCGAGTGGACTTTAATACCACTTACGAACATGACAGTTTTAAAGATCATAATTATTAATAATAATCATACTTATAACTGTCACCAAAACTTAAAAATAATGATGATAAAATTAATAGTAAAAAAATAAAAAATCAACACATATGTTGATGTGTAGGTACGCGATTGACAATTTGACTTAAATCTAAGATAAAAAATAAATGGAAATGTTATAAAATAATATAAAATAGTAGGTGAGAAGCCTAATGAAATTAAATTTCTTTACAGTGACAACACTGTATGATGTTGAAGCGAAAATTTCTGACTATATTTTGGGTGTAATTACCGTGGTGCTTATGCTGCGCACCTCACGCCGGTTACGGTGATTTCACCGTACTCTCGCTCTATCGAAGTGCCCGTGTACACAGGGGGCATCACTTGAGACTCTTGGAAAGGCTGAAACGAAAAAGTTGAGTTTATGAATAAACACTTGTACACTTTTCAAACTTTACTATTTGGCCTTTAATTATTATAGTTAATAGATTACAATGAGTTAAACGACGGAACTATTTTTTTTTCATATTTAATTCATACTTTACTACGCCATGTATTGCGAGCAACAGTTGAACACGACGGTGTCGTGTACGATGTTAGATAATGTGAATTTATGGTGATTATAAGTGATTACGGGTGACACACGTCGCTTCATATTTATATTTCACATCATGCTTTGCAAAATGTGCGAGTGAGATTTTATGATTTTTTAATTACCTTCAATATTTTACCGTTCGAGTAGGCAAGTAGTGTTACAAGACCATTTTAGTTAAAATTAAAACATTCGTGATTTAAAACACGCGCTTTTCAAAATTCTACGTAGGCACGATTACTTATATTTCTAAATATTGTATATGATTGATTGAAAATCTCACCACGTTTTATACAGATTAAAATAAGATGGAATTTGATTCGAATTTTTTGATTCGAGTGGTAGTTTTTTTTTTTTTTTAATTATATACTGCAAAATACGATTTATTAAAATATACAGGTTCTTTTCGGTTCTTTCACGATAATTATTTCGTACGTAACTTTTAATTCTTTTAATAAAACACTGTGGATTTATCATGGGGGAGTCCAAAACGTAGTGATTAATTTAAAGAATAATCTTTTTCTAACTTCTGAAAGAAAACATTTTGTGACTTACGGCGTAGATACCACTCAGGACTTCCGTATACGTTCTTTCGATAATTTTGTGCGTAAGTAATCTACTAACCGATCCACAGACATTATAATAAATATGAAAAATTTTTAACTTTTGAAAATTAATAGCCCGAGGCGAAACGCTGCTAAAGCCATGAACCGCTGTACCCGAAACCACGTGTCGCACGGAATTTTAACATTTAAACATTTTACACAGTAATTTTTTCGATTCAAATAGGCATTCTATCCTTGAATAATTTTCCTCCGCCACCGTTATCTCGCCCTCGAGGGTTTATCACGCATTTTCACTGTACAATACAAATCTTAGTTGGTTACTACTACAACAATGTATTGGAACACATATTATATGCGGCAAAAAACCGTAATAATAATAATAAAATATGAAAAATACATAAACAAGATACGCACGACGCATTCTGTCCAAGGCCGCCATTACGGTATGGTAAAAATTTCATTTCAATGGGTATTTATATTTAATAAAAAACATTATTATTTTTAATAGGTACATATAATCCCCGGGCATCACCTAAAGCACCGCGGTCGTCCGCATCGCAGAGTCATTTTATCTATATGGCTATATTATATTATGTTAAATAAAAATAGCAACTTGTACCTTCGACGTTTGTCGTAATCCGTCGTATTATATGTGCATAACATGAAAATATGTATATATTTTTTTACTGTCCTTGATCCTCAGATGATTCTCAAACGAAGCATATGCCATGAATAAAATAACTTGTGATTGGTTGAAATGAATTTGAAATCCGAAAAGTGAAACAAAATTATTCTTTATAAGCCTCTGGTGCAGGAGGACGGTGATAATACCAATCGACCTCGCACATTATATTAATTCCTCTATTTCGCTATTTGATAGCAGTAAAATGGTCAGATATATTCCTTTATTTTTTTTTATCGCCCATTACTTGTAATTTTGTCAGAAAAGTAAATAATTTGAATGTAATATGTAAAACAGCTATTGTGTGTATGTGTATAGTAAAAAGTGGTTTTATAACCACACATATTTAGCATCTATAAAAAAAAAAAATAAAACACAAAAAACACAATGTGCATAAATCAAAGTGTGAACAAAGAACACGAGATCCTAGGAAGAAATCCGTAGTATAAAATACATCTACAAGTATTTGTTGTGTGTCTGAGGTCAAAACCAGAAAACATAAAATTCTGGAACTGAATCTATCTGCAGGCCACGTATGCATACCAGATGAAATTTTAACATCGTATATTTTAAGCACGCTGCAAATTAAAAAAATATATATATATATATTCTTGTCTATATACAGAGTGATAAAAGTGCTGTTATCGCGAATCCGTTTAATTTAAAACAAGATCTCTGTTAAATAATTTAAATAACACAGAAAGGGACCATAATTTGACAGAATTTTGAGACACAGAATTATCAATATTTTTGTTCATAAATAGAGCATATCTATACTGTTTTAATTTGTAAAAATATTAAATTTTTACTGTAATCTACCAGATATTTAAATCAATAAAGCAACAGTCGGTATTTAGGTTGAATCATATAATACAGTCTATGGTACCTTATGATTTATGAATTATGCGTTGTCTATAAAATATAGTTATTCCGTAAAATAAAAGAAAACAGTGATTTTATTCCTCAAGTGAGCATTCTTATAAATAGGGCTAAGATAGTATAGGATTTTGCATTTTTTTTTAGGATTTACAGGACATAGATTTTCAAGCACAAAATGTGATTTGGTCATACACAATTCCAAATTTATAGTTTTTATTTTGCTTTTTTTTGCATTTTTTGTACTTTTATGGATTTAGGGTCATTTTGTAGCATTTTTAGGTCATTTTTTCAACTTTACGGGCATTTTTTTATACTTTTTTGAAATCTAGGTAATATTTTTATACATTTTCATTTACACTAGATGTTCTCGATAAAAGTTTTGAATTTGTAACAGAAATAATATTATATTCAATATTTCAATTATAGAGATAGAATGTATATATTTTTTATAATATTATTATTTTTAATAATTTTGTACCGAAATATTAATTAATAAATAATAATTAATAATTATAATGCATTTTTATAACATTTTTAAATCATTTTTTATCTTTTGGGCATTTTTTAAGGTCATTTTTTTGGTCATTTTTAGGTTATTTTAACGTCATTTTTTTAGGTGTTTTGGGTCATTAAAATCCTAGCCCTACTTATAACTTCTTAGGGTCAACAACCCGATGGTTGGTTTGCACCTAGAAGAAGGTATTACTAGGGAAGGGTTTGTACTGTGCAGTGGTTTCCCGTTGCCTTCTGCACAGGGGAGATGGCGGCCGCTCTCTCTAGACAGTCGCCTGCCCAGAGAGAGAGAGCCGCCCGTGACCGAGGTTTGAACCGGCGACAGTGTGCATCAGCCTGGTTCCACTCGGCCACTCCGTCTCCCTTCCTACTTATAAATGTAATGAAAATACCGTTGATACAGTTTATTATTGTAAGAACACGTCAAGAACACAATCGCCCCGTATTGATGTATGCATGTACATTGTACATGTGCATACGTCATGTCTAAATATATATACATATATAGATATATTTACATAAATCTAATCTTAATGTTGGCACGACATATGGTTGAAACACACAAGAGTATACGGCAAAGCAACAATACAGTTCAAAATTAGCAAAAAATATTTGATTAAAAAACTGAAGGACAAAATATTCGAAAAAAGTAACTAGAAATAAAAAAAAAACAATATGATCTATTCGTGGATTCTTTATTAGAACCCGTTTATATTTCACCATTATTATAGCTGAACATTTGACATTTTTACAAATTAATGTGTTATTGAATGGAAATTTTGTTTTCGAGAATCCCGCATAGGGGAATTTCATCTCGGCAACATCACAGCAAACGTTGCGTGCCGATCATAATTCTTTAATCAAAATTTGCCTCCGAAATACCAAGTGATTGCGTGTTGAAATGTTTTGCAATGAACCGTATAAAGTGGAATAACAAATTATTGCAGCTACGTAAGGCTCAGTGAAAACGCGTTAGATGAATTCCGAATATTGTTGATTCATCTCAAATTATTTTTATCAAATGCTTTTTTAACCGGCCGATTAACTTATAATTTTCCCTTAATAATTAATAGAGCCAAATCGAAAACGGTTGGTTATAAATAGGAAATTTTAACGTAGGAATATGACTTATATGAGTTTCAGACGTAGTACTCTAATTTAAAGTTGTTTCTAACTTTTCGTTAAATATGTCATTTATATTTCTGGATAGTTTTATGAACATTGTATAGTTACCATCGAAATCGAGTAATATTATGGGCAGAAATTAATATAATTCCTAACGTACTGTACATATTATAGCCTTGCTTGAAGTTGGTCAAATTGGGGATATCGTTGTATACCATAGATTCTATACCAATTATTTGTTACCCTCGAGAACACTTGATATCAATATATATATAATCATTATCTTAATGAGATGTTCAAGCGGAAAAAAAGCACACTCTACTCATTCGAAATAGACGGAAGAGGTGTACTCGTAAGTTACTTATTGGGTCTACACTTTTTCGATGGTTACCGTGGTGTAAAGCATAATACCATTATATAGCAATATCGGAATAGTTATATACTTAAGCGTTTAGAAAAGGTAATCCACTTTAAATGGTAGTAATTATTGAAACTGACGTCGGTATTTGTCAGTATTGTTTAAAAATAAAAAATGTTCAATTTCTTTGCCGTCGTTCAACAGTCCGGCCACTCACCTTTAGATATGTGGTCAAACAAGCATTCTTGTTAGACTCGCGTATGTACGAGGCGAAACTGTGCCGGGGTGTCCAGCCTTCAGCATTGGTGGTCGGTATGATCATGACGTTTGTGAGACGAGCGGACAAGTTCTGGGCGAACTGCGACATCATGCCACTGTAACTCTGGTCGAGGAACACGATCACGCGACGAACCGCACAATAAGATATGTCATACAGGAACTCCTTGGGTGTGTACGACTCGTCAGGATCCGCCTGAAACGGGATCGTCATGAATATGTTACGGGTAAAGAACAAAATATGGTTAGTGTTCACATAATCCGGGTAATGTGTACACTACCTGTACCTATTGGATAAAGTAAAAATACTATTTATAAAACGTTTATTTCGTATATAACTCGGGTATTTTACACATTATCTACGACTGAGTGGGTAAAGTACTTTTTATAAAATGTATACGATAAAATAACGATTGTTATAGATAAATGTTTATGAAGAAACACACGGAATAATATTTAGTACCCACAGTGCTAGTTCGTCTTAATACACGCGTCGTACATATAACTATAGGTTTTTAAAATGACTTCACGCGAAAAATTATAAAACAAATTATTCGACATTTTTTTTTCTAGGTTAAATCGTGTTGCCTGGAGGGGATTGCTCTCGCATTACTTCCACTCGGGTTATTTATTTTACTTAGATCGAGTCTATTGTCTACTTAGTTTTCCTATAGTTGCTAATTTAAAATATTACCACTGGCCCATAAATAACTATTTACAATAATTTAAACACATGCAATTGAAATCTTCATTAATATAATTTCATGTTTATGGTTATTTATTGAGTTTTGTTTATTCAACAGTAAACAACGTTTATTTTTACAATTTCCTGCCCGGAGGAAAAATAATATTAATAACCGATAATACACGAATAGTGAAATGGCCGTATTTTATAAAGTTATTTCAAGAAATACGAATACATTATGCTATTAATAAATAATTAGATATAAATTGAAAAAAAAAAATACTATTTTTAACCCAGACCAAAAGAACATAAGACCGGACCGGACCAAACCAGTGAAAAATATATTTATGATTAATCCAAACCTAACCCATTATCCCACAGTGCTAGTTCGTCTTAATACACGCGTCGTACATATAACTATAGGTTTTTAAAATGACTTCACGCGAAAAATTATAAAACAAATTATTCGATTACTTTATCCACAGCATACCGGATAATGTATATACATTGATTGGATACTACATATTTAAGGTGGATAATGTATACATTACACTGTTCATGTGGATAAGGTTCACATTACCCGGGTAATATGTACACTAACCGTTTTTTTACTTTACCCGTAACAAATATATATTATGCAACCATTGGGTTAAGTATTAATAGTATCTTTAAATTTAAATATATATCTTATATATAATGAATGTTTTTATTATGTTAATATTTGTATATGTATGTTTATTATATGTACACACACACACTGTTATCTATGTATTATTATACTATTGTATATCCGGAATTTTAATGGTCAAACCGGAATCGTATAAGCAGACCTCGAAAAAATGTCAAAATATAAATTAACGTGTTAGTATAGATATACACACGCTGTGTGGTGTGCCATCGGGCTTATACATTAGAACTCACGAATAATAAAACTCGTGCCGAAAGAAGTTCCGAATATCAAAAGTTGCCTCCCCTCAAGAAAAAAAAACCTAACAATTTCAACGAGCTAACGAAAAAGAAAATCAACTGTAAATGTTAGGGATTTAATTGAAAATTGATTTTATCTTGTTTTTATATTCGTTTAAGTTGGTATAAGGATTTTTTTTTTTTTAATTTTGCATTATTCATTTATATTAGTTCAAAGACCAATAAACATATAACAATTTAAATAGAATTCAAATTTCATTGTATATTGTAGTTATTTATTCACCAAACTTATTAATCGCTAATTAGCTACATTGTATGACGTAGGTCATATTTTAAACTTAATTAATTTTAATCTTAGTAATTTATCAAGTTATTTTAACAACGTTAATTTTTTCTAGGGTAAAGCATTTTAACTTTAGAATAATCTCATAGAATGTTTTGGTTAAAAATAATTTAATTTAAATTCATAATATAATCTTTTAATTCTTATATTCTTTATAGAATTTTTTACTTTAACTCATGATATTAATACAATAATTCAATATTGAAGGTACATTTTAAGATAATAGGTGCTATGTGCAATTAAATTAACCTTAAAAAATGAAATGTATACAACTTGCAGGTTTGATTTTAAATCTTCAATTGGTCAATAAAATTTTGTTCTACGTTTAAATTAATTTTTTGTGTACTTTTAACATTTAAATCTAAACTATTAAATTTTAAATTTTGGATGCAGTCAAATTATAAATTTGACGTTTTAAGTTAGACAAATTTTTATTGGATATCAATTAAGCATAAGTACCTATAAAACATTGACAATGATAAATTACTAAGAATTCATATTTTATACATGCAAATATGGCGACACAATGTGCAAAAAATGAATAGTCAAATGATTTTTACCACATGTTATTGATCAAACCAGAAGAAAGAAATATTATGGTTTTTAACGGACTACGTTAAAAGACGTTATATAATATATTAAAATTATTTATTTAATGAAACATGTTGAATTAAAATGGTCGTCATGAAATTATAATAATTATATCCTCAGATTTTATATTCTATATATATGTGGTCTCATTTTCTTTAACTATTAATGAATAATATATTATGAAAGTATAGTAGAATGAAATAAAATATTCGATCACAACTTATTAGTCTTCGTATTTTTTATTTTTTATTTAAGTACCCAATACTACAATGCTTAATGACATTAATAAAATCAAAATGATTTATAAATAGTTTTAATAACCTATTAAGTATCTAAAATAACTTGTCTGACTAATAGGGTTAATAGGTTTATTTTTTACTAACTCTCGATAATTATCGACTTTTACCATTATATAAACTTCAAATCAAATGAAGTGCAAAATAAAACTCGATTGCCTTAACTGATTTGAAATTTTTTTTCATTTTTATTATAATTATTAGATTATACTGCCAAATCCGATGGTACGGAAAATAAAATTTATGTCGTCACGATTTTGTCATCCAAACAACTCGAGATACACTCGTCCCACACAAACCACATAGAAGAAGTCTTACAAGTTAAACAACTATTTTAGATTGTAATTTAAATACTATTATTCGCAGAATTATTCTTAATAACATTAAGCTGATACTTGCACGCACTATCTCAACAAAATTTATAAATGAGACTCTACGATTACTTATGCATTTTAAGTGGTGATTTAATTTGGAGTATACGTAACATTGTATTCGATGCCATTAAATATTATGACGAACAAAAAAAAATACATTTATACATGTATATATATATGTAAATGTACCTGATAGATTTAAACATTAAAGTATCAATAATCTGCACTTATCATTAATAGCTATGTTTTTATATTCTAAAGAATATTTTTATATAACTTCTCATACATTAAATTTTAAATTATGTTACTTTATTATGAAAATAAAATAAGTTTTAGATAATTAAATCCACTAATAATTAAATTGATTAATATTTTAGTTTAATTATTATTATTATTTTTTTTTGTAAAAATTAAACCAAAACTAACAGTATATAAATAAATCATTATATAATGAACAAATAATTTTTAAAAAACACAAAAGAAACTTAATTAATTAGATAATTCATACTACATAATACACTTCAATAAATTTTTATTAATAGGAAACATTACTATAACTGTTTAGAGTTTTGATATTAATTTTATTATTTAAAAAAAATTAAAATTATTCATCACGTCCGAAAAACTGATACGATTTTAAATTGTGTGATTTTTTTCTACAAATTATCACCGAGGTATTTGCACTCACGATTTGGATTATTTTATTATTACCATTATTCACGTTCATTATATTTGTTTTTATGGTCGTTCCTCATCCATGACTAAAAAAATGTAGGTACCAAACATTCGTTAGGTTAGGTTAGGTTATCTAAAGCTATCTGTATTTTTATGAAAAGTTTAAAACCCTCCCTGAAAATCAGTTATTTACATACACTCTTGCATAAGGTATACCTATATTCTACATTCTATTTTTTGTGTATAATATACCCATCAACACAAAAATACGCACAGCCGACACCTACATGTGTACTGAGCTCATATTATATTATGGTATTATGTTCATGTAGGCAATATTATACTTACGATTCCGTCGGTGTTGACATCCCAGAGTAATGCACTTCCATCTTTCTTGGTCGGGCTGGACATGTACAAAAAGAAAGTACTGATGTTGCACTGCTGGACTGGACTGCATACGCTTCTGATATATTTGCGAATGGTCGATCTGTCTGCCGGCTCGACGCTGATGGCGTTATCCTGCACGTACTCCTCCATATCTGCGCATTTATAAAATAATAATAATAATAATAATAATAATCAATAATACAGATGTTTTATAGATAAATATAAAATATATCACGTAATGCGATCGGATTAAGGGTCTGTCAAAGGATTTATGGCTTAACAGTAAAAACTATAGCATTTGCTAAACTTAAGCTAATAGTATTTGAGTTTACTCACCTTCGTCGACTTTCATGTGTCTATCAAAGCCATTAGCGAAAAATGTGCGAATCTCTTCTGGCGCGAATCCCCAAGAGATTAGACGGTCCTTCAACGATGTCAAATCATAAGTTGTTGTGAAGTCAGCAACGATTCTGCTCCAACCACCATACATTATAGCAGCCTTAGAAAAAAAGCAAATACGAAAAATGTCAAACAAATAATATCAACTAAATATATAGATATACAGGATGTAACAGGTCTATTTGACAAATGCAATAACTTTTTTTCTATTCATTTTTAAAAAATTGTTTTTTTCAAATAAATACTGAGCCCTTGCGCTACAATACTGTCGATTTCAAATATTTAAAATTCAATTTTACCATTTAAAAAAAATAATCAGAATAGCCGTTTTGCAGACCGGATTTTTAGAAAAATTATGGTATTCAAATATCTTATTAAAGTTTGGACATTTATTGTTTAATCCGATGGACATGATATTATACAATTATATGCATGCAAATTAGATGTTTTGAAGTTTCAACTTTGTATAGTAGAACAAATAATAACTCGGATCAGTGCTATAATACGAGTAGTTATCAATAGTACACGGTACACCGTATAAATTCGGTATCGCTTTTGGTGATGTCTGGTGTCTAAGCAGAATATTTAAAAATTACTCTCGTGATACTGTCAAATTGAATTTGACATGAAGACTCAAATACTTGAGTACCTACACCGTGGCGAAAAAAATGTGTATAGTGTATTATACTAGTATAGAGTACTATTAACACGGGAATACAAGGGGTCTGTTGCCCGTACACTCCCTTGCAGTCTTTATTAATTTCATTTATACAATAAAAAAAAAAATAATAATAATAATAATACACTTTTGCAATGTATATTATGAGCACGATAATAAAGATATTTACAGTTAATTAGTCAGTTTTATCATTGAAAATAAAATCATCTGATACATTTGAACTGAAGGTAATAAGTAAACCTATAATATTAATGTAAATAAAGTTCAGTTTTAAAATTATCGTACCTAGTTCATTTTTATTGTCTCTACATCCCAATGAAATTGTTTTTTTTAACATCACTGTATTATAGAACATAATTCATAACTATCTCTGATACTTATGAACGACGGTGCATACCTGATTAATTAGTTTTTGCGTATCACACGTAAAGCTGCCCAAGTGACAATCATCATTGTTAGTTTTTATGTGGTTGCACAAGTCAGTTAATTCGGTACCATCGTCTCGGAGGTCTGGGCAGTTCATCAGGAACGAATCCCTAACATCCAAGCATTCCAGCACGTTGTCAGCCTGTTGATGGGAGCTCTTGGTCGGCACCACCAGAGGCAGAAATCTTACTTGACATATCCATGATGATGTCATTGGGCGTTCGTTGCAATGCCGGCTACGAATCATTACCATGCAAATGGTTGAGTTATCCATCAATTCTACATAGAAAAAAAAAACACAAAAATATACATATTTGTTACAATTACAAGCGTCATCATTTTAGAATTTTATTTTTTATCCTACAATATCATAATTACGAAGTGTTCAAAACAACGGTTTTTCGTGAAAACAACAAGTTTTAGATATTATGAACTATTACTATTGTTCCAATTTGATAATGACACCCTGGAACCTACGTAGACTATGGTAGTTTAAATGTCATTTAATATAGATATTTGGGCTCTACATTTGCTTTATAAACCTAAACAATCGACATGAATATTTTTCTTCGTCGATATGATATTTTATCCGATTTGATAAAAAGAAAAAAAAATTATAATTATAAACAAGTTCAAGTTATGTTGTTTTTGTCATTAATGGATTCAACTCGTTTTATTTAATGCATTATACTCATATTGAAAGTAAAGTATTGTTTTCATTCGCTTGGATTTTGATTAGAACGCAAAATATTGGTAGAAGTTTTCGCGCGTTGGCATGAACAATAATTTTATAATCACCTATACGAAACGTCGATAACCTATGTGTGTGTGTGCGATTTAAAACGATGATTTATTAAGTTTTCTAGGCCGTAGGCGATTCAATGAGGAAATTCGTGTGTGAACCCGTAATAATATAAATAACCTCATAGAACAACGCAGCGATCATTAAAGAAAAATTTGAGTAATAAATTAATAATATCTAATCGCTCTCCGATTGAAACAGGTATCAAATACACAGAGGCAGCGGTCAGTTAAACCGTTTAATAGGTCATTGTTACGATTATATGGTACAACGAGTGGTTATTACAAATTAATAATTAATACAGACTATATATAGTTATAATAATTAACAATATCATATTGATATATTGATTTAGAAACATAGTTTCGTTGTAACAAGCCATAAATATAGACGGATGCTTTTTCGATTTTTTTTTTTTTTAAACACATCATAAATTATATGAATGTAAATTGTGCATGTGGCGCGTGTGTGTGTGTGTGTGTGTGTAAGTGTACGCGCGTGTTATACATAAGTGTATGGCGTACGGTCCAACAATAAATGATGAAAAATAATAAAATTGTCGACACCGAGTTTCGACTGCTCGTCGCCGGTGGTTCACGTGTTATAATAATATAATTACATGAACGTAAAACCGGAGGCGTTTTCGTGACGGGCCCTCCCGTAGTCTATTTCGTTTAACTAATACTACGTAGTTTATGTAATGCATCGTCTGTAAAAAAGACAATAATTATTATTAAATTTTATTATTTGTGTTTATATCAGTGTGTTTAACGCGATCTTTATTGTTTATACCTATTAGTAATGTATATTCCGATTCAACAGTATTAATAGTTTGCCGAACTATTAAGCATGATACGTATATAGTATGAAGACGATTGCATGAATTAAAAATTGATTAAGTAAGATATTAAAAATGTCATTTCAAAACATACATATGATAAACGTCGCACAATTCCAGCTGAAAGAAAACTCAGTGACTTATCGAATAATTGCAAAAATAATTTCGCTCTACTCCGCCCACCCGGCTGACATTCCATAAAAACATTGTTTTGCTCGCACAAAACACGAAAACTAATTTTTCCACTGCATAAAATCATTAAAATCACAATCGATATAACTTCAATCGCTACAATTTATAGGCGTATCGAAAACTCTAGATATTACACAACACGCCAATAAGAAATCACATTTAATACCCCTTCTTCCTAGATCTTCGACCAACATTACATCAGGTTCACAAACCTCCAAGGTTTCGTGAACCGCCTTAAGAAAACCACCGTATTACCATTAGTAAATCATAAATACAATGTACATTATCGTAAATAAACGCGGGAAAAAAATTTACGGTCGTAGTTGGATTCGAACGCGACTGGACGCACAAAAAACCGTATGATTAGACGGATAATCTTTCATGCTTGATCAACACACTGTTTTTTTACCGTCATACGTACTGACGTGTTGTATTTTCACATTCATCTGTACGATTTATACGTCATATGCAGGGCCGGCTCAAGGCACGTGCAAACGGTGCATTAGCACCGGGCGGCAATTTTAAGTGGGTAATTAGGGGCGGAAAAAATAGAATGGATTACTAATTACTGTATGGCGATAACTATACTTTTTGCTGATGATTCTAAAATTTTTCACACGATTACCACAAATAATGATTGCCTCACTCTCCAAAACACCCTTGATAAATTCAACAATTGGTGTAGTACATTCAATTTATCTCTTAACATCTCTAAATGTAAAGTTATGACTTTCTATCGCTCTAAGGCAGTGATATCTTTTGAATATAGACTTGATGGTATATTTTTTCAACGTGTTAGAAAGGTCCATGATTTAGGCATTTTATTTGTACCTTCTCTTAATTTTAGCCCTCATATTGATTATATGACCAGCAAAGCCTTTCGTGCTTTGGGATTCATAAGGCGTCACTCAACCGATTTTAGTTCTGCCAATTGCCTTCTAGCTCTCTATAATGCTTTAGTCCGTTCGGTCATTGAATATGGGTCTATTGTTTGGTCACCATATACCACAGTTGACATTTGTCGGATTGATCGTGTTCAAAACAGTTTTATGCGTTTCGCCGGTTATTGCCTCAACATTCCTCATCCACCACATGACTATGGGCCATTAAGTCAAGTTCTGAGACTAGTTCCCCTTTCTGTAAGGCGTGATAATTTTGATATCACTTTTATTCAGCGTCTGGTCGAAGGTCAAGTTGATGCCCCAAGACTACTTGGAGAACTTAGCTTTCGTATTCCTAGTAACACTAGGCTTCAATGTAATTTTTATATACCCACCAATAAATCAAACGTCTCCAGGAATGTCCCACTTATAAGGATGATGCATAATGCAAATAACCATATAGACTATTAAGCCATATGTAATACGAAGGCTCACATTTTTTTTTCACATAACTTACACCACGTTGTTTTTTTGTTTGACTTACTTACTAATTCTTTTTCTTCTCTCTAATATTATGTTAGTATGAGTTACGCATCTTATATATATTGTATATGTTTTTTATACTGTTATCTATGTACTTCCTGTCTGTTATTTTGTAAAAGCCGTCTGGCGTTGATTATAATAAATAATAATAATAATAAATAATAACCGCTCATATAATCACTATCACAAACATATTTTTAACCTCACATGTTTATCTCAAACGAGCAATGGGCATACGGCGGAATTGCCAGAGTTATTTTCGTTTTATTTTTTTAAATTTTTTTCTCGATGTTACTGTTAACCGCATTAATGAAAGATTTGAACAATTAAAAGAACATTATGATATATTATTATTTTTGTATAAAATTGAAAAAATCAAAATTATGACACGCCACACGCGATGAACTTATAAAACAATGTGCTGATTTACAGCTCGTGTTAGCGTATGGTGAATCCGCCGATATTAATGCGATTGAAATGGCGGACGAATTAAAAGTTTTGACGACAATGGTTCAATCAAATTTATCTCCTATTGATCTATTAAAATGTGTGATAAATACAGGAGACTTTGCTCCAAATGTAAGTATAGCATTGCGTGTACTTTTAACACTACTAGTAACGGTCGCCAGTGAAGAACGGAGTTTTTCTAAACTCAAACTTAGTAAAACATATTTAAGGTCAACAATGTTTCTATAAAGATTAAGTGGTTTACCTATGATAGCAATTGAACTTGAATTGGCAGAAAAACTAAATGACGTCGACATGGTAAAAGATTTTGCTAATGCAAAAGCAAAAAAATGCAGTTTCAATAGATAACTTATCTTTATGTACTTATTATATACCATGTATATAACTTTGTTTAGTATTATATACAGTTTAAATACCTAATGATTATGAAAATATTTTTATTTATTAATGAAGAACTGGATTTATTTTAATTTAGATTAATTAATTATTTTTTCAATAAAAAGCATGTTTATTGATTATTAATTTATTTGTATGCAAATGTAGGTATACGTATTATAATTTGATGGACGGAAAATTTTTAAATCGAAGCGGGCGGCAAAATACCTAAGGCGGGCTCTGATCATATGTTTCTGTTTGTTACTCATTACGCAATTTTTTGATTCGGATCGTTTATATTTCTTTGTATCGAGTGGTAATCAATCGATATCGATACAATTATACTAATTAATGATTGAATAAATTTTACTATTTACCTTCAAATTACTAAACATTTTGAAGTAATGACATTTTCAAGACTAAATCAGTAATAATCATGTAATTTAATTAATTGTTATACATTATTGTAGTTCAGTTTGTTTTTTTTAATTTTTTACCAGATTATAACAATATTATTTTTTTAGATCAGAAATATTTTTATTTTAAATTACTGCAAAAATGTAATTTTTTCAGATTACAATTATATATTGATTAACAGGTGCCATAATTCTGTCACTGATCCTGTTAGGATGTTACCATGTAAATTCAAGTTAGGAGTTATAAAAAGTGAATCTATTAATCGAAATGTATAATATATTGCCTATACTAAAACCCTGAAATATTTATAATCTTAAATTGATTTGAACTAAAAAAATCAAATTATTAGTCTTATTATAAATTAATATCAGCCAGGCGAGGATCTAAGAATATTTTTTGGGAGGGGGGCCCATAAATTGAATCGCAAAAATCCATAAAGGTTTTACAGTAAATTAAAAAATTGTTATTATTATTATTAAACTAAATATATAATAATTTGTATTCAGTTTTTAGTATCAAAATAAAGTTAAAATGAAAAATATAATTTTCTTATCTTATCACATGAAAACTCATTTAGAATTTCCTCTGGATTTTCCATTAAAGCTTCACTTTTTTTCGTTCAATAGATAGCAGAGCTAGGTAATGTAAGCGTTTGCTGGTCATAGTTGACCTGTTTTCTTACTCTTCTGTACGATTATTATTATATTAGATAAAACATTAACTTGGATGATAATCTTAAAAATCAAAATAAAAACGTTGAACATTTTGGGAGGGTCCACCTCTCTGAATCTGCGATATTAGCCTATTTCTAAATAATATTACTTAGCCTTATTCTTAAAATGAAATTATTTCAATTTGTTACATTATTTTCATATGATTGGTTCTAAATTATTGTTATTATTTTGGGTCTATCATTATTCATTATATGAAATCTTTGAAATAAAAAAAATGTTCTGATCTGAAAAATAGGAATATTTGAATCTATTGAATAATAGATTCAATGAAATAGTGAATTTTTATTTCACTATACACCGTAAGTAAATATCGTAGAGATGAATTTTTAATTTTTCCTTGTAACAAAATTATTTAAAACCACATAACTGAGAGATCATTTGTCCTTATTAAACATTGTTTAATTTTTAAATTCTAATCGTTTTAAATTTTTAATCAATTGGGATTTACTAGTCTGAAGAATTTTCGTACTTTTCAGATTTAAAATTTTTTAAACGTATCTTATTTAAGTTCTTTTTGTGTATATTATGTTGAAATATCTTAATTTTTATATTTTTACACAGTAAATTGTAAGAAAATTTATTAGTACTCGTAATTTTTAAAACTCATAGGTACTGCTTTTTTTATTTTTGATAAAGAAAAGAAATTTTGAATTGAATAAAAAACATTTCAAATAAGAAAAATTGTTTTTCTTTAAAGTTTTTTTTTGGAATTAAAATCTCAGTAGTACATAAGATATCATAATTTATCGATTTATTCGACCACTTAGTCTCTACGATCGTGAATTGAACGAATAAGAATAACTGTTGAATACTTGTGAAAGAAATATTATTATTCCAATGTCGTTGTAGTAATTAAGTCAAAATACGGAACAATCGAGATTGAAACTATAACCATTTGCTTAGTTATTTTACATTGGTACTCGAATAAGGAGTGAAAACTTGTATGATATAGTAATTGCCTATGTAATACTCCTTATAAATTAACTAATAGTAAGCTCATTAGCTCATTATGAGCAATTTGAGTTTAACAATTTATGATACAAATTAAACAAAAAAGAGGGTTAAATAACTGTGCTTATAAATCACCATAGTAGTAGTAGCTAGTATTTTAAAATAATTTTCGAAGTAATTTTTGTTATTTTTGGCTATTAAATATCAGCTGTAGTATTCTATAAAGAATTAATTTTATAATAATAAATGCTACAATCTTTATAAATAGACAAACATATGATATTTATAGGTATTACATGTTTTATAATTTTTATGCATTTTAAAATAACGAAAATAAAACATGCGAACTCAGTTTTATATTATGCACAGTATAAATTAATCAACAACAAAACAATTAAGCATATTCTACAAAGATGAATCAAGTTTTTGATTATGTCTATAAAAGAACTATCACATAAAGCATAGTTGACATTTTCAATTGATTAACTAACTAATGTAACTTCATCTATCTCTTAAAACACTTTATATCTTTCATTATTATTATTATTGTAATCAATGAACTATAATTTAGAATATTGAATGTGATTTTATTTTCAATTTTTGTTGTGTTATTTTAACACAAATTTAACAAAACTGTATCATAGTGTCTACTATAAATGTTCTGAATTTTTCATATCCTATACATCAGTGGCGTATTTATGGATGGGGTGGGTCCCCGGGTTTCTACCCCCCCCTTTCCACATAAGTAAAAAATAAATACAATTTATGTCTGAATTGAAATGTATTATACAATAATATAATAATTATATTTACAAGATTCCAGACTCAAATGCAAAATATATTATAAAATCGTATTTAGAAGTCATAAATGACTTATTACGTAAGAATAGAGAAAGAGATTATTCATTGACTACCTTTATTATTATTCTTAATAATATAATTATTATTAACTCATATATTTTTTTTTATTGTATTATGTTATAACTTGTAATTCAGTGAGTATGGTAAAGAGGTTCACTCAGAATATAAAAAGTAATTTTGGACCCCCCCCCCCAGGAAAAATTTGAAAATACTTCATTGAGTACGATTATATAAATAATGATCAATGTATACATAATATTTGTCAAGATGTATAACTAGATATACTCGTATTGTGCAATAGTGTCAAATAATAAAATCGTTAAAAGATAAAATAAGGTACGCAGAAATATGAAATACGCCGTTGCATATACTAAAAAATCTAAAACGAAAATTAATGTTTTTAATACACTAACATTGATTGAGATTATTTATCAGTTTAAAGTCCACCTCGATATAGGTTGAACTAACTTATTTTTAAAAAATGATATCAAATTATGATATTTTCTTTAAATGTTATTTAAATGCATATTATTATTATCTAACATTATCGTTTAATAATTATTACTTCATTATTTTATTTTTGTCTTGAACAGCCTAAAATTGATTTAAATATAGTCATAAATTAGGGTGGCTAGACATTTTTTACTATAGAAGTTGCCTTTTTTAAAACTATTTACTTCATTTTTCAGTGAGCATAGAATTTATAAAAGTGTTTTTTTCCCAAAAATAGAATAAGTGTCAATTTTGAATAAAAAATTATAAGCACGAACTACATTACAGCTACTTTGAATCTATATCAAACTTTGATTTATAAAAGTTCAGGGAAATATATTTAAGATCTATCTAATTAGTGACCAAATATTGGTGTTGTAATTAACAAATAAAACGCTCATAGTGTGTTTATGCGCCTAAGTAAAAATGTACCGCTTGATTTTTTTTTAATAATGTGTGTGACAAAAAAAACCAGATTCAAACCGAAAGTTTTTCTACAAAATAATTAGGTAAGTGTTTTTGTCATAATTTAGTTTGTTATATACATATATATATATATATATATATATATATATATATATATATATATATATATATATATATATATATATATATATATATTTATTTATATATATTTACTTTATTTACAAAACTAAGAATGTGCAATGCATTTTTCATTTTTGTATTTATTATTATATTTTTCATAATTTAAGAGTAATTGTTAGGATAAAATACATTAAAATTCGTCGTAATACTTTTAAATGTAAACGAGAAAGCATGTAAAGTAAATGTACGCAAAAAATGTGATTTTTTATGAGAAACCCACGGAGACAGGCGCGTAGCCAGGGGGGGTGTTACAGGTGTAATAACACCCCCCCTCAGCCGTGGTATACTTAATATTTTTTATCAAGATAAAGATGCATCATAAGCACGAATTATCTTAAATCGTGATTTACACTTATTTATCAAAATGAAGTATATTAGTTTATATTAGTATATTACGATAACAATAATGTAAAGCACTAAAGCCGGGATCCGGCATTAATTACTATTTTCGACCGTTCTGTGACGTTTTATCGATTACTAGTTTCATGCACGATTTAATATATCTTTTCATGCAGCGTGTAAGAAAATGTTTACAAATTCAATTATTGATTATTTGATTATCATGATGAACTATCGTAAACATAGATATCTATGATCTATCCGAATGTTATTTCACTTTTTAAGTATCTGCAATTGGCGAGTTTACAATATGGCATCAGCAGGCGAAAAACAAAAACCCTAAAAATGCTACGAAAGCATTCATTAATTGCAATGAAGAAATATTTCCCATTGTTCATCAACTTTCAAAAATATTGATTCCTTTACCAGTAACCACTGCAAGCAGTGAAAGATCTTTTTCCTCATTATGGCGTTTAAAAAAATATTTGAGGAACACAATTGGTGAAAATCGGTTGAACGGCTTAGCAGTTATGAATATTCATCGGGACTTAGTTGTAACCACTGTCGAAATAATTGATACTCTAGCTTTAAAAAATAGACGCATTAAATTAATTTAATTAAATATATATATATATATTTTTTTTTGTATTAATTATAATAATATATATGTGAAAACTTTTAATATACCTACGTAAAGTTATCAATTTTGTGTGTATAATTTTTTCAATTAATTTTGAATAACACCCCCCCTTAGAAATTTCTAGCTACGCGCCTGCACAGAGACGACGACGGTGGTGAAACGAACGAACAATTTTTAAGGGGATGAGTAAGTGAGAAAAAGAAGTGAATCGTTCGAGAGAAAATGATGCCATCGCGTTTTATCGGTTTACTTAGCGCGTGGATATGGTGAAATATATAAGAGGCGCGAACACGCGCAAGACACGTTAAAGCGGTGGAGAATCATGTACATGGTTAGAAGGTAGCAGAGTAAAAATCACTATTAAATAATTTGATGAAAATGCACATAAGATTCAAATTCAAAAACACTAAAAAAAAAGCAGATTATATTCAGTTATTTTTGTGAAGTCTCGTCAAATTTATCGCAATCGATAATTGTTAATACATATTTATTAAATTTCGTAATCAGTTATTATTATATGTCTATTCGGATTTCATCGGTATACCTAATCAAGAGGGTGTATAAGGATTAAAAGCCGATCGTGACTCATTGAAGAGCGTGTAATGGGATTTTCAAGCACAAGTCCCAAATGAGAACATTTGGCTACGCCAAAGGGGACGAACCGACATCGTTTTATAAGTTCTAGCGCGCTCTACGTTCCCGTAATGAAGCGGCAGTCGCGGCCACGGGTTTGCGTGTGTGCGGCGCACGACGAATGATACATAATATTATAATAATGACGTTCATTATAACCGCTATACGGTGGGCAAGCCGCGTCGTAAATTACGGGGCAACTTAATATAGTATATTACCTCGTGGTATACAGAGTGAGTCAGATCTATTTGGCAAATGCAATAACTTTTTTTCCGTTCAATTTTTTTTTCTTTTTGTAACACTTATACCTATATATAGTATTACGCTACAACAAAAACGTATTAAAATATTTTTTTTTTTTGATTTTTGGAACCCAGATTTTAAAATTCAAACTGTATTTTACCATTAAAAAAAAAAAAAAATTCAAAATATCCATTTAGTAAACCGGATTTTCAGAAAGTTTATGGTATTAAAATATCTTATTAAAACTTGATCGTTATTTATTATGATTTTTTAAAATTCTGTCAAGTTAAGATGTCAGTGATTTCGATCAATCTTTCCATGAATGATAATGATAAATACTATTTTAATACATTATAATATAATTATAGCTACAATAAGCGACAGTAAACATTTTAAATAAATTAAATTTCGAGCAGCCACTTAATAAATAATTGTGGTATACAAAAACAATAATAAGTGATGGAACTATGTGAAACATAATATTATTGTTAACTTTTTCACGAAATTAAAAAAATCGTAAAAAAGAACGGATTAACGAAATTTGAAATTTAAACATAACAATTTTTTTATAAGTCCGTTTTACATAATAGCTATTTTGAATTTTTTACCAAACGTTACAGTGAAACTTAAAATGTTTAAATTTGAGTTCTGAAAATCAAAAAAAAAAAAATCTTTAAATACGCATTTGTCGGAGCGCATGACTCGGGTATTTATTTAAAAAATGAAAGATTAAAATAATGAAATGAAAAAAAATGTATTACATTTGTTAAATGGATCCAAATCGCTTTGTATGTACACACTAATCGGCGTTTATCATCCGTGTGCATTTTAATTATTATCGCGAACGACGTGAACACATTATTATATCGATATTGATGCGTTACGAATCTATTAATGTGTACGACCTGAACTCAATATTGTAATACACGCGCACAAACACGATTCCGGTAACGACGACGTGGTATATTGTGATAATAATAACGTTTGTGACGGGCGTTTGATCCGCCGAGAGAGAGATCGAGAGATCGAGAGAGAGAAAAAGAGTGACGAAGCGGCGGCGCAGGTGATTTTTCCCCGCTCGACGTCACCCGATCCACGTGCAGTGTAGAGCTTCTGTCGGCGGCGAGGATCAAAGGCAATCGCGGCGGCTTCGTTCAAAAGAAATTACACGCACTAAACAATTATTAAAGTAGTACTCTCCGCACACACGTGTTTATAATAATAATGAAAATATGTGAGTAATGTCGTGCGTGTGCGGGCAGCGATCACGGGCTCACTCGCGCGCGCGCCCGCGTAATATACACCGACCTCACCTTTGTGTGTAATATTTCAAGGGTATGCCGACTGGTTTTCATCATTATCACGATTATTATTTATCATTAACGCCGACCCCTTCGCACTCCTCCCCTTCGGCTTCACTGCCCGGACGGACGGTCCGTGCAGTGCCCGACGTACGACGATAATTTAGTGTCCAACAGCACGTACGTATACCGACGTATAGGAACAAAAATCTGATATATAGTGCACAACGCCGTTTTATCTCAACATTTTTTGAACGCTATTCGGTGATTTCAAATTAGTTTGTCTTCCCTTTTGTCTCCTCACGAACGGTAAATAAATAAAGAAAACCTTGAATTTCTAACCCTCATTTCCCTCCCCGAACACCAGTGATATGCAGACGATAAGTGTGACCTATACTGGCGTATACTGCTTTATATGACAGCGTACACATATCGCGTAGATTGTTTGCAGGGTGTTTGGTACGACATCACGGATATCACGGTATCATCACGTACAGGTGCTGGATACAGGCCAGCTGCGAAATCGGGATTCTCTACTCGTATTTATACGATGGGTCCCTTCAATCGAAACTTCTATATCATATAAGTTGCGTTTTGATTTTATTTTTGCGATAAAAAAATTTCTCACTACGCTCAAACTATCATTACCGTTAAAAAAAAACTAAAATATTATTTATCTATTCAAGTATTATAGATGCAATCTAATCGAATATCTGAAAAGCCAAAAACACACTTTTCAATATAAAAAAAATAACAAATAAATAGTATCCACATTTGAATGGCATATACTAACAAAATCAGAATCAAGAAAATATACTCAATTAAAAATGTATTAAAATATTTGGTGATAAAATTGTATTTGTTCTGTTCATTAGAGTTATAAAATTCAAGTTAAAAAGAATACGAAGCCTAATTTGGTAAAATATATTTTTATCAACAATACCACCACTGATGATATTCAAAAAACTTCGATACAAAGTGGTATGAAAAAGGTAAAATAGATTAATAATAAGGTTTTTAAGTTTAATTATTTGAATTACGTAATAAAGTAATATGGAAATTAAAAATTGACAAGTGAATTGTTAGAAATACTTTTCAGTTCTGTTGGGATCCGTGAAAATATCTCTCGATGAAAAAAAAATGTACCTGTCCGTCACTAGATCACTCGTGTGTCAAACATTACAATATTATACACTGCAGGCAGGCTTTGTGCGCACGCGCAACCGAAGCTCGTGGAAATTTCACCGCGAAAGACGAATGTTCACGTACGCGGTGGTTCCTCCGTAAGCTGCCCGCCCTCCCACTCGTATAACCATCATCGTCGACGCACAGAGTTTTATTTTCCGGAAAGATTATAGAAAATGTCTCGATCTACGTCGTATATGAACAGTTATACGCTACTTCCCGCGTGTACGCCGGTCTACTCGTATTGCTGCGGTTATACCGGAGGATTAAAAAAAAAAATTATCATCTGTATATGTTGGCGGAAAAAAGCGTGTATTTATTATACAAGTTCGATTTAAATAACATTATCGTGATTTCGTTCACCATACAATTTTATACGGCGCTTAAAAAATGTCATCGTTGACGTCCGTCAAAGAGATTATGCCATTGTATACGTATAAGTGTAAATAACGCGACTAATTACGTGATTTCGACTACTGCAGAAAATATTTTAATATAATAACAATATACTGACTCCGTAGAGCGGCTCTTACGTTTAGAATAACATTTTTAGGATCCAAAATTGAAAATATTATATTATTATTAGTATGATATTACTGAGATACTGTTTATCGGCGCGGCATTTCGTAATGCGTGCAATAACACATGCACAATCGCGTACGTGTCACATATTTGTACGTTGTTATTGTTTTCTCGGGAAAAAGCTGCTTCCGCGGATGAAAAAGCGAATTTTCCACTGCGGTCGCGATTATACAACCCATCGCTAAACGAACGCACTTTGCCCACAAGTATCGATTCCCGAAACACTGATTTCGAAATCTTTATCATATATTACTAACGTAAATATATGTATAAGAGTGTGACTAATATATTATTATGATTTAATGTGTTGTTGATGTTCAGATCCCACTAATTGTTAAGTTCAACATCGCAGCCGTTGTTCCTATGTACAACGATGACAAAGAGTAATAGGTACATACGGTAATTGACTCCTATTAAAATAATCACGCCAAATTTCAAGTGACAATGACCTTAAATCGTCTGTATAAATAATTTGTATATTATTGTAATTTACTGAATAGGCATAACATATATATGTTAAATATTTCATACACAGGGTGTCCCACCGAGATTCACACGGAGCAATATCTTCCGTCTAAATAGAGATAATCAATTTTTTTTTCCACTCACTGGGCTAAGAACATTTATTTTTTATATGTTTTATTAAAAAATTAACTTTCATTTAATTTTATAAGTTTTGCGGAATTTAAAGACATACTGATATTAGTTATTATTATTGTCTCATTAATTAAAACCCCCATAGATAAAAATTAAAGTAAAAAAGATGGTAAGATAATGATGGTGGATGATTTGCGTTTCGTCCATTCGGCCTATGGACAAGATAATGGTATTGAGTATAGAGAACCTTAGATGAGCCACTTTTACGATTGGTGAACGATACATGTAGGTAAGTATATAAATTTAAAATCAATGATAAATCATTATTTTTGAAAACAATTACGGGTGAAACACAAGCAATAATTTTACATCAATTAGCTATTTTTTCTAAAAAATGAAAAACCTTATGATAAACAATTGATATAATTTTCAAGTTCCAAGTAGAAAAATTCTAGAATTATTATAAGAATAATCAATGTCAATTTAATAATATTCGTAAAAAAGCTTCATTTCACCATATTTAGACACTTCTAACTTATAAAAACCAAAATTATCTCAACTGATCAATATGAAAATGTAAATATAGCTGAGGCTAATTATGTAAAACATTGCATAACGATTTCAGATCTGATAATCAAAAATTACAGATTTTATGAAATAAAAATAAAAATAAATTAAATCTCATATTTTACATAAAAATAATTTATAACAGTTATTTTATTCGTAATAACTTCAACTTTAAACGCATATAAAAAATAATTTATTAAGTTAATGTGTATGAAACACATTGAACCACAGATAGAAATGTATGTGGCAAATTTATTAGAGAAATAATTTTTTACCAAATTAATAATTCTAAATTTAATAAGGTTTTTATGAAAAATATTGCTAATTTTCGTGTGTATTATAATGTTTGTCAAAATTCTAACTTAAAACTTTAAAAATCCTATTTAACAGTTTTTGAAATTTTACCAATTTCAAAGAACAGCATTGATAATATACGAAAAAGTGATAACATGTAAAAAAAATGAATCATTGCAAGATCAATACATTCTTCGTTCCACTCAGAATCGAATACATGTTATTATATCTACTTAATATTTATTGTTGAATAATATTGTTTTATAACCTATGTTATGCAAATTTGTGGAAAATATAGAAAATAATTTTAAATATATATATATATATATATAAATATATATATATCGTGTGATTAAAATTAAAATTATTCAATACATATAAATTAATGTTTTAAAAAATCACCATAAATTAAAAATTTGAAATGGAATATTGAAAGTGTGTTTTGTATTTGGAACCGGTTTCAAATTCAAAAAACATTAGATAAAATAAAGTTCGTGTATGAACCGTGACTATAAGTATGAAAAATAAAATAAATAAATATTAAAGCTAATATGGCGCATTAAAATTACTTTAATAACGAGAAAAAGGAATATTCTAATACCAAAATCATTCCAAAAACTTTGAAGCAAAAAATAAAACATAATATCATGGCGATTAATAACTATAATTAGCTAATTAATAAAAATAATTAAATTAATAACTTATCATTCGCTATAGTTATAAACATAATATTTTAGAAACCATCATACATTTCATATTAAAGTTGTCGAAAATTATTCATGCGGAAAATGCTTAGTATTTTTTATAGTGCAGCCTAATAATGCGTTTGGCGCCAATGTAATTTTATTTATTTTTTTTAAATTGAACGTAATTTAGTAAATCTACGGAAGCCCGAATAGTAAAAAAAAAAATTTTCTAGTAATAATTAAATCAAAGAGAATTGTTAAGATAATCGAAAAAAAACATTTGTAGTGAATCGTGATGTCGTGTTACTTCTTATACTTTACACTTAAAAAAAAAAGTTGTTCATACTTTTTCTATTATTATTTAATGTTAATAGATTATTTAATTAGGTAATTAACCTTTATATACTAAAAATAGTAAATTGGTGAAAAATAAGGTGTAGTAAAAAAAAAATAACAATTTAATTTTTATCACGATATATCATTTTAATTATTATCATTTTTAAATTTATTTTAATTTATATTACAAGCAATATTATAGCATACATTATTTATATTATAAATTATAATTATAATTTTTGATTTGAAAACATTTATGAAGCTATTTAGAACACTGTAATTCAATAACTATAGGTACTTAATAGGTTTATTTAAAAGGATAAAAATCAAATTTTTATGTAATATACTTTAAAATGAATATTGCAATTACGTAATTATCACATATGATTTTAGTTATTTTATGATAAAACTAACGGAATCCGTAATGAGAAATAATAATAAATGATTATTTGTCATTTGATGCAATAACCATGAGTTATTTTGTTATACAATTATAGCGTTCGTTCTTTTATAACTTGTTTATTTTTTTAAATAATACATTTTAACATAAGTTGTTACTTAACAGCTTTACTTTTTTGTTTTTTTCGTAGATTCTGAGTGAAGTGAAGCATCTATTGGTTTTACAATGATGTTAATTTTTGGTACTCTTAACTTTCCCCAAAAGTTTCATCCAGCTACTATGGATCGAAAATCCCATATGAATGGTACTTTGGGGGTTAGTTTTCTCTTTTTTCAATATGTTTGCTATGCGTGAGGAAAAACTGCCGGAAAATCGAGTCAACTAAAAAATTTTCCATAAACGATATTTTAACTAAATTGATTATAATTAATTAGTCACAACTCCAAAAGCAATGTTACTAGAAACTTGAAAATTTCACCATATTACTGACATATTTTTACATACTTAAAAAGTTAAAAAAAAAATTTGAATATGTATGCTAAAAATAGAATTTTGTAAATAGCTTGTTTTTTCATTTATCACAAATGAAATTTTTAATATTTGACAAAAAGTTTTGAAAATTTAACATGACTATACTCATGTTCATCTTAACAAACACTTAATACTGAAAAATCATGACTTTGGATTTTTTTATGAGCATTTAAGTCAATTATTATATGATTTTTACCGAATAGATTGTTTTTACATCAATTTTGTACTTAAATCGTGTATGAAAAATTATTGAACCACACAATCAGTATAAACCATTGTTTATAGATAAAACAATATATTTTGAATATTTTGGTAGAAAAACCAAAACTAAAGTTTTCGATAAAAAAAAACCTACCGACATTTAGACTAAAAACGATAAAATATATAAACGATATATTTTTGCAGTGAAGCTTTACTCAGAATCGTTTAGTTAAAAAAATTATTTGTTGTTTTTTTTAAATGTAATACTCATCATCACTATCTTGTACGGGGAGCCAAGAATACCACATGAAGGTCATTTTTTTAATAATATCTAATCATAAACTTTCAGGAAAAAAATTAATTTACCATGTATAGTATTATATAGATTATTGTTAAATGTTTTACTCTATTTATTATTTAATACTGCGTAACGTTTATCTAATTAACACTGTATAGTGCAGTATATATTATTAAATTTAATATTTTACGGTAAAAAATTATAATGAATAAAATATATGAATATTCCTATTTATGGTAAATGTTCATTATTTCAAGTCTTATTGAAGTTTCACATGAGAAAAAAATCATTTTTATTTTTTAACATATTTAATTCACATAGGGGATTTAGTTTATGTAATGTATTAGATACGTAGTGTAGTTTATTTTACTTGTATTCATTAAAGTTTAAATGTAAGTATAACAATAAAGAAGTAACAATTTTCATCTAATAGAAATCAAATATTGAACCCACTAGGCATGATAATTTTTTTTAATGAGTATTTTAAAGTCGATAATTTACGTAATATCATAATTTCAAAAATAAACGTTTATCTCACGTAAAAATGTACTTTTATATCAAATATAAATAAAAGAAAAAGAAAAAAAATGTCAACATGTATTATGTAAGCTGTTGCAAT
The DNA here is from genome assembly GCA_027580255.1 of Therioaphis trifolii. Lineage (NCBI taxonomy): Eukaryota > Metazoa > Arthropoda > Insecta > Hemiptera > Aphididae > Therioaphis > Therioaphis trifolii. Next base: position 52,836,250 of record CM050404.1, read on the forward strand.
AACGTGCTTAAAGCAGAATAATATATTTATAATTTGAATTCTACAACACTTACCTTTTATTTATAGTAACGCTTTATTTGAAATAAATAATTTTAGTAGGTATTTGGGAAATAAATATATTTTTAATTGGTCACTCCAGCAAAATTAAAACAATGTTTTTTAATTTATTTCAAAAATCAAATTAGATTAATTCTTCGCTCTTAATAGATTTTACCAGTGAGATAAATAGAAAATATGAATTATTTAAAATTCAAATATTACTTTAAAATTGCTTCAGCCTTGCAAAATTTTATCGATTTCAGCGAAAAGATCTATTTTTAATATTCATTATAGTAAAAATCTATAAAACTTTTGAGGAAGTTTCAATACAATTATTTTATTATTTTATTTTATGAATATAATATACAATATTGTATATTGATCATGAGAGAACAGTTTTAAAATTAATGTTGCTGTTTCTTTGAACGAAAGAAAATGTAATTTGATTTATTTATAATGTTTTAATATAAAAAAAAATTGCATGTGTAAAATATGATAAACAATATTTTAAAATTAATTTTGGATACAAATACGTTTTTTAATATCATTAATACCTACTGTATACCTATAGATACACAATTGACTGATGATTCGAAAACAGCATTTTTATTTTAATTTAAACGAAATATTGAAGATAAACAAAAATGTTTAATAATGCAGAATCTATCAATAGTGCTTTTACGGTGGAATGGACTAGTTCTTCAACATGAACGATCATCGGGATTTTACAGATGACCAGAATTATATCATGTGTTCTTTTCTAGCACCAGCTATTTCCTCGATATTGTAGTAAATGTTTCATATCCGTTTCTATTTATTTGCATTCTTCTACCAAAATAATATATATGTATGCAATGTAAAGGAAAAAATACAAAACCGGGAATCAAAATTTTCTTAATAATATCGAACATGAATAAAGTTTTAATTTTGTCGGATATGTGTTATATCAATAAAGGACCAAAGTACATAGAAAAAATTTAATAAAACATTATTATACGTGTAATGTGTTACATTGTTATTAAATTTACTATTTGTCTTAGGTATGATGAAGTTTAAATAAATACATGCTAATTCTTAAATATAATATAGATGATTGAGTATGTATTAAAATGTTACGTACTTAAAAATTTTGATTTACGTAATTTAAACACATATTCCATCAACAAATCTTATCAACTATGAACGTAAATATAACTATATATTTTTATAGTTATAAACGTGCTATATATTGTGTTGTATACGTTAAAACTTAAGGGGTATAGGTATCTTTATAAATAAATGCGTTTAAAATACACGAAAAGCAATAATATATTACATCTGACAAGTTTGTTAATTAAATGCATTTGTATTCATATGTATAGTTTTTAATTCGATTTAGTCCATGTATTGATTAGCGTTGAAACTAAAAAAAATATTTTCGTCGTGGTCAAATATATTTTATAGCTAATACCATTGATTAGTTATTTATTATAAATGCTAATACCTATATATATATAATATATAGTCTCGTCCGAACACCGTAAAATAAAACCATATACCAGTTCGGCTGGTACGTTCAACATATGAAGATGAACACACGTACTTTTTATTATCTCGCTCTGGTATCGCCGCAGTGCGCTCATTGTCAATTTCAGTGTATACTATTGGTCGTTTCCAAATAACAATGATGTCAACAAATAAAAATACTCAAAAAATTGGTTCGAATTTGCCAAGTACACACAGCACTCCAAAACGTCAAATGTCAAATTCATCTCTGTCACCTAATCAGAACGATAAAAAATCCAAATTTTTCGTTTCGCCAAAGAAGTTTGCAGTTCTCGCCAATAATGATACCTTTGAAATGAGCGATGTTTCCATATCTTTTAACAGCTCTAAAGACGACTCCAATATGTCACCTCACACTGTTCAGGATTTTGATCCGCAGGCTCCACTAATCGACGTAAAAAACATTGCAAATTACTCCGTCTTCAACTCCATTTTGACAAGTATTACCGGCCCAAACACCTTTACTTGCTAGTGTTTGGCTTCTCATCTCATTGTCCAACTTTCAGATCGTAATAACTTTAACAAAATTGTCTATCACTTAAATGAAACGGACGCCAGTTTTCATTCATTTTCCCCTCGCTTCCTACGTCCCTACAAGGTCATCATCAGAAATTTACACCCTTCGACCTTAGGTACCGATATTTCCTCCATTCTGGATGAATTAGAATATCAAGTAAAACACATTTACAACGCCAAAGATAAAAACAATTAATGTCTCGTCCCATTATTCTTTGTGGAAATCTACCCAAATTAAATAAAACGAGGACATTCACAATATTAAGTCATTGCTTAATACCAAAGTGATTATCGAAAAACCGCCATAGCCCTTCTTAATGTCATAAATGCCAAGCGTTTGGCCATACGCAAAACTATTGCAACCACATTTCTCACTGCTTTAAATGTGGAGCAGACCATCATACTAACGAGTGCACCAAGAACCCGAAAGTCCTACCAAGTGTGCACTTTGCTCCGGGGACCACACCGCAAACTTCAGGAGATGCCCAGTTTTCAAAAGAACTTTAAAAAAATAATAATAATAACAGGACCTTCAAAAGCACCTCCAGCTAAAGTTCCAGAGTCAAACCTTCATTCCAGACCGAAATCCTACGTTGAAGCCACCCGGAATCAAGATTCGACCACGGATCACTTTTCCGTCATACTGTCTAATTTTATCACTAATCTCAACTCTCTAATTAGTCCACTAATTACTCTCTTCCCTTTAGTTCTTAACACACTAATCCTCAAAGTTTCTTTATCTCCATAGTTATTTTTGTAAATTTTCCTGATCATAACATAATAATCTATCTAAGGCTTTATACTTTACCTCATTAATGTTTAAAAACCTATACCAATATTGTGTCTTTGTATCTACCTAATTAAAATCAGGTAATTTTATTTCTTATCTCACGTTTACCTTATCTTAATAATAATATTATATATAATTGTTGATCTATAATAGTTGTAAGCAGAAAGCTAATAAAAAAAATAAAAATTAAAAAAAATAAAACCGTATACGTGTGGCCGTGGCGTCGCGCGTCGGTCTCATTCAATTTATCTACACCTACGTAATATTACACGGCAAATGTGAATTTACGGTCCGGGCACACGAGACGGGGGTCGGGAAAGCATACAGGTACACGAAACACGACGATCGCAAGAGTAATAATACGTAAACGTATGATATTCGTGAGCGCATATTAGTGATGTGATATAAATCTGCATTCTCCGAAAATCCGAAGAATCTAGATTTCGAATTTCGGATTTTATGTCGTAAAATCTGGATTTTAAAATCCGAATATTCGCGTTTCACGTTGTGGATTTTGGTTTTCTAAATCAGAAAATCAAATTTTCGATTCTGAGTGAAATGGTTTTAAAATGATGTTTATTTTTATTTTTTTTTTATCTGGAGACACTTTTATCTTAACTTAAATTTGTCCAAAAGTTTTATCCAGCAACTCTGTAGATCAGAAATTATATGTCATTGATACTTTGAGAGCTCTCGTCTCTATAGTTTTTCCAGGAGAGAAGAAAATCATACTAAAATGGAGAAAAAACAGTGAAATTCCCCATTCGACATTTTCATGAAATCAACTTAAGTAATTTCGTCATTACTCTAAAAGTAATGTTGCTGGAAACTTGAAATTTTCACCATATATTATTGACATATCACATGTACAACATGCTTTAGAACAATTTTCAAAAAATTTGATAATTTTGGTCGTAAAATAGAACTTTGAAAATACCTTGTTCTTTATAACGTTTATTCCTAATAAAATTTTAAATATTGGACAAAAACTTTTGGAAATTTAATTTGACTTTACTCATACACTTCTCTAACGATTCTGAAAAAATTTCAAAAATCATGGCTCCAATTTATTTTTATAAGCATTTAAGTAAATTATTTTACAATTTTTACGTAAGAAACTGTTTTTACGTCAATTTTCCACTTAAATTATTAATTTAAAGAAATCGTTCCATCCAAACGGTATATTTTAATTCTGAAGCTTTGATGAGAATCGATGAAATCGACGAATCGATAAATAAATTATCTATCATTTCTTTAAAACTAAATACACCCATCCCCATTAACTCATCCAAGGAGCGAAGAATACCCCATGGGCTGAATTATGTACTTTTTTTTATATAAATCTTTAAATAACCAACCATAAGAACATTTTCTTTTTTAAACAATGAAAATAAGACTGATTTTAAAATCTAACTGTTAAACCGATACGTATTTCACTTCACTCAGAATCTAAAACAATATTAAGTTTTAGAAAAAAAAAGATTTTTATGTGATACAGGCATACAGCCCAAGCTTGAAATCTTGAATTATTCTGTAGGAAAAGTACAACAGATATGAATAATACTAAATATACCCACTACCCAGTACTCTTGTAAATTTGGATCGACTGTTAAAGTATAAAAAAAAAAAAATTAAAATATCTGATTTGTACAGTTAGTTTATAATTTCATATTGTTAATATTAAGTATTGTCCTATAACTATCTTCTTCTTATCGAACAAAAGCAAAACCCACTTAAGAGTAAATTAAGCTCGTATACTTTGAAAGCATGCTTCCACATTGAATTTTGCGATAAGATACAAAAAATCGGTTTAAAAATAGAAGTTTTAAAAAACTTTGTTCTTTAAAAGATTATCCCTGGTAAAGTTTTAAATATTTGACAAAAACTTTTGAATATTTAATATGATCATACTCATTCATTTCAATCACGATTCTAAAAAAATTTCAATAATCGTTACGTAGGATTTTTTTTATAAGCGTTTATTTAAATTATTTAACGATAATTACGTAATAAACTGTTTTTACGGCAATTTTCAATTAACAATTTATTTGAAGAAATTGGTCGATCCAAACATAATTAACTTTTGAATACAGGTTGAACAAAGAGTTTTGAATCTTTTTATATTAAAAAAAAAATGTTTTTGTTTTCTTCAAACAAAAAAACTTAAGATAGTTAAAATAAAAAATCTTCCGAAATTAGACGAAAATTAATGAAATATATGAATGGTCTATAATTAATATTTGATGAAAACTTCTGAAAATGTATAATACGACCTTACTCATACATTTCACTAATGATACTGAAAAAATTAAAAAAATCATGTCTAAGAATTTTTTTATAAGCATTTAAGTAAATTATTTGCAATTTTTACGTAATAAATCGTTTTACGTTAATTTTCAACTTACAATATTTATTTTTAAAAAAACTCCACCCAAATGGTATATGTTTATTCTAAAGCTTTAATCAAAATTGTTCAACTAAATAAATGTCCTATCATTTCTTTAAAATTCAATACATCCATCCCCATCAACTCGTCCGAGTAGCGAAGAATACCACATAGGTTGAAGTACGTATTTTATTATCGTATAAATATATTAAGTATATTCATTTATTACAAAATAAAGTGTAGTTATCAAGACTTAAATATAAGTTATAGATAAAACAATACTAATTTAATGTTTCAAAATCGAAAATCCGGATTTTGAATCCGAAATCCGGATGTTGCTCCGAATCCGGATTTCGGATTTCGAATTCTATAAATCCAGATTTTCGAATTTCGGTAAATCCGGATTTTTCCCGTCACTAGCTCGTATACCTAAATAAATAATATTCGTGCACACGAAAACGATAAGTGCCCGAGAGAGAGATCGACTTCCGGTCCCCTGTCGTAGGTATACAAAACGTTTCGATACGCCACATGGCAAAAACCATAAAAAAAAAAAATACACTCGTGCTCGTTATTCATATAAGTAAAGTTCGGCGGTGTATAGCGGCGACCGTTTTCTCGAAAACGCGCGCACCCACGCGTAATGTACGTACGACGTTATTGTTCCGAAATAACGACGGCGGCGGCGATCGTATCCCGCGGCGAACAATGTACGCGTCGTCGTAAAATATCGTTCGTGCGATAATGAAAAATAAAAATTTGCTCCCTATCCATTTCCTTTCATCTTCGGTGGGCAACGATACTAATAATAGAAATAATAATAATGATAATAATAATAGCGACATCGTAGGGGCTACATCGTACATGGGAACGCGGTCGGGGCGGCTGCAACGGCGGCGGCGGCGCACGTTAACGAAATATAACAATAAAAATATATTGTAATAAATTACATTATATCGCGTGTGTATAATATATATATTTTTTATACATAACATTATGTATTCGTATGATGCAACGTGATGGCGGCGGCGGCGGGAACGCACGAGAGAAAAAGAACAATACGTCACGGGGCGGAAAAGCGAGGAATGGCGACGGCCGGCTGCTGCGGCGACGGTCGTCGGGGGAGCGTGGAAAACGGGGGAAGAAAAAGGGACACGCTATCGCGTCGCGTGAAAAAACGTTCGGGGGGATCGTGTGCAATAATAAGTGATCATGACGGTATTATGTTCGTCGCCGTCACGCGCACATATCGTGCGTTAAAAACGCGTACGATCGACGAGCTGTGCAGCTCACCCGGGGGGAGACGCTGCCATGCGTCGGTGCAGCTGGCTTGCGTAGGAACACAATATAATATGAAACGTAAGAGCGCACATAATAACATCATACGACGCTTCGCCGTAGGGATAGGTGTATAATAATAATAACATGATGATGTGTCGTCGTATGGTCTTCGGCGGCGGCGGCGCGCGTAGTAAAAACAGAGACGTATACGCTATTATTGTTGTTGTTGTTATTATTATTATTATTACTATTATTATATTTAAGACCGATCGGCGGCGACGGCTCACAAAGGCGTGTGAGGGACGACCGAGGCGGCGTGGCGGCACACATCAAAACCCGTTGGCTCGTGGCCGACTCCCCTCCCCTGGTCCTCGGCCCTCTTTGTGGGAGCTTTGCCGATCACCGGACGCCGCCGCCTGCTGCACCGCCGCCGCCCGACTCGGTGCCACGAATATAATATTATATTATTATTATTATTATCATCACTGTTAATATCATTGTCGTCATTATCATAATGTCGGTGGGAAAATATTATACATGCGCTTATGAATAATACTACCGGTGTACACGTGATTGGTGTGTGTGTGTGTGTGTGTGTGTGTGTGTGTGTGTGTGTGTGTGTGTGTGTGTGTGTGTGTGTGTGTGTGTGTGTGTGTGTGTACCGCCGTGATCGCTTTTAAACTCGACTGCAGACGTGTTTTATTACATATTATAGTTATATTATACATCATTTTTATTATTATTATTATTGCGCTAGGTACGTACGAGAGTGCGTAATACGCGAACGAGCGTGTACCTTTGATTATAAAAATGTTCTGATTTTGTTCACTGGATTACGCGTTTTACGGGGGAAACAATCATTATAATATGTACCTATTTATAACTATATGTCAGACAAGGGACTTTGGGCACACGTCGTCGGTATCTATGTAAGTACTAAGTCTAGGCAAGTTAATAATAATATGTTTGATTCAGTTACATTTTTATATCTTTTTTTTTCAACTAAGGCAATATATTACGTGTTGAATACATCAATTACGCTCAAGTCTAAGTAAACAAATTTTCATTAACTTAAATTAATTTCATTTATTTTAGTTTTTATCTCATATAACGTAACAAAGAATAATAGAAATACTTTAATGACAATTACCTACAAAGAAAATTCGAAATTAACTTTTGTTGCTGTAACTATTAACGAACAATATTTGAATTAATGTTAAAGCAAAACAAATGAGTTAAAAATTAATTTAACACAAAATTATACTGGGTAAGATAAGTTTAAACGTTAAAATTTAATTAAATTTAACTCAATATAATTGATAAATTCCCTTCCATTTGGTACCTAAAACAACGATGTATATCATTATATATTATATGTATCGTAAACGCTATCGCAGTACTACATTATAGAATACATACGCGATACGTTCGAAACATACACGATAAATTATTACGTTGATATATATATATACGATTTTATACATATTTCATGTATTGTTAACAACTTTTTTGCGCGTAATTTGTTATAGATGAAGCTTAGGTATTTTTAATTTGGTCCCCGTACAGAACGTTTGGAATTTTTGACATTTTTGTTATTGACGCAGGAGAAAATAATAAAAATGTGAACAGGATTAGTTAAACATTTAATTATTTTTAAAATTTAAGTTTTTTTTGTTCATCACAATGTTCATCCAAAACCGGTCATAAAAACAAAACAAATTAAAAATATATTTTATTTTTAAACATACTTTTCTTTTTGTATAATTGAGTGTAGCACAATATCGGCTTATTGCGCGCTTTAAATTGGTCATTCAATCTTTAAGATATCATCATTATTACGTTATCGTCGTAACAAAAATAATAGTGATGACATTATGAACATTATAATGCTCATAAATTTACAACAATACAATAAAATTGGTAAATATTATTCATCATTGAAAGAACAATCAAACATTTTATTTTTTTATTATTGTAGCAGCAAATCAAATCGTAGTCATAGACGAAAAATATCATAACTTATTTGGAAACAAATGAACTTAAAATGTTTCCAACGTCAAAATTATTCGAGTTGGTTTATTTTACTGCGTCCAAATAATTATAAAATAATTGAAACAATTGTATGACAGGTGACTTAAACGCCCGTTCCTTTTGAATTGTATTTCGTTCACCAGTAATCGGAATATCTATCGCGCTAATAGTGTGAAGCTATATCAGGGATGGAAAATAGGATTCATTCAATGTGCCAATTTGTTTTATATTTAAAAATCTAATGTCATCCTTGCCAGTTGTTATTTTTAAAAGCACGATGTATAATGTATTTAAATATATAACGTATATGGATATATTATTATGTAGCCTCTCCGTGCCATTGAAAATTTCTCCCGTGCCAGCATTGACAGGCGTGCCATCCCTGAGTTATATCATACTATTTGTCAGCTTTCACGTGTAAAATAATCGTTTTTGAGCGTAGTATCAAAAGTACAGCAATTAAAATTCAGCATGACATACGAAAAAAAAACGTGACATAAGTTTTTGTAATAGCTAACGAGTAAGTATATAATTAATTCCAATATCAAAAGCGTACAGTTCTTCGAGCAATTATTGTTAGTTGACATAAACAAAAGACGCTAAACCACACCAGGGCCAAAATGTAAATAGTCCAAAATGGCATAGTCTAGTCGCCTTAAAAATCATACGATAAAACATAATATAGGTATTACGTGTCAAATTGTTTTAATACATACATCGTATATATATATTCACGACAAATGTTTGTATTAGCATTTGGTTAGAAATATGTAAGTCAAGTAGAAATAGTGTATTAAAATATATTATAATATTAAAACCTATGTGGGGTTTTACTTTGTAAACATTGATGAGTACCTATATTGATTTGTAAGCATGATTAACGTGCAAATACACTTATATTAACAATACGTTGACAATGATATAAGTACAAAATAGACATCGCTCACGGGAAAAACGTGTAATGTTCAATTGAAAAAAACGTTTGACGCGTCGATGAACGGAGTCGTCGAAAAGTCCGAGGACATTAAAAACGGGTTGAAAACGCTTTCAATTTCCACGGAGTGTCATATATCTTAATTTTATGTCGTACGTTAAACACGTGTACGTCAAAATCACTATGGTGTGAAATGGGAAGGCGCCGGATTTAACACGATAATGTTTTACGGGTATTATGTTGCGCGCGTGCCAAATAACGTGATAACGACTGGTGTACGTATAGGAAAAACGGTGGCGGCGACAAAGTCGATCGTGATCATATAATATATTATTGTCATCGTGTAAAATGCGAATCGCGGGTGGGTGGGGGGGTTCACGTGGAGATGGTGTGATAAATTAAGTGATAAATACACAACTTATCGTGTTATGGGAGACGTGACGAGCGGATTCTCGCGTGCATGCAGAGGTAGTAGGTACTGACCTGTGTATATACCTTCAACTATTTCGCAGTCACGCACCGAGACGTTGACGTCCACGTAGAACATGAACACCGGGTGGCCGAACTTGTACGCAGGAAACGGGTCGAGCACCAGGAACGCGTGGTGCTCGCGGGTGGTGAGTACCGCGTCGTTGTCCGGCATCACGGCGACCACAGTCTGGTTGTCGGGCAGCAGTCCGCCGAAGTACAGGCGCACGTCCTTGGGCGACACGTCCGCGATCTCGTTGCACTTGGACGCAGATTCCACTTGCTCGTAGCAGTTGTGCATCACCAGCCGGGTGAACGCCACGTCGGCGATCTCGTACACCAGGTCCAGCCGGGAGACGCCGGAAGCGGCGGTTATCGCGGCGAACAGGAGGAGTTTCACGAACATGACACCGCAGGTCGGTTTGTACGCGGTCGTCAAAAGAGTCGGTGTGAAAACAATAATAACACAGCAGCGTTAGGCTAGGTTAGCGGAGGTGGCGAAATGTTCGTGCACCAGACGCGGCGCGATCGCGTCGGTCGGTCGGCTGTGTACGTGGTGCGGGGACGTACGGCCAGCGGCGTCGGGATTTTGGAACGCGACTATAGCGTGTGAGCGGTGGTGCAGGTGGTGACTGTCGGGGTGATCCAGAGTTTCTGACGGCGTACGCGTCGCCGCGCTTCTATATATAACGTCGTCCGACCAGCCGGCCCGGACCCGCAGGGGCGTGCGTGGCGGCGCTCGTGCGGCGTTTACCGGCGGTGGGGCGGGGGATCGGTGGGAGGCGAGAAGAAAAACGCCGCCGCGCGTACGACGTGGCCAACCCCCACCGCGTGCACGACGACGCCAACGACCCACTGCGCCACCCCGATGCCGCCCCGTGCACGACAGCCGCCGCGCCGTTTACGGACGCGTTTTTCTTGTCGTCGCCGTTGTGTCGTCGTTCACGGCGGCGCAGGGCGGAGTTTCGGCTCAAAAACTTGCGGAAGAGATCAAAGGTGCGCTTTGCCGACACTGCCGCCGCTGCCGCCGCCGTCGGCTCGTCAGTGGGGCACACAAACGCACACACAAACGCACACACATACACACACACACACACACACACACACACACACACACACACACACACACACACACACACACACGCCGTTCGCGCGTACAATTATCACGACCGCGTGTAAGTGTAAGTGTGCGCAGGTAAAGACCGATTTCTAATTTTCTTTCTCTCTCCATCTCTCTCTCTCTTTCACTTTGTGTAGGTATATTATGTGTATTTCCGAGATTTAACTCTCCGTAACACACACACACACACACATGAGCAAATGGATTATCCTAAACGTATATATATTTATGATATTATTATATTGGACGCCGCCGACCGTCTTCTATATACTCCATAGCTATTCTTCTACGAATGCCGCCGTCGCCGAAAAGATGAAAAAAAACACAGACACAAAATATACAAGCACCTTTTTTTCCCCTTCGTTTCATTCAAATCTCTTTTGAGCCATGCCGCCTATGTATGATGTCTTTGACGCCTGAAGCGTACCTAACTCTATATCTGCGGCGTGGAAAAAACCATCCGAGATTCGGCTTACTGGGGTTTTAAACAAAGGGTTGTCGTAGAGCCCTTCTTCTCTTGAATAAAATACATTTATTACGGAGGGCCGAGATGACAAAACCGCTTCTATACGGTGTTACCTTCCTGATAATAAATCGTGAGTATAAAATATATCAAATACTCACCATAGCTGCCGCCGTTTGTTATGGATTCTCGGCCGAATGCATTTTTGTTCGTTCGTTCGTATACACACATAGAAGTGTATCAGATTTCTTCTTTTAACTTTTCCGCCTACGATGCAATAGTAATTATTATAAGAATGTACAGAAATAATTTCTATACCAGCCGTGTCGTAAATGTTCACCTTTTAACGTAATATACTACCTATTTGATTCAAACCATGTACACATCAAATCTCTTTTTGCTTTCAAAAAGCAAATCATCGAAATAATGTCTATATATATATATATATATATATATATATATATATATATAATTTTTAAACAGTAACACTTTTAAGGCGGTTTTAGTAAAACATTAAACGAATTGCCGCAGTTCAAATTGCGGCATACATCACAAGCGTTTCTTTTTTCAAATCGTAATTTAATATAAGTGTTGGTGATGTATATATATATATTATTTGGAACCAAGTGTCATACATAAAATATTTTGGTTGAGATCTAGTAAATATATAATAAGTGATTTAATAAAATCAAAAAAAGTTAGGGTTTCATGCACAATGTTTATTTTAAATATATACGAGAAGGCTGCAAATCACTTTACATATACCTAACGCTGTTTTGTAATTACATAGATTTCTAATAAATAATTTTCGTCTAATAAATGTAACTACAACAAATAGAGAATGTGAGTTCATTAAAACTAATACTGCCATTAATAGATTTAATATGAGTAAATTGACAAATTATAAATTATAGATACCCTAAATGTAAAAATATTGTACAAGTTCATTAGTTAGTTTCGGTTTTTTATGATATTTTTAAGTGAGTTAGGAGTATTTTTTAATTATAATATTCAGCATATTTATAACTTATAAACTATACACTTTAACTTGTATAAAAATCAATAATAATTTAGTTTCATTATGATTGGATGGATCAATTTATTTTAATTAACATTTTAAGTTAAAAATTAATGTAAAAAAAGTTTATTACCTACATGTTTATTCCGTAAAATCGTAAAATAATTTAGTTGAATTCTTATAAAAAAAATTCTGAATCGAGATTTTTAAAATTTGTTCACTATTGTTACTAAAGTACAGGGTGCGGCATAATGGACTCCCACATTTCCGAGGTGAATTAAAAAAAAAACTATACAAGATATGGAATTTTTTTTTTATTTATTAAAACTACATTAAATAAGGTTTTTTTTAAAGTTATTTTTTTAAAATAATGTCGTCTAAATGATTGCCTTGACGAGCAACGCACATATGGAGCCGTTCTCGAAAGTTTTCCATCACTCTCGCCAGCATATCGAGTGGAATCGCGGAGAATTTTTGACGGATGGCCTTTTTAGTTCTTCCATGGTTCTAGGTCGATGTTTGAAAACTTCAGCTTTGAGGTATCCCCATAAGAAATAGTCACATGGACTCAAATCAGGGAGGCGAGGAGGCCATTTAATGTTTTGTCATACATTCGGAGTTTTTGAAAAACGCCTCGATAACGAAACCACGTTGTTCACCTGACCACGACATTGTGACGACTAAAAATCGTATTAATGACCTAACCCAGTGAAACAAACCGCTTTTATCTGATCAGTTTAATTACGTGCTAATGATGTTTTGAAATATTGTAGTCCATTACGGATTATTTTCTAGAACGGCTCCAAATGTGCGTCAATTGAAAAGGCAATCATTTGGACAATATTATTTTAAAACAAACAACTTTAAAAAAAAACCTTATTTAATATAGTTTTAATAAATAAAAAAAAAATGTCCATATCTTGTATAGTTTTTTTTTAATTCACCTCGGAAATGTGGGAGTCCATTACGCCGCACCCTGTATATGAGTAAAGTAAAATTGAATATTTAGAACTTTTTACCAACATCACAAATTTTTTTAGAAATTAACTTTAAAAAAATCAATCAATTACATAAAAAATCGAAGAATAATTTACTTGCTATTTTCGATCTATTGAGATCTATAGGTCCATTGCTTCACTCAGAATTTAAAATTTAAATTAAGTTAGCAAAATTATTTAAAACCATGAACATTACCTTATTTATTCAATAAACATATATTGGCCTGATAATGGAATATATATTATATATTATACAATGTATAATTTATACATACACAACACATATACATATTTCTCATAACTCAATGGTATATAAACAATTATGATTATAAATACCAATGTCTTTTATTTATCTCAGTTCGTTATTTTAAATTTGAAGGACACCATATTAAATGTTTACCTACAAGTGTCTCAAATATTTTTTTTTACTTCAAGTACTTTTCACCTAGGTATATTTGTATGAAATAATAATAAAAAAATAATGCATCATTTCTGTCGAGGATAGCCATTTCAACTGTCCATTTGCATTTTTAAGTCATTCAAACTTTAAAAACTTGCACATAATATATATATTATAAAAAAAATTCATCGAACTTATCTTAATAAAATTCGTTACACGCTGTTATGAAATAAATTCAGATAAAGACATAAATTGCATACATAAAAATCTGGTAAAATCAAAAATAGTTTAATTCATAATACAATCACAATTAAGCAATTAATTTTTATTCATAATGTATCTACTTACGTTTCGGTTTCCATCTTGCAGAGCATCGTAGGTCAGATTCGAATAAATTTATCCGTTGGACTGTAAACAAAAGTAATTTATTCAGTCAAACATATTTTTATTTGAATAAATACAATTTTTAGCATGTTTTTTTATTATATAGGTAACAATTTAGTTTATGCGATTTGAATGAGTTTTCAATTACTAATGTTAGTGCACCCCACACGTCTGTACTTACGTCTACGAATATATCGACGACGATGGAGTTGTTAGGAAACGTATACGCGAAGATGGGATTGATGGATCAGTAGAATATAAAATGAACGAGACGACGTATATACCGGTTTAAATGAGCTAACGGAATCTCTTCCAATTCCCGTTTTGGGTGTGAGTTTTTCGGTCACGGAAATACGATATCGGCTAATAGCATATTCCAATTCTTGGCTAAGTGCGACTTGTGCGATACGCACCTGATAGAGATTCGCAATGAATTGAAATGCCTGGGTGTGTCTGGACACATCGAAATTTTATGACATTTTTTAACAGTTTTTGGAAACACGACCATTTTTCTGATTTCATTCAAACAGTTAATGTAAGAAAAAACTTTTGAAAAACCTAGTAAAAACGATTAAATTTGGAGTAGACACTTTCACCGAATTCATTTTAGTTACTCTAAAAGTAATGTTAGTAGGGAACTTGAAATTTTCAAATTAAAAACTTTTGGGCTATAAACAAAACTTTGAAAACACCTAATTTGTAATGTTTATCTATAATAACGTTTTTAATATTTGACAAAAAGTTCTGGAAATTTTAGAAGACATTACTTAACTAATGATACTAAAAACATCTCAAAAATCGTAAGTCGGGATTTATTTATTTTTTAATTTGTATAGCAAATATATTGGTCCATCCAATTATTATAAATCTTTGGATACAGTAACACAACAGCATATTTTGAATCATATAGTAAAAAAAAATTTTTTTCTTTATTCAGAAAATTAGACCATGTACTTTGTGCCTAATATGTGATACAATACATCCCGTGTAACGGACGTTCGGAAATTGGGCCACAATTTACTTTTAGATTCTGAGTGAAGCGAAGGATCTTATGGTTTTACAATGATGTTTATTTATTTATTTTAGATTCTGAGTGAAGCGAAGGATCTTATGGTTTTACAATGATGTTTATTTTTTTTTTTTTTTTTTTCTTTTTTTTTTTTTTTTTTTCTTTTTTTTTTTTCTGTAAACACTTTTTCGTATAGAAATCCTTGTCCAAAAGTTTCGTCCAGCAACTCTTTAGATTCGAAATTGAACTGAGATGGTACTTTAGAGAGGTCATTTTTCCAAAATCTTCATAGTTTTTCCAGTAATCAAGAATAACGATCGAAAAACTGAGTAAAAACGGTAAAATCGGTAAAAATCCACCGTAAACGAGATTTTCACTGTTCAGATTTTAGGTATTTAGTCATAAATCGAAAAGTATTGAAGCTAGAAACTTGAAATTTTTATCAAATATCAAATACATACTTTTTTATATTGGACAACATTTTCAGAACAATTAAAGCACTTTTGACTTAAATATAGAACTTTTAATTTACCAAATTGTTTGAAAGTTTTTATGTAATATAATTTTAAATATTTGACAAAAAGTTCTGAAAATTTAATATGACCTTACTCATATACCTACCTAATTATCCTAACAAAAGTTCAAAAATCGTTAGTCAGGATTTTTTTTTATACACACATTAATAAATTATTATACGATTTTTTTCGATATTGTCTGATTTCTTTTAAGTTTATTTCTAATGAGTTAAAATTGTTATAATAATTGAAATTTAAATGAGTTATATCTAATTGAATATTTTATGAGGGTTTAATTACAAAAAAACTCACCAAAAATTATACAAATAACCGTAAAATACGCAAACAGTATTTAAATAATAATATATTATATTACACTGAAGCTTTGCTCAGAATCGTTTTATACTAAAGAAATGAGTCATCATTTCTTTAAAACTTAATACATTCATCACCAATATCTTGTCCGAGGTTAGGTTAGGTGATCCCATGATAGAAAGTGCTATACACTCCTCACCATTATCTTGTCCGAGGAGCGAAGCGACGAAGGACGAACTTCCACCACCATTATCTTATCGGCTTTTTTTTAATGACATACGGTAACTGGGCCGCCGAAATTTTACGTTAATAAGAAGTGCACCTAGTAACTGGGCCACCAAAATTTTAAAGTTATGAAAATTGCACCAGGCTTACTACTTCTTTATTTTAGATTCTGAGTGCGAACGATACTAGAAGTAATGATACTAGAAGCTTGAAATGTTTACTATCTATATATATATATATGAATTAACATCGTGTAGACTAGAAAAATAGCCGAATAAATTATTTGTTACTAATCAGTTATCGAATGATAGTGTATAGATCTTTATTGGCATCGTTATTTTTAAAAAAGTCAGGAAATAGATACACGAAAATGTTTGACATTTTGTAGTATACTTTGATGAAATTTATAACTAAAGAGCGGATCTTTAGGTTTTTACATATTTTTATTGATTTTATGCAACTTTACGAGGGTGACAAATGTGGACGATTAATCTATCACAGAGTTCGTAGAGAAAAATTGATTTTGCATATTAAAGCATATTTTGGAAATTAGAGAATATTTTGCCTATTTTTCATATTTTAGAATATATTCTGTTATTGTTCATAAAAATTCGTATATTTTGTTAATTTCTCATAATTTGATTTTTTTCTAGCAAAATTTTTTTCAAGGAAAAAAAAAATTTAGATTAAAGAGTGATAAAAATTCAAAATCATTCAATTATCTACTTGTCTGTAATCGAGTTGGTTATGTTCCTACGGAATGGTGCAAAGTTATCTATTGTTTTTAGATTCTGAGTGAAGCGAAGGATCTTATGGTTTTACAATGATGTTTATTTTTTTTTATTTTTTTTTTCTGTAAACACTTTTTCATATAGAAATGCTTGTCCAAAAGTTTCGTCCAGCAACTTTTTAGATTCGAAATTGAACTGAGATGGTACTTTAGAGAGGTCATTTTTCCAAAATCTCCATAGTTTTTCCAGTAATCAAGAATATCGATCGAAAAACTGAGTAAAAACGGTAAAAATCCGCCGTAAACGAGATTTTCACTGTTCAGATTTTAGGTATTTAGTCATAAATCGAAAAGTATTGAAACTAGATATCAAATACATACTTTTTTATATTGGACAACATTTTCAGAACAATTATAGAACTTTTGACTTAAATATAGAACTTTTAATTTACCAAATTATTTGAAAGTTTTTATGTAATATAATTTTAAATATTTGACAAAAAGTTCTGAAAATTTAATATGACTTTACTCATATACCTAATTATCCTAACAAAAATTCAAAAATCGTGAGTCAGGATTTTTTTTTTATACACACTTTA
Organism: Therioaphis trifolii; assembly: GCA_027580255.1. Lineage (NCBI taxonomy): Eukaryota > Metazoa > Arthropoda > Insecta > Hemiptera > Aphididae > Therioaphis > Therioaphis trifolii. The sequence continues at coordinate 52,854,016 of CM050404.1, forward strand.
ATAAATTATTATACGATTTTTTACGATATTGTCTGATTTCTTTTAAGTTTATTTCTAATGAAATATTGAGTATTTCTTAGAAAGTTCTGAAATTTTAATACAAGTTTACTCTTATACTAAACTATCAATACCGAAAAAATATCAATAATCGTGACTCAAGATAATAATGTATACGATAGAAATTATATTACACTGAAGCTTTGCTCAGAATCGTTTTATACTAAAGAAATGAGTCATCATTTCTTTAAAACTTAATACATTCATCACCAATATCTTGTCCGAGGACCGAAGGGACGAAGGACGAACTTGTACCACCATCATCTCACTTACCAGCTTTTTTAACATCATATTTCCTAACACTAAAATATTTATTATAATTGTTAATTAAACAATTATAATAAATATTTTATTGATATGACAATAATCAAAACAAAACGGCGTCGCCCCGAATGTGATAAATTATAATCGATAATAGTTATTTATAGATGTGAAAACAAATTTGCTATTCAATATTCTCATCACTCACACACTGGCAATATAAAATACTATAATACTATTTATATTTATATACTTATAAATAAAATTAATAATATAAAATTAAGAATTTATCGTTCAATATTATAATATCACCTAGGTATCAACTAGGACCCACCCCATACACACATACAACCAAATTTTATTTGGGGGGCAAGTGCCCCCCTGCTCCTGGGGATTTGCGCCTCTGCATGGACAGCATCGAACGAACGCCGAACGACGATATCCAGACGCGGCCACGACGACGACGGTGTTACACAATAATCGACAAGAATAATTCGTCATCAACGAATTAAACTTGGTACCTACGCGTACTCACATGTTTGTCGTAAAATAATGTAATGGCGAAGTGTCCAGATGGATTTTATTATTCCTGAAGTTGCTTTTTTTTTTTACTTCTCAATTGAGTGTCACTAAATGGCGGCGCACGACGAAAATGCGACGCGTTCATCGAAGTCATGGAAAAATGAGTTTATTTTCCTGCGGATCGCGTCCACCCAAGGTCAGTGTAAACACGTATTTGTATTATTTATCTACAACGACCTTGGAACCGTCGACGGCAAGCGCGACAGTGCCGACAACACGCACGTGGCGCAGGAGAGTTTGCTATTATCTTTGGCGGTCGGAAGACGCTCGGACGTTCGGGTACAGCCCAAACACGAATGGATTGTTTTTCTTCCGGTGGCCCACTCATGCGCGTTCCGTGAAAAAAAGTCGAATCCGCCTTTACCTGCCACGCGTCGATCGTCATCAAGGGATTTATAGATGATTTCCATAAATCTCAAAGTTAATAAAAAACCTGATAATATATGAGTAGATAATAATATAATTCATATACTGAGTACTCTAAACCACAAATCTATACAGATGCCTCCAAAACAAACTCAGGTGTTGCGATCGCTATCATAAACGGAGAGCAATCCATATCGTACAAATTACCAGACCATAACAGTATATATACGGCGGAATACTTAGCACTCCTGGAAGGAGTCCACCTAGCCATTCAACTACCCGATTCCACCATTAACATTTGTACAGATTCGCTCAGCGCTCTAAACAATCTGAAATATAATTTACACTCAAGCATCCTAGCAATCAAAATAAGCAACATCATTGAAAAAGCCAACAAGAACATACGGTTCATATGGACACCTGGCCGTTGTGGAATTGACGGCAATGAGAAAGCTGACAAAGTAGCTCGTGAAGCAGTAAATAACCCTCTGACCGAAATACGCACGTACTCCTCACTCATCGACATCCATAGGAATGTCAACACCTTTTGTACCAATTTATGGGAATCTGAATGGCGTCGTACACCTAATAACAAACTGAGAGAAATAAAAAATATTACCGAATACTGGCCCAAACCCCATACATCAAATCGCAAAGATGAAGTAGTTATCAATAGATTACGTATAGGCCACTCAAAGATGTCCCATGAACATCTTATGCGCAGAGAAGAACCAGCAATGTGCCTAACCTGCGGAGAACCTCTCACAGTCAAGCACCTCCTCATCCACTGCCGTATCCACATAGATACCAGAAGAAGTCTAAAATTTCCCGACAACCTCTTTGAAGCCCTCAGCCCCAGTGGCGCAACTACGGGGGTGCTAGGGGGTGCTTAAGCACCCCCAACTCTATTTTAAGCACCCCCAAGTCCAATGTCTTTATAATTTAAAATATCTATAATTTTAAGTTTTAACAATGTTATTTTATTTTTTAAGATATCTGAACTAAGTAAAAAAAATGAAGAAATGAAAATGTTAACTGATGCTTCTATCCAAAATATATTACAACGTTACTCGTTACCAAGTAATAACATTAATAAACCAATTCGTCACTAGATAGCGTAGGTTCCACTTAAAGGAGAAATTCGTAACATTGTCTGACCGGCTGATAAGGCTCTGTGTCTAGTCCTGTATATCTTAGTTCATGCATTAGACGGTCAACAGCGATCACGATTAATGATAGTGGTATCTTTAATCGTGACAGCGATTCGGCGATTGTAATAAATAATAATTAATAACTAATAAGTGATAATACCGGGTTTTCCTCGTTCACCAGCTTGCTAGTTGTTTATTGTTTGTTTCAAATTTGAAAATGTTCGTTATTTAATTCAGTGCAGTTATTAAAATTTAAATTTGTTATTCGATATTCATAATGTTCAGCATTTTTAGTAAAAATATCAACAAAAAAAAAAGTATTCAAAGTACGTCAGACCTCCATGGTAGATGACTTTAAACTAACAGTAATCAAGTAAAAATTAGAAACAATATTTTTTGAAATAATATATTAAAGTAATCATACTTATTATGATAAAATATGACATGTTTGGTTGAGATCAAATAAAATTCATTATGAAAAATTTTAATTTTTAAATTTATAAAAATAATAGTGATTATGCACATTTTGTGATGACGAGTATTTTCGCGATATATTTTAGTTTGAATACGGTTGATGATAATCAGTTTCGGTAAACCTTATACCACTGATTATAGAATAGATTCTATTCTATAATCAATGCATAATACCTATATTTACGACTTAATTTTTAGTTAAATATTTTTTTTTTTTTACCTTTACTCGATGTTCAGAAACCTAATCTTGTACAGTTCTGTCTCTCGCACGGGATTACTCTGCTAGCGCTCTCCCCAAAATATTATTTTAAATATAAAATAATTGAATTTAGTCTATATATAGCCCATATGATATAAAAATGCGGATCACCACGGGTAGTCAGTCGAGTATGCCCCCAAATTATTATTTCGTTCTGTGAAATAGGTACATGGCCAAAGTAATACGTTTTGCCGAATTCGGCTGTATTCCACCGTGAAATAAGATAATGAAGTATATTTACTTTAGTCAAATTACGCCCGGTTAATTTTATTTCACGTATGGCTTAAAACAAAATATTTTGATTTTTCGCTCAGCCTTCCAAACATAGCATACATGTTTTTAAATTAAAATTATTTTATCTGAAAAAAATGACGTTATTAGATTTTAAAAAGGTGTATCAAAGATTTTTTAAAGTGGGCTTGATGGTGTCATCAATAAATTTTGGTTTTGGAAGTATGAATTATTGTTATTTTAGTATAATGCATAAAATGCTATAATAGATAGATAAATCGTACCTTTATAATAAATATAGTTTTATTATTATTATTATTATGTATTACTTTGTTAAAAAATAGTTTAGTAAAAATTGACATAAAAATTGAAATAATTTATTAAGTTAATCTTTCCGAAATGTTGAACATTAATATAGTTAAATATGTGTAAATTACAACAAATTACAATCTGTAAATTACATTATTTTACAATAAGCGTACGGGCAATATTAATATTAATGAGCGTGAGTTGACCGATAAAAGAAGTCACCCAGCGGTGACACTTTTTAGCTTGACTAAATATTTTGATTAAGAAAAATATACAGGTACTACATTTAAAATGTAATATAAGTTTTACTAGGACAAAGTCGCTATTGCACGTGGAAATATTAGATAATATTTCAATTGTATAGATTTTGAAAAAATTATAGATAATTGTTGAAGATTTCAAATGTTTTACAAAATTATTTAATTAATTAGAACAAAATGAATAAAACATAATTTTACTGTACGTATTTAGGCAATTGAAGTGATTTTAAAATAAATTTCTATTGTATGTATAATATTAAACATAATATACATATTTAGTGGCTAAAAGTATGCATAGCCATATACAAATTATGTATGACCTTGTTTAAAATGCTGAATTTATAAAAATGAACATTGCAAATATTGTGTGATAAAAATAAAAAATAAACGCGAACGCTATATAGAATCCCAGATCCATAAGATAATTGAACATTTAAAGTGCTTTTAAATAAAAATAAGTTAAAATTGAGTATTCAAAAAGTTCGATGACTATATTATTTTCTCAGATATTAATGTAAAATTTAAATTTAAACAGAAAACGCTCGCACGGTTGACTGAAAAATCAACATTTTTTTTTTTAATCCATGATAACTACAGTGGATGATACAAAATTAATCGGCATATATTCTGATCAGTAAAATAAAATGCTCGATTGCATCACTTTTTCGGCAAAATTGGTACGTCCGAATTCAACAAAATGATAATTTGGCCGAATACAACTGTATTCCACTGAACAAAATAATAGTTTGGAGTAATAATATTATATTGGTCAGATTACAACCAAGGGCGGATCCAAGGGAGGAGCACGGCAGGGGGCTAATTCTCTCCCTATACAAAAAGAACACATCATGCCTGTCTACGGTATATGATGCGGCGTATAAATAATCATATAATTTATTTATTTATTTTTTTTTTGTATTGGTAGGTATAATAATTCTAATATAAAAAAAAAAATACTGACATGACATGTAACAAGGAAATAGTTTCAATATTTTTATAGTTTGTCTATACAGAAAAACAAAATAAATGCATTTTATCATGTCCGACTATCATGACCTATCTATAGGTTGTTATGAAGTATTAGTTCAATATTAAAATTCATTAAAACATAATAGAATTACAGTTTATGATTATAAATCTTCTTCATTAATCTGATCTTGTGGAAATTATGAACGTGGATACGAATTTTTCAACTTAGAACATTTTGTATATATGTTTCAAATCAAATCATAGAACGTTTTTATTTTCGAGTTGCGTATTAGGTATAGGAGTTAATTTTTATTTTATTCGATTGATCTGATCATAAAGAGATACTTGTAATCTGTTCTTGATAGTAATTAGTAGCCGATACATCTAGATAAGTCATACTACCAAACTATACGTGTAATTTTCACGCGTAATATTTGATTAAATTTGACCAAAAGAATATGTAGAATATTCGGCCGAAATCATTGATCACGTTGCATAATATCAAATATAGATATACAGTTGAACCTCGATTATCCGAATTAATTGGGGCCGCACCTAGTTCGGATACAAAAAAGTTCCGATATTGGAAATAAAAAAATCAAATTTTTTTAAACAGTTAAATATTTATTATTATTATTATTATTATTATTATTATTACTAATATTTTATCAGTACTACGTGCATTACATTATTAAAAAAACATTACATACATAGGAACATACTATATTAATTATGTTTTTTTGAAAAAATTATCGATTTTCATTTGACGATGAGCTGCAACGCGTTTTTTTTGAGTCAAGTCTCGCAAACGTTTAAGACGAATTAATTGATACGCCCGTTATGTGTTGATTATCTACTAACGATTCACACACGTACATTCATATATGTATATACTAGTAATAAACCAAAAGCAAAAGTTATGATTAATCCGAAAAACCAGCCACGGATACGAGTGCTTCAACGAGTTTTAACGTTCGGATACACTTATTGTAGTTCGGATAGTAAAGGGTTCGTATAACGGAGGTTCTACTGTAAGTAGCTTTAAAGTGAAACATTGATATCGAGTAGGTATATCAAAAACCGAAAATAGTTTGCATAAACATATTTATGAATCTATATCTATATATCTTTATATATCGGTGCCCAGTATATAGTTTATACAATAACATTATTTTAGAATACTCTGTAAATAACGCCTTTTTTTCGTTTCTAAATAATCTTCAAAATAGTTTAATTTTAACACGTTGACCGCAACGGGGTTTATCATAATTTTACTCAATTTTGAAATGAGATCTCAATTAAAATCTCAACTATGTTTAAAAATGTTGGCGTTGAGATCTCTAACGAAATCTCACTTATTGATAACTTCAGTAACCGAGATCTCGTTAGAAATCTCATTTTTCAGTATTTTTATGTCAAATTTGAAATCTACAGTGTTGCCACTTTCATTTGGTGCATTTAGCACGTGTTTTGCATTATTATTTTTCTTTTTATGAATTTTTGAATAATACTGTTTATTTAATCATATTTTATCACTTTTATCCTGTTTAAACATTATAATATGCATATTATGATCGGATTCAAATAAAAAGAAATTTACTAAACCAAGTAGCTAATTTAATGTTAGTTACAATTGATAAGATTTTGTTTTTTTCGTGACTATTATTTTTTGATATTTGATAAGCAATATAAATGTAATTCGTTTATCGTTGTTCGTTTATTCGACGAGCGTCTCACCGCAGCAATACACAGTTGGCTGCGTGCGCGCGCAGCTCTCCATATCCACCATGTTATCACTAATTTTATTATGTATTATAAAGATAAACCCATAGAAAAGACGTGTATATTATTAGTGATTAATTATTTGTGTTTATTATAAATAAATTTAAAAACTAATAACTAAAAAATACCTAACTAGGTAGTATTTAATATTACAAAACTATTTTATGATTATGATAAATATATAAATTAAAGGTAAATGTTATGTATAAGAATGATCAAATGTATCATGAACGTGAATACTCTCACTATTTACATTTTCAAGTCCAGATAGTACACTCAAAATTCAAAAGCCTATCACCATGTATATTTCTTAAGTGTGCATATACATTTTTTTTTGGGTAAACTTTGTGTCACAAATCGAACAGCTAATATCAGATGCCATGGATGCCATGGTTGTCTATGAGGTATAAAAAATAAAGTAAAATCACTGGTCAACTGTAACAATAAAGTTTTAACACAGGAAAAGCTGAATCAGTAACAGTAAGGAATATAATTAAATTGGTCAGCAATATTGAACTAAGATTAATAACTTATTTTTAGAAGATTTATTACTTGGGAAGTTTTTCAATTAAATTAAAATTCAATTGATATATCAAGTAAATATATACGTATCTCTCTATATTGTATCATATATAAGTATGTGTAATATGATATTGAATATGTACTGACTTCAATAAAATAGATAATATTGTGAAAGTATATAGTATTAATATTTATTTTCGTGCCTGAAGGTTAAGAAAAGTATACTAAAATATAACATATAAAATATTATGTTTTAGTTTTTGATAGGAAGATTGTTTTGTTCTATTTAACAATTAATTATTTTTTTAATTATTTAATTAAAAGTATTATAATATAAATAATAAAAAAATAATAAATAATATAAAAATTATTTCAATTAATTAATAATTAAATATTTTCGATATTGGTTTTTGTTACGATGTTGAATACTAGAAAAAAATGCAAAGATTGTTAAATAGAACAGACTTCCTCATCAATTCATCATCATATCCAGCAAATGAAGTACATTTCCATGGATATGATTTAAATCTTATTTAGAAAATAAAATAATATTCATTTATAATTCAAATTCGCGCGCTCTTAATCACATTAAAATAATAAGTGATAACAAATAATTTGTGATAACATGGTGGATATGGAGAGCTGCGCGCGCACGCAGCCAACTGTGTATTGCTGCGGTGAGACGCTCGTGTTTATTCGTGACTCGTGTACTAACTTTGATATTTGAATTTGAAATTTGTACATAAAATATGAATTCAGAAACTATAAATGAAATGCTTAATTCTTCATTTGATTGTATTAACAATGTTATTTAATGATTATTCTTTCATATACATAATATGTTTTTCTACTATCTTTCAATATATTGTATTATGATTATTATGTTTGAAAGATTAATTTTTATTCAAAATTTGTTTAATACATTTTTAAACTTCTTTTTAATTTGATACTGTATTATAAATAAGGACATATTTTATTATAATAATCATAATATTGGTAAGAGTTATGTTTTGTATTTACATTTTACTATTTGTTAAACTTTTATTCGTATAATTTAAATGTGTGTGTTTAATATTATTCATTTGATCAAAAGTCAATTATTTCCAATACAAAATTAGCTATCAATTTGAGACATAATTGTGGTTTTGTATGGTGTACATTTGCAGAGTGAAATTTAATTTGAGATCTCACAGTTATGGTAAGTAATTAATTTTCCAAATAGTGACATCCTACGGCCATGAGATCTAATTTGAGATCTCAGGTCATTTTCAATTTAAAATTAAAAAAACATTTTAGCTGAACAATATGAAATATAAATGTTAATTTTGAAATAAATTGCTGCGTTTTTATTTTAATTTGGTTCTTTCTCAAAGTACAGAATACTGATAATTAAGGAAACCAGTATCCAAATTTATAATTTGCCTCTTTTTTGCTGAAACAGTGCTCGTATCTAAAAAATATTATTTACAAATTGAAATTACCAGACCGTGACCATAAAAAAAAATATAGTAATTTATGCCAAGTTTAATTATTTAAACTAAACAATGATTTTCGTTCAAAATTTAATGATAAGAAGTCATACTAAATAATATTTAATGTAACGGTTAAAGTACGATTACCGGCGAAACAAAGGTTTAAATTAAAATTATTAGTATAAACATTATCAAAATTATTATTATACATTGGGTACATTTATATTCCAAAACTTTTGTTTATTGGTCCAGGCTTGACTTCCGTAACACATGGTGTTGCACATACATTTTTGGATCGGCATTAACTTTGATTTGTAATTCATTTTTTCAATTAGTCGTACCTAATTACTCATCTGTCTTTGTCCACCAGTCAAAGAGAATTTTGATTCCATTTTTGGAGAATACTGATTTAATTTTATAGAATTATTGCTGATTTCAAAAAAATGTCTTTGCATTAAGTGAACTGACAGTATAAATAATGTATACAGAAGAATATTGCATCTTATATTTTTCTATCTATATTGAATACATTAATTATGGTGAACATCGACAAAGAAAGTTAAATTAAATACGCGTTTAAAATTTAAACGATTAATATTAAATCCAAAAAAAAAACACTCTATTGTAAAACCAATACATTCTTCGTTTCACACAGAATATTTAATTACAAATAAATTTTTATTATTGTTTCAGAAAATTTGAAATGTATTATTTCATGATTTGACCATTTTATACAAACTAACTCACATAAAAAATCCTTTTTTAGTACTCGTATCTCATTTTCAATCTTATTAATTATTATATATTGATTCAGATTTTTTTTCAGTATCACTATAAAAAGGACGTACTTTGCGTGATGGAAAATTCTTCGCTCCCCGGACAAGATAATGTGGGTGGGTATATTGAATTTAAAACTAATGATAAATTATTTCTTTAGTATGATGATTCTGTGCATAGATTCAGTATAAAAATATATCATTTATACATTTCACCATTTTTATTTTAATTGTCTATACATTTTTTTTTTTTTTACCAAAAGATTCAAAACATTGTGTTCTATATGTATCCAAAGTTTCATTAAGATCATATGGGCTAATTTATTTAAGTAAATATTTTAAGTTAAAAATTGATGTAAAAACAGTCTATTCTGAAAAATTGTAAAATACTTAAACGCTGAAAAAAAATCTGACACGATTTTAGAAATTTTTTCAGTATCATTACTTAAAGATATAAGACGTATGGTCATATTAAATTTTTATACATTTTTATCAATAGTGAAAAACATATTAAAAAATAAATATTGAAAACTAGGTGTTTTAAAAATTATAATTTTAACCCAAAAGATGTCAATTTTTTTTTTTGAGACTTTTGTAAAGTCTATAACAGTACACCATTCATATATGGTGAAATTTGAAGTTTCTAGCAACATGACTTACTGAGTTATAACTAAATAACTAAAATTGATTTAATGAAAATGTCGTTTACGACAAATTTTATCGTTTTTACTCGGTTTTTCGGCAGTTTTTCATGGAAAAACTATACTTCGCTTCACTCATAACCTAAAATGTATATTTACCTCTGCAATACTTGAAAATTGAAATGCTTATAGATATAGGTATATTGAATGATATTAAATTACGGTAATAATTTCTTGCAGAAATATTCTCGAAAACAGAGATCAATTTTTTACTATCATTTTTGATCGAAATTAAAAATTATAAATTAAAAAAATGAATAAATAAAAAGTTAATATTCTCTATTTTATACCAATATTGAGCCTTAAAAATTATATATGCATTACGATAGTTATTAGACTAAAGCCGATAAACTCTAAGCACTTAATTCAAAAGTTTTAAATATATTTAGAGTGTTCTATAAATCTAGACTAATTATCTCTTTGTTAAAAATCAATAATAAATCAAGAATTTCACAGTTACACAGTTACAAAATTCAAATAAAAATTTACAAAAAGAATAATTTGGTCACTATTTTTTTAGTAGAATTTTATTTTTCATATGCTGTTAGTTATGTTTTGTACCTTGGAGAGAATATTTGAAGAAAATTGATTTGAGAAAATTTGAAAATTTGAGAAAATTGAAAATATTCTTCACCATATAGATATATACTATTTAAATGTGTTAAATTGTTGCTTAATTAATAAAACTGAGGTGTGAACTTTTTCAAAAAAAAATTCTCATAATACCATGCTGTAAAAATTACGTTTTCCATTTAAAAAAATGAATTAACTTAAAAATCACGTAAAAAATGGTAAATGATTTTGTTTTTTTTTTTACGAAAATTGTAGTGTAAAGTGTTTGAATATGAAAACATAAATCTAACTTTATACAGAGTTATAAATTGAGTGAGCATACTTAAAAAATATCTCTGTCTTGCATTTACATTTTTATAAATTTTTTTTATTAGATGCTTATGTTTGGAATATTTAAATAAGACAGAATATTTTTTTTCAATTACATTGAAGTAATAATAATTAAATTAATTAATTTAATAGGTGCATTTTATATTTTACTGACATTAAGAATTAATCGTAATGTGTAAATGTGAGAAGTAATTTTGCTTAGAAATTTAGAATAATTATTTATTATGAGTTTTTCTTTTATTTTTATGTCACCGGGTATTTGTAAAGTATTACCTAAAATTTATAAGGAAATATTAGTTCAAAATGAAATATTATTTCCGTGGTTTTGGTCCTAATGACCGATTTCGCCATGTGAATATACACAACATGGTATAAGTTATAACATAATTAAAAATACAATAAATAATGTATATACTTTGTGTATAAAAGGTGTTTGTCATCAAGAAAATAACGCCTGTATTATACAAATGAGAGCATTCATTTTTTATTTATTTATTATCAGACGTTATAATGTGTTTTTCAAAATAAAATTTGAACTCTTAAATTATTACTTCCCCTTTTTTGTTGACAACATTTATTGATAGTAATTGTTTATAAATTGGTATACAATACATATTATATTATAATTCCTTGTTTTATATAACTAAATTATGATACATTTGGAAAAAAATCATTAATTGAAAATTGAAAATTAAAAATTAAGAAATTAAGATGAAAACGAAAAACTAACATTTTTATAACTCGAGATAAAACCAACTCGGATTGGTAATTTTAAATGTAATATACATTTTTTTAATAGAAAATCGTAGGTTTATACGCTGCACATTAATTGCATCCCAAAATCCCTTTTCCACATGAATTTCGTCCCAAAGATATTTAACGACTACACGAATTGCGTCCCAACGTAAAAACATTATTTTTCTTCCCATTTCATACAGACAAAGGACTGTCGATAGCAAATTATGACTATCAGTAGGTTAGAAATATTGATTTTTATCGTTGTTATGCAATTAGATGTAAGTAAAATGAAATGTGTGGGTTTGAATTATAGGAATGAAATAAAATAAATTTTTTTAAAACAATAAAAATAAAAATTATAATTATAAAATTAAAAAATTGGTAAACTTGAATGATACCTTATTAATATAATCAAGACGGGTTAATTGGCCACTTTCATATTTTGCCATATTTTGTCTTAAATAATTTTCAATTAAACGAAGCCGGACGCAATTCATATAGTAGATTAGATTAGGCCGGACGCAATTCGTGTACCCACTTATGGAATATTTTATTTCGGGACGCAATTCGTGTGTTGCCGGTTTATAAATTGATTTTATGAATGAGTACCTAAATTATTATGATTTATGAGTACAGATTAGGTACTTGCGGAACGTGACGTAATGTCGTGTAATTTGTTATAACCATAATGATGTAGATTGATATGAAACTGCACGTGTGAAATTAATTTATGCTCGATTTACTGACTCCCAATCCGCCAAAATAAAACTGATATTAATACGTTTTAAAATACTTTCCAATGCATGGAAAGCCAAAATATATAACATTGCACATTTTTTGTTACAATAATCATAGTTTAATTAACGATACGCAAGTATAAAAAAATAAATAAAATCATTATTTAAATAAGTACATATTACATATTGTATCATATTATAAATTATTAAATAAATATCACGCAATATTCCAATGAAATTAAAAAACTATGGAAAACACTTTTTTTTTTCAATTTGAAAAGCTATTTACCAAAGTACAGACTATTTAAATTATAAATAGATATAATAGCATATATCAAGTAAAAATTTTTGTTCTAGCAGCTAGCTGTCGAAGATTGAATTATCATTACTTTAATGTTGAATATAATTAAACCTTAATAGGTTCGATTAAATGGTGTCGGTGAATTTTGAGGCAGTAAACGGAGAATCGGCGAATTGATAAAAAATAGCGTAAATGAATTAGATTAGATATGTCGATGGATCGGGAAGACATGGTTGAATAATGAGTAGATTTTATAACATGCAGACAGCTGTATTATAAACAAAGTTGCCCATTTTTTTCAACCAGTATTTAGATAATTTAATGTTTACTTGATACAGATTATAAAGTTCAATCAATTAATATTAATACGATATATCTAAATGGTTTTTTTTTTGTTATGGTTACCATCAGACAACTATGATCACACTTACCTAAAAGAGCACAGAATTCAATTAATTCAAGTATATATAATAATTATATATATCAAGTATAAATATAATAATCATAAACACATGCCACCACGCAGACAACTTAATCACAAAACAGATGCGAAGAAACGGTTTAAATTTATCGATGCTCACTTATTATACCTACCGCTTAAATGTACATGACAATAATGTACATTATTAACATATGAGCCAACTAACGTTTTAGTAATAATAAAAATGATGGTCAGACAGCGTGTACCATATTGTCGGCTAGATCAAACAAAATATATGGTAAATATGCGTGGTAGACGAATAATAATATAATAATGAATGATGTTTGACTAAATAATCGTCAAATGAAAACACACGCTCTTATCCTGTTTACAATACATACATATATTAATTTTGAAAAGGATAGCGCGATCATTTTCCGTTCACCGCATTTCTTATCGGCACTTTAATAATTAACACCGTCATCATAAAGTCAAATAATAATGCTACAATAAGATACTTTGATTACAAAATATCCACGATATTAACTATATATATAGTTAATATCGTATATGGTTATAACTGTGCTTCTACATATGCATATTTCTCATTAAATCATTTCCGAATGAATGCAAATTACTTATTGAATCACAAAAACAATTTTTAACTGAAAAAAAGACGACATAAAGCTGAAATAATATTTAAAAGTTTAAATTTTAATATTTTAGGGACGATTGAACGGATCTATATAAACCAAATAGTTGATGCTCATCATATTTATAATGTTTACCACAACAAATATTTTCTCACTAGATCCAACTAAATTCGTAATTAATTTATTCATATAATGTAAAGCGCACTCTCAAATGAGATGTCAACTGTCAATAATATCTGTTATTATTAATTATTATGATTACATGTTCTGTTCATAATATTGTTTTATTATTGTTTAACTATTAAAAATCAAATAATGAATTTCGAATTTTAATTGGTATTATAAGTCATTGTTTCATGTGCGCGTATACGTTTAAGTTTTTTAATTAAAATTTACTTTTAATCACAAAGATTTCATACGTCATAATGATTACTGCGAGAACGCGTTTAAAGAATGTATAGATTCCGACAAATACAAAACACCTTCTCAAGTCGATCGGTAAGCACGCAGAAATCGAAAGCCTGATTTTCGTAACAGAAACAATAAGAGATGGATTCGGATTACGATAATTATATTGGGCTTAACGAATCTCAAAAGGGCGATTAACTATAAGTGCAAATATACACGATGCCATAAAAATTGCATAGACGTAAGTCGCGACGCGCCTTCGGTCAGATTGACCGTCAATCTAATCTACTGACCTCGTCGTGGCATAGTAGTAGTCATCCGCGGACGTGTTCGGAGCGGTACTCCGTTAGGTTTTGGCAAGAAGACACATTGTCCTGCGAGGTACTGTAATATCAAAGTAGTGCGATTTCAATGAAAAGCCGCCTTAATTTAGAGACCATAATATTTACAAAATAAAAACAAAATTGATTATAGCTCGTGATTTTTTTGCGATACAAATGCACCGCCGTTTTCTCACGTCTCATTCGCCTATCCAATTTTGTGATTATCAATTTGTATTTAATTTGGCCAAAAAACTATTTTCACTCCACGATGTATAATAAATATTAGTTTCATAGACACTTTCATTAATTTTAGATGACTAATCTAAAATTAACATTGTAAAAATACAAAATTCAGAAAAAAATGGTGTTTGTCTAGAAACGTAATTGAGACCGATGTGCGGCCACAGGCTACCACAAACGATTTTTATGGACGCGCCCAAAACGACAACGTCCGTAGTTCAAAATTTTGGCACCTTTGCGCCTTTTGCGCATTTTCGGGACCGTATTGGTTCTCTACGCCCCGAAGCCTCACTGACAATGTGATTGCAGTCACACTCAGAACCGTTTTAATGTGTTCAGAAATTGCTGCAGTATGACCTTACGATATTACTGGTGGACGATACAAGCGCTGGTATTCTTTGTGTGGTATATAACTAATAGTAATGCGCTAGATGGGACTAAATGTGTGCTCGTACACTACCGCGAAATAATTCTAGGTGTGACCACGAACATTTACTTCTTTGATGTGCTCTTTTGATAAAAAAATTACTTGTGCATTTTTGACTCCGGCAAAGTTTTGATAGGTACATTTTATTTTCGGCAAAACAACAGTATGGAATATTTAATGTCTTTTCAATAATTTACCGAGGGTCAAGATCCACCAGTGAAATTTTACGGGGGGTTAGAAGGGGGGTAAAATTATGTGGGGTCAAAACACGCGGTTCTACCGGTAATGACTTCGAATATCGTATTGGAGACGGATTGTGCGCTAGTATTTCTAGAACGTTGCGCGCACGCAAAGTTTCATATCGGATACCGGAACGATAGAACCAAATATTATGTGTGTTAAAACTCAAAACGCGGAGTTCAAAAATCGAAAAACTGATCTTGTGGTTGGCCTGCAGTTCAAATATGTTTTGAACCTTTAAGTTAAAGGAAATTTCTACCAGATTAAACATTAAAAATTCCACCAATAATAAAAATAAAATAAAACACAGTTAATTCTATAATGTAACCAATATAATAGGTATATTGTTATACTAAAACTTTGCTACTGTTGTCTTGTCCGAGAACTACCGCCTCTATTATCTTAACATTTAATATATATATATATATATATATATATATATATATATATATATATATATATATATATATATATAAATTTCAAAAAACTAGAAAAAAAACATTTTACATCAATAATATAAGATACTGATATAGATCCACAAAACTATCTTTACATAATATTGAAAAATTCACAAATGTCAATATGATATCTCCTTACACCTGCACAACTATATTATAAATCACAGCAATAATAACGTCAATATATATTTTTTTAGTTTTCTACAAAATAATAAAATTCCATGTAAATCGAGGCTGTAATTTCAGAGATTACTCCAAAAAATCGAAATGAAGAAAAGTGACATTTTTTACATAGATTATGTAGGTATATATTTAATAATTCTTGTATAACTAGTTATGTAATACATTATCACCAGTAAATGATATTGTAACATTATCAAAGTACTCGTATTTTATAAATTGTAATAATTTGTGATGTAATGTCTTGTAAAAACACTGTGTCAACTATAAATTTCATTATAATAGTAATACAAAATTAATTATAAATATTTTTTTATCAGACTCTGTGGGAAGTTAACTCTAATTAATTTATAAAATGAATATATTTGTTTTAATCCTATGTCTTACATTTTATTTCCGGTCAACTTTATATATATATATATATACGAATCGTTTGTCTCTTCTACAATGTTACATTAGATTTCATGAACATTCAAACTAATTTCCTTCGGCGTAATTATATTTATTTGCTATCACTGTGTTAGTAATAAACTCAGACAGAATGATTTGAGTGCTACAGTAAATATTAATTATTCACATAATAATATGTAATTAAGTTTTCGAAAAAATCTTACGACAAAAATTGATGCAATTTTAAAGGTTTTAAGTAAAAAGTTTGGAAATAATAACAAGAATTTTGATTTTAGAATATTCATAAAAATACTCTATTTCGGTGAATTTCAGCACTTCTAATTTATTAGGTGATCAATTAAAATTAAACTATTATAATATTTGAGATAACTTAATGTCGAAAATACGATTTTTTAATTTTATTTATGTTAGTCCAAATACAGTAATTCAAAAACGTGTTACGATATTTCTTAGATTATTCGAGGACAACTGTCAACATTTGATGCATTATATTTGTATACTTTTAGGTCCTAAGTTAATATAATGGGTATTAGCTCGAATTTCGTTCATATCGTTACCGCGTGTATCGCATGTACTATACCATTACACCAGCAAATAACATTTATGTATCTGGTTATACTCCTTATGTATTAAACACGCACTTATAACCACCATAACTCACTCCGCTTTGTATAAATTAAGCGTGGTTAATTTTTATTCCTTTTCACTGTACCTACCGTTTAGAATATGTCGTTTTTAAAATATGTCGTTCGTTCGGCGGTGCCCATGTAACGCGTTTGAATTTATTGTTCGTCGTTGCTGTGATATTTTATCGTCTCCTAATAATAATGCGCGTATATGCATTATCGGCGTCGTTGATCGTTGCGTCTGTCAATACCTTTCCAATATATATTATACCTATACAGTACAGATATACGCGCGAGCTGACTAGAACACAGCAACACGTACTGCTCACCAGACGTAACATTTACGGATAATAATAATATTATATAATAATGTGTGTGTATGTGTGTGTGTGTATAAAAGGTCAAGACGATAATTTATATGCTATAGCGACGAATTCGTAAGAGACACAATAAAATGGATTATCGGAGAGAAAATTTGTCCTATTATTATATTTGGGTTTCGGATCATCATAAAGCAGCGGCGGCAACGGCGGTACATAGCTTTAATGCCGTGTAAGAACTGTTACTTATTGTTTACGTACCTACGCATTCACGTAATACTTACGCGTAGGCACATTATATTATATATCTATTATTATGTATCTGCCTGTCCGTGCAAGTGTAGCTATACTAAGTGCAGTTTACTATATGGAGAAGTGGAATTCTGTCCGACGGCTCTTTTTAAAAACTGAGGAGAAACTACGTCATGTGTATATACAAAACGAGTGTTACTGTATGTATAAATGTGTGCGTGCGTGTCGCCGCATGGTATTCGACAACCCCCGGGTTTCGAACAAAAGGCGGGAAAACGGTCCTTTTCGGTCATGTATAATGTACGCAGCGTACAATAAAGTACGATATTATGTACGTGTCAAACGTCGGGATAGTGGCGCATACAGCGTTTCTCGGAGTCGACGGTATCGTAAAATTTATGTGCTTCTTTTTATTTTTCCGCACCCCATGATTTCGGCGTAGCTGGCCATTCGCCCGGACGACGACGAGCGCACGGTTGTGTGTCGCTGCGTCGCGTTGTATTCCAACGTAACCCGACGTATCACCTAAGTATGAGGGTGTGTGTTAGAGAGAGAGTGAGAGAAAGAGTGAGAGAGAGAGAGGGACAGAGACAGAGAGAGAGAAAGAGAGAGATAGAGAGAGAGAGAGAGAGAGAGAGAGAGAGAGAGAGAGAGAGAGAGAGAGAGATTATATTATATCTTCGAGTTTAGGCCGTATCACATAAACTACAACCACCGTGGATTTCCTTTGAAAATTTCCGTCTTTATTTTCCCCGTCACTGTCGGCAGTGGCGGCTAAAAACCTTTTTTCTCTCCCGCGATATACTGCAGTACTCAACGTGGCTAATTACACACTGGCGGCATTATGGTGGCGTGGTGCTAGATGCAGCTTGCAGGCTCCGGTGATTATTGTATTTTATTTTCATCATGTGTGTGTGTGTGTGTGTGAGTGTGTGTATGTGTGTGATATTTTACCGACAAGTGGTGTATACGTGTGTGTGTAACCCATATGCTCTGTTATATCCCCTTGATCTCGCCGTAAAATTTCATCAATAACCGAGAATGATGTACGATATATATATATATATATATATATATATATATATATATATATATATGTATATATATATAATACGCTCCTATTTATTATTATGTCGTGTGGGTACGCATGTAGCTGCATGTTTATTTTCTACGAAACATATGTTGTGAATATTACACTCTAATACGTATATTGCGTCATTACAGCAGACATATATTATCGTGGCTGCTCGTCTACGCGGGTTATAAATTATATTATTATTATACACAGAGGACGTTTCTGAAATCGTGTGTGCCCGTATGTATAAAGCATACTGACATTATATGTATCACTAAAATTATTATATCGTTATATCATATTACATCACTAAAATTGACCGCAAAAATTTTTTCGCGATATTCTCGTATTCCAAGTGTATTATTTTTAGACTGTACAATAGAGATAATACGGAGTACTACCCACTGTTATTGTTTTGCTAAATTAAAGCTAAAACGTTTTCATTCATCGCAATATCGTCTACATTCATTGGCGAAGACGTGACAGTTTTTAATTATTTTTATTCAATTTTATGTAAGTAACATTTTGTTTTAATTTTGAAATAAAAATACATAAATCATTATTCTTAATCAAAATGCATTCTAACATAATCAAAGAAATTGATACTATCATCTTTAATGTTTGTCAAATCAATATAATTAGTCCGGGTCTTATTTTGTTCATAAAACGTCATTGCAGTAATCAGAAATGATACTTAAAGGAAACCTCTACTCGATAATACTAAAAAAATTTTAATTTCAATTACTTAACAGAATTGAAATGTTTATATTCCTGTTGATAATGGGACGGTTTTTATTAGCAATTTCAAAATAATGTTTCATATAATTTTACATTCTGAGTGAACCTATATCAGAGTTATTCAAACTTTTTCATCCCACGGGCCACGGCTCCTTAGACCTTTGTGTCTTCGAAAAATGTTGACGGCTCCCAAATTATAAATGATAATAGCTATTATGTAATCGCTAATATATTACGTCATTATGGAAACGATAATCACACACACGCGACGAATTAAAGTTTTATTCAGCGAATTGATTGTTGAATACAATTTTACTATTTCGCGTTTCCCAACCGGTGTGCCTCGATGATAATAATAAACGTTTTTCGTAAAATTTCAATAGTAAAAATGTTTAATAAATTTAAATTTGATTTTACATGAATATTTCTAACTTAAATAAACACACCATTTTTAGTTACTAGTTATTTACTAATATACAATAAATTTGGTATAAAAAGTCTAAAATTTAAAAAAAGTATATATATATTTATTTATGGAGACACTTTGTAGTACATTTAATTTGTTCAAAAGTTTAATCCATCAACTATATACATCGGAAATTGCATGTAGATGATACTTTGAGGGTTCATTTTTCTCTCTTATCAATATTTTTTTATGTGTGAGGAACAACTGTAGAAAACTTGAGTAAAAACGATAACATAAACGACACTTGCAAAATCGATTTAAGCTAATAGAACTTTAAAAATACCTATTTTTTCCAAGTGTATCTCTAAAAAAATTGCATTATACTTGACAAAAAGCTCTGAAAATGTAATATGATGATACTAATATACTAAAGTACTAAACTAACGATACTGAAATAATTTCAAAAATCATAACTCAGATTTTTTTTTTTTATATGCGTTTAAATTAAATAATTTACGATTCTTACGGAATCGATTGTTTTTACATCAATTTTCAATTAAAATGTGTATACAAAGTTATTGGAAAATGCAATCATTATTATGAAACTCTTTATCAAATAAGAAAACTTTTTTAAACAAGTTTGATAAAAAACCTACTAAAATTATAGTAAAAATAGTAATATACATATATAAGCGTTTTATTTTTATACTGAAGCTTTACTCAGAATCTTTAGACTAAAGAAATTATTTATGTTTTCTTTAAAATGTAACACACCCATCTCCACTATGTTTTCCAAGGAGCGAAGAATACCCTATGATGCAAAGTATTTTCGGCTTTTTTTAGTTTAAAAGTTGTTTACATCAAGACACGATCAACGACACTATTCACTTCCTGGATTGGCTGTATTATATATTGATAGTGGTTGTAAAACACCCTTGGAAAGGCAGGTACACTATACTTTAATAAGTTTAATGAATCTATTTAATATGACATTCGGATAAATGAGAAAGACGAGTCATTGCTACTTACTACATAGTATGTTCATAAATTATAGTGATATAAATTAGTATTCTCAATTTGTAAGCAATATACAAATCATCATATCATAGTCAATTATAGTATCGACTCAGTTTGTTTAATTCAATAATACCCGTATACGCTTCAACACTGTTAATATTATTACGATACATTATAGACATAATAAATCGACATAAATTAATATTCAATAATTATTAATTGTTCATGTAATATGAATGAATTAACTGTGAGTAAATTGTAAATTATAAAAATATTTAAAATGACAGAATAAATCAATTTTAAGTAATTTTAACTACCAAATATTCTGTTATTATTTTAATAGAATAAAAATAAGAAAAACACGTAATGGTTAATAGTTAGATGCATTTAAATCAGAGAAACAATAATTATTAGTTATTACTTATTACAGTTCATTAATACCATGCTCACGAAAAATTACACATACATTTTTATTGAAAATATAGCTTTCAAAGTTTCTGCTAAAAATAAAGTAGAACATCAATAAATGGATTGTAGTTAAATACCAGATTTTTAATCACACTTTGAACAATACAATTGAAATCAATAACAAACAAATTATTGGGCAATTAATAATCATAAAAATTAAAAATAGAATTATATAACTAGTTGAAAAAAATAATGATTTGAGAACAATAATGCAAATATTAACTATTCCTTCATCATGATTTATTATTATGCTCTTCAATAATACTCTGCTTGCGCTGGTTTAACACGGCTGTTTACTGTTGGTAATTGGAGCTATTACAGATCATATTAGAGATAATATAACAAATACAATTTTATTTTAAAATATTTAAGGTTATTTGAAATAATATACGTCTACACCTATCGCCATTATCTTGTCCAAAGAGCGAGCAAATAATACCTACGGTGTAATGTATGTCTGGCTTTTTAATTTGGTATTGATTAATGATTCATAATTTATTATTTTTAATTACTGCTTATTATGAGCGCTATCACGAAGACCAACTCATTACATGAACGAAAAACTACGTATTACTACAGTGTATATATATATATATATATATATATATATATATATATATATATATATACGGGTACATGTTTAAAAATAAAACATCGATTTTGAAGCACATGCTAGTATAATTTGAATAATTAATAATTATGTGAAATGGAAATAAATTTGGCGAGGTATAAAAAATATTAATGAAATACTTAGATGAATATGAAACTTTAAAATACCATAATCAATACAAATTAAGACCCAGAAAATCTAGATACATTTGAAATGTATTTATTGCTTTCCAATGTTCACCAATTAAATAGAAAATCTGAGGAATGTTATTTAAAATTTAAACGTTAACAAATATGTAATAACCATATTTTTAGGTATAAAAAATATATGTTTACAACATGAATGAATTTGCATAAATACGGTATTTTTAGTGAAATTATCCAGATAATATTTCTAATTTTTGACGTAAAAACAAGTCGTAGGATCTTATTTATTATTATTAAATATGTTTTTATTAAAACTACATTACGTGCCTATGAACAAATACATTATCACTCGATTATTAAACATTTCAAGTATATAATTTTAAATATAAAACTTTTGAGTATAATATTTATTAATCTCGGCTTGGCTAATATTCGCTTATACTGCACAATTATATGTAGTGAATTTATATTAAAATATTACGCACGATACTAATCGTAGCATGGTTACAAAATCTCATTTGATGACTCTGTTTCCATAGAATAATAAATTTAATATCCCTTTGAATTATGGAGAATAAAACAATTTATACCGTCATTAGAATATTTTTAAATGCATAAAAAATTGTATCAAATTAGATAAATCCTATTATATTAGGAAAACATTTATAAATAATATTATTATTAGTTATACTTGACTATAACAGTGTTTTTTAAGTATAAAAAAAAGTTAATGCCAGAACTTGAGCGCATAGGCAACACAATATGCTCATCTCCTAACATCATGAATCATAATATTAAGGTGGCTGGAACGTGACATGTTTTAAGGAGTATTATTTAGGCATTTCATATAGCATTTATATTTGAGTTGTGTTACTGTGTGAAAAGTAAATTGATGTAAAAAAAATTGATGTTATAGTGCGTGTAATTCGTAAAATGCGTTATCGCGTTCTTGTGTCAACGGGCGGTGGGCACAGACAGTTTGCCACATGCGTATCAACAACTCTGCGATGATAATTAGTTTAGATATTTTATTTCATCTAAGTATTTTAAACAATTATAAATTATACTGATCTAACATTATAACCATCCAATTACTCTAATTATGAACTCGTCTGTGGTCTATAAGTATATAAATATATTATAGTCTATAAGTAGTCATTTTAAAGAGCTGTTAGTTACAGTGTCGGCCTGGCCCAGGCGGCTAGGAGGCAATCGCCTCCGAGGCCCAGACCCGTATTTTTCAAGATACAGGCTTATTTAATTTGTTTAAAATTTATTAATACTAGTGTATGATTACATTCACCAAATAAATGAAATTATTTACTACAATTTTCGTTTTTATGGTTTTTAAACAGGTAGTCATAATAAATTTGATTTAAAAAACACATATTGTTGTCATGTGCGATCGATGAATTATTGTTTTATATTATATACACGAGTATATCGACTGTTGACAGCCGCGTTTGGATAATTAACATCAATAATGGACAACATATTATTAGTAGATCATTTTGAAGTTGAAAACAGTAAGTTTATTACATTTTTTGATTTTCTTTAAGCAATTTGCCAAGGAAATTTTTATACAAAAACAAAATATATGGCAAGACCGCTTATTAATAACTGGTCAAAGTTTTTAATGATTTGTGTGACAACTTTATTGATTGATAGTTATACTATCACCAGCCCTGTTTCAAAATATTTGCAATCCAAATCCATCAAATATTTACAAGCTTGGAAAATGATAGACACCGTGAAAAAAGAAATATAAAAAAAAGGAAATAATAATTTTATATTGTTTTTGCTGAAAAAAATGCAAACATTTTGCTGAGAAGTTAACAATCGTTACCTTAATGAAAACTTAATTGATATTGAAGACAATTTTTCTCAAAAAATAATTTCTAAAAAAAAAAAATATTACCTGGTGAAAATTGTCAAGATTAATTCAGACGTGTTAGTTCATCCGACAAAATCAAATTGAATTATTTTAACATTTTGGATACCATTCTTTATAGTATTGAAAAAAGATTCCAAATAAAAATTTACTCAGAGACTGCAATTGGTTAGAGCCAAAATCATTTTCCAACATTGAATCAGTGAAACATAGTGATGCATTAAAAAATATTTATGAATCAGCAGAAGTAGACAGACAAGTAATATACTTGAAACTAAAACAATTTGATTCTCAATTTAAAAATTTGGTACCAAGTTTATCTTTTAGTGTTGTTAATAACAAAAATAATACAAATTATCAAACTGAATCATCTAATGATACTGAGAGTGAAGATGAAGTAACAAAATACCTCATTGTAATAAATGCAGAAATAATATTTATTGTGCTTTTGTAATAATTCGAGAATTATCATTTCAATCAAATCTATTTTGTAATTAAAATTTATATTAATTTTACCATCTACACAAGTTTCATGCGAAAGAGTTTTTTCAAAATTAAAAATTATTTTTTATTTTTTTTTTATAATAATAATTATTATACAATCTATACTTCTTAGCATAATAAGTATAAGTGAAAAGAGACAGAAAACATGGTATGCGTGATTAAGAAGTCACCCACTAGTGACTCTTTGCGTGATGGGAGATTTGGGAAGATAAGGTAAAATATTTTTATATATATCTATATATACAATTATTATTTTATTTGTAACTGGAGAAGAGATACTTTATTTTATACATCTTAGAGAAAGCGGTAAAGAGTAAGAGAGATAGCGACTAAGGGATAACGCTTTTATTTTTGTTACGCACGGTTTTTCTGGGCTAGGGTCCCTCCGCTCACATCGCGCCATAAAAAACTACGTTTCAATAAATACATAATTATTTATGAATAAAGTAGGTACTACCAGTGCCGTAACTACCCTACGTGGCGCCCTTGGTGAATTTTATTTTGGCGCTTTATATATATATATATATATACTTATAATATAAATGTATAAGTAGTAAACACTAATGAATTAACACCAAGGCGCAATGTAGTATGTAATTTTTGTGGATTACATATTTACATTTGATTTCGATAAAACTTTAAATAATTTATGAGAAAAAAAAAGTTACAAAAAAAATTGTTATATACTCAAATGCGCCCCTTACTTTACTGCGCCCTTGGCAAGCGCCCATGTCACCAAACTCTAGTTACGGCGCTGGGTACTGCTAATTTGAAGTATATTAACTGAATTTCAAGTAACTATAATATTCATAGGGCTAATAAAAGTAAACAAGGATTGTGAAATAAGAATAAAATAGAATGATGAGTATTAGTATTATTAATAGTAACAATGAGACTGAGTATCTGGTGACTGGAACAAATTATTAAAAAGGAAATCTAAAGGTTGAAATGAATTAACAGTGTCTTTTAATACACATGTGATTTTTTCACACATTCCTTAAAAAATGTTATGATGAAAACTTTTTGAAGCTAATTGGAGAATCACTGAAGCTAGGTTGACTCCATATTAGTGAATAGGTCATTATTTACAGATTTTCGTTGTTCAGACCACATATCAGCATACAGGCCATTTCTTAAAATGAGATTATTATGCCTATAGAACAATTCCATAAGTATTCATAGCAATCTATTAAAAACAAACAAAAAGTTAAAAAGTACAAACCTTCCTCTTTCGTATATTTTTCCATCTTTTAACACAATTATCTCGTCAGCGTGGATTACAGTTGACAGTCTGTGTGCAACAATTATCGTAGTGCGGTTGGCACAAACTTGATCTAATGCAGCCTTCAAAAGATAAAACAATTTTTAACTTAAAATAATTCTTTAAGCATACAGTCTTTCTAGGTTTTATAATTTTTAATATTACTTGAATCTGCCTTTCTGTTTTAGTATCCAATGCGCTGGTGGCTTCGTCTAATAATACAATAGCAGGCGCTTTAAGAATTGTCCTAGCAATGGCCACTCGTTGTTTTTCTCCCCCGCTGAGTTTCAGTCCTCTTTCTCCGACCTAGAAAAAATTATCAAAATTAATGAGCCGAAAATTTCTAAGAAATTCTATAAACTAGGAAATAAGCTTTTTTCAGCTTATTTAAAAAAAACATACTTGTGTGTCGTATAAATCTGGGAATTGCATAATTCTATCGTGTATTTCAGCGGCAATTGCAGAATTCATTATTTCTGATTCATTAGCATCCACTTTTCCATAACTTATATTAAATCTGAAATCAAATTCGAATTAAATTTGACTATTTACTTATATTTGCCCTAAATATACTTAATGCTGTTGCTAAATAGAACAGTGTCTTGCGGAACCACGCCAATAGCTTTTCTAAGTGATGACTGCGTAACTAATTTTATATTTTGGTCATCTATTATGATAGATCCCGAATCGACATCATAAAACCTGAACAGCAATCTCACAATTGATGTTTTACCACTACCTGATGGTCCAACTAAAGCTAGTGTCTTGCCGGAAGGAACTACAAATGAAATATTCTGCAATACCAGTCTTTCGGGTTGATAAGAAAATGTTACATTGCGGAATTCGACTTGTCCATTTTTCAATACCAAATCTCTGGCGTCAGGAACATCACAAATATCTGGTTTTATATTCATTAAGTCAAGCATATTTTCCATATCAATAAAGCCATTTTGAATCGCTCTGTTGAAAAGCATTTATTATATATTATTAGAGATATTATTATCATAACTTTAAAATAGTTTGTTATACCTGTAAAATGTCCCAAAATAGTTTAATGGACCATACAACTGAATGATGTATATAGTGAATAATACATAATCACCAACCGTCAGATCTTTAATATCAACTATAAAATGAACACTCAGTAATGATCCAGCCAATAATCCAGCACAGATAATGATATTTTGAACAGTGTTGATTATAGCTAAAGATAATTGAGTTTTGAACTCTTCGTTCTAAACAAATAAATTAAAAATAGGTAAATACATACATAAAATTAAAAAAATATATATTGAGATTTAGAAAGGTTTGTAAAACACAAAGTATCCAAACCTTTTATTTCAATTAACTTTTGAAATTATAAAATAATATTGTGATTTAGATGCTTAGACGTTGTGGAAAAACAAAATAATTTATTATGTTTCTCAAATAATGTAAAGAAAATAATTTTAGCCCTGAAGACCGTAATACAGTAAAAAATAAAATAATTGATTTTTAATAAATCAATGATGAACTCATACATAACTTTAGGTCAGTGTTTCCCGACTTATGGGTTGCGACCCAAAATTGGGTCACGAAATATTTTTGATAGGTCGCTGTTCATAAACTAATCACAAGGAATACATCTTAGTTATAAAAATTACTAAATATATTTATTTCAACCCAAAATTTACCAAACATTTAAGTTATTAAGTTTGAAACATAAACGTATATAAAAGAACTATCATTAAATGCGATAAAAAAACTATTGCTTTTTCTTACCACCTATTTATGTGAAAAAGAATTTTCAGTTATGGCTAACATCAAAACAAAAAAAGGAACAGATTAGATGTCACTCATGACATATCAGTATCAGTTTATCTGACGTTTTACCTCAGTGGGAACTGGGAAGTCTTATGCAAGAACATTCAAAATCTGCCATCAAATAAAGTCTACAATTAGTAATTAAATATTTTCTATCATTATATTTATAAATATTTGTATTTAATAGTATATTTAGTATTTTATTTATTATGTGTATATTGTATTCATAACTTAGTTATTCAGTATTTATTTAGGTACCTTTATTAAAATATTAAATGATACAATTACCTGTAAAAAATTATTATAAAATATGTTTATCAGAACAATCTTAATTTTTTTTTTTATGGAAAGGGTGGGTCGCCTACCCGAACAAGTGTAATTTTATGGGTCACCATTGCAAAAAGGTTGGGAAACACTGCTTTAGGTTTTAACTACAATTTAACTTGTCAAGTGTTAGAGTTAATTTGTATACCACGCATTAAAGTAAGTATATTTAGAGAAAGAAAATTAAACATACTTGATAAACCTTAATTGCATCAGTGTACGCTTTAGCTTCGAATTCTTCAGCCCCATAATACTTCACTGTTTCAAAATTCAGCATAGAATCAACACTGCGTGCCTTCATATTATTATCTGCTATATTCATTTTCCGCTGAAATTTGGCTCTCCATTCAGTTATGATTATTGTCAGAGCTACAAATAGCAAAATATATATATATATATATCATATATAAATAAATAAACATTGAGTAGATATTCTAAAACATATCAATAAAATTAGTAATGATTAATAATGAATAATTTCATTTGTACAAAACAATGAAAAGTAATTAAAATAAAAGATTAAAACTATAACTCTTAATAATTTTAAAAGTGGAGTGTAAATACATTTTAAAACGAAAACATTAGGTACTATTTGTAAAGCGTTAAATTTATTTAACTAACTAAAAATAAAACTAAGATATTTAATGACAAATAAGGAGAATATAGTAATGAATAATTAACGGTTAAAATCACAATTAATGTCTTCGAAGTTTATTTAGATAATCAAGTGGGCTTGTTTAAATTTATGCTATAATTAATACAATTTTTTTGACGATATAGAAATTTCTCTGGAAAATGTTTTAAAATGAAGTAAAAATTTCAATATTTTTGTCAAGCATAGAAGATATAACTCAACAAAACAATGAACTTTCATTATAAATTATTGGAACTGTACCCTTATTAATATTAAGAGGTCTCGACAGTCGACATAACTGTTTTTTAATCAAATGTTACTCATTTGAATTCCATCGATACATTTCAACGCTAACTTCGATTTTTTTGTTGAAAAAATATTCGAATTCTTCACAACATGTATAGGTGAATGATTAACTCATGTGTTATAATTTCGTAATATGTATAAATATGGGTAAAAATATAGTTTAAAGTTTCGAAAATGTATAAAACGTCAAGGTAATATATTCAATTAATTAATTAAAATTATTCAAATTTATTTTGATCGTTACCTCATATGAATATTTTTTAGAATAAATATTGGGATAAGCGTTGTAACTTATTTTTAATATTAAAATTGCCTGCTCGAATGATGAATAAATATGTTTTGGGGGTTCAAAAAATAAAATTAATATATATGCGCGTAAGTGTATGGAATAGATAACTATCACGCCGCGCCGGTTACAAATAATAACTAACAAGTAACAATCATATTTTATAACAAACCCAACAAAGAGGCTGACTGCTGAATGTATATAATTCCGTGGTGTATGGGACTTATATTTTACTAAAAATCAGTCTAATTCTTTGTGAACACAAATGAGTTAATTTAACCCGAGATTTAATCAAATATATATATATATATATATATATATATATATATATATATATATATATATATATATATATATATATATATATATATATATATATATATATATATATATATATATATATGTATGTTACAGTTAAAACCCGAAATCCGCCGAAACTAACGCTGATATCAATGCGTCAAATGTTATGCCTTCTAAAATCAGTAAACGAAATTTGAATATTTTAATGTAATGAATGAATCAAAATTATACAGCTACATTTTTGAAGATGAATTTTAATTTTGTTTACTTTTAAACAGTTTGATAAATATATATATATTCATTATAGATGCTTTTTTGTTTTGGGTCTAGGCTATTTAAATTGAAAATTTGAAAATTTACTTAAAATTGTTATTATAGATATTAGAGTAACAATAATATGTGCGTTTTTTATAAATGTTTTTGAAATATTTGGTTACGTTGTTTCACAATTAATTATAATTATTTTTAAAATAAAATCAATATTTTGGGGTGAACAAACATTTACTTTGGACCCATTGTCATTACCCCATCGTCCTAGTTTGCTACTAGGTACATCACTAGTGTTTTATTACCTAGATATAAAAACATTGTAGTAAAAACAACAGTTCCCATCATCCAGTTGAAATACGATAGAAAAAATATAACGGCAACAATGATGTCAATTATTGTAGGTCCGATATTGAAAAGTAGATATGACAATAAACTGTTAGTGGAGTCTGTTCCACGGTCCATAATTCTTAAGACTTCACCCGTTTTACGGCTCAAATGCCATTTTAAACTTAATTCATGCATATGGCGGAATAATGATATCTAACAAATATTTTTTTATGGAATATAGTTAGCATATTAGTAATATTAAATAAGTAGCAAAAACTCACTTCAACTTCTCGTTTTGTGTATTGTTGTACTCTAATCCATAAGTAACTCCTTACACTGTTTAAAATACCCATTCCGAAACCTCCTTGTAAAAACTTCAAACCGATGTAGATACAAATTAAATCCCATCGAAACACCAGAGGACTTGCAGTCAAGCTATTTACTGAAGTTTGAATCGAATCAATCATTAATTAGTATATAGTTTTTCGTGAAGTAAATAATAATAATAATAATAAAATTCTATACCAATTTTTGCACTGTAAATTGGAATGTACACGTTGGCTACTCTACTAGCAACAACTAATAAAATACATGAGACTATCCTAAGTTGCAAAGCCAAGTTCTTCTTTGGCCATATAAAAGGGGTTATCATTTTGATTTTTCGCATTGCATTGCTCCATGTTGACATTTTTTTCATAGTGCCAGTCTGTAAAATAATTATCTTTTAATGTGGTATTTATATAAATTAATAATCATAATAATCAAAGAACATACGGATTTAAAAAAAAAGTCTTGATGAAATATGTATTATACAGTGAATTATAATGGTTAATAATTTTATTAAATACTCATTGATTAATATAAAATAATTTGGCAACAGCAAAAAAAAAAAATTGTAAAGTAAATGTACTGTACATAATACAAATCTTAAGTATCATCTTGGCTTATATTCCCATATACTAAATAGAGCTCAGGGCCACATAGGTACTCAAACTGTCGGTTACTACTAAAAAATGCACCATCAACTGATTTCTGGTGGATCAACAATGACTTACAGAATAATGAACCTCTACTCACTCCGTAGGTTTGAAATTGTATCGGGTAAAAAAAATGTCCATTAGGTTCTAAGTGAATCACGAAAATATTAACTATTAAGAATTGGGTCACGTTGATTAAAAATTTGAGAACCTCTGTGACGTAGAAACTTTTCATAGATAACACATGGCAACAGACTTACTGATGTGAAGTGGAGAAATAAGATTTATGACACCTACGTCATGAATTAATTGTAATAAAGCTATGATACAACGATTAATAAACCGGTATTTTTTGTTTTCGTCTTTCTGTGCTATTTTTAATTCAGTATCAAGTTTACCTGAAAAAATATGAACCCAATTTTTTGAATTACAGTCTCTCATTTCCTAAAGTTTGATTTAGAATTTTAGTTATTAATTTGTTACAAAAAAAATAACCTGATTTAAAAAAAAAAAATGCTTTTGATAATTTGAATTAAATACAATATTTTTAAATTAAACGTTGTGTTCTTGACGTAAACATAGGTAGCAAAACAAAACTAATTTCCATATACACCGTAACTATTATATGCGTACTTAAGACACGTAGATGTAAGGGACATTGTAACATCAATCATAGGTTTCGTTATAACTTCATAAGTTTTGTTTACTGCAAGTATTAAAAGAAAAAAATAGTATTCAAGGTTTTGCATCAAACATTTTTTCAATTTCCTATAGTTTGAATATGCATAGCTAAAATTTTATCTTTTTCAATATTTAATAATCCAGTATTAGACATTTAGACATGCGATTTTGTAATGGGTATTGCCATTGATTTTAGAATATACTAATATCAATATTTCATTACGAAGATAATTTTCAGCAAGCTTTACCTATCTAGTTTTGGAAAAAAATGTGTCAACTGATGCAACTGTGATAGGCAACATAAGAAACATAAGTGACTGTTACATCTGGATGACTGAAGAATCCGTTTAGTATTTAAGAACATAAAATAATATTTGTTACTCGGTACGCTTCTTATTCCTTCAAATTTTTAATGAAGTTTAGGTATATAAAACTAAATCCAAAACCGGTAAAACGCTTTGTTTTTTATTTCCTTCATTAATGTCTATTTTTCATTCTACCTACGTTAGTTTTATCGAAACATTTATAACGGTCACATGTTAGTAATAGTTAACTTTTAATCAACAAAATATCTGATTTTTTTTTATGTGAAAATGTTATTTTGGATAAAAGTGTCATTTGTCTATTAGGACTCAATATGTATAACCTAACCGGGTTTCATTTCAAAATTCAGAAGTGGGGGTGCTCGCATTTTTCCAGCACCCCTTAAGAAAAAACTTTATAACTCGGAAAGTTGAAAAGCACAAATAATGTGACTTTCTGCACAAAAAAGCACAAATAAAGCACAAAAGCTCCGGGTTTCGTTTCAAAGTTCGAAGGTGGGGGTGCCAGGGAAATGGACCTTATTTCGTGAGAATATACATGGTCACAACCATTGACTTTATACTAGTGTCACTGAAGTTCGGAAATACGGATTTTGAATTTTAAAATATTGAATATGTACTGTTTTTTATATTACTTACAATAATGATTTCATAACTAAGTACGCGTATTTTGTAATTAATTTATGCATTTATTTAAACAACTCAAAAATATAATTTTAATTTAAATCAAAAAATTGATTAAAAAATAAATATCAATACGTTAATGTATTTACAATTTAAACTAAATTTATATATTGTTGTGTTTTTTTATAGTTTTAAGTACTAAACAGTGGCGTGTATAGAAAATATTTTCGAGAGGGGCTACTGTGGAGAGATTTAAATTACTACTGCATTCTAGAATGACTAAAAGATACAGAAGATACAGAAGGTTTATATCTACATTTAATTTACAGAATGTCCCAAAACGATTTGAAAAACGCAATCAAATTTGTCTCGACTAATCGCGTTGTTTCTATTGGATGAAATTCTAAATAAACATAAAGCACCACTAACATATTATAGCAAACGTTCAAAGTGAATTTCAAAAAATTGTGAGAGATTTCGGAGGGGGCTGTAGCCCACTATCCCCCCTCCCTTATATACGCCACTGGTTCATTTATATGATAAATAAAATAACTTAAAAATGGTGTCAAAATGTAACAATTGATTATTGTAAATAGGTACAGGATGATTATTTTATTGTTCAGCACTCAGTTTATCATTGGATCAATTTTAAGAATAAAAAAAAAAAAAAATCTTCTAAATTTGTGGAATTCAGAACATTACGCATTAGCAAATAAGATTTTTTCTATTTTTATTTAGGTGATTTTTCAAGTTTTATATTTTTCTTCAACAGAACCTACAATAATTAAAACGAAATCAAACAGACAAAACATTTTTATTTAACGTTGAACATTTAATTACCCAATAGCTTTTTTGAGTAAAATCATTGATTATTAAACGAGTTCAAATACCGTTGTCGTAAACGTTTGAAAACTAAAATATAAATTTTTTTTTTTTGAATTCCGGTCTCAATGATTTTACATAATATTGTACGGAAAACATAAATTAAAACGTGTTCGAAACCTTTTAATAATATCCGGCACGAAAAATATTTACACCAGAGGTTTTGGGCGTACTGTTATTTGATAGCCACGAGCACCGCAACCATAGTGACCAAAATACACGTACGTGATTTATTTCAAACGCCGGACGGTTTCCAGTTATCAACACGACACTGTCGAGAGTACATCGTTTTGGTGTGTCCGTTACGAAAATCTTCTCGGTTTGAACGGAACGAAAAGAGAAAATGGCTGGACTAACCTGCAGGAGAAGTCTGCGGATCATGGAGAAAACGAGTCTGACCACGGCGAAGGAAGTGGCGGAGGCACGGGTAGATCCGACGACCGCGACCACGAGCGCCGGACCGGCGGTGGCATCCAGGTCGACGTGGACGCGTGCGGACGACGCGGCCGCCGCAGGTTTGTGCATACGGTCTACAGACGTGAATTTTATCTTATTTTCATTTTAGGGGTGAGGGAAGAGTCGGTGTCCCCTAAAATGTCGACAGTTTATTGAAAAAAAAAAAACAAATTGAAATTTTTCGCAGCGTATCGATTCGCCGGTACGGTTATATACATTGTATTACACTCCGTGGCTCCGTCGCCTGCAATCGCAACAGGCGTTTAGAATAGTGTCGATATATCGTAAACGTCTATCATCCATGTCGATTATTGAACAATATTGTCCATGTGGAATAGTGCAATATTATTTTCATGTCTTTTTTTCGATTTTCCGAAATTCCAAAATTAACAGTATAATAATATAGTAGACAAACGTATTAAATGAGTATTAATGTCGAGTAAAATTATTTGAAATATATACGAGCACTTATCAACGCTAAAAAGTAAAAAATAAAGATTTTTCTTCTAACTTCATAAAAATGACGGGAACAAGTTGTTTAGTATTTTGTCTTTATTTTTTTATTGTTCAAACCTTTAATGCAATTTTCAGATTACATACATTAATATATACTTAAAAATATCATCAATAACTTTTTTTTTTGTTTAGCTTTTACAGCCCATTTAGGGCATTCGCAGCTTCTAATATTTGATGCCATCTATATCTGTCTACACACTCTTCTAATTTTGATTTTTCGAGGTCTGATTTGACTGTGTCTGTCCACCCCTGCCTGGGTCGTTCCCTGTAGGTCTTTTCCCATTGATAGTGCCAATCATTACTTCTTTTACTATACCAGTGGATCTCCTGGTATGCCCCTCCCCCATTCTAACCGTTTGCCTCTTATAAAGGACTGAATATTGGGCTTTGAAAATATTTGGTAGATTTCGTTATTGGTTCTTTTTCTGTATTCACCATTTTCTATGATAGGGCCATATAATTAACTTTTCTATGATAAAAACAAAAAAAAATCACATCTGGTAGAAATTTTGAAATAATTGGTACTAAACTATGTAATAAAATACCATCCAAAATAATAAACCTTCCAATTAACTTATTCAAAAAAAGCATTCTGCAATGGCTAATGGAGTCTCCTAATGAATTAATTATGTAATATATCTATATTATTGTCTATTGAATTATTGAAGTATTTAATGTAATCACTTGTAAGCAAACTTAGTTTAAAATTTGTCTATTCAGGACTTTTGTCTTTAAGTTTTTATATACCTGTTATTTTTATGTATTAGATTTAGAACGCCTGGGGCCCCTACACGAATTCTCTCAGTGAGGCCCAGTACGCATATCTATAAGAATTAAATTAAATAAATATTATACGTCTTAGTGTTTTCCTTTCGAAAGTTTTTCTTCATCTATCCCTTTGCAACCGACCACGTCTCACATCCATAAGACAGAACTGATCGTAGATAACTAGAGTAAAGGGTAGTTTTTGATTTAATAGATAATTATAACTTTTATTTGAATTGTTCTTCTAGTGCAATGCCACCTTTATTAGCGGCAGTAATTCTTAGTTTTATCTCGTTATGCATATGATTTGAATTATTTATATTAGTTCCTAAATATTTGAAGTCGGTGACCGCCTGAAAAGTATAACTGTCACGTGTTAGGCCATGTGTGTTTCCAGTCTTTCTTCCCGTGACCATAAAAACCGTAAATAAAAAAATAACCGATGTAAATTTATAATAGACAATAAACGATTTCGATAATTACGATTCTTATCAATCGATGGGAAGAGGGGCGGAGGGTTCAGACCCCCCCCCCCTCTAGGCACGCCCCTGCCCTCACGTACGCTAAAACAATAATATATTAAGACGTCCAGACGTCATACTATTATTATTTGTAAAAACGCAAGTGGTTTTTATATTCTTTTCTCGTACGCAGCGTACGTCGGCGAAAACCACGAGCCGCGTCGGCGTCGCCGTGCCCCGGAGACGAGCGGCGAGGCGCGCTGCAGGTCGCGGTCCCGCAGCCCCATCGCCCGGCGACCGTCGGCCGATTTGCAGCGCGACACGCACTGGTTCGCGGTGCCGCCCGACGTCTCCGCGGGCCCGTGGCCGCAGTGGCCAGTTCGCGGCGACGGCGACGGTGGCGACGGCGACGGTGGTGACGGCAGAGGTGGCCGGTCGTCGTCGCGGCCGTGTAAGTGGCCCAAGGACCCGGACCATCCGGAGATCGATATGGAAACGTGGAGCACGGCGGACGACGCGTTGTCGATGCGGGTGCGGTGGACGGACCACGGCGGCGACGGGACGGCGGCGTCGAAGGCGGCGGCGGCGGCAGCGGCGGCGGCCGAGTACCGACGGCGGTGGTTCGGGGGGTACGCGCGCCGCCGGGGAATCGGCGACCGGCGGACGACCGACGACCGCCGGACTAGCACTGGCGGGTGGCGGTTTTTGTGCCGCGGCGAAACGCGCAGGCCGTTCGTCTCGCTGCGCGTCGACGGGCTCCAGTCCGGATTCCGGTACCAGGTGCTCGTCAACAACCGACGTTCGAAAACGCCTTCTGGCCCGTTGTCGAGTTAGAAAGAAAAAAATTTGTTGTCAGGGTTTGAGTGTTTGTTAATCCGAAATCCGAAATTTATATCACGTCCTATGTGCAGATGTAAAACGATTATTTTCAAAAACAGTGCCGGGGTTTAGTAACCGATTAGTAACTCCATTCGTATAACCATAAATATAGAATTCGTAAGGTTACTGATCGGTTACTAAACCCTGAGGTATAGTTCGTATAACCTAACCCTGAGATTTAGAAACCGATCAGTAACCTTACGAATTCTAAATTTATGGTTACGAATGGTTTTTAATCGGTTACTAAACCCGGGCATGTTTTTGAAAATAATCGTTTTACATCACATTGGATGTAATATAAATTTCGGATTTCATTTTTCTATATGTGTAATTTTTTTTTTTTTTTTTGTTTATATACCTATTTAGCTATTTAACTATTTAAATATACCTATTTATATAACCTATTGGTTGAACTAAACGAATTGTTATACTTCCAGTGTTACGTCCATCGGACAATAAATAAATTATTTACAATTTAACCGATTGATTCGACTACAGTTTATACTCTATAGCACGACTTAGGGGGGAGTGCAAGTTTATTGAACGTCCATTTATTGTACGTCTTAATTAACTAAAACGTCGATAAACAAAAATACAGTAGAAGCCGTTTATAATGACGTTCAAGGAACTAAAGTAAAATGGGTCATAATAAATTGGCATTATAAGTAAAATAACTAAAAAAAAAATTACAAAACTTCAATACATATTAATATTATTACATATTTATATAACAAATTTTATTTAAAAAAGTAAAGATAAAAACACTTGTATTATGTACATTATGTACATATTATGTATTTGAATTAATTGTTCAGTTAATATTTTAAAAAAACTGTTGTTTTAGACTGAACTTTGTTTGTATAAAAGTCAAGCCTCTATTTTTTTCTGGTTCTTCAAAATTTATCATTGGACTTACGTTATTCAGAGCCATAGAATTTGCTAACATTTTCGCTGCATTGAACACTACATTAATAGATAAATCTTCATCGGGAGTATCTCGGATGTGTCTCAAAACAAATGGCAACAAATTCACTCCATACCTCTGTAGCTCATATCCCATTCGTTCGTGATTTGGATTCCCATAAAAATGGTAAAATTAATTTTACACAGTATGTCGCTGAAAATATTTCCAGCCTTCTGCTTTCAAAAAACGTATTTGAAAATTATTGTTCTTGGATATTGTATTTTTCCAAGTTTTTTTACATCGTTATAATTTATATCATTAAAATAATATTAAATAATACACGACACTGTACCCGTCCGTAGAATATTATAATACATACAGGTACGTCGTACACGTAGGTGTGTGTATTCGTACACATAAAGGTCCCCACACACCAGTGGCGGATCTATGGGGGGGGGGGCGACGTGGCGATCGCCCCCCCCCCCCCCTTGGGTTTTTTTTTTATATATTTCATATAGAAATTTACCATTTACACAATACATTTAAAAAAAATTAATAATTATTAATTATTATCTTTGCCTAAGTAGCTGTTTCATGATAATTGATAATGAATAATAGCTGTGATAATAATAATATCCATAATCACAGCATCAAACACGGTCTTAGAAGATAAGGTCGGACAACTAACTTCCCACCCGCCTGTCAACTAACCAACTACAGTATTTCCTATTAATGAGGCAAAAACGTTTCGCTTGTGGCCGTAAAAGCGCTGCCGGTTAGATGTATTTTGAGGTTAGAAAGTTAAGGATTCGGTAAACACCGAACAGCCCACCGGCCGCCAATAGAAAAGATATAACATAATAACACAGAATATCAATTATCTGTGATAGTGTGATTATTTTTCTCACTTTTAAGCACGATAGTTTATAACTTTTGTAATTAGTAATTACTGTTTGGTGATTTTTATGAATATTTCTGTTTTATTTTAATTTGTTAATCTGTTAAATTCATCGATCAGTATGAAACGAATTAGACTAGACTGTGTAATAGCTGACTTAGAAAAAAGATTTTATGGCCAAGAAAATCAAACTATAAAAATGCTAACATATCTAGTACCAAACAATTTAATTAAATGGTCTGAGACAAATAGTAGCTCAATTATTGTTAAATACATTAAAGATAAATATCCATTTTTTCAAGAGGTCAACAATGACTTATTAAATTCAGAACTGGAGTTATGGATACAAAAATGGAAAAAATCAGAGTTGAAAGGTAGGTAACATTCAAAAATGAATGTTAAGTTTTAAAAAATATTTAGCTTTTTAATTTTTTTTTTGTACATTTTAGGTGATATATTACCAAAAAATGTTTTTGATACTTTGGATGCATGTTGTGGGATAATCTTTCCAACAATTAAATCCTTGCTTTCTATACTTGCTAGTTTGCCAATTAGTACTGCTTCTGCTGAACGCAGCTTTTCCACTTTGCGCAGGTCAGATAATTAATGAGCAACTTAATAGAATATTAAATATATTAGGTAGCAGGAGTAGACTTAAAAGCATTTATTTATTTGCTTTTTTTATTGTTAGTTTTTACATTATACAACTAAAAATAGTAGAAACACATTTAACTCATTTAAGTATATACAATCTAAACAGGAATGTGCTTGACTTGAGATTATATTTTTGGGGCAGAATCCCCTTTCTTATTACAAATTATTTTAGCATAACCCTTCTAATTTGGCACTCATTGAATAATCTAGTATATCATCTTTAATATCACTATAATAATCTAGTATTGAATCAATTAAATTTGTATTTTTTATTTAATGGCATCCCCCTACTATTTTTTTCCTACTCGTGCACTAAATCTAGATCATTTTTGTCCAATTTTTAGAGCATGTTAATCGTTCATCAGTTTTTTAGTATTATAAATGTACAGCCCTGATACCTTGTTTATTACACACTGTGTTGGATAATTGAATTATTTATTGCTTTATATTTATCATAAATTAATTAGTTAATAATTAATATATTTAAATCTTAATAATAAAATTAAAAATTTTGCTTTTTAATTTAAGATGAAAATATCTGCATCTAAATTCCATAATGCTTTGCATGTTTGCTTATTTCTTATTGTTTTTAATTTGTAGATTAAAAACATGGTTGAGATCACGAATGGGTGATCATAGGCTGACTGGCTTGGCTTTATTGCACACACATAAAGACATTATTGTAAATATAGAAGCAGTAATAAATAGGTTTGCAAATGAAAAAAAAAGAAACATTAAATTATTATTATAATTATACCTACCTATGTTTACACAAATAAAAGTACCTACAATTAATTTTAAGTGTTGTACTTTTTTTTCCATAGATTACTTAAACTACATCAAGTTTTCATTGCAGATGCGAAAGCAGGAAATTTTTTTTTTTGGCGGAGGGGGGGGCGTTGAAAAATGTATACTGTGATCATTTCATAGTATACGGATTATAACAATTTGATCCGAATTTGATATACGGATTTCTGGGGTGGTGACCCCCTACACCCACCAGGTTTGACCTTGCTCATTGTACATGTATATTACTCATGGATATTCCTATTCGGAATTCGCCCCCCACCTTTAACTAAGCTTCAGATCCGCCCCTGCCACACACTGCAGCGGTGGCGGTAAAATTGTACACATAATATATTTAGTAGTTAGTACTGGGTCCACACACTGCCGCGGTGAAATCTGCGGTGGATCTGGCGGTAAAATAACGCGGCGGTAAATTGCTGCATGACCGATTTCACAGCCGCGGTAGATTGCCTACCTGATAATAATATACTGCTGCGTATCAGAATTTTTATTCCGGGCAACGGAAAAGTTAAGATAAGTTCTGAATACCATATACCGAATATTAAACAAAAAATTTAACAAAGTTTGATTCATATAGAGTTGGTACATTTAACGGGCAACGAAGTGCACGGGATCAGCTAGTATTTATATATATTTACCTACAGCTTATAGTAATGCTTGTTCCTCGCCCTTCTCCTCTTTCCGTTTTTATTTTGGGTCAGTCAATGATGTTATTATGATTTTACTATAATGGCTATACTAACTATACAAGCGACTTCCTAATGAGTAATGACTTACATATCTATTAACCAATCTAATATATTTATTATGATTATTTACTTATAGCCCATTATACGGCCATACGTCGTATACTCGTAATCATATTATAGTAATGGACAAATAATAATTAATTATATTATTTATAATTTTGGTTACAATATTGGGTTACGATTATCAGAAAAAAACTTTTAAAAATTCAAACATTTAAAGTTTATAAAAAAATTATGTCACCGCCACCGCCACCGCGGCAGTGCAGTGTG
The DNA here is from genome assembly GCA_027580255.1 of Therioaphis trifolii. NCBI lineage: Eukaryota > Metazoa > Arthropoda > Insecta > Hemiptera > Aphididae > Therioaphis > Therioaphis trifolii. The sequence goes on from CM050404.1 coordinate 52,895,038, forward strand.
TGGACTACGACGTCACCGCCACCACTGCAGTGTGTGGGGACCTTAACGCACTATAGGACAAAACACACGAAACGTGACGTTGTACTGCGTCCATATATAATACGTACATCATAGTTCTCCGAGTACGTAACTACACTAGACGAGCTCGCATCTTTGGCGTATTCTACAGCGACTGCACATTACAATGATATACGTAGCGATTGCAGGCAAACGACACGACGTATATGTTATGTATACATAAATACGTTGCGGTGGTTCGGTCGATTTACTTCGACATCATGTGCGCGTTATACTTTATAAGCGAACATGTTAAGCAGACAAAATATTATTAGTTTTAATCGATATTATTTGTTAGCTGACCGTGAGTCGGAGTCGGACATGGTCCACTGATATATTTTATGCTAATATCTGCAGTATGTAAAATGTATCTATCTAATATACCTATATTTCACAATGCCAACAAGATCAAAGGTAACAAAATATGTTACCATTATTTACCCATATTCTGCAAGTAGCGTAAATTAACACGACTTGATATAATATATGCAGCCACGACGCGAAAATATATAATTATTTTTTTCTAGTATTTGGGGAAATCGTGACAAAAAATATTATACCTACTGATAAATGATATCTAATATCTATGGTGGATTTGGTGGTGGTTTTCGTTTATATTTTATTGAAGTGAAACTTCTTTACGCGCGCTTGGCTTGGGGAGTAAGCTGACGAACGCGTTACGAAAAGTGTGATCAGGCGAGGCGAACGGTAATTGGTGGGGAATATAGGTAAGCGTCAGCAGTGCGCGCGCACATTTTTCTTTCTTTCTCTTACAGCTGGGAAATGAAATATGTGTATACTTCAGTCAGTAGTTCGTACTAAAAACCGATTTTTACATTCAAAAGTGAATTTTTTTTTTTTTTAAGTTTTTTTTTTTACGCCGTCGTATGTGCGCTGTTGAATATATTATTCAAAGTATCATCAAGTAAATCTTCTGTATATTACGATTATTTAATAATAAATTAAATTTTTAGGTAAGTTCATAATTTGTTTTCGCATTGATTCAAAAAACTTTTTATGGGGCCAATAGTAACAAACAGACTGGAGTCAATTGTAACATTATCTATTAAAATCGATTATATTTTTTTCAATATAAACTTTTATTAACATTGTGTATTAATTATTATACTTGATTTAGTTGACAAAATGCCTCAAAAACGAGAAAGAACCACTAGCAGAGGCAAAACATCTGATACAACAATGAAAACAGCAGCACTTCTATGTTTGGATGAACATATGTCGGAACGATCAGTAGCTACGAGTTTAAATATCTGCCATGTGATTTTAAATAGGTACATAAAAAAGTTTAAACTCCACAGAGAAACAGGTAGTACTTTACCATCAGTTGGTTACCGGCCACACAGTAAAGTATTTAATGACATCCAGGAAAAGCAACTTGTAGACTATATAAAAAATTCAGCTGATATGTATTTTGGTTTGAGTCCTAAAGAAGTTAGAAAATTGTCATTTGAGTTTGCAGTTAAACTAGGACTAAAAGTACCTATGAATTGGACAAACAACAAGGAAGCTGGTGTTGATTGGTTCTCTGAATTTTTAAAAAGAAATTCATCAATTTCCATCCGTCGTCCCGAAGCAACAAGCTTATCAAGGGCTATGAACTTCAACAAGGTGAATGTTAAACATTTTATGGACAAATATCAGTCAGTTTTGTTGAAGTATATAAATTTGAAGGGCAAGATATCTACAACTTAGATGAAACAGGGATTACAACAGTCCAAAAGACAGAAAAAGTAGTAGCATCTCGTGGTAAAAAACAAGTTGGTGCAATCACATCTGCCGAACGTGGCACATTAGTCACAATGTGTTTGGCTGTAAATGCGATAGGTAATTTTATTCCTCCCATGTTTGTATTCCCAAGAGTTAATTATAAAGATTACTTTGTAAAAGGAGGCCCATCTGGTTGTGTTGGTGTTGCAAATAAAAAACATGTAAAGCCTTCAGTTGATAAAAAAGTACTTGTTCTTCTTGACAACCATGAATCTCATTTATACCTGCCAGTGATAGATTTTTGTAGAGAAGTGGGCATTGTATTATTATCATTCCCCCCGCATTGCTCACACAAACTACAGCCGTTGGACCGATCTGTATATGGACCATTTCAAAATATATATCAACCAATGTATGACTTCCTGGATGACAAATAATCCTGGGAAAAGAATAACTATTTATGATGTACCATCTATATCTTCCAGTGCCTTAGTTAGCGCGGCTACTCCTCGAAACATTATTAATGGATTTTCTGTGTCAGGGATTTGGCCATTCAACAGGGATGTGTTTACAGAAGATGAGTTTGCTCCATCAGTAGTCACCGATATGGTAATAAATACAACTACTGAAGAAATAGTAAACACAACTACTGAAGAAATAGTAAACACAACTACTGAAGAAATAGTAAATACAACTACTGAAGAACTAGTAAATAATATTAGTGAAAATATATTAAATTATGTTAATAACGAGCCAGTAGACAGTATAAATCCAGTAATTATTGATCAACAATGTCCACAAAATCTAAGTTATGAAATATCATCAGAAAATATCAGACCATATCCGAAAGCAGCATTACAAGATAAAATTAAAAATAAAGGAGGTAGAAGAAAAGGAAAAAGTGCAATACTTACTGATACACCAGAGAAAATAGAGATTGAGCAGAGAACAAAAGTTAACGCTAAAAGAAACATAGATTTTGGAAAAAAGAAAAGTAAAAAAGAAAAACTTAAAAACCCAAAAAAAGTCAATAAAAAAGTCAGTAATGATGATAGTGATGAAGAAGAAACATATTGTTTGGTTTGTGCTGATCTGTATTCCAATAGTAAACAAGGAGAGACATGGATTAAGTGCAAAAAATGTAAACTTTGGGCACATGAAGACTGTACCAACCAAATGTTCACAGCTCACTACATATGTGAAAACTGTGAAGCAGATGAGTAAATGATCTCAAGATTTAAATTTGTTTTGTAATTTATTATTTTATTATTTATATATATATTATTATGAATAATTTGAAGTCTAAAGTCAAGATTTACATTTGTTTTTGTATTTAATATTTTGTTATTTTTATATTATGAATAATTAAAAAAAACATATTAAGTTGTTATATTTTACAATTAGCATTATAATTATAATTTAAAACCATAAAACTGGTAACTCTCATTTTGTGGGAGTACAAATATTAGTTTAGTAACTTGTTATTACCATTACCTATATCAGAAATTGTTTTAACTATTTAACTGCAATATGCCTATTATGTTTTAACAATTGATATTTTGAAATGTTTAAAAATATGTTGTGATTGAGTTCCTTTGAAATAAAACCAAAAGACTGGTACAAATAAAACTAATTTTAAATTATTTGTTCTTAATTATTTTTTAGTTAGTTAAATATTAATAATAATTATATATCATGGTGATTTGAGTCTAGTATAGTTTGGTTACTACATCTACCTATATGTCATGGTTATCAGGCTTAATTTTTAATTTAATAAAACATATATAATTATACTAATATTATTGAAAAACGGAATTAAGGTGTGTGTAACATTTAACCCCAAGGTGTGTTACATTTAATCCCGGGGTCTGGGACAATTGTAACATTTTTTTTTTTTTTAAATTAAAAATATTTACTACTAAGGTTGATATTTAAGCAGTTTTTGTAATATAGTAAGTTGAGTAGCTAACAAGTTCCTTTATCAAATGGTGATGTTAAAAATCAGAAATCTCAACAAAAATTTCTTTAAAATGTTAAAAAGTGCAAAATATTACATTTGCCTCCGGTCTCCCCTACCTATATATAATACAATTGTAATTATTACAAAACGATATGTGGTCTGAGTACAATGAAGAATGTAACTGTAGCATAATACATTGTAGAGGTTATAGTATAATACTGGTTGTTCTCACCAAATTATATATTGAATTTATCAGTATATTATTGCAATGATTGTAAACACTATTGCAGAAATTGCTATTAATAAGAACATCTTTTACCAAAGAGCAGTGTTTGGAAATTGGATTACCCAACGATCTGTTAATATCAACAACCAATTGCTGTTATAGTTCCAGAATGTTTGGTAACTTTTATCAAACTTAATTACTTACCAATTATAAAAGGTTCTGTTACCACTATCAAAACCAGTTTACATAAAATACACTGTAAAGGTAACTGAACGTTTTGTTGTCACGAGCGCAACCAAATATTCTGGTTACAGCAACAATATTCTGGCTGTATACACAAGTTATTTTTTTCCGTGAGTGAACGTTTTTTGAAATTTTCGCCAACATTTCACAGTGACATATGATTGATACATGGCAAAAGTTTCCGTATTTCAGCAAATTTAGTGACTAAATAACTAAAATCGATTCAATAAAGATCTTGTCTATTAAATATTTTACAATATTTACTCAATAATTCATATTTGTTGAAAAAATCAATAGAGAAAATATCTTTTCATAGGAACATTAACACCAACTTCTAATTTATTGAGTAACTCGATGTAAATGTTGGACCAATTTTTCTACCCAAAAATGTGTTTCTAATAGTAATAATATTAAACATTATTTTAAAATCAATAAACTCATCTCTCCACTCAGAATCTAATATAATTTAAAATATGCTACAAAAGTATTATTTTGTTTATTTTTATACATAACCAATTTATTAACATAACACATTATCAAAAAAAAGGGGGGCGAAAATACTAAGTCACCAATTGCACGCGAATGGGCGTGGTCGAATTGAATCATCGTTAAGTTTAGTGTTGACACGATGAAATACTGGACTATCGAGCGTTCAGGCTCTAGCAGAAAAATCCAACTGTTTTTCACCTGTGTGGCATCGCATGTGTTGTGTTAGATTGCATTTTTGAGTGAACGTTTTCGCACACACGGAACACTCAAATGGCTTTTCACCTGTGTGGCATCGCATGTGTTGTGTTAGATTGCATTTTTGAGTGAACGTTTTCGCACACACGGAACACTCGAATGGCTTTTCACCTGTGTGGCGTCGCATGTGTTGTGTCAGAAAGTCTTTACGAGCGAACATTTTCACACACACGGAACACTCGAATGGCTTTTCACCTGTGTGGCGTCGCATGTGTTGTGTCAGAAAGTCTTTACGAGCGAACATTTTCACACACACAGAACACTCAAATGGCTTCTCACCCGTGTGGCGTCGCATGTGTAGTGTCAGAATGCTGTTTTGAGTGAACTTTTTTAAACACACAGTACACTCAAAAGGCTTTTCACCTGTGTGGCGTCGCATGTGTTGTGTCAGAATGTTTTTTAGAGTGAACGTTTTTAAACACACGGAACACTCAAATGGCTTTTCCCCTGTGTGGCATCGCATGTGTAGTGTTAGATTGCCTTTTTGAGTGAACGTTTTTAAACACACGGAACACTCAAAAGGCTTTTCACCTGTGTGGCGTCGCATGTGTTGTGTCAGAATGTTTTTTAGAGTGAACGTTTTTAAACACACGGAACACTCAAAAGGCTTTTCACCTGTGTGGCGTCGCATGTGTTGTGTCAGAATGTTTTTTCGAGCGAACATTTTCGCACACACGGTACACTCAAATGGCTTTTCACCTGTGTGGCGTCGCATGTGTAGTGTAAGATTGCCTTTTTGAGTGAACGTTTTCGAACACACAGGACATTCAAATGACATTTGATACCGCATGTTTTCGGTCAGTTGAAGAGTGTCTTCAATCCTGTATTGAAAGTTTTTTGAACTCGCGGCACACCCAAACGGTTTCTTTTCGTTACTTGAATGTTTTAATTCTAATGACTTTTTACGGTTAACATATCATACTCACCGTATAGACATATTTATAGACATTGTTTAATTTCAACGAAATAATTCGATAATTTGTTCGAAACGATTTCAATCGCTTTTGTATTGTGGCAACTGCATTTTGACAATTGATCATCTGCAATGTTCCTTAGTCGTGGAGATTGGACTATGATATTATTTATTTTACTATGGTTTCGTTACTAAAGCACTGTTATTGAATACAACGTATGAAAATAATAGTTAGCTGAAAACGTATGGTTTGAGTCACGTAATAATATATTCATACTTTTCAGTCTTAGATTATATACTTTTTTCACTTCAAAAAAATCGTATACCGGCCTGCCGAGGCTTATAAGCGTAATAGGTCCGAATGGCGAAAAAAAGTCAAGTTAAATGTTTAATTTTCCAAAATGAAATCTATGCTACTGAAATACACTCAATAACTCACTGGTAGGTTATAGGTTAGGTTAGGTGATATAGGAATTCGGAAGTATCATTTTTCAATATAAATATTAACACTTAATATCGGAATGAATAAAATAATGAAAAATAATAATATTTATTCAATAATATTTTTATTAGGTTATTAGGCGGTGTTTAAAATTAATATCGCGACTACGTTTATTACATCGCAGTCATAGGCGGACGCACGTCAAGAATTATCAACGCGCGTTTAGAATTATACGCATTCAAATATACGTTGACACACGTTCTCACAAAGTACAGACGTATTGAAGTAAATACTACCACCTGAAATTCCTTACTTTATATTCGTACTGAAATTATTCATATTATTTCGTAATTAAATTATTTTTGAAGTGAAACTTCTTTACGCGCGCTTGGCTTGGGGAGTAAGCTGACGAACGCGTTACGAAAAGTGTGATCAGGCGAGGCGAACGGTAATTGGTGGGGGATATATAGGCAAGCGTCAGCAGTGCGCGCGCACATTTTTCTTTCTTTCTCTTACAGCTGGGAAATGAAATATGTGTACACTTCAGTCAGTAGTTCGTTTGCGAGTTTACTAGCGTTACGCGAACGGTGATAGTTTGGTTATTTTATTGTAATTTACTGTAATTTTATTGCGTTTTGAACAATTTTATGAATTAATATTGTTCAATACATTCAATATTTTACGTTTAAAGTGAATAGAATTGTAAATTTATTTTAAAGTTTATGTTATGTGAATTTTCGGGTAAATAATAACAAATTATGGAGAAAAGTGACACAGACTCCGAGTATGAAAGCAGTGCTTTAGGACCACCAACTAAGAAGAAATTACGTACGGAAATTGTGCATAAAAACTATCATACGTTGCCACTAATCTTAGCAGGAGATTTCAATATCAATTTCGCATCCGAAGATGGACAACTCTTGATAAACTTTCTACGAGATACATTAGAATTACAAATGAATAATGACCGTAATGAGCTAACTACAAGACATGGAACAACAATCGATGCAGTTTTTTCTAGATTTCTGTCTAATTTTAATTCTAAAATATATGTATCGTATTTCTCGTATCATAAGCCTATTGTCTCGGTTTTACAATCAACCACAGTAATTACTGATGTACCCAATAATGAAAATAACGAATAAAACAATGAAAAAAAATAAAAGATCTATGCAAAAATATTAATTTACTAATGAAAACATAAAATAAATTTAAATATTTGTAGGAAATTAATATATGTATATGTGCATACATGTATATATTGCACACACACATTCATATATATACATATAGATAGAGCGAAAGAAGTTTCACTTCAGTCGTGCGGTCATAAGCACACTCACTTTTTTTTTATACTATTCGACTCAATATGATATGTATGTCGTTGTTTGGTACCAATTAGATCTTAGTCAAATTGCGTGACCAAATGCGTGGTGGATATTCTTAAAAAATTGTAAACTATTTGTGGCAATATTTTTAGATCCTGAGTGAAGCAAAAGATCTATTGGTTACACAAATGATATTTATTATTTTTATTTTCTATGAACACCTTTTTGGCGTAGTTAGAGTGATCCAATAGTTTTATCCAGCAACTTTATAGATTGTATATAGAATTATACTTTAAATACGTCATTTTTCTCTCCTTTAAAAAACGCTAAAATATTCCGTAAATGACACTTTTACTAAATTTGATTTCAGTTATTCAGTCATAACTATCGGAAAGTAATGTTGCTAAAAACTCGAAATTTTCACCACATATTAATGACATATTGGTGCATACTTAACGAAAAATAGAACTTTGAAAATGCCTTGTTTCGTTAAAGTTCAACTCCAATTATGTTATCAAATATTAATATTTGAAAGAAGTTTTGAGAATGTAATAGGTATGATCATACTCATACACTTTATTAACGATACTGAAAACATTTCAAAAATTGAACTTGAGATATTTTTTATTAGCGTTTAAGTTAACCGTTATATAATTTTCACGGAGTAGATTGTTTTTACATCAAATTTTAACTTTAAAATGTGTATAAAAAAATTTACTAGATTATCAAATCATTATGAACCTTTGGGTACAGATATAAAACATGTTTTAAAACTTCTGGTAAAAAAATTTCTTCTTAGTCAAACAAAGAAATTTTAAACAGGTTTGATAAAAAAAAATCTTCCGCGGTTGGTTGTCGCAACAATATTAAACTAAAAATGATAAATTACTGTATTTTCAAGTACTGTAGTTTTGCGCTGCGGAATCATTTAATTAATATATAGTTGCATAGTTATACAAAATATTATACAATTCTACATAACTCTATTGAGACGTGCACGGTGTTCGAATTACGCCACACAAGGTACACGTGTAAAGCTTATACTTAATAGGTTCAGAGCCGTCCGCGTCGACGAAAATAATCTATACGGCATTTATTAAAATTCTAGTGACAGCTAATTTAATTGTTCGTATGGTAGTGTTTGAATGTTCACTAAATGTATAACATAATCTTCTTAATGATAACAGTTCTTTAAACCAAAAATTGTTTTAAGTGTAAGTTTTTAATTTTCTACGGAGGAAGAAGTTTAAAGTCTGAACGCGTTGCTGGTAAATCTCTTTGAGATAATCTGTACACAATGCGAATGGGTTCATAAAAGTAATCAAATACCTAAACTTATCACATTGTTTTAAAATCAAGATCTCGTTATTTACTATCGGCTTTGAAAACTTTTTCCACGGCTTCTGTTATAAAATATTACAAAACAAAAGAAATAGTATTAAATGTTTATTTTAAATTGAATTTTTTTTATATTTTCAAACGTTTTGTTTTTTTTTTTAATAATATAAAAAAAAAACAAATTTCTGTGTTATAATAAAAGACTTAAAGAATATACAACAAAATAAACCTATTTTTTTTTTTGTGTTAATTATACGGGCTTTGGAAAATAAAAATTTGTTAGTATTAAAACTGCTGTCGGACAAATTGGTTCCGTGTTTAAATGTAAGTCGCGTTTACGCGTGACGTCATAAAATCAAACCGTCTGACGAGCTGTATATATTACACACACGTGGAATTTATTTTGCGCGATCAAAATAATTATAGAGAAAAATTGATAATAGGTTTATAGGTACAAGTTATCAAAGTACATTTTATAAAAAGGTTATACACTTCTTTAGATGGTCATATTATATTTTGTATTTTGTTAAAATTTGTTTCAGGGCAGTTTATAGGAAAGACAAAAAATAAAAATATATAAAATATCAAACATGAATAGGTTATTATACATAGGTATATTAAATATTTAATACTACAACACTATATACTGTACAGTACAGAATGTATTATCGATGTAGGTAACCAACATTTAAACATACATACATTATTATTCATGAGTTCATGACCATTGATTGTAATAAATAAATTATCTGATATAAATATATAGACTGATATTATAATAGAAAGTTATTTTAATCGATAATAAATAAAAACAAATTTTAAGTATAATTGACACAAAATGGTATAATGCGTTATAATTGTTACATAGTGTATGCATATTTGTGTTAAAGTATATTGTTAATTATTTATTTTACGTAAATACTTCCCTGAGTATACTTAATTGAATGAATGAAATAAAATATTTTTGGTGTGGTTGTTCTCGGCTCGGGTTGAGTCGATCGTAAACAAAATGTTCTATTACTTCTATTAAATCTAATAGTTTCCAAATTCTTATCCGACATATTTTTCATAGCGATCGACTAGAAGCCGAACAGCTGACATGGTCATAGTCTAATTTGATTACAACAGCTAATTTATCGTTGTACAACTATTCAACATTTCACTATGGTCGGAGCACATGGCTCGTACATTCTTATGGGTCATTTTTTATATTTAATTCAAAGCGTTCATTTTTTTGTTAGCTACATAGTCCGGACATGTATAATTGTTATGCAGTTTGTATTATGTACGTGTGAACTTCAGTATTTTCTTGTACCGAATGGTAATATTATTATATTTAATTATTTAAATAATGAGATACTCGTAGTTCGCTGCACTTCTGAATCCTTCGTGTAGTGTCACACAGTAATGTAACGATGATAGCACGCCACGTATAGTGGACACAGAACAATCCCCACTGTACATTACGTACAATACGTAACACAAGCTAATGAAAGAGTTGCTTTACATAGTTTATACGATTTTCATTACAACTCACAGTATCCGTGTAGAAGTCGGTGGACGATGATTCTTGTAGACGTAATTTTCAGCCATTATTGCGAAGAAACTCATTGATATGTATATATTGTACATATTTCATATGAACCCGCGCCAGCCAAGATGATTGGTTGAAATTAAAATGCATTGCTTCTTACCGTATTGGCTCAGGTGTTCGGAAAGAAGTGGGACGTTATATGAATATAATGTGATGTGTTGATTAAAGAAAGAAAATTTTCACCGGATTAATTATTATTTCGTAATGTTTTATAAGAATTTTCTTGAAAATTATACATTTTTCACGCATATTCATTGTGATTTGTCTCCAAGTTCTAATTTTAAACCCATGCAAAAGAAAGAATATTCAGTTAATGTTTATGAAACGTGGGTCTTATACACGAGGTCAATCTTTTGGTATTTTCATGCATTGTTATTTGAGTTATAAGCATATATTTAAACGCTTGTATAAAATCGTTCATCGAATCAATCTTTACGAAACTTAAATACTTGTTATAAAGTGATGTATTTTTAAAACATTTAATATAAAATAATGGCCTCGTATTCATAAGTAATTAGCCGTAACGGGGAAAGGAAGAAAGTTTTGAACATGAACTTAAAGAAATACTGTATGAAGGATTAAATTGTGTAATTAGGAAATAAATGTTTCAAAAGAAAGTTATAACAATAATTCAGTTATGACTACCATAATGTTTTTAGTCATAAACAATTGGATTAATGTTTTACTCGATTTTCCGTATTAACTTAAACATATTCCTTATCAACGCTACCAAGTGGGTCAATAATTTCGTCTAATTATTTAAACAACAGTTTCGATAGTGATTTATGTGTTGTTTTCAAAGATATTTTATTTTTTTCAAACATTGCACTGTACAGCATTATTGATATTTCACTTCGTCTACACATACAGCATATAATGTGAAAATTAAACAGGCTTGCCCAATGGAAAAACAACATGTTATCGAGAGGAAAATAACATGACCCAAATCCCCAATACTATCGAATGAAAATTAAATTCGTTCGTGTGTTACTCATTATGATAAAATATACAACACTAAATGCTGTATTTTAAAGGAGAATAAAAAAAAATTCAAAGTGTTTATACAACAAGTGTTTTTTTGTCGATGACGATAAAGCATTGTTAAAGGATTATTTCCAAACAACGAGCGTTGCTGTATTCACCGAGTTTTGGTCCATTATGAGTGAAAGGACGATTATTTCTTGCTCACGTTCTTAGGAGTAGAACACTCGATTGCGTGGGATTTTGTTATTTTTGTGAATACTATTGTCACAATTGTAATACGTACATAAAAGTATTGTGTATGCTTGTCAAATATCGAATGGATCGCTTTATATTGCAAGATAACGTACTGAATAAGCTCCGTCGTAGTGACGTTTTTATTTAACTTTATGTTACAAATATTTAATAAACTACTAATTACAGAAGTGATGGACGTATGATGTTTTTGACTGTAACAGTATTGTTGTGTACATACTTATGACGGACTATTTAGCACCCTCAAAATATTTAAGCCAGTGGCTAATTTTCACTTGTCCCTCATAGACCCTGTTCTGTATCTGAATCGAGATTATAATATTTTACGGGGAAAAAAAGAAGTAAAATTTGTATATTACGTAATATGGTCTATTGTTAATATATTATAGTATACGGTTTTAGAACGTAATAGAAAATTTGTTATGACTTAAAAATATAAGCCATACTGAGTTTAGTTTGCATGAAATTATTACTTTTTTAATTCCAATGAATGAAATCTATGAGGTTTTTCTGAAATTTACAAGAGTATATGTGTAACACATATTCGTGCTTTTCAATTATATAATTCGTGTAGTAATTCAACATTTTTGGTTTGTTTGTTTGTTATGGCTGAATATTCTTCTATGTTAGAACCAGTTGCTAATATACTCCAAGGAATTAATCAGAATCTATTAACTGTAAAAAAACAAATAACTACGCTTACTCAAATATTTCAACAACATCGAGAGTCTGCAGATACTACTTTTAATGTTCTTTGGGGTAAAATGGAAAGTAGTTTAGCTAAATCAGATATTAAAATAACTATACCAAGAATTGCCAAAAAACAAATATATAGAGCAAATATACTTGCTGATTGTGCTGAAAGTTATTTTAAAATTAATATTTTTATTCGATATGTTGATTCATTAATATTATCCCTTAATGAACGTTTTTCTGAAGAAAATGAAGTACCTTTTTCTATTTTTCAATTATTACCAGAATATATGAGCAAGCTCAATGAAGATCAATATAGATCGCTTACTGAAAATATTTTAAAAAAGTATAGCTCTTTTCTAGACAATTTCGCAGCTGAATCAATGATTTGGTTTGATTACCACAATCGCTCAAAAGTTCAGAAACCAAAAGATGTACTAGATATACTGAAAGAATCGGAAATATTTTACCCATCCGTATTTTCGGCAATTTGTATTGGCCTTAGCTTCCCGGCAACTACTTGTACTGCTGAGCGCTCCTTCAGCACTTTGCGGAGAGTTAAAACCTGGTTACGCTCTACCATGACTGAAGAAAGACTTAATGCATTATGCATGATGAATGTACATAAATCTACGATGAATGACCTAATTAGAAATAATACATTTTACGATGAAATAATTGATTGTTTTGGAAGAGATTCGAGACGGTTACAGTTTCTTTTTGAGAATTAATAAAATTAACTTTACCTATACCTATGTATCTATATTTATAAGTTGTAACATAATACAATATATTGTATACGAGTATAATAAAAAGGTTGATGTTTGAAAATAGTAAAATTGTAATATTTCTCCTCAAATCCTAACATTGCCCCCCCCTAGAAAAATTTCTGCGGGCGCCTATGGACTATCATGTCATATTCACCAGTCTATTCTCTTCAAACATTGATGCGGTATTCAAATATCAAATGTTTTTGAAACACGCAGAGGAAAACGTTGTTTTAATATTGAAAACTATAAGTATAGTGAGTTTCGTGTTTTAAAATCAGGTGATCTGTTGTTTAGGTGTACCAATAAAAAATGTACATCAAGAGTTACAGTGAATGAATCAATTACCAGATTCACAGATTATATTCTAGAAAATTATATTTTGCCTGACTCAGATTTTCCTCTAGTTATGTGGGCAAGTGCACCAAGTAATAATAGTCCAAGGACAACAAATGGCGTAGAAAGTTTTCATCATCATTACAATAGTCAATTTTACTCGCCACATCCAAATATCTACCTAGTTATAGACATAATATTACAAATTCAATCAGAATCAGAATTAAAATTAAATTCAATAAAAAAAAGTATTAATAATGTTCAGCGAAAAGACACCATAAATAAATTAAATTTTTTAGAAAAATGTTTCACACGACTATGTGACAAATCTTTAAATCGATTTGAATATTTAAAACAAATCGGCACAAAATATTATAGCGATAAATTAATAAAATAGTAAATACATTGAAATAACACGACAAATTTTAACTTAAATTAAATTAAAAAAAAAAAAAAAAGACATTTTTAATCACGCCTGTTGTAAACAGACAGTCTTAAGCCTGTAAAAGTGAGAAGGAAAATGTTTGGAAACAATCTTGAACAATATTTTTATTAGTTCTTTTGGGTTTTAGTAAACTTTTGCTATAGTTTATGTACGCAAACGAGTCATACGTTTTGGGTCATTTATCGCAGGTATTAAAAATTCGTGTACGCAAACGAGTTGTAAATTTGTACGCAAACGAGTCGCAAAAAAGGTTCAAATGTACGCAAACGGGTATCGGCCGGTGTATGAGTATATACTAGTGTTTACTTATAATATGTAGTTATATAGTGCAAAAATAATTCTAAATAACTTCAAAATATTACTATCTAAAACGACATATATCATACGTAAAACTGTATGATATTATAACATATTTGAGTATAAGAAAAAATATAAATAACTTCACAAATCAAAAACTGTATTATTATCTACGGGTGATTATCAATACTACGAGTACAATAATGATATTAAATTGAATAATCGTATATTTTCGTCACGTCAAGAAGAAAAAGCAAAATTATTGATGATATTTTTAATTTCACGCAAATAAAATTATTTTCTGTTCACTATGTTTAATTAAAATATCAACGACCAACATCTTAAATAAAATAACTGAATGAAGATGTATGTTAACCATTTTATTTTATGTAAACTTTAACATTGCCTATGAAGAAACGAACCTTTATTACGAATATTATTATTTATTTTTTATATCAACATCGATTACTATTTATTTTTATTATTATTTAAGAACAACTTTAATTTTAAATTTTAATAGTACGTCAATATTATGTTGCATTTACCCGAAAATTTAACTTGTGTTTAATTAGTATCTGAGTTTCTCTCAAAATCGTTTCCGAAAACAATTATTTTATCATTGATTTCAAATTGAAAGCAATATCGTTCAACAATTCAGTTCGTCAGATGATCCAATCATAAAAAAAGCTCATCTAAAGAATCTTTGATGCACCACCATTATCCTGAACGAAGAGTGAAGAATACGGATGGTGCGAATTATGTGTCCAACTTTTTTATGTTTAAATGCAGAATGTACAACGACGTCGTACAACAACGGCTGTACAACGTACTGCAACTCTTCGCCATAGTGACTGGCTACTTATTCGCGTATTCTCGTATTCTCGTATCCAAGGACTGTTGGCTGAAAATAATGCGTCGAAATGGTCCAAAAACGAATTCAATAAACCGATTTCTTCATCTTTATAAAGACAACCGGACTGTGCGGACGTGTCAATTATAATTTTCAAATATATGCGATTTCTATTGCATTTTCTCATCTACAAAATCTCAAAGACACTGAACCACCAAGTTCAACAAGTAATCTAATATTATTATTGAATTTATATTATATTTTAAGTATATTTTTATTTTTAAGACACTTAGACCTAAGTTTATGAAATATTAATGTTTGAGTGTATTCAATTATACAACAGCTACTTATTAAATTTTGATGTGGCCACCGGCTAACCCCATCATCGCTCTGTATTGAGTCCAGTAATAATCTTGTTCTTCTGTATAGAATCTAAAACTGGTTTTTTAAACCATTTGAAACTCACGTAAAACGAGTTTTTAAGTTTTTTTGCAAAATTACGAAAAAAACTGTACATTTCCGTCGAAAATTTTCGTTTTGCTATTATCACCATATTAACCATTAATCAATGTTGTTTTAATAAGTATGGGAGACCGGGGCAAGTTGGCGAACCTTAGGTTTGATGTACTCTCAAATGGCTAACTTTTATGATACAAGTCCAAATTTTACACCAAATTAAAATTTAACTTGTTGAACAAATGTAAAAAAAAATATCAGTGTCAAAATTTGTCTTCAAGCCAATTTTTTTTTAAATTAAAAAAAAAAATCAAAATTCGTCATCTAACCCATGTGCTGGGGTAAGTTGACATTTCCTTGGGGTAAGATGACTTACACATATAAATAAACCCAACAACTTTTAGTGTTATATATAATAACATTTAAACAACTTATATTAATAAAACAACTTCTTTAATGAGAATAACATTAAAATTTAACAAACCTTGTTAATAATAGGTAGGTACCTATTTACATAATACCAATTAAAAATATATACCTATTAATATATGTATTTAAAAAAACTTATATAGCTAAATATGTTTTAACAGTCTTGAATATATATAATATTTTTTCAAGTATCTCCTAAGTGTTGCCTCAGGTACGCCAAAACGTATAGCCGATTTATTTCACTATGGATCAGAGTGATAGTCTTCAATAGCACTTTATAATTGATTCTTATCCCATAAAGATTGAGTTTTTCTAATGTACATCCTAGGCATTGTGCCTGAAATATAATAAATAGCATCTACATAAATAATATGGTAGTAATTTGTATTAACTTATTTATGATTAGTTATGGCAAAATATTATATTGTGTAAATATTACACATTGGGGTAAATTGACGATCGTCATCTTACCCGCGTCAATTTACCCCGACTTGTAATATTTTATAAAATACAATATTTTTTTAATTCAAATAAATCAAATATACTACTCACCTACATAAAAATAAACCTCACAAAACGATCTTTTAAGTTAACATAAATAAATTACAAATTTTATTTACCGTTCTTCAAAAACCGTTATGACGGTGGGCAGAAACTTAAAAGTTTGAAGTATGATAACACACATTTGTAAATAAAAGTGATTGGTGTTATCAAAACTGTAAGAAATGAAATAAAATAGACGTACCACACTTCATACTATTTAATTATCTTATAACCTCGATTAATCATATAATCTATAATCAGTTATTATCAATTCATCATTTTACCCGGTTCGTCAACTTACCCTGGTCTCCCCTACGCAGCATATTTTGGTATCAACAAGTTGTTGCTGATTCTAGAGCACTAAACCGAAAAAAAAACAGTACATGTATACATTTATTAAGGGAAAACCAAGATGAGGGGAAAGAAAAATCTAAGCATAGTTTTCATCGTCAGGAAATTGATAACCGTGAAACGTTATAATTGTGATCATTTTGCTTTTTACGAAGATTTCGTATTTCTATATCTCTACCTGCTTCTGAGTTTATTCAAGTTGAATTTTATTAAATTCAAGTATATATTTGTAACTAGATATTTAATTTACAATCGTAGGATTGTGAATCTTGAATGCGTTTAACGTCGGTGCTATGTGAAATACGCAGCTTTATTTCTGTCGTGGTTATAAATTCAATTATTACTAAACCAAGTGCCACTCGTATTATTTGAAAATTATACGACGGTTCCAATAATCAATCTTGTCAAAATCACTTTTTAAATATATTCAGCATACGTGTTTATATACTTTGTGTTATTTTTATTTCAAATACGTATTCGAATGCTTTCTTTCAAAAGCATTTGAACATAATTACAAATACTTTTCAAAACAAACGTTAATTCGAAAAATACAAAAATATTTATAACTGAAAACAACAGTAACACGTAAAAAGTATTTGACGTCCTAGAGTAAAAATACGTAAAAAGAGTAATTTTAAGGTTTTTAAAATACATTTAACAAAACGTATTTTAAAAGTATTTAAAGTACCAAAAAAAAAAAAAATACAAGTATTTTTAATACAAGTATTCGAATACTTAAAAAGACTTTCAATAATGATTAATCGTTGTTGCAGTTTTTGGAAAACCCGTGCACCAGGCAAACTGTGTGCACAGACTCATTGATAATGTCAGTGGTGAGTAAACCAATGTAATATTTAAATAACAGCGTATACAGTATACTTGAATCATAGAACAATGTGTGACAGTTGATTATTTTTTTTTTTTGATTGTCGTGTTCGACGTTGTTTATAAACAAAGATAGGAACTTCGTCACAGTCTAACTAACGTTTTTTCGTAAAAATATCGTAAGAGAGTTTCTTTAAGTTAGTTATTTATGTTAATCACTATCAAAATGATGCCCATTATGAGCATTAAAAAATAACGAATAAAATAAAGTTAAAATTAAAGTATTTTTTATTCGTCGTGTCTGGCATTATATATTTGGTGAAATAACTCTAAGCTAATCAAAACCATACAAAAATTACAAATAAAAGAAAGTCATAATTAAATGTAAATGAACGTAATATTTAACCGTAAATAAAAGATTCGGAGCAAAACTTCAGTGCTCAACTATGCCGTTTATTTTATTGTTTTTAGTCCGATTTTCGGAAAGTTTTTCAAAAGATTTGTTCATTAGATACAATTACCTCCAAAATGTTATTTCAAATTAATTATAAAAAATCAGTCAATTCCATAAAAATTTTTTAAGAATTTAGTTGATGCTTTTCATTTCAAATGTTCAAATAGGATTCTGGAGGATCATAATATTCTCGTGACACATATAAAAGATAATTAATTAATCTTCTGAAAAATAACATTTTTAATGTTTGTTTTAGGTCAACATGTTTTAAACCATTGATCATCCATATTGGAGACCCTTCAATACATGTATCAAAACAATTTATCTTTTATTGAAGAATCTAATTAATAATATTGGAGTCATCATTTGTACAATATTATTAATTTTATATTCTTTTTTGCACGAAGTACGTTAAAAATGAAGTCAAGTAACACTGTTCATTATTTCAAAATTTTATTTGCATAAAATAATGATATGATGATGTAAATTGTAAAACAAAACCATTTGAGTCATTAATTTTTCATTTCATTTGTAATTTTACATTGATTTAATTACATAACAAATTAAAAGCCTGAGCTGCACACCAGTTGGTGCGTATTTATTACATAACTCATCTAAATTTTAGGAGTGTTATTTTCGTACTCAACCGTTTCACGTTTATAAAACTAATAATTTTGTATTATGGAATAAATACAGTTTAATAGATATTGTAATAAAATTAAAATACATTTTAGCTATTTTATCTTTAATAATCTATGTGGTGTGCGCACACCTGCACACCTAGGCATAAATGTATTTTACATAAATGTATTTTACTTCTCTAAATAATAGTATCGTATTATTATATGAATATATAATAATATAAATTTTAATTATAATTTTATAATTAATTATTAATAATTTAATTAAAAAAAAATATATATTATTAATAATATAATTTAATTTATAAATAAAAAATAAATATATAATTTCATCCTTAATATTTACACAAATACGGTTTTTATAGTAATACAAATATTAAGTAATATAAATAAATAATAGTTGATTTTTACACACATTCTCATCGAGGTCATTCACAATTTTAGTAATTGTTTTCTTTATACGATTTTTATTATTTATAATTTTATCATTGATTTTAGTAGACTGCTTTTCACATTCATACTTTATAAGACTCTTTACATCATTTTCCTAAATTGTTTGAATATAATTTTAACCATATAATCGGGTGCAATTTTTGTACTAGATATTTATATTTATGGTAGTTTTATTTAATTACCTGTTCTACTGTCTTTAATTTCTGTATTATTAAGTGTTTGCATTTGAATTGATTTTATAAGTGTTTCTTTAATGTATAATTTATAGATTGAATGAGTGTTAGTATTTTTTTAAAGATTTA